>CP131459.1:1501666-2995833 GCA_030664755.1 Microcos paniculata | reverse complement strand
TAGTCATAATATATTATATTATTGCGATGTTTTTCCATATTGAGACCATGACACTTCTAAATGATTTAATGTAACATTTACAAATGTCGGTACAAGATATTAATCATAGTTAGTTTAAATATATTTTAACATTTTTAAGTGTCGTTATAAATATTTTATTCTAATATTTTTTAAATATCGCTATAGATTCCTATATCGACATTTCCTAATTGTTGCTATATCAAATAAACATTTTTCATATTGACTTAATGTAACATTTGTACGTGTTGGTCAAAATATGATATTTTAACATTATTGAAACGTCGCTTTAAAATTCTTATAGCGACATTTGTTGAGTGTCATAATATCAAATTAACTTTCTTTATAAAACTTTAATATAATATTTGTAAACATTGGTAAAAATATGTTATTACAACATTTGTTAAAAGTTGTTACCAATGCTTTCTTTATTTTTTGAAGAAACATCGTTATCAATCTCTATTTCTTAAGTGTTGGTAGATCAAATTAACCTTTTTTTAAATATTAATTTAATAAAAATTTATTGTGGCAGTAATAATAACATTTTAAAAATTCTGTAAAATATATAATATTAATTCTTTTAAAAATAAAAGATAGAATAATCACAAAACTTAAATTAAAATATTTCTTTATTACTCTTACTTTCTTACAATGTAGTACATTTTACATTTCAAAATATTTAAAAATAAATAAAAATATAGAAATGGGCACTAATAATATACAAAAGCCACTAAATATTAAAGAAACAAAAGTATCCCTCTTGGTATCTTCGATTTCCCTTGCATATTACAATAATCCTTCACGAAATCTCTTTTTTCTTTGATTGATTAACTGTCTATGTCAAGCTGAAAAAAAGATCAAGATATAAATCAAAATCATTCTAAGGTAAAAGACCAAGAAATATTTCGAAATCTTTAAAACATAAAACAAAATAAAGTGATAAGAAAAAGAAACAAACCTTGAGAAAGCAATTCTCCAAAGACGCAAGTGAGTATCCTTGGGTTCAATAGTTGTAACACTTCATTTAAAAAAAAAACCAGTGAATAAAAAACCGGACCGGACCGGCCGATTCAACCGATTGAACCGGGAACCGGTCACAAGTCCGGTCCGGTCATATGTCTAAAACAGGGTTTTTATTGAACCGGTATTGAACCGGAAACCGTTGAACCGGTTGGACCGGTTCAACCGGAAATTTAAATTTTTTTAAATTTTAAAGCTATTTTTAATTAATTAATTCAAATTCAAAAGAAATTTAAATTAATGGGAAGCCCAAATTTTAATTTTCTTATTATATTTAAACTTTGAACTTTAAAATTTAGAGCTTAAATTTTTAATTTTTTTTTATTTTAATATACTTCCATAATAAAAATATAATTTGTGATGTAAAATAATTTGTAATATTTATTTAGATTATGTGATGCACTAATATTTTTTATTTTTTTCATATTTTTTTATGAATTTTATGAATTTTTTCATATTTTTATCAATTTTTTTGAATATTTTCAAAAATTAATAAAATAAAATTATTTAAGTAATTGGACCGGCCGGTTGAACCGGTTGGACCGGTTGAACCGTGACCCGGTCAAGTAATCGGTTCACCGACCGGTCCGGTTTTTTATTCACTGAAAAAAACCATGATCAACTAGGTATTTGCAAAGATCTGTGACAAAAAAATTAATCTTTCATTTGAAAGAGAAAGAGAAAGAGAAAGAGAAAGAGAGAGAGAGAGAAATGATATAAACCCATACCTTTGAGGGGAAAAAATGTTAAAGATGAAAAGAGAAATATTATTAGAGATTGATATGAAGAGAGAGCCGCCACTTGAAGGAGAAAAAGAAGAAAACTTAAAGGCTATGTCCCTATGTCACATTAGGGATAATTATTTGGGAAAAAAGAAAAAAAGGTAGATATAGAAAAAGTTTAAAAAGTAAGTGGTGGCAACTCTTCTTGTTCCATCAAAATTCAATTCAAAACTTTCAATTTAATTTTCAATTTTGAACTTTTAAATTAAAAAGATTAGGGATGAGTGATGAAAAATTTTCAGGTTACTCTTATATATTAAATCATTATTAATTAGGCCGAGCTTACATAAAATACTAAATAAGGATTTATTTGGATGCAAAATAAAATGTAAGAGCTTATTTTATTCGGTACGAATTAAAGTATAAGGGCTTATAATAAAAGAAAATATACTTATGTTTGAATAAATAAAATAGTTTAAGGACCTTTTTAATATTTAAGCCAAAAAAAGAAACCACATCAAAGCTCGGCTTGCCATTTTTCCAATAAAACTTTAATTATAATAAGATATAGATTTCATGATCGATGAAGGCTTAACAGTTATCATATATATTTCAATAATTTTTCATATTTATACGCAAAATATATATTTCAAATAAATATTATTCTTTTCTTCACTTAGCTAAACACAGGAGGGACGTCATTGAGGAGTGATACACATGTTTAAAAGCTTTAAACAAACAAAACATACTATAAATATCCCAAACATCAAAATTAACTCCTAATTATAAATCATTAGAAAATTCAGAATTCCACTCGCTTAAAAAAATTGAAGTAAAAGTCACTTCGCTTTCATTTGAAAATCAATAGGAGTAGCAGGGTACTTAAAAGATATGAGCAAATATCGTCTTTACATTTTTCATGTTTTGTCTCTTTCTCGTGCAAAGTATGAATTGTCGATCTTATACCTTTATGTAAAGGGCGATAAAACTCTATTATATATCCATGGAAATTAAATAACCCTTTTTTAATTTTTTTTTAATTTAAAAAGGCCCGAGAAGAACAAGTTTGATTTGAGTACGATCTCTTTTGTTTTATGTGATGTAACTGTGTATGTGTGTGTATCAACCAAATTGGCAGAAGCTGTTCCAATCCTGGTGAAACTATCAATTTAGTCCTTGTAGTATATGATTTTGTTCATTTTAGTCCTTGTATTCAAATTTTTTATAATTTGATTTGTATATTTTGTAAAAGTAACAAATTAAAGACAATCAATATCTATTTTGTTAAATCTAATGACATAGTATTGAAATGATAATATATGAAGACAAATACAATGGGAAGTTGACACATGGCAACCATGTGTACAGTATAGGTATAAATATCTAACTTTTTGTGCAGTACATGTCTCCTCATATACTATCCTTTTTCTTTTAAAAAAATTCTTACATTTATATTTGAAAAAATTAATTCAATTTTTAAATCCTCATAAATGCCACTATAAACTTTTTATCAGAACACGTTATTATATACTGACACCTCAACATCATATCATTTAATTTAATAGAACAAATTCATACAGTTATGGATTGTCTTTAATTTGTCACTTTTAGAAGAGTACATGAATAAATTAAATTAAACAAAAATAGAGTACATGAACTAAAATTAACAAAGTCCTATAGTACATGGCTAATTGAGTAATTTAACCAACAATCGTTTCCATCCACTTTAGTTCAAAGATACATTAATAGACAACATTTTGAGTATAAAGAGTGAAAATGAATGGCATTTCTATATATGGTTGAGATTATGCGGAGCCGATATGACCAATTTTTTTAAACCATTTGGTAGTCTGCACCGATAAAATTACTCTTTTCATTACAAAATAAGTGTCATTTTTTAGCTTGGCACATGAATTAATAAATCCTAAAATTTAGAAATAAATTTCTTCTTATGTCAAGTTTATCCTTATGTTGGGATTATTGACTCCTATTAAAACATCTTTTTATGTCAAGTTTACCCTTATATTAGGATTATTGACTCTTATTAAAACACACACTCTTTCTCCTATAAACAAATTCCATTCAATGCAATTAGTTACGAAGAAGATGGATAAAATTGGAAAAGAGTTGGAATTTGTACCTTCAGTCATGGTTATTGCAAATGTAATAACTGTTTTTTCCCTTTATTATGACTATCCTAATTTCACTCCTTTGCAAGAGAAAAATGTTGCCCAAATCTCCTACCAAATGAAGAAATGATTGCTCAAAGTGCATGCTGTCACTCTATCATGATATATTTCTGAATTATTAACTATTAAGAATGCCAGCATTTTTATGAACACAAGATCTTTAATTTCCTATACAAACAAACAACATCATTTCCAATTTAGTTACTAGTATGAAGAATCTTAGCCATTGTAATAAAAAGCATTGTTCATTGCATCTTGTTAGCTAAATAAAGTAATTAATTAAATTATGAGATTGACCGAGAATTTTTCTCAGGTGTGTCTGACAAAGATTGAAGGCATTTTCATTTTTTAGGTGAAAATGAAATCTTGGTTCTTTGTTGGCTTGGCGTGCACGCATTTCAAAGCATCTAATCAATCTTATCGAGACAAATGTGTTTTTAAATGTAAAAAAGAAAAATTATAATCACCAAATCATTCCCATGGTTTTCTTTCACATTCTCGCCTTTTCTCGGGTTCTCTCCTTCCAATTAATAATTCTAATTTTTGCATAATATATGTGTCTAAGTTTAATTTTGCATCTTCTTCGTAAAGGCATCTTAGATAATCATATATTAAATTGAACAATAAATGTTGGAGACAGCTTGATATCTTCTAAATAATGTCTCAATTGTTCGAGGTTTATGAATAAAAAATGAATAAATTTAAGAGAATTTCTCCTATTCGAAATCCAATGTTATTCGACACTGAGTAAGGATATGTTTGACATACTAATGGTGGTGCATTTGGTGCTTTTAGAAGTTCAAATGCATCGGTACTACTGTTTATCAAACACATATTTTTTTTATTTGTAGAATAATTTCTCTTATATCCTTTTTATTATATGAATAGTAATTTTTTCATTTTTTCTTGAAAAGTGAATTTTATTAAAAGAAGAAATTATAACAAAGTGTGAAAATCAGAGTTTTTGATAACTTTTAACTTTTTCATCTATACACTAATTTTTTCATCATTTCAATATTAACGGACCAATCTCACTCTATCAAACATAGCCTTAGACAGAATTCAAGGTATACGTAAGAATATATATATATATATATATATATATATTAAATCGAACAAAGCACTCTTATAAACAATTATATATATATATATAATTTAAACATGTAACGATTTAAATAATTATATACCATATTATTTAAAAATTAAACAAGGAATAATCTTGGCAGACAATAGAAGAAGCATATCTCAGTAGGAGTATAAACAATTCCATCAATCATTCTCAGTATGAAATAATTAATTAGATTTCTCCCTTTCTTTTTCTTATAAAATAAATTAAACTAAAATACTGATCCCAATACTCTCTCACACACCAAGCCTTTTTTTATTTTATCACCTATTCTTTTGTCTTCTTATATATCATATGGAAAAAAATAATTCCCACTTTGCAAAATTTTCTCTCCACTCATTTACTTATATTGTTTTTTAATACCCATAAATTATATATAATTAACAAGTGGGTATTTCTATACACTAGCTAGCTTTTTCTAATTTCCACGTGTTGAAAGTAAGTTGGCTAAAATAGAACAAGTCAAAGGGGTATTAGGCTAGGGAGAGAATAAAAAGGGGAAGATTTTCCAACCAATTTATTTTGTAACTGCGAGACAAGTGTTTTTTCAAGTCATTTTCATAAACTTTAGAAAAAGCTTAATAATTTCATCAAATAAAAAAAAGAGAAAAAGTTTCCTTTTCCTTTTTTTTGGTTTTACTACCATAGGGTTAGGGTTTGGACCTCAGGCATTCTAGGCCCTAGTCGGTATACCTAACCCTGGCCCTGGACCTCAGGCACTCTCGGCCCTAGCCAGCGATCAGGAGGGATCAGAACCTCATCCCTCGGGGCTAGCTAGCGTACCCCACCTCCAAGTATTGTCCCGTAATCTTGAAATTCGCCTCAAGCGCCCCGCAGAGCCACTCAAACCCAGGACCTAAGGGTTTTGTTGCCTTAAGTACCACTTTAAGGCACGCCTCTTAACCATTTGCCTCATGCCTCGGGGCTAGCCAGCGTACCCCACCTCTAAGTATTATCTTTTAATCCTGAAATTCGCCTCAAGCACCCAGCAGAGCTACTCAAACCCAGGACCTAAGGGCTTTGTTGCCTTAAGTACCACCTTAAGGCACGCCTCTTAACCATTTGAGCTATAGCTCAAATGGTTAAGAGGTGTGCTGTCAAGGTCTGCACCTCAAGTACTCTAGGCCCTAGCCAGCACACCTGACCCTGGCCCTAGATCTCAAGCACTCTCGGCCCTAGCCAGTGACTAGAAGGGACCTGGACCTCACCCCTCTGGGCTAGCCAGCATACCTCACCTCCAGGTATTGTCCCTTAGTTCTGAAATTAGCCTTAAGCACCCTGTAGAGCTACTCGAACCCAAGATCTAAGGGTTTTATTGCCTTCAGTACCATTTGAGCTACGGGGTGCTTAAGGCGAATTTCAGGACTAATGGACAATACTTGGAGGTGGGGTATGCTGGCTAGCCCAGAGGAGTGAGGTCCAGGTCCCTGGCTAGGATCGAGAGTGCCTGAGGTCCAAGGCCAGGGTCAAGTGTGCTGGCTAGGGCCTAGAGTGCCTGAGGTCTAGACCCTGACATATAGCAATTCAACTATGTATGAGATGCAACAATGGGTGAAAGGGATACGCCCAAAATGGGAGAAAAAGAAGAATTAATTGAGTAGAGAATGAAGGAAAAAAGTGGAAATAGGGGATTTTAGCCCTATAATATATATTTTTTAAACTTGAGGTTGACAAGGTTGAAGATTCACGTTTTGAAACATTGAATAATTTTCATACGCATGTGATCATGTTCAACAATGATAAATTTTGTTAAGGTTTTTGTTCGATAATCTTATAAATCTTTGGCAACGTGGTACTTTTAATTTAGTACAATACTTACACAATGTCATCAAAAGAGTTGATATGTATAAGGTTTACCTAATGAGTAATTAATAGCATGCACACAAATTTTGAATAGGGGTAAGGAAACAAAATGACTTAAAAAAAAAATACAAAGATGAAAGTATGTAACGTGGTACTTTTAATTAGTATAATACTTACACAATGTCATCAAAAGAGTTGATATGTATAAGGTTTACCTAATGAGTAATTAATAGCATGCACACAAATTTTGAATAGGGGTAAGGAAACAAAATGACTAAAAAAAAAATACAAAGATGAAAGTGTGTAATTAGGGCTGACAATGCCCATGATCATGCTTGGTTGTTAACTCTAAATCAACTTATAATGAATAAAAAATCGGATCGGATTAGTTTAATTTGTAATCGGAGGCTTGTCTGATATGTTAAAGGTGATTGAGCTAGAAAACAAAAAACCAGTTCTAACATACTAATGAATCAACATAATAGTGGATCAAACTCACACAGGGTAAAATTTGAACTTAAATGTCTCATTAAAAAATATGTATCAATCACTTAAATTAAATGTCCGGATGTATACTTATAAAGTGAAAAGGAAAAAGAAGAAAACGAAGGAAAGTGGTGGAGTGGGTTTTATTAATTTGAAAAATTATTTAATGGAAAATGTTAACTGGGTGAGGTCTCACAAAATTTGTCTCATTAGAAAATAACATAGTAGTAAATAAAAACAAAAACATATTCCTTCCCTTCTCTCAGAGTTGCCAACCTAGAATTAATAATAATTATAATCTCTTCATCAATAGTAACAAAAATAAAATAAAATAAAATAAAATCTCTCCATCGATAAGCGGAAAGAATATGCTGATTGCAAATTAACGGTAAAGGAAGGCTGCGACGGGGTATTTCAGACGCGGGTCCCATCATCAGACTCTTCGTTACGATTTTATTAAAATGCTGAGAAGCCTGAGACAGGCGAAACAATGTCATGAAATCAGACGGTGGACAATCACTCAAGTTTAAGCGAATAATGCCAAGCGAAGTACGCACGCAGAAAAGGGGAAATCTAGCTCACAGTCACATGGCTGATCACGTGACTGACAGCCCATTTATTAAACCGAACTTTATGGCCCTGCTCCACTCCAAGCCGCTACAAGACGAACCATAGCCTCACCAGCTTGGGTCAGTGGCCCACTTGCCACCGCACGTGTAAATAGGAATGAATATTTAATTAATTCGGGTAAATTACCAATATGGCTTTTGAACTTATCAATTTTGGACAATTTTTACGTTGAACTTTTAATTTTGTTCTTTTAACTTTAAACTAGACAGATTTGGGGGCAATGTAACTATAGGTGATAACGTGGAATACTATGAAAAGTTCACGTGTTGGTTTTTTTATTATGTCATATTAATGTTAGGGGTTATATTATCATAATTTTGATAAATTCAATGTTAAATTGACAAAATTAAAAGTTTATGATGAAAATTGTCAAAAACTAATAGGTTCGATGAACAAATTTAGTATTATGCCATTAATTAATTATTTTAATTAATTTCAATTAAATTAATTAAAAATATGCTTTACTCGATATATTGATTAGTCAAATTACATCAGTTAATTTCAGTTACAATAAAATTAATCAATTTTTTAGAACATAAGAAAATTTAATTGTATGTTTCAAAAAAAATACATTGGGTTAAACATATTATGGACTTATATGATATACAAGTCACTTTATCACAGACATTGCACGTGATGCAACTTATTATTAATAATAACAAATATTAAAATATAAAAAAAGCTGGGAATTATATTAAAGTTGATGATAATTCTTGGCTAAAAAAATTGATGATAATTAAATTATAAAGCAAACTTCAAATTAAACTACATGGAATTGGTTAATTATTATCATTATTTCATAAATGTGTAGAAAATATTTAGTAAAACATAAATAAAGATTTTTAATTTTTAACTCAATAATATTAATTATATTTCTAAAATATGTTAGAAAAAATATTTTAGACGATTCAAAAGCTTTATAATATTCATACTTATATATATATATATTATAATTACAGATTATAGCTATATAGGTTAAATGTTAAAAAAATATTGCGTTGGATTAGCGTTTAAAAATGAGCTACAAAACCTTTCCAATCTAAACTCGGCTAATCGAGGAAACAGAAATTACCCGTACCCAACCGACTTAATTGACTTAATTGCACCCTTTAACCGATTAATTAATCATATTAATATATGCAATTTACCCGAGAGTTTGTAAAAAATGGAATGTTCAAATTAGCATTTCATCATTGTATGATGCTTGACAAATCTCCATGTGTGAACAAGACTTTTTTCCACGTGCTATAGCTTTCGAGTCTTCAACTAAGGATGATTGCCTTTGTTGTTTGTGGATCCCTTCAAAGTAAAGCATGTCAACTTAGATTCATGTTTTGACCTAAACACAGAACCAAAAAAAAAAAAAGTGAAGATTCATGTACAACTAGGAAAAAAAAAAGGATAAAAAAGAGAGGTAGAGTCAGAATCCAATTGGATGTCCACTAAATTGGCATAGAATAGAAATGGGATTAGTCAAATATACTCAAATTTAGTTTCTTTCTTCCAGTGCATAATTATGTTAAAGGTTTGTTTGTGTGATGAATAATGATGTTTGCTTTTACTTTATTTCATTTATTTTACTATTGTATCATCATCATTTTGGCTAAGGACTTTGATGCTTATACGCTTGTTATTATTTTTTTTTTCTTTATTCAAATTGAAACGAAAAGGGAATAAAAAGCCAAACGCATAATGTTTTGTTTTCAACAGCTTAATTTAGTCAAGAGAATGAACATATTAATTGACCAATAATATTAATTATATACAAAAAATTGTTGTAATAATTAGCCCATAACACTAATCTTGCCAAGAAGAAGAAATAATTAATACAAAAATTTATTCATTTTTTATATAAAATTTTCTTTATTCATTTTAGTATTGAAAATGATAAGGAAGTGTTCACATCCAAAACATAGATGGTGTACAATCGAGCTGAATTGAATTGATCCAGTGTTAGGTTCGAGTTTGGCTCGATTGATGTGTTTAGAAATGAGAAGAAATTAACAGATTAATGAAAGGGATTTGTTTTTTAGTGTTATTTTGGAGTTTTGATGGTTGTTGGTGAAGATTTAAAATAATACAAGTAATCAAATTTTTTTTAAAAAAATGAGGTTGACATTTCGGGCTAAACTTAGAAAATTTCAATAATCCAAGTTTAGGACTCGGAGTCAACTTGTCGGGTCAAGTCATGCGTAGAAATCAAGCTTGTGAAATTAGATTTATGCGAGACCTTAGACTTTTATAATCAAGCCAAGGGAAAAATATTGCAATAGGACTTGGATTGATGCCGGTCTAGCTAGTGTCTCATGATATTGGCTTAGCCTGTCAACTAATTTCTTTTAATTATAAGTACATTTTTTTTGTCGTAATGGTATGCTGACGCATTGATAAGTTATTACTAAAGAGTCGTGTTATGAAAAGATTGACTCAATTTATAAGTTAGTTCCATTTAGCGAAAATAAGCTTGGATGTAGCTATTACTGGATACAACCCCTGAATAGGATTAATCTCGAATACAACTAATGAAACTTTATAAGATGCCGTGGGCATGAGACAATGGATTTAGGGCTAAGGTTTTGAAGAATGAACTACATACATACATATGAAATTTAAAAATTTATCAATGTATAGGCATGCGTCTGCCAATATAAAGTTATTTAAAAAGAATAAAAATTCTATTTATATGAAAACAACATATATAGACAAGATTTCGGACAACCGTTGCAATCATAACTATTCCAAACATTTTAGAATGTAGAACATAACAACATGCATCAATTCGAAATGTCTGTAATTTTTAAAAATGCTAAATAAATTTAAAAAAACTATATTTTTGGCCGAGGAGTATATCACCCAAATTTTAAAATTTCATAAGATTCACCATGTAACATACATTTATAAGTGGTAAACTTTGCAAAATATCAATTGGACCAACATATAATATAATTGTAGGACTGTCAAAAAGAAATTGTGGGCGATATAAACCCAAAAGGGGATTTATATTATTAGATTAATTGGACCCTTAGAATTAGGAAAATTATTATGATTAATTATGCAAATTAGAAAAAAAAAAAAAAAGGAAGTTGAGAGTAAAATAAAACTGGAGATTGACTTTTAGTTTAAGAAATTAAAATAAAGTCAGAGAGGCGGTTTGTGGGCCCAAAGTTAGCAAACACAGATATAAACTCCATTTTTCCCTAATCTCTTTGGGCTTGCCTTCCATGTTTGAAAAGGACTTAAAGTTTTTGGACTGTATTGCCTCGCTAGTGGAGTGGACCCCCACTTGGGCCCACCACGGCCCGCCTTTGCCTCCCTTCCTCTCTCAGATTTTAAATAAAAAAAAAATACAATAAAAAAGAAAAAGGCAAAAGAAAACTGTCCCCGGACGCCGACCTCTAACAACGACTTCTTAGTTTTTTTTTTGGGCTTTCGTATTATCGCCAAAACAAAAGGCTGGGCCCATCTCTGTAATTATTTCACTTCTCTTTTCATTTTAATTGTTTTTATTTCGATCTGTTTATTTTTTCACTGTTTGTTTCTTTATTGTTTTTTATTTGTCTTTAGCTTGACGTCAGCCTAACATCAACAATGACATGTTAAGCCCATGTCAACCGCTGGTCCGAACCATTAGTCCCGCCTATGGCCATGGCTCATGGTTGCGGTGCGAGTTGCTCTGTTCCAAACCATGAGAAGCCTCACCTATGGACTATGGTTTGGTAGGACACTGTCTTAAGGAAGTTGGATCTGCGTACGTAGGCGTTCGATAGATTGATTTATCATTCAAGTTATTAGGATTTAAATCCGAACAACTTCAAATAAAAAAAAAAAAAAAGGAAAAGGCTAGGGAAAGAAAATGTTTTGATGACAGATGTCATGCTAACAATTCGGATTGACACTAAATCGGGACTCAATTATTACATATATTTAACTTTTAATGATATTTTTAGATATGTAAATCCGACAAAGTTAATCCCCAAGTAGATCTGGTTGTTAATCACAATTACAATTGGATAACTCTATAAAGAGAGACACTTTCATTTCGTGTGAGAGGGAAACGAAAGAAAAGAAAAAAGAAAAGAAAGAAAAGGGATGGGGCTTCTTACCTAACCTAACTTGGTTTTGGTTGAAGACTTGAAGTTAGATGTCTCAAAAATTGCCCATGGTTGACCTCTATGCTTGGTTGTTGAGATATGTCTCAAGACCAACGGTCCCAATTTGTCAACTTTCACCATCATCTCTAAAGCTAAATACACGCTCTCTAATTAATTAATTAATTAATTAATCTCTCAAACTCAAATAATGATGACCCCTTTTGTTTTCCCTTTTTTTTTTTTTTTCTCTTTTAAACATCTTACTACTTGTTATATAGTTCTTGCCCAATGGCCACCGGATTCTTAAGACTTTACTCTTACGCTAAATAGAGGATATCAATGCCGAATGTGTTGATCTTTGTTCTACTATTTCTTTCTTTCTATGACTTTAATCATTATAATTTTGATCCTTTATGTCTTTTATGAGACTAACGAAGTAACAAGTTCGGTAAACAAAACAAATTTTACTATCTTTTGCATTATGAGAACAATTGGAAGTTTGTTTTCATAATATGATTACATTAAATATATACATATATATATATATATATTAATTAAGAATAATCATTTCAACATACCCTCTCTTTTGCTTTTTCTTTTCTTTTTTTTTTTTTGTGGTGGGGTGGGGTGCATGTTGGGGGGTGGGGGTGTGTGGAGGAGGATAAGAGAATTTCAATTAGAAGAGATATAATCCTTGGTTAAGGGGGATAAGTTTGGAGGAATTTGGAAGGGTTTAAACCTCGAATAGTCTCACCTTCGGAAAAACCCTTGATTTGAAAAGTTGGGCTAGGAGAAGTTTGAAGGATTTTAACCCTCAAATAATCTCACCCTCATCCCGATTTGGAGGGTGAGTTAGGAGGAGCTTGGAAAGGTTTAACACATATCGCCTACTCTCCCACTCCTCCAACCAAACAGATCAAAAATTCTCTTCATAGCTCCCTTATCTTCCAAAACCCCCCACCAAATAGGGATCAAGTCACTTCAAGTTTTTTATTTTTTTGGGTGCCGAGCTCAAATTTTTGTATTTAATTGAAAATTGGAAAGAAGTTGCCAGAATTACCTTTCTAATCAAGTTGGTTAGATATTGATAAATTTATATAAGAGATTTCGAATTTAAAACCTCTAATTTTTCAAGTAGATCCTTTTTCCTATTTTCTATGTATAATAAAAAACTATTTCCTATGTTAAAAAAAAGAAGAAGAAGAAAAGAAGTAGCCAAAGGAAACAAAGAAAAACACCAATATATCAAATAAGTTTTTGGGTTGTTATGGGCTGAACGAGTAGTGCTAATATGGGCTAGGCTCAATCAAAACCAAACCAAACTTCTAGCTGAAATAATGTGGGCCAAAACCGACTCATGGTCCAGCACCTGCTCGACGTAGCTATTGGCAAATTTGAAAAATCAAAGCCGTGGGCAATGGGTTGCTGCTTGGTCATATACATTCCTGGTCAACTAAAAATGGGGGCAGAACCTGGGCGGAATCTCAAGACAAGCTCATTTGTAACTCGTAACAATGGATCATCAAGCCCAAACTGAATTTCTTTCCATGTTCGTAAGTTGAGATTTGGGAAGTGGGAACTCCTCTTCTCCGCCTAGCTTCTTCTCTCTCAAAACCTCCCTTAAACCCGAGTTGTTAATAGCGTGTAGGACAAACAGTGTTTCGCTTTGGAACTCTTATTCGAGCTGAAAATAACCAAAAAATGGTATTATTCGGAGCGAGAAAATTACTATTACGAAGGTTTTCGGCTCTTTCTCCTCACCCCCTAAGCGTGTGCATCGTCGGAAGCGGTCCCGCCGGCTGCTACACTGCCGAAAAGGTAGTGGGGTTTTTCTATATAACTTAAACTTTTTAATTAAATCTTCAATTGAATTTGGTTTGAATTAATCTTCTGGTTCAAATTGAATCATCAGTTGTTGAAGAGGCATCAAGGGGCACAAATTGACATCATCGATCGATTACCAACGCCCTATGGATTGGTTCGCTCCGGCGTCGCACCCGATCATCCCGAAACTAAGGTCCGTCTTCTTTTCTTTTTAATTTTTTTTTTAGTTGAAATTGTGTCCTTAAGTAGGCTTAGTTTTGATAGAATGCTTGCAACAGAATGTGATTAATCAATTCTCTCGGGTTTTGCAAAATGAACGGTGCTCATTTTTGGGGAATGTCACTCTTGGATCTTCTGTTTCTCTTGCGGAGCTCCGAGAGCTTTACCATGTTGTAAGATGTTAGAAAAACTAGAGCTCGTTAAGAGTTTTCGTTTTATTAATCTTTTTACATTTTGCTGTTGGCATTCATGCTTAGTTTGATGAATTTTTGCTTGAATTGAGTAGGTTGTTCTTGCTTATGGGGCGGAAAGTGACAGAGCTCTTGGCATCCCAGGGGAAGTACGTTCATTGGAATTAAAGTTTTCTTGAGTCAGTTTAATGGTTAATTTTTTAGCGATTTGAATCTTTGGGAAATGGTGATTTTTAAATGGAGCTGTAATGGCTTTCGCTCATGAATTTCCAATGTAAATTTTATATGTAGGATCTGAAAGGGGTACATTCGGCTAGGGAGTTTGTTTGGTGGTATAATGGGCACCCAAATGGAAGAAACCTTGACCCAGATTTGAAGAGCACTGATACGGCTGTTATCCTTGGTCAGGTACTTTTTGTCTCTCATCAAGTGGTATGAGGTTAGGTTGATAGCATTTTGTGCAGTTATTTGATGTTCAGGTATGCCTTTGAAGGCATTCCTTGCATATATTCTATTGAAATAATCATAAATTATGACTCTTACAAGCTTGCTAATGATAGGAATAAAGATCAAGATCGACATCTAAGTGAGAAAATAATTTTAACATTTAGATTATTTATATTAAAACCTCTCTGATTTTGAGTTTTGTTCAAGGCTGCTATGGATGCCTTAGTATCTGTTGAGTATGCCTTCTGCGTGTCAGATTTGGGTCCCTGGAAATGACTAGTTTGTAAAATTTATAATTTTTTCCTTCAAGCAAAGGTGAGTTGAAGATTCTGTTTAGATAACATATTCTTTACATGTGGGCCTTCACGTCATAGATTTGTCATTATTTGAATACCACAGTTTAAGTAGTCCCATCCTTTGCAACCATGCCAGTTATGTTCATCTCCCTCCGTAGGGCAGTGCAAGTCCATTATTTTCAATGCTTTTCCAATCTGAAATGTTATGGATGGATATGATCCCAGATATATGTGATTGAGTACAAATAGCTTTAGTTATGATGCATTAACTTTTCAGGGTAATGTGGCTCTTGATGTTACTCGTATCCTTTTAACACCAACATCTGAATTGGCAACAACTGATATCGCCAGCCATGCTTTGACTGCTTTGGAGCAAAGCTCTATAAGGTTTCACATCCTGTTCTTTGAAATAATTCAAGAAGTCAGTCAGCCATTTATCTTGTATTATGTTTAAGGAACTCAATATTATTACAGGAAAGTATATGTGGTTGGAAGACGTGGACCAGTCCAAGCAGCCTTTACCGCAAAAGAGCTCCGTGAAGTTCTTGGTAATATCCAAAAGTATAGGAATGCATTTTTTTCCTCTTAATCACAGTGTTAAAAATGTTCAAATAATGGTATGAATGCTGTTTGACATGTGATATGAGATGCTGCTAACACTGAACTAAATCTTCATTCACTGTAGAATTTCAATTGGCAAACTGATAATTCCTTTTTGAATCGATGGTGTTGACCCCCTTTTTTGGCATGGAGAGTAAGGAATATTTGTCAGTCTGAACTTTGTTTGAAAGTGGGACATCAAATTCTTCAGTTGTAGTTTGATATGACTGTGTTGCGTTTTGCTGTTGTCAGAATTTTTATTATCGGCACCCCATTCTGGGTGGTTAATTATCTGTCATATCGCACTTCCGATCATTCGCAATATGATTTATGGATACATTCCATCTTTGGTCTGTGGATTATGAATACTTTCAAAAACATTGCTGTTAACAGAGTACAAAATTGTTCTAAATCTTTTGAATTTAGAGAAGTTTTTGTCCCCCCTTTTTTGGCAGGTATTAAAGATTTGTATATTCGCATAGAGGAAGCTGATTTGAAGTTAAGCCCAGCAGATGAGGTATATCTCACTTTCTAATGTTTGCTGGTTTTCAAAATAATATACATGATTTGAAGCTGATTTGCATTTTAATGCGAAGAATGATATAGATTGCTGGTGGTAGTTGGTATTTTTTAGGACCTTTTTTAGTGCCAGAGGAGGGGGTTAATAGCTGTTGGGTTGAGCAATGAAAGTTATCTTCTTCATTCCATAACCCTCTTTCCTTCCAAGGTTTGAACTTGAGACCTTCAAGTTGAAAGTTCCTTGTTCTGACATTTGGTTGTTCTGGCCAACAAAATTTTGGCTGATTTGGTAAGGTCAAGCGCTTAATTAAAGACAAGTCAATCCGGCAATATGTAATTGTAATATAATATGTACGTCCTTCAGAGGCATGTGGATTTCTTGGCCTTGGAATGGGGTAACCTCTCCTCAACTTTTACGTACTAAAAAAACCAATTTGCTGGACCACTAGGGGACATTATTAGGTGACCTTTTATCAGTTTATGCCTTTCAAATAATCGTTGTAAACAGACACCTATCATTCCTTTTCCTTTGCTTCTTCAGCTTCCAGTTATATTAATGTTTTCTTCATCTTCTTGTTTGTGTTTTTGAAAAGGAAGAAATGAAAAACAGTCGTATTCATAAGAGGATTTATGAGTTACTCTCTAAGGCGGCCACTGCTAGAGCTTCCCAATGTAGTTCAGGTCAACGCAACCTTCATTTTGTTTTCTTCCGTCAACCTGACAGGTTTCTAGAATCACATGACAGAAAGGGATATATTTCTGGGGTGCACCTTGAGAGGACAGCTCTAAAAGGTATCTTGCTCCCTCTGGTTCTTGCGTAATATTTTTGCAAATGTCTTCCTCTCTTATATCTCGCAATGGGTCTTTTTAATGCTTTGAAACACAAATGAAATGATTCCATTAAATAGTTTGGTCACTTATCCTTTATAACTTCATGTTGTAGGTGTTGGCCCAGGAAAACAGATTGCTGTCAGTACTGGACGATTTGAAGATCTTGCTTGTGGGTAATTTGTTTCTTTCATTTTTCCTCCCTAGATATTAGGCTTTAACTTTTAATATTCGTTTCTTTCTACGATGTACCCCAGCTCTTATGAGGAACTTGATTGTAGACATTTCTAATATTTATTTTCCTCCACTTGATGCTGTTCAATATAATGACAGAGAAGTGCCTTGCTGATTGCTTGCCCATAAGGCAAATGGTTTGAGTTATAATGAGTAAAAAGTCCTCCTCTATAGTGATATGACCTACTGAGAGAAATTCTTCCCCGCTTTTGGAACCTCAAGTTTGATTTGAAGTAACTGTCTTCTGATTCTTTGTAGTAACTTGTTCTTCTTGCAGGATTGTACTAAAGAGTATTGGCTATAAATCAAAACCACAGGATGGTTTGCCATTTGATCATGAGAAAGGTAATGAAAAATGAAAAAAATAGTTTAACTATTATTTGCTATTCTTTTGTCGACTGAGCTATATTTCTATAGATCTCTGGCAAGGTCAAGCCTTTCTTACAAAATTTGAAGGGTAAAGAATAGACTTGCTTTCTTCTAATCTCAAGCTAATTTTTTCCAGGAGTGGTTCCAAATATTAAAGGTCGGGTTCTAAGTGATAATTCAGGAGATCCCCCATCATTTGAGAATGGCTTGTATGTCTGTGGGTGGTTGAAGCGAGGACCAACAGGAATAATTGCTACGAACCTTTACTGTGCCGAGGAAACTGTAAGTTCTCTCATGTTGCCTTGAGAGATGTTTTGAGTTTGTTCCAAAGGCCAATACCACCTTTCTCGGTTATAATGTTTAAGCATCTTTCCAAGAGATACATGTGGTTAATAACTGCACAATTCTTATGACATAGGTTGCAAGCATATTGGAAGATGTTGAACAAGGAACCATAACAACCAGCTCACCGAAACCTGCAAAAGACGGACTCCTCCAGATTTTGGAGGACAGAAATGAAAGAGTTATACCATTCAGTGATTGGGCAAAGATTGATGAGGAAGAGAAGAGATTAGGGAGTTTGAGAAATAAACCCAGAGACAAATTGACCACGATGGAGGAGCTCGTGAAAACTTCCTTGGAATAAATACACCTCTTCTCTAGGATGCCATAAGATTATATAGTTCTCTCAATTTTTTGGGGCGGGGGTAATAAAATTCTCTCTTATTAGCTTCCAGTTTTAGTTGAAAAAATCAATTAAACATAGCTTCCAGTTTTGTTTCTCTTCGTCTCCTAGATCTCCAGCTACATTTAAAGGGTTTTATTTATTTAATTTAATTTAATTATTTTGTATTTTTTTAATTAGTATAACTGTATTTTCTATTATTATACTTGTATACACTCATAATACACAGAATAAGACCATATAATGAACTAATTATTGCAAATGATGCCACTTTTTCCTCCAGATAAGATCATTGGGCCTCAGCCCAATTGTTCAGGTTGTGACAAGTCTCTGGTTGCGATAGAATTTTGCTTTGTCTGGCCATATTAATGTTAGATTTTACATTTTTACAAGTTAAAATCAATCCCCCTCCCCCCTCCCCCACCCCCCCCCCCCCCCCCCCAAAAAAAAAAGGAAAGAAAGAAAGAAGAAAACGTAATAACCCAAAAAAACTTGAACTATATTCCTGCTGCTAATGACGCTGGATTGAGATTGACCCATCTTTGATCATTGTCTATCTGCTGAGATAGGGTTTTGTGGGATCCAAGAGCTGGCATCGGATTGCAGGCTTGCCATAGGGTTGGTGGGTTGGTGGGTTGGAGCTGGCTAGCTTATAGATCGAGCTTTGCATCGGGCAACAACCCCACAAAAAAAAAAAAAGCATGCCTGTCGTAATTACTATTCTCCTGGGTTGTTGGAAGATCCCTTTGCCTCCAAGGCAGCAGAGTACTAAACTACTAATGGTAGTATTTGTACCCTAATTTACACATTTGGGCTGACGGGCCAAGAAAGGAAATAAGTGGGCTTTAGCACGAGATGGACACCTAGAAACGACCAGCTTGGTAGAAGGAACATGATCGTTGTAAGGTCAACAGGCCTAATTAGAGAATTGCGACAATTATGGGGGAAAGGATTGAGCGCATGATCGGCTAATAATTAAGCTTTGTGGTTTTAATTCAGGGTTTTTGAATTGAAGAAAGCACAATCATAGGGGCGGGATTTCAGCCCAAGCGCAGTTATAAAAGGAAGAAAACCTCAAGTAACGAGAATCAACACTTCTTCAGACAAAACCAGACTACACTCTGTTCGAACTTGGCATGACTTGCTTCTCTCTTTGCTCTGTCAACTAGAGGACTTCTTTTCAGATTATTCTTCTTCTAAGTTCTTGTTTCTTACAAGTCTTTCTCTCTTTGTCACAACCAGTTCTCATTTGCTTAGTGTTTTAAGAGTTTGTTAAGCCTTTCATCGGCCAGTTTCCTTTGTTTAGTTTATTGTAAGCATTTCATCGGGCAGTATCATCCAAAACATTTTTTAAAGAAATTCCCTGTTGTTCAACGATTAAAACAGTCCGACTGTGACTTTGAACAAGAACCTGCATTCTTCTTATCTTTTGTTATTTTTCATTACAAAAGCAACTGACATACCTAATAATCAGCTTATCGGCCTGACAGATCGGCCTAGGAAGATTTTGGTGTAACAGGTAGCAAAGATAAAGGCTTTTGATCAGAAATCCTCTCTCCTGGATCCTCTCACATGTGATATAACTATGAATTTGCTTCACCATTTCAGTTACAAGCTATATTTCTTCCTTCCTTGTTTTGACGTCAAATGGGTGGTGCACACCCCCCCCCCCCCCCCCCCCCCCCCCCCCCTTTTTTTCTCTTCCTTTGACATTTCAGATGTTAGTGTATGTTGAGCCAAAGTCCAATGACAATTGACAAATCCATTTGGGGCAAAATAGATTGTGTAAAACAAAGTCAAATCCCACCCATGTTTTTCAATGCCCACCAATTACCAAAAGCCACCATCTCCACAGTGATTAGGTGCTCCAAATTAGTCTTCCAATATATATGTATAAGAGTTCTTCATGTATCTTATCATGAGAAGATTGAAGAGTGAAAATTTCCAGAATCACTCATGGCTCCTTGTGTCACATCACCCCCCTCTCACTCACCAAAAAGGATTCCAACTATAACTTCCACTATTACTAGGCAAGCTTAGAAACTTAAAATTGAAATTTGAAAGCGACCTGGCCTTTTTGGGAAAACAACTAACTATATAGATTTTCCTTTTGCCCCCTCAATCTTATGGGTGGCCAATTGCCATGGTTCAATTAGAACCATAGAATTGAAGTGAACTGTAGATAAAAAATCGAAACTGAAGCTGTTATTTATGGTTCCGATGCCTTCTATATTTAAAAAAAATTGAACCGTAATCAAATCGGATTAGATCCAGAACCAAAAACCAGGTTCCAAAACTAGAACCAGTGGTTCGAAATCAGAGCCAAACTCTCAAAAGCTCCTTTAAGCATTTGGTTTTTAAATTATTAGGTTTCCAATATGTGACATGATGATGCTTTCCTTCGTATACTCCTCTTAATATCTCGTTGGTTTCGAATTTTGACACCTTAGTCTACGTCAAACCAAATTCGATCTTAATTTTTCTCTTTTATTTTAAATATATATATATATATATATTTATGATCATTACAGATTTTCATGTCTGTACCTTATCAAAATTTTCCCACGTATTAAAAAATGCAATAATTAAACAAACAGGGTTCTCACGTCCAATCTGAATAATTTGTTCGTAAGAGAATTGACATTTTAGGCACCATCAGTTGTAAAGTTTAAGTACTTCCGAATATATCAAAGGAAAGGTCCTGTTTCTGATGTCAAACTTTACCTCATTTCCCAGCGAAGAGAATTCAGATTTCCTGCTTGTGATAATAAATTTACTTGAATTTTTTATTCTGGCGTCGCAAAAAATCGGGGCAATGAATTTTTTCTTCCCATTCACTTTGATTGCCTGTATGAGAATAGGGCCTGATTGGACATGTTGCTTGCTTTACAGGAATACGAATTACTCATCTAGGATGAGGAATTTGCATCTCCTCTTCTTCTGTTGCTATATATGTATTTACTTTGCAGGTTGAACCTTTTACTCTGAGTTCTTTCTGCCATTTTGTCATCTAGCAGTAGTAGTCAGTATGATTCTACCCTCACCACCAATTATTATTTCATGATTTCCTCATGCAAGCGGGCACCGACGTATCTTTTTGGTCATATACTTTGTATTTTCTGTCCATTCTCGCAGTAGTTTCTACTAAAATTATCCTTTTTGCTTTTGCGTTAAAGGGTTGTGGCTATATTAAATTTTGTCATAAAAGATTCAAACCAAAACCATAGAATTCTCCGTGAGACTCTCCTCAGACAAATGCTAGCCGTGCCTTGAATTCTTCAATAAACCAATGCAGATGCTTAAAATTAATGTTGGCAAAATGGTTTTGGAGAACAGCTATAAATACTATAATAAGTTTTCATTTCAATCAAACAGATAACCTTAATCAGTTTATGTACTGATTGATGGTAGTACACGAGGTGGGATTCAAGCCCTCTCACTCCCAATAATTCAGATGATGCACTGAATTGGGGCCCTTTGATGGAAGGCTAGTGGGAGTACGATAAACCAGACACGCTGGCTTTTGTTGCATTTCCACTTTGGTTTAATACATAAAATGATATTCAAATTTGTATAAAATTGACTTTTATTTTGAAACTTTTGACTATGAAACCTTTGATTTTCGAAACAATATAACTCTTGGAGTTGACGTGACGAATTTAGTAGTTAACATGTAAAATTTTCATATTATACGTGTCATTTCCATATTATGCCAGCATCAAGGTAATATTATTAAAAAAATCAAAGTTTAGGAGTTAAAAATTTTAAAATAAAAATTCAGGGGCTTAAATGATAATTTTGTATAAATTTGAGGGTCATTTTATATATTAAGCCTTTCCAATTTCCCATCTCCCACGGGTTCTAAATATACAAAGCTCAGACTCTGTCTTTATGATACCCCCCAGTTTTCAGTAATATAGATATACGAAGGACAAAATGCGAAAATTCTTGGATGAGGGCAGTTTCTGCCTCATTGATCTAGGGAAGTTCCACTAACAAAGTTGCTTCTTCTCATGGAATTGGAGCCAATCTACAAATGGGAAATGTTTGTTGTACATGTAAATAAACCTTGGAAAGCTAATCAGCTAGAATGGCAATGTTAATCAAAAGTTGGCCTAACTATTCTATAATTGGAATGGATTCTTGTGGTAATGGATTTTGGTTCAGTTTGATTTTCAGCAGGGAGAAAAGCATCTTGGATGGTGGGGTTGGCGGTTCCAGGGTTCATGGCCCTTTCCTGATATAAAACCTCAAAGCGTCTGATGCGTGCAGCTGGTGTTATTAGGCTCGAAAAAAGTTCGTGATTCCTCCCTGTATGTCTAATCAAATCCTGCATGGGGTCGAGGGGGTCCTGTTTTGAAGATTCATGCTGTCCCCTATCCTTACCAGAAAGTCTCTGGGTCCAAATCCAATTATGACAACCATTTTCACTTTTTGGAGTTGCACGTATATGTATGCATTAAAGTTCCTCCTTTGCCTTTCCAGAGTCTGTAATCTTCGCAAATTTCCTGTGGTTTGGACATTGATTCACTTGAAATTAAGTTAACCGACCAAGTTTCCAATGTCAAACTTCTGATCAACTCTTCAGGGGCAACCAGACCAGACACACCGGAAAACTAATGGATCAGCTTAATGTTCTTTTATTCATTGCCAAATGGTAAGAACTATATATAGGCTAAGAATGAACAATCCTTGCTTCAAACTGAATCAGTACATCTTTTTCCTGAGGAATCAGAGAAGAAAAGCTCAAATATCTTAACTATTTGCATAAGTTTAGGAATTAGGAGAAAGAAGTCAAGCCTGTAAAATCAGATAAACACGTATACTAATATCATTAAAATCCAAAAATAATTTACATTTTTGTAAGCTTTTTGGCAAAGATCACACGTGCAGCTTTATTAAATTTAAGTTACAACTTAACTTCAGTCATTTCAGAAACAGAAATGATTTAAAACAATAATTAATCAATAATTGCGAGATTAACGGGACACTTTGACATAAGAGTATCTCCAAGGATCTACACCAAATTTTACACCATTTTGATGTAAAAAAAAATCTTTTTAGAATATTCTTTTATCAAATTTTCTTTCATTCCAATGTATAACACCATTTCTTATACCAATTTTTATTAAAAAGATATCTATCTGTTATTAACTTCATATAATTATAAAAATAATAATTTAACTAATTAAATTAATCATTAAATAATATTAATAATATGTTTTATTATTCTTAAATTTATAATATTAAATAATAATTAATAATTTTTTATTACAAATTATTTAATCATAGGTTATTAATTATTGTTAACATTATTTCACAAATAATTAATAATAATATTATCACACATAATTTATGAAATTATCATATAACTAAAAAAAATTACACTTTATAGACCAAATCTAATTTTCTGAATTACCAAATCGCTCCCATAGGGGTTGGGTCATTAAATGCCTTTAGTCAATATTTTACTAATTTAGGAGGAAATAGAGATGATCTTCCAAATTTTTAATTGTTTTTTAGTATTTAATATTGTCAAGTAGTTATAATTATAGCCGTTGGTGTTTGAATCTATGTTGTAATTTAATTTCTATGATTGTTTAATTTGTATTTTGATTATAATTGAAGTAAAAGGATGTTTAATTGCTTTTATTATGATTTAATTGATTTTTTACCTAATTTTTTAAATTTATATTTATAATTATTTATAAAAATAATTTAAATATATATTCAATATTGATCTCAATTTAAAGATCTCGATGAGATCTTTCTAATGGCATACATTTTTCCTAATAATTAAAAAAATTAAATTTAAATACAACTCAAAATATATAAATACAACAAAAAAAACTAAAATGACATAGAAGTAATTAAT
The DNA here is from genome assembly GCA_030664755.1 of Microcos paniculata. NCBI lineage: Eukaryota > Viridiplantae > Streptophyta > Magnoliopsida > Malvales > Malvaceae > Microcos > Microcos paniculata. The sequence continues at coordinate 2,971,661 of CP131459.1, read as the reverse complement.
AAAAAAAGATAAGGATAAAATGAAAAAAAATCATTTTACAAAAAATGATGTGATGAATAGTAACATACCAAATTTGGGGTGTTACTATTTATCCCATCATTTTGATGGGATGATTTGATGCTGTTTTGGAGTACCATTAACACTATTTTTCACACCAAATTGGTAATTTGATGCATCCTTGGAGATGATCTAAGTCCATAGATGGGGCTCAAACTCAAAACCCTTTCTCTATTTTTCTACCAAACACTTTTGAAGTAATTATTGAATCCCAATTAAGCTCTCAACCTCTCTGATGACCCTTGGCAATTAGCAATAAAAATTCAGAACACTATGGCCATGAGAATGAGATCTGTCTGACTACGACTACCATTAGTGTAGTTTTCGTACCTGTTTATTTGAAGGGGAAAACAAAATTTTAAATTTATACAAGTAGAATCTTCATGTGAGTGGAGGTTAAAAAGCTTAGCTTATCCCATTATCCTGTTTACCATGTGGGTTCCTCTGTAAGGAAAAAAGGTGCACAAAATGCTCACCACAAAAAACGGAGGAACATACATGGGATTGGGAAGGATAGTTGAGCTTGGCCGAAAACACAAACAAAAGCGAAGATGAAGGAGCCAGCCACGGGGCCCTCCCTCTGCATGGAAGTGGGCTGCCTGCCCCATGCCCACACTTTTTTTCCTCTCTAACATCCCGAACCTAACAGTCTAACACTGCTTAATAGGACTGTTCAAGTAACCCGAAAAAATCGATAATCGAACCGAACTGGTAACTAAATTTGAGTTTTGAAATGTTCATATAAAAACTGAATGAACCCAATGGAACCCGAATGAACCGAATAAGCTAAAATTTTAAAAAATACTTGATTTTATTAGCCTAAAATTAAAAGACCCAAAATTTTTATAATCTTATTTGAGCTTTTATAAAAGAAAAAAAATTCAAAATTTAATGGATTTCAACTACACGAAAACCCGTAAAAAAACCCGAATCAAATCGAACCGAAACGTTAGGATATTAAAACTTTAATATTCAAACCGAACCGTTTACACCCCTACTGCTTAAGACTACTAAACTCTTGCTGCCCTCTTTGGGGTCCCACCAACAAATTAAAGGTTCGAGAATTTTAGCATTGGGGGCCCCTTTTTTCCCTCACCCATGAGTGGGGCCTGTTAAGTAGTACCCTCCTTCATTTTCATCAAACTGATTTGCCCGGCCGATTACGGAAGGTGCAGGATGAAAATTGGTGGTTGGCCCTGCCCATGGTCAGATTAGGCTGATGACTTTGAGCAATTTGTGCTTTTGGGGTTGAGTTGGGATTTCGGAAGTTTTGGTTTGTGTTCTTTGGTTGATTTTGATGGCACTGGCACAGCACAACGAGCTTCAAGAACTGTTGGCTGGCTGGCCAGTGGGCAGTGGCCACTGAGCTGATGAAGTGTAAAACTACAATGGTTAACTAGTCAATGGGAGGTTGTGTTAAACATTGAACTAATTAACCATCTCCAACATTGTTGTATGATATATTTATATATTGCTGACAGATCTAAAGTTTGTTTTTTTTCTTGTCTTTTTTACATTCTACAATGTTTGCTTTGGACATCTTGAGATTTTCTTAGTAGAGGTTATAAATCCTCTGTTTTTAATACTTTATTCATGAATCAGACAGGGTACAGGTACCAACATGAAAAACAAATCTAGATTCAGAGCTTTTTTCTACTATTTTTCTTTCGAAGATTTTCTCAACCATCATAAAATCTTGGGTGTCTGATTAATTCAAGTTCAAGATGGTGACAAATTCTGAAATATTGGGTGAAGTTCAAGAAAGTCCCATTGACAGGCCAATAGGTGAAAATTGGTAGTAGTAATATTTTAGACATTAGAGAATTTGACAAGTTGGATGTCCATTGTCATTTGTCACCATTGTGCTCTGGCCCTACTCCCAACTGTCCATAAACATCTGTACTTCCGAAATTGGCCATTGAAAGTGATTTAATAGCTCTGATCCATTAACTCTCCACACTATCATTAGCACACACTTAAGCTAGGTTTATAAGTTTTAAAAGGTGACGTTTGGTTGAGAGTGATGTAGGATAACTTTGGTTATATGATCTTTGTTATTTTATACGCTCTTATTTAGTTCAAGACAATGGAATAATCAAGATTATTTCATATTGTGGCATCACGTTAGTATATAACCTCAAAATCAGATTATGTGATAACCTCCAAATCTTAGGTATTGTGAGATAATCAAATTATATTAAAGCTTTTTTCTACTATACCCTTAATATTTTATCCTTTCGACCATAATAGGCTCATATAATTGATAAATTACAATAGTTTTCTTAAACATTATTTTTTTTGTAAGAAGCATAATTAAACTTAACTTATAATTATTAAACTATTTAAATATATTTTGACAAAATATTATTTAAATATATGTTAGTTCAATTAAATTAGAAGTATAATTCTTTTTTGTCATAAACATAATTAAATTTAACCTATATAATCATTAAAATTATATAATATTTTGTGCATATGTCTTACACAATTATTTTTTTCATAAGGCTCAAGTATAATATAGTGTCTATTTTTCTCCTTATGTAAACTAGGTATAATTTAATATAATGAAACAAATAAATATTATTTTGTTAAGTTCAACGAAGATAAACTTGTTTTGTTAGTCATATATATAATTGTTGAAATAAAAAGACTTGAAAAATATATGATATACAGCACAATAAAGAAATAAACTACAAGTGAAGTGAAATATAATAATAAAATATCAGTTTTGACAGAAAATATAATCTCCAATCAAACAGATTAATCTAATATTGATAGATGTTAAAGCAAATACAATTTGATGATCTTTCAGTTTATGTGCATATGTTATCATGAAGGTAATCACATAATTTGTTTATTTCAAATTACCCGAACAAACGCCTTCTTAATCCGTGTTGGTCACCATATAAAGCTAAAACTATGCAAAGGGTAACTTCCCACTCGTTACGTTTCTAGGACTAGCTATAGATTTTTAAATGAAGGATATTATGTCATTCTCCCAAAAAGGATGTTTATGGGAAATCGAATTTGAATTTTCACACCATTTCTCTGCATGAATGATGCAACAGAACCATGAGGTGATGCAAAAAACTCTCAGGAAACCGGTTTCATAAAAATCATTTTTTGGTAAACGACTTGAGTGAGGTATCACTGGCTGGACAATTACTATGATCGTGATCTCCAAAGTTTAAGCTCAAATTACGCCTTGGTTTAGCAAATGTGATTGCTTAATTATAATGAAGTAGTAATCACATTATTAGTGACATGCCCTCTACAAGAATAATTAGGAAAATACATATATTTGTCTTACTTCTTAATGGTTTTTATTAATGAGAAATTATACTAGTACTGCTTTAAAGATTTAGTAGGAATAGGGGTGAGATTGAGATGATCCTGTCTTGTCCCCCAACGACCCATATTGATATGGGTGAGTGGACTTTCTTTTAAACCGCGCAATCTTTTTTTTTTTGGTCGAAAAGAAGAAGGTAAAATACAATTACGCAAACGCAAAAACAGGGAGCAGACCCCTTACATAGTTCGGGACATAGTCCCAATGCTACAACCGATCAAGGAGTTATCCTTACTATTACAAAATCTGGGAAAAGAGATTCCCATTTGATCAGCTAAAAGATCTAAGCCTAAACAGGGGGGAGGTTCATTATGAACAACAAAAGAGTCCTCCATAAAGCAACTAGATTTTGCAAGCTTATCCGCGCACTGATTTACTTCTCTAAGAGTGTGTTGCAGCTTGTACGTTCTGAAGCGGTCCAAAAGGGATCTGCAATCGGAGAAAAGAGAAAAATAAGAGTGTTTCTCATTAAAACAGAAAAACCGCGCAATCTTTAATAGAGTATTAATTAAGTTATTTTAATGCAATTATTAAACCGATAAATTTGAGAGAAATGCTAAGCTATTTTGTACTTTCATCATCATAAAGAAATAATAAATATAAAAGTAAGCATTCTTAGATAAGTTTTGTTACATGATCCGTCTAAATCCATCCCTCTAATAACCGTCCTGACGTGGCAGGTCCTATTTAATTTTTATAAAAAATTCTACCATTATATTTGACAAGAAGAGGAAACTCACCCTATAAATATCGTAACTTTTTAATGTGAGGCTAAACTTTATAAATGATGGGTTAAATTTTTGTGATACTCATAAAAACTTGAAAAATAAGAAAAATGTATGCCAGGAGGGTTGTCATGAGGGTTAAGTATTGGAGGGTCAAGAAGTATTTTTCTTTTTAGATTAAACATTATCATTAAGCAAATGTCAACAAGATTTCTTTGTATCATTATCAATAGAAATTAAGTTTTGAAAGAGAGATGGGGTTCCTCAATAATTATTCTTAGGCCACTAATTGTACATTATCCTTAATTGTTTATGAGATAAATTTTTATTTTTTATAAACTTCATGTAATTGTTTTGAACTCCGATTAATTGAGAATGAACTTACGTCAAACCCTAAATAGCAGAAATTCTCTAAAACCTATTACATTACTCAATACAAGGTTGATTACAAGCAATGATCTTACAATGAGAATCTAATAAATATACAATAAAACAAACTAGCAAGTGTTGCTTAAGATAGTAATTGACTTTTATGTGAGATGCTAACCATTTTTTATCGACAAGATAAGAATACAAATTAGATTTCTGAAAACGTTCCTGTTGAGGGAATATATCTTTTGCATTCCGAACTTGTGATTATGGAGAAAGTATTATTCATTTTCATTCTATAAAAAGATAGAGAAATCATAAAAATATATTTAATTCATAGAAATGTATATATATATATATATATATATATTAAAAATAAAAATAGAAATAGATGTAAAATTAAAAATAATTCAATATTTTTTAAATATGTATATATTTTCATTAAATTAATATATTTCAAATGATGAATTCGTTATATTTAAAAAAAAATAAAAATGAAAAGTATTTTTTCATACCAACCGTAGCTCTAGTGTTAGACTCATGAGTCATGAGGAATACCCTTTCTTGGAAAAAACCGAAGAAGAGACCGTAAAGACTAAAGAGTATACAAATACAAAAATAAAAACAAAAACAAAATATTTTCCGACAGAGTCACTTCTCTTTCACTTGCGAAACCAACACGCCCTCAAACTGCCGTTTTCCCTTTTCTTTCTGCCTTTATCACTCGCCGGCTTTTTCTTCTTTAGTTTTCCTGCGGTCCAAACAACAAAACAGCCAAAATACTACAAACCCAAAATTTATATTTATTTATTTAATCACCTTTAAAATGCGAGCAATTTTGTTTTGGCCGTTTAAAAAGAGTATGAAGTCTCAGACTCAGAGCAACAGCTCTCGTCCTTTCCTTTTCTGTGATTCCATGCGGTTTTTCTCTTTCTTCTCTTTCCCTCGTCCAAACGCTGTCCTCTATCTCAATGAGGGGGCGCACGTTAGCCAACCTTCTTGACACGTCGGATTAATGACGTTGCACGTTAGTACACTCGGCGCATTTTCATTAGCTTACGTCTTTTTAACATGGGGACATCATCGGAAAAGTTCGCCGGAAAGAAGACTTTCCGCGACTTTGTCGAAAGTGGGTGCCCACAAAATGCCGTTTATATAATAATAATAGTAAAATTGTTTTAAAAAAAGTTTCCAACTTTATAAAAACCCGTTAAAGAAATACTACGAGAAAGCATTTTTCCTTTTATAAAAGTACAACAAACAGTTCCATTTCAACTGGATTTTCACTTCTTCTTCCGGTGTTGAGTAAAGGCCAAACGCTTGACAGAAGCTTCTTTATGATCAAAATATCCAAATCGAATTTCTCTCAGGAAGAATAAAAAAGCTTCTGTTTGTGTTTTGTGGTTTGATTACTTGTTTTACTTCTTGATGTTCTCTTTTTGATGTCTAAGCTAATTATAGAGCATGATTACATAGGCTTGTCAGGGCAGCAGCTTCCTTCAATGGAGAAAAGCTCTGAAACTAATATTGGTAACAGAAAGAATGGTGTGAACTTGAAAGCTAGTACTAAGTTGAGACTCGGGTTACCAGGGTCCGAGTCACCGGAGAGGGAGGACGACCATGACCATAATGACGTGCTTTCACTGCAGAGCTTTGCGTCAGGGGCAAAAAGGGGTTTTGCTGATGCACTCGACTCTGGCGGCAAATGGGGTTTTGCTGGTGGGAATGGAGGTGGATCTGGTGGCTTGTTTTCTCCTAGGAGTGGCGGTAACACTGGAGGAAAGGGTCTTTCCGGGTCGGATTCGGGTTTGAGTGGCCCGGTTTTGAAAGATGGAGCAGCTCAGAAGCCCGTAGTGGCTCAGGAGATGACGCCTCAGGTTGCTGCTGGTGGTGGTCATGGGAACGGGAAAATAATTTCTCCTGCTTCAAAGTATAGTAAACTTATTGCTTTATTTCTGGGAGGAGAAAATAAACTCTTCTTTCTTAGACAGGAGGAAATAAATTCTGTTGATAGAAGATATTTTAACTTATTTATTTATTGTTGCTGGTTAATTATTTTTGGTGTCTTTTTTGGGACATTTATTTTTTGATTGGGGGAGATTGAAGAACATGAATTTTTTTCTTTTTTAAAGATAGTCATTAGAGAATTATGGTTCTCAAAATTTTGGACTTTGGTTTCCACCAGGTGAAAAACTAAAGAAAATCATTTTAAAAGGGAAGAAAAGATGATATTGACAACATTTTGCTGGGGGTAAGTAATGGAATTACGCAAATAAAACGAGTGAATTATGTAGAATTTGTTCTTACATAATCTACATGCTCTAGCAGGTTTTGAATCGTTTGATCTGTATTGTATAAGGTTGATCTCGTATAGGGGATTTTTCTGTTTTGTTCTCTATATCGACAATTGAGTTGCATCATATTCTCATTATTCTGCATTTGTACCTTATAATTGCAAACTAAACTTCGTCAAGTTGGTTTTAGTGCTTAAACTTGTCTGCTCGGTAGTTATAATACAAGAACATTTTTGTAGCTACCAATACCATGCTTCTCTGGTCTCGTAATTTCGAACTATATGCGCTTTTTGGCCTTAACTATGTAAGAAATTTAATCCCATACATGTCTTCCTGTTCAAATATTTAGCAGGACACAAGTTGTGGGATGGCCGCCAATTCGCTCTTTCAGGAAGAATACGATGGCTTCTAATCCTCCAAAGACTGATGATGAAGCAGAAGCCAAGGTGGGATCAGGATGTCTGTATGTTAAAGTTAGTATGGATGGTGCCCCTTACCTGAGGAAAGTTGATCTTAAAATCTATGGCAGCTATAAAGAACTGTCCTTGGCACTTGAAAAGATGTTCAGCTGCTTCACAATCGGTAATTTTCCTTTCTAACGTAATCTTTTGTGACTTTTCAGTGCTTTTCAATTGTAAAACTCAGGCCATGCACTGATACAAACACGCCTGGCCCTCACTCGGCACAGGCAGAGTCACATAGACTGAACTGTTTGGTTGCCTACTTGCCATAATCCCTCCCAATTGTTTCAATGATTTGAAATGGTTTTTGTTGAATGTGACAGGGTGGAGGAAGGGCAAAGGTAGAGTGTTGAATGCTTTTTGTTAGAATTGTGGGGTACGTTTTGAAGGCTCATAGTAGTACCTAAATCAAGAAATATGTTGGTATAAGTTATCTTGATTAATAAAAAGTTATATGAAAAGAGGTTCTTTGATTCTTTACACGCACAGAAAAAAGAAATGTTGTCATGCTCATTGTTTTGTGGATCTCTCTCTGTCTCTCTCTATTTTTTTTGGCAATCTACTTAACAATAGTACTGAGGGTCAGTTGGTTACCTCTCACTCATGATGATGTTGGCTTAGATCAAACTTCTCTGGCCTCAACATTGCATCAAAAACGAGTTTGTTATAGCTTTTTATTTATTTGAATTGTCTTCAGAAACCAATTGGTCTTAGTTACATGAAAATCAACATGCATTGCTTGAAAGGAACTGTTGTGCATATGATGTAATGAACTAATGCATTACATTGAAGTGGCATTTGCGGAGCTACAGGAATAATTCCGTCCGAAAAGGCCTAATTTGTGGTTTCTAATTGACTTGATCAGGTCAATGTGGTCCTCATGGAGTTGGTAGCCGAGATGGACTGAGTCAGAGTCGATTAGTTGATCTGCTGCATGGCTCTGAGTATGTACTCACATACGAAGATAAAGATGGTGACTGGATGCTTGTCGGCGATGTTCCCTGGGAGTAAGTATCCAAGGAAAGAAAATTAATTGGGATAATTGGAAATCAATCAAGTTATCCGAACCAAATATCACATGGAAATTTATGGACTCAAATGTGAAAGTAATTACAGAAACATCTCGAGTTAGTTTGAAATATGTAATTGTAAAATGCATGGGCTCTGATTTTATATAAAGCATTATCCTTTTGTTCTTTCAGTGCTGTTCTAATTAAATGGTTCTTAGTATATGAACAGTAAATGTTTCCAGAATATGAGAGATGTAAGAATAGTCCGCTAATTGTAAGTCTCTTGTTCTGTTGCAGGATGTTTACCAACTCTTGTAAGAGGTTGAGGATCATGAAGAGTTCAGAGGCTATTGGCCTAGGTATGCCTTATTCTGATACATATGTGTATGGTGATCAAAAGGTTTAGCCAATAAATTCTAGCAAAACTCCCATCCTTCTAAATTTTAGCTTCCTAGGCTAACATATTGAATGTTTGCTTGAAATGCCAAGTAATGAGATATGTTGAACTTTTGAGTTTGAGATATTTATTGATGATACTCATGGCTGTCAAAAATCTTGTTCTCTTGCTTCTTGATTACATGGTAGTGATTTATGCTGGATCAAGCAATCATTAACTCATTTTTTGCATTATGCAGCCCCAAGGGCTATGGAGAAGTGTAAAAATCGTATGTAGACGATTTGATGTTGCTGTAACTACCGATGCCAAGGACAAGGTTGCTAGTTGCTGCTATCTGAATGTGAAAAAGCCTTGTAGTGCTCTCAAAACTGCTTAAGAATGTTTCTTAGACATTGATGGCTAATGTACCGTATAAGGGCTACAAAAAAACACTACTAGCTAGTAGGCAAGATATACTATATTTCAGACAATTCGAGGTCTATGGAATTGCTTTCTCCCTCTGTGTTTGTCATGTATTTGATTGTTGTCTCTGCTTAAGGCTACCGTATTTCATATGTAAATGGTTTTCTTCCCCAGCCACAACAAAATAATTTGTCGTCTGTTACAAATTTATCCTCACAATTGGTTGCTCAGAAACTAGAAAAGGGCAACGGGAATTAGTTAAAAATTAAAGGAAGCTTCATAATACAATTTAATATTAAAAATGAATAAATGCCCATGCGCAATGCAAATGGTAAGATACTAGGAAAAGATAAATAAGAGGATTGGGATATTGGGATGGGTCTAACATAGACATCACAAAGTTCACCGGACATGCATGATGTTGCCGACCAATCTTAATAGAAAATACGAAAAACTAAGTAATAACATGAATCAATAAAATCTTCAATGACATCGAACCACCTTCTTCGCCAACCGGGGTTGATGCAGAGGATGCTCATGAAACCCAGCAAGAACATGATGTAAGTTGCAGCAAGCCTTCCAAAGAAGGAGATGAGATCAACTTCAAACCATTTTCCTTCACTCTGCTGCTGATCATCAACAACAACATTTGTGCAGTACTTTGCTAATGGTTTTCCACAAAGAAATTGATTTCCCTCATAGCTTCTTTCATTGAATGTGCTCAATTGTGGTACATCAGGAATTTTTCCTGATAAGTTGTTATGTGAAACGCTGAATGCCCCCAAAGAGCTTAGACGAGCCAAGCTGAAAGGAATTTCTCCGCTCACATTGTTGTAGGAAAGGTCCAAGCTCTCAATTCTGGATAGGCTTGAGAAAGATACTGGGATGAAACCGGTTAAGTGATTGTGGGATAAGTTTAGAGCACGAATTGAAGATAAATCTCCAATGCTCCAAGGAATTCTTCCAGTAAGATTGTTGCCAGATAGATCGAGCCCAGACATGAAATTTAAAATACCACCCTTGTAAGGCATAAGTAAATATTTGGTGGTAAAGTAAATCTCAACTCGTAGTTTGAAGTTGTCAAATGATAAGACAGGAACAACCTTCTTGAGAAAATAATCCCCTTAGTCAAATGAAATAGAAGCGCCTTCGAGAATTGCGTCCTGCGGCAAGATTGGATCGGTGATGCTCCCAAAGTTGATATAATTGAAAGATGAAGGTATTGAACCAGAAAAAAGAGTTGTTGGAAAGATCCATTATACTTATGTCGGATAATTCACATAGCTGATTCGGAATCATACCACTCAAATCATTATTTCCTAGCAATAGGACTCTTATGTCTCCGAATTCGAACCGGCTCTGAAATGCTAGCTACTTTTATTCTTATTAAATCATCTTATAAATAATCCTATTCACAATACAAATTTATGTCAATACTATAAAATCACACTACAAATTACATGTAATTTTTCTTCTCATCATATCTAATCCGATCGGGTATAATAAACGTGTCTTATAGAGCTCATTTGAAGATAATTTTAGAAGTATGATATATTATAAATTTAATCATAAACTTCGAGTTTACTATCCTTTTTTTTTTAGGGAAAGAGGCAAATTTTTCAATTAAGCATCGACAAAGTCAGGATTACAGACACCATTCGGAACATAGCCTAGCCATATTCGCACATCATCAATCTGACACTCCGTTTTTGCAAGGTTATGAGCCAACTTATTAGCCTCTCTCTTTACATGATAAAAAGAACAGTGATCAAAAACACTAGACAATTGAATAATCTCATCAACTAAATAGCTTCCTTCCCATAGAGAATTCTCTCCCAACCGAATTTCCTCCAAGACACAGGCAGCATCGATTTCCACTTGAAAAGAAGTATAACCTCTCTCCCATGCGACCTCAAGGCCACAAATAATAGCCATCGCCTCAGCATGCATGACAGATTGAACTTGATCCACCCCAGAAACGCCACAAAAAACCACATCCCCCATGGCATTTCTTAGTACAAAGCCAAAAGAAGCCTGCTGGATCACATCATAGAAAGCTGCATCGAGTTTTAGGTCACCTACCAAAGGCTGACACCATCTCGGCTGCAACGCAGGACCCGTCCTCGATAATCGCCTCTCCCCATGTAATGACCGAATCCCATCCTCATACACAGAGATTTGCGGGCTTTGAGCACTAATTGGGAAGGCATCCAGCAGACCTCCTCATACATACAACGATTCCGGTTGAACCAGAGAAACCATAGTACATAGCAGACAAGCTCCAGCAATTGAAGTTGGTCAGACCGAATTAAAAAATTCAACCAAAAATCTTGGGAGTCAGACCATTCTAAAAGGAAAATTGGAACCCATGCACCAACCTCAGTCCAAACTTCTCTAGCATAACAACAATAAAAAAAGATATGATATAGGGATTCATCCTCCACCCCACAAACAGTACAATTGTTCAAAACATTGATATTACGGCCGAAAAGGATTCTTTTTGCAGGTAAAATACTATGCAATAACCTCCACATAAAGAACTTAACCTTCGGTAGTACCTTAGCCGTCCATATCAGCCTCCATGATGGGTTTCTCAACTGTATATCCTCCTCTCCTAAATCCAAAACCCGACGAGCCACATGATAGGCTGACTTGACCGTAAACTGACCAAATTTTGATTCCATCCATATCGCAGTTTATCTCTTCGAATAAGTGGGCTTAAAGGAATCTTCAAAATAGCTTTGACCTCTGCCAAAGAAAAGAAACTACAGAGCAACTCCTCATTCCATGTCCGGCTCTCATCATCGATTCGAATGCTCACCTTGTCAGGAACCAAACTACTATCCTTAATCTTTTTTCTCGAGCATTATACATTAAATCATCTCCTTGGTAGTTCTAATTTTTATTCTCACCTCATTTGGGCGTTATTTTTGCCAACAATAACTTTTCTTTTCATTCTAGTTTTAATCTCTCCCCTACTGTTCTTGATCTTATAATTACTGTCTGTCAGCCACGACCTTTTCAATCTCAGAATCACCAATCTTGTCTCCACATTGATTAGAGCCTAAGAACTCTCTCTTATTTACCTTTCCATCTCATAAGAAAAACAGAAAATTGGATTGAACAATTGGCTTGTTTATAAGATAATTTACCTTTCATGAAAGGAACGTTTCAAAAGTTCATATACATGTCATATGGGAAGCATAAAATTTACTTATATCAAACGCAGTTTTTACATAACATAGAGTATTATTTATGCAGTACAAATTTATTCTTATTTGATCAGTCTAATGATTATAAGGTTATCTGACTCCTTTTTTTCTCATCTTTTCGAAGAATTTAATCGACATTTAATATCTTTCCTTAATTTTATCCAACTTCGGGTAATTTTTAAAGAATTTCAAGGAAGACAAACATTTCTCAAAGCAGCATTGCCATAATTTAATTTTTCGGTAGACCAATAACCAAAATACTCAGCAATCGGAACACAGAGAGATTGCTGAAAGAGATCGTTAGTCATTACACTAAACTTTACCAGTGATGCTAGTGAATAAATCCCAGAGTTGCATTTAGAGTTCAGACTAACATCGTAGTTGTCATCATGCCCTACATACAAAATCCATTTGGTTTTGGAAGGACAACTGGCCGGTTTTAATTGGAGTCAAATGCTCATCTATCAGGAAAGATTCTTAAACCATGCATTTAGTAGAATTGGCATCTGCACATCTACTGCAATGTAATCAATACCCTTGTCTGATGAAAGGGGCTAATCTGTGGTTTCCAATCGACTTAATCAGATCAACGTGATTCTGATGGAGTTGATAGCCTAGATGAACTGGGTGAGAGTCGGTTAATTCATCTCCTGCATGGCTCTGTGTATGTACTCTCTCGCCTACCAAGATAATGCTTGACTGTGATGCTCCCTTGGAGTAATTAGTATCTGAATCTGATATATTACATGGCAAGTGGCAACATAAATTCTATACTATTGAATAATAATACTAAGTACATTGCTCTTCCTTTGAAGAATCATGAATTCAAGATATTTATTACTGTTTTAGAATTAAACCAAAACGTTGCAAGGGATAATAGCCTTTTGGGTACTCTTGAAAATTACAGTCACACATTGCCTGGAATTCTAGAAATATGCTCATGTTGTCCCTGCCATCAGCAGCTTCTTCGACCTTGCGAAGAGCAAGACGAGCGGCCTCTCTTTCCTTGTCCCAAACACTTCGCGGTTGAGCTGCTTCCTCCTCCTGCTTGTGCTTGACATCGGGTGAATCTCGACCAAGCAGTTTGTATTGTTGGGCCTTTGAGATGGTTGCTGCAAAACGTGACTTCCACACGGCAGCACGGGCGGCTCTCCTGGGTGAAAGTTCAAGAACTGAGCTTCCTCCAGCTTTTCCAGCACAAACGGTGCCACTAGTGCTTTGCTTGGAGTATGACGCGTGTGGTGGCTCACAAAGTTTGGATGCCGTTTGCTTTTCATGAAGATCAAGAGAGAATTTTAGAGGGATTTGAGGCAGTGGGGTGTTGGTTTGTTTCTGGGTTATTGATGGTTTGCTCTTGGTCTTGCTCGTTGCCAAGGCAGAGGTGGAGGCAGAGATGTTAATAGGTCGTCTATGGTTGGCGGCAGCTTTAGCCTGAGGAAGGGTTGGCCGAGAAAGGGGATGTTTACGGGTTGCTTTTGGTTTAGTGTCTGGGGCCTTTGGGTTTAATTTGGGTTTAGGAAGATTGGCAAGAGCTTCGGCCAAACTCATGATCTTGAGCTTGGGTGGGGGTCGGTTTTCAAGAAAAGGGCGGACATGAGCTTTAAGGGAATCCATAATACTTGCATCGATCTTGGTATTAGTACTCAGCCTTTTCTTCTTCTCAGGTGGGAGAGTTGCTTGTAATCCGCGTTTCTTACTGCCATAACCAGAAGCAGAGCCATCGCCATTCTTAGCCTTGAAAAGGCCATCCACAATCTCAACAACTTCCTCTTTGCTATAACCATTCAATACTTTGAGAACCGAATTCTCACACTTCTTAATCTCCATACTCAACTTCTTCCAATAACTATCTGATGCTTCTACTTCTTAAATCAAAACTCAAAACAGAAATTCGGAAAGAACCAAAGAATGAAAAAGCAAAGAGCAAGAGAATAGAGAGCTTACGGTTTTAGGTTTTGTTTCGATGGGGCGAACAACTCTCAGGAGAATTTCGTTTGCCTTATATATACCTTATGGTTTGCATTCTTATGGGCTAAGAAACTTCAACCTCCGTAACCTAAGGCAACGGTCGAATGGATCCAAGGGACAGAAACGCACACTGTGATTTTTTTCCTATTTTTTAAAATTCTGCTACCATACGTTTAATGTTGTTTCCTCTTTGCTTCCTTTTTAATATAGTTTCTTTTCCTTCCCAATTATATTTCTATTTGTTTTATACTTTCATTTTCTTAATGAAATAATCAAATGAACATAAATAGAAAAATTAAACATCATATATGTAGTAAATAGTTTTATTCAATCAACTACTATTTTAAATTTATAAAATTTTCAAATAAATTTCAAAATAATTTAACATAAACGTTTAGTTTACCATCCTTAATTCTTTTATGGTCAATTGAGAAAAAAAGAATCAATCACTGAAATTAACTTATGAAATATTTATCTGTCTATCTATCTATAGCTTGCCAATCTATCAACCAGTGCTATGTCTGTGCAATTGAGCTTTCTAGTCCATCCTGGCTTCCTTCCGAAATCTTTGCCTTCGTATTATTCTCCTAGAAGCCTCTTGCCTCTTGGCCATTCAATGCCCCCTTTCATGCCTCGAGCTATGTGAGGATTTACCAAGTTTGTTAAGCCCCATTGCCCCACTGAGTTCTGGTGCTGAAGTCCACCTTTAACAGACTTTCTTTTTGAAAAAATGGTCCACGGCCTGGTGACTGGTCTACTAAAAAATCTTCCATTACCCTCTTCCGATATTGCTTTATGGGAGCCACTACTACTTGGACATGATATCCGAAGCTTTGCAGAAGATGTCTTCAGGTTTGACTGTTGAGCAGATATGGAGCTTGTTTCACAAATTTCTCTATTTGAAGATGGGCCACTCTCTTCAATTGAATAACTTGAACCCTGATTCTCAGCATGCTCAACTCTTTCCATGCCACTGTTTTGATCAACAAAGCCACTTGAATTCTTCGGCACATGGTCGTTATCTTGCTCGTTTTTCTCAGGGCTCACAGGGTGGTAACTAGAAGGATCACCATTAGAAGAACAATTAACGGATTTCCTTCTGACATCATCTACTTCCCTTTCACACACTTCAACTTTAATTGGTTCTTCAAACTTTGAGAACATATCCCCTAATGTCAGAGGCTCATCATCAGATACTTCCTCAATGTCCTGAATATTACAAACAGATTTTACTGCCTGTGAAATCAGTTCAGCTTGTCTTAGCTCTGTCACCTCCAGGCTTGTGCTTCTTGACCTCAGAAAAGTTTCAAGCATGGTTATCAGCTTGTTCATCTGAGAGTACTTACTTTCGAGAGCCAACTTTGCATCAATCAACTTCATTTGGACACGTTCTTCACGCCACACCTCAGCCATCTGCAACATTTTCCTCTCTTCTTCCATCTCTTCTTGAATTTTCGTGGTTTCTATTCTCAGAGCTTCGAATTCAGCCTTATCCTCTCCAATCTTCTTAGCTAACTGATTACAGACTTCCTCCATCAGCTCTCTGGTTCTTTTTTCTGCCTCATAATCTTTATGTAGCTGCATTGCTGATAATTTAGCTTCAGCAAGCTCCTTTACTAAGCGAGAATTAAGAATCTCCATCCTTTGTTGCTTTTTCCTTTCCCTGCTCAATTGACCTCTCAAATCATCAACAAGTGCATAAATATTATCATCTTCTTTTTTCTGCTGTGACATTATTGTCTGCTCTCCATGCTTCTTCTTCAGTAAGTATTTAAAATTTTCTCTAGAGGATCGCACTTCAGATTGAAGGTCATGGATGGATAATTGAGCTTGCACTAGTTCTGCTCGCAGAGCAGAAACAAAAGACACAATTTTGATCACTTGATCTTGAAGACGCTTCATATGACTTAGAAAACAATATGCTTCAGTGGATGTTTTTGAGCATCTACTGTCCCACTTAGTTGTCCCCTCTATCACAGACTTTGAACGTGAGGGAAGGGATTGAATCTACAAAAGTAAACAACACAGAAAAATTAGAGAACTCAGAGTCCTTAATTTAAACGATAATTCCAAGGTTTCCCAAAGTAAATTGATTAAAAACAAACGTAAAAAGAGACGCTTGTTACCCCAGAGCAAAACCGATCAGAGGATCTTGCCCTACGTTTAGAGCCAGAGCGCAACCTTTCAGCCGAACACCGCAACTGCCAGAGTCCAGCAGCCAGCTTCCTGGCCGACAGCTCCACGTGTCTGCCACCGGCTCCAGGCCCAGTGCACGAAGAGAAGAGATGGTGTTTCTTGTTGGCATGCTTATTGTTGTAATAGAAAGTCCAATGCAAGAGAGGGGTTGAGGGAACTCCTCCTCGTGCCCGCCACCACCTCCTTCGTGGGTGCCGAATCTTACGGTCAGCGGTGCTGGGAGAGTTGGTCCCGCCAGATGAATTCATTTGGAGACAGGGACAAAGTGGCTCGAGTTTCGGTAACTTTGTCTGGGGCAACAGTCATGGCGCATGAAAATGGAACTACAGTATATATATATAATTATAGCCCACTCATGACTCACCTTCGCTTGTGTTAACGTATTACAACTACTACTATTTACCACCAGGATCCTGACATTCATTAAAGTACACTGCACAATGTTACTATTAATTTGGTGATCTCATTAATTAAGGAGCGTTGTCAGGTACCAAGTTCTTAGAAAAATACTAAGAAGCACTTGCCAGTCGTCATGCCCTCTGCTTAGAAACCAATCCATCCCTACCATGTATTTGTCCAATTTTTGTCACAAGCAAAACCCAATTTTCTTTTAAAAATACTAACCCATCACTTAACGTGATACAAGATTAATAATAAATTAGGTTTAAACCCTCGCCTCTCGTCGGAATCGTTATTATTTAATTGTAAAATTTTAAATAAATCAATAAAAGAAGAGATTAAATAACTACCTTCAAATTTTATAATTCCTATTCAAAAATTAGATAATATAAGAATAAAACATGACATTCAGAGAAGAAAATAAATTATCATTAAAATCTTGTTAGAAAAAATAAAAGTCTTTAAAGATATTATCATAATCTTTTTGTTTTTTATTCCTTTAGTATTTATCTAAATATACTAATTGCAAAAAAATATTTTTTAAAATTATTTAATTCAATAAAATATAAAAAAAAATCAAAATTACCATTTGGAGCTCTCTGAAATCAAATTTTACAACTATTTTAAAAGTATGTAAGATAAATTTTAAGATAAATACTAACGGATGCATAGGTATACTCATTAAGTATAGTCAAAAAAGAATATTTAATTTTCTTTTTCTTTATTAGTTGTGGAATTCTTCTATGAAAGTTTGTTGAGTATATTTAATTAAATTATAATATTCTTTTTTTTTATTCATTTTCTTTTAAAATATAGACATAAAATTTTGGCATGTTATTTTTAAGTTTTATTTTTATACCACTTACGTGTAAAATAAATTTTAGCCCCACTTTAAATTTTTTTATTTTAAGGGTAATTTTTAAATTTAAAATCTATAGTGGTAGGATTTTAGAAAAAAAATCAAACACTTTTAACACCTATAAATATAATGAGATTATATTAACTTATAATTTATGGGACATGTGACATGTCTCGTATAACATATAACACAATATATGTGTTAAGGATTTAAGAGATATCTTTAAGTATAAACTATATCTATTTATTCTATCTCTTATTAAAGTATAATATAATGAAAAATATATTGAAGTATAACTTATAGTTTATAAATTATAGGATAAAAATTAAAATTTAAGAATATGAAATATACTTTTTATTTCAATTTAATTAATGAAACTTTAAATTTAATGAGATATTTATTTTTATTTTTTAACAAATTTATTAAATAAATTTGATAATGTTTAAGAATAAGAAGATAAAATATTACTTAAATAAGTTTTTGGATTAACCTTTCGGTTAATCAGATTCGGATCAATCGAGTTTCTAATTAGTCGGGTTCAAGTCGTTTACTTTTTTTATCAGATCAGGTTGAGTTAGTTTTAGATTCGGGTTAAGTAAGCTTTTGACACCTCTAATTGTGATTGTGACACATCATGAGTAAAAATGATAGTCAAATAGCATGCTTTCTAGGTTGATTATGAGAAGTATTCTAGTCTTATTAATTATTATTCAGCCATATATATATAAATATATAATGTTTTATATACAAGAGATACCATAAAAGTAGGAAAGCAAAAAGATAATTTTGTAGAATTTGATTTTATGGGTAATTGGTGAGCAATATTAATTAGGATGGTTGGAAAGAGAAGTCGACGAGGAAGAAGTGGAAGATGGAAGAGAAGTGGTAGTGAGGGCTTGGTCAATAGCCATTTGATGGTGAAAAAAGAAAAAAAAAAAAAAGATAAAGAACATGGGCTATTAAGCCACTGTGCTAGCTTCTGATTGTATATATATAGACTGATTTGATTCGTTTATTAATAAATCTCTTTTGTTCAGGCCAAAAAAAAAAGCCACTTCAAACTATCTAATACCAGCCATGAGGAAATTGATTATGAGAAATATTCTAATCTTGTTAATTATTATTCAATCATATATATATATATACACACACACTGTGTTATGTACAAGAGATACAATAGAAAGTAAGAAAGTTATACAATAGAAACTCCATCAACAATAACATTATCTAGGAAAATTACTGTAACTAATTAAGACTGTTTATCTAAATCCATTATGTATATATAGCCTTATCATAAAAATTAATTAGTGATCCATCCATTGTTTTTCTTTTTTCTTTTTTCTTTTTTCCTTTTGGAGTGAAAATTAATGATCTATTATTAATTTTTTGCAGCCAACCCCATGCCTTGCTGCATCATTGGAGCGTTGCTTAATTAGTTGAGTTATAACTTCTATCAACTAACATCAATTATTTATAGTACTACTACTACTTAAAGTGTTAACTATTGTTCCGGTAACCTGAGACGCCAAAGCGAGTGAACGTCCAGGGTAGTTTACTGTAGATAAAGTACGCCCATTCCCAACTGTAGTCAGAGAGCCTTCATTGGTGTTTTAAAGTTAACGATGCAAATTATTCCCTGTCTCCCTTGTTGAAGCAATTAATTGATGTTGTTGTAGAAAGTAGTTGTTGACGCTTGATATTATTATGAGGGTAGATCGCACAGATTTCTTTCCCCGGTAGCTAGACTTGCCAGCGAAATAAATTTCTATTGCTTGTCGGGGACAAAGAAATTAACACTTTGATCTATCATGAGCATGTGATTAATTAAATCACTTTTTCTTTCAAGGAAGGATTGGAATGCAGGTTCATCACTTTTATAGAGCTTTTAAATTGATTTGATATATGCCAACCAATAATGTTTATTAGTAATTTGCTTTGCTGGTACATGCCATGTGTTTATGTATGCTTCTTATTAATTCATATACATTGGTAAGTATCTATATAAAGATCATCAAAACAGATTGCTTCATTAGCCTTTTTGGTTGGTATTATATCAAATCAATTTAAAAGCAGTAAATTAAGCATGAGATCTAGTTTGGTGCATATATTCTTAAAGACCAACGCTTATCGGATTGAATGGCTATTAATTAACTCAATGTTAAGTTATTGAATTTAAGTCCTGTGAATAACAAAATAAATTTGGGAAAGCTTTCTCGTTTGAGATCTGATGCACCTTAATTTTGAACTAGTTAGAGTCCCCTATGGTTATTTTGGATACAGGTGGGTTTATTCCGAAAAAAATTAATTATATATTCATAAAGATTGGTCATGTGAAAAAATGTTGTGACCAAGTTTATTAAGAAATTGAGTCATTAACTACTATAGTTCTTAATCTTATTGTTACTGAGGTGGCTGACTTTTTCAATCTCCTAATCACTAATAATCTCCCTATGATTACATTGATTAGAGACCAAGAACTCCATATCTTATTTACATTTTCATCTCATAACAAAAACAGAAGATTGGATTGAACAATTGGCTTCCTTTTTTTTTTTTTTGAAAAGTGAATTATATATTATTAAAGAAGAAACATTACAACCATGCAATGAGATTGCTTGATCTATTAACTCCCAGTTTTGCAAGGGAGTTTACGATGGCATTTACCTCTCTAAATATATGCTAAAAAGAAATACAACCGAAGGAAGTAACAAGGTTAGAAAATCTGTCCAAAGAATCCAAAAAATCACCGTTTTAAACAATTGGCTTGCTTATAAGATGATTTACTTTTCAAAAGTTCATACATATCATATAGGAAGCATATTAATTTAATTATATCGAAAATGGCTTTTTAACATGATATAGAGTTATTTATGCAATATATGTAATCCTTGTGAAACTTATTTTTATTTGATCATTTCTAATGATTACAGGGAATTAACTGATGACTCTTTTTTCTATCTTTTCAAACTAAGGTTTCATTTGCATATTTAGCCTACCATTCTCCCATTTAAAACTTGAATTGAATTAACTCAAAAAAGGAAAAAATTAGAAAAAAAAAAAAAAGAAAACTTGAATTGAATTAGATAAGTCCCACGAAATAAAATCAACTTTTGGTTGGTTAGGCAAGGAAGGAGGGCGTCTAGGAGATCAAGGGGACCTCTGCCGTTTGCATGAACTTAATCAACTTATTAAATCAAGGGGATCTTGGTCACCTGCATGAAAGTCACGAACATAAATTGCAAGCCACTAATTTGAAGAAGAGTAGGGTGACTCGTGAGCCCAAAATCAACTATTCCAATTTTTAAAGAATTTGATCAAGGAAGATAAACATTTCCGAAAACAACATTGCCCATTTAATTTTGCATTGGACCAAGAACAGAATACTCAGTTATTGGAAACACAAATATATAGAAAGCTAAAAGAGATATTTACACTATTTTTAACAAGTAGTGATGCCATTGAAGAAATCCCAGAATTGCATTCAGAAAAGCACCATATATAGTTGTCTTCATGGCCCCCCTGGCTACAAAATCCATTTGGTTTTGGAGGGACTACTGGTCAATTAATTTGATTAACGGAGCTCTGTGCTTTTTATTAAAACCACACTATCCAGTTCCAACTAAATTAATAGTAGTCAAATGCTCATGAATCTCGTTCCTTTGGTACTTATTATGGTTTACAAATACATGGGGATGATTGATACTGGACAAGTAATTATTAACACATTCGGTTGCCTAGAAACTGGAAAAGGGGCAGTGGGGAATAGGTAAAATTAAGGAAGCTAGCGTTATATATAAAATTTTATTTTTTCCAGTGGAGCTAAGCCTAAGGACATTGTTGCCAGGATATGATGGCTATGAAAGTGGCAATTTCCATTTATATATTCTCACTGATCTCGGTTTTCCCCTTAAATTATTTCCAGGCAGAAGCTACGGTGACCTCACTACTCGTTTCAAACATGCACAGCTGACTTGAGGAGAATAATCTAGCAACATAATAATAATGCACAAAAATGGAAGAAATTGGGAAAATTAGCAAGAATGAATTGATTATATACCTCGGTACGTACCTTCTTACAATTGATTAGATGCAACATAAATTCTAAATATTGAATAATACTAATTAAGTACATTGCTCTTCCTTCGAGGAATCATCAACTCAGGATATTTAAATTAGTATTGTTTTGGAATCAAACCAAACCGTTGCAAGGGATAATAGCCTTTCGGGTACTCTTGAAAATTACAGTCGCACAATGCCTGGAATGCTAGAAATATGCTCATGTTGTCCCCGCCATCAGCACGCACTCAAATCCCCTTTTTGTTCTCATTTGTAATAATACTAGCAAATGGTCTGCGTACTTTGTTGCGAGAAATTAATATATACATTTTATATAGATAATCGTATATGTTTATATGTATATTTATTTATATATGTATTTAAATGTGTATATATACCATAAGTAAACTAATGAAAAATTGTGCATATACAACATATGTATAGTTTAACACTAAAAAAATTTCAAAATCATATAAAATTCCAAAAGGAACAAAACTCATAAAATATAAAAAAATTCAAAAAAAATCCAAAACTCAAAATTTATAAACTTCATCACTACTTCCATAGATCTCACTAAAACATATTGAAATATCAAATAAGTTCCACTTAACCCATTTCATAAATAGTCTAAGATGACCTCAAAGTTAAGAAAATGATGAGTAATTGTCATTTCTAACTCAACTTTAAGTAGTATTATATATATGCATATATATATATATATATGTATATTGTATGTATTTATGTGTGTGTATATATATATACATATATATATATATATTAGTAGCATTTGTAATATATAATAGTTTTTATATATAATAATATAATAATGATTGTGTATGTATATGGGGTCCCATCATTTTAAGAATAGATTAAAAAAATAGTGGAATGTAAAATGACTAAAAGCCTATAGTAGGAAATAGATAGAAAAAAGGGATTTGAGATAAAATGAGCAATTTTATAATTTATATAGTAATATAGATTTACCCACCCATTCTAGATTTTTCCACACCAATAAAAATAAACCCCCTGCCTTTTTTTTCTCCCTAGCCAGCCATCTCTTCTATTTTGATCGACTTACGACTTTTTTTTTTCTTTTTTACTACCAAAGAGTCAAAACAACATCGTTTTGACATTGTCATTTAAAAAAAAGGTTTCCTCTTTATAGTAAGCTAGTAATGGACCCGTGCTTCACTGTGGGCGCGAGAATTAATATGTTAATTATATATAGATATTATATAATTTTATATATATATATATATTATAAGTAAATTTTTGAAAGTTGATACATATTGTAACAAAAAAATGAGTGCATATATAGAGCTTAGGAAAATAATTAATACTTATAGTCAATATTACAAAATCACATGACAATATTACAATACTAATTTTATATGTATTATTATATTAATAATTAATAGTTAATAATTAATATTAATTAAATAAATTATAATTAAAGTATTAAAAAAGGATAGTGAAAAATATATGATATATAGATATGTATAATATATAATATTTAAAGATATTAATATATAAAAATATATAATATAAAAAAATTAATAAGATATTAGTTTTTTTTGTTAGTGGAATGTGGGCCCATGCTTTGAAAAGAAATAAAATTAAATAAGAAAAGTGAAATGACTAAACTATCCTTATCTTTTAGAATGAAATTGATGAGAATGATGATAAAAAGAGTATTTTTGTAAATTTACATATTTTCTTTATGTAACAAAAAAATGAGTGCATATATAGAGTTTAGGAAAATAATTAATATTTATAATCAATATTACAAAATCACACGACAATATTACAATACTAATTTTATATGTATTATTATATTAATAATTAATAATTAATAGTTAATAACTAATATTAATTAAATAAATTATAATTAAAGTATTAAAAAAAGATAGTGAAAAATATATAATATATAGATATGTATAATATATAATATTTAAAGATATTAATATATAAAAATATATAATATAAAAAAAATTAATAAGATATTAGTTTTTTTTGTTAGTGGAATGTGGGCCCATGCTTTGAAAAGAAATAAAATTAAATAAGAAAAGTGAAATGACTAAACTATCCTTATCTTTTAAAATAAAATTAATGAGAATGATGATAAAAAGGGTATTTTTGTAAATTTATATATTTTCTTTATGTTTTAGTATAGATATTTCATTATATACATTATTATACATTAAATAAAATTTTTTATACACAATTTGCTCATCATATTAGATTTGATCTCTCCTCTAAAGTTCTTAATCTTGCCATGCAGTGATTGTCACGACACCTCCACAACCTTTTGAATCTCATATCACCAATTTCACTGCAACTGGGTCATTCTAATTAGGATTATAGCGTCATCCACATTCGATATTTATACTCAAGTTATACAAAATAAATCCTATATAAAGGAGAATTTCCCCTCCAACCGAATTGGTTAAAGATTAAAAAATTCATACAAAAGGTCTTAAATTCGAAATCTCTCATTATCTAAGTAAATCTCTTTCCCCCCCTACTTCTTATGTACCCAAAAAAAAATCCAATATATAAGATACCATAGATACTACTTTGGTTAGTAAGGTTTTACATTTTCCGATAATCTAAAGTAAAATTTGATAAGTTGTTTGACTGAGTTAAGTTCCCATGATATAAGATCAACTTCCGGTTGGTGATGTAGAAAGGTTGGAGCAGGAGGGCAAGTAGGGGATTTTTGCCATTTGCATGAAGTCACGAACTTCAGCAAGCCACTTAGAAGAACAGTGCGGCTAATAAGCACAAAAACAACTATTCCAACTCCTAAAGAGTTTCTCAATTTCAAGACAGACAATTCTGAAAACAACATCGTCCATTTAAATCTGCGGTGGACCAAGAACAGGGTACTTGGCAATTGGAACACAAAGAAATAGCTAAAAGAGATTACACTAACATTTACAAGTAATGCTATTCAATCAATCCCAGAATTGCATTCAGAGTAGCATCATAGTTGTCTTCATGCCCTAGCTACAAAATCCATTTGGTTTTGGAGTGACAACTCGCCAGTTTGATTGGAGTACAGAGTTTTGATTTATATTACAACCATGCTATCCGGTTCCAATGAAAGTAATTAAATGCCCCTCCAACAGGATCGATGCTTAAACAACATATCGGTAGGTGACATAACGACCAGCAGTTTCACTAGGCCGAATTATCTTAACCACTTGTCCACGCTTCAGCCCATAGTATCTTGCAATGGGATCAGTCACCTGGATACGGGGCAGCTGCATTCAAATTATTCCAAAACACAATGATCAGAAACGGATAAAGATTATTAAGAGAAAAAAGAAATGAAAACACCAAAATGACATCCAAATGTGCACAAGAACAATGGCTGTCTTATTCATTACAAAATGGATTTTCATTTCCCACTCTTCATTAGACAACATGTCAATGGATTTTCATTTCCCACTCTTCATTAGACAACATGTGCCAGGTAAACAGGTCCATCATACACGGTACAAAAGCCAGCCTTAGAACAGCATCTACCATGAACGAATGTCTAAATAACTGCATTTTCCTTATACACACTTGTATTTACAGACATTCTTGCAAACAAATTACGCAATCCTACCAGGGTAGCTCATACTCTTAAGTTGAAGAAGCAACGGTTCTTGAAAACAAGATTCACATAATGTGGTTCTATACCTAAATAACCAATCTGCCCACACAAAATATCTTATGAAGTATAACCCTGTAAAAGAACTAACATCATGTAGGCCTACAAAATTTCATGCAAATCACTCTAAAGTACTTAAACCTACCAACATTTGGTAATTAAGATTACTTAATACCGACCTGTGTTTCCTTCACAGTATATCTTTGCAGCAAAGTCTTTTTCTCCTCAGTAGTAAGTACCTGATGCTCAGGAACAAGAGAATGTTCTTTTACATTGACCAGGAGCTCTGATTCCTACAGCAAAGAAGTTAAAAATAAGTCTTCTCTATTAGATTTAATTACATGTGATTGAAATAAAGTCCTGAACCGTAAAAGTTGAATAAGCTATAATGGGACTGAAACACATACTGATGTTATAACATAATTTCCGAAAAGAACTATCATCAGATGAACCTAGCCATTCAATCTATGCATCACAATCCGTATTAAGGTGTTTGGCAATATCTTGATAAGCTCAATAAAGTACAGTTTATTTGATAAACCTTGGGCCTAAAAGCATTACATCATAGAATAATATAAACCAAGCAGCTCATTCAGATAGATTTATTAATGCAACTGATTAAGAAAACAACCAACAAGCATAGCAAAGTCTTAATAGAGTTTGAATATTGCAAAAGCTAACAGTTTGACCTGGAAAACTTCCAAGTGGAATTTTGTAGAAATCTCACTAATACAAGATCGAGCAAAGGGTGTCAAATTCTGTTGCACAACCAGTATAGCCCTGAATACATTCTCCGATTTCATGCGGTTTGTATATGTCTTCATTGTCTTGACACCAACCTTGGCTTCCTCAGGAAAGAAAACATAGATCTACCACGCAAAAAACATAAAACCCTTACACCAAGAGATGACAGAAAAATCTAAAATAACAAAAGCAACACTATGCAATTGAAAATTCGACATGCCCATTTCACTATACATTCAAAAGCAGCTGAGAAAAGACTTGAACTATCAATTAAAAGGATACCTGATCAGAGTTATCGTTTCGCTTAGTTTTATTGATAACAAGATCCTCCCTTTTCATGTTTTCGCCATATTTGGAAATAAACTGTTCTTTGTTCATGTTAATCTCAAAGTCTCCAACGAAGTAACCCCTATCCTTCAACATTTGCATTACCGTCTTTCGGATTCGATACAACCTCTTGATTTCCTCATCCGATGCCATTTTGTTTCCCTTCTTTCCCTAGCTAGCTGATTAAATTAATCCAAGATTGACTAACTTTAGTAATCAAAGAAGAATAAAATAATGAAATAATAACAATAATCATGATCAAATTAACATAAATCATGAGTTTAAATCGACGTTAAATTGCGCAGGACACGGAACCCTAAACCTGGAAACGGTATTTGATAGAAAAATTTGAAGAAAATTGGCTACGAAATAAACCTAGAAAAGAGAATTACCCGCAACAGAGAGAGATACCAAGAAAAATAATCGGAGTAACCCTGGCAGAAATTTCTCTTTGCGTCTCCTTTCGAATGCTAATGTCAAAAGAAATGAGCGTCGCTCTGTTTCTTATTTGAGTTTGACTATACATGGCGGTTGAGAGACCGAGTTGCTAACTGGGTTGTAATTCGCTAACTCGGTAATTGGGTGTGGTTCTGGGCCGGATTTTAGATTATCTGGTTTGGAATGGAAGATCTTTACAACCACGGGGCTTAAGTTGAGCCTGATCCATTAAGCTGTGGCCTATTTTGACTCTTAAGTTTTCCTTCTTTTTTTTTTTGGTAGAAAACGGGGCAAAACGCCAAAAACTTAACAACTTTACAAATAGTTCGATCTGGGATAACTAATCCCCCATCATATCCGCAAACAAGGTATTACCAATTCCTTGTGAAGGCCGGCTCAAAATGGTCACTCACTTTCTTTGGGAGCAGCTCCATTTGGCTAGCCAGTCAGCAACCATATTTTTCTCTCTAGGAATGCATTTAAGTGACCAAGTCCAAAAGTCATCTAACATTTTCCTGATGGCTTCGACAAGTGGTTGTAGTGGATGGCTTCCATTGACTCCTTTTTGAATGGCAAGCACAGAGTTGTTGGAATCTGACTCAATTTGAACATAGTTTAAATTCAATTGTCTGGCATATTGAACCCCATGGAAAATGGCCCATAATTCCGCAAGATCAATACTACAATTGCCAATATTATAATAGAACCCACCTAACTAGTTGCCATTATTGTTTCAAAATAGACCTCCTGTAGCTACCACTTGCCTATTTTGGTCCCAACTACCATCAGTATTGAGTTTTATCCAGTTCATAGCAGGTTTGTCCCACTTCAACTGGATGGAAATTTTCTCCTTAGGGATGCTCTGTTTTCCAAGTTCTTTGTGCCACTCCATCATCACCTTTCCAATAATTTCAAGTTTATTTTCAAAGGGAATTTGGCAGTTTGAAAAGACACGCCTATTCCTCCATTTCCATAAGGTGATGGCAAAAAGGGTGGGCCATTCCCAAATTCCAAATAGCTTGTTCCTGCTTTCAATGATATTGAACTTTAGCCAGTCCTCCATCTTCAAGTTCCAACTCCTATTGAAATGAGATCCAATCATCAAAGCCTTCTCCGAGCAGTCTCTTAAGACATGAATAACTGATTCCGAATGGGCGCCACAGATCATACATGAGCCATCATTTGTCAGATTTCTAACTCTTCTATTTTCATTGCAAAGGATTCTATTACTGAAAGCTAACCAGAGAAAAGTATGAATTTTGGGTTGGACTTTAAGCTTCCAAATAGCTTTAGCAATGTGGCTTTCTTCCAAGTAGTCAGCTATCATACTTTGATAAGCAGAGCTTGTTGTGAATTTTCCAAAGGGAGATAAGCTCCAAATGAGTTTGTCTGAGGTTTCAGATTGAAGCTTAACTGAAATACAGCAGATTTTTTCCACGAATTCATCAGGAAGATAGTCTTTAAGTTTCCTCGTGTTCCACCCTGTGTCATTAATAAACCTATTGACACGCCCGGACCTAGTCCGCACGTGTCAAGTTGAATATTTATGTATTGTTGTCTAGTCAATATACCAAATTTGACTTCCCATGAATGTTTTAAACTTCATTTAGCTCGATTTCAAGCTTAAAAACCCTAAAATTGAAGTTCTGAGTTGTGGGCCCCACTTGGGCACAGATTTCAAGGAAGTTTGACAGGGTTGATCGGAGTCAACTTTGACTCTGTTGATTCCGGCGCCGGAATTGGTCAGAACCGGCGCCGGAACTAACCGATTATAATGGGTCTCGGCTCACCCGAGA
Organism: Microcos paniculata; assembly: GCA_030664755.1. NCBI lineage: Eukaryota > Viridiplantae > Streptophyta > Magnoliopsida > Malvales > Malvaceae > Microcos > Microcos paniculata. The sequence goes on along the minus strand of CP131459.1, from coordinate 2,942,941 downwards.
ACCCCATTTTCATTTCTTCTCTTCTTCTTCAATTCTCCGAGTTCTCTCTTCTATCTCTTCAAGATCAACTCTGTAATCTCCTTTCTAACACTCAATCAAACATCAATATCAACTCCTCTTGTATCCTTGAAGATCAAAACACCAGAATTTCCAAGAAAATCACCAAATCTAGAAATCTGGAATTTTGGCGACAGTTTGTTATCGAGCTATATCTTTTGATTCAACCGTGGGACTTGGCTGGGAATTTGGTATGTTGTTCTAGACTCATCAAGCTTTAATTTGATAGTTTACATGCTTGATTTCATGGCCTGTGTTAAGAGAAATCGTTGATTGAAATTGATATTTCTGTTTTGCTCGAGATATGTTAATCCTTAGTGTTTTGATTCAAAATTCGAGCATGTTTAATGGATTGATTCCGTTCTTGAAGCTGTAAATCCTTAGATCATGTGTTTAACTTGCTGTGTTTCAATTTTGGTGCGGATTGGTGTTGAATCGAACTTGAATCGAGCTGAAGAAGATTGGAGGCCGAAGCTCGGCCTTAAATGCAGAACAGAACAGGCGCCGGTTCTGGTATGAGCCGGGCTCGGATCATCTCAGCTGGGCAAATTTCGGGTCGAATAGAACCGGCGCCGTTTCACTCCAATTCCGGAGCCGTTTCTATCCTTTAGGGGCAAAATGGTCATTTTACCTCCCGAAACCCAAATCGATTCGGAACACTTTCGAGTCTTCCAAACCACGTCCAAACATTTTCTTAGGTCATATTAGAGCCTCGTAGGTGCATTCATAAATTTAATTATGAATGCTAACTTATATTTCTGTGTACTAGGGCTCCGGTTGAATCGAGTGCGGCGATGCTCCGGAGGTTGAGCTACATGGAACGCTTGGGAGTATACGATTCTCCCATCACTGTGAGTGGCTTAGATTTCAGTGCTTAGCCACTAGGGCAAAAATGTTTTAAAAATATAAATTGTCTTAAAAATGTTTTACAATAGTTTTGGGATAAGGGTAATCCACGACACACACTTTTACTTTGTGATACGCCCACTTATTGAGATGGGATGATTTTAAAGATACAAAAGCTTGTGTGTGTTTACATGTTTTTAATATTTATATAAGAAATGATATTATTATTATTATTATGATTATTGGGGAACGATACCCCTGAGAGATTAGAGATTGAGTGGATTTCCTTGGGGCTCCGATTTACGGGAGCGTGGACCGAGTTTGAGAGCATGCGTGATACTCAGCCGTGGACCGCCTATCGAGGGGCACGGTGAGTCGGGCCTGATTGCGAGAGGCGCGTAGGGAAACTCACCAGGACTCCAGAGTGCTGTGTTCCACCACAGCAAGGCAAACGTCAAGGGAATGGGCCAAAGAGTAAAGTAAAAATGTTTTAAAAGTATAAAGTAACCCTTTACGGTCTAGTGGATACCCCAGCGCACGGGTATACCTTATTGGGACAATTTCAGATGCCAGCCCATGAGTATTTAATTATTTGTTAAAGATTTTAAATTTAATATTCCTTGAAAAGATTTCAAAAGAGGTTTAGAAAACAAAGTTTATTTTATTCACTCCTGGAGAATTGATACAGGAAATAATGAAAACAAAGTTATTTAAATTATAGATTATTTTATTGGTATTAATATATTTTGGATTACCCATGTTTTCTCTAACCCTGATGGAGACTCATTGAATCTCTGTCACTCACCTGTATCCTGTGTGGATGGATGCAGATCCGCGTACGAAGTCAGCCAATAGAATGGAGGCTCACTAGAAGATGTTGGTGGCTTAGGTTTAGTGGTTTCCGCTGTGTAGGTATTCTTTTAAATTAATCTACTAGTGTTGCTTATAAATTAAATATTTTATTAAATGATTTTTAATTAAATTTTTAGTTGTTTTGCAGCGATGATATTCATTTTTATGCCTTGCGGTGCTTCTGATGCGTGATCGGCCGGCACGTACTTCGAGGTAGCGCGGCGGTTGCCACGTGGCCGACCCCGGGCGGGTTGGGGCGTGACACCTATTCACTTTCAAATCTTCGAATTCTTTGTTGTGCTTAAAGAACAGGATCTCAGCCAAGCATTTATCATTGTCTATCCATCTATCCTTCCAGAAGTTAATTTTAGATCCATCACCCACTCTCCACTTAAGTCCTTTATCCAAAACAGAACAAGCACCATTAATGCTCCTCCAAGTGTAGGAACCTTTACTCAATGTAATGGTTGTAGTCCCATTTTGCAACTTGATGTACTTATCAATGAGTAAATTCTGCCATAAGCTCTTTTCTTTTTTTTTTGTAGTAAAACGGGGCCAAAGCCCAATTATAGGGAAGCTACATGTGGGTGCGTCATTCCTATAACATCAGCTAAAAGATAACTTTCAAGTCCACCAGGTGGTTGGCTAAGAAAACAGAAACCCCTCGATTGAGTACAGCTCCACTTAGCTAGCCAATCTGCAGCCATATTCTTCTCTCTGGGGATATACTTGATTGACCATCTCCAACTAGGGGTGTAAATGGTTCGGTTTGGTTCGGATATTAAGGTTTTAATACCCTAACGCTTCGGTCCGGTTTGATTCGGGTTTTTTTACGGGTTTTCGAGTAGTTGAAATCCATTTAATTTTTGACTTTTTTCTTTTACAAAAGCCCAAATAAGATTATAAAAATTTTGGATCTTTTAATTTTAGGCCAATAAAATCAAGTATTTTTTTAAATTTTAGCTCATTCGGTTCATTCAGGTTCCATTCGGTTCATTCAGTTTTCATATGAACAATCCAAAACCCTAATATAGTTGTCGGTTCGATTCAGTTATCGATTTTTTCGGTTCTCTTGAACAGCCCTATCTCCAGCTCCTATCAAGCATATCCCGAATAACATGAGCAAGAGTGTACAAAGGGTGATTCTGACTCATGCCTTTTTCCACCGCAAGAACTGAGTTCTTGGAGTCAAACTCAATTTCTATATAGTTTAAGTTGAGCTGTCTAGCATACTTGATCCCTTTCTGCTTTAAGAAGTCTCCATCCCATTTTAGCTAGAAGAGCCATATTCATATCTCTTGTTTTCTTTAACCCCAATCCTTCTACTTTCTTGGGCTTACAAACGGTGTCCTAATTCAGAAGTTTTCCCTTTTTGAGCCTACGTTCGGCCTGATCCCATTAAGTTGTGGGCTATATTGATTCCAACACCTTGCTTTTTGGGCCTAAGCTGGGCCTTATTCCTTTAAGTTGAGCCCCTAATGGCTCAAAGTTAAGATCTTTACCTACATCACATCCGTAGTTATCTTTTTTGGGTATAAACTCATTTGTAGCTGGTAATTACGTTGAATTTCGATTGATAATCATATTAAATCTTGATATAGAAAAGTTATTTCAAATCTTTTTTTTTTTTTGCAAAAGACTTGAACCCAATACTTTATTTAAGTGGTATTGAGTTCCTTTTTTACATGACCGAATAGGCATTGCTATAACATTCACATTTATCATTTACTTCATTTGGCCCATTCTAGGTAATTGAATGTATGATCTATACCTAGATATTATTTCTATTCCTAATTAAATTTCCTTTATGCCCTTCTAATTTGACATATAGTGGTTTACTTATTAGATTGTATGATAATTTCAGAGGAAGGGAGTTAATATGGTGTGGGAATACCTTTTTTGCCATCTCAATTAGAAATTAGTGGGTTTGGGTGTGGATTAATTCGTAATTTCATTCAAAAAAATTCTTTTTTTAATACTTTTTACATTTATTGAAAATAATTAAATGTAATAGTTTAATTTTTTTCTAATTCAATGTCTTAAAAATTGTGGTGATATTTATTCTTTTTTATTTTTTATTTTTAATTTCCTTTAATTTTCTCCCATATATAAGTTTATCAATTTTTAATTTTTCTTTAATTATTATTTGTGAAATTATAGATGACTATCATATTAGTATTTTTTATTTCTCTCTCAGCAAATTAATCAAATCAAATTTTATATATACCAGCAGCATTAGTGCGGGACAAATTGCTAGTATAAATAAAGTATTATACTCCCTCTCTCCCCTTTTGTTTGTCCATATTTCATTTTTAGGAAGTTCTAATTTGTTTGTCTCTTACCATAAATAAATAATCAATAAATTTCAATTTTTAATGTTATCCTTCCGTTTGTTTTATTACTATTACATTATTACAGAAAACCCTAAAAACACTTTCAAACTTCAAAGATAACAAAATAATTCTACTTAATTCAATAACTTTCTCTTAAACTTTGTGAAAGTCAATGGAGGATAAACATTTGGGGACGGAGGGAGCATATGACCTTTTGTTGATGATTTCATTAATTTTTTATTTTTGACATCACTATAATTTTTTTGTTAACATGTTTTTTGTCAATTTTTGTCATATAATGGTCTGTAAATTTTTTTTAGTTTTTTGCTTCCTCTCTTTCTTAATCTTCACAACCTACATTTTTTTATATTTGATTTATATTTTTTTAATTCAAGAATAATAATAATAATTAATAAAGATTATTTGACAAAGATTATTTTTTACATGGCATAACAATATAGAAAAATATATTAATATTAATAATGATAGTAATAAAGATTTTACATATGAGGATAATTTGATAAAAATATACATTAAACTCTTCCTAACTCCTCTCCCAACCAAATAGGAAAAAATGACCCTCTTCCCTTAAAATCCTCCCCTCCCCTCCCCTCCCTTTCCCCCCTTTGAACCAAACAAGCCCTTAAGGACAGAGGGAGCATATGACCTTTTGTTTGATGATTTCATTAATTTTTGAATTTTGACATCAATATATTTTTGTCGTTAACATATTTTTTTGTCAACTTAAGGGAAGTGTGAGGTTTCAAACTCAAAACCTCTTATATAAATTCTAACCTCTAATTTTCTTGACAAAAGGGGAATTCAAAAAATTTAACTAATCTTAAAAGTAATGCATTCCTTAGAAAAACCTTGCATTTAATTGTAAAATAAAATTGTACTATAATAATAAGAAAATTTCCCATCTAAAAATCCTATATTAAAACCATTAAATGTTAGTTGAAGTGATAATGATATATATCCTGATGGTATTGATAATATAAATTTTTGATCCCCTAAAACACATGTATAGATTAATAATATAAGTTGGATCCTTTAAAAACACTTATTTAGGAAAACTGTACACCTTTACCTTTCAACTTTCATGTTTCACGAGATTAATTTTTAAGTCAATAAAACTTAGATATAACTGATTAAAAATAAACCCATATTAAATAAAATACTAATAAATAATAATGAGAAAATTTGTCATCAAGAAGTTGGAGAAGGGAGAAGGCATAAAGCTTGTCAAAAGGGGCTTTATTGTAGAAAAACTTTTATTTTTATTATATAATAATATATAATAATAATAAATAAATAAATATAACTGGATAATTGCACTGTTAAAAGAGTGATTTGCTCCCGAGTCCTGACAGAATATCCCTATATATTCACAAAGAAAAGAAACTAGCTAGGGCTTATAGTACAGGGAGAAGAAGCAGCAGGTTCTTCTATTCCTATTGTCTCTGCTTTTGTTTCAAAAGGATCCCTAAGGAAAAACATGAAGCTGAAACAACTGGAAAGTCTCTTAGGCGATCTTCAACAATTCTCAAACCCCAAGGTCTTTCTATCTCTCTCCGTTGCTATCTCCATTTATGTAACCAAAAACAAAAGAAAAAACTGAATTTGTTAATATGGGGAAGTCGTTCCTGAATGAGTTTGTGGTGGGATATCTGTTTTCTAGTGCAGGTGGAGCTGGAACAGTACCCTACCGGACCTCACATCGCCTCTCGTTTGCTCTACACTGTATCATTCTTCTTTTTATGCTTCATTTTTTCAGAACATTCTTTCAGTTCCCATGTGAATGACTGATCGGGTATTGAGCTTTCCTTTTTCTTTTCGATATTTTAGGCTGAGAATTCATTTGATGATATTAGCAACAAGGTTGTGGCTGATTTTGGTTGTGGGTGTGGCACTCTAGGTGCTGCTGCTGCTATCTTGGGTGCTGAGTAAGTTTCCCCTTCTGCCTCTTTTTTCTCCTTGGTCTTTCTCATTCTTTCCATCCTCGGCCTTGTAGATACCTTATTCCTTAACTTTAGTGGAACTTGAAAATCTAAATGAATTTGTGTGCTTGAATGGGAGAAAATGCAAAAGCTTTCTATATTTGCTTTCGTATCTTCTGTTTTTAATGTGGGTGTTTATGTTTTGTTGCTTGGAATAGGCAGGTTATTGGCATTGATATTGATTCTCAATCTCTTGAAATAGCGTCAGTGAACGCTGAGGATCTTGAGGTGCTCTCTCTATTGATTTTGTTATATAGCAAGGCCTAGAGCTTTTGTTCGCCTGAATGACACAATTCTTGCATTATTTTCTCCCCATTTGTCCATCCATCTGATTTGCTTTTAATGTTGGTTAATTTAATTATTTGCTTAGTAATTTACTCATTTCATGATGCATTATTGCATTTTGCCTTCGTGATTGAACCTGCAGTTGGACATAGATTTTATCCATTCTGACATCACCAACCTAGGATGGAGAGGTAATAGTTCCTTCTCCCTTCCCTTCTCTGTAGATCCGTGTTTGCCTATGGACATGCTTACACTTGAAGCATAGTCGTTATAATTGATCTTTTCCCTGTAAAATTACCCATCATTCTAATACGTACTTGTTATGTTCTTTATGAGATGCAATCAACAGTTAGTTTGCAGGCAATGGTTATACTATAGTACATAGAAAGTTTTGGGTAATAAAATAAACAGAAAGTGCATGGCTAATCATTTTCATGCTTAAAATTTGTAGGGACATGGCTGACTAGCTTTACGGTAGTTGACTTTCTTTCTCCTTCCTTTATTTTACTCATGTAGGGATGTACTAAACATCCAATATATTGTTACTTCGTGGCCACCATGTTATGAGTAGTGAAGCAATCAAGAGGAAATTATAAACATTTAAATTTAAAATGATATTATGTTAAAGGAATGTTCTACTGCCTCTTTCTCAGTTTTATAAACATTTAAATTTAAAATGATATTTATGTTAAAGGAATGTTCTACTGCCTCTTTCTCAGTTTCAAATTTTGGTGATTGGTATCTTCATCTTGTAGTCTTTATCTTTTTTTCAGGTCAAATTGTTGATATCGTTGTGATGAATCCTCCATTTGGAACTCGAAAGAAGGGTGCTGACTTGGGTTTTCTGTCAGTAGCATTGAAGGTAAAATTACTCTCAGAGTCAAGATGTTTCAAATACATCTTTTTCAGCTTATTAGATCTAATAGGCTATCTTGTCCATATGTTGTATGTCCCAGGTTGCTTCACAAGCAGTTTATTCCTTGCATAAGACCTCAACAAGAGATGTAAGTAATTTACTTGGAATTTTCTAGTTGTTGAATGGTAATGTATTGATATAACTTGCTGTGCTCTTAATTTATTTTGTGTATGTGATGGATTTAAAACTAAAATAGAGAGTTAACTTGTAATTGACTAACATTACTTTCTTGCTAATTAGCTGCATTATTTCATCTTTTGTTGTCAGTGGTATTTCTTATTGATTTATATCATGTTGTCTGTTTCTTTTATGCAAAGACATTTCAGTTGCCTGTGCCATTTGCATAACGATTTTAGTGTGCCTAAAAATTGAGATCATTTTCTTTTCTCCGCCGTAGCACATCAAACGAGCGGCCTTGAGGGACTTGAATGCTAGCAGCGCTGAGGTCTTGTGTGAGGTGGGTATAACAAGCTTCACAATCTGATGATATTTCTTGTATGAATCATAAAAAGATGTTACCATCATGCATAAACCTTCACAGAGGAGATTATTTAGATGGTATGCTAAGTAAGCTGTGGCATGATCTGGGTTTGGGCATATTCTACTGTCTGTTCTGTTGCTTTTGTTGCACTCTCCTAGTTTGCTGTTACTCTAATTTTTATTAAAATATATGCTTTCTTTTTCTTTTCTTTTTTTAAAGAATTTTCTTATCCTCACCCTACCCTCCTGTTCTATGTTCAGCTCCGTTTTGATGTTCCTCAACTATACAAGTTTCACAAGAAAAAGGAGGTAGATATTGCTGTCGACCTCTGGCGATTTGTGCCCAAGAGGAGTTGAGGAAAGGAAGGTTAACCGCCTAGGTGCTCATCAAGACCATGCTTGAAAAATATCATATTCAACTAGCATGAAGAACAATCTTTGAAATCTTATCTTGATTCAATGATTTGAAACACTATATAATCTCTATGTATCAGTTTTGTAGTCCTTTCTGGATCAGAGAAACCAGCTCAGAGCTAGAGTTCTAAATCATGTAACAATGATGTAGATTGTCAAAATCAAAATCAAAATCTCACTTAGCCTAAACTTTGGAGATATCCCTGGGGGAAGCTGGGGTTATGTTAATTGGTTTTCCTCATCTTTGAGAATTTATTTAGATTTTGCATAGATTGCATTGCATGTATCCACTGCATGTGTCAATGGCTCACACCAATATGTGAGGTATTGTTCGCTTTGACCTTGTTGGCCTTACGGTTTTGTCTCACAAAAAGCGCCTCATAGGTAGGTAGAAAGTGGTGTGATCTCTTATATCCTAAGACTATCTCTAGTACACAGTTAATGTGCGATTCATGGCTCCCCTCTTAGACTGTGACACATGCCATCAGTTGGCTTCTCTTGGCGCACTTAAGATACTGAAAATGTTTGATTAATGCTGGCAGAAAGGGTAAGAATGTCTTGATCGGGCCAGAAATTAGGATTGCTGTTAGAAAGGCCGCAAATTCACATAGGCTGGTCAACAAGAAACGATCCCCCAAAAGCTTACGGGTGTAAGAGTTCTCCAGATTCTGCCTTTCCTTATCTTACAAAAAAAGACCAAGTCAACTTTTTAGTTAATAAAATTCAATATTTTCTCACATTTCACTACTTATATTTCGCAAAAATAAATTGGAAAGATACTATTCTCATCTTACAAAGATCAAAAGTATCTTTAGGGGCAATTTAAAGCATACAATGATGCCCAAAACATTGAAAATTTGCTTAGTCACATTGAAAAAAAGAATCAGATTACTCTCCAAAATTAGCTCCTACCAAAACCCGATCTCGGACACCTCCATTGTTTCCCATTGATGGAAGTTCCTTCTTAAAGTGACATCTGTGTCTCAGCCTTCATTTCCTGCTTTAGTTTCTTCAACTGTCTCTCCAAGAGCAAACCGAACAAACCTTCGGACTTTTATGTTCTCTCCAAGCGCTGCAACAGTTTGCTTTACCAAGTCTTTAACCAACAACTTGTCATCCTTAATATAAGGCTGTTCCAAAAGGGCAAGTTCTCCAAGTCTTTTTGAGACCCTCCCTTCGACAATTTTCTCTCTAATGTTCTCTGGTTTAGATGCAAGATCTTCTCTCTGCATCTCGAGCTCTCTTTCTTCATTCACAATGCTCTCTGGAATGTCTTCAACGGACACAGACTGCACCTGTGGACAGGCCACAACTTGCATTGCTAGGTCATCAACCAACTCTTTGAATTTTTCGCTTCTACCAACAAAGTCAGTCTCACAGTTGACTTCAATTAGTACGCCAATACGAGAGTCATGAATGTAGGAACCAATTCTGCCTTCAGCAGCAAGCCTGCTGGATTTCTTGTCAGCAGTCGAAAGGCCCTTCTTTCTAAGATATTCCTGAGCCTTCTCAAGATCACCTCCAGTTTCAGACAGAGCTTTCTTGCAGTCCATCATCCCAGCTCCAGTTTCCTCGCGTAGTTGTTTAACGAGTGCTGCAGAGACTGCTACTGTTGGTCTGCAAAGGAGAAATGATTGAACATAAACCATGCAAGACATTATATTTCTTAATCTACGTGGATTTCTAGCACACATGTTGAAAAAATCATCTAATACAACAAACACACACAAAAAAGTAAATTTTGGTGCAGCTGATTTTCATTTTCAAACCCACTGCCTATCTACCATACATTATACAAACAAAAACTGACAAGTTTAGCTTGTAAATACTTTAGAAATTTCAGATTATAGGCAAAACATTGCCATAATGATAAATGAGGAACCATGGAAAACAACAACTTACTTCTGATCAGTTTCCTTGGCTTCCACTGAAGCAGATTGCTCTTTTCCAGAAGTAGACACCGGCTTTGCTGCAGTTTGGGCAGCCACTTCAGCAGCAAAATCCTGGCTTTTCTTCTCCAAGCCTTCTCCAAGATTCAACCTCACAAATCTTCTCACTTTTATATTTTCTCCAATTGTTGCAATGGTCTGCTTTACCCAATCTTTCACCACCAATTTGTCATTCTTAATGTATGGCTGCTCAAGTAAAGCCAACTCTTCAAGCCTCTTCCTTATCCGTCCTTCAACAATCTTTGATCTTATCTGCTCTGGTTTTGATAAGAGATCTTCCTTTTGCATCTCTAGTTCTCTTTCCTTGTTTACAATCTCCTCGGGAACATCTTCCGGAACAAGATACTTTACTTGAGGGCAGGCAGCAACCTGCATGGCTAGATCATCAACAAGCTCCTTAAAAATGTCACCACGGGAGACAAAATCTGTCTCACAGTTAACCTCTAGCAGTACACCTATCCTGCCATCATGAATGTAAGAACCTATTCTTCCCTCAGCTGTAACTCGACTGGCTTTTTTTTCTGCACTTGCCAAGCCTTTCTTGCGCAGAAACTCCTGAGCTTTAACAATGTCCCCTCCAGTCTCCGAGAGAGCTTTCTTGCAATCCATCATTCCTGCTCCTGTTTCTTCACGGAGCTGCTTTACAAGAGCTGGTGATATGGCTGCTGCTGTTCATGCATATGAATCAATAATCAAAGAAACATACAATAAATTTCTCAAAAATATAAAATATCATATACCAAAACAATAAGAATCATGAATGTTTTGATACAGGCAGTTTTTAGGGGTTCAAACATCAAAAGAGGCATGGTTTCAGGACATCCTAGAAAAGAGTGGTGGACGTGCAATTTGAGATGGGAGGGAGTATATTCATATTAAAAGGACAGAACAAACAATAGATTTCACAGCTTTAGAGGCTTCTTCTCTTGATTAGAGCTTGATGAAATATTTGTAAGATGCATTTAATAAGTAAAAACAGCTAAAATGGATGAAGTATAAACCTTTAGTCACATTTCCCTTGGGGGTAGAGCCATTTGAATCTGTAGCCTCATCATTCGTTTGAGGTGCAGCTTCTGTCTCTTCAACTTGTAAAGTTGAAGGACTTTCACCCTCTGAAGCTGGTGCTTCATTCTGCACTTCATCCTTGCTATCCTCAACTTTATTCTCTGTTTCCCCAATCACTTCATCCTTGCTATCCTCAACTTTATTCTCATCTCCCTCAATCGCTTCACTTCCCAAAGACTTAATCTGATCATCAGCAGATTCTTGGGATGGATCAGAACTTACATTGTTTTCCACTGTATCTACATGCAAGATCAGCAATAAGATATACACAGATCTAAAATAACATACCTCATCTTCTGTAATTCATTTTTAACAAAGGAACTATTGCTTAGTTGTGGATGACAAGTTGACAACTTTTATAGCATAACAGAGCTCCATAAATTACAAAATAGCGATTCAATTGCAACTAAAAATGTACTTCCCAAACATCTCATGAAACAAACAGGGAATGAACTAAGCGTTTTGAATATGCCTCAAGTGGTTCCAGAAAAAGATAATTCATTTATAAAAAGCTTGTGTTTCATTCTACTTATTTAATAGAACCTTGAGCTATATCATATGTCTTATATATTATATGCAGAATCATGGATATCGTGTTTCAAATCATCATTTTACTGATGACTTTCCTCACAAAATAGTTTTTCCAGTAGAGTCATAAATATCTACCTTTGGCATCATCGAGAACAGGAGCATCTGGTTGTACACTTGTGCTGGCAACAGTGCCATTTTCATCAGGAATAGCTGCATCATTTTCATCTTGAATTGATGCTGCAGGAGTTTTGTCCTCAGCTTCTGGTGCTTCCACTTCTACCTCATCCTTTGCCGCGGAATTCTCATCAATTACTGAATCTATCAAAGTCAAAACTTGATCAACTATTTCTCCAGATCGTTCAGCCGTTTCATCACTTTCCACCGCATCTACTGAAGGAGCCTCTGCACTACCTTCAGGAGACAAAACTTTGGCACTCTCCCCTGATTCTTTTTCGGTGGTTTCCTCCTCCTTGTTCACAGTATCAGTTATTGTATCAGTTTCCTTTTCAACTATTTCATCACTTTCCACAACATCTACTGAAGAAGCCTCTACACTACCTTCAGGTGACAAAACTTCAACACTCTCTGTTTCTTTTTCAGCGGTTTCCTCCTCCATGCTCACGGTATCAGTTTTCTTTTCAACTATTTCATCACTTTCCACCATATCTACTGAAGGCGCCTCTGCACTACCTTCAGGAGACAAAACTTCAGCACTCTCCTCTGTTTCCTTTTTGGTGGTTTCCTCCTTGTTCACAGTATCAGCTACTGTATCAGTTTCCTTTTCAACCATTTCATCTGCTGCAGTAGAGACAGTGGTTGTCTCCTCATCAGTGCTCACTGGTTGAATCTCTATTTTCTCTGGCTTTTCTCTCTTATCCAAAAACGCAGCAATCTCCTTGTTCTGACGGAAAGCCAACACAAAAGGATTTGTTGCAGCGTGAACCACACCTTGACTAAGTTGCGAGTCCAACTTGTCATCGTCCTCTTCTTTCTTCATTGTCAAGGTTACTTGTCCCCTCGTGATGCGCAACACACGGACTTTAACTTCTTGTCCAACCTGCAGTGATGAGCCTCCAATCATGCTCATGAGTCCATCATCAGATTCTTCTGATGTGGGCAAGAATCCTTCTTCCCCCTCAGGAAGGGAGATAAAAGCACCAGACCTGGTTAAATTCTTCACTGTGCCCTCCAGGTCTTGTCCCTTGACAAATTTTGAGCTTTTCACCTCCTCCTTTCTCTGGCTGGCCTTTGAAGTATTCTTCCTGGCAGGCCTCGGTCTATCGGTAGCGGCAGGACCATCTTTCCGTGGCTGACGCTTACTAGCATCATCATTTTCACGCATAGAAAGAGATATCCTCCCACTCTCAGTGTTTACTTCAACTAACCTCACCTTCACCTCTTGTCCAACAGAAACCACACTTGCAACATCCTTAACAAAGCTATCGCTCAACCTGGAAACATGCACCAACCCATCTGTGAAAGCTCCAAAATCAACAAAAGCTCCAAATGGTTGGATCGATCTTACTTTCCCAGTGAACATTGCACCAGGGATAAGCTCCTCATTCTTAATGGGTGGCATCTCACTTTTTCTAACAGGTCTTGTTCGTCTGGACTGAGTTGGAGCAGGACTGGAATCTGAATTGCTGGTTGATTTTTCACTTGTTTCAACTCCCTCTGATTGTATTTCTGAGCCTTCACCGGAAACTTCTGCCACAGAAGAATCAGATTCCTCCACTGCTACATCAGTCCCTGTGGCTGATATAGGGATTCCGGATTTTCTATGCAAAGCATATCGTGTTCTGTATGGTGGAAACAGTGTAAGACAAGTTGACAGAGGCAGAATACATCTTTGTGCAGGTAAACCATATCTTGTTTGTTTCCTTGATGAACTGCATCTTGTTAAAAAAGAGTTCTTCCTTACTGTACAAGCAGCTCCAGGAATGAGTATAATGTTACTAGTAGAACACGGGATGACAGGAGTCATGTTGGCTGGGATGGAAACAGTTAAAGTACAATCTGCACTAAAATAAGTGTTTCATCTGTATGTTCACCTGCAAGAACAAGAACGATATGCTCAAACATATAAGTTTCCCCCGAGTTAATGATAAAGGCGTGAAATGTCCAAGCATCAGGCCATAAGTAGAGAAAGAATCAGTAATTTAATTCAGCAAGCAGCAATTTCAACAATAGTCAGGATTGTGGTGATTAAATTTGTTATCCAAATAAAGTTTTCAGGTTCAAATAAAGGCATGACATGCCAGACATACCAAGTTGCAAGTGTATATTAGCTGTTTGTCAGCAAATACCCTTGTTTCTGGAAATAAGACAGGAGGATTTAGCTGATAACTATGTTTTTTAGATAATTCACAAATCATTGAGAGTTCAGATTTCCAATTGGCTTAGAGCCTTAGACTACCACATTCTCAATTAGGCATATTCTCCGTCCATTTGGCCAAACCAAAATCATAAATTTAGAACCACAAACACATAACATCTTTTGGCTAAATGTTCTGGCAGCTAGCAATTACCTCTGTCTTCAAATCCAGAAACAATAAACAAGTTATAACATTGTGAAATGGAACAAAATTCTATAAACTAGAAAAGCCTTTTCCATCATACCAAAGCACTCATCAAGAGCAATTCTTATACGGAACAATAAAACACTTCCATGAAAACTAACCAAATACTCTTGCTTCTCAAAATTCATTTTGTTCACAGTCATTTTATATTGTCTTTTGGCATAAATGGTGTTGTTTTATCCGGTCTGTTCACTGAAACAGCAACAGAATTTTACACAGAAACTAAAACCCAGCATTTCCCTTCCAAGTTAATAACAAGCAAAGCAAATTCATTTCCAGAACATCAAACCAATTCCCAAACTTGACATAACTGGGACCAAAAGGAAAAACAGCAAGGACCCATCATAAGAAAGTCACATAAAAACATAAAGCAACTTCAAAACCAATGACCCATTTGCTTATAGTCAAGCAAAAGTTATACCTCTTTAAGAGCTAAAGCTTTCTGGGAAAAATTTTCAGAATGAACCAAAAGGTAAGTATTAGAGAAAAACCCCAAGGTGTTGTCTGGGGATAGAACCTATTCATCACGAGTGAAGAAGGAGAGAGGGAAATGAAAGGTAGGGCTTTAAATCCTTATCTCTGGTTTCATTCATGGATAGGAAAAAAAAATTATAAATACGATGAAATCATGTGGGCTTAGCTCGGCTCTTGGTCCTTGCGCTCGATTTCGCTTTTCAGCCTTTAGTTTTGATTGGCTAAAGAAAATTGAAGTAAAACAGTAAAAAGGACAAGCTGAGGCTTTTGGGGCCTATATCAGCTCATAGACCAAAGACAAAACCCAAACATCGAGTTAGTTGGACCTCTTAGTTTCTGGTTGGACCTCCGGCTTCAGACAGTTTGCTTTTCTCTTGGGCTACTTCACATGCACAAAGATGATTTTTTGAGGTGGCACCGACATGCATGAAATCAGATTCTTCTTATCGTTACCAATAGTCGTGGACGAAATGATAGTGGTCTCCGTTTTGATAAAGGTGAGAAATAAATTCGATCCCTCAAAAACATATTTACTGTTTCTTTGAGAGGAGAGTTTACCTTCCATGCTAATAACTTAAAAGAAATTAGTTTCGAGTCGGTAATAATGTTTGGAGATACCCCTAATTAAACAAAAAGAAAAATCTTTTTGATGTTGGTTCTTAGAAATGAAAAGAAAAAAATGCGAATGGAAATACATGTGTGATGGGATTTGAATCTCTTTCTTCTCCCAAAAAGAAATTGAGAATAATGAACTTAAGATTAGAAGATGTCCAATAGACATATACTATGAAGATAGTATTGCCCACAAACACCTGACGCTACTATTTCCTTGTCATTTCCTTTATTTCATGTGCACCAATACAGAAAAGAGGGAATTTCTTCTAGCAAATTAAGCAAACAAGAGATCAGATATTGTAATTAGCTTTAGCTTTAAGCATGGTGGTTTGAAATTGACATGAATCACATCCAAAGCAAGAACTTTTAATCAGTTGATCAAGCAGTATCTAGCAAGAATCTATCAGCAGTTTCTGTATATATCATTGGGATTCTACTGCCATGGTATACAATAAACTTATGACATGTAGTATTAATATAAAATTAATCAATGACCCTTTAAATTTGTTTCCATTTTTTCCTTGTAGATTTGGAATGAATCTGCAGCTTTCAGCAGATATCATGTTCATGTCAGGAAAATCCTTGTAAAAGATTTGGCTTAGAGCTTACATAAGCTGAGAAACAAACTCTTTCAAACGTTTCCCGCATCTTCCAATTTAACAGGGATTGCGTTAAACTAAAAAGGCACAAAGGAGAGTGATGCTGTCACTTTTTTTTGGCTTTATTTGTAAAGGATCAAAGCCCTTTTCTTACCTAACACATTTTTAATGGTTAAAGAGCTGCAAATGTGAACTCATAAAATATTACTTGTTATTTGCCCACATGCATGCATGCAAAGCTATTCAGCTAGCTTTTTCCTTTTGTTCCCTTCAAACAAGTGTTGGCCAGCAGAAACCAAAATTATTCCACAGATTCATCATCAAAGTCTCATAAACTAATGATAAGAGAGCATGGAGAAACCTTATAAAATAAAATAAAAATTTAAGCCATGGAGGAGAATGACCTCAGAACTTACATAACACTTCAATTAAATGATAAATTTTCAAGTTTGTTTGAACACGGAAAGTTCATAAAAGATGTAGGCTGAGATACTACTCCTTTATTCCCAATGCTAGAAAGCAGAGTTTTATAATCCCACCCACGTGCAAAGGTCACAGATTGTGGCTCATATTTTGCCAAAACTGCCTTGCAATTTGATCAAGATATTGAATCTGGTTAAAGGCTTGGCGCAAAGAAAGAATAAAATGTATTTGGAGGCTAATACATATATTATTATATCATGCAAATCCGAATTTCACCCCAAATTCAACAATCAACAAGGTTTAGCAAGTTTTCTTCATTCTTTCTCCTCATATATATAATACATCAGCTGATGAAAAATGCAGCTAAACCAGCAGGGGACCAAAGGAAGGTATATAGATATGAGAGAAAAAGTTAATCATCCACTGAAAAAATTAAATTAACTTGAATAATTATAGAACAAAATAAACTTAATTAATTAAGAGCTAGTAGGACTGAGACTGAAATATGATCTGCAACTTTAAATTTCATTGAAACTATCATAATCTATGTCGTGCTAACCGTATGGTAATAAAATCCCAATCCAATTGGGTAAATTTTTTAATGGGGGAATTATAAATAAGAGCGGTCTGCTGACTATTATTCGATATATCATACCAAATTATACTTATTAGGACGGAAATAGAGACTCTTAAAATTACTAAAAGGGATATTAAAATGTCACTTTTACCCATGATATCCAACCGACCTTATCTCTCATCTCTTTTTGACTTTGGTATTTCAATTTCCTTTTTAATAATTAATTTTAAAAGTTTTCTTACTTCTTAATAAATATAATTTGATATGATACCAAACAATAATAATTTTTAATTCACCACCCTTATTTGTGATTTTTCCTACAAAACGAATATGAATGATATCATTGGAGGAAACAATATTTATTGAAATTATAAACGTAAAGATTTAGGTAATCATATTCTGGATTTCTAAATCAAACAACATCAGGAAACCATATCCAAGATAGATCACAAGACCACTGGGGATGTTGGTTTCTTCTGAGTGGCATTATCAATGATACAGGGAGACAATTAATTGAGGACCCAAATACACTGATAATGCCACATTTCCAAGTCATTTGGTGGGACCCTGCCTGCTTCAAATATTGTTTTCCTTTTTTCTTTAATCTCCCAATAGGCAGCAGCAGCAGCAGCAAGCAGGCAGCCATATCCAAAGGGATAGCCAGGTGTTCAACTCTGCAGCATCTTCAACATGTGTAGGTCATCAGGGAAGCTTTCCTTGCAGTTTCCAAAGATCCCTTTATTTCCAGTTGTGCCATAGTATAATAGAATTCTCTTTAGAGGCTTCTTATTGCAGTTTTAAAATATATGCAAGAAAATCTTCCACCTAAGCTAAACATGGATTTAAGGATTATTTTTCCTTCTGCAAACTGATTAAAGGGATCTAGTTATGATCTTTGAGGTTTATATTAACTCAATCATGCAGCTTCCTCTTTTTTAAAAAAAATAAAGGCATGGGATCTTGGTCACTACCTAATGCATTTTAGCATATAATTTTTTTGTTTAAAACGCACATGATCCACCAAACCATAAGCTGTACACAATTGGTTCAATATAATATAGCTTTCTACACATGCAAAATATTGTGGATAATTTCTAATCAATGCAGAATTTGGAGTTGTTGGCATTGTATCACGGGAATCTTAACAAGGGGGGAATCAATATATATTATAGAGAAGAAGAGCTTTCTCTTTAACCTTAATTTTTCAATATATATCAGACATTAATATAATTATACAGTGTCTGATAGACATGATGGAACCTTAAATTAATGTACATGTAATTATGTTGTTTGCCTTGGCACTTTTATAAATTTGCTGCAAGATCTCAACCTCAAGAAAAGTAGCTTTAAACTTATACTAAAGTTGAGGAATATTTGAGTTTAGATTTTGTAGGTGATCATAGGGATATGGTTGAGGACAAACATTTCATATCAGAATCTTTATGTTGATCATGCTACCTAGCTTGCAACTGTTTTGGAACCATTAATATACTTGGCTTGGAGGAATCAGATGATCAGAATTAAAGAACAGAAAGAGAATCAAAAGTTCTAAGTTTCCAGAAGGTTAGCTTGCAGATTGCAATTCCCTGCTTTGGTGGCTAGCTGGTGCAATGAACAGCTTGTCATCATAATCTCATAAAGTAACCAACTTTTCATTTCCACCATATAAGAGCCATATAGTTCATAATGATCATAAATATAATTGAACAAAATCAAAACAAAACAAAAGGCTGCCAAGTACTCAGGGAATTGAAATGCCTGATCTGGACTTCTCCTTTTCCTTTTAGGGGTCAAACATTTATAGTTTATATGCACTTTTCTTCCCAACCATGGAACTTGAAAACCATTTGCAATAGTAATACAGGACCTTAATATATTAATACAGAAGTTCAAAATGCAAAAGAGAATATCGCTAATTAATAATAATACATATACAACTAGAAAGTAAAGATCACATCACACTAGCTGATGTTGGATCAATCTTTTCCAAGAATCTTAGGATATTCTTTCCTACATAATTAATTAAAATAAAATACCCCAAAAGCTGAAGATACCTTAGACTCTAGCCATTCTCACTTAACCTTAACCAATAAATTTGAGCAAAAAGAAAGAAAAGTAAGTTAAATAAGAGAACAACTAGCACCACTTGTTGCGTCGAGTAGAAAGAATTCAATATGTCTTAAATAAAGTTTCAGATTTGAGTACTTATAAATGGTGAAAATAGGTTAGGAGAACTTCGTGATCATTTGATGGGTTTGACGCGCTCAACTCTACATTTATCACGATCTAATATAATTATCGAATACTGATAGATTTATTAAAAAAAATAAAAGGAACAGCTTTGGGAACAAGTCCCGATGTAGCAGCTTTGAGAAAAAGAAAGGTTTAGAATCTCATATCTCATATAAAATGGGATTGTAGTTGGATCATGGATGGAGGGATGAGCTTGGGGGAGGGGGGGGCAGCCTCTTCCTTGTTGGCTTTGGCTCTTGATTTATAGATATAAATATGTATGGATAGCTAGACAAAGCGTTTTCCTAGGGATTATATTTGCTTTGCAAATCGTGTGAAGTAATTGCAACCTGTAAGGTTTTGCATGTGCCCACAAATCTATAGTAGATATGATATTCTCTACATCTCTCTCCACTACACTTTGTCTTTGTTTTTTCCATTATTTTATCATTGCTAACTACATCATGTTATATATAAAATCTTGAATTCCCAAGATCTTAAGCAAATATTAGAACACCAATATGATAATAAGATAATATACATACCTGATTGGGCAGCCATCATTATTTAGCGGAAGCAAGTGTTTCCGATCAAGCTATGGTCTTCCTCTTCTTCTTCTTCTTCTTATGGCAGATCTCAATGGGAAGAAACTGACGTTATGAAAAGAAGAGGGGACCTTAGCCACCTATTTATATTAACCTTAATTATCCCAGTAGTAATCCTCCCCATAAAAGGCCTACTGGGTCAGGCCTACACAACTGCCATACCACACTAATTCAAAAGAGATGTGCAAAGCCCATACAATAAAGATCACTTATCAAAATTAGGCCTTCATGCTTGTTTCCCACATAGACCAAATTACTAGCCTGTTTTAATAAACAACAAATGACCAATTAATAGTAGCCCACAAAATAGAAAATTCTAACATTCTCCCACTTGGGCAATATTAATTGGTGTTTATTTTAAATTTTAGAAAATATTTTCAAAAAACATGACACCAGGCTAGTTAACTTAATTTTTGATGTGGCCACAATTTGAAAACAATTCAGTCCATAGAAACAACATCTCATGATCCTGTCCATTAAAACCAACAAATACTGAATCATGGCAGCCTTTGTACCCTTTAATGATAAAAGACCAATCCATGGTTACAAGTATAAGTGATCTTATCGACAATGGATCTTAGTGTGGTTGTGTAGCAAGAAAATAGCACCAAATGTGATCTCAATGTGCTACTTTCATTGTCGGTCCTCTTTATGATTTCTCTAAACAATATGAGAAATCTCTTTGGCATCAACAATATGCCTGTATGTCTCCCACTGATCCTTGAGATCACTATATGGTGCCATTTATGAGACATATCCAATTGACAAAACAGTCCTACTTAAGATAGACACCAAGTCTTAAGATTTTACAACATATATAAGCAAATCTTCATCAAAGTACATGTACATATGAAAATAGAAGATAGCATGGATTATTCTCAATGAGAATCATCAATCAATCATCATAATGATGTCTCAAAACATAAATGAGTCTCAATATAAATAATGTAAACTATAATGTGAGAATTCATAACTCCCTCTAACCAAGTACATTAAAAGACTCAATAATACCCATGCTCTCAACATGTCTACTAAATACTATAGGTCTCAACCCTTTAGTCAAAGGATCAGCAAGCATGCTATCGGTGTCAATGTGCTCAACAACTATGTCACCATTTTTCACAAAATCCCTCACCTTGAGGTATTTTATCTCTAAATGTTTAGACCCGCTAGTAGTTTTATTGTTCTTAGAAAACAACACTGCAGATCTATTATCACAGTAAATCATCAATGGTCTAGAGATAGAATCAACAACACAAAGGCCTGAAACAAAATTTTTAAGCCAAATAGCTTGCGTAGCAGCCCCATAACAAGCAACAAACTCAGCCTGCATAGTTGAAGAAGCTAAAAGTGTTTGTTTAACACTTTTCCAAGAAACAGCTCCTCCAGCTAACATAAAAATGTACCCTGAGGTGGACTTCATATCATCCTGACATCCAGCAAAATCAGAATCTGTATGCCCAATAATCTCAAGATTATCCACCCTTCTATACACTAACATATAATCTTTAGTCTTCTGCAAATACCTCATTACTTTCTTAGCAGCAACCCAATGATCTAAACCAGGGTTAGAAAGATATCTGCCAAGAACACTTACCGCAAAGGCAATGTCAGGTCTGGTGCAAACCTGAGCATACATGAGACTCCCCACTGCACTGGAATAGGGAATGCTCTCCATAGACTTCTTTTCCAAATCATTCTTTGGACACTGATTGAGACTAAGCTTATCACCTTTATTGATAGGTACATCTCCAGGTTTACAATTCTGCATATTAAACCTTTTAAGCACACGATCAATATAAGCCTTCTGAGAAAGTCCCAATAAATTCCGAGATCTATCCCTATGAATATCAATCCCAAGCACAAAAGAGGCTTCACCAAGATCTTTCATGTCGAAAGTCTTGGTCAACATTTGCTTAGTTTCATGCAACAATCCAACATCACTACTAGCAAGTAAGATGTCATCTACATACAGTACAAGAAAAATGAATCTACTCCCACTGATTTTAAGGTATATGCACTGATCAACCTTATTCTCCTCAAAACCCATGGAAGTAACAACCTCATCAAATTTCAAGTACCACTGTCTAGAAGCTTGCTTAAGCCCATAGATAGACTTTTTGAGTCTACACACCAAGTGTTCACCTCTAGGCTCCTCAAAACCCTCAGGTTGCTTCATATAAATCTCCTCACTAAGATCGCCATTCAGAAAAGCTGTCTTCACGTCCATCTGGTGAAGCTCTAAGTCAAAATGTGCTACTAAGGCCATAATGATTCTAAAAGAATCCTTGGAAGACACTGGTGAAAAGGTCTCATTATAATCTACTCCTTCTCTTTGAGTAAATCCTTTTGCCACCAATCTAGCTTTAAATCTCTCAATTTTCCCTTTGGAATCTTTCTTGGTTTTATAGACCCATTTGCAACCAATTGGCCTACAACCTTTTGGAAGCTCAACAAGCTCCCAAACATAATTTTGAGCCATAGAGCTCATCTCATCTTTCATTGCATCCATCCACATATCAGATTGAGAACTATTAACAGCTTCACTAAAGCTCACAGGATCCACAACATGACTAATATCATAATCACTTTCTCCAAGAAAAATAACATAATCATCAGAAATGGCTGACCTCTTTTGCCTAGTAGATCTTCTCAAGGGAACATCAACCTCATTATTTTGAACAGGAGGAACTTCAATTGGAGCATTATCAATATTTTGAGGAGTAGGATCAATAATGTGTTGTCCAGGATCTTCTCTCTCAACATCCATAGGCACCACACTACGTTGTGAAACAGGCAGAGGAAGATCAACATGTCTAGGAAGTTCACTATCAACATTATCTACCACAACATCATCTGCCACATCCCATTCAAGAAATTTCGCCACTTGTGACTCCACAACTTTAGTGCCACGTGTAGGACAATAGAACATATATCCCTTAGAATGGGCTGGGTATCCTATGAAGAATGAGCGAGTAGTTCTAGGTTCAGTTTTCTTTTCAAAAGGATTATAGATTCTAACCTCAGCAGGACAACCCCAAACTCGAAAATGGTTCAAACTAGGTTTCCTACCAGTCCATAATTCAAAAGGTGTTTTGGGAACAGATTTACTAGGTACTCTGTTAAGAATATACAAGGCAGTCTTAATGGCTTCACCCCAAAGAGACTCAGGAAGGTTAGTTCTACTCATCATGCTCCTCATCATATCTTTAAGGGTGCGATTACGCCTTTCAGCCACACCATTTTGTTCAGGACTACCAGGCATAGTATATTGGGCAACAATCCCACATTCTTGCAAGTATTTGGCAAATGGACCCATATGCTGCCCAGTTGTACCATGTTTGCCATAATACTCACCACCACGATCAGACCTAACAATCTTGATGACTTTCCCTAATTGTTTTTCTACTTCAGTTTTAAAAACTTTGAACTTTTCAAGAGCATTTGATTTTTCATCAATCAAGTAAAGATAACCATAACGAGAAAAATCATCAATAAAGGTAACAAAATATTTGTTACCACACAAAGTAGGTGTAAGAGGTCCACTAATGTCAGTGTGCACAATTTGCAAAAGGTCAGAACTTCGAGTTGCCCCTTTCTTCTTAGTCTTAGTCATTTTCCCTCTAATGCAATCAACACATGTGTCTAAGTTTTCAAAATCAAAAGAAGGTAAAATGTTGTCTTTTATGAGTCTTCCAACTCTTTCATTAGAAATATGACCTAATCTCTTATGCCACAACAAGGAAGACCTCTCTTTAATCAAAGACCTTTTAGACACAATGTTTTCAACATTCATGCAACTATACTCATTATTAGGAGATAAACTCAATTTGTAGAGATAATCAACAAGTTTAAAATTTCCAACAATATTTGAGTTTAAAATCAAATCAACATTTCCATTTCCAATGCCAAAATAGTATCCAACTTTGTCTAAAGCAGAAACAGAAATCAAATTTCTCCTAAAAGATGGAATGTGAAAAACATAATCCAAAACAAGTTCAAAACCAGAACTCAAATTTAAACCTATGGTTCCTACATGCTTAACATCTACTTCAGCATTATTTCCAACTTTAAGCTTGGCCTCACTCTCACTTGGCTTCCGTTTGCTTTTGAATCCCTGCAATGTACAAGCAACATGAACAGTTGCACCACTATCAAGCCACCAAGAATTCGGTGGGGCACTAACAAAATAGGATTCATAACAAACGAGAGCTAGTGAGTTGAGAGTTAATGAGTTACCTCCTTGTTTATTCTTTTTCTCTAACCAAGATTTAAACCTGAGGCAATCGACCCTGATATGACCTTTCTTCTTACAAAAGAAGCACTTGACATCTTTCTTAATGGCATCATTTGGACCTCTTATCCATTTAGTCTGACCACTAGCCTGTCCCTTATCGTCCTTAACCTTATTAGGAGCATTAAACCTAATCTTCCCAGGTTTTCCAAGATTCTTTCGATAATGAGGTTTGGAATGGGTGGTAAGTAAGGCAATCTCATTTTTTTCTTTCTTGAGTTTTTCTTCCTCAGCAACACATTTGGCAATAAGGTCATTGACACTCCAGGTTTCATTCACAGCATTATAGGCAGTTTTGATTTGGGTGAACTCATGAGGTAAAGCATTCAAGGCATGGTGAACAAGGAATTGGTCAGGGAGAGAAATTTGATGGGCACCTAGTTTGGTTTGAATGTGGACCAATCTCATAATGAAATCTCTAACACCTCCTTCATTGTTGTATTTCATACTCGTCAGCTCACTCATAAGAGCCCCAGCCTCAGACTTATTGGATTGTTCATACCTATTGCCTATAGCAGCATAAAGCTCCTTAGCATTTTCAATCTTTTCTAGACCACTCATCAGATGTTCAGCAACGGTTCTCCTAATGGCCTCTACACACATACGGTTTGCTCTATCCCATTGAGCAAACAACTCCTTTTCAGCAGCAGTGCTTTGATCAGTGAGAGCTGCAGGCTTATCAACACGCAAGGCTATGTCTATCTCACTCATAACAAAAGCAAAGTTCAAGTCCTTAGACCACCTCTTATAATTAGAGCCATTCAAAATCTCAACAGTAGCTTGATTCTTATTCACACCAAAAGTCACTGATTAAAACAAAAAATAATGCAACTTATTAGTTAATGGGCAAATATATTAAGCAACAATTCATAATGTGCCAATGAAAACAACCAAGAGCCCTGGTGTATCATCACAGACTCCCCTTTGGGCAGAGAATGTAACATACTAATAGGTACTCTTCATATAAAGCTAACATGAGATATTCCAATTTTGAATAGCTATCCCCTTTGGGCGGATAGAAATTCTAAACCAGTTTATCGCAATCATAATGCTTTATGTAACATACCAAATTGACTTACACAATAACCCCCTTTGGGCAGGCGATTGTATAAAACAATCAAGGTATAATCCTGTAGCCAACAAATGAGATAATTTTTATTAATATCCATAAGTGAGCCACTTTGGCAGCCAAACACTTATATCAACTAATAAAAGATTTTCTCAAAACAGGAAAAAATTGAATTTGCCCAATTAAAAAATTTGTATACTTGACAAAATGTATACAATAGACCATTCAATATGAGATACGGATACCAAATGTATCTCATGGTCTTTCAAAAATTATATGTTGCATTTAATCACAATGTCTTAATCCTTATCAAACTGATTGGTTCCAAAATTTCAACAAGTCATGCATATATATTTTGGCTTAAATTAAAATAATACATAAATGCCAAAATATTTCACAATCAAACAATTTTAATAGTGACATTTGTCGGGGAAGTGTTATGAAAGTGGACAAAATGTCACAAAAGATTAAATGATAAAGTAAACAATAAGTCTTGAAATAATTGCCGACATAACAAGACTTGTTTTAAATAATTAAATAATCATAATAATTAACAATGATTACTAATACCAACAAAAGGTTATGGAAAAGTAATAGATCAATAATTTGAATATAATATATAAAACAAATGCCAATCGTCTTCAACCTCAAGACGGGTATAGCTCAACCCGCTAAACTAGTTTTTCGACCCATTCGGGTCAGTTTCAATTTGCAGCCAATTTCACACGATTCTAATGAATTTTAACCACTTACACTTCATATATTTTCAATTCTAACATTTGTATAGAAAACCCATGTGTTAAAACACACTCAAAAGCTAAGAATTGAAGCAACGATAAATAGATATTATGGGTTCTTAAGCTAATTCACAAGCCGTATAAAAACTTGATTACCAGTCAAGAAGAAATCAACTTTTGTACGATTTAAACTTATTATTCGAACTAAATAAGACTTGGGTCCTAATATCACTTAAGATCTAGCTCTGAATACCACATGTTATATATAAAATCTTGAATTCCCAAGATCTTAAGCAAATATTAGAACACCAATATGATAATAAGATAATATACATACCTGATTGGGCAGCCATCATTATTTAGCGGAAGCAAGTGTTTCCGATCAAGCTATGGTCTTCCTCTTCTTCTTCTTCTTCTTATGGCAGATCTCAATGGGAAGAAACTGACGTTATGAAAAGAAGAGGGGACCTTAGCCACCTATTTATATTAACCTTAATTATCCCAGTAGTAATCCTCCCCATAAAAGGCCTACTGGGTCAGGCCTACACAACTGCCATACCACACTAATTCAAAAGAGATGTGCAAAGCCCATACAATAAAGATCACTTATCAAAATTAGGCCTTCATGCTTGTTTCCCACATAGACCAAATTACTAGCCTGTTTTAATAAACAACAAATGACCAATTAATAGTAGCCCACAAAATAGAAAATTCTAACACATCACTCATCAAATCACACACCAAATCAACATAATCCCCTCCCTTCCCTCCCTCTTTTTATTAGTTATTAATTAATTATAATAATGAATGGTACTATTTTAAATTATTACAATGTGGATTAAAATATAACTAAGCCATCCCTTTCTTAATTAACAGCAAATTAAATATATAGTAGTAATTTGTTCTCGAAGGGACATCGCAGCTGTTCAAACTTAGACTTTATCTTGTTATGAAACGGATCGAAGACAGCTATCTCCCGTCACGTAATTCCTCGATAAACTGATTCCCGTGATGGACTATCTGAGTATAGTTTTAGGTTTAAAGCCTGCTAGGCATGGGTCAGGATCGTGAGTTGCATGTTTAATTATTACAAGTCCATTATTTTATTGGTTTTTTTCTAATTAATTAATGATTGTGATTAACCTAGACAGATTCAGGTTTAGGGGGCTTTATATGATCATAAGCAAAAGAAGAATATTGATGCGTCAGCATTGGACAGTTACACGTGGCAGAATATTGGTAGTCAATCCATGGCCAGTTAGCAGTCACATTGTCTAACATTATAATAAACATTTTTCTGAATCATCTGATTCACGACATGGGATTAAATAATCATTGTTGAAAATGAAAATTCTACATTTCTTATTAGGCAAGGCAGCATTTTCCTCAGGGTTGCATTGGTAATCCAATTAAATTTTCTTTTTTATATTTATATATAATGCACTGCATGCCACGAGAATAACAAATTCGGGAAGCAAAAGCAAGTGTTGGATTTATGCAGGGACGGAGCTAGGATTTTATTTCGGGGGGATTAAGTAAAATTTCATACAAACAATTATATTAGAACATAATTGATGTTCTACTATGCAACATGCCATTTTTTTGGGTACATACTATGTAAGATACTTATATTACCAATTTGATGAGTTCATTACAATTACATAATAAACTCTTAGACTTATTAATTATAATTTATAAATATTATAATTTAAATTTAAATATACAAAATAAATTGATATCACTGCAATACATTATTTCATCATATTAAAAGAAAAAATATATACCGTTGAAAGCTAATTAAATAAAACATCTAATTTACAAATAAAATAAAAGAATGCGCATAAAAACACCATTGATTACATGTTTTCAATTTTAAATATAAAATACAAAATGAATTATGTAATTTACATTTGATGAAAGAATTTGATGCAAAATTCTCTTATTCTTTGAAACTATTCAACATGTAAAAGTTCTATAATCTTTATTCTCCAATAGTTAGGGTCTTTTTTTTTTGTTTTGGTAATTTTTCAATATAATTAGATTTATGATTGAAGTAAATTTAGAAAGTTAAACTTAGACATTTAACTAGTAGAAATTGAAGGTTAAAGAGCTAAAAGAGAAATTGAGGAGTGAAAGCTAAAAGGTTTTTTTTTTTAAAAAAAGTTGTAAATTGTAAAATGTTGCTATTTATTTATTATTAGAGTTTAGTAGGACTTACAATAAATTTTACTAGTACAAGAGAGATTATAACAAGAATAGAGATTAGGTGATAGTAATAAACATTAAGAAAGTTAGAAGTAAAAAGCCCATTAGCCTTATAAGGCCTAAGTTAAGACTATTTTAAAAAAATAATTGATAAGTTAAGGGGGCCATCATTAAAATTTTGTAAGAATATTACCTAAATCTAAAATTTTTCAATCACTAACATACCAACTTGTAAAAAGCGAGGGGGGCCATGGTCCCCTTTCGCCCCCCAGCTCCGTCACTAGATTTTGTTATACGTATGTTTTTTTTAACCAATATTTAATTAGGGTTCTTAATATACTCTCTAATTGCTCATTAATTTCTTTAATTACATTTTTTCAAACTTTTTTTTTGTATAAACTCCTTCGTGTCCTGTAGTTAAATTGGGATATCCCAATTAATTTAAAGTTGAATTACATCGGACCTCAAATGTGAAAAAACACTTTTAAGTTTATTTTCTTCATTCATAAGATTCGAACTTCGAACTTTATTAAAATATTAGTTTCTTCAATTTGACCCAATAAGTATTTGCTTAAGCATTTTTTTTTCAAACATTTTAGAAAAAAGAGTGATGGGGAGAAGCTCGATTTAAAAATTAGCAAACTTTTAACTGGGTTTAATAATTTGACTAATGATACCGAGCCCCACTTTGACCTACTTAGCTTTTAATGTTGTAAAACTCAATGATAAAGTTTATTATCTACTTTCATGTAGCACCCTTTTCGCTATATATATTTTAATGAAATTTATTACTTCGATGCTCGGCATGACATCTCCATCACAGAGCCCTCTGTTTGGTATATCTGCATTTTGCATACTAATTAGTAATTGATTAATTGAGAAATCACGATGTGTTTCAACTTATTGGTTATTATATTATCTTCAAAAGTCCACAAATCAACAAATTCAATTTCTTTTTACAATTTAATATATCGTTCGTTTTTAGACAAAACTCAAGTACTTGACTTACACGTCAAGGGCACGAATAATTTCGGTTAATGATCAGAGGTTATAATTAACCCTAATAACTTTAAGGGGCATTTGGTTGGGGGTGAGGTGTCATAATTCTGATAATGTGATCTTAGGAATATAATATGAAGGCGTTTGCTTTAAGATAATCAAATAACGCGAGTAGTCTTACATTCCTCCCACGTCAACATTTTGGTAAGATTACTAGAAATCTCATAATCTTTAAATTCTTAAGAACTTTCTCCGTTTCTTATTATTTGACCCTAACTTAATGTTACTTTTTATTTGTCCTTTTATAGTTTCAATAAAACATTAATTATTCATTTCTAAACTTACCCTTCTTTGGAATTGTAAGAACCATTAAATGTAGTAATTTTATATTAAGCCAACTAACTTATAAAGAGAAGAGAGAATGAAATAGGCTTACAATAAATTTGGAAAGTGAAATAAAATTTGTATAGAATTTTTTTACTTAGCTAACTTTCTTAATCGAAGATATTCGGTTTATTAAGGTCAGATAATAAGGAACGGAGGGAGTATTGTGAGATTATCAGGTTATGTTAAAATTTTTTTCTACTTTACCCTCAGTATTTTAATTACCCTTTTGGATCCCAATAACTTTAAGTAATTGGTAAATTACAATTTTTTTGAAGCATTTTCTTTTGGGTAAGAAATATAATTAAACTTAACTTATATAATTATTAAACTATTAATTATATGTTAGTTCAATTAAAATAAAAGTATAATTTCTTTTTTTATAAAATGCATAATTACACTTAGCTTATATAATCATTAAATTAATTATATAATATTTTGCTAAGTTTATTACTAAAATAATTTTTATGTTAGTCATATTTAATTATCAAACTTAACAAAAAAAATTGTACATAGGAAGTAGGGAAATATGCCTACTTGGGAAATAAAAGGTTGTAACAATTGTACAAGACATTGAACAAATAAGAAATAAGCTTAAATGTTGCATTGAGGGCATTAGTAAACTATCCATTATGACAAAAAATATAATCCCCAACGAAATAAGTTAATTTTACATTCCCTAAATTTCAATAAAACAGAAATTGAATATATTCCTGAGAATATGCATTAGGTAATGTTTTAAAGTGGTAATCACATAATTTAAATAATCTAAGATTCCGTAAATCAAATGACTCCAAGCATCAAAGAAGAAGCAATTTTGCTTGGGCACTCCTTTTTTTATTTGTATATTAAAAGAGTCAGAGAAATGTAAGAACTAAAACTTGAATCTTAAATCTGTAAAAAATCAAACTTTTCTAAGATACATGAACTGTTTAAGACTCGGCAATTAATTTCAAAGCCCAGCAAACGCCAAATTAACCTCCAAAATTTTGATGAGTTTAAACGGTGGGTATTATACGAATTTTTTTTTTTGTTTTTCTTAATGATGCTTGAACTCATATTTTAGTGTGAAAAGGAGAG
The DNA here is from genome assembly GCA_030664755.1 of Microcos paniculata. NCBI lineage: Eukaryota > Viridiplantae > Streptophyta > Magnoliopsida > Malvales > Malvaceae > Microcos > Microcos paniculata. The sequence goes on along the minus strand of CP131459.1, from coordinate 2,912,341 downwards.
TTTTGCCTGCAATTACCCAACAAATGCCATAGTTTGGGAGGGATTTAAGGGGGTTTCTTTGGTAATTGCAGGAGTTCACATGTCTTTATAAGAAATTGGAAGATTCTCACTTTCCACCACACACACAACTCATAAAATATGACCCACAAATCATGCGTTAAACAGCTCAATTAGATTTGGTTCCCTCTGGGGCAATTCTTAAACATGATCTCCCTCAAATTATCGAGATCTTTTGGTCAAATTTGCCATAATATTTAACATTAATTTTTCATAAATTCCCATTTTTTAAATAAAGAAATTACTTGATTCTAGAGAATTAACAAACAACCCCATTTTAGAAATATATATTTCATATTGAAACTTCTTCCCATGAAAACATTCAAACAAATTATGTTTCGAGATTGATACAACTTTGGGATATAATCCCAAGAATATCTTCACAGTTTCTCCCCCAAGATAGAGAATCCCTGTTATAAGTTGCAAACATGATTTCTAGAATCTATAATTAAATGCCCTTGGTCTAATTTTACGGTAATTTTTTTCTTTCCCTAAACCCTTTTGCTTAATAGAGAAATTTTAGTATGCATAGGGTTTTTCCCTGCTTATAAAAATATATCTAATCATTTTAAAATATTTTATTTACAGAAAAAACGCGTTGTAATAACTAAAAATTTTGACTTAATTTTGTGACGGAAATAGTAAAGGAATACATCGAAAAAATAAAAAAAATATTTTTGAGGTAAAAAGATACAAATATCTTAAACAAAGGTGAAAAAAAAAAAGGTCTTACATTAATAAGAAAGAAATCATGAAAGATTTAAACAAGCAAAAAACCCTTATATTTCTACCTCAACTTGAACATGAAAATTGCTTTGCTTACCAAATAAAATGCTACCCGTACCTTCTTTCTAAGGAGCGTGAGATGCACTCCTGAAGTGTAGGGGAAAACGAAGCCATAAAACGCAGCGCATCGGCGCGTAGGGTTAGAATTTCTTTGGTCTGATAAACGCAATTTTTGAAAGAGACAATCGCTTTCAGGTCTTACTGTCTTAGGCTTAAAATGTCATTTAAAACTACTAAAATAAATTTAAAATAATTATATGTTACTATATGTATACTTTATTATTTATTATTCTTATTATTTTATTTCTTTTTATATTGTATTGTAATAATTTTAATAATTAAAAAAAAAAAAGAAAGAGAAGTACTTCAAAAAATGAAGCAAAAGAGAGGAAGTGGAAATAAAGGAGCATAAAATCTATGTGTGTATATATATATAAATCTCTAATAAATCTGTGCACAATCTGATCCAGCGATGCAATAATTACTTAGGTGCAAACAGCTTAAAGAGGGCACTGCAGATCTCTGGATTCTTCAGCAGCAGCTTCTTCTCCCTCTCCTTTGCCAGAAAGTTGTTTTTGCTGAAAGAGAAAGCTTGGGGATTTGCAAAAGAACTGCCGAACTCTCTCTCTCTCTCTCTCTCTCGTCTTACTACTTTTGTTCTTGTTCTTGTTGTTGGTTTCTTTCTCTCTTTCTTTTGACAAACCTATTTAGTATATCACTCAAAAAGAGAAGATGGGTAGCAGTTATTTTGGAGAACCGAACATGGGGAACGAGAGAGGAGGGTCTTCGTCTTCCAGGAAAGGAAAGAAGAGTAATCCAGACAAGCCTAAGCAACCCCAAAGAGGGCTCGGTGTTGCTCAATTGGAGAAAATCAGATTACATGGACAAATGGGTTGTGGTTACCATCCTTCTCTTCATGGTCCTTACCCTGCAAATTTCAACCAGGTAATACAACGTTTCAACTCTTTCCTGGCCTTCTCAATCCCCTTCTTTGGTTCTTTTTTCTTCTTCTGTGACTGAAAGATTATTTCTTTTGATTTGGGGCTGGGGATTTCATGAAAATCTTTTTCTGTACTCATGCAGGAAGATATGAGAGTGCAGACAGCTTATCCATCTATGCCATCATCATCTTTTTCTTATTCATCATCCTCATCACCTTCCTCAGCTTCTTATGGTTTCCACCCCAGCATGATGGTAGGTGAACCTATATGCATGCTCTTTGTTGTCTTTAAAAGAGTATCATTAAATTCCCTTTAATTCTCTTCCTTTCTTATTCAAAAATATTTTTGATGGGTCATTGAGTGCGTTTTTTACATGATTTTCTGTGTGTCACCCATTTGCTACAGATGTTTTTGCCTGTTTTCTAATAAATGATGAGGCAATCCACTGCCTAGAGAAGAAAAAAATGGCAGAACATAGTTTTTGGTGGGTATTGCAATATTATGTTTTATCATCATGATGATCGTGATCATGATCATGGCATACAAGTTTTCAACGGAAATACAGATGTCTCTCTTTCTTTCTGATATTCATCAAAATTATTTTGAATATATGGATTCTTTGGAATTGCAAGTTGCTAATTTTACTTCTGCTTCTCGGTACTAACCCTAGACACCTTTCCCCAAGAAATAAATCTTCAATATACTACATATATATTTTCATTCCCTACCACTCAATAAATATAAATGAGAGCAAGAAGGAAAGGAAACTGAATTGACTGTTAATTCTTGAATTGTACAGTAAATCAAATTCACCTTGTATTACAGATGGGGGTAGGTGAATATGATCAAAGACCAAACATCAGATATGGTGATTCCCAACCTAGTACTACAGCAAGGTAAACACATTTGGCTTTAATTTTCTGGTTCCTTTCTACAATTAAGAATATGACCTTTTGGTGCAAATTAATCTGATTTGCTGTCAGGCATTGTTTGCTAATAGTTAATGTTTCTGATTATTTGCAACAGCTGGAACCCCGGCAGTGGCATCTTAGACACTCAACATTTTGCACAACCAAACATGACCAGACAACTTCTAAACCCACATGTTGAGGTTGCTACATACATCCTTTTTTCCTTCATATGTAGAAATGTTTTGAAAGTGGAAGCTATGTATATGATGACAATATGTGAAGATTCTGCTTAGTATTGACTTCGATTTTTCTTTCCCCTCTTTTTCCTATATATCTTTGCAGGATTCACAACCCAAAAAGAGCAAGAAACACAGGAGCCACTCATTGGGATCCAGCAGTCAGAATTCTGAATCAAGTGACACACAGGAGCTAGATTTGGAGCTGAGACTGTCATTGTAATCAGAAATTTCCTGCCACTCAAATGCACGGGCTGCATTTTTAAGCTACCCTTAGAATTGTAAGTTCAAGATAAGCAGTTGGTCTTGCAATTCACATACAAGTTGAGCAAGTTGATGAACTTGTTTGAATTTCATTTGAAAGGAATATCTTGTGTAATGAAACGGTAGATTGACTTGCTGCATATGAGATTATAGTAAAAATCTGAGCTACTTGTTCATGAATTTTCAAAGAAATGAGGCCAAAAAAGCGATATATAATTCTCTTAAACTTCAATTATTTCATGGCTATAGCAGTCGCGTCTAACAATAGCAACTTCTTGTAATCAAATGATCCCATTAATGGAATTGAATCCTTTTATTAGTCCTATAGTTTAATAGTTAGTCGCTTTATTAAAGGAGATAAAAAGTAGATTAAGAGTATAAAAACATGTAAACTGTGGTCAACGAAACTATATATATATATACACACCAAGTGGGGGGGGATTAAAGGTTATCAATTAAGGTAAAAGTGAGGGACAACTTTGGATGTCTTGGAATCATTTTCTTCAAATACATGAACTTACGTGGCATTTTTGCCAAAACTGACCACATAGTCAATCAGGTGTTTGCCTTTAGACAGTGAAAATGAAACTAAGATCATATTATACTATCAAACAAGAAAATGCAATAATATAACCCTAGATATAGTACATTTGAATTTAGGTAAGGAGCCAATTGGCATGCAAGAAATTGCTCTTCGTGACTCAAATATACAGAATCATACTTGATTTGAACCTCAGTATTAAATATGATCGTTTGCAAATATATATACTTTGATTCTTTAAATTAATTAGATTGTGGTAAATCTACAAGGTGATTAAGAGAGAAAGTAAAAGGTGAAGTACTTTACCCTAGGGAATACTTTCAATCTTGTGCAATTTACTTTTCTAGTGGCTCCACCATCTGCATTAAACGTACGTTTAGTTTGGGTTTGGGTCCAATCTTTTAAATGATCAACTGATTATGTATGTGCTTTTTCTTTTGGCTCTTAGCTAAAGTGGTATGTGCAGATATTAATATATACTGGGAGGTAAAGGATTCGAATCGACCCCTGTCTTGAGGGTAACTAGCCCTACCCTAGCATTTTGATGATTATGTATATGCGCTTTGAACAATGAAGCCTTTGTCAGAGATATCAGAGAATACAATGAGTTATGGGTTTTGTTTCTCATGAAATGTGTCAAATCTTCAAGAAGTGTCCATTTCTCATCACAAATTAGTTTGCTTTTATACTTTTCTCATAAGATTAAGCTCTGATTCCATGATCTTGCTTTTGTCTTATCCTTTTTGTTTTTGCTGCAGTTTTGCTTGGGCTTTACTGCAGGCTTGATGAGCTTTCATGCTTTGATATATATGAAACTGGTGCTTTTATCCAGATTTTGATTTTCTTGCAATAAAATATCTCCTTATGCCTTTAAAGAAAAAAAAAGGGTGAGCTCTGATGACCTTTGAGGAGAGAAATCACCAGCATTTCATAGCCTTTTTTCTTGGGTTGTGATTGTCAGATAGATACTATGTATTAGAACCAGCTTAATTGTTTGGCACTTGGCAATCTATATAGTTAAGTAATAAAGGTTCTTAGGAAAAAAAAGTTGATAACAACTTGATTAGTAACTCCAAAACGAATATAATGTGAATATTGTTTCTGTTCCAATATGATGAACTGTGTTGGAGCAGCAGCCCTTGTGAATTTAATTTTTCACATGTGAAACAAAAACCCTAGCTAGCTAGGAATAATTAATTAGGGTTGCTGCTGCTGCTGCTGCTGTCTTCCTTCCTTTTAATCATTCCTTAATTCCTCCTCTTCCTTTTGCTGAGATGAAATCTAGGGTTTCTGATGATTATTATACTCAGGATGAAAATTTGGAAACATCTGATATATCTATAAGTACTGTAATTTAATTTGCTAATTAATTAGCTCAGATATATTTGATTGGCTCTAATCTTTTGCATCAAATTTGGGAATTGTCCTTATACTTAACAAGAGTTAAGAGAGAAGTGCATCACAAGTGAGCTTGACATGTTCTTTCTTAATTAGCTTGCTTTCACTATACGTAAAGTTGCCTGAATAATACCCCCAGATACAGCTGTACATAAATATAATGTCGTCAATCATCAAAAGTCAAAAAGAGACCATAAAGTTTACCATTAACCAATGCTTTTAATTATGTGATTTCAACCAAACCCCCCCCCCCCCCCCCCTTAATCTCATGGTTTATTAATTTATAATTATTAATTAATCTCATGGGCTGCGAATCGACCAAAAAGGACACGTAATTGGGTGAGTTTGGCATGGCTTTGGCTGCAGCCATATGTGTATATATCAAACTCTGTCGCCCATATTTTTCATTATGGAGAGAGAGAGAGAGAGAGAGAGAGAGAGAGAGAGAGAGAGAGAGAGAGAGAGAGAGAGAGAGAGAGAAGATCTGCAACTACGACACTGTTGCTGTACAATATGGCTTTTCATTTCTTGCTTGAAAAGGAAATATATATATTATATATATGTGACAGATGCTAGGTAGGTGATAGATTATCTTTCCCAAACAAGACATAGTTCATCATCTCCCTTAATAATAAGACTTTCCCAAACAAGAAGTAACAGGAACATGTGTGGCCCTCTCCAAGTGGAACCTCATTTCATTGCAAAGCCTGATGGCCAATTTTATCCTAAAATACAATGAGTCCTATCGTACTGTTTTTGTTTGTTCAATTTTATTGATTTCTTGTCATTAGTCTTTTCACTTCTTGAACAGATATGCCAGAAACGATGTCTTACGAATTGAATCGTCATTATTACAAAAGTAAGTTATTTAATTATGATCCCCAATCAAAACTTTGACACAATGTATATTAATTATATGTGTATGTGGTAACGTACCATCAATCATAATTCATACATATCAATATTATCATGCACTTTATGTCATATATGCGAGTGCGATATCCTATAAATTAAATCGTCATTATTACCAAAGTAAATGCCTTTATTCCATCACAGTTATTCAAATCTTATAGATATTGAGATCTAAATCCTTAATTAAATTCAATTGGCTAATTGCTCAATTTAGGACTTGAATTTTTACGATATGCTCAAATAATTAAGGATCCAAATAAATAATTGTCTCAAATTAGGATTTAAACTTTCAAGATCTGTTCAAGACTCAAACAAATAATTGACTCAAATTAGATCCAAAACTTTTAAGATCCTTTCAAATAAGGACCTTAAAAAATAATTGTAATAAATTAAAATTTAAACATAACGGTTTGTGATAAATTAAATTCTCCTTAGATGAAAAATCAACGCTTGTCATATATACAAGTTAATTTTGACAAAAAATTAACGTCTTTATATTTATTAAAAATTAAACAATATTAATTAATCTAAGGAAAAAATTAGTGGATATCATAAAATACTTGTTAAGTTAAAAAAATAGAAGAAGTTTTCTTAAGAAGACAATACCAATAATAATTATATGATTTTGATTTTTTTTATTGTGACTAAAAATCCTTTTAAAAAGTTTACCCCAAAAAAATTTTAATTTTAAGGGTAAGTTTTAAATTTTAAAAATATATTATTGTAGGGTTTTAGGGGAAAAAAAACCTCACCAATTTGTCAAAATTTTAAATAAATGCAATACTACATTTAAAAAAAATAGTTTGATCATGTCACATATATTACATTTACTGTATAATAATTATCTATATAAATAAATATATTAAAGTTAACACGTACCATATGAAAATCTGTTTTCCATGTGGTTTTAATTTAAAAGGTTTTTTTGTCATTTTCTAATGAGGTATGAAATTTCCAAACCAATCTTTTGGTCATTTACTCATTTTTTTCCTAAACAACTAATTTACTATTATATTTATAGTTCTTCTTTAAAAATTGAGTTAGATTAATTTGACTTTTATTTATTTTCTTATCCAAACAATCTCTATCTCCAATATCAAAATTCTAATACATCTCACTATTTTTTATAATCTATAATAATTTATATATTTATAGAAAAACATATAAAAAAAATTGAAGATCAATATTATTTAGATACTACTATTGGTTATTTTATTATATATATATTTCGCTTTTTTAACCTGCTCAATTTATGTATATTAAGTTATTTTTCCAAACTTTGCAAAGCTTAAATAACCATTTCGATTAATCTTTGCTCTACTTTTTCCTTTTCTCCAAACTCATCTAATTTATTATCCTCAACCCTAAAGTAAAACTATTAAAGGAAACATATGATATATGATTATTAATTTCTCATAACAATGTAAATAACTCTTGTCTAAAGCGATTATATCGCAAAGAAATTATCTTTTCGGTGGAAAAAAAATCTATACGTAAATTAATATAATACGTACTTTCCTTTTAAAGACATTAATTTTTATAAAATATTATATATATTTTTAAAAGTACATATAATATTAACTATGACAATATTATTTTGTGTAAACAACCCGCAATGACAGTGCGGGTCTAATTGCTACTATTAATTAATATTATTTAATTTTTAATAAATATTAAGATGTTAATTTTTTGTCAAAATTAACTTATATAAATGACAAGCGTTAATTTTTATCTAAGGAGGCTTTAATTTATCACAAATTGGTAAGTTTAAGTTTTAATTTATTACAATTATTTTTTAAGGTCCTTGTTTAAGAAGATCTTGAAAGTTTTGGATCTAATTTAAGTTAATTATTTATTTGGGTCATTATTTGAGCAGATCATGAAAGTTTGAGTCCTAATTTGAGCCAATTATTTGTTTGGGTCCTTATTTGAGCATACCCTAAAAATTCGGATCCTAAATTCAATAATTAGCCAATTCAATTTATATATATATATATATATATGCCCTTAGATAATAGTAATTAATTAATCTATACATGATTAATCCATATTAAGCCCCTCAGCCCCTAATTAGAAAGAGCAAAGGAGTTTGGGGAGAACTACTATTGAGAAGAAATAGTATGAAGACTTTTAAGAAAACATGTAGACCTGCTTAAGGGCAGCCTTAAAGCTCGCTCGAAATTTGGGGGGGTTTGGACAAAAGTATTAGGCCTGTTTTTCGGGTCTTGGACAAAGAATAAGGCCTGTTTTAAAAATGGGCCAGGCATTGGTTTTATTGTTTAGGCCTGGGTCCAGCCCAAATTCAATAATAATACATAAAATTATTTTATTATTTATAATAAGTTAAGAAATGAATTTAGTTATTTATTTATATTAATTTAGACATGTAAAATTCTAATAAAATTTAAATTTTTTATTAAAATTTATTTAGATTTAATTATATTATTAAGTTATTTATATTTTAGAGTTTAAAATTTATTTTTAGGTAAATTTTAATTATTATTTTATTTTAAAAAATAAATATGAGCGGGTTTATGTGGGCCTTGGACAAGCATATAGACCCGAATAAACGGGCTGGGTTGGGCTTGGGCAAGCAAATAGCATGCTATTTTCAAGCCAAAACCCAGCCTGAATCCGGCCCGACCCGCCACATGAGCAGCTCTAAAAGCATGTATCGCTTGCAAATTAATTGGCTTGGTCATCAACAATAGTTGTTTTTCCTTATTACTAGAAAATTGACCAGGTCGGGCTTCGTCCGGGTTTTTTCAAATATTTTCAAATATAAGTAATTTTATTTTTAAAAATTTTAAACAACAATTTTTTTAAAATCAAAATAGGGAATATTGGAAGAATCAATAAAGAAGTTAAATGGTATTGCAAAATTCTCTATGATTAACTTTGATTAAATACTCTCTCAAAAAAAATTTGAATAAATACAAATACAACAATATTAATTTTTATAATTTTTCAAAAATTAAAAAGTTTAACTTTCATTTTAGAGAAAAATTTTTTAAAAAAAATGGAGGGCCAATGGGAAATGTCAAATGGTATTTCAAAATTCTTTGTACCTAACTTCACACAAATAAATTCCAAATACTAAAAATTTAGGCACTCTTTTCATATGTAAACTTAGGATGTACAATTTGTTAAAACTCATGAAATTAACCTTACTCTTATCCATCAAAGAGTCACCACTCTTCACATCTCATCAAAAAAATTTTAAAAAAAAATTGAAAATATTGAGTTGATTGACTAATAAATAAATTGTATGCGTCAAATATTAATTAAATTCACTAAAAATAAAATTTGTAATTGTACATATATAATCATTATTAGTTAGATTAATTAATTAATTAATTAATTAATAATATAAAATAAAATAATCGAACTCAAATTCGAGTATTTTTAGTCTTATACAAACCCAAACCCCTTTCTAAATCTAATTCTATATCCAAAAGGAATAACGAAAATTTAAGGGAAAAAAAGAAAAACAAATCCAAAAAAAAACCCAAAAGATTTAAAAAATTAGACAAATTCAGCCAATAAGAGGACGCCATATGTCGCCCTCCTCGTTGCCTCAAGAATGCCAAAGGAAGCGTGTATCTTCCTACTATTGTTTCTTATAGACTTATAGATAAATTATAGATTATATATAGATTGCATATCTGTCATTAGGTTTATATTCAAATTTAGCCTGCTGCCTAGTATTCCCTTGCTGATACGGCAGCTCCAAGGATATATATTGTCCTTGATTAACAAGGCAATGAGTAAGATTTCAAAAACACCAGCCCCACAGAGAGAAGAAATATGATTCAAAAGATGGGATTAAGTGATCTCAAATCTGCATGCAGGGACGTGCGGCCCGGTCAAAAGAGAGACTACCATAATTTAGTTCTTAGCTTTGCGAGCCAGGGTGTGGGCTGCAGCTTTGCCTAGCTCGCATAATTAATTTACCTTGCACAACATCAAACTTTTTCCATCAATAGTGGATAAATTTGCAAGAATTAGTTTTTGGGTTTGATTAATAAGAGTACTTAATTTGTCTCTGTGTTGGAATTTTCAATACCAAAGTAGTACAAGAAAATCAGATAAGGGACATATTGAATTAGAGCTTGTGCAGTGTACTGTCTCTGTTGCATGAGCCCCATGACAATGATTGTGCTGCTGTTAAGGATAATTCTGGAGACAAACAGAAGCAGTACAGGGGGCCGGGTGATGAGAAAGAAAGGGACCAAATGTATAATCTCACTTTATTTATCCTTTTGATCACTGTTCCTATCCTCTCAATCATATATCAGCTTCCTGTATGAATAATCCTGATACCTGCATGCCTTCCCTTTCCTATCAGTTTTCAATTGCCCGACAGCGGATGGTTTAAAGTTAGCAGACAGACATTATCTTCCTGTTGTTTGTTACCAGCAACGTTTTGGCCAAAAGCGGTCACTTGGCGTACGTTACTATTTCATATCCGTCCTCTTTTGTTTATTTATCTTTTTTTTTTTTAGAAAATCTTAATTTATTTATCTTTTATCATAAATAAATAATCAACCAGTTTTTATTATCAAGTTTTACCCCCTCTTTTTTTTATTATTATCACATCATTACACAGAATCTTAAAAACACTTACAAACATCAAGGATAACAAAGTAATTCTACTTAATTCAACTACTTTTTCTTAAATTTTGTGAAAGTCAACGGGGGACAAACAATTGGGGACGGAAGAAGTAATATTTAGATATAAATGCTAATAGAAAATCATTTATTCAACGAAGACAAGGAATTTCAAAGACTGAAGGTGATTTTGGGTCGTACCTGTATGGGAAATTGGAAATTAATTAAGACATCAATCGACCTAGGCTACTTATAGTTTTTGTTGCAGTGAACTATCATCATGTTTTTTAAATATGACTAAAATAAAATTATAATTAGACATTATGTTAGGGCTAGAGCTGTTCAAGAAAATCGAAAAAATCAATAGCCAAATCGAACCGAACCGACAATTCTGTTAGGGTTTTGAATTGTTCATATGGAAATTGAATTAATCAAATGGAAACCAAATTGTTCAAATGAACTAAAATTTAAAAAATATTTAATTTTATTGGCCCAAAATTGAATGACCCAAAATTTTTATAATCCCATTTGGACTTTTATAAAAGGAAAAAAGTTTAAAATTGAATGGCTTTTAACTACCTAAAAACCCGCAAAAATACTTGAACCGAATCAATGTATTAGGATATTAAAATTTTAATATCCAAATCGAACTGAATCATTTGCATCCCTAGTTAGGGCTACGTATGGGTTGATATACCTTTTCATCAATTTTGGATAAAAAGTTCAAGAAATAATAAGATTTATTAGAGGAAAAATTCATTGTCATATTGTTGATCATACTAGTCAATCTGTTACAATACGCTACACGTGATACAACGCGTTATTAATAATAAATTTTAAAAAATAAACTATATTAAGGTAAATGATAATTAAACTATAGAATAAATTTCAAATTAAACTAGTATGAAATTTGATGATGGTTCAACTATTTTCTTCACAATAATATAGTAGTATATAAGTTAATTATGATGAAAACAAAATTGATTAATAATTACTATAATCATTTAATAAATATATAAAAAATATTTAGCAAAAGATAAATAAAGAATTTTAATTTAATTTAATAATATCAATGATATTTAAGAAATATAAGAGAAAGAAAAAGGTATTTTAGATAATTCAAAAGTTTTACAACATTCACATTTTTATATATATTATAGATTATAATGTGATTATGATTATTGTTTAAACCTTTAGGGAGAGTTTGGTTGGAGGAAATTTCCTTTTACCATTGGGAATTAAATTCCCACCTTAGTGACTGGGAATAGAAAATTACTGGGAATTAGTGTGTTTTTCGTTTAATTGTCACTATGAGAATTTGAAATAACTCTATTTGGTTTGAAGGAATAATGACTTTACTAAATGAATTGTTTACTAAAATACCCTCTAATTGTCATGCCTCGGATCGAAAGCTAAGCACATGACAATCGTTGCATTGCACCGAAATGGGAGTCTGTAGCCCCGCACTTCGACACCATGCAATGCATTAAACGATATCATTATAAAAACATCTTTGAACTAAATTGGAGACTCAATTAATTGGGTAAAATAATTAAAAATAAAGTTTCAATAAAATTTAATAATTTTCATAAGGGTTGACCAAAGTCAACCGAAAGTCAAAATTAGTTCATTTCTACAAGATTGGTCTCATGACCTTAAATTGTCAAGTTTGAAATAAAAAGGAATTTAGAGATCCCTTTCGTAAATTTACAATTTTTAAAAGATAAATTGAAGTACTACAAAAATTAAAAGTTTGAAAATTAGTCTCATTTATTTTTTTTTCTTTCTTCAATGAAATCCCTTACCAACCGTCAGCCCAAGCTCAAGTATATGGGTCGTCTCTGAGAGTGAGACACTACACAAAAACATCTAAACCTACCACGGACACCTCGAGGCACAAACATACAAACGAACTAAGATACTGCAAAACATGTAGACAAAATGAGTGGTGAGTACAAACATGTACCCAGTGAGTGATAGTAACAGTTTATAAAGATCCACACACTTTGCAAGAGTATAGATGCAATTTTCAAAAGCCTTTCCATAAAACGATCATGGCAAACCATTTGATACACAAACGTATAAATCATGTAGTCCTAAGACGTGAACGTCAAAGCATGCTTAGGCTCAAATCAAAATTTCGTAATGTGTTTTTCAAACCAAATCAATAACTCAAGCATCCATTACATCAATTAAAAACATGGTTGGAAAGCGAACACGCTCATAAGATCAATATCTCAAAATAGGCCCGATTTTTCACAAAACATGGGTTTTAGCCGAAAACATGTTTCGAATCTTCAAACCTTGGCCGAGGTAGAGAAGTAAATCACAAGGGATTTTGGCATATAGCAATCATATCAAAACCAAAACTTTACCCCTTTCTTGGTGTTGGCTTTGAACAATTCGATGTGGTGAGACAAAAAGAGTCCAACAACAAATAACTAAGTAATAAGAGTCACCTTCTCCTATCAATTCTATATCACAATATCAATCACATCATCACATACCACAAACCATTTGATACACAAACGTATAAATCATGTAGTCCTAAAACGTGAACGTCAAAGCATACTTAGACTCAAATCGAAATTTCGTAATGTGTTTTTCAAACCAAATCAATAACTCAAGCATTTCGATGAAATCAATCCATTACATCAATTAAAAACATGGTTGGAAAGCAAACACGCTCATAAGATCAATATCTCAAAATAGGCCCGATTTTTCACAAAACATGGGTTTTAGCCGAAAACATGTTTCGAATCTTCAAACCTTGGCCGAGGTAGAGAAGTAAATCACAAGGGATTTTGGCATATAGCAATCATATCAAAACCAAAACTTTACCCCTTTCTTGGTGTTGGCTTTGAACAACTCGATATGGTGACACAAAAAGAGTCCAACAACAAATAACTAAGTAATAAGAGTCACTTTCTCCTATCAATTCTATATCACAATATCAATCACATCATCACATACCACAATCCATGCCATTCTCCTCATAGACTATAGATTGGCAACCATTGTTGAGTTTGGAAATCTAATTCCCTTAGGTGCACAAGCACACCTAGGTGCACAAGTACACATATCTCACCAATACAAAATCTAAATATATGTCATAGTTCATAAAATCATTTACAAGCTATATGGCTGATAACAAATATATCTCAAGCAAAAACATGACATATACAATAATTTGGGTCACATTTTTACCAAATATGCTTAACAAAATCATTTCAAGAATAAGTCATGCTCTAAAACTCATCATCATTTTCCATATATCAAGTTCATTTTCAAATCCAAGTAAATATCCCAAAACAATTTCCACAACAAATTTCAAGTAGCGTACCACTCATGGGTCGTAATCTAAGATCATATACTTATCAAGCAATATAGCAAGCATCTATACTTAAAACATGGTTTTCTAATCTCTTTTCAAGATCTATATTTGAAAACAAAATCATTTATCATTCAAAATGTCAAGTCACTATCCACTCACAACTTTTGGAGGATAAACATTTACGTAGTTCCGCATGCTCGCGCCTTACCCTTCACCGAGGTGCTACCTCCTAGAAAGCAAGCCAAGACATTGTAAACAATATGTTAAGATACTTAACAAACTCAAATATAACATTCTAAGGCTACATGCTATGCATCTCTATGCCTTTACACTAAAAATGCACTACCCGATTGGTAATGTGCTCCGTTAAGCCACTTTAAACTCAACATTTCATCAATTTTGTTAAATTGGGGCTTGAATACCCATCTATTAATCCAAGATTAATTTAAAAGATTTATCCTACTCATTAAGTTTTTATGGAAGTATTGCTTGTTGGGCACAACCGGTGGCAGGCTGTTGGCACACCCAGCACCGGCTGGCCATAAACCCGAGGCTCCCCCCTTTCTGGTCACAAGCGATGGCCCGCTCCTCAAGGACCTTTAAGGTCGACTCCCTCGAGTTCTTAATCATTTTCATCCTTTTTCACACATTTTCACTCCAAACACTCCCAAACTCTATTTTAATTTAATCCAACACAATATTCAACTCAAAATATCATCAAAACATGGTTAGAACATCACTCAATACATCAGCAACTTCAATCTAGCTCACATTCAATCCAATATGCACCCAAAAACTCATTTTTATCTTATAACTTCTAACATGCATATCTTACTCATTTCAAAACCAATCAACATGATTCCAAGGGCATTTGGAAGCTTAAATGGAGTAGAATAATACCTCAAGCTTACTTTCTAAAGCTTGATGGATCTATCACGAAATCTTTCCGCCTTTTTGAGTTCCATTTGCCAAAACACCTCCAAGTTTAGTTGTTCTTCCTTCTAATGCCCAACCAATGAAATTGCAAACTTTATTGATGATTTTGATTACTTTATTCTTGATTTCCATGAAAGTTTGATGAGGATTCAGTGGAATTTTCATTTGGGTAAGTTTAGATTAGTTTTGCTCTTCAATTGAGAAAGAATGAGAAAAAGGAAGATAGGAGAGAATCTTCTTCTTCCAATTTAACCTATTCGGTTCCCAAAATTGCCCTTTACTTATTCTTCCAAATATCCACTTTATCCCCCAAAGCACATATGTCTTTTATCTAGCCATTTTCTCCAATTTATCATTATTTTCATAATTCCATATGACTCCCAATTTCACTTAAGTCTTTATTCCCATCAAATCTTCAGTTCGCAATAGTAATTACCTTGTGACTCCAAATTAATTCATAGATCAATTTAAAATTCCCATTAACTCTTTTCCATCAGCAAATATTAATTTCATAATAAATCCTTTTCTTTCATAAATCCTCAATTTTCTTTAGTATCCATCAACTCTCAAGGTCACTTACGTGATGATTAAGCTTAATCCCCAATTTCTCAATATTGTAATAATCATTCTTTATGATTCAAGGTGAAATTTAAATTTTTCATACTTAATCAAAATTCTCCAAATCAACTCATTACACCTCAATATCTCAAGACTTTGTTCAAAGATTAACTTCAACAATCACTTCAATTTTCAAGTTGAATAAAAGATCAAATTCGTAACCAAAACTTTTGGTATTACACTAATATTCAAAAGGATTATATCATGAATTTTTATAATAGTTTTTTATAATCATTTAACAAATATACTAATCTTAAAATAAACCATTTTCAAATGAGATAAATGAATAAAATATAAAATAATTGATTATCACAAAATAATATATATATATATATATTATGATAAAAAATAATACGTTTTTTCTAATAATACATATATAAAGAGATAAAAAATATTTCAAATGTTTCACTCTCTTCAATAGGCTTTTATTCTTTAGTCTTGGTAATTTTGTAATTAAGATGAAACCAAGGGTTATTGTTGTCCAAATATTTTGTATTATAAAGGCATGTTAGGTAGAAAATTTCAATTACCATAGTCATTCTAAAATACCTAATAATAAGTTGAGAATTAAATTCCCATCTTATTGGGAATTTGGTTACTCAATTGATAATATACAATTCTCAATATTACCATCTTAAAAGCAACCAAACACTGCCATTACATTTAGAGTCTGAATCATTACATTTAAAAAAGATAAAATAAAAGACTCATATTAAGACATCTAATAATGTAGACTAGAGTATATATAGTAACAAAAAGCCAACCCATATACTAGAGCTGATCATGGGCCGAGCCAGGCTTTGGCTTAAGAAAAACACCAATTTGGCTTGTCCAGGCCTAACCCGACTATTCGGACTCAACCTTATGTCCAAAGGCCGCACATATTTTAATATGCTTGTCAACGCCCGCACAAATTTTCTTTTACTTTAAAAAAATAGAAAAATAAGAATTATAACACTATTTTCTTTTAAAAAAAGAATTATAAAATAATTTTTAGAATTATGTAGGATTATATATATATTAATTTTAACATCTAACATAATTACATAAAGAACCATATGCTAATTGTTGTGATTTTAAGTTTAATGTCTATTTTGGACCTTTTCTAATTACTTAAATGTTTATACGTAAATTACAAAAATATCCTTTTAGTTATTCTTATACTTTAAAAGGAATTGTCTTTATTTGTAATATAATAATTATTAGAATTTCAACAATATTCCTTTTAATTCTTTTAAAAAAAGGAATTGATTTTTTTCATATTTTGAATTCCAATAATATTATTCCTTTTAATTCCATTTAAGAAAAAGAATTGACAAACAAATCTCATAACGACCTATATTTTTAAAGAAATGGTCTTTCAAATTCTTTTAATTTTACTTTACATAAAATCGCAAGAATTTCATCATTTTTCTTTTTTAAATTTTATCTTTTTTTAAAAAAAAAGGAATTTCTCCTCATTTCATACAAAAGGGGAATAAAAAATCATTTCTTTTTTATGTATTTTAGTAATTTATTTGTATTTTAGTAGTTTATTTATATCTTAAGTCACTTTGACTTTTGAAAAACGATGACTGTCAAATTTTTTTAGTTTTAGTTGAGATAAAATTACAAAAATTTTATCATTCTTCTTCTTTAAATTTTGTCTTAATTTTTCCTAAAATTCCTACAAAATTCATTTTAAAAAATCATTAATAATCCTTTACTTCAAGAATGTTGTATAATTTGTCATTCTCATTTTAGACCTCTTTTCTTTTAACTATTTCTAAAACAAGAGTTAAATGTTTAAAATTTTAAAAATTCTAAAAATTTAATATCAATGAATATTTATATTTGTACTTCTTAAAGGTCAATTAAAAAGAATTTTGGACTACTATTATCATTTCTTATTAGTCCTTCACTTTTTTTCAATCTAAAATAAAATTTTTATTAATTTTATTAATTATATATAGATTATATTTGTCAATATATAGATTATATTATATGGTATATGGAGTTTGATAAATTTCATGTGATTCAGTAAACCTAATAGAAATTCAATTCCATCATTATTAGATCGATTGGAAATATATTTTTATTTTGAATTGAAATATGAAATACTTATAAACAATAAAAAGAAAGATTATACTCAAATTTGAATTTATATTTTGACAAACAGATACAAATAGAAAAGAATTGATAAATGCCATTTAGCTTTACGGAATTTTGTATAGAATATGAAAAAAGAATAAAATTATTTTTTCATAACATTAATTTATTCATATGTTTATGTATTATTTGAAGATTGAGTAAAATCGCTTTTATTTTTTTAATCTTTTTTCCCTTATTCCAAAATTATTCTCTCTCTCTCTCTCATTTTAAAAGTTAACCTATAAGACCAAAATTTATACATCTATATCATAAATTAAAAATAATTTTAAAAAAATTTACATGTATTCATATGCGAATATAATAAAAAGGAAAAGAAGTTCATTTTTTAAAATTTAAAATAAAAATAAAATTTTAAAATTTATTAAAAATTAATAATAATATTTAAAAATTTTTAAAAACCCGGGGCGAAGCCCGGAATCGTCTTCTAGAATTTTTTATTAAAAAAAATAACATGTACTAATCTTATATACATATTTAATATTTCTAGAAACAAAAAAAATATATAAACTATATTATATGAAAAATAGGCTGGGCTCGGACTTTAAAGTCTAAGACTAAGGCCTAGCTCGTTTTTTAAACGGGCTTACTTCTTTGTCAAAGGCTCGATATTCGGGCTTAATTTTTTTGTTCAAACCCTTTCATGTTTTGGATTGGCCTTCGAGCTTGGATGGATAACCCAGCCCTTAAATAGTTCTACCATATACTAACTTGGAAGGCCCTAATTAACATAAGATAAAATTATGGATCATGATAAAGAAAAAAGATATGAAAAATTTTGCTAAAAAAAGACAACAACAGGCAAACAATTAATTATGCGGTTTTCCGTTCATAGAAACCAAATCCTCAACCAAAATTACAACCGAACGATTAAGCGCCCTTGACCGCTTAATAATATCAACGCATTTCCAGCTATGTTAAGACAATGGCACAGTGAAGGAAAATCAAGTCAAAATGTCAAATGAATCAAATTCATCAAGTTCTTGTCAACTCAACAATTAATGCAAGGCGCGAATTCCCTTTGAGAAAAACAGTAACAGTACACCTAGTATAGTAGAAATTAGGCTTATAAAACGATAATGATAGAACTTAAGTATTTTTTTAGACCCTTTTTATCTTAGCAACTACTAAAATTTTGTCAAGTATCCCATTACATCATAAACCATTTAACACCCTTTAAAATATCGGCAGGAGGTTTGATTGAAGACAGTGATGAAGTTGGGTAAGAGGCTTTGTGGCAAATGTAGGCTATGCTGATAGTCTTGTGGCGGAACTCTGGGCCGGGCAGTAGAGAAGGGTTGCTATTGGCAAAGAGTTTGGAGCTAGATCGAGTAAATCGTCGAGTTGGATGCAGCAGCCGTTGTAAAATTCTTAAAAGAAGATGTGCATCTAACCCACCCTTATTCAACTTTAATCCAGGTTGCTTGCTCATTAATTAGAGAAGGATGAGTTAAAAAGAACTGAGACATATTTTCCGAGAAGGAAACAAGTACGCAGATTTCTTGGCGAACTTGGCTCAAAATTGTCCTTGAGCTACCATCATCTTATTACAAAACTCACCTTGGGATTTAATTCCCCTGTTGGAGAATGATATTTCTGGAGAACGTATCTTGAGGTTGTAAGTAGACTATTTCAGCATCTTATATACCAAAAAAAAAAAGAGTAAAATTTTTTTTCTGGAATATTTTTTGTTTGTTTTATTATTCTTCCTTTTATAAAAAAAATGTATCACAAAGTTTAATCTCAAATTTTAAACAAATTTACTATTTAAGGGTAAGTTTTGAATTTTAAAACAAATATTATGATAGGGTTTTAGAAAAAAAAATTATTGCATATCATTAAATTTAACCCCAAGTTTTAAATAAGTTAGCTATTTAAGTGTATGTTTTGGATTTTAAAATAAATATAGTGATAGGATTTTATGAAAAAAATAGATTGGTTCGAGTGTTTAAAATAAATATTGTGGAAAAATTTAGAAAAAAAAGGGCACAAGAGGAATTAAAAAAATAAAGACAACAAAAAAAAGTTAAAGGCGTTAAAAGGGGATTAACTAGTTAGTGATGTGAATGGATATTTGATAAGATTTTAATAACTACTAAGATAAAAAAGTACCTAAATTGAGTCCAAACAAAATATATATATATATATATATATATAGAGAGAGAGAGAGAGAGGAACAACATGATCTCCTAATAAACGTAATTAGTACATATAAGTTTTGGTATAAAGTTTTCTCAAAAAAAAAAAAAGTTTTGGTATGAACTATAAAGTAGTCTCTGTTATAATCCGAAGTCGAGCAGCGTCGAAATCCATTCTCCCAAGCCGATGGTATATATATTTGAGTAGGTACCATATTCAACCGTGAACCATTCAAAGATGTTCGATTTTCTATTTTAATGATCCATGGAATAATAACATGATAAATTAGTTATCAAAATATATAATTTGATTTTTATATTCTTAATTTTAAGAAAGTGGAGTATTGATTAATATACTACGAATAAACGAAACAAAAACATTTTCTGTTTTTTTTTTGTTTGGTTTATGTATAGCTGGCCTGGTTTAACTCTTTCCGAAATTAGGATTTTCGCAGGGCAATGTAATGTTCCTATAATTAGCTAAGCTATTATTTCTCGAGTTTCCTCCAAACAAGGAGCCAACGCAAGTTTTCCAAAAATCTGTAAGGTAGCTAAAACATCTTGGGAAGCCTAGGAATAGAGAAAGATGCGGAGACGAGAGGTTTGGAAGCAAGAGGAGGCTGATATATAAGCGGGGAGGAGAAGGGGTAACACAAGCCGTTAGCAGGGATTATTAACAAATTTACAAATAAATTTTCTCAAGTTATGACGATGTCATGGAGAGGCTTGTTTATTCTACCTCTCCTTTTTGTCTCAGGGAACTGCCAATTTATATTCCCTTTTTTCAATCTTGGTAATCCAGGCAACGGCCTCACCCTTCCACCAAATGTTGTTGATGGCGGTGACTCGCCTTCCGGTGGAACCTTTAAAGTTAAAAACGACAAGGAGGAGTACAGCCAGCAGGATGGTGCAGAATCAGGCTTTGCTAATGACAAGAAACCAGAAAAAAATAATGCCAAGGGTAATGGTGTTGTCCAGACTAGTGATTACAAGGGCAAGTGGGAGCTGTTCACTAAAAACTCTGGCGTCTCTGCCATGCATTTGATCTTGCTTCCCAAGATTGACCAGGCTTTGATGTTCGACGCCACGGTTTGGAGGATATCAAAATTGAAGCTGCCTGGCCCTCCTTGCCGTCTCGTCGAAGGAACCAACGAGCAAGATTGCTTTTGCCATTCGGTTCTCATGGACATTGAGACTGCAAAGATCAGGCCTCTCAGGGTGCGTCTATAATTATTCAATTGGTCTACTTATATTCAATTAAATCTCATCTTACAAATGAAAATAATGGCGCACTTTTCTCTGTGACAGTTGAAATATGATACTTGGTGTTCATCCGGTGCCCTTGATGTCAACGGACGGTTAGTGAGCACAGGTGGTTATAATAACGGATCCGACACTGTCAGGATTCTCGACATCTGTCCTACCTGTCAGTGGCAAGAGTATCCTGGAACGCTTGGAAATGGAAGATGGTATTTAATTTTTACCTTAATTTGATTAATTTATGCTCTAAAAAGTCTTGATTTTTCATGTCATTGTCCAAGTTGAAGCTGATTTTTGTGCCTTGTGGGGATTGAAGGTACGCCACACAGGTGACCTTGGGAGATGGCAGGTTCATGGTTTTTGGTGGTCGTAACTTTCCCACTTACGAATTCGTTCCACCAGAAGGGCAACGCAATGCCAAAAACCAAGTCATCCCTTTCAAATTCCTGGCAGAAACTCATGATCCCGTGGAAAACAATTTGTACCCATTCGTCTATCTGTCAACCGATGGAAACCTCTTCATCTTTGCCAACAACCGTTCCATTCTGCTCAACCCAAACACACAGCAGATCATCCACGAGTTCCCAGTTCTCCCAGGTGGTGCCCGCAACTATCCATCGTCAGGAAGTTCTTGCCTCCTTCCCATCAGACTTCAACCTGATGACAAACGTAAAGTAATCCCTGCTGAGGTCTTGATTTGCGGTGGAGCACCACATGAAGCGTTCACCCTGGCGGATTTGAAGCGTCCCAAAGTGTTTCTGGAAGCAAACAAAGACTGTGCTCGCATCGATATCACCAAGAGAAATGGAAAATGGAAGATCCAAACCATGCCATCACCTCGTCTGATGGGAGACGCCGTGGTTCTTCCAACAGGGGATGTGCTGCTCATCAACGGTGCCAAGAGGGGTTCAGCCGGATGGGACGATGCCAGGGACCCGAATTTCACCCCTGTCTTGTATCGTGTCCGAGGAGGAAAGCAAGGTGGTGCCAAGTTCACGGAGCTTAAACCTTCAGAAATCCCCCGTCTGTACCACTCATCATTCGCACTTCTTCCTGATGGGAAAATCCTCATCGCTGGTAGCAACACAAATGCCGGATACGTAGATAACGCCCTCTTCCCAACCGAGGTCCGAGTAGAAAAATTCTCCCCACATTACTTGGATCCACAACTAGGCAAGTTCAGGCCAGAGATCATAAATTCTGCCAATCGGATTAACTACGGAAAGAAATTCACGGTGCAAATCCGCGTTACCGACAAGAAGGTGGAGGACGAGAATCTCCAAGTGGCAATTTACTATCCGGCTTTCACAACACATGGAATCTCCATGAATCAGAGGTTGGTTCAGTTGGGACTTTATGAAGTGAAGCCAAGCGGTCCTGCTAAAACTTTCGACGTCGAAGTTCAAGCACCCTTGAACGGTAACATTGCTCCTCCTGGTTATTACATGCTCTTCGTGAACTACAAAGGGGTGCCTTGCCGTCGTTCCATGTGGGTTCAGTTGCTCCCATAGGCCTGCCATGTACACCTTCAACCTCCAGCTTAAAAAGGATTTAACACCACAAAAAAAGGGGAAAAAAAAAACCAAAAGTAGAAGAACTCAAAATCTAAATTGAATTCATTGATTTAACAAATTATGATCGGTTGTCCACATTCTTTTCTTATGACCAACTGTGATATGAGACTTTGTTCAATTCAGAGAGTATTGTGGCCGGACAACTTTTTATGTGTGTTTGATTGCTTCTTGAATCTAAATTCTTTAATTTTTTTTTCTCTCTTTTGGTTATTTTAAATTTCCAACCGACATGATTTGAGAATCTATATATGTTAGTTGCCTCTTGCTCAAACATCCACGTCGCCAGGCAATTATACTTAGAATTTTTTTAGAGGAATGAGTGATGACAGGAGACAAACTGTCTTCTAACAGAAAATATGGAGACCTTCGACGACATTATAATCATTTAACGTTGTCAATAGGCGTGCACGTCTACGTCCAAAGCCAAGAAGAAGAGAGACATAAGAAGCAGCTGCTAGCTGGTTTTGGCCTTTTGATTATTTGCATAATAATTAGTCTCATGCACGACGACATTTGATCAGTTCTCTTCCTACTCCCCTCCGCGCACCAGCTGTGGCTTAAACTCACCATAATTAAACAGTATTTGTAATACCATCTAACAATTATAAGACCATAAAGTACTAGCCCAGCTTAGGCTTGATTCTTTTGGACAACAAATCTCTTGTAGGTTAAATTTGTCAAATTTGAGAGAATCTTGGTCAAAAATCCAACACATTTACGGGGACTTATGATCACCATAATAAATGTTATAAATTTTAAAACTGATCCTCGAAATATAAAAAATTTTTATCCATGGTAACTCCCACGAAACCAATTTCGTGGGATCATTTCTCACTAGTGATAATATATCATTAATGAAGTCCTAACTTAGTGGTGAGGAGGAGCCTGAAACAATGAGGTCACCGATTCAAAGTCCCGCAGTATGTTAATATATACATGAATGTGTCCGAGGTGATTAATTCAGTGATCTATCACAACAAATACAAACTGAACTACTTGTTTCTACAACTGTTTTGAATTAGTCAGTTCTCTTATTTGTGGTGAAATGTTAGCATATTCGTGCTAGTATTTGCTATCCAATAATTTTAATAAGAGGGTCAATAACCCTGACATGTTCAGCATATTTGAAATTTTTAATTAAAAATTATGACATACAATGGCCATCTTAGTAAGGCATTTGCTGGAGTAAGTGTATAAAAAGCCATTGATGATCACGACGGACAAAAGCATCCCATTTCAACGGCATTGATCGGAAAGTACAGAGGCAGCTTCATCATTGCAGTTGACAATGGCTAGTTTACAAGCTTTGTTATTGGCTGTATTCATTACTTCAATTACATTTAACCAAAGTGTCGTCGAGGCATCGTTTATTAAGAGCATGTACATTAACTGGGGCGCTTATCATTCAACTGTTTCACCCGATGGTGAAGACCTTCAACTGGTGTTGGATCAGACTTCAGGTAAGAGAATTATTAGGCTTGCAATAAGTTAGTTTGTTTCATTTTCCATTTTCAGATACCAATACTTGATCAAAAGATTCTTATGCTAAAGCAAACAACCAACTGAAATGAATCATGTGGCTTGCTCTCTTTGCCATGACAATGCTGCCTTTGATCTCCAGGTTCTGCTGTTAAATCAAAGAGGGGATTCTTATTTGGAAGCATTGAAATGCTAATCAAGTTGGTACCTGGAAACTCGGCGGGAACAGTCACGGCCTACTATGTAAGTACAATAGCATTAACCACAGACAGCAAACTATATGTCTAGATCAAATAAGATGGCATCATATCTCTCACTCTTGTTTGTCACCAAAGGTTCTACATTCAGGTGTCTTTCATCCTGTTATAATAACTCAAGAGGTAACTAAAATACAAATGAAAAGCATGCAACTCAAACTCTTCAATTAACAATATTTATTCACAGCAACAATGACCACTTGTAGATGGAATTGAACCTTGAGTATACACATATGTCATTAAAATATTCCATAGGAGCTAGAAAGAACAAAAGAAAATCACATAACGAAGAACATATATGAGATTCTAATCTTTCATTCTCAAATGTATGCAGCTGTCCTCAACTGGGGACAAGCATGACGAGATCGACTTTGAGTTCTTAGGCAATGTTTCGGGACAACCATATATTATTCACACAAACATCTACACTCAAGGAAATGGAAGCAGAGAACAGCAATTCTACCCTTGGTTTGACCCAACTGCTGATTTCCACAACTACACAATACACTGGAATCCTAATGCAGTTGTGTAAGTTTTACACCCCTTGAGTTTGTAGTAGAACATGCGCCTTGTCTTCGAATTATATTCATTAGAAATAGAGTGCAAGATAATGAATAATAGTCCAAGTAAATAGCAATGGAGACCTCAATGCATCAACTGTTCCCATTAAACTAACTAGAAGTACTCAATGATTTTAGGTGGTACATCGACAACATTCCAATTCGTGTTTTCAGAAACTATGAGAACGCAGGGATTGCTTTTCCTAACAAGCAAGGAATGAGGGTACAGTCCAGTTTATGGAATGCCGATAACTGGGCAACTAGAGGTGGGCTTGTCAAGATTGACTGGAACAGTGCACCTTTCATTGCCGGATTGCGTAGGTTCAGGCCAAGAGCTTGCAAGTGGGACGGGCCAGTGAGTATTGATCAATGTGCCTCCAGGTCCCCAGCAAACTGGTGGACTTCCCCTACTTACAGCCAGTTGAGCAACAGTAAGCTGGGTCAGATGAAGTGGGTCAGAGATAACTTCATGATCTATGACTACTGCAAAGATATTAAAAGATTCAATGGACAGACGCCTCCTGAATGCTCTAAGCCACAGTTCTAACTAAATATAATGAGACGTTCATAGAATTTCCAAATGGAAATTCTTGAATCCCATTTCTTTTCCTACTATATGAACCGAAAATAATTTTGTTTTCCTGATTTCTTCGCCTGTTTTTCCTATTATTTTCATTGAGAAAATTTTCTATGGTTCATCGTGTTATTCAATTGCACTGCAATCTAATGTGAGCTTTAAATTTTGATTAAAAAATAAATAAATAAAAAGCAAATAATACTCTAACTTCATGTCTTCAACAAAAGAAATAAAATAACAGAACATGAACAACTTTTAAAAGTTAGTTACAAGTACAGAGGAAAGAGGGAATAAAAGAAAAGGCACATGCAGATCACGTGATGCAAAGCCAAACGCCCAAAACAATAAAACCCGTACCCAATAGAGCATGACCGAACCGGGTCTCCTCACCCAGGAGGATTCCAAACACGGCAGTGGCAGCAAACGTCGTCGCATTGGTAACAGGGACGGCGAGTGAAATCGGGGCCTGACTTAAGATAGCGAAAAAGGTGGCGGAGGCGGAGAGGTTGATGAAGAAAGGGAGCGAGTATTGCCAAAACAAGAGGAGGGTTAGCCAATTGGATATGGAATTAAGGAGCTTTTGGTGGAGTTTGCGAGGCGGATTTCGTGTCGATGGAGTGGATTTCAGAGATTGGTCCCAGAGGATTGCGCCGCGGCGCATGGCGGCGTTGGTGGCGCCCCAGATTAGGCCCACGGTCAGCATTTTCTCCACGTCTCCGATCATTGTTCCCGATCAACGGCTGGGCTAGGCTTGTGCGGCTAAAGTTACAAAATTGGAAGTCCCGTGAAAAATCGACTGCAATGCACGAGAAAAGTTGAAACGACTTCGTTTCTGCTGTGAGACGGGATGACGTGTTTTTTTGGGCCAAACGCCAAACGGGATGACTTGTGTATTTTTGGCCAGTGACAGAATATATTCCTTAAAAATTATAACAATTTTGTTAAGATTTAGAATTTTATATAATCTAGAATATACACACATTAACTATTGATGTGGGCACATGAACTTTAGTGAGAGTGATAGGAGCACCCTCTCTAAGATTTGAGGTCTCAAATTTAAATTTCATCATGTGTAAATTATGTGTAGGTTTTATCCAATTTAAATATTAGTTTAGTTTGTTTGTTTCTTAGGTTATAGTGGTTTAGTTTTTTTGTTTGATGATTTCTCAATAGATGTTTATACGTAAAAAAGATTTATCTGATGTAACGAGAATTTATTATACTATCCTAAAAAAAATCAATATAAGAGCCGAAGACAACCTACTATTAGACTGACCCACAGACACGCACTAGCCACACTACACATATCTTACTTTTGCTTAGTGAATAGTGATTTTACTTTGCTTTTTCTTGGGTAAATTCTATAGAAGGGCCCAAACGTTTAATTTTATATCTATTTTAGTTCTTAATCTTTTAATTATTTCATTTTGGTCCAAATTTTTTAAAGTAGTTTCACTTTAAAATTTGTGCTCATGGAGTAGATTATGTTGCATGTCAAGTGGGCACCTCTTATATATAATTTTCTCAATTATTAATGAAATTATGTATAAAAGAACAAAATTTTATCAATTGTTAAAGAAATAATATAACCAAAAAAAAAGGAACTACTTTTATAATTTAAATTCAAATGGAACAAATTCATTATAAGAAAAGAATATCTCAATCAATCGTTATATGATCAATGAATAATCGGAGAAATAAGGCTAAACATGAAACACCACTCGTGGATGCTGCATGCAACTTGCTTTTATTTATTTTTTTTTATGTTCTTACACTATGCACATTTGGGATGTTGTATGCCTACATTGAATGCTTTAATGTTTTTTATGAATAAAAAATAACTCTATATTGTTGATGTTTGTTTTAGAGGAAATCGGCGGGCTTGATGGAAATTGATACAGAATGGAATTGGTATTTGGTTCAGTAAAAAGCCTTCCAAGTTAACACCAAAAAAAAGGAAAAAAAAAGGGCCCTTCTAAGTTAGTATTGAGTGAGAAGGAGAGGATAAATCGCAAAGAGGAGATGAGAGACTTATTAGAGTGTTTAATAGTCAAATTAGCTCTTGAATTAAATTGAAACTAATAAATTAACTCTTGAATTTTTATTTGAACACTTCGACCATCGAATTTTGATTTTTGGATCATTTAGCATAAATTTAACAGAATTTGATGGCACCATATCATTGTCACATTGGCATCACATTAGCGCCAACGTAGTGGCCTAAGTCGTAATCATGTCTAAGTTTTGTCAATTTTGGGTCAAATTATCTTAAATAAAAATTTAAGGGATAATTTGTTGGTTTTGATTTAGTTTGGGGTTAATTTAATCATTAAACCATTCTTAGAGAGGATAATGAGAGAATGTTGGTCCTAAGGAAGGATAATGTTACCAGGTCAAGGTTTGCGAAAGGCACACATGATGATAATGGTACATCGCCAAATTAGTTAGCTTTAAATGACTCCCCTTTTTGTCTTGCTAATTGCCAGTTGTTGAGGTTTGTCTCCCTACTTTTGTGTCAAACAAGCGGCATGTTCTAACACTTGATTCCCACTTGGGTGTTGTGACCTTCGAGCGGTTACCTTCTTCTAATGTTGGCGGCCTTATTTATGCACGAAATCTGCTGCCATAGGAGCTTGGATTAAACTCAATAATTTTACCTTTGAATATTTGATTTCATGATGGTTAATTACAAGTTGGAGCTCAAGATTTGTGATTTTATTTGATTTGAGATATACTATTCTGATTTGATCAATTATAGACTCAACGAATTAATAATTCAATTAGAGATCTATTATTAGAATTTTAATCCAATTCAAGACACAACATTATAATTTTGGTTTATTTAAAAGTACAATAAACATAAAGAGCATAGTCTTAATTGAACTAAAATTATAAAATTAGATCTAAATTGAGCAAAGTAGAATATTGAACTCTAAATCGAGTAAAATAGTGAAAGTTGAATCCTGAATCAAACACTTAACCTTTAATGAATGGTAGAGTAATTTTTTTGTAGTATTTCCTTCTTCTTATCCGATGAAATGGAAATTGTAAATTAAGAGTGACACTGACTTGGATGGGCCCTTTGTCAAGGGCCAGGGCTAAGCCCATTGCAGCCGAGTCTAAACATTCCGTGGTCCCGCCCAACCTTATTCATTTTCAAATAATAGCTATTTCTATCGTCCAATAAAAGCGAACACGTAATCTCTAATCGTCCTCTCCATTTTGGCCAAGAAATCAGCACTTGCAATAGCATTCATGTAGGTATGAACAAAGCCTACTCTATTGAGCTGTCTCATGCAGTCATGGATAAGAGAAGCGTGAATATAAGAAGTCTTGACACCGTGCTAATTGGATTGAGAGCAACAAGATTAGGGATGGTAATTTCTGAACCACCCTGTTTATTTTACATCGATCTATCTGTCCTTTTTTTTAAGGGCGGAACAATTTTGGTATATGACTACAATCGTCCTACCCTGACCAGTATATATGATAATTAATAATTTTCATCAAAATATATATTTTTTTGTGACTTTTAAATAAATAAATAAAAAAATTTTTATTAAATTTGAAAAAATATAAGTTAACAATTAAGATTATTATTTTACTTTATAGATATTTTGAAAATTATATTAAATTTGATATATTAAGTATATATTATATAATTTTATTTTATTAAATATATTTTTATGAAATAAAATATATATTAAAGGGGCGATCGGCCTCCGCCCCTCCCCTGCGAATGAAGGGATGGGGTGGATGCAGTTGAGACAGTCCCTATTACCGTCCCGCCCCATTGTCGTCCTTAAACAAGACAATCCATTTCGATAATTAATTTAAAAACTTATTTACAAATTTTAGTTATCTATATAAAGAGATAAAAATGATGGTGAATTTAAAGTAATTTATATGAAGATTTCACCATAAATAAATGTGTTTTTTTTTTTCTTTTCTTTTGGTGGGAAAAAGTATAAGGATATGGGAGGATACCCCGCTTATAGATAATTATTATGCTTCTTTAATAAAAAGTAAAATAATTACCTGTGTATTGGTATATGTTGCGATTCACGTGCTTATGAATTATTTTAATAATGTATTAATTTAGAGTCAGTCGCCTCGAATTTTAAATAAAAAAATTATACAAAATTTTTTTTTAATTTATAAGATTTAAATATGAAATCTTGTTTAAAAATATCAAAATTTTTTCACTAAGACATAATAAATGATAATATATTGACAATAAATTATTTTCGATAGGATATTCTCTTAATTTAAGGTGGCCTATATGGGAAGTGGGAACTTTATGGTAAAAAAAATCAATTAACTTTTTTTTGAAGAAAATGTAATTTGCATTCATTCAAATGAAATTACAATTACAATAGATTTAAAAATGTTTTTCTCATTCGCTTGAAGATCTAGATCTTATTTCATAACCCAAGTCATCTTTTTGATTATTTGAAATCTTGAAACTTCTTCATGAGTATCTAGCACGTTCATCACTCTCTCGCTTTTGCTTCGTTGTGTTATTCCCAATTAAAGGCTTTCAACAGTGATAAAGAAGTGATTGATTCGAAGACTTCCTCGAATAACCAAAAAATTATAAAACAAAATCATCATCATCATCATAAAAGGTTAACAAACTTGAATCTACTGTAAACTAAGATAAAACAAACTAAAAAAATCAAACTGACTTAAAATTAATTGACTGATTAACTCAGATAAAACTGAGACTTAACAACCTAAATTTAAAATCTAAAACTTATTTTAACAAAAAAATAAAGAGACAAAAATATAAAATTAGGTCATTTTTATATTACTTGTTACTTGTTAATTTTCTTTGACGAATAAAATAACAGACTGCGTCATTGAGAACAATATCCTTGAAAAAGTGACCAAATCCCAAACTTATCCTCGGCCGCGAATAAATGTAAAGAATATAAAAGGAAGGTAAAAACACCTCCAAAAGTCTACCGACCCCTTCTTATGTGCAATCACGATGCACATTGAACGAACTCCATCAGTAGTCAACAGGTCAACGTGCTTCCGCCTCACCTACCACAATGCCCCAAACTACCCCTCTATGTATTTTTAATTTCTCTTTATCCTCTTTATCTTTTCTCTTTCTCAAAACCCACGCAGTTTCTTTCCGTCGTTTGTTGCGAGTCTTCTCTTCTGTGTGGCTTTAGTTTCTCAGAAGCAATTAATAATAAAAAAACTGAAAAAAATAGAAGTCTTTTTCGAAATCTCTTGGAAGCTCGTTATCTATAGCTTGGATGATCTGATTGATCGAAGTCGTCGTTGGCGTCGATCGAATCGAAGCATATGGAACGAATTGTCGGTGGCAAATACAAGCTCGGCCGAAAGATCGGCAGTGGATCTTTCGGTGAAATTTATCTCGGTTTGTCTCTTCCTATATATATTTTTTAATATTTTTCTTATGTATATTTTGCATGATCTGTGACGATTTTGATTTTGTTTTGGCAGCTACGCATATTGATACGTTCGAGATCGTCGCTATTAAGATTGTAAGTCTGTTTTTTTATTATTTTTTCTTTTTTAGAATTGTGATCTGATTATGGCTAATTCTTTTTGTTGTAGTAACGAAACGAAGAACTGAAAATCACTTTTAATTTTTTTAAATTTTAATCTGAATTATGTTGTTATTAATTTAATTTTGGCGGTTACAGGAGAACAATAAGACAAAGCATCCGCAACTGCTTTACGAAGCAAAATTGTACAATATTCTTCAGGGAGGAAGTAAGTAATATACTTCAACTTCTGTTTATTTATTTATTTATTTTATGAAGATTTTAGACATTTGAATTATGAAATAATGAATTATTTTTTATGATTTTAATTTGATGTATAGGTGGAATACCAAGCATAAAATGGTCTGGCGTTGACGGGGAAGATAATGTACTTGTTCTTGATTTGCTTGGACCGAGTCTCGAAGATCTATTTGTGTATTGTGGCAGGAAGTTTTCGCTGAAAACTGTCTTAATGTTGGCTGATCAAATGGTGAGCTAACATTCATGAAATGTCGTATTAATTTCTTTTTCTTTTATGAATGGATCTTAATTGTTGGTCTTTCTCCTTTTTTTCAGATTACAAGAATTGAATATGTTCACTCTAAGGGATTTCTTCATAGAGATATAAAGCCTGATAACTTCCTCATGGGACTTGGTCGCAAAGCAAATCAGGTTTACATAATTGATTTTGGACTTGCGAAAAGATATCGAGACTCTACAACTAATCGACATATTCCATACCGGTATTTTTTGGTTTTAGTTTGTAATTTATTACTTTCTTTTGTATTTCTTTGACTTGATTAAAATTACCACGTGGCAATTATGTCAGTCTTAATTGCTATCACCAGCACAACTAACTTGTGCTCTTACAGAGAAAACAAAAATTTAACTGGGACCGCTCGTTATGCAAGTTGCAATACTCATCTTGGAATAGGTAAGAGGGTATCATTCTTTTGTTATTCATCTGGCTGAAGCACTTATTCAGTTACTTGGATATTTACACATGATTTTTTTTGTTTAGAGCAAAGTCGGCGGGATGATTTGGAGTCACTTGGCTATGTTCTTCTATATTTTCTCAGAGGAAGGTAGGCAACTTATTTTCAGTTGTTTTTAATGCAAATAAGTGTCTGTCTTTTGGCTCATTTGGTATTATTTATTTATTTATTTATTTTGAGTATTGAGCTGACTTTAATGTTTCTGCATATAGCCTTCCATGGCAAGGTCTGAAAGCTGCCACGAAGAAGCAGAAATATGATAAAATCTGTGAGAAAAAGTTGTCCACTCCTATTGAGGTGTGCCTGCATCTTATGTATCTCAGTTAGATATTCTGGTTCCAAGTATGATTTGATTATTAACATGGCTGCTCTAACCTGTTGTTTATCAAGGTTCTCTGCAAGTCTCATCCAGTGGAGTTTGCATCGTACTTTCATTACTGCCATTCATTGACATTTGATCAACGTCCTGATTATGGATTCTTGAAGCGTCTGTTCCGTGATCTATTTGCCCGTGAAGGTATTGTTTGATGCATTTTGCCTTTGCTTGAAACTTTTGAATGCCTGCATTATTTGGTGCTCTTAGTTTATGCATCATGTTCTATGCTGTTTTAACTTCTTGTTCAAAAGGCTCATCATTTCAAAGCATGAGGCTAATCAATGCTACTCGACAATTAGATTGTGGTCTATGGTAATGTTCTTTTGACATTGTTGGTTAGATAAGCTATTGAATGGGGAAGAAAAGTGCCCATTGGCTTGATTGACTTCACATCAGGATCTTGAACTGGAACAGTATGGCGACATCATATAGATGAATGATTTTGTATATAATTTTCTCAAAAGCTAACTTTTGGTTCTTTTTCTGTGGTAGGTTATGAGTTTGATTTCATTTTTGACTGGACAATCATTAAGTACCAGCAGGCCCAGAAAAGTAGATCTCAGCCTCGATTGTCTGTTAGTATCTTGTTCATTCTTTTCCTTAAACTTATTGCAATTTGTTTGTCATTGAGAATTGTTTATATATATTAAATTGTAGGGCCTCTTTCGGTAACACGTATCCTTATTGTCCTTCTGATTTATTTCCCCAAATTACAGCCTGTTCCCGGAGGTGG
This sequence comes from Microcos paniculata, assembly GCA_030664755.1. Lineage (NCBI taxonomy): Eukaryota > Viridiplantae > Streptophyta > Magnoliopsida > Malvales > Malvaceae > Microcos > Microcos paniculata. The sequence goes on along the minus strand of CP131459.1, from coordinate 2,879,174 downwards.
CAGCAGTCATCCATTACCAGCGGATGTGGACAATCATCAAGGTTAGCTCCTACCTGGTTGCTTAAAAATGCAAGATGCCTGGTCTTTTTTAAAAGTGGATGACTGGGATGATCATATATCTGTTCATTTATGAAAATTGATGGAGAACACAAATCATATATGTAGAAATATTTATGTTGTTTGGGTCTTTGATTATATCAATCTCTTATCCTCGATGTTATTTTTACTTGGAAATATCATTAAGAATTTCTCATTTCTCTAAATGGCAGTCGGATATAATGCTACTTATCCAACTGATGGCACAGAGCGGATGAGATCTGGCAACGTTTCCGGTCCCGGCGTTCGCATGCAATTCAAACCAACAACAGGAAAGAACTTGATTTGTGATACAACTGTTGATGTAAGTTTGCGAGTGTGGTTCAAAAGAATAAGCAATTATGCTAACTTTTCTTGTTTTCTTCCTGATAATACTCTTGTTAGATATTTATTACAGACACGGTTCTTTATCATTCATTTCTCCATTATAAACTACTTTTCTTGCTTTTTATATTTGGGAATGCATTGTAGCATCCCTGGATTTATAATTTGCATGTTGATTTTGGCAGGTTTTTGACTCGCATACGCCCACATCTTCATTTGCACCTGCTGGAACCTCAAAAAAAAATGTTCAGAAATCAATGTTGCCTCCTGAAGCTGCCAATTCTGGCAATGGACATGGAAACAGGATTGGACCCTCCGGTAGTTGGATTTCATCATTGCAACGCATTTCCTCTGCCAAATGATGAAAATGGTAATTCCTCTGCTCATAGATCAGTTTCTGTTATGTTGGACTATTCAAATGCAATTAATGCTGGTATTTCTGGCATCATTGACCAAATATTCTGCATATACTTTTAGCTATGATTCTGGTCAAGGAGATTCTAGTGATACATCTATGGAGTCAGCAAATTTTGGTGATTCTTGTTATGCTTTCTTACCTTGTATCTGTTTTGAGAGCTCCTAGTGATGCATTTATGGAGGCCTGCAAATTTGCTGCTAATATGAAGATTTGTGCTAGTTCACCTAGAATGCCAGTTTCCTTTGTGCAAACACATTGGTTCTTATGAAATACAGATAACCGAGGCTTGTTTGATCCCTGTGCTGTACATAGATGTCATAAATGACCCACATCAACCTTTGTATTAATGGTTTTGTGTAAACACGAATTACATGTGATGAACTATATTGCTACTGCCTAAATAATTCAATTTCATTTTGACTTATGATTGGTGCAATGGCAATCTTTTATTCGCATGGTTTACGATTTTATTTGCTGCTTCTAGGGATTTGTTGAGTCGTGAATATATTGGTTTCATGTTTTCTTGCTTTATTTTTGTATTCTCAAAAGCTTTGCTACTTATGTTTGTTTCCATGCTTTATTTCAATATCCTTATGTTTGGACTTTGATAAGAGGGGAATATTTCTCTAGGCCTTCCTTAATAAGAATGATTAGGAATATAGTTGTCCTGTCCCATCAAAATCTAAGTATGATAATTTTTCTTAGCATAATATAATACATTCCATAAGAATCATGTTTTAAAACTAATTTTAAACCATAATCTCAATTATCCATTACTATTTTCTAATTTGCAGGATGCATTACTGCCCACAGCACTGATGGAAGGGTGGAACAGGGCAATCACAGTTCGGGGATTCATTTGAAGACGATAAAATGTATCTCTCTCAGCATGCTAACCAGGGCAGATCTAGTAAGGGCCGCTAACTACTGACTAGTGAACGGTGAAGAAAATATTTTTACAGTTGGTATTTTGCCTTGAACCTTCAATTCTGCAAGTATTGATGTACAAGCAGTAAAGCTCTGTCGTACCTTTGATTTCAACTTGATTTTGTGAAATTGGTTAGTCTTTTACAAGGTGCTGATCACCTAAGATAGACTGGAATGTTGACAGGAGTGTGCCAACAATGTTTAACTAGCGACTACGCAGCTTGTCTTATGTAAACTCTGGTAGAAGATGTTCAGGGTAGTTAGAGAAGATAGAAATTGGACTACTATTTGCATTTGCTTGGACTACATGGGTTGTGGAGATCTGAAGAGCTCTGCGTGGCTTTGGAGCAATTTGTGTCGGTTTGAACCAGGTTGGGATGAAACACTCCCACTCGTCAATTCTTGGTCCAGGAATACTGTTGCTCCTTGGTTTGTTGACAATTGTATTAATCAGGTCTCAAGATTTTGCACATCTGAAACCAGATAACTATAGTGTTGTTTGAAGTTCCTTCAGGTATGTACGGTTGTGACATCCACTAGTTGAATTTATGCCATTGCTGGAGTTTTGGAGATCTTAAGTTGGACCTCGAGAAAGGATCTGGAAAACAAGTTTCAGTCCTCGTGAGGTTGTTTTAGCCGGAGTTTCTTGAGGAGGGACGTCATAGCAGGAGCATCAATCTTCTGCTGTAACCACGGTATTGTCTATCAAAAGTGGATGCCTTTATCATGGTAATCTTAGAGCGTGGTTTCCTTTGTTCTTTGTGCGTGTTTCTACGCTTCTGGACGTCCTCTGTTTTACTTGGCTGATAGAAGTCGGCTTCCGCCGGGCAGTGTCAAATTGTAATATGAATGAAGAAGTGTTTCAATTTCGGTATTTGTGTGTAAATAGTACTTCATACTTGACAGGGTTTTGAATTTGTTATCCTTAATGAAGAAGTGTTCAAATGTAATTTATGTCACCTCCTGGTTATGCATTTTTCAGTTCGATTTTGACATTTGAATGGAAAAAACAGATGAATAAGAAGGAAGAATTCTAGGTATGTTCATTTTGGCTTCTCTTTGCGTCTGGTTCCCGATTTGTTCATACAGTAAACGTATAGTAGGGACAACGATAATCAAATCATTTCTGCTTCAACATTTGCCTTCCTTAACATTTGACTAATCTGTTATTTATTTATTTATTTATTTATTTATATATTTTTGCTGTTAATTAAACTTCCTTGCTTGACTAGCAAACTTTAACACCTCCCAACAAGCTTCGAGAATTATTTATTCTTTTATACTATCTTTTATTTATTTATTTTGTAATGCTGATTGAATCTTGTGATTTCTAAAATTAAGTAATTATCCACCTCTACTACAAAGTACAAACCCATAATCACCAGAATTGAGAATCCCGCACTCCATCAAAATACCGCTCTTGAGAACAAAGTGTATGATTACCCTAATCACTGGAATTGAGAATCCCGCACTCTACCAGAACACCACGCTTGAGATAAGTCATAGGAATAAAGTGTAGAATTCAAAAGTATTCCGTTTGAGATAAGTTATGAGAATAAATTGCAGGATTAAGAATATCCTGAATCAATAATTAGAGTGGGGAGGGAAAAGGAAAACCAAAAAGTAGAATCATTTGGAAGAGATCTCAACCCAATTCGAGATTTCGAATCGACTGAAAATACAAGATTACTTTTGATAATTACTCATTTCTCCTCGTCAACCCTGTAAGAACATTTACGACTTTGGCCAACACAACCTCAGGTTCCATGCTGTCAGCTCCAACCATTCCTGCCAATGCTTGGAGTTTCTTCCTAGTTCCCTCGTCCTGAAACAAGTTATCCAGCCATTGTTCATCGTCTGAAACATCAGTAGCCCCATTTCTGTCAAAACAAGGTAATGACTCCGCATCAGATTTCACATCAGATTCTTCATCATCTGAGCTTATATCTTTAACCTCAGTTAAAGAGTTGCCACTGACAGTATTCAGAATCAAAGACTTGGTCCTCTTACTAGCTCTCGTGTTGTCAAGAGCATCTGCAGCCACACGCTTAAAGCGATCAAATTTGCCAAAATGATCTTCTGGTCTGGGGCACAAGGCTGTAATGAAATGGTTGGAACAATCAAAGATTACATATTGCTGCTTTTCACCAGCGCAGAACTTCCCATCATCAGAGTTTTTTCTTGCAGCCATTAGTAGGTTTCTACTCCCTACTGATTTGAAAAACATGAACAAGATGGTATATAAAAAACTTTCACATGAATGTCTTTGAATCTGCCATTAAGAGACATAAAGGAAGAACGTTACAAAGGGTCAGGCAGGCAGGACAATCGAAGTAAACTCTGAAACTGAAAAGTTCAAAGAAATTAGTATGATTGAAATTTGAATTGAATGGAGACTAATGTTTCGGGCTTTAAATGGGGCAATATGTTTGGCATCATTAAGACAGAAACCACCTGCATCCGAATGGTGTTTGCAAGAGAAAAATTTTGAATGGCAAAACAATGAACTTGGCTCCGTAGGAAATTGCTTGGCAATTGGAACTCCAGTAGGATGGGTTTTATATAATAATTTCTCTTAACATTGCAAAAAAAAAAAAGATTTCATGTCACTACATGCTTGGAGATGGGTGTATGTACACTTCAAACATAGAAATTATGCAGGTTATGGAATATTAACACTAATCCAATATGAAAATATATGAATTAGTTTCAGTTAAAGCAACAATCAAACTTGTTCTTTAAACTTGTGGTAATTTACACAATATTACAAAAATAAGTTAACAGGCATTGTCAATCAGAGTCTGGTGCCAGGTAAGTCACGTCCTTCACGATGTCTTTTTCCTTCAAGTCATTTGTGGAATGCAAAAATTGGTCTATCGAAACCAGTTCTAGTGCCTGACAACCGTGAAGTGAGATCTTCTACCTTTCTGAATCCAATCTGCAAATGAGATACACAATAACTAGGCATCCAAAGCAATAATAATTGCAAGGATTCAACAAAGATGAAATTTCCTTCCAACCTAAAACCTGAACATCAGCAAAGATGAAACACATACCTTATCCAGAAGAATTTCTTGGAAGCGTTCTGGTCGGAACAAAATACTATGATAATTACTTGCTGTCGTCTGCATAACATTGTAGAACGAAGGATTTTAGAGGAGCTAGGGAAGAATTGAATTTAGCGATACACTGATCAGACAAGACAATTTTTTTAAAAAAATATATTTGTTTTTTTACTTTTGAAGTAGCATGTGAAATGTTCTAGTCTTAATAGTTGCAGAAGTTTTTGGAAAAGAAGAACATAACAAACTAGAACAGTGTGCACATGTCAGAGCAAGTCAGCAGTTCAAACTCATCAAAGGTCTCACCCTATAATCATTGACATTTATTTAATTTAAGAAGAGTGAAGAGCTATACCTCAGAGACTCTACGGTTCTTTTCATATGATTCCCAAGGTTGAGGTTCCAAGACAAAAACGCCACCCTGCTTATGATCATATGCAGTTCAAAATTTGATGATTAACAGTATACATGAATTCCTCCATGTGTGTGGATGAGTGAAAAGAAAATTTATACTCATTGATGAAAAGAATTTTTTTCTGACAAGGCTATGTGTGATTATTACCGGATGAAGAATTCTCCAAATCTTTGAAAATAAAGTAATCAATCCATCATCACCCCAGTTTAGGTGAATCCACTTTGTCACGCTCAAACTGCATTGCAGAGGAATCCATTTCAAAATATATTCACCACAACAAGAACAAAAAATAAATATATCAGATCCAGCTTACTGTTATAGTTAGAAGAACCATGGTTTGCTTATGGATGAAAAAATGTTCGTCGTGCACATTCCTAAAATAAATTATTTACTCCTATACGCTAAGTTTATATACAGGCATATTCCAATATCAATTTTGCAGAAAAGAGGACTACACTTTGCAGATTAAGTTAAGCCAAAAGCCAAATAATCACAAGGCAGTCTGCATGTAAGAAGATTACTTCCATTAACAATGGAAACAAATGATGAAATACTTTTCCACAATACTTTAGATGGATGGTGCCAGGCAGCAGTGACTTATTACTCTTTCTATGCTACAAGATGACAAGACAAAAATTCCGTTTAAACAATACATCACATTTATAGGATAGGGCAGAAAGGCTCCTCCAATTTCAAACAGCCATCGCTCATGGCTTTCATTTTCTTTTAGGAGGAAAGAATCTACATAATTGACAAAGGGCCTAATGTAAAAAAAGAGAAAACTTACCAAAGAATTGTATCATAACACTTCTCAGGTAAGCGACGACTCTGTACAAAATTTTCCCGTTGGAAAGAAACTACATCAGACAGATCTCTTTCTCCAGAAGAGTGATGGCTCAAACTTTTATTTGGGCCATCATTTGACAATGCAGTGGTAGACCGCTCTGAATTGTTAACTTCCTCTACGGCCTTTACACTAGAATCCTTTGCTTGTTTCTTCTCAGCAGATTCCATTTTCATAAACTTTCTAAGGTACCAGAATGCATCCTCAATTAGACCTAGTGAAAAAAAAAAAAAAAGGAAAGAAAATTCGCATTAGTCTTCAGTTTTCAATCTAAAAATGAAAAATAAAAACTTCAACGAAGTGGCACAACATGCATCTAAAACTGTAACATTAACCTGAAAACTTTATCAATCTTCACTCTCTAATGGGACAGCAGAAAAGAAGCCCCAAATCAGCTTATTTATGCTTGCATTGACTTTGACTTTTGCTCAAAATGCTTGAACATGAAATACGCCTATACCTAACAACATTTTGTCATGGCATTACCTTGACCAGCAGTAATGATGGTAGAAAACTAGAACTAGAGAAAAGCATCTTATCTTATTGAAAACACCAAAAAAGAAAAGAAAGAGAGATTCCCATCTTTTGTTAAATATAACTTAACAAAGAGGACAAACTAAAATATACACAGACAAAAATGTCAATCTTCTCATGATATTTGGGCTGCTATTAGAATCTTACCAGAATCAATGTCAAGTCCGAGGATGCTCCTACAATTATACTTCCTTGCTGCATATAGAAAAACAAAACCATGAAATGAAAAAAAGAGCAAATACGACCCAAATACTGCGAAATTTCATATCACATTTATGATGCCAAAATATTAAACAAGAAAACACAAGACAAGGACTAAAGCACACAACCTACATTATATATCCCACGGCACTCAACTTACTTTCACAACTTCCAAATACCCAATTCCTCTAAAATCACATAACAATTACTTGTTTATCCATCACTAAAAACTCCATTTTTGACAACAAAAAAAATACTTTCCAATGATCAAGTTAAAACCTTAAAAAATTAAAAATGAAGAACACAACTATATAAAGGAAATGGAAGCAAATAATTCAAAAAGATAGTACCAATCTGGATGGTAATAATGCCGCTATTACAGCCGATGTCCAGACAATCTTTCCCTTCAAACCACTCCTTCTTCAGTACCTTAATCCGAGGATCCTCCTCTACAGCATGCCCTGGTCCAATCTAAAACAACCACGCACATGAACAACTAAAAAAATCCCATATTTTTAATAATTAAAACAACAATTAAGAAAGGAAATTTACTCGGTAGCCGTAATAATTTTTGTAATTGCCGAAAGGGAAAACTTGTTTGGGTCTCTTGTTTGGGTTGGTCTTCCTCAGTTCCGTTTGAGAACTGCTTTTGGCTTCTGCTTTTGCTTCTGCTTCTTTGCTTGTTTTCTCTTCTTGTTCTTCTGTTTTACCCTCGCGCTTCTCCTTCTGCTTCACCTTCTGCTTCTGCGGCCTCTCCATTCTTTTGCGTTTGGTTTCGTTTTCTACTGCCATTATTTCCTTTTGGATGTCAACCAAGTGAAGAAACTAACGGCCGCTTTCAACTTTTTTTTTTTTATAATTTTTAGTATTAAAGAAGAAGATGATGATGATGATGGGTTTTAGGCTTTTAAGCCGTTTTAGGGTTTAAACACAAGGGTTTTATAGGGAAAGCAGAGCTGCTTTAGGTTCTAACTTCTAACAATGAACCGAACCGCGCCGCGCCAATTTATACTTCTGGTTCTCTCCGACACAAGCTCAAGAGCAATCAAATCCTACCACGTCACATTTTTCCCTTTTAGAAAATTCAAGTCCTACCACGTCATAATTACCCTTTTTAGAAAATTTTAAATATTTTTTCTATGCACATGATAATATATTTTTTGCTTAAATCTGAAAAAGCCCCTCAATTTATTTAAAATATCAATTAAGCCCCTTAACTTCTATTATAATCAAATAAGCCCCTATACTCTTATTCTATGCATATAGTGATATAGTAGTAGTTTTTTCCGGTGCAATTCACATTTAGGTTCCATTTGGCAACCACCACGTGAGGCGTTTAAGCCTTTTTTTTTTCTCTTTTTTTTGACCGTGGGCTTGGGGCCTTATGTGCATTTGATAGTGAGATCTATTATCCTACGTGGAACCATGTGTTGTGCGGTTTGCCAATTGTCACAGAAGGGGAAACATTGCAATTGTTAATTTCACCACCACAACTGTTTTTAATCTCACAACAACTAATCTCACAGCTATATAAAAAGGAGATTGAAATTGATTGATGAATCCCATCTGCAGAGACTACAGAGGGCCTTGGCAGGATTAAAGAAACATGCCCCTTCTTATCACTTCACATGTAAAATGTGGTTCAAGCATCCCATTCCCATGTCACTCACTCTTTTCATGCCGCCCAACTTCAAACTCAAAAGTCCTACACTACACTCCTACCAACACCAAGCAAATTCTAAGCAATTAATCCTTCCATTTAGCCTTCACCTACCAACCACAAGTTTCCTCCTTTCTTGAATCAGGGTATTTAACTTGTACAAAATGGAAACAAAAAATGGCCTGAAGCTCACACACAGTGAGCACTCTGCTCAAAAACTTCTGTTCAGAGCTCACCATTCATTTATGCTGCCTATGTTGAAGCACATTTGACAAGAACATTATGTATCTACCGGATATACAATGCATAAAATGCAGGTTATCTTACAAGTTTCCGGTCCTTGGGACTAAAAAAAATTGCAAATCAACTTCAAACACATAATATGGCAGACATGATTTACTATAGTACAATTTGTATGCGTACAATCATCTCATCTCCTAACAGGTAGCTGAATCAAACATAGGTGTTTTGTGAAAATATTTCATTGAAATGGAAAGAGAGATGAATAATCAGAAACCGATCACATCTCAAGATCTCTTCCCTTATGCAAATGCTAATGGGCTATTGGCTATGCTACTGTCACTGTAAAAGATTTATCTACAAAATGGTATCGGCTGTGTTCCTTCAAGGAATTTTCTTCAACAAATCCTTTCAGCTCAGGGTTGGATTTCAGTGTCAAAAGGATACTATGAGAATGTGCCCAAAACTCACTCTAATTCCTTGAGGAAATCAATATTATCAACAAAAACCTGCAACATTATAGAGCAAAGTGAGTCAATTAGAAAAGAGAATAAGCAACACAAGTTACCTCATACGCACATGAATGGGCAAATACTCTCGATATACTTTCAGTTTTGAGAAATTGTGTGATACACTTAAATGATAAGTCCCCCCCTCTACACCTATCATTATTCCTAAAGAAACTGAACACATCGCTAGATATAGATCAAACCATATTAGTTTCCAAGTTCTCCAACTAAAGAAGAGATGATTAAATTTGGCAAGCAAAAGGAATACCGTCTTCCAACCATCAGGATCTAAGCATGCAGTGATCTTGGTGTTTATGCCTGGTAATGGTCCAGGTTCCCGAGTAATTTTTCCACCAAAAAGTTTAACTGCCTCAGCGGTTTTGTAGACATCATCTGTGCCAATTGCAATCTGTACACACAAGTAATAAGTCTTTAACTTGCTACCATGATATAAAAGATAATGGCTCTTCAAATAAATAAATAAGTAAAGAGAAAGATATAAAGGCTCAAAAAGATAAAAGTGGAATTGCCAAACATAACTGCATCTGCAGACAGTTATAACTGGTATTTTGTGAGCAAAAGAAGTAAAACCTTTTCAAAATTCAAGCAAAAAGAAAACAGAAATATTTCTACCTGAGCATAACCATTGCCTTTGTCATAATCAGTGACCCCATAGTTGTATGTCAACTCAAGCACAGCACTTTTATCTTCAGGCCCATAGCCCATCATGGCTATTGTATACTAAAGGGATAATTCACAAACATATGTCAGTGCATATATTTGACATACAAATTGCCAAAAGGTTCACATGAGCACTTTCATCAGTTAAACTAAGAAAGATGAAAAGAACATTCAGCCACAAAGACAGCAATGAGGAAAGCACACATACAACACAAAGTACACACGCTCGAATCCTTCTTTCAAACCCTAAAACTTCCCCCTTTTCCTTTCCCTTTCCTTCTACCCTTCACTCCCTGGAATACGCATTTGAACAAGTTCTATTCGCCAAATGATATGTTGGATGGTTGCTCACCTTGTACTCTGGATTATCTCGTGTGCGAAGAAGCTCCATTCCAAAGGCCTGTTGATAAAAGTAGACAGTAAATAGAGGGTAAGATCAACTGTGTGACTTAAAAAAGAAATAGCAACGACAAAAAATTGGAATGTCATCAGTTCATGTAAAAGATTGTCAAATAGCATCAGGTATTATTTGCAAGTGTTTCCCAGCAACTCTCACCTTCTCATAGAAATTTATGGAACGATTTAGATCACCAACACGTAGCATTACTTGGCATAAAGGTTCAGGAGTAGGCCCCCTTTCCAGCAGTTCAAACTTGTAACCGTCAGGATCCTCGATAAATGCAATTACAGTTTTACCACCTTTTACTGGACCAGGTTCTCTGGTTACTTTTCCACCCTTGGCCTTTATAAGTTCCACAGTCTTGGCAACCTAATCATCAACCATAAAAGCATTTGGCTTTGAAAATAAGAAGCTAGGATTCTAAGATAATAACAGTCTATCATTTTTGTTAAAAATGGAAACAATTAGTACAATTTTGGAAGCCAAATTTTGAACTTACATCCTCAACCGCAATACCAAAATGACCAAATCCAGTTCCAATGTCATACTTGTCAACACCATAATCTGGCAGCAGCATTCAACAAAAATGAATATACAGTTAAACTCTACTATCCATGTATGGAAACAAATTTTGTATAAATGGTTATGAAAAACAAATTTCAGATTTCTTTTCTGGATGAAATGTTTTATTTCATTCCAAACGCAGTAAAAACTTCTATTTGTTGCAAGCGTTCAATACAGACAGCAAAAACAACAACCAGAGTAACAGTTCAACAGAAAGTAACTAAGTAACTAAATGCAACTAATACAGAGAGATTCCAATTATCCTTCAGCAGCAGATTAGTGCTATCCAAGTTTACAAATGCCAAAAAGTAGTCTGATAGCTTACTGTAAGTGAGTTCAATAACGAAGTGAGAATCTTCTGGCCCATATCCAAGAAAGGCATTTGTGTATCTCTCCTCTGGTATGTCCCGTTTCCTTAACAACTTCATTCCCAGGCACTCAGTATAGAATCTGCGACCACCACACATGCAAGTTTGGTTCAAAGATCCAACCACAAGATTGACTTAAAAGAATAAACCTTACCTCACAATCCTATCGTGATGTTTAACAAAGGAAACGAAAAACAATAATAAAATCTTGAAATGACATACTTGATTGTCCTGTCCAAATCTCCAACTCGATATACAACATGGAGCATTCTTCTCTTATCCTTTTTAACCCACTCAAGGGCAGTTTCTTGGGCGGCAACCGTGCTTGCTTGGACCACATTTCCCACCAGAGGCATCCCTACCCTACTTCCCTCAGCTCTCAACAGCTTAGAAGCTTTCAAACCAAAGGCTTGCGACTGAGGAACATCTGAATAAATTTTGTTCACAAAAAAAAAAAATAATAAATAAAATAATCAAATCCATCGAAATTCATTCCTTCCATTCTACTATAAAAACTCAGCAGCATTTCCAGAAATTGTTGAACAAATACTGATTCTTTCAACCACTTCATATCCATATCCATTGCATTGTAATCAGATGCATGTAAATTCCTTAAAAATGATATTTAAATTTAAATCACTCCAGAATGAACTCCACTGATTCCAACTACTGCTTCAATCAGTAAAAAAATTTCCAAATTAACAAAAGAAAAGGCTAAATTTTAGGGAATAGAAGAGAAATAAATCCACAAAAACAAGAAGATAAAAAAGGGGTAAATAAACAGTGCTTACTGCTGCCAAGATGAGAGACGAGGAGGCGTCGCGGAAAGTGAAAGGGGGAGAGGGAAACGCTGAAGCGCTTAGAAGCAACACCGCCGGAGAGCCTAAACGACGAAAGTGAAGGTCGTATTGAGGACGCCATGGGAATTATCCTCACCATCTTCTTCGACTACAGTCTGTCAATATATAAATAGTAGTGCTAGTATTTGTTTATTTTCAAAAAGAAATTAAAAAAAAAAACAAAAATCTAAGCAGCTTTTATATTTTCTCTGTCTGCTCTGAAGTTTAGAGTCTGTGATGTTTGTAGGAATTGTCTGTGACTGTTTCTATAGCATCTCTCTCTCTCTCTGTTTGTCTGTAATTTGCTCCTCTTCTGCTTTTGTCTGTCTGTGGAGTGAGAGAGAGTGAGGTTGTGATTTTACGATAATAAGTTATTTATTCTTTCGGAAATTTAAAAATTAAAAATAAATAAATATAAAAAAAAAGAAAGGAAAAAGAGAAACAGCTAGAATGGAGTGAATGAAGCCAAAGGGGCTCTTATTCTGGTGAAGGTGGTTCACGAGACGAGATGTCCAGAATCCAGATCCCTTCCCGAAGGCTTGCGTTTGTTTCTCTCCCTTTTATTATCCTCTCTTTTTTGTTTTTTCTTCCTCTTTTTGGTTTCCAAGTAAAGAATGAATGAGCATCGTCCATCCCTTTATAATCCACCAATCAACGAATAAACCATTTTCAGATCTAATTATGTTAGGTTAGAAGTTTTTTTTTGGTTACATAAGATAGAAGTTAACTTCATGTTTCTTATGTCTTTTTAATGATCAATGCTTATTTGATTGAGTGAATTAGAATAAGTTCAATAGGTTTTAAGTAAGATTTCGAATTTATATTTTGAGTAAAGAAAATAGATTTGAGAATTTTTCTCCGTTCGAGATCTAACATGACTTAATCCTAAATGATGAAGTATGAAGCTCGCCAAAAAAATCAATTTCCTCTTCCGCTTTCTAGTATTACCTCTATGGAGATGGAAGCAGACAATATAAATAGTGAGGAAGAGCCCAAAAAACGGGGAAATATGTTTTAAACAAGAGCGCTCGGCCCCCGTTATGTCAAGGGCAAAGGCCGTTTACAAGATTCTGGGCCTAAATTGCTCCCCTGGCACCATAGACGTAAAAATAAAACTTCTGAACTGGACTCTGTGTATGCAGTCCAAAACTCCATTAATAGTCCAATGAAATAGTTATGTTTAATCAAAATATAAAAGTCTAACACCAATCATTATTGGCCTAGATGATAAGATTAAGGGGCTTTACAGTTTACCCTGATGAATGTGAGAATATTATAAATTCCATCACTCTGAAAGTATATTGGTTGACAAACACTTATTGGGTTGAGTGGAAGAAACTCAATTCTTTAACTAAAACAGGTTTGGAAGGGCTAGACATTCCCAAAATAGGTACCATTGGGTCGGGCAAATTCAGTAATAGACACGTGGTGGCATGCTAGCTTTCCTTCTCCTTTCCGAACTTATCCGAAAGGGAATCCAGTACTTCTCTCCATTTGAGGTTCGACATGACTCGTACAGGATTAGTCATAGATTATTAAACGGATACGGATACTTGTGGTTATACTTAAAAAAAAAAGAAAGCACACTGGTTGAAAAGATTTTACCTTTTATAGTTTTAACTTAAAATGGATTAATTTCGGATCAATAAGATGTGAGATATCCTTGATTAAACCTAACCACAAAAAAAAATTGTAAATAATTAAGTTAAAGAACTTCATAACTACTACTAATCATAAAAGCATCTTGTAGAGGAAGCAAATACATAATTCTTCACCTAAAAGAATAGGTCCATTGTTAATAGACTATGTCTTTGCACTTTATTTTTTGTACAAATATGTCTATACACTTTTAAAGCTATAAAAGATAATATATATATATATATATATAAAATACTACACATCATATACGTAGATAATTGCTAAAATATTGGTAAAATATAATATTAAGTCCTATTTTACTATAGGCCAGTAGCTACAACATTTCCTTCCATTCTTTGCTTGGAATATCATAGCTCGATCACTTACTTTCCCTTGTTGTCTAGGCTAATGCTTTGCTTGTAAATTGTGAGCTACCTTAAAGAATGTTCTAGTATATTTCAGCATAAACAACAACCACAACAACAACAACAACAACAAAAGGGATCAATATGACATCTCCAAATTGTTCAAAAATACTTAATCAAACAAAAATCTACTAACTATGAAAAGTTAAAATTCAAAGTTTGCTTAATTTCAGTTGAAATATGACCAATAAAACCATGCAAGTTCTAGGGAAAAAATTGTAACCTTATGCATAAAAACTGATTAAAAAAAGACAAAATGGTTACGTTGAACTTTCTCGAAATCTAACATTAGCCGAAAGTGGAAATATTATATTAAAAATGCTTGCTACCTAAATATGAGAACTTACATGAAGATCCAAGTGCCTCCAATCCAACCATAGGAATTTTAGCCAATAATTAACAACGGAAAATAGCTCCAACCCGGTCACTTAGGCACCACATAAGATTGTCTTAGTTAGACATGAACAAAACTTGACATATGGTTCATCTTATTAGATACAACCTTTACCACGTGAAAATCTGTTTTAAGTATTTATATATATATATATACACATACAGAGGTGGGTTTTATTTTAAGCATTTTTGTGTCTTGGAAGATTATTTCACCAACTTCAATTTACACTGCCAGTGCAAAACAATATTGGACATAATGTAAACCAAGAGAACCAAAAAAAGATGTGCTAGTACCAGAACTATATAGATTACTGTTAAAAAAAAGAATATAACTACCAGTAATCAAGGACAAATAAACAAACACCTTGCAGGCAAAACCTTAGACCTCTCTTTCTAATCACAGAAGATGGTAATCGTCAGCCAATGCTCCCTTGAAAATGTCCACTTGCAACAAACAAAGTAAGAATTATATCTAGATATCTAGAGGTACCAACCAAAGCATCAAAAACGTTGAATCATTCAAGACAACAATGAGAACGTATCCTTCAAAAGAACTAAGATTCTTTGCAGTGGAATGATTATGTTAAATGGAAGCAAAAAGTAAGGTGTAATTGCAAGCAGGTGAACATTAATTCAGAATATCGAAATATATGGCTGATGTAAAATTAAAAATAAATCACATAGAACGTAAAACAAACACCTAGTAGGCAAAGCCTCAAAACTTTGACGCTTCCTTTGCACAGACAAAAGACAGCCGATAGAGTTACACCTCACAAGCACAGATAGAAATCGATAGTCCTTCCCCTACGAAACAGTAAGAATTAGACGAAAAATCACAATTGGCACATAAAGTGAACGCAAAAGGAGAGAACAAAGGAAAAAAGGTTGTGATAAAATAAACCTTGATTGTATAACTATACGATATGAACTCAAAAGTGGCTATCCAATACCAAAAAGAATATAACGCAAGGTTGCAGTCTATTGAACGTACCCATTCATTTTGCTCTGGATAAAGTGATCTTGGAGGCGAGAAAAATCTTACAATTAAAGGGAAAAAAAACGGTAGAAGGAAAAGGAGCAGCAGAAGACGAATGGGTTGTCCAAATTCAAGGTTATAATAAATAAAGAATAAATAAAGATTTACAAATTTTTTTAAAAAAGAAAATACTCATATCTAACTCTCATGTACCAAAACTTTCAAATGCAAGAAGGAGAGTAATGTCATGTGTCAGTTTCTAGGATCATTAGGGGATAACTTTAACAGTATGTATGTATGCATATAGATGTATAGATATAGATGTATAGATATATAGATATAGATGTGTATAGATATATAAATGTGATTACAAGTTCATGCATGTTGGATTAAAGATTTCATACCACAGTAGATCCTTGTATATAGAATCCAGTTTGAGAGCATTTATTTGAGTTGATCAGATTGGCTCACTCTATTTTTCTTTTTCTTACAAAATCTTCTAAAAAAATTAAAAATAACTTTAGTTGCATTTCCTCATATTTTCCTTTTTTCAATATTTTCCATGAACCAAACATATATGAGAAAACATTTTTTTTACTATTTTCCTTAATATTTTCCTTAACACCAAACAAAATAAGGATTTTAAATTTTCTTCCTTTATTTTCATTTCCTTAAAATTTTCCTTGCATTTTTCTTTCCTTAAAATTTTCTCTACTACCAAACTGAGCCTTAATTTTCAAAGTTGAAGGGATAAGAGCACAGATTTTTTTTTTTTTTGGTGAGTAAAGAAAAAATCATTCATATTTTCCTTTCTACCTCGACTCTATTTCTTATCACCAATCAAGGAAGGTAATGACCCTTGTTTTCTTTAGATTAAAATCTTGCACATTTCTAAATTCTAAGTCTTTTGATTCTCAATTAGATTACTTCATCTACTAAGTTATAGATTTCTGATCTTTTAATTAAACTTGATTAAAGTATTTTTTTTTCAAAAATTAGAAAATAAGATTTTCTTTTTTATAAGGGTGGCAAAAAATAAACTGGCGCCTGGCAGGTACCGCACACCACAACGGTTTTGCTGGCATTTATCTCCTAAACATTTTGTTTTTTCTTTTTCCTTTTTTGGGTTGTTGGGTTTTGGTTGCATCTGACTTTACTATTTTTTAAGTCACTATTATACTTTACATGGTTATTTTTTAACAGTTATTTTACTTTAACTTTTTAAATAGATTTTTTTCCTGATTAATGAATTTAATTTTATAAATTAACAGATGAAGGAGAATATTTCTGTCAAACAAAAATGCACAGAAGTTAGATCATCTAAAGAAAAAAAAAACCACCAAAAATTAATTACAACAATCTTTGTACTTTTGGATATTTTACCTCGTTTCATTTAATTACATTTAACATTATTAACAAAATAATAAACTACTATTTTCTTATATTTCATTTAACATTCCACTATCAACATTCCAGATTTTCGTTCATCTCAATCCTATATTTCTATGCTACTATTTCCTTATATATAGTAAACTAACTGACTCCATTCTTCCCCCCATTTGTTTTAAACGGTTTACTATATTAATTGCTTTAAAGTGGTTTTGGACTTTTGATGCGGCAGGTATATCTGTTTTTTCAATAGTTTATAAGCTTCTTACTTTTAATAATTAAAAGAGTTTTCAATAATGAATTTCAACTTATAATAATTTTTAATTTTTCCAAAGGTTTCGATTTTTTTTTAACGACAACATCGACAATATAGATTTATAAAAACTTTACTATTTTTAACTGGCAAAGTTACACTTTATCGTTATTCAACTATTATTTTACTAATTTAACACATTAATCAGGTGTCTTCAATTCCATTAGTATATTAAATTGGTATCTTCAATTCCATTAATAAGGTATCTTCAATTTCATTAATAAGGTATCGTCAATTCCATTAATCAAGGATAATTGAAATTAGTATCGTTATTATGTTTCAATATTTTCAAGATATTATATTAGCTTTTTTCTTCTTTTTTTTATCCTATTGATAGTGAGTAATTAAATAAATAATTTAAATAGAAATTATTAGCTATCTATAAAACTAAATAGAAAATCTTTTTATTTTGAATAATAAAATAATTTGGATGAGATAAATAATTTTGAATAATAAAAATTAAAAATTAAAGATAAATCACTTTTTAATATACTAATTTCAATTTAATTGGGTATTTTAAATTAACTCTTCTTCAAATGGAGCGATGATACCTTCATTTATCAAGTATCTTCAATTACATTAGTTAAAATCTTATATATATATATATATATATATATCATATATAAAAGGAAATGACTATAAACTCAATGATCGATATATGGCATGTTTATCTTATTGCCATGTGTCTAACATTCAATTTATTTCAAGAAAATTCAAATTAATAATTACTAGTTGATTAATTAAAAAATTAAATGACACATCCGGACCTGATTGAACTTTTCTGTACCAATCGGAATAGTGAAAGATGACGTATTAATACGAATAATATATCGGTCCGGATGTGTCAGATTAAGCAGAGATGTTAAAGTTATGATAACACAGAGTTAGAAGATGAGGTAAATCCCAATGCATGGAAAACAACGATAAACCAATTGGACATCCTCTAAGTCCATAACTAATAGTTATTAGTTATGGAGTTCAATGTTGCAAAAGGTTGACGTTTTGAGCCAAAGCTCGAGAAACAGAGAGATTAGAGAAAATGAGAGAAAGTCCAACCCGAGACTGAGCAGGCCCGGTATAGAGGTGGAGGCAAGCCTTTACCCCTCATTTCTCTTCTCTCCCTCTCCCTTTCTTCTCTCATTTTCTTTCACGAAGGCAATTTGGAGTTTTCATCGATCCAGATAATTCGACCAACAGATCAAGGTGAGTTTTTAGTATATTGTACTACTCGCCTCACTCTTCAATTTGCCTAGTAGCACGTAAATCTATGCATGGGTTTAGGAGAAATCACGGCTCAAAATTAGGTTTAGTTTTTTAGTTAAATCTAGGTTTATATTTGAAATTTAGGAACTTTGAGCCAATGATTTCGAATTTTCTTTCGGTTAAGTCGTTGTAGAAGTCATGGGGATAGTTTGTCTCAAATTGCAGTACGATCCATGGACAATCGGGCATGAAATCCGAAAAGAAAGCCCCGGAACGGGCTTTCTATTTTGAGACCAATCTATTCCAAAATAAAAATTCAATGACCAATCTGTTCTAAAATAAAAGTTCACAGACCAATCTGTCTTAAATAAAAGTTTATGGACCAATCTGTCCTTTTTTGTATAGTTCAGGAACTAAATTGGATATCAAGCCAAACTTTATCCTACTTCTTAAATTTTATCCTGCTTCCAAAACCGTCTCATGAATTTTATCATGCTTCTTGACATCCTTAAAAACAAAAGTTTTGTTAATAATAGCTGAAAGTAAGTAAACTTGAATATGATAGTCAATTCCTATACCAAATGATAGTCATCATTGAAGTGAATGCAGTTGGTAAGCTTCTTAATTTCTTTCTTGACTTCCATGTGATTAGATATGCACTCTAGATTGCAATGGCCTAATTTTCTATTGTCATTATAGTGTGATGATCAACCTCCGCCTGATGAAGAGTTAACTAGGAAAAGAAAAGAACATCAACAGGACATCGTACCTTAATTAAATCTTAGAAGGCTTTAGGAACTAACCGGAAAGAATATGCACTTTCATTGATCTTTCTGCTTGAAATTAAGCAACAGCTAAGTTCATGCTAGGCTTGCCCAGAGAAGTTTGATACTAGGATTTGAGGGGAATCTTAAAGAGAGAACTACATTCTTTCTTCAGGACTTTATTGTTTTTCTATTTCAAAAAGGCTGTATATGTGAATTCAAATTTGTTTTGTATTTGTATGGCAATTTAATGTATTCTTCTATTTTTAAATTATAAAGGATTCGGAATTTTTATTAGTATAATACAAACTTGCATTGTATTAACTTCTGATTTTATGGAGTTGACTACTACAATTAGTTGAATATAGCTTTGTTTTTGTACTCTATATCTCCATTCAAAGAATAATTTTATACATCTTTTCCTCTACAGATTTATATTTACATTTACAATTATATTTTGAACCACAAAAGGGGAAATGTATTTTAAACAAGAGGGCTCGGCCCGTTATGTCAAGGGCAAAGGCCGTCTACAAGATTCTGGACCTAAATTGCTCCCGGCAGACTCTGTTTATGCAGTCCAAAACTCCATTAACAGTTCAATGTAATAATTATGTTTAATCAAAATATAAGTCTAACACCAATAATTACTGGCCTAGATGATAAGAGGCTTTACAGTTTACCCCTATGAATGTGAGAATATTATAAGTTTAATCACTCTGAAAGCACACTGGCTGAGAAGATTTTACCTTTTATATTTTCAGTTTAAAATGGATTGATTTCAAATAAATAAGATATGAGATATCCTTGATTAAACCTAATAGAAAAAAAAAGAAAAAAAAATAATAGTTGAGCCTCTTGTAGCTTCCCTTGTGCCCTATCTACATTTAATAATTTTAATTTCCAATGGAATTAAATGGCTTAAAATCATCATTGAAGCCCAGATCTATATCCAAGTGGGAAGCAAGGTACATTTCAGGAACTTTTCTTCATTCAATATTCTAAACTTATCATACAAACAACGTTGTAGAAGACTAGGACATGGAATATTCTCTTCTAAAATCTAATACAAGTCGTAGTAAAACCACTTAATGCAGCACCAAAAAGGGCCACAAATTATACTTCTGTTGCACTAAAATGGAGCACAAACAGCATCTCACCGTGCTTTGTGCCTTCCACAAGTCAAAAATGTCCCTAGACAACTCAACAATTTGTCCTGTATAACACTTCATTGACTTTTAACGGCAATATGCTATGCTCCTACCCTTTCCACACAAAACTCCCATACATCTCAAAGCTACAACTGAAAGAACCCTTGAACACAGTTTCCAAAAGCCCACACAGGTTTTGGCAGTTCTGATAGAAAACAACCCCATAGCTGTGTCTGAGCATTTTGTTCGTAGCTAAGCTTAAATTAATAGAAAGTTCCCCCACCCGTCCAACCTGACCACTGAGCACCCCACCTGGCTACCTCCTTCCTTAAAAATTAAAATATTGCTTTAGAAAAAGGTCCCAAAGGCCAAAAGTATTTTGTTTCTTAAGGCCCCCACTTTCTTAAAGATGAACCAATTAACAAAGATTCATAATTCCTCATAAGGGGTTAATTCAATTGGTTAGTTCGTTCGTTACAATTTAAAAGATTTCAAAATTTCAGCATCATTAACTCTAATCATAAACTATTCATAAGATTAATAGAAAAGTCGAGGAGGATTACTCTGCCTCTAAGATTAAGACGAACTATCAACTCATATTGAGATTCATAGATCTAAAAGTTTTATTTAAGAATTTTTTAAATTCATAAATCACATACCGTTAAAACATACTACAATTATATTGGAAAAAAGTTTGAAGTTGCATATTTAATTTATACCGTTATCTAGAGTTTGAAGTGGAAGAGTTCATGATTCAAACACATGGTGATATCCTCATGCATGCTGATGAGCCGGTGGAGGTGCAAATTAAATACTACTATATATGTACTATACAACAACAATAATGCAGACATTTAGTGAATTGTTGAGTTGGGTGTTTTGTCCAAAAGCTGATGTGACATTGCCCAAATGCAGCACCTCAAAGCTCAAAGGAGGGGAGAGACCGGGTAGGTGGGACTTGGGAGGGGCTAGAAAGCTAGAGGTGGAATTTGGGCTTTGTGGTTGGCATGTTGTGGCTTACTCCTTTCTTCTGAAAGGGAAATTTGGGGATTAGGATATCGACGTTGTCAAAATTATTGATGCAATTAGGTACATACTTTTCCTAATAACTATTATCTAATTAAATTCAATTCCTTTGCATGTGAAAACTCTTAAGACTGGAGGAACATATGAGCTAGATTTGAAAATGACAGCTCGTTTTTGAAATCTTACAAGGACATAAAAGAAAGTGCAGCGCCAGCGATCATATTAAAAACTATAGGCAGAAATTTTACTAGCTTAATGAGAAAAACGGGGAAGAGATTTCTTTTTTTCTATATTAGATGGCTGTACTCTTGATGGAAGAAGGCTTAGGAGTTGAGATGGCCACAGTTCGATTCGAACTATATAACGAACTAAATCGTGACTGCAAAAAATTGGAACGATCGGACCAAAAAAAAAAAGTTGGAACTGAATCTTTTTTGAGGTTTTGGTTTCTCATGGAGATATAATATATATTTTCATAAAACAGGAAACTGCTTTAGAATTGGAATTGAATCATCAAACGGTTTTAATTCCAATTCTAAGGTTATATTTAATACATGAAAATATTTTCTATTTTCATTCTTTATAAAATATAAAAAAATCATCATTTAAGATATGTATAATTTGTAAAAATATATGTATGTTTTAAAAAATAAAAACAAAAATAGACCTAAAATTGAGAACAAATTTTTTTAATTTCATGTGTAGATTCATTTTCATTTTTATTTTTTAAAGTATGTATATATTTCCTCTTACAACATATATTTTAGATGGTAATTTTTTATATTTTTCAGAAAATAAAAAAAATATTTTCTCATATCAAACATAGTATAAGTTTCCAAAGAATCGGAATCGCCGATTCAAAATCCAAACCAAACCATGACCGGGACCATATGGGAGTTGCATACGAATCTCTAATCTGTAATCTAATGGAATCTCAACAGGAGCATGACCATTTAAATCAAAACTTAAAAGACCCTATTTTGAAGTTTAATTACTAACTGCATGCTATTTTAGATAAATATTTGAAACAAATATGGACATTTTAATAGTTGGAGGGCTAAAAATAATATTCCCTCCGTCCTTTTTTTTGGGTCCCTTTTGACTTTTCACAAATTAAAAAAAAATAACTGAATTATGTAGAATTACTTTGTTATTCTTAACGTGTGTAAGTGTTTTGGGATTTTGTATTATGATGTGATAATAATAAAAGAAAAAGAATGGTAAAATTAAGAATGAAAGTTTAATAATTATTTATTTATGATAAGAGACAAATAAATTGAGACATCAAAAAAAATAAACAAGAAAAAAGAGACGAAGGAAGTAGTTACGTATAAGTTCCATAATCATTTTTTATATTAAGCCTTTGTTTTGGTTAATTTCTTTTATAAAGTTTTGAACTTTCAAATATTCACACACTCAAATAAATTGTAATCTTCTTCCAGCTTTTTGCCCTTTCATGACATAGTGGACATTGAAATATCATCAGCACTGTTGGCTTTCCTTTTCCTTTCAGTATAGCTTTCAAGTTCCAACACTCATTCTTCGATTCATTAACTCATAGCAAGTCAAATCACCATCCAAAATTTCTACTGTTGCAACCTCCCCGATGGAAAAGTCACACTCGTTTTTTTCATGGTGCAAATTAAAAGAAAAATAAAAAGAAAATCTTGATTCATGGCACATATATTTCTGATTAGATCATCAAATCTTTTCTTAAGTTAGCCATCTAATCATCTATCTTTTTTTTTGTTTAACTTCAACGCAATATTTAGAGATTGAATGAAATAGAAAAAGGGTCAAGTCGGCGCCAAACTCTTCGAAATTAATTCTCGATAACAACAAGAATACAAATAAAAAAAAAGTATTATTTCTTTTGGTACAGTTGTAGGTATGCATATTTATTTTAACGATCAATAATTAATTGTATTAAAATTACATCGGATCTAAATCGGGTGAAATTTTTAAAACATATTTTTTACATTCACAAATAAATGTTAAATAACTTTGAGTTGTTGCAATCAAATGTATTCATATCTAATAGAATCCTCATCAATCTTTTATATTCCATAATTTCTTTGAGATAGTATAATAATTATATTGGATTTCGACTACTTTAAAATTAAGCTACGTCATATTCTAAATTAAGGAAAACTCAATATCAAGTAGATTTAAATTTGAGTATTCATCGTCTCCTTAATTATCAAAAAGATTTATGACATATCTTATGTTGAAATTACTAATTTTTAATACTATTAACCGGATGCGGATACATGTGATTATAAAAAAAAATTATCAATTTTTTTGATGCAATTGAAATTACCAATTCTTCCCTCCTATTAAATTCCTTTCCTTTAAATTTCTAAACCACCCAAACGGCCAAACCCTATCTCACCTTTTTATTAAACTTATTTGGTATCGAGCCCAAATAAGGCTAAAGGCTCAATTAAGGCCTTAAACTTTCATGATTTTGTCAAATAAGGCCCTAAAAACATAATTTCAACAAATTAAAGTTCATACTTAACAAATTGTGACAAATTAAGTATTCCCTATATGAAAACCAATGCATGTCATGCATGGACATTAATTTTGAGAGAAAAATGCTGTCAACATATTAATTAAAAATCAAACAATATTAATCTAAATAAATTTAATATACGTAGCATGATATAAAATTTTCAGGTACTTTCAATTTATATATACCTCACACATTAGAATTAGCTAACAATGAGTCTAATTTGTCATAATTTTCTAAGTATAGACTCTAATTTATTAAAATTATATTTTTAGAGTCTTATTTAATAAAATCTTAAAAATTTAGGACCTTAATTGAGCTTTTAATCACCCAAATAATAAGAGCATGCTGTAACGCTTTAAGTACTAAAAAAAACGTATACCATTTAAAATGAACATTAAATCTTTATAAACAAAATAAATACAAATAAGTAGAAGAGGTTAGGCTTTAGAGCCGCAAAACTTTTCTTTTCAGGGTCAAGGTCAGTGATAAGAAGGGACCACTATGAAGGAAAAGCAGAGAGTGATAATCATCCAACGTGGACGGCCTTCGCTATCCCTTTGCAGGTTTGGCATATGAATCCAACCAGCCAGAGCCAATCCTTGGAACCAAAATCAAATGATTGTTTCAGGTCACACGGATTTGGAGGACTTTAACCTTTATATAAACTCCCTCAATAATTAAAAAGAGAAATAATAAATAATAATGAAGGGGACATAATAAAAAGACTGCTCTCCTTTTTCTATTTGTAAAGAGAGAAATTTGTTTTGTTGTTGTATGACTTTTATCTGCCTGACGAAAAGGGCTAAAATGCTAGAGTTTTATTATGGAATCGTTGATAGTTACCACTCCTCCTTTAGTATATTTTTCAACTGTGATTGGTATGGGGCGGTGGGTCTTTTTTAACGTGATATGTCTCCATATAATCAAACCCCTACTTGATTCGGTAAGAATAATTTGATATTCATTTATTTTCCCGCACCTAAACGTATCGGAATAGAGGTGGTTGATTTACAAATATTGATCGAGGTGATAACGGCATCTTGATAAAGGTGACTGATGATGATACAAATTCGATTTTTTAAAAATGTAATTGTTAGGAGAGTTTTGTCTTTTACCATTATATCTCGAAAGAGATTAATTATTCTTGGGTGATAAATCCTTTGATACCCTTAATTAAACCTATTAGAGGCCAAACCCCAACTGCCTCCCCCAATGAAGATCCTTCACCAAATAAGAAGATAGAAAAAGTTCAACAAAACAGAGTTATCTTTACTCTTTAAAAAATTTGGACAAGAAACAAGGTTTTTATTTACTTTTATATAAAAGCATGTTGTTAATTTATATTAAGAGTTGGCTCCATTATTAATTTTAATCTGCAAATTTTTTAGATTGTTGGTACTATATAGTTAGGGTATAGATTTGAACTTAAATGTTGTGCACAAGACGTTCAAACCCTAATCACTTTGATTTCATTGGTAAGATATTTATTTATTTGCATCTTCTTAATTTAATTAAATAATGAAAAGAAAGATGATTTTCATTGTTAAAAAATATATATAAAGAATGAATTCGTAAACAGAAGTCCTTTATTTTTTCAAGTCCAAATGTATGGTTGAATAGCTCTTGCATAGCTTATTACTAAAATTATTAAAAGGAAAAAAATGTAAAATCTATTTTTGATTTTTTAACTATTTGATGAGTGATAACGACTTTAAATTCTTTCCTCTTTATTAATTTATATTATTCTTTGCCCCTAGGTGTGAAAAAAGTACTTGCCCAATATAGAAAGACACTCAATATGATAATGATATTCTTACTTTTCTCTGAAAATGCTGGGGTTATTGACTCTAACCATGCTGAATTGTGGGCAATCATGGAGGCCTTATCCATCATCGTTGAACCTGCAGCTCTCCCTGCCCCAGAGATTCTCATTGAGAGTGATTCAAAGACTGTTATTTCATGGGTTCTGAACCCTAATACTAGACCTTGAAAGTATAACGATCTGTTCAATAAGCTCTTTACTCTTTTATCTTTTTTTGGACAGATTTCCTCACTCGTATCTTTAGGGCTTGTTTGGTTCAAGGGGGGAAGGGAGGGGTGAGGGAGAGAGGCGAGGGGAGGATTTCAAAGGAGGAGGATCTTTTTTTCTTATTTGGTTGGAAGAGGAATTAAGAGGAGTTTAATGTATATTTTTACCAAATTATCCTCATATGTAAAATCTTTATTACTATCATTATTAATATTAATATATTTTTTCTATATTGTCATGTCATGTAAAAAATAATCTTTGTCAAATAATCTTTATTAATTATTATTATTCTTGAATATAAAAATATAAAATATAAAATATAAATTAAATATAAACTAAAATAAAAAACTTTAAAAAAAGTAGGTTGTGAAGATTAAGAAAGAGAGGAAAACAAAAACTACTAAAAATTTATAGACCATAAATAAATAATTAAATAAAGCAATCAAAATTGAAACATGAAAATGAAAAAAATAAATAAAAAAATAAATATTAAATAAATATTAGAAAATTATTTGGTAAAATATATAATTTTAAAAAAATTAAAAAAAGGAATGAAACTAAAAAGGGATTTTGAAAGAAAAAAAAAGAGATAGATAAATTATATAATTAAGATATGATGAAATTAGCAATAATATTAAAAGGATAAATTTGTCAAAAAATTATCACACCCTCAAAAGATCCCAATTTGGGAGAGTGGAATATGAGGAGTTAGAAGGAGTTTTATCCTCTTTCCTTTACCCCTTCTCCTCCCCCACTCTTCTAACAAAACAAAACAAAATCCCCTTAACTCCTCCTAACTCTCCCTAAATACCCCAACCAAATAAGGGATTAGAGAAACTAATAATTTTTTAACTCTCTTGCAAAACAAGTGTTTACATAGTCGTCAATCTTGTTGCTTGGTTATAATTTTTCATTGAGTGTTTCCACTTTTCAATAAATTTTTTACTTTTCTAAAAAAAAAAAAAATTCCCCTGTTTCGATACTATTTTTCTTTAAATAGAATTCGCATATAAGTAGTCCAAAAAAAAAAAGAATTTGCATAAAGGATCATTTAATTCATTTTTAAATTAGTACAAATTATTTTTATTCGACCCCACCTTATTACTTACGCGGATAAATTCATTTTGTTTCAAACCGAGAAATAAAGTAAAAACTAGTTAAACTCTCTTGATTTATTAGAAAAAATGATATAGACTTTTGAATGAAGAAAATAAAATTGAAATAATTTCTTTTCATTTGAAGTTTGATGTTGTTGGATTTCGGATTATTGGAGGTACACTATAATACATAATACTTGGAAAGTTTATAAAATAATATATATAAGCTTTTCTTTTCAAAATTTGATTAAAAAAACACAATGCACAAACAATGATATTTTTCATATTAGAAGTGTAAAAGATAAAATTCTCATAATAAATACACTTTTAAATAATCAAACTTATATCATCACTACTTTTATTTAAGTTGAGACAATTATCAGCTTCTATCAACACTTGTTAATAACTCTTGAAATTTTTTTTTATAAAAAAAAATAACTCTTCAAATTTTTTGTACCGAAAAGAAAAATAACTCTTGAAATCTTACTGTACGAATTTAAAACAGTGATCTCGTTAAACATGTAAATAATAAGTCCGAAATGAAATAGGGACCTTTTTTTTTTTGGTTAAAAAAATAGGGACCTTTAGACAAAGAGAAAGTGAACGTACTAGCTTTCGAGCTTTAAAACGGTGTCGTATAATCTCCCGTCTTCGCAATACGCTCCCCTCTCTATTCAACTTTTGAAATCCACGTTTCATAAAGTTCCTATCCGCGGATCCAGTTCCGTACGCACCTTTACGCACTAGGCGTTCTTTAATCTCTCTGTGCTAACTTACGCTCCCTCATCTGCGTGTGCGTGAGTGCCTTTCCAGTAATCCACTGAAAAAAAATGAACTGAAACTCTCTTTCTCCGTTTGGTTTCTCCGTTTTTGACTTTTTTCACTGCTCACTTTTTCGTATTTCTTTTTTAAGTAATATTTTCAAACTATTTTTTTAAAAAAAATATATATCAGTAAATTTGAGTGTCAATTGCTTTTTCATTGTTTGTTTTATTCTCAGTAACGGTATTTCAGAACAGTAGGTCACGAATTTCCTTCTTCTGATTTCATTTCAGTTACAAAATTCCGAAAATTGTTTCAGCAAAGAAAGAAACGTTGAATCCGTTTTCATTTTTCTGTAAACCAAATCTTTTTTTTTTCCTTTTTCTTGCTCATCTGACACCGCCATTTACTGCGTGGTCTCAGGAAATTGAAAACGAAAACCGGAATTCCAAATCTTCTTGGCATTTTCGAAAATTCTCCCCCCTTTTCTCGGAATTTCGAATTTCTTCGGGAATTTCATGTCCCAAACGGCGGTGAAAAGAAACATTTGCCGATTTTGGAACGTATTTGCTTTTAGGAAACTTTTTTATTTTTTTGAGTTATGGGCTGCGTCTACTCGAGAGCTTGCATCGGCGAGATTTGCGTTCCCAGAGATGCAAGAATCAAAGACCCGCAAGCCTCAAGGCGGAACGCGGCAGAGATTGCCGTTTTTTCACCCGCATCTTCCGACGAAGACGAAGAAAATAGAGACCAAATCCACTCTCAGCTGAGCTTAAACAGAGCTGGTGACCCGGAGCTTGGCATCACGCGCCTCTCTAGGGTTTCCGCTCAGTTCCTTCCCCCGGACGGCTCAAGAACCGTTAAAGTTCCGTTAGGAAATTACGAGCTTAAGTATTCTTACTTGTCTCAAAGAGGTTATTATCCGGATGCTTTAGATAAAGCTAATCAAGACAGTTTTTGTATCCACACTCCCTTCGGAACTAATCCCGGCGATCATTTCTTCGGCGTCTTCGACGGCCATGGTGAATTCGGAGCTCAATGTTCACAATTCGTGAAAAGAAAATTATGCGAAAACTTATTAAGAAATAATAAGTTCCACGTCGACGCCATCGAAGCTTGCCATGCCGCGTATTTGACGACCAATACACAGTTACACGCCGATAATTTGGATGATAGCATGAGCGGAACGACGGCTATAACGGTTTTAGTTCGTGGTCGGAAGATATACGTGGCAAATTCTGGTGATTCGAGAGCGGTTATAGCTGAAAAAAGAGGGAAAGATATCGTGGCCGTCGATTTGTCCATTGATCAGACACCGTTTCGAGTTGATGAGATGGAGAGAGTGAAGCTATGTGGAGCGAGAGTGCTCACATTGGATCAAATTGAAGGGTTGAAGAACCCGGATGTGCAGTGTTGGGGAACAGAAGAAGGGGACGATGGTGATCCTCCAAGGCTTTGGGTGCCGAATGGGATGTATCCTGGGACTGCTTTTACTAGGAGTATTGGGGATTCCATTGCTGAGACTATTGGCGTTGTTGCGAATCCGGAGATTGTTGTGTTGGAGCTTACTGAAAATCATCCTTTCTTTGTACTTGCTAGTGATGGGGTTTTCGAGTTCCTTTCTAGTCAAACTGTGGTTGATATGGTAAGTAAAGAAATCCATTTAATTAGTTAAAGATTGATCATCAGTAAATATTAACTGAAGCTTAGTTGTTGTTTCTGAGATTACGTGATTGGTGCTAGTTAATCAGTTGGATTGCTTAATATTCGGTTGAACTGGGATGAGTATTTTAGGAGCTGCCCTTCTGTAGTTACAGTTTGGATTTGACAAATTTGTATTCATTAATTATACTGATAAGGGGAAACACTTTATGAAACTACACTCCTTGAAATTCTAGCTGTAAAAGGCTTTGCTTTTTTATGTTTTTAAGAAAAATTTATTTTTTTAACATTTTGCAGTATGTCTGCTTATAATTGTAGTTGTTAATTATTTTCATCATCTTTGTGTTTAGAGTGTTTATTTGTTCCATCCTTTGATGTACAGCCAAATTTCATGCCTTTTTTAAAAAAAAAATTCTTTATCAGTAATTTTTTTTTTGTTGCTATTTTCAGGTTGCAAAACATAAGGATCCTCGTGATGCTTGTGCAGCAATTGTGGCTGAATCATATCGACTTTGGCTTCAGTATGAAACCCGTACTGATGATATTACTGTGATTGTTGTGCATATTAGTGGACTAGTTGGAGTAAGTGATCAAGCTTTTTCCAACATATGTTTTTCTTGTTGTTGCTTTGTTCTTTGTTTCTCATTGGTTTTTCTCCGATCAGACTGTGGATGGTGAATCAGCTAAACCTGCTACTATATTACGGCCTCCTGTAACGCAAGTGTTGGAGGTGACAGGATCAGAATCTCCTTCGACCTTTAGCTGGAGCTCTAGGAACCACCGAGTGAGGCATGACTTATCACGGGCTCGTCTTCGTGCTATTGAGAATTCATTGGAGAATGGGCAAGTCTGGGTTCCTCCACCTCCAGCTCACAGGAAAACTTGGGAAGAAGAAGTGAGCCTTCTATTATATTCTATTACTTTTGCATACATTAGGAAACGTTGCTAAGCTATTCTGTTTTTATGTGTTACAGGCACATATAGAGCGGGCACTGCATGACCATTTCCTTTTCAGGAAACTAACTGATTCACAGTGTCATGTTTTGTTGGATTGCATGCAAAGAGTTGAGGTCCAACCGGGGGATATTGTGGTTAAACAGGTTAGTTATTTAATTGGCACTTAATTTCATTTGTGTTACTGTTGCATGTGATTTATTGTAATGTTCTCTAATTGCATGGGAAAATGTCTTGAAATGATTTTACTGCTATATTACTGTTCTGAAATTTGGGATAACTCAAGCAAAGATGCCAATGTAGTACTAAATAGTAGCATAATTAATCCTTGAGGCTTGCTAAGAGCTAACCTCATATATAAGGCATTGATATTCAAAATCATTAGGCGTGTAAGGTCTGGAAACATTTTCCTGGATATAAGCACGCTTTGTGAGTGGCCAGTTTACATTTGGAATTGAGGTTTTCTTTAAAAAAGCTGAACCCAGGTTCAACTACCTTGGCCAGATGCAGGGAATGAAGGAGCTGATCATGTATATGCATTTTAGATGTGGATTTGGCGTTGTATGATAGAATTTAGGACCCTAATTGCTGTTATGTTGCAGGGTGGTGAAGGTGACTGCTTTTATGTCGTTGGAAGTGGAGAGTTTGAGGTCTTGGCAACCCAGGTTGGTTGGGTTTTATTTTATTTTATTTATTAGTTTTTTTAAATGCTCAAACAAACCAAAGTTCTAGGGGACCTGAGCTTGTTTTATGACATTTGAAATTAATTTTAAGTTTCAAATCTGTATATTACTTATTGTGGTTCCAAGCACAATCTAGTCATGTTTTGATTCTCTGTTGTCACTTCTATGTGTGAGTAATGAGTTCTAAGTTCATTGATAATTGTTTATTTTCTTTGAGACTTAATTTTGAACCAAGAAATATACTGGCAGGAAGATAAAAATGGAGAGGTGCCGCGGGTTTTGCAGCGGTATACAGCTGAAAAGTTATCATCGTTTGGGGAGCTGGCACTGATGTGAGTTTTATTCTTTTTCCTTTCTCATCTTATTGTAAATACAGAACTCTTTTATTCTCGTCTATGAAGTTGACTAGATGTTTTGCTTAGCAGATGTGAATGCACATTTAAAAAAGCTTGTACAGTGATGCTGAGTAGCAAACAATTATTAGAATAACATCTTAACCCACTTATGCATAGTAGAAACTGGGTTCTAATTTGCTGAATTTTCTTGGAACCCATCATTCATAATTTTGGAGAAGATTTAGATTGTTTTAGTTGCTTTGTAAAACCTGCTGGTTTCCTTGGAGCTGGGGTATTTCAGCAATCTTTCTGGCTAAAAATATGTATCATTTAATTACCATGATAATTTTGTTCTGCTCTACTTAGGTACAACAAGCCTCTCCAAGCCTCTGTACGTGCTGTGACAAGTGGAACTCTTTGGGCCCTAAAACGAGAAGATTTCCGTGGAATTCTGATGTCTGAGTTTTCTAATATGTCGTCCTTGAAGTTGCTTCGCTCTGTGGATCTTCTATCAAGGTTAACAATCTTACAGCTGAGTCATGTTGCAGATATGCTTTCTGAAGTTTCCTTCTCTGATGGGCAGGCCATAGTTAATAGGGTAGATGTTTCTCCTACCAAAATTACATTTCGTTTTGCTCCATTATTCATTGTTGAGTATTCATTTTAGTTCATGTTCTTGTTTCTTATGTTTCTCTTGCATATCTGCAGAATGAAGGCCTTTCTGCATTGTACGTTATCCAGAAAGGCCAAGTGAGGATTACTTTTGATGTGGATTTATTAAGCAGTACTAATGTCTCCAGCCTTAAGTCTGATATCCCCAAAGAGGATGATGATCAGCAGACTGGCAAAGAACTGTCTGTTGAAAAGACAGAAGGAAGCTATTTTGGGGAATGGACACTTCTGGGTGAAGAGATGGGTTCTTTAACTGCAGTTGCTGTGGGTGATGTCACATGTGCTGTTTTGACAAAGGACAAGTTTGATTTGGTCGTTGGTCCCTTGACAAAGCTTTCCCAGGATGATCAGAAGTATGTCTTAGTCTCATGCAGTGAATGTTGCATCCTTGTTTTCCTCTTTCTCTGCTGTTAGTATGTGCTTCTTTTCATATAAACATTAAGTTTCTGTTTTAGATTCTGCATTTAAGCTTTTGGAATTCCCATAAAACAATGACCATTTCATTATTTTTTCTTTCTAATTTGAATGTTTGTTTAGAACTTTCATTGAGGAGATATTGTTGTTTTTGTTGCCATTTAGGTCTAGAGACTATTCTCCGGATGTGCCCAAGGATCGTGTTAAAGAAATTGATGTTTCAGTTCTTGCTAAAGTTAGCCTCTCTCAATTGGTAAGAAGTGATTAGTTCTGCTCCTGCCTTGTTGTTAATGTTGGGAAAATGTTATTGTGAAGAGGTCCATCTCTGAAACTAAGCTAATTTCATATGCAGGAGTGGAGAACATGTTTATATTCCACTGACTGTAGTGAGATTGGGCTTGTACTTCTAAGAGACTCAGGTTAGTTCTTTCTTATACATGTCCGTGTTTTTTATTTACTAAGTGGTAGTAATGGAAGAATAGATCTTTTCCGTCTGTAACAAATATAGGCATAAAAGTTAAATAAGATTTGATGTCTTGACCAATTATGCATGCATACATGAAGAAACAGGTGAAGGCATGTAATGTTATGAGATTATAGGAAAATAAATTTGCTAGGTGCTATTTAATGATTTTAGTAAAATTTTTTCTGGAAAAAAAACTGGTGAAATATCCCTTCGTGTAGAAGTTAAATAAGATGTGATGTCTTGACCAATTATGTGTGCATACAGGAAGAAAGAGGCCAAGGAATGTAATGTTGTGGGATTATGGGAAAATAAGTTTGCTATGTGTTATGTAATGATTTTAGTAAAGTTTGTTCTGGAACAAAAACTGATGAAATATCCCTTCGTGTAAATTGGATTTATTACCAGAAAATGTGCTTAGTTTGAAGAGATTTTCCAAGCAGAAGGTAAAAAATCTAGGAAAAGAAGCTCAGGTTTTAAAGGAGAAGGATCTGATGAAGAATATGAGTTCTGCGGCTTGTGTGCCACAGGTGCTTTGCACTTGTGCTGATCGAACACATGCTGGAATTCTATTGAATGCATGCCTTGCCTGCCCTTTGGCTTCAATACTTCACACCCCTTTAGATGAACAATCTGCACGGTTCTGTGCTGCTTCTGCTATTACTGCATTAGAAGATCTACATGAGGTCAGATTCTTAGTCTTTTTCTACACTTTGTTTCATCTATTCTTTGTATATCTGTTATTTGTTACAGTTCTCTTTAAACATCCGTATTTCATTTGAATTTCAGAATGGTATCCTCTACAGAGGTGTGTCTCCTGATGTCTTAATGTTGGACAGATCTGGCCATTTACAGGTTGGTGTTATTGTATGTTGTAACAAACATCGTTTTCACGTGTATACTTAAGCTGATAAATCTGTATACCTGAACAAAGATTCCTCTTTCTTTTACTCACAAGGAGTGCCAAATCACATTGAATGTAGTAATTATTTTCATCTGTAATGCTGCATTATAGCTAGTCGACTTCAGATTTGGGAAGAAGTTAACTGGTGAGAGAACATTTACTATTTGCGGAATGGCAGACTCTTTAGCACCAGAGATAGTTCAGGGCAAAGGCCATGGTCTTCCTGCTGACTGGTAAGAGTGCACTCCTTATACAGCTTGTGGTAAACCTCTTCATGCTCTAGTTAGCTTGAAGTTAAACATAATTTTATAAATTTCAAAGTTGCTACATTGCTAACAGGCTAAAGAACCTGTTCTGGTATAAACTGGAGATGGACCAAAAGCAACAATATTGTAAAGGAAGTTTAATTTAATCATTAGTGTTTAGTTTGTGCATTAGAAATGTCTTAAGTCTTAACACCAAAGGAATAGTTTTGTGCCTTACTGGAGGGTTAAAACAAAATTTAAAAGAAAAAGAAAATAAGGACTTTGGTTATAGTCCTTTTACCTGCCACTTGATACACCACGGTTTTCTGGGTGGTGGTTCTTGAAACTTTTACGTTGATTTGAAGATGAATTTCCAACATGCAGAATGGTGCATCTTTACTATTTCTTACCATGGGCATAAAAAGGGTTTAGGCAGTTTGATGTTGTCTTCTTTCTCTTCCCTTCTTTCATGACATTGAACTGCTAAACATGGCAGGTGGGCACTGGGAGTCCTGATCTATTTCTTGCTGCAAGTTGAAATGCCATTTGGATCGTGGAGAGAAAACGAGCTTGATACATACGCAAAGATCGCAAAGGGACAGTTTACTCTTTCACATCATTTAAGCCCTGACGCTGTCGATCTTATCACTAAGGTCTTTTAATTTCCATTTTGTCTTAAATAGTACCTCAGTAATTATAGAATTCCTTACATGCTTGGTTTAAAATAATTGTGCAGTTACTCGAAGTTGATGAAAATATAAGACTGGGAAGCCATGGCCCTGCTTCTGTTAAAAATCATCCGTGGTTTGACGGTGTTGACTGGAATGGGATCAGAGATTGCAGTTTTCCCGTTCCTCATGAATTAACTTCTCGTATAACTCAACACTTGGAAATTCATTCTGAGGATTGCCCCATTGCCGTTGCTTCCCCACCTCAAGATATAGCAGAGCTCAATTGTCCAGAGTGGCTTGATGAGTGGTAGAAGAATGATGTATATGTTTGGCCATCTTTCTTCTTTTTGCCGATACTTTGCAGGTGAAGTTCCATTCTACTTGGTGAGATTGACTTGTGGATTGTCAGAAACCAGAGCAGAGAAATTGCAGTAATTCAAGTGTAAAGTTGCAGGCCGTAGATTGCTCATACTTCTGTGATTATTTTTTTGATGGTGCTAAATCAGAACAGAATCGAAAGAATATCTCAGTTAGGTGATTGTTCTCCGTCGCCAAATTAGCCATCTAACCAGTTCAGCGGATAGCTCGGTTAATAGGTTCTTTCAATTTTAAATTTTTCCTTTTTTTTTTTTTTTAATTTTTTACATATTTCCCACTTGTGTAAATAGGTAAATATGTAAGTGAAGATTCCTTGTAACTCTCCACATTGCTTTTACGGTGGCAGTAGATGGTTAATTGATTGGCGTTGTCCGTTTGGGTCATCATAGTCATAGACGTGTTGGCATATGATATGTTGCTTGAGAACTTGTCTATGATTGACCCCTGTAATTTATATTGCATAGTTATTCAACCATTTTGATTTCAGATGAACATTCTAATTATTCGAAATCCAGTTACTTCATGTAAAACAATTACCCCTTCCCCCATGACAAGGAAAAATCAAAGAAAAAGGTAGAAGACTTCTAAATTCTGATTCCCTTATTCATAGGAAAAAAAGGAAGCTGGTTTTCAGCGGGGAAGGTGGGAGGGCTTTTCTCTCTTCTCAGCCAATTTAAGGAACCCTCTCGTCTTAGAATTGGAGCTCATTGTCAACGATGTTGACGAGTTGCGACGTTCAACCACAAAAGATAGCAAATGGGACAGATCGACGGATTGACTGGCGTTGGCGTACTCGCAAATATGCTTCAAGGAAATTACTCAGCCCTCGTACTACCTATTACCTCTGATTTCTGGCCACACGGGGCAAAAAACGAGAAGAATAGTAGTCTTTGGCATGCGATGAATATTTCCATCGATTTAGTTTTACGGTTGAGTTTTTATCTTCTCTATTGGTTGGTTTGGTTGCATTGAATTTGTTGAGATTTGACACCCACCCCAAAAGCAGGGTAAGGCCGCCTGAGGCATCAATTCTACAGTTTTCAACATGGACGAGAGGCTATTTGATGCTTCTCGTAAGGGCTGCACAGCAACTTTGCTCAAACTACTTGAGGAAGATCCGCTTATTCTTGAAGATAATAGCAGACATGCCTCAGTTGAGACTCCTTTGCATGTAGCATCTTTACATGGTCATGAAGATTTTGTAAGGAATGTCCTCAGCCAGAAACCAGAATTTGCTAAAGTTGTAAACCGCAAAGGCTACAACCCCCTTCACTTGGCTTGTGCAAATGGGCATCTGGAAATAGTCAAAGAGTTGCTGAAAATTGATGGGGAGAGTGGGCATGAGCTTTGCAGACGCAAGGACAACAAGGGGAGAACACCCATGCATTTGGCGGTGATTAGAGGGAGAGACAGAGTCGTTGCTGCACTGATCTTATCTTGTCCAGAGTCGGTGAGAGAGGTCACAGATAGAGGGGACACAATTCTGCATCTATCTGTGAAGAGCGAAAATGGGATTAAAATGCTTAGGGGTTTACTTGAGCTCGAGGGGTTCGAAAATAACGAGATGCTGAATTGGAAGGATAAAGAAGGCAACACTGTTTTGCACTTGGCTGCTGCGAGGAGACAGTATGAGGTAAGGTCATTGAATTACTGCTATGAACCCACTATAGCATAAAACATTCTATACTTGGGAGACTTAAACTTTTAGAGTATTATTGCCACTTGTTTAGATAGAAGTTGAATGAACTAGTAGTGTAATTTAGTTTGGTAGTTGAATGGATCATGGATGTCTGATAAAAAAAAGACTGAATTCCCATGTTACCCCTTAAATTATATTTTTTTTGGACATATTGGTCTTTGAATTTTTATTTGAAATAATTAATTCCTCAAATTATTAGTTTGAGAGAATTAATCCCTCAAAACTATTATTTTGAGACAATTAAGCCCTCAAGTTATTATTTTAAAATAATGTAACACTTAATTGAATAGAGTTCTCCATTTGAAAATGAAGGATTCCATTGAATTAAGAGTTATATTTTCCTAAAATAAAATTTGAGGGGTTAATTGTCCCACAATAATAGTTTAGAGGCCAATTTATCCATTTGAGTATAGTTTAATGGTTAATTTGTGTATTTAGTAAAAAAAAAAGTGCTTAATACATAAAATGCCCCTCAAACTTGAACAAAACTATCATTTTATACCTTTAATTTTTATTTTAAACTTTTTGAACCTCGAACTTTGTTTTTTTGATCAATGTAAACCTTTGTGTTGACGTGACCTACACAGACATTAATATACGGAATTTTTATATTACGTTACATCAACGCCGATGGTTACATTTTTCAAAAAATCAAAGTTCAAGACAAAAAGTCCAAAAAAAATTGGAGAGCTAAAATGATAGTTCCTTATAAGTTCAAAGGCTATCTTCTGTATCAAGCCTAAAAACGAGCGTACGAGCCAAATAAATTATGCTTTCTGCCCCCATTTATGAAGAAACTATTCTTTATATATGCTTGAGCAAAGTTGGCTTTTGAGAACTTCAGAAGTGTTGAACCATGAATCCTGATCTTCTGATCAAGCATGAAACCATTTCTCATAATTATTATATCCATATCCTTATAGGTTTGATAGATCACTGTCAAAGTTTATTGGACATGAAGTTAATTAGGTCCAATGTTCATCATTCATGCAGGTTTTAAAGTTCTTGCTGTCGCAACCTGAACTTGATGTGAATTCACTGAACTCCAATAACCTCAAGGCGTTAGATATTTTGCTAAAAGGTCCTACGCAATCCAATGATCAAGAAATTCTACAGATGCTCCATCTTGCTAGCATGCCAAAAGCCAGTAATCAAGCATTACCTGAACAATCTCAAAGACATGAGACAGTGATTGATGTCTTAGAGACAACGGTAAAAGATAAAAATCAAGCATTACCAGAAGAATCTCAACAAAATCATGAGACTGTGATTGACATAGAGACAACGGAAAAAGGCTTGAAATTAAAAAAGGATACCACGAATTCTTTTGAGTGGCTTCGGGAAATGAGAAAAGGAATCGTGGTAATGGCAGTTCTAATAGCTACTGTGACGTTTGAAGTAGCATTAAATCCTCCTGGACGACTTCGGCAGGAAGGGGACACTGCCGGTTCCAACACGCAAAGCCACAGACCAGGAAAATCAATTGCAGCAGAAATTATACCCAACGGCCTCACCTGGTTTTTGGTATGGGACTCCATCGGATTTTTGGCATCAATGAGCATCATAGTAGTTTTGACATGCACATCGAAGCTGAAGAAGAATTCAATCAGGTGGAATTACGTTCGTTTTATGACATGGCTGGTGATTGTTTCAATTCACATGGTCTTCCTCTATGGTGTTCAAATGACCATTGACTCAAAAACCTTCAAACAAGCAGTACTAGCTCCTTTTGCGTTTTTCTATGGAGTTGTAGCTCTATTAGCCCTGCGTTCAGGATGGTCTTCACTAATTGAGTGGTGTTATCTGGTTAAAGAATTATGGACGAAGAAAAAGAGATAAGTAGCTAGCTTTTAGATCATCTCCGGCTGCAGAACTGATATTTACTTTCGACACTTCGCTGACACTTGATTGAAACAATCTGGATTGTAAATGTTCAAGATAATTGCCAAGGACAAAGTTTGCAGGTTTAACTTGAATAATCATCTTTTAAGACAAATTTCAGTAATTTCAACCATGGGGCTTGGTTCCTGTGTTGATCCGGCTCTTCATTTTGCTTCAAGTGCCCAACATGCATTCAACAGTAGGCCGCATACCCACGCTCACCCCCCAAACGCCTTGAAAAACAGAAAAAAATTGTAGTACCTGTTAGTAGACGTGCCCCGTTTGGTTCCGGCTCCGAATCAATAGTTTCGGTTTTGGTTCTAAAGGAACCGGAACCTTAACCGTTAGATAACGGTTCCAAACTGGAACCTTAGACTATTTTTTTTCAAATTTTTTTAAATTACTTTTCTAAATATAATTAAATTGTATTTAAGTAATACTCCTTTGTCCCAAAATAATTATCACTTTTGAGAGTTTTTTTAATCCCAAAATATTTGTTATTTTTACAAAATCAATGTAATATTATTGTAGTTTTCTAAAATTACCTTTGTCATTAAATGCATGTCTCCTCTATTTTCTTTCTTTAATCATAAGTGAGAGAAAAGTTAAATAAAGGGAAATATAGGAAAGTAAATGAAAATTGCATAAAACTTAACAAAAAAACCTACTTTTCTTGGTCTTGTGAAAGCTAAAAGTGACAATTATTTTGAGATAGAAGGAGTATATTAAAGTAATTAATGTAAATAAATTTAATTCCAAATATATATTGATTAAGTATCAAATTTCTTAAAAATTTTTATTAAATATAATATATATTAGTGTCACACCCCGATCTGAAGGTCGAGAATGCGACAATCGCCGCGTGCCACGAATTGTGAATGGCGCGTTTCACCCACAACTCGAAGCTCGCAAGGCTTATAGCATCTTGAACCAATTTAGTAAATCAATTTAAACTTGCCATGCAAAACGAAAAAATGAGATTTTAAAATATTTATGCAGTTCAAAATTTAAATGAAAGCAGTCCTTTAAATTGAGAAACATAGGTAAATAATAATTCAACCATAATCAAATTATGCTAATGGATCCAGTAATAAACACACATAAGTCGTATAGACTTACTGTGAAAAGTCCGGAGTCGAGTTTTGACACTTAGCGGTTTACCCTTTTTATGTGGTTAATCATCCTGAAAAATAAATTTTTAAGAAAAATGAGATGAGTATATTTTCTATACCCAGTGAGTGAGACAAGACCATAAAATTTAACATAAAACAAGCAATTTCACTATAAAATAAATTTTATGTAACTTAGGATAAATCCAAGGAAAATTTTATGCACGAAGTCCATATTTCCATATTTTATAAAACTTCAACTAGTGAATCAATTTGAGCATTTACAGGGCTCGCAAAAACACATTGCTCAAACCTCATCCGGCCAAAATGAGATTCAAGCCCGCCGAGGCAATTTTCTTTTATCTCTTTATTTAGAAAGCAAAAAGCCTTTTTTCTCGGCGTTAGCACGGGCCTTCACCACGGGTGGTGCGTGGCTATATCCGCAGTACTCCTACAGGGATCAAATAATCACATAACAGTGCGCATAATTAACCCTTGTCTCACTCCATCCCTTGTGGGAGTGAAAGCTTACTCACACCGCCTCCACAAGGTCAGACCGTGAGAGGCGCCACTGCAGTGACTAACATCTCATCCACCACAATCATCATGTAAACACTATAATTCCGTAGTATAACATTTGGCCAACTGGCCCATTATCAAAATCAATCTCAACCATGTCAATTTCCATCATTTACACCGCATAATTTAAACATTTAATTGTAAAAATTTTAAGATAAATCAATTCAAGTCAAGATCATAGATAACCATAATAAATCAATTTAAATCACAAATCAAACCATTACGTTAAAAAATAATTTAAATAGCAAAACATTTATTTAGGTCCATAAAGTTCCACTTACAGGTTTGGGGAGGATATACACTCTCACTATTCCACACGTTAATTTTCCTTGAAAGAGAACTTGCCACCTAAATGTTTAATTTCAAGCAACGCGTCAATATTTGACGATGGAGTTGAGCATTGGATGAATGTGCAAGAACATAT
Source organism: Microcos paniculata (assembly GCA_030664755.1). Taxonomy (NCBI): domain Eukaryota; kingdom Viridiplantae; phylum Streptophyta; class Magnoliopsida; order Malvales; family Malvaceae; genus Microcos; species Microcos paniculata. Next base: position 2,838,341 of record CP131459.1, on the reverse strand, counting down.
GTCTTGCATGTAATGCGAGACTAATTTCTAAATTTTCTCGATTTCTCCTTTCTCACTAACAAATCTACCTACTCTTCCTTTATCAATTCCCATTCAATTTCATACTTTACTAACACCAATTATACCCCAAAAGTTTCGGCCAACATCCCCTATTTCATCAAATTGATATTTATTCATCTCCAAAATTTCTAATTTTCATTTTTACACCTAATTTACTCCAAAAACATAATTAGAGTAATTTGATTTCACAAAATTAATACCTTGTATTTTCTCTTGAAAATTTTGGCACCCATACTTCCATATTGCCAATTCCTTCTTCAATGCATCCAAAAATCAAATCCTAATAATTCAATTCTCCACATTTGCATCCAAATTATTCCAAGAATACAATTAACTAATTAAATTCTTGAAAAATTGAAATCTTGCATTTTTCCTAGGAATTTCGGCTCATCACTTCATATTACATCTTGCTCACTTTGACACCTTTCAAGATCAATGTCTAGCAAATTCAAACCTTCCATATCTCTCTAATTCAACTTATAATTCTCTTGGCACATAAATTTTATGAATCTAAATTCCATAAAATACTAATTCCTTTCTTCCTTAATTTCATATACATAATTCATATTTCATGCAAAATTAACCTAATATCCATGATCAGCATGCTATAATCTCCAACATAACTCAAAATTAGGTGTACTTACCTTATGATTTTTCCAACTCCAACATAAACCCTAATATTTCTTTTCCAAATTACTTCCAACCAAACTCAAATTCACCAAAATTGGTAGAGGGCTATTTGATGGGCTTGTTGAGAGCTTCAATTTGACTATAAACTTGTGGGGGTTTGGTAGATTTAACTAGGAGAAATTAAGGTAGGAAGAATTTTGGTGAAAAATGAAGAAAATGGAGAAAAATGAAGAAAAATGGAGAACTTTATTGAAATTTCTTGAATTTCCTCCCATGCTTGGCCGGCCATCTCCCATTTATATGGCCATTGGCACATGACCAATTAAAGTCTTATGGTAAAATGACCATTTTACCCCCATGGACGATTTTATCCCAAAAAAATTAAAAATATTCCACTTATGTCCTTAATCAGTCCCAAACCTTATACACTGTCCCAAATTATTTTTCGAGCCCTGTCGAGTTAATCCACGTGTCACGGAATTTCCAAATTCCTTACCGTTTGTAAGTTATGTTAGTTCGAACTTCTCATGGGTAAAATGGTAATTGCACTTTAGATTTTCACGCAGCAGCTAGGCAGTTCTCAAGTACTAACAGTTTATGACAACATGGCGTCCTTCCATACTGTAGGAAAAATCATTTTCAGTGATTAAAAATCACTTTCCATTTATTTACAAAAATGCCATCGGACGTTGCAACATTTTGTTCTACAATATTTTCCTTCGACAAGGATATTTAGAAAAATGCTGTGATAGCTTCGAATATTCTAAGACACTAAAGAAGATAATTGGGTGATCGGGAAGGTCATTTATACCCTCAGTGTGATGTACGGAATTTTTGAAAATAATACAAAAAGTTGACTTTTGCTTTCTAGGTCAAAATTTGCCTTAGATATTTGGAGGCCAAAATGGGAAAAATTTTATTAAGTAAAAGTTGCCCTTTTGTTACTAAGAATACCTCCACATGCATATAAGCTCTAACTTAGCCATTCTAAGGCTAGGTGTCACAATTAGTAAAAGTAGTTCTTTATAATTATAATTAGCAATTTTGACTCACGCTAACGCCGCGGGATTATATAAAATTATATTATAATATTATTTTTTTATTTGTTAAAGCATATATGAAAAACTTATATTAGACCTATACAAATGTCATTGATCATATAGATATTGTAAATCTATGTGAAACTGTAATAAATTCTTTATATTTGTTAAAATGTTCATGCTTTTAACAATATTATTAATTGGGAACAATATTATGATAGAGAAATAAGATTACATGACGAATACACAATTAATAAGAGGAAAGATGGTTTCCTAAGAAATAGAAACAGTGTAACCATCAAACGCATGTTGCTTTTGAAATCAACAGGGAGCCAATAGTTACAAATTATCGTTCCTTTGGTTTAATTGTAAAAAATAAGTAAAATCATTCCTAGAAGTGGCTCCATCATTCAATTTTACTGTGAAAAATCGGTATTCAAAATAACTAAAGGATGAGAGGATTTTTTTTCTTTTCTTATTAATTGAAGGATGGTGAACTCAAGAAACTTTCAAAATATACAAAGGGGTAAAGGATTTTTTCTGCTTTTCTATGGAAATAGGAAGAATTTAAAAAAAAAATTAAGATAGAACTTAAAGGAGATGAGGGGAACTATTGTGATCTTTTTTTTTTTGAAAGGCAAAGAAAGATTTTATTATTTAGCAAATTAAGGTCATAAGCCATAAAAAAGATCACAACATCCAACTTTGAGTAAGAGTAAAAACACAGTAGAAAACGAACAAAAAAGTAGAAGGATTCTTATGATTTTAAGTAAAAGTTGAAGAATGATCGAAAATTTAAATATATTCATTTAAATCATTATAGAAAGACAAATATATACATTAAATTTGATTTCATAAAAATCAATAAAAGGTTATAATTGATATTTTATATGGTGTTGATATGTATGTATGTACGTACGTACGTACGTACGTATGTATATGGATTCTCTTTTTCATTCTCTATGGATGAGAAGTTTCTCTTTTGTTCTCCAAAAAATATGTAATTACTTTTTTAATTTAAAGTCCTTATTTTTTTTTTGAAAAAAGAAATATTATGAAAATTTAAATCATTATTAGAAAATAAAAATAAGTAAACTTAACTTCAAATTATAGAAATAATTCAAGGGTTATTTGTGAAACTTCACATATAGTCTGTAGCCATTTAAAACATTATAAAAAGACCAAAAGGATATTAAAGTTGGAAGTTCCATGGAATTCAATATCCGTCGATACATCGATATATCCATCGATATATCCGTAATCGATATGGATACTGCGATATTTTGTCGGTGGTCCTCAAACCACCGGATATCCGTCGATATATTCATATATCCGCGATATATATTGCGATGTTTAAAATATCCGTCAAAATCTTTAGTTTAATTTTGTAATCTGGTCTAAATGGTAAATTAATTTGAAATACTTAGGTGCTCGACTCAAATGGAAAATTGCTTGGCCTGTGGTGGAAACAAAAGGCTCAGGCCTAAGTGTCAAATTCAATCGCTTTCTTATATTGCAGGATTCACTTAAGTAAAATTCAAAGTTGATGTCCTAAATACTAAAAAAGACGCTCTACACTTGAATATTTTTCTTATTCTTAAAATATTAATGGGGATCTCTCTTTATTACATCGTGTGTATTTGACTTGTAATTACTTAATGGCAAAAACTTAGTTAATGCAACATTAAACTTAAATAGTAACTTGGGAAGCAGAAAAAAAATATAGCACTTTATAAATTATTGTATATATTTTTTTGATATGCTAATATTTTTAAAAAAAGTTCTACACAACTCTTGAAGTTTTCTTATAAATCATCATTCTTAATTTAAGGAGTGTTGAAATATTTAGTTTCTTTTTTTTTCATTCTTCACCATCATATTTGAGTGAATTTTTTTTTGGGCTTATCTTTTAGTTCATGGTCACGAATTAACAAAGTAAAAATTTATCAAGTCTTTCAAGTTTTAGATCCTCAGTCAACTAGACAAGATCAATTTGGAAATGAGGTGAGATAAGATTCATCTTTATTTAAATATTCTGAAAATTTATAATTTCCTAAATAAAATTTTCCTTTTGTAAAGATAATGTTGTTTAGAGAAGCTAGAAAATCTTTTGGGGAAGCATGTACACGAAGTTCAAGGGCGACCATGAAACCCGGTATAGATACAATTACAAAGTTGATTAATTCTCTATTTTTGCTTGAAAAATTATTATTACTACGATTCATTCAATGTAAAATATTCTTTGTTTTTTTATGTAGTTGATTGGTGGGAGTTATACGGGGAAAGTCCACCAATACGGCATAAATTGACTATGCAGATATTATCTCAAACTGTTTCATCTTCAACTTGTGAAAGAAATTGGAGTACATTTGCTTAAATCCACACAAAGCAACGAAATCGATTAGCTCATAGAACTCTACAAAATCTTGTGTATTGTTACTATAACATGAAACTACGAGTTAGAGATATGGAAGCTGCACAAGATGAGATGTCAGTGCTAGACCCATTGAATCTTCTTGATGTTACTGTTGAAATTGGTGATGAAGATGAATATCCTCTTTTTCAATGGATTAGGCCTGCACATTTAGATGGCCGTGATATGAAGCCTAATCCTAAGATCAGCAGTCATGCTCAAGAATTTGGGATTGATATTGATAAAGTGATGTCCAAAGAGGTTGGCTTAGATTCTTCATCAGATGAAACCATCGGTCTTCCACCTGGATTCGAAGGTCATTTAATGAATCAAGATGATGATGATGATGATAATGATGGTGATGATGATGATGATGGAAGAAGTGGGGAAAAGACTATAACAACAGGGACTCAGGGTGGGGGTGGAGAAAGAGGTACATAATATGCTTCAATGTGTGATTTTTCATATGACAGTGATCATTACAGACCATTGAGTCCTTTTACCGGTGAGGCAACTTTTACACATGCTACACAAAATGAGGACCATGGGTCTCGCAAAGCTGGGCATGGAGCTAAAGGAAAAAGGGGGAAAAAAACTATGGGTAATCTTGCTGATGATTTTGGCTCCATGAGCATAATCACAGAACAAAGTTCAGTCGGTTATAATGCACCAATGGAATCAAATTTTGGAAATTGGACTGATGATAGATATGGAGAATATAATTATGGAGCATCATATTCATCATGTCAGTATCCGTCAGATTATTCCCATGAACAACAAATTTTTCATGATGATCAATCAGCACAACCACAGGTGAATTATGGTCACTTCCCTCGCCTTGAAAATCTTTTGGTAGCTAGTACAACTGATTATTATGCCCATGTGCACAATTATGTGAATAATTATAGGAATACCATGACTTGGCATGAATATTGCTGCTATATTCAGCCTACCGACGGAAGTCAGGTTAATACTTTTGAGCCTCCAAGAAACTCAATGTGGTATTAAATGAGGTTGGAAACTTTGTATTATTAGTTAAACTTTGTAATATTTGATGTTGTTGGATATAAACATGTCACAAATATGCTTGATTGTCTTTTTTAATTATATTTCATACATTTTCGCCTATTTAAATAATTAGCAATACATTAATCACACATCTAAATATACTTTAATTAAGATATTATGACTCTAAAATATGTAAAAATATGTAAATAAACATAGGGTAAAATTTCATTTCAAAATTCTAATGTTTACTATAAATATCCATGATTTTATATAATTTTTATCACTTTTTTGCGATATCGATATTTTTTGCGATATATCCGTAATTTTGAGGGTGCTATATCGATATGGATATCGATATCTAATTCCATGGTTGGAACTACATGAATTGGAGTGAGGTTATATATGGAATTTCATAGGGTGTTAACTTTAATATCTATAGATAGATAATAATAATAATATATAAAAAATAATTAATAATATATTGTTTATACGAAATCATGATTTAGATATAAATATAACAATAAAATATATGCTAATACAGATATATATATATATATATATATATGAGGAGGGATTCATTTACACCCAATAAACCCTTTTTATAACTAATGTACGATTAATATTTTAACAATCCGTCCGTTAGATTTAAAAATATATTCGAATTTATTATGCATGTAAAATTTCAAGTCCATTTTATGATATTGATCTATATTCTAACATTTTTGGATATTGTTAATATATATTTAACGTTGAAAAATTCTATCCTATTAAAATATAAGCTAGACCTTTTAAATTAACTTGAAATATATAAATATATAAATATATATATATATATATTATCTTCTTTTTATTAAATAAACTATTATTACAAATAACATTTATATAAATAATAAAATAATTAATAAAAGGGAACTAGAATAGTCGGTTCCAGATCCTTTTAAGTGGAACCGAACTGGATACCATGTCTAGTTCTGGAATTAAATTTAAGGTTCGGTTTCGGTTTTTCCCCTTAAGGTTTCGGTTCGTTTTGACAGTTCGAACGAAACTGTGGACACTGCTACCTATTAGAGGTGGCAAAGCTGGTAGGTTGGGCGGGTTTTGAGACATTATTCATGTTCGGCTTACTTCAAATTTGGATGTTCGATTCATTTTTGTTCGGTTGATTCGAGTTTAGACTTAAGTCGATCTTGGGTTTGTTTTTTACATTAAGTTCAGATATTTTCAGGCTTGGTCTTGGATCAGTCTTGGGTGCGGACAATTTCGTATTCAAGCTTTAGGGGTTCAGGTGCTTGACTTTCTTTGTCAACTAGGTTTTTGACAGATTTGGATTTTCAGGTTCGGATTCACCACAGTTACCCATATCCAACACATCACCCGATCCAAGTAGGCACAGCTTTTTCCATTACAAATAACCTTAATTTTGCAGGTTGTATCTATTCTCTAATCTCTACTGCCGAAATTGATTAAATAAAACAGGTTTACCTATTTCTACTCCAAAAATTAAGTAATCAATCCATAACGAAATAAGTTAATCTCTTGCATAACTGATCGGCCGGACAAGGACAATTACTTGCTTGAACAGAGTTCCTTTGGCGAAGGCTGCTGCCACAATTTTTCTCATGAAAACAAAAATTTCCAGGATTTTATATAAAGTCAAGTGGGGGACCAAAGTGTACCGTTGGCATAAAATATCAAATACTACAGTCGTGGCGGATGGATGGAACCTTCAAAGATAGATGATTTCATCGATTCCGTAATGCAAGACAATGAAGAGAGACTCAGCTCTCACGTGAATGCCGCAGCAGACTAACGTAATACCCATCTCTTTCGCCAGCAATCTAGACACGCGAAGAATATTAAAAAAAGGGTAATGAATATTAAATTTGGAAAACAGCCATGGATTTGACCATTATTTTACCTGGGATCATAATCTGATTATGATCATGGGGTAACAGGATCATTTGATGTTTGTCCTTTTGTGGGTTTCTGCTAATTTGCTGAATGACCCAAAGCAAACTGCCAAATCATGGGTAGTAAAATTAGTTGGCGTGTAACTTCCTCTGATCTGACAATTGAAATGAAATTGTTACTTAAAGAAGAATAAAATTGTGGCCATGGCAAGTTGACAATATGGAGAGCTTCAATATATTGTTTTTAATTAGGTTAAACTTTTGTTTAATTGTTAAAATGATCTTATATATTTTTGTCCCTTTTTAAACGTGGGGTTTTGTTAATAGTCCAAGATTTGAAAATTATTTCTGTTCTATATCTATCCTGAGCTTTGTGAAAAAAAAAAAACTTTCCAAGTTCCACATATACACAGAAGACAAGTTTTCTTTCTTTTTCTTTTTCTTTTTCCTCTCTTTTTAAGTATTTGAGTTTGTCCGAATTTGAATGTAATTACCAGAACTAAGAGTTCAGTGCTCTATCAAACCGGGTTGTTGGTGGTTTGGGTTGCTAGTTGGTAGTTAAGTAATGGGTTAATCATATAGTAACTTGTTATTATGGTAAGGCTAATTAAGATATGTTCTAACTGTATATTTTGAGGTATCTTAAACCTTGGAAATTCTTGGCCAAAAAAAAAAGGGGCCTTGGAAATTCCATTTGTTATTTTGGGTGTTCTTTGGGCGAATGACATGGTGTAATTGGCGGATGTGATTCTTAGAACCAGATTCCTTGGGTCTGACACTAAGGAAACCCTTAAAAATTCAACATGCTTAATTCAGAAAACTAGTTTGGCAAGCAAGCAAGGCTCTTCTTTGCTTAAGTTCCATAATTTATAAAATGCAGAATCAGTTTTTTATTTAAGCATTAGAAACCAATGGGATAACATCAAACTATTAGAATCAAGATGAATTGAGAAGGTGGCCTTCTAGTTGCTGTTGCTTATGTAACAAAGCGGTTACAGGCTATAGCTTTGATTGATTCTGAAACTTTAATCTATTGGATAAATAATTAAATATACCTGTCTCTTTCTCTGTTTATGGTTTCTTGGGCACCTGTCTGAGAGACATAGTCCTTGAGAAAAACAACAGATTATTGAAATTTGTGAAAAATCAGGAAAAATAATCAGAGAAAAGGTGTAGCTATGCCTATTGAAATTTTTTTCATAAAATGGAACTACCTACAATGGAAGTTTCTGCATCAATTAACAGATTTAAACATCTAAATTCTGTAATGTATTCTGAGATACTTGAGACCTTCTTTCCCTATTGGCAAACCATTGAACTGTTCTTCTAGCAATTGGCAACCAAAGCCTTCTTATTCTTTCCTCTTTTGTGTAACTTTCAGACGATAAAGACTGATCACCTGTTCTGTTTCTTGTACTGAAATCTCGAAGCCTGGATAAAGCAGTGATCTCAGACATTGATCTTTTCTCAGCTTGATTAACGACCCTTGATGTAGTATGACTGGAAGTGGCCGCAGAATTTGATGTTGAAGGAAAACTGGGACCTAAAACTGGATTGTTCATGTTAATTGAATTAACTTTGCTCTCAAACAATCTCTTTATCTCCAACTCCTCCTTAATCTTCATAATTTGCTCCTTTTCGATCGGTCTTGATTGTGGAAACTGCCCATCGTTTGTTTCCAGAGAAGAAAATCTGTTGCTGGACATTTCATGAAGCATCTCGGAATTCAAGAACATCAGGTCTGAAGAACTCACACTGCTCCATCGGTTCTTCAAAACTACATCAGATACGATGATCTTGTGATTGAACTTATGGAAGACCCTCCCATCGTTATCATCGTCATCCTTTTCAGCAGCAGCAGCTTCTTGAATCAGACCTTCATGTTCGATATTTCCCTTTTCCAGTATTTTCCTGAAACTGCTTCCAATGCTGAATCTTGATGAGCCATGATGATTCCCTTGCTCTCTCTGGACATATAGCTCTATGTTTGAGTCCTCTCTTATCTCAGATGGGTTCCTTAAGTAACGCATGCTATTTGAGTATGTAAAGATTGTTGGATCCTCAGCGTTGATTTTCTGCCTGCAAAGAGGGCAGCTGGAGTGTTTTTCTAGCCACTGATCAATACAATCAATGTGAAAGGCATGTTTGCACTTAGGCAGCAACCTTAGGATTTCGATATCTTCGAATTTCGATAGGCAGACCGCACATTCGAGCCCTTGTTTTGATCCTTTAAGGGAGGAGAATTTAAAGAAAGGAAGTGATTCTATAACTTTCTTGTCGATTCCGGAGAATTGAGACCTTGTTCTGTGGAGTAGTCCAGGGTGGAGACCACCATGAACTGTTCCTCCTCTGTGACAGAATTTGGCATAAACAAGCAGGAAAACCGTCAAGCAAAACATGACAAGGAGAATACCTATGACAACTGCAAGACTTGGTCGGAAGTTTGTGACAGCATCTCCTGAAGCTGGATCATTCTCGCTAGAGGGGGATTGTGCATCCACATGGAAAAGAAGGGGAAAAACTACTACTAAACTAATTACCCTCAATTGATTCATTGGAAGATTTGTGTCTCAGAAAACTTCCCCACAATTCCAATGCTTTCTCTGGCATTTCAGCTGAAAAAATGGATGTCTTCCGGGCAGAACTTTACATATTGCACATGGGGTAGTTTAATATGGATTTGTTATGCATGATCCTGACCAACATGTCACTCCCCAAAAGGGTGTCTCTTCCTGTTTGTCAGTTTCCTTGCTTTTCAGGCTGTGGTCTGCGGCCCAAGTCTTTATATTGGAGTACCGGTTTTTAACTGTGAAAATTCAGAAAATGAGAACATTGTGATGAGGCTTTTGATTTAATACAATTTGGTCTCTAACCTGGTAGGCTTGTTTCCTTGGATAGCAATTTGCCTTGCAAGAAAAACATCTGATATCATCTATGATGAGAAATTTTTAAAAAGTTTTTTGTCCATTCTGATGACACCCGCAAGTTATTAATTGTTTCATCACAGGGCTTCTTGAAAGAGTTAAAAGTTTGGCATTTTTTTGTAAATTTCCCGGTATTTGGTAGTCATATTGGACCCCGACTAATTTAGGGTCGAGCTGCATCAGACCTCAAATGGTGGAAGCACTCCCCAGCATATTTTCTCCATTTACAAAACTCAAACCGGAGAAATTTCTTAAGGAACATCGTGCTCCTTTTACTTGACCCAATAAGCATCCATAAGGATTTGACATTTTCAATTATATTAATAAATGTTTCCAATTGGACAGATCTCTGGATCTTCTAAATTTTTCATCAGATAAAAACTGTTTGTCCTGTTACGTAATTAGCATCTACTAACATCCTTAGTGTCAAAGAATAAAAAATGGGAAGGTTTCTCTTCCTCTTGGTTGCTACATGGAAAGGGAATATCAAAGTCTAGTTAGATTGTAATTATAAAAGTCAAATTTGCTTCCATTATGATAACGAGAAAGTCAAGGGGTTGCATCTAGTCTATCTGTTGCATTAGGTTAGGTTGTTTTAGGTGATCTCACAGCATAGCCCACAGCTCTTCGGCTGATCTAGCCAGCTAAAATGACTCCCAAATGTACAAATGAACTCTTTCTTCTACTACTACGAAAGATAAACACGAAGTCAAATGGGAGAAATTCCTGGCAAGTCATCGACACACCCTTCTGGTCTTTCATTAAACCAGCCTAGCTAGAATCTTAGGCAAGCCAAGCTGTTTGATTAATAAAAAAAAATCACTTCAACGTACAAGAAGTTTGTAAAGTTGTAGATGTTTACTAACAGTAAGGCAACGAGTGAAATATATTGCAACTTGAATTCTGATATGAACCAGATACGGTTCACGGTGGGCTTGAATCTTGATGCTTTATTCAACTTGCCTCTTATAATTTCTCCTGGTAAAATCTTGTCAAGTTACAGGAAGACAGAATATTCAAGTGAATCTTTGATCGTACTGTAGAAGTAGAAGCTTAGTATCAAAGCAACCATCCTGGGGAGCCAAGCTGTGAGGAATAAACAAAGACACATGAAACCCGGCAGTGTTTTCTGGTGAAGCACATGCCAAGGGGAAAACCCCAGAGCCAATAACTATAATACAGGCATTGCAGGTAATTAAAAAGTTTGGCCTTCAACTACAACAAACATAATAGAATATATATGTAGAGGAGCAATAAAAGTAAAATAAGAGGTTATTGTTGTTAGTGAGGCTGTGATGTTTACCTCAGACATGACATAAGAAAAGGAGACTTGAAGATATCCATCCAACTTTCTGTTTTTCTTTTCCACTTGAAAGCTCTGTGTGATGACCATTTGGTTTCCCAGAACCACACGACGTCTGCAACCTGTAAAAAGGACCCTATGAAACGGTATGTGCTGTCATGCTGAGGTAGACTAACTGTTTTATGTCATAACCTTATCTATGTAATGTTGGCTCCAACCTTTCGGTTTTGGTTCCAACTAAATTTCGTTGATGAACCATGCTATAAACTTGGATGCAACATTAAAACTTCCTGATGCATTCAATTTCCTTGACTCCGGATTAGTCGGACTTCAATGTGACCATCGGATAATGGGGGATTTATACCAAAAGTTTTTTTCACTTTACTGCACAATATTGACCCAATCCTGAAAGGATGAATTCAAGTTGGTGAACAAAGATTGAATGTAAGCCGATTATAGCAATAATGAACCCTTTCCACGAGCCCTATCAAAGTCAAATCCATGATCTCCTCATCCAGCAAATGTCCGCAACTAATGCATATAAGATGTTTGAATTTGGTAAGGTATATCTAAAATGATCCCTGTAGTATACGCCATTGCATTCGAAAAAGTAACATAAAAACCTTAAACCATCCATATCTACCAAAGTAGCTGTGAAATCTCCATATCCGCTACATGAGCAGATCAGAATCTGAAGCTTAAAGTACTGGCTGATGAAATACAACAAATATGCTTAAATAACTATTTGACAAAGAAATGATTATAGAAATTATTACATACAACTGTAGTAGTCAACTGCAGCAGCTAATACAACCGGAAAGAAAACATACAATTATAACTCGGTGAGAAAAGCAAGGACTCTCGCTAGTGTATGGCCAACACAGTCATTCTCGATTGGATGTCAATATATCTTATGGCACCGAAGAACCATTCTAAGCTTCAGCTCTGAGCAGAGGCAGCAGGGTTGGTATTTGGAAATGTTGCTAAGCCATTATTATTGTCTGGATTAGTGCACTCTTCACTGGCATGCTGAACAAACTCTTCAGGAGACATGTGGGTACCATGGCAAGCACAAACAATCTTTATCTGATTTGCACTGAATCTGTAAGTAACACCAGATATTGTTCTACCGTGCGGGCCGGTACCTGTGGTTGAAACCCACGGTAAATTTGGATAAGAACCGGATCCCCCAAACTTCAGGTCAGCAGCGATACCAGGCTTTATGGCCGAAAAATCTAGAGATAAGCCTTCTCCTGTTGATCGATCAGATGCAATGTTTGCTCTGAGATTCAAGCTGCTTCCTTTTACATCTTCCTCTGCCTGAGTAGAGGAGCCTTCCTCTGTGGCATGCTGCTTACCTTCACCTTTGACTCGTTCGAATGTCCTGCCATCATATTGTGCAGCCTCAGAGGAATTGCGTGCAACTGTATGCATAGAAGCTACATTCAAAAAAGGGAAAATAAAACAAATTCATTAGCAAACATTGGCCTTGATGATAACACAGGAAAATGAAGGTAAAATGTATTCTAAAGAAAACAAGTGATCAGATTATTATTAGTTAGAGGTCAGAATATCATAACTCTAGAAACTTGAAAATCTTTGGCAGCACATAGTCTGAAGGCATAAATACTTAATCCACTGTTGAGATAAATATCATATAAATTCCTTAAAAGTTTTTATGCAGCAAGTTAGTACCAAGATGGATTAACCACAGTTCTGTTTCCTTTTTCTTCCAGAATATTCAACTGCGCTGCTAATCTTGCTTTCTTGTCAGGGCAAGTTGGCAAGAAAGTTCCCAAGTAGACAAAGTGTACATCATTAATATATGTCTACATCAGGATAGTTCAGAGTGTTTTAGAAATGCATAATAAACATATTTTACGTATAATATCCTCATCCACTAAACCAATTAAAAGGTTTCCACCACATCCCCTCTCCTTTTTCTTTTCTTCAAGCAAAGGGAGAAAGAGGTATACCTTGTGATATTTTTAATCCATCATTGTGCTTATCCAGATTAGATGGACCTCTGCCAGCAAAGGATGGGTGGAACTGTGGAGGGTGAGAGACCATCCCCCAGGGATTATCCTTATCCAGCATCGGAAGTTGTACAGGTGAGTAGCCAAACATTACAGGCAAGCTTCCAGGATTCACAGGCTGGGTCGCAGACCGTTCACTAGTTCCAGCAGGCATAATCTGTATCATGCCAGGTAGTGTATGCCCCGATGAGCTGGGTGTTCCAACGGAGTTAGAGTCCTTCACAGGCAATGAATAAGGTACATTCATGACATTTACTGATTGAACAGGGAATGGGTTGCCATAAGTCAAGTTTCCAAACTTAACCTCCTTAGGCACCTCAGAAGAACCACTAACTCCAATAAACCGTTTGGACCCATCATCATGGTGTGAAACCAGCCTCGAGGTTGAACCTTCAACTTCGGACTCTGCCACATCTTCATTCTCAGCAGTGGAGCCTTCTTCTGTTGTTATTGAAATATGTGATGTTTTGGGCTTTTCATGGAAATCAGTACGATGAGCTTCTCTTTCAAGCTTCTTTGGATTGTTTATCTCATCAAACAACATCTTACGTTTACTGCCTGCTTCTGACCGCTTGTCTTCATCTATTTCAGCAGACCTGTTATTGTTTGTAGTCCAGAGACCTCTCCCATTCAAGTTCACAGAAGCTTCGGCATCACCAGCTGCCTTGGAAAGGTCATTAAAGAAGTTTTCTGAATGTTTCCCTGAATCAGTTCTCTGAGAACCCACACTGGTGTCCTGTTTCTGGGGGCCAGCTTGAAGGAAGTTTTTGAAGTCATCTACTATTTTGATGCCTCTATCGCCTTCTTCTGTCCTAGTATCTGAAGAGCTACCAATTTTGCCTTTGGATTTGGCGGATGATGCACCACAAGATAGACCCAAGCTAAGCTCAAGCCCATTGTCATCCTCCATTTTATAGAATCACAGTATATTACTGATGTTCAAGCATATCCTCTCCATAGACCATCCATCATAAGAAACATACTACAACCTCATATAATCTTCATAAATTTACGTGCCTGCACAAAAGTCAAAATTTATCAGGGAAATACTGAATACAAGAGTTAAAAAAAACCTCGACCAACCCATTTTCATATTAGTCTCACCCAACTCAAATGTTAGAAAAATGGTTAAAAGGAAACAAAATGCAAAAACGAGGACATTGTAGAAGTGAATGGCTACCAAGTGGAAGCTGCTATCAAATACTAAAATCATTGCAAAAACTAACAAAATTCCAACTACTCTACAGTCTACACTAACAAAAAACTTGAAGAAAGCAGTAAAAAAGATTACTACTCAGACATTTAAATTGGTAGATACATAATAACATATTGAACAGTTACTCCAAAAACATCTATATGATCCAAGAACAATGCCAAGGCTCCACTTATTTGCCAAGAAAAAGTAAGAAAAACCAATAACTTTCTAAAATCAAATTATCCACAAACCCAAAATCAAAATTCTGCATGATAACGGTTCAAAAAGCAGCTACACAAGTTAACCAAGACAAAAGGTCTATTCTCTTTCCAGAGGGGGTGCAAAGTTTCAGATAAGAACAACGAAAGAGCATACGACCCAGAATCTGTATTTAACTATTAATTTATTTTTCATATTCGTTTATCAGAAAAGAACAGGTACATCCAGATCTTCATCAGCAAAATCAACGAAATCAATAACCCATAAACTAAGATAACAGTAAAATAAAACCATACCCAGAATCAGTCTGCACTGAAATTCATAATTAGATCCAAATAAAACCAGAAACCCATATCCAAAAATCAACAAACTTCATCAAAACCCCCCACAGATTCACTTAAAAGACACAAGCTTTGAAAACAATAATCTCAAACATAACTACAGAAAGCACAAAAACTATCAAAGAAAAGGGTAGCCAAAAAGATAGAAAAAGAGAAAAAAGAAACGGAGAGTTACCTAATGAAGACAGACAAGATCAAAAGAGCCAAAGCCAAGGTTGTCTTTGCTCGTGCATAGGTAAGGAGGACACTGAGAAATGGGGAAAAAATGTTTTAAACACCTACTGCTATTTCTTCTATATATTTATTTATTATTTACACCATGTGGTTTTCATGTATATAAATATTCTTAGTGCAGCTATCATACCATACATATT
The DNA here is from genome assembly GCA_030664755.1 of Microcos paniculata. Lineage (NCBI taxonomy): Eukaryota > Viridiplantae > Streptophyta > Magnoliopsida > Malvales > Malvaceae > Microcos > Microcos paniculata. The sequence goes on along the minus strand of CP131459.1, from coordinate 2,822,888 downwards.
ACTACTAATTTGAAATTTCTTTTATTTTATCCTTTGCCCATTTCCAAAATTCTTTGCTAATTTGCAATTTTTACCCATTCTTTTTGTTTCTGTAAATTTAGTCCTTCTCTTCATGTCCAATTCTGTTTAAGCTTTACTTTGTTAAAGGTAAGATACATTGGAGACTGAACTGACCGAAGCAATGCCAGTTGCTTAGCTAATAAAATCTAAATCTTACATTATCTAAATAATTTGTTGCCAAAAAAATAATTTATTGACTAAATCACCTCCAAATCTTTCATCATGTGAGTGAGGACTTGGTCTGGTCTTTTGTCCTCTTTGCCTGTATACTTTTCACTCCATTCAATTTTTTTAATGTTACATGAAGCAATATACGAGGAAAGGAGGAGAACTATCTTATTTGTTCTGGTCTGTCTTTACAAAGATTTTTTAAGGATTTATGAGTTATTTAATTCCAAACAGCATTGAATTGAGTGCAAAATCTGAGCTATGTAATGGAAGACTCATCCATTGAAGTGGCATTGGTTCCCAGGTAACCAAGCAAAGGGTGACAAGTGCCTTTGTACTTCTTTTTTCCCTTTTAAAGAACGAAAAACTACTCATTAGGCTAAGCTCAGCAATTAAGAAAATTTAAGTCCCAGATTGAGCAACATCTTACTGACAATTAGGAACCAGACAATCTTTTCCTCAAAAAAAAAGGAACCAGACAATCTTGTGACAGAGATGCCTCCTCCTGTCTACACAGGAAACAGAGCATGAGCAACATGTTGTTTTTTCCAATGGCCTTGTGCTAAACCAACAGAGAATTATCGTCTCAGCAATGACAGTATTTTAACCATAGAGTTACAGCTTTCAGTGTGCTTATGATCTGGGTAAAGTCTTGCATTCTCGAAGATATAAGATATGAGATTTGAGACAATCTTACAAGAGTTTTTTCTGCAGATAAATTGAATAAGAGGATATATCCCAATAGAATGTATCATAAATAACTAAAAAGCATCAAAACATAATAGTAACTTTCATTGATTTAAAGTATTTCCAGGGGCATTCCCCTTTACCAGGCATGATGTCTGTTGCCTCCTAGTCCTACGAAATCCAAAACCTACCATAAAAAGGGAAAATCAAACCTAGAAAACTGTCAGTATCTCCATCAACATGGCGAGTTCTATTTTAGCTTTCTTCTCTTAATCGCTTCAAACACTGGCAGTCTCCTTGAAGTGATGACAAAGCAAAGATCCCCTGTCTGAAGGTTCCTAAACACCCACAATGTAACAAAATCTTGATACGCAAGTAGGCTATGATCATTGCAAAAGTTAATCCAACCTTCTTTGAGGACATGAATTTTGGCTGACCACGTTATAAATGTCATTGGGTACTCTTTCCCATCTGCATCATAAATTTTCACAGGAATCCCTTTACTAAAATCCTCTCCATCTTTCAGCAATGGCAACACAGCCTCTGTTACATGAGATTTTTTGAGTGAAAGCCTGCATTGACTAACCTTCACATCGCTCTCTGTCAGCTGCTTCTCGAATGGTTTGCTGCACCTCCCAATTAGACCATTAAGAGATGCCACCGGGGGTATATTAGGGGCAGAATAGCTGCTTAAAGGTAGGCATAACTTTGGGGTTGCTGGCAAATTTTGTGCCTTGACTCTTACTTCTTTTGGCGCTTTTGGTTTGTTTCTTCTATTTCCTATTTGACAAATAACTCCAGTTTTCAATTCATGCAAAGCTACTGCAGTCTCATTGTTCAATTTCTCATACTTCAACGAAGCAATACGAAGTCCGGCCAAATACTTTTCCCTGGATTCTTCATTCTCAGTTCCTTCAGAATTCTCCATTTTCTTTTCCTGAATTCCTGTGTAAGTTGGAGGGAGGGAGAAGATTTTTGCTAGGAGAAGTTTTAGTCAGACAAGAAAAATGCGTATGGATTGGGTAAATAAAACCCTAAACCTCCAAAACCCCCGGCCGCGTAAAAAATATACCTCCCCAAGTAACTCTTTAAGTGCCCCTCAAGTTTAAGAATGAGATTTTCTATTATTCTTTCTTTAGGCCCACTTTTAAGCCCATACTAGAAATTGCTCGGGTTTTTCGCTCGGGTTTTTGTCTCGGGACATATTTCTAATTTAAAGTTAAAATTTATTTTAAAACATATTTAAAATTTTAGAGGTTTGTTAAAAAAAATTGTACATGCACACTCATTACATCAAAGCTGTCAGTAGTTTTCTCCTCAGCTTCAGAAACCTTAATGAAAACTTTGTCATTCACATCACTGGCTTGAGATCTTTGATGTCATCCGTTTCAACTTTCAAGAATCCCAACAATATCATCCTCCATCCATTGAACTCAACCTCTGTCTCAGCATAAATTTAATTAAAAAATATAGAAGGAAAAATAGTTAAATCTCAAATTAAACCTTAACCTATGTTATCTAAATGTCAAATTACTGTCTCGCTAAAAAAATATCAAATTATTGCAAAGATGGGATGTACCTTTTTTTGCTATGAAAAGCTCCAGAAGCGCACCATCAAATCAACCCTTCGCATCATCCCCGTACTCTAATCCCTGTTTCATCTTTCTTTGATTTCTTTGTTTTGGTCTCCTTACGCTTCTTTTTCTATGGATACCAACCATGTTATTTCCTACAAAGACTCTCTCCTCAGTAATGGTGGGGGTGTCACCGGTATCCCTATCTCCTCCATTGACTGCATTAATGAGGTCATTACTCATAAGAACCTCACTGAGAATGCCATTAATACCAGCGACAACATTGATGAAGGAAATCTTAATATTTCTTTATCTTTAGAAGACAAGAAAAGGATCCGAGCGAGATGGTCTCAAGCACTCATTGTTAAAGTCTTTGGTAAGATAATAGGGTATAATTACCTCATGCTAAAAACCAGACAGTTATCGAAGCTTCATACAGATCCGACAGTTGTTGATCTGGGTGATGATTTTTTCCTCTTTCGTTTCAACAACTCTGAAGACTACAACTTTGTTTTAAAGGAAGGGCCTTGGTTTATAAATGGCCACTTTCTATCTATTAGAGCGTGGGAACTGAATTTCAAAGCTTTGACTGCAAGCCTCCTTTGTCGCCATTTAGCTGAGGCTTCCGGAGCTCCCCGTGGAGTACTTTGATTATCAGGTACTATGTCTGATTGGGGAAAAGCTTGGTACTCTACTAAAAGTTGATAATAAGACACTTGCAGGAGAAAAAGGACGATATGCAAGGATCTGTGTCCAAATAGATCTAAGCAAACCTCTTGTTCGTAACATCTCCATTGAAGGAATGAAACAGCATGTGGTATATGAGGGTATTAATTCCCTATGCTTTCACTGCGCGCTAGTTGGCCATATAGAAGAAAAATGTCCACAAATCATGCCTGCAATCAAATCAAATGATCCCACTGCAAATCATCTCCCACCCGTTCATGAAGGTTTCGGTCCCTGGATGGTTGTACACCATAAGAAAAATTGGGACCCTTTGACCCGATAAGTCCAACCAAACTTGGAGGGAAACATTTAAATGTTGACACGTTGGTCCTTTCACATGAGGCACAAAGTCAAGAAACAGCTACAGAGGTCAAGATCTCTGACGCACCAGAAACTTCGATTTCATTTGCCAAGGAGAACACCAATTTGGGAGCAAATGGAAAAGGCAAACAAAAAGCACTCGCAGAGCAAACAGTCCAGCCGAGTGAAACCACCTTTTGGAGTTCCAAAAATCATCTAGTCCAAGGCGAAGATTCAAACAATGGGTCCGAAACCCAAGCAGTTATTTCCACTCTAAGGGCTTCTGCAATGTCTGCTATGGTTAGGGGCTCGATTAAGTCCACTTTCATGCAAAACCAACAAGGTCAGCTTGAAGGTCAGCTTGGGACGAGTTCTAGTAAAGGGACTGCTAAAAGGAAGAATGGGGTTTCTTTTTCTATCTGCAGCGATCCAACCAAACATAACTCAAGCAAAGAAACAGATACCCAAATCCAAGAAGATGATTCAGGCTCTCCGAGAATGAAACAACAGATGATTTCTGAGAATAGGGGCGGAACCTCACCCTGTTCGCTGTCGGACCAGAATCCAGAAGAACACCCAGGCCCTGCTACTGTCAGCTCAACTAAGGGACCTCTCAGTGTCTCAACAAATGACCCCAAGGACCATTCTTCACCGACCCATCTCTCCATCAACGTCTTCCAGCCAGCCTTAACCGCTCTTTGTCTTCCAAGCCTAGAGGCTTCCAGACCAACACCGTCGAGCTCACACCCAGGACCTCCTGCTGGAGGACGAGACTTGGATGAACTCGCGAACCCCCTCTCTAATCACTCCACAAGCTATGCCAATCTCTCTAGAATTTAGTTTCGTAAAATATTAGAAGCCATTATGGACACCACAGGCTTGGTACCCACCCTTTTGGATGCTAGCCCTGGACTCACATTACCTCACATGCAATCTACTGGAATATCAACTCAAGGGAAATCTGCTCATAGCTGCAAGACTAGGTCTCAGCTTGGAATAAGGCACCTCAGCATATGCGCAAAATCCTTGCATTTACACAAGGAAGACAGCCTTCTTCACAAGATTCTGATCCATACAAAGAGGTTCAGCTGAAACTGGAATTGGCCACCAAGCCAAGAACTAGGAAGGCACAGAAAGAGCTCACCAACAACACCACCACTAGTACCAATGTCAATTCTCCTTTGGAACTATCGAGGTGCTAGGCACCCAGATTTTCGGAGCACTGCAAGGGATCTCATTAAGCTTCATAAACCAGAAATGATGGTTATTACATAAACAAGGGTGAGGATCTCAAATGCTATGCAAATTGTTGATAGGCTTGACTTCAACAAATGTATGGACACTAATACTATTCGCTACCGCGAAGGCATTTGGCTGCTTTGGAGCTCCAACGCTGTCCATATTGACGAAATTGGGTAAACTAAGCAAGAAATTCATGCTCTTATTAAGGTAAATTCCCTAAACCACTCTTGGTTATTTTCTGCACTTTATGCTAGTCCTAGACAAACAGAACGTAGATTACTTTGGGAAAACCTCCTAAAGGTTTTTGAGAATCATAATTTACCTTGGTTAGTATGTGGAGATTTTAATGAAGTACTGTTGCATTTGGACAAAAAAGGTGGTAACACCCCGTCCTTGAGTAGGACAAGGGCTTTCAATGACTATTTAAATAGCTGTGACTTATCCGACTTGGGTTTCAATGGTCCAAGGTTCACTTGGTCAAATAGTAGACAAATCACAGATTTAATCTAAGAGAGAATTGACCTGGCTTTTGCCAATCCTAGTTGGAGAACCATTTACCCTGATGCGAATGTGCAGCATTTAACGCGTGTCCACTCTGACCATTGTCCTATCTTAATATCCCTTACCCAACCGGATACTTCCAGTGGCCCAAGACCTTTTAGACTACAAAAAATGTGTTCAACCACCCCGATTTTCTTTCTTTTATCGAGCGAAGTTGGCATAAACCTTCTATCAATTTGGCATAATCGGTTGATAGGTTGAAGAAAGATATGATTAAGTGGAATAAGAAGTCCTTTGGGAATGTTTTTCAAAATAAAAGACGAATCCTGGCGAGGTTAGTAGGTATTGAAAGAGCCTTACAAACTGCTCCTTGTCAATTTCTTCTCGACCTCCAACGATCGCTCATGGAAGATTACAAAATTGCTTTGAGGGATGAAGAGGACCTTTGGACTCTTAAATCCAGAGTTGATTAGCTGTCAGATGGGGATAAGAATACCAAATTCTTCCAAGTTTCAACCATTGTTCGGAGATCTCGCAACAAGATCCTCAAGATAAAAAACCCTAATTATAAATGGATTGACAACTAGGAAGATAATAGAGCACTTATAAGAGAAAACTTTGTTTCTTTATTCTCATCTAGCCATTCATTTGAGACTCTCACTTGCTTAAATGGCCCTTTAAAACTTGTACCAATTTCTGATCAAGAAAAATCTCATATCCTTCAGCCTATCACTTCGGTTGGAATCCAGAAGGTTGTTTGGTCCTTTAAATCATTCAAAGCTCTGAGACCAGATGGTCTCCATCCTTATTTCTACCATCGCTATTGGCCCATTGTTAAGGACAAATTCTTGGATACGGTCTACCAAATCTTTCACACTGGTTCCATGCCTTCTTCCCTTTGCGAGACCCTTATCTCTCTCATCCCAAAAATTCCGAATCCCAGCAAAATTGAACAATTTAGGCCAATCAGCCTTTGCAATCTCCCATATAAGATCGTCACAAAAATCATGGTCCAACGCCTTCAACCACTACTTGGAAAGTTAATTTCCCCTTTCCAATCCAGTTTCATACCAAGGAGATCTAGCATTGTGATCGGGAAATTTCGCAAGAGTACGAAATCAAGTAATATAGCTTGGAGTATTCCAAGGTCGATCCCACGAGGACTTGTGAATTGCTAAATCCTAATTCTAATAGAGTTTAATAAAAGAGAAAAGCTAATTTATCAAAGGCAAAGAATAAAATCAAGAAATTATAATCTAATCTAATTAACCAAAAGAACAATGATAAAAAGATGAACAATATTAAAAGCGTTAGGGTTTAGGCTTCTCTTCTAGGTATTTAATTCAATTATGTATGAATTTAGTTAACAGGGCTAAAATAACAATCACTCATCTACTTAGGAACCCTCTCAGATCATCCTAAGCTTTCCTAACTAAGTGATTACCACCTCTCAGTGCATAAACTAATTAGCTATGAACATTAAGATCCTAGGATTAATAATTAAATCAGGTTCTCTTGAAACTAATTTAATTATGGTTATCACAATAAACTGAATTATTAAATCAGGTTCTCTTGAAACTAATTTAATTATGGTTATCACAATAAACTGAATTACTCTCGTATCCAATTAGATTGTGTCTATTTTCCTAGAGCACGAATCATACTTCAGCTCTCAGTCTTTCATACAATTCCAAAAATCTATTATATGGTGATCAGGCATATAACGGAATTAAGTACAAAGAAAATAGATTTAACCCCAAGAAAACCAATTAATGCAATAATTAAATTAAAATCCCTAGAAGATCTACCCAAATCCCCAACAAGGAATTTAAGTATTAAAAGAAAATATAATAAAGAAAAATAAATGCATTAAAGAAGAAAATAAAGATAAGAAATTCTCCCAAAGAAGACAAAGTCTGCTCCCTTGAGCTCTTGCTCTCCAAAATCTTCCTCCCCCCAAAAGGGAGTCTCCAAGAGTTCTCCTCAGAGTTCTAAAATAAAGTATTTATACTAGCTAACTAGGGTATTTACATGACTTAAGGAATAAGAATTCTAATTCTAGTTGGACTTTTAATTAAAATAAAACACATGAGTCCAAAGCCCAACTGCTAGGTCCAATATTCGGCGTGTAAAAGGTTGGTAATCAGGCAAGAAACGGCGCCGTTTGTGCATTGTTCCGGGGCCGTATCATTGCCGAGGCGTAACTGCAAATTTTGCTGAAAATAAAAAGCGGCGCCGTTTCACTCTTCATCCGGCGCCGTTGTTGCTCGTGCTACAATTTTGCTTCAGTTCATTCTTCCTTAAATTGCTTCCCACGTCATCTTGATTTTAAGACCAAGTAAAAACAAATTTGTGGCTAACTTGCTTTTGCTTCCAATTAGCCTCCACGTGACTTTCTCATCTACTTGGCATGACATGGTTGACTTGTCAACTCCAACATTAACTCCTTGCAAAGCCTTAATAAAACAGAATATCTTTATTCTTTCTCAGCTTGCTTAATTAGACTTTGAATGCTCACACCACCTTTTAGCCCTTGTTTGCTCTCTAATTCCTTCAATTTATATTAAACCACCTATAAAACAAAACAATAGCTAAGTGAGATAAAATTATATAATTTGGACCATAAATTACAAATAAAATATATCAAAAGCAATCTAATATAGTCCATTAAATAGGTGTAAATTACACCTATCACATTGATAATACAATCATCGTTCAGGAAATTTTGGATTCTTTCAAGAGGAAAAAAGGATTAACGGGTTGTATGGCTATCAAGCTGGATTTAGAAAAAGCCTTTGATAAACTCGAGTGGGGTTTTATTAGGAAAGTCTTAACTTTTTTCAATCTTCCTTATGGATCAAATTAATTATGAGCTGCCTCTCCAACCCTTGTATTTCAGTTCTTGTGAATGGAGTTATGACTGAAAAATTTTCCCCTTCTAGAGGCATAAGGCAAGGTGACCCCCTATCACCTTACATCTTTATCCTATGTTTGGAATTTTTGAGTCTAAAAATCATGGAAGAGTGTGATAGAAAACAATGGACTCTAGTTAAAGATTCAAGAAATGGCTCATACTTTTCGCATTTGTTATTTGCAGATGATATCTACCTTTTTGGAAGGACTGATGCTATCACAACTGCATCAATGAAACAAGTTCTGGAAAACTTCTGTGTGGACTCGGGTCAAAGGATTAATCTTTAAAAATCAAAGATTTTCTTCTCTCCTAATACATTGGAGGATCAAAGAGTACTTATCATGAATACCCTACAAATCGAAGAGACCATGGATCTTGGCAAGTACCTAGGGATGCCTATGTTACACAAAAGAACCAAAAAAGAAGATTACTTGTTCATCATTGATAAGTTAAGGGGTAAGCTTGCTAGCTGGAAATCAAGACTCCTATCTCCGGCTGGCAGGTCAGTCCTTGCAAAATTAACCCTCGAGGCTATCCCTGCCTATATTATGCAGTGTCGAATGTTGCCCATCAATATTTGTAACGAAATTGATCTCATCTGTAGAAACTTTATTTGGGGTGACACCGAAGATAAGAAAAGAATACACCTTATTAACTGGGATATTGTCGCCTTAACTAAGAAGGATGGAGGCCTTGGACTTCGGAAATCAAGGCTCCAAAATCAAACTCTTCTTGGAAAACTTGCTTGGAACTTTAAAGCAGATAAACACTCTTTTTGGGTTCAAACGCTCTTTGCTAAGTATAGAGATAATCTCTCTTTGCAAAAGTCGGGATCTATCACTTGGCAAGCCTTGAAATGGGCAAATCAGCTTCTAGAAAAAGTTGTAAAATTAATATTAGAAGTGGTGCCAACACTAACTTTTGGTTGGAAAATTGGGCTGGTCAGTTTGGTCTTGGGAATCTTAGAGATTTAGTTTATGGACCTTTGAATAGGGATGAACTATCCTTGTTCGTCAAATTTTTTTTTTGATTCTCCCTCCTCTTTAAGCCTCTTCTTTCCACCAGATATTCTCAATGGTATCCTTGCTGTTCTTACCCAACTTTTCCACACTGCTAAAGATTTTTTTAGCTGGATGCACTCAAGTGATGGCCAGTAGGATACAAAGTCAACTTATGCTCTGCTCAAACATGGTCGTGTCCCTATTGATAAAGGGCAATGGTCTTGGATTTGGACGTTAAATGTTCTCCCAAAGCTAAAATTTTTCATTTTGCAGTGTATTCATAGCATCGTTCCTACTGCTGACTTCCTACTAAAAAGGGGAATTCAGGTTTCACCTATGTACCCTCTTTGCGCTAATGTAACTAATTGCCTACAACACCTCTTCTTTTCCTGCCCTGCCTCAATTGAGATTTGGTCCAAAGTGGGGATCCTTCCTTGCAATAATTGGAGCCTTTTTGTTTGTATTAAAAACCTTGTGACTGACAAGACCTTCTCCGCCAACCCAAAAATTCCTTTTGGCCTCATTGCTACCTACACTCTATGGGAAATTTGGTTGCTTCAGAATAGTTGGCTGTTCGGTACAAGAAAGAAGCCTGATTCTGTTCCCTTTTCTATTATTTCTAAAGCTACAGATTTCTTTCCTATCAATGGGAAGATTAAAGACCATTCTTTGCCTTCCTTTATCCCTATTAGTTGGACAAAACCAGAGAAGGGTTGGTTCAAGCTTAACACAAACGGCTCTTCTCTTGGTAACCCGGGAAAGCAGGCGTAAGGGCTGTTATCAGAGGTGAAAATGGTAAATGGATATCAGGTTGCAGTAGGCATCTTGGTTACAATAACAACTTCACTGCTGAGGCTTGGGCTCTTAGGGACGGGCTTGCCTTAGCAAGGAGCTTAGGCATTACATAATTAGTGATTGAGTTAGATAGTACGGTTGTGATTGCAGCTATTTCCAGAGACTCAAACTACTCCTCTAACCATTCTTTGCAACCAATCTTTGCGGATTACAGGTACATGTTGGATGATATCCCTCACAAGGTTATCAAGCATATTTTCCGAGAAGCAAACCAATGCCCAGACACCCTTGCTAAATTTGGTAGTAACTTTTTGTGTAATGATATATTGAGGCATACAAACCTATCCAGGAGCCTCCATTTTGTATCTCGCACCTTCTTCCATGGGATGAGAATGGTTGCACTATATTTCGTACTATTATTTCTACTTAAGTAATGAAGTTCCTTGTTAACCAAAAAAAAAAAAAATAATAAATTATTGCAAAGATATAATATACAACACTAATAGCTTACCTATAACCTTGGATCACGTTACTTAAATCTTCAAATTATTTCTTTTATTAAAGTTCATAAGTATTTTATGTATTCATAATATTTTATGAATAATATAATATCTTTAAAAAGAAAAAAAAATTACACTAAAATACCACACTTATTGTTGACTAAAATAATTAAATCCACAACTACCCAAAAAAATGAAATGGTTATATTAACTTAACAGAATTAACCTAAAAAACGAAATGGTTATATTAACTTAACAGAATTAACCTATAAATAATCTCTCATCTCATCAATTACGTATAGACATTTTTTTTTTTTAAGAAACGTATAGACATTTAAATTTGCCAAATATAAATATATAATTAAGCATCTAACTAATTAATCACCAAATTTATACCAAAATCAATCTTATAATAACCAAATATATTTAATAACTATATAATTACCACCTTAATTTACTAAACTAACCATAAAAGTAACCTTAAAATCTCATAATTACTTATCAAATATCTTTTAATAACTAAACTAGATGAGAACCCCTTTTCGTTTTGGGTTAAAAATAAATATAATACAATATACAAAATTAGAATATATTATATAAGAAATTTAAAATATGATAAATTAAATAATATTTGAGGTAAAAATTTAAACATAATCATAAAACCAAGAAATTTTCAAAAAGAAAACTTTATGGATAATGAAAATCATATGTTAAATGTATTTAATATAATAAATAGCCCATATAAAGTATTTAATATGCTTAAAAAATCATTTTTAAATTATCTATAATTATTTTTCTCTCTGCTTTTATTCTGCATGACACTCTCTATGGTCTCCATAAGTCATTTCTTTTCTCTAATGGTATAGATAACCACCTTAATTCCTCAAATAAATCCCAAAAACAATCTTAAAATTCCATAATCACTCATCAAATAACTCTTAGCAACCAAATAGAAATATAACCACATTAATTTTCCAAATTAACCCCAAAAGTAATTTTGAAATATCATCATTACAAAATAAATAATATTTTTACCATCAAAATATCAAGCATAACCCTATATAATTATATAGATTGACAATTATAACCCTAAAAAATGATTACACAAATAAACCAAAAGTATCCCTACAATTTTTTTTCATAATTGCAAATTTGCAGTTATGTCTTACAATGTGTTGCCCCAGTTCATCCTCAACCAACCCACCCAACCACCCCAACCCCCCCCCCCCCCCCCCCCCCACCCCACCCCACACAAAAACCCTAAAATAACCCATAATAGCAAAATTACATGGGACATTGGTCACCTCCTCATGCATTTAATTCCTCAATTCTCTTCAATCGCACAATGGGATAGTTTTTATAGTTTGTGTTGATATCAATGTGTTCATTAATTTTAAGGGAAAGTCATGTTATAATTCACACAGATAAATCCAAAACAAAACAATTATATAATGCATCGGACATTTAAAACAATGATAATATTTTGTTTCCATACTATAATTCTATTTGAAAAAAAAATTCTTTATTATGAAAGCTTAGTCACTAGTTTAAAAAATTTAGTCCCAAGTAATTTTTTTTTAATTTTTAGAATAAATTTGAAATTTATTACATTTATTATGATAGGTTTTAATTTAAATATATGATTGTAATTGTACCACCTCAGATGGTTCCTTGGCCAAACCAATTCCATTAGATCATTACTCTCACTCGACAAGAGAAATAATCCTACAAAGCCACTAATTTAAAAAGGTTTAGTACCAAGTAAATTTAAGACGTGGGAATTACCAAAAATCAAGACGTTGTATTAAATTTAGCCGCTAATTTAAAAAGATTTAGTATCAAGTAAAAAGTTTTTAAAATTTTTAGGATAAGTTTGAAAATTTATTACATTTATTGTGGTAGATCTTAATTCAAATGTTTGGCTATAATTATGCCACTTCATGGTTCGTGGTAATTCCGACAATGGTGGTGTTTGGTGCTTTCCATGATAGGAGAGTGATGATTAATGGGAGAGTAATTTCGTGAAATTTAATTAATAGGAAATTAAGATTACAATGTTTGGTATATAAAAGAAAATGCTTATTAAAATCCATAGAAAGTTATATTGCAATGTTTGATGGCTAAATACCCATTTTAGTCTATGAACTATATCAAAAAAGATAAATTAGTTCTTGAACTTTTATTTGAAATAGATTAGTCCCTGAACTTTTATTTTGGGACATATAGATCCTGAATAAAAAAAAAAGAAAACTCAGGTATTAATCTGTCTAACAATAAAAGTTCAAAGACCAATATGTCCTTTTGATATAGTTCTGTGAGAGACAGGCCCACAGAGCCTTTTATTGGTTCGGCCACCTACTCTGGGCCTGGCCACCAGTGTCACCACTACTCAAGGTATTGTCCATTGGCCCTTGTAAATTCGAGTACCAACGGACATGCAACACTCCTCGAACCTAGGCCACCAAGAGTTTTCTTGCTCCTATGCGCACGCCTCTCACCAATTGAGATGCATGAATTGGTGAGAGACGTGCGTATAGGAGCAACAAAACCCTTGGTGGCCTGGGTTCGAGGAGTGCTACAAGCACGTTGGTATCGAATTTGCGAGGGCTAAGGGACAATACCTTGAGTAGTGGTGAAACTGATAACCAGACCTAGAGTGGGTAGCCAGGCCAGTAAAAGGCTCTGTGAGCCCGTCTCTCACAAGATCAGAGATTAATTTAGACATTAAGCCAATGTTTGATTAAATAGTACTTTGCTAGGAATATTTTGTTAGATTTTTCATTTTACCCTTATATATAAAAACCTTATAGTTTACAGATTGAAAGAATAAATATTTTAGATAAACAAACATAACACCCAAATTACAAAAACCCATAAATTTTAGATTTGATAAAATGTAAAATCCAAATTTTAGATAGCAACAGAAAACCCAAAAGAAATAAAGAAGGATTTAAAGAACAAATTATATACTTGTTTGTACCACAATTTACAAAATTGGGCTAATAGGCCTAAGAAGGGATCGATTACACCAGTGGATCAATAGATTGAAGAGGAGGCAATAGGGCTTTTGGCTCGAGGGAAAAAACATTCAAGGGTGATCGGCCTGGCGACAAGAATCAGCAGGTTTTAATTAGGAATTAATAACCACGATAATCATGGAAGAAGAAGAGCGCGCGTATGATCAGCCAGGAAAATCGCTTCGTGTTTTAAATGGAAATATTCGAAATTCAAGACAGCACGATTTCAGGACCGAAATATCAGATTTTTAAAGAAAAAAAAAGAAATAATTTAGTCTGATCGGCCTGTAAATCGGACTAGCAAGATGGGTTTAAGGTCAGCGGCCTAAATCCAAATTAAGGCCGCACCAATCTTGAAAGATTGGAAAGACCGATTCGAAGCCAAGCGAAATCAAAGGGATTCAGTCTTAAAGACTGAGATTTGACAATCAAAATGAGCTGATTCAGAGGAGTTGATTGGAGCCGTGAGGGTTATATAAGCCTCATCCTAGAATGACTGAGGACACAAACAATCATCCACAGAAATCTCTTCAATGCTTGAAGACTGCCAGATGGCCCTGAATCTCTAGCATTTTCCCTTAAGCTTTTCCACAGAAACGGCATCAACACTTCTTCAGACAAAACCAGACTGCACTCTGCTCAAACTTGCTCCGATTTCCTTTCTTTGCTCTGACAACCAGAGACCCTTTTCAAGATCTGTTTAGTCCAAAGCCTTATTACTTTCGGTCAATCCTGTACCTTCTCAATCATTAAGTGTTTTAAGAGTTTGTTTAGCCTTCCATCGGCCAGCTTTTTCTTTGTTCAGTTCATTGTAAACACCCAATCGGGCAGTGTTCTCATTCAGCTTATTAAAGAAATTCCCTTTTTGTTCAATGATTTAAACAGTCCGACTGTGACTTTGAACAAGAACCCGCATTATTTCTACCTTTTGTTGTTTTTCGTTACAAAAGCAACTGGCACACCCAGCAACCAGCTCATCGGCCTGACCGCTCGGCCTAGGGAGATATTTGGTGCAACAATACTATTCAAGATTTGATGTTGTTCTTTGTCAAAAAATAAAAAACAAATTGATGGAAGAATGATGGTTATGGTTAGATGCTAAGAAGAAGAGAACTAGCAAGAAAGTAATAAGCTAGAGTAATGAGCTTTGTTTAGGTTGAGCATGTAAGGGTAAAAGAGGAAAAAATATTTCTAATGGGCAAAAGAAGAAAGGAAAATATTTCTAACTTTTCTATATATGTGGGAAAATAGAATCCAGTCTCTCACTGCATTGAAAATAGATCCATTGGGTTAATTAATTTCTATGAAAAAATAATATACTCCCTCTGTCCCTATTTAACTGTCCTTTTTTGGTCAACTTATCATAATTTTGACCATTATTTATGATAAAATTATAAAATTGTAAATTTTTTGAAGATAAAATTTAAAAAGTACAAATCTTAAACTTTTCAAAATATATTTTTTGAAAATTTAATTATATATATTTTTTATAATTAATGGTCAAAGTTATAATAAGTTGACCAATAAGGGATAGTTAAATAGGGACAGAGGGAGTATCAAATAATGAAAAATCTTTTTATCTTTTTAAAATATATGGAAAGTTTTAACTTTCTATCATAGCAACGAATTGAAAAGATTTATGGTAATTCCTACAGAACCAATTTTGTGGGGTTATCACTCTTATCACAAAAAGGGATGTTTACTTCTTCTTTTTCTTTTCCTTTTTCTTTTTCAGCCAGACGATGAATGATTGTTTAGAGATCAATAGATCGCTTTGATTTTGATTTTTTTAAATAGAGTTTTTTTTAAAAAAATTTAAATGAAATAAAATCATAATGAATTCAAGGATATTCAAATATTACATTAATTATTAAATTAATGTTCATTTTTTAAAAAATAAATTAAATGCTACTCACATGACAATTAAGTAGGTATGCAATGTGTCAATCAATTAGGTTATCCATATTAGATTTTCTATATGTGTAAACCATACGACTCTTTTTGCAATTCATATTCATGTTTAAGGTGTGATAACAAAATTTTTCAAAATATCTCATCAATAATTGGAATTCCAATAGTAATCTTATTATTTACATTTCCTGAATCCAATTTGTTGAGCACAACCTGTAACCCAACAAGGCCCAATCTCTTCAACCTTGGGTCGGCTAGCCGAAGCCCATGACCGACCAGCGACCTGCTAGGCACAGCCCGATGAGCTGCCTTATGGACAGACCAGCGGCCTGGGTCGACCAGCGGCCTGCCCGGTACTTCGACAAGTTGCCTATATAAAGCAAACCTCAATGTGTGCATGGTAAGGACAACACAAACACAGAACAACTCTACTTCTCTCCAGCTCATTATCTCTACTGACTTAGCCATCGGAGAGGGATCAACCGGCCAAAGGCCGATTCCCCTTTGACTGTGTTCTCTCTTGCAGGTTGTTATCCTGAGGCCTTATCGAGCCATCTGTCCATTATTGTAGGTTCTATAAAAGGTCCTCAACATTTGGCGCCGTCTGTGGGAACGACAGTGGCCATGGCTTCACCGGAGAGCAACGATAATAGCCAGCTTCGGGATACCAACCAGAGGAGAACACAACTTCAAATGCCAGTCCGACGCAGCATATTCCCAGGGGAAGGAAGCAACGCCGAAAGTCCAGCCACCAATATCCCTTCTTTCTCCTTTCCAACTGCCCAACGTGATCCTTCATCATCCCAACAAATACCTTTGGTATTCGCGTTGAACACAGCTACACCTGGGGGGCAAACAATGCCACAAGTGATGGACGTAACGTCCTACTTGGCTCACATGCAAACCCGTATGGACGAGCTTACTACTCTGGTGGAAAAGCAACAAAGGACAATAGCTGATTTGAAAGCGACTTGGCCGAAAGAGGAAGAGCTAACACCAGGAGCAGTCGCATCAACGACTGCATCTTGAAACTAGTCAAACCGCCCCCAGATCAAAGTGGCGCAGACGTTATGGTCAAGCGCCAGGTCCACGAAGAGAATCTTCAGCCCGACGTACCCAGGCTCCCACTCGACAAACCCCGATTGAGTCTGCCCATAGTGCGATGGTAGAAGCACCAAGGCGGGTGCGGGAACCGGAAGAAAGCCAAGACCCGGAACCCTCACAGCTGTCCAAAGGAAGAGCAGCCTCTCCTGAGAAGCCTATCTCGGACCGGTTGGACGGGCTGAAGGCTGAATTTGAAAATAAGCTTAAAGCCCTGGAAGTCAACAGTCTCACCAAAAAGGATCATATGGAATGGCTGAATGAGGAGCAAGATCCGCTCGCATTATGCATTCGCCAAGAGCAAACGCCAGCTAACTTCAAGGTCCCGAAGTTAAGATACAATGGCAAGGGTGATCCCAAGGACCATATTACACAATATAGCAACCTGATGGGGTTATACGGAGCCTCAGACGCCCTGAAGTGTCGAGCTTTCATTTGTACGCTCGAGGGGGCAGCACACACTTGGTATTACAAGCAATAGCCTGCCTCAGTCACCAACTTTATGCAACTGAGCATGGCATTTATGAACAATTTTTCCAATCAGATGAGGAAGACCAAAACTGCCGCCTCATTGTTGGCAATTCGACAAGCGACAGGAGAACAACTGAAAAGCTACATAGAACGATTCCAGGCGGCAATAGGTGACATCGAAGAGTTGACTACCGACTTCGCAGTGGACGCTTTTATTGTAGGGGTTAAGCATGACTACTTGAAGTACTCTCTCACGGATAGCAAACCGAAGCAACTTCATGACTTGTTTAACAGAGCACAAAAATACGCAGACTTGGAGGAAAACAAACATGTTCTAGATGAGCTCTATAGACGACCCTCAGAGGCGGCCAGGGATATTAGGGGAAGAGATCACACCCGTCCCACGTATGACAGTCGTCCTAATATAGAGGATCGAAGCTACAGGCCACGTGGGAGAGGCTCATCTCAGAAAGACGGAAAGAACCTTCGACCGGAGGCTCACAGGAATGACCAAATCGGACGGAATCAACCTGTCTCATTCCGGGCGGAAGAGTATACCCCACTCAATGCTACTCATGCGGATATTCTGCACACTATCTCTCGGGGAGAAATGGCCGACAGAATCCAGTGGCCTCGAAGAATGAAGCAACCCAATCGGAATGTGAAAAACGAAGGTAAATACTGTGCCTTCCACGATGATAGAGGCCACACCACCGAGGAATGTTATGACTTGAAAAATGCTATAGAAGACATGATTCGGCGGGGGTATCTCTGGAACTACATCAGGAAAGACTCCACACAGACAGACAGAGAGATCCAACCTACAAAGCGGCCCGAACGTCGCGAACATAAGCGACCAGCTGTGCATGGAGTCATAAACACTATTGTCGGCGCCACTCAGGAGTGGGCCGACTCTCAATCTAAAAGAAAGGCTCATCTGCGGAGTGTATGTCACCTGGGATTGCAGGCCCCTCCCCCAAAGAAAGAGGTAGATGACGGATGGACTCTCACATTCTCATGGGATGAAACCGAGCTGTTTCAAGACTCAGGCAACGATCCTATTGTCGTTAAGGCGATCATTGGAAACTACGAAGTTAGCAAAATTTTGGTCGACAGTGGCAGTGCCATCGACGCTATCCTGTACAATACCTACAAGAGTATGGGATTCAAAGATGACCAGCTGGAGCCGACTAAGCCCATTTATGGTTTCGGCAATAACCCAATCCCAGTTAAAGGATAGATCAAGCTACCTATTTGTATATGCGATGGTGCACATGTGTTGAATGTCATGAACACCTTTATTGTCGTGGATCAGCCTTTTGCCTACAATGCAATAATCGGTCGGCCATTGATGAAATACACAAGGATGGTGGACGCCGTGTATTGCCTCAAGGTAAAATTCCCTACCCCTAGTGGTGTAGGCTACATGCAGACTGACCAATACATGGCTCGTTAGTGCCATCTGCTATCACTTGTCATAGCCAAGAAGGCCGCTGAAGCTACAGAAGAATTGGCAGCCTTGGCAGAAGGCTCGACCGGGGGGCAACAGTCACAACCAATGGAATTGAACATGCTTATAGGGGAATCTGTGAATCAAGTTGTCAACAATTGTGAATTATCCCTCGAAGTCCTGGATACGAGGGACGAGCAGGCATTGAACAAACCACAGCCGGTTGAAGAAACCCTCAGTGTGCCTCTGAAAGAGGGTGAGCCATCCAAGGTGACGCAAATAGGTTCTAAACTTACTGCTTAAGAACAGTTGATGCTCGTCCAATTTTTGCAAAAGAATGTCGACCTGTTTGCCTGGACACCAGCTGATATGCCAGGTATACATCCTTCAGTCATTTCACACCGGCTGAATGTTGATCCTAAGATAAAACCGGTCAAACAAAAGAAACGACGATTTACCCTAGACCGACTATCGGCCATACGAGAAGAGGTGGACAAGCTACTAAAAGCCGGGTTCATTCGAGAGGTTCAGTATCCTGAGTGGGTAGCCAATGTGGTACTAGTCAAGAAACCAACATGCAAATGGCGGATATGTGTCGACTTTATCGACTTAAACAAAGCTTGCCCCAAAGACAGTTTCCCACTCCCATCTATTGACAGACTTGTGGATTCGTCGTCCGGTAACAGGTATCTCACTTTCATGGACGCCTTTTCGGGCTACCATCAAATCCCCATGGCCAAGGAGGATCGGGACAAAACTGCCTTCATCACAGAAGATGGCCTATATTGCTATGATGTAATGGCATTCGGTCTCAAAAATGCTGGGGCAACATATCAAAGACTGGTCAATCGCATCTTTAGGGAGCAAATTGGCAGGTCAATAGAGGTGTATGTGGACGGCATGTTGGTTAAGAGCACCACTTTTGACCGACACTTGGAGCACTTGAACCAAGCCTTCAACACACTCAGAAGGTATAACATGAAGCTAAACCCAGCAAAGTGCACTTTCGGAGTAGAGGCAGGTAAATTTTTGGGCTTTATGATCTCCCGACGAGGAATAGAAGCCAACCCGGAAAAGATTAAAGCTATTGTCGACATGTCGCCTCCAAGAACCGTCAGGGAGGTACAAGTATTGACTGGCCGGGTCGCAGCGTTAAACCGCTTTGTGTCGAAGTCGACGGACAAGTGTTTACCTTTCTTTAAAGTCCTTCGGACTAAGACGACAAAGAATCAGTTCTCCTGGACGGATGATTGTCAAAACTCATTCGACCAACTGAAACAATATTTGAGCTCCCCACCACTATTAAGTCGACCAGAGCCAGGCGATGACTTGTTCTTATATGTAGCAGCTTCCGATGAAACAGTGGCTGCTGTGTTGGTCAAGAAAAAAGATCAGAATGACTCTCCTATCTACTATGTCAGTCGCGCTCTGCAGGGTGGAGAATGCAATTACAGTCGACCAGAAAAACTTACTTATGCTTTGGTAACCGCAGCCCGACGTCTACGTCAGTACTTCCAATCTCATCGAATCACGGTTTTGACCGATCAACCAATCAAAGAGATACTGACAAGGGTTGATTTATCTGGCCGCTTGGTTAAGTGGAGTGTCGAATTGAGCAAATTTGGTATTGAGTTTGGACACAGGAAGGCCATTAAAGTGCAGGTCCTGGCCGATTTCGTCACCGAATGTACTTTCAGTGGGCCTACTAACCTACCGCCTGTAATCCCACATCCTAATTCATCCACAGTCGGTCAAACTACTCTAAAAAAAAAGTTCTGGGGCCTTTTTGTCGACGGTTCATCGGTCAAAGATGGGGCAGGTGTAGGCCTTGTTCTAATCGACCCTGACGGAGAAGAATATCAATATGGCCTGACGTTTGACTTTCCACTGTCCAACAATGCTGCAGAATACGAGGCTTTGATAGCCGAATTGAGTATGGCTGCTAAGATGGGTGTGCAAGATGTAAAGGTGAATACCGACTCCCAGTTGGTGGCAAATCAAGTACTGGGTGAGTATGAAGTGGGAGAACCCAACTTGGTCGGCTACAATAAAAGTGTACAAGACTTATGGTCTAAATTCGCCAGCATATCTCTGCACCAAATCCCAAGAGAAGAGAACAATCGGGCAGACGCACTCTCGAAGCTAGCCTCGTCTTGCCCGACCATCCACGGCAAGGTCATCCTGGAGCACGTTTCTAGCCCCTCCAACCTGCTCCAATCGATCACTCACCAGATAAATGACGAGGATAGTTGGATGACCCCTATATTCAGATACCTCCTAGGCCAAGTACCTATATCCAGGACAGAAGCTACAGCTCTACAACGTCGGGCAGCCCGATATGTTATTTTGAACGACACACTCTATAAAAGGTCTTTCTCCCAACCCTTGCTACGATGCGTTGACAGACGGGAAGCCGGATATATTCTCCAAGAGATTCATGAGGGTGTATGCGGTAATCACGAGGGAGGAAGAACACTGTCTCAAAAGGTCATTCGACAGGGGTTTTACTGGCCGACACTTAGGAAGGACGCTCAGTCATTTGTACGGAAATGTGAAACATGTCAAAAATTCTCCAAAGTCCCAAGGCAGCCGGCCGAAGAGCTACATTCAATACCCTCCACATGGCCCTTCGCCAAATAGGGACTCGACTTATTGGGACCGTTGCCTCTCGCAACTGCAGGCAAAAAATTTGTGATAGTAGCTTGTGACTATTTTACAAAGTGGGTTGAAGCAGAACCCCTCTCTTCCATTTCTCAGCGAGCAGTGGAAAAATTCATTTGGCAGAACATCATCTGTCGTTTCGGTATCCCACATATTATAGTTACCGACAATGGCACACAGCTACAAGGCGACAGGGTACGAACCTTATGCAATAACTTCTCTATTTATCTGCAGGCCGCTTCAGTCGTACACCCACAAGCCAACGGATAGGTAAAGTCCATGAACGGTAAAATAGTGAAAGCCTTAGAAAAGAAATTGGGCGACTCTAAGGGAGAATGGGCCGAACAACTGCCCGAAATACTCTGGGCCATCCGGACTACAGCCAGCACTACTACAAGCGAAATCCCATTCAACTTGGTGTACGGCTCGGAGGCTATTATTCCTGCCGAGATTGGGGTCTCCACCTACCGTGTGTCTACCTTCGACGACTCTACCAACGATAGCCAACTTCGTTTGAACTTGGACCTTGTAGAGGAGACTCGCTTAAACTCTCAGTTACAGGCGGCCAACAGATCCCAGCAAGTCATTAAATATTTTAATGCCAAGGTGTCTACTCGACAATTTCAAGTGGGTGACTTTGTTCTTAGAAGCTGCGAAGCAAGCCGACCAGCTAGCGAACATAAGAAATTATTTCCTAAGTGGGAAGGCCCGTATGTGATCGCTGAAGTATTGGGCAAGGGAGCCTACCGACTTAAAGACTTGGCCGGTAAATTACTACCGAGAGCATGGAATGCTGTACACCTGAAGAAATTCTTCTTTTAAGTCAAGCTACATTCGAGGATGAGCTACATTTTAAGCTTAAGTCCTAATGCTGTTGTATGCTCTACAATCTACTATGCTTTTGTTATGATTAACATTCCTTTAAGCGACATGAGTCAAGCTACCCAAATTTATCAAGCTACTTGTTGAACATTCTACAATCGACATTTTTCAGTCAACATATAAGTACAAGCTACTTTGTATATTCATCGATTTACTTGACTCTGTTACGATTCTCTACTTGGGAACAAGCTACGTGTTTAAATAGTTACGACTACGAACTACTATCATATCGACTGTCATAGACGACTAATGTGGGCTACATGCGATCAACAAGTGACTGAAACAACTTATAACCATCACGGCGTTAGGTTCTATCAGAATGGAATTTCATTTCTTAAAATGTATCTATACAGTTGTGTTAGGCGGCTATCTCACCGCCTGTATTTACAAATATCGCCTAACTACCCACATTTCCCTTCGGCTGACCCCCTTCAGCCGGTTGAATTAGTTCATCGGCCAGCGCCCCGATGGCTGGCGCCTCTCGTCAAGTTGTATTTGCCGAGGGAACGGGCTCCACCTGAGTGGGCATCGGTACAGGGTCTGTCGCCACTACCACCCCTTCAGTGGATGTTTGAGTGACGGCTTCCATCACAGCCGCCTCAGCCGCACCCGCCTCAGGGTGAGTCTCCATGGAAGCATCCTCATCATCGGGGATAGTGAAGTCGATTCCACTGGTCTTCACCTGGGGAAATGCCTCTACAATCTTTTTGATCACCCATTGCTGGATGAACTCCCCATAATCCTTCATACTTCCCTCGAGTTCCCCCAGCTTCTCCTCCATCCGCTCTGAATGCTCAGCCACCAACCCGTCGAACCGAGCCTAGAAGCGACAGGTACAAAAAAGCCAAGAACAGTTACTACAACCAATCTCTACACTTTGATCAAGCCATATAAGTAACTACAATAAGCCTTACCTGGAGTGCTGCCGTCTCTACTTCTTGTTCTTTTAATTTGTCGGCTGTGGTTTTCCCTTTCTCCACCGCCGCCTTCAGAGCACTCTCCCTCTCCGACGCCAGAGCTTGGAGGCTATTCTTTTCTGATTGTGTACGCTCCAGTTCCGACTGAAGCTCCTTCAACTTCTCTTCCTGCTCTGATAGGCGACAACCAGCAGTCGCCATATCCTCGTTGGCCCTTTTAACTTCCTCTTGGAGTTCTTTTCTCTTAAGCTCGGATACGGCCAGCTCATCCTTCACCTTCTCCATCTCTATTGTCCGCGCCGCCTGTACTTGTTCCGCTGCTCTCTGCTTGGCCTTGTCGGCCTCCAGATGGTAAATATCGGCGGCGTTGAGCATTCGACTCTATGGAAACACACGTGGTTAATACTTCATCATGGTTGTATTGAAAACCCACCAAACTTATAACCTACTTACCCTCTCGTGGAAGGCCGCTGCAGACATGAAACAGTCCATAGCGCTCATCTTGTCGCGCATATAGTCTTGATCTACCCCTTCTACTAGCTCCAGGGCATAGGTGGCGGCTACATTCAGCTGTGTTAGGGCGCTGTCTTTCCTGAACAGCACATTATCATACAGGAAGGGGCACACCTTTCCCCGTGCATGCTGGGTGCCTCTCGCTCGGTTCACAGCCCGGCGCCTGAGGTATGAGCTTCCTCGGTGCTCTGCTCCACCAGGGTGGCAAGATGGCCTAACCGCCCCTGGCCTGTAATATCTGGCCCACTCCCCTTGAAGCTACTGTTGCCTGCACCCTGCAGGCGCTGGGAACCCCGGAGTGCGAGATTTGAGCGCTGCTGCTGCCAACTATACCCTTGTGGGCAGCCTCTTCCAACGGGTTCTATACCGCTGCCCTCTTTTGCCCCACGGTAGAGGTTCCCTGCTCTCGGGTTGGAGCCGCCTCTCGACTCACGGCGACACTCGCCCCAGGACCGACTGGTGTAGATTTCTGGCCGACGGAGGGCGCGCAAGGCTGAGACGTAGCAGCGACACCTTTCTCCTTGCTCTTTCCCCCTTGCCTATGAGAAGAGGGTTTTCCTTTACTTATTCGCTCAAAGTCCTTAGCGTTGTACCCGCGTTGACCGTCTCTACCCTCGACAGCCATTTCTTCAGGACCTGAAACAGGCGACAAGCGTCAGTCTGTAGACAGTTTGAAGCTACAAAGATCAAGTTAGTTCAAGCTACAATACCGAGTAAACTTTCAAAGGGCGTTTCTAAGTGCGGCAGAGCTAATTCAGGATCTATCAATAAAGAACTTAAGTTAAATTCACTCTCACCTCCCAGACTCAAGGCACTTAAATACCCCTAACCCGATGACTACCTGAGATAGGGTCATCCGATGCTTCGACTACAGACGACCTGGCCACAGGTGCCAAAGCCATGACTCCTCCTTCGGACGACTGAGGCACGGCGGGCAGAGCAGGCGCAGCAGCGGGTGGCACGGACGCACCGATGGTATCTGGCTCACCCATAGGCTGAATCACGTTCAATACTTCTATCCCCACATCGAGCGGCCCATAACCCTCTTTGGCTCTCCCTCCAGTCCCTGGTGGACTTAGACCGCAGTCGACTAGCCTAGCGGGGTGAGCACAGTCGTCACAACTGATTTTCAGCCCCTTCTCGAGAAAGTACAATGCTTGCTTCACCTCATCCATCGACAGACTGGGGCCCCGATTGAGCGCCTCTAGCACGTCCTCGCTCAGGCACACCCACTCGACCGAGAAACCCCACTCTTCCTTAGTCGGCTTCTTTACCCCGAAGTAACGTTTCTTCCAGTCTCTGTTACTATCGGGCACTTGGAACGGGTTGTGCTGTTTCTTACGCCGACTATACAAAATATAAAAACCCCCCTGGAACTTTACTTTGAAAAGTGTCCTTAGCACGCCTACAGTCGGTACCCACCCTTTGTACCTACAAATGACACTAAAGGACACTATTATACGCCAGGAGTTAATCACTAGCTGGCTAGGGGTAATTCCGTAATAATGCAACACCTCTCTGTAGAACCTCGGCTCCGGAACCCTAAAGCCTACCCTAAAGGCCACTTCATAAAAGCATACACAGTTACCGTTATGCATCACTGTTCCCGGCCGTCGGTCTGGCTCTACCGTCGCCACTTTGTATGCACGGAGCCCACATTCCTCGATCACTACCTCGGCCCTCTCCTCGTCTTCGGCCTTCAGCGTACGGTTCAAGTACACTGTACGGTACTGTGACGCCTCCTCATCGGCCGGCTTGTCCTCCTCAACCGGTGCCTTGCCTCTCCGATGCCTGCTAGTTGTGCCCGCTCTGGCACCTCTGCCGCCGCCTCTGCCCGCCGCTACCCCCTCTTTACATGGAGCCATTCTTTCGGAATGGCTCGTACTCTCCCTGGCGCTCTCTTCCCCGGCGAACGCCCTCCCACTATCTCCCCTAGACTCACTCCGACTACCCTCGCTACTTACCATTTTTTACCTTAACAAAACAAAATCAGACTTACTAATGCAAAAAGTCTGTCGTTCACCACCGAAGAACCGATGACAAACCGTCGATCGACCACAGCCCTTCTTCCCTTCTGGAAGACAAAGACTTCAGAGAAACCCAACAAAAATTTTGAAACCAGGTAATTTTCGCAACACGTGACTGATGGAGAGAGAAAGCTCTATCTTATACCCCTCTGCCTGCTTACCCCGTGTTGACGCGTAGCACCTCTAAAACTTGACCGACACTATGCCTTTGCCCTTTGCCCGACTATAACCCCAGCTTGCCATTCAGTCACCCTCACTATTCAGTCGACACTACCTCATTCAGTCGCCAACCTCTCTTTAACCCCGTCTCCCTACAGTCGTCAAACCGATCACTTTATAATCACTTTGCCGCCTGGGGGCACTTGTTGAGCACAACCTGTAACCCAACAAGGCCCAATCTCTTCAACCTTGGGTCGGCTAGCCGAAGTCCATGACCGACCAGCGACCTGCTAGGCACAGCCCGATGAGCTGCCTCCTGACCGAGCAGTGACCTGGTAGGCACAGCCCGATGAGCTGCCTCCTGACCGACCAGCGACCTGCTAGACACAGCCCGATGAGCTGCCTTATGGACTGACCAGCGGCCTGCCCGGTACTTCGATGAGTTGCCTATATAAAGCAAACCTCAAGGTGTGCATGGTAAGGACAACACAAACACATAACTACTCTACTTCTCTCCAGCTTATTATCTCTACTGACTTAGCCATCGGAGAGGGATCAACCGGCCAAAGGCCGATTCCCCTTTGACTGTGTTCTCTCTTGCAGGTTGTTATCGTGAGGCTTTATCGAGCCAGCTGTCCATTATTGTAGGTCCTATAAAAGGTCCTCAACACAATTATTTCTACGTTAAAGTAGAATTCTATTTAGTATTCCAAAAGCAAACTTGTGGAGGAGCCATAGACAAAGCTAGGGGCGAAATGGGGGCAACGGCCCCTGTGCCTGTAACTTTTTTTTTTTAATAAATCTCTTAGTATCCGATATTTATATTGAACCTTCACTAATCAAGAATCGAATCACGTCGAATGTAGAACTTTTCCAAACTATTAATTTTGCCCTTAAAATTTTTACTTTCTCTAGTCAATCCCATGGTTTGGCCCCCTAATGTCTTTGAAGCAGTAATTTACACTTCAAGTTTTCTTAGTTTTTAGTTTTCGTGCTTGTTTTTTAGTCAGATTGAAGGAAAATGATTGGATTGTGTAAGCAAAACCCTAAAACCCTTAGGTACCAATGGATTATGCAAGCAAAAACTTAAGGGAGTGTTTGGTTGGGGTTAAATAACTCCGGTAATGTGACCTTGGTAATGTAATATAAAGGCGCTTGATTTAAGATAATCACATAACCAAAATAATCTTACATTCTCACCATGTCAACATTTTGATAAGATTACCAGGAATTTCATAACCTTCAAATTCTTAAATAATATGAGATTACCAGGTTATATTAAAATCGTTTCCTACTTTACCCTCAATATATTTTTTCCCTTTGGACCTCGATAACCTTAAATAATTGGTAAATTATAAAAATTTTTAGTATATTTTTCGGTGTAAGAAATATAATTAAATTTAACTTATATAATTATTAAAATATTAATTATATGTTGGTTCAATTAAACTAAAAGCATAATTTCTTTTTTGTAAAAGGCATAATTAAACTTAACTTATATAATCATTAAATTAATTATGTAATATTTTGCTAAGTTTATTACTTAAATAATTTTTATGTAATTAGTCATGTTTAATTATCAAACTTAACAAAATTACAACAATTATACAAGACATTGAACAAATAAGAAAGATGCTTAAATGTTGTATTGAGGGTATTATAGTAAACTATCTATTTTGATAGAAAATATAACCTCCAACCAAACAGGTTGTTCTTACATTTTCGAAATTTCAACCAAACAAAAATTGAATACATTCCCTAAAAATGTGTACTAGGTTATGTTTTAACCTAATAATCACATAACTTAAATACTATAAGATTCTGTGAACCAAACGCCCCCTAAAACCCCAAGCAACAGCAACATCGGAATAGAGAAACATACTCCCAAGTAATTTACTTGCTTGCTCCTTAAGTTTTTCCATTTTTCTGCTTCCTAATAATTGGGCTAAGTGAGTTCATAAGATCTTCTTTTATTTTTTTTTCTATTTGCCTACTTTTAAGCCCATATCAATGTGTTCATTAAAATTAATGAGAAAGTCATGTTATAATTGAGAGAATAAATGCTCAATTTGTGGCTTAACATTTGGTTAATTTAGGATCTAATATTACAATTTCAATTCAATTAATAAGGATATCTGTTAAGTATATTTTGAACGTGCCCTTAACGTTGGGCTTCAATTGAATTAAAATTTTAACAATAACCTTTTCATTGAAATCAAAATATTGTAACATTTGAACCCCAATTGACTAAATTAAAAGGTAAGATAAATCAAGTAAAGTAGTAATTTTTGGACTCCAAATTGACCAATTAGCTTAAATATTCACACGTTAAACACAGAGAAACCCATAAGCAATTCTAATGAAAGGTAGTTTAATGTGCAATATATATATTTCATGTGAAAGAGAGAACCGCACGACTCTTTTCGCAATTCATCATGTTCAAGGTGTGTGATAACAAAGTTTTTGAAAATATCTCATTAAAAAATGGAATTCCAATAGAGTAATTTCCATTTTTTCAGTCCAATTACTCTTAAATTAAAGTAGAATTATACTTGATATCAAAAGCGAACTCTGGGCTAAAAAGATTAGTCTTGGATTATAATGTAGAATTTTATTTTAATTATGTACATGTCAAAGCATCGTAGTCTATACAACAATTTCCCTCCCGGAAAAGTATGAATGAGAACACAACTCTAATCTTAACTCTCAAGCTTTCTAAGATCATCTATTATCTATTAGTGCACTAAATATATAGATGGAGCGCTTATGTCTGCGTTCAAGATCAAATCGATCACTCCCTTAGGACCTTAGCATCCAACTCGCATTTAACCCTATTATTTTTAAAGCAAAGTTAAAGACAAAAAGAGTGTGTAAATTAATTATTATTTTGTTATATATAGGCCAAAACCAACGTGGGCATGCAGTAAAATTATTTGTATATACTTCTTAATACCCGACACAACCCTTCGTTCTTAAAGGCAATATATATATATAAAACTCTGCCCTGTAATTAAATTTAACATGACCAAACTATTAGAAAAGATATAATTGGGGGGAAAAAAAAAGAAGAAATGAGGCATTGAAGAGTGCATGGGGCTGAGCGGTTGAGGAAAATAATAAGGAATGCAAAGGTAGCATGCACGAGAAAATTGTTAACCTAAACAAAAGGCAAGTTGATGAGGATGAAAATTTATACAATATAATGGATAAGGTTGAAAAAGAAAATTATTTCTTTGAAAGGTTGAAGCAAGATGTAGAGATTTGACCCTTACGCGCAAACTGCAAAGCAATGCATCGCCATCTAATCGTATATCTGTAATACTCTAAGGGTCCTCCTTTTCGCCAATCTAATCTTATCTGTAATATACTCAAGGGTCCTCTTCTACCACTAATGCTGCTAGTGGGCAGTAGAGGTGACCATGAGCTGGCCTGGTCGGTTCAAGTTGGGTTTCGACTCATGAAAAATAGAAAATGAGTTTGTCCAAGCTCTATCTGACCTAACTATGCAGGCATGATCTTGTGATCAAGGTGTACATATATTTTAATCTTCTTGTTCAAGGCTTGTACAAAAATTCATTTAAATTTCTTTTTACCTCAAATAAAAACAAGAAAAATAAATATATATAAAATTATTTTCTAAGAATTAAAAGAAAATATTTAAAATATTATATTTTTGTTAAAATTATTTCTAACATATAATATTTAGAATAATAATTTTACATCAAATAATATTTTATAACTAAAATACAAAAATTATATTATACACTAGTCTTTAAAGCCTAAGACTAAGGCCTGACCCATTTTGAAAACATGCTTCATGCTTTGTCCAAGACTCGAACTTCAGGCTTTATTTTGTTGTCCAAACCTTTCCATTTCTTGTGCAGGCTTTCGGGTTTGAGTGGGTAACCTAGCCCTTAAATAGCTCTAGTGGACAACATTGTTTATTTCTAACAAGAATATATATACTACTACTATAAATCTTATGAAATTATATAAATACTAGGGATTGAATCTTAATCGTTGAAATTAAGTATTTGATGCTTTTTATTTATTGTTGGAGTTAAACCAAGTTATTAATAATTGTATTTAGGTTTTATTTATTAATCACTAGAGTTAATGTTTTGTTAGGAGTAAGGTATTTATTAGTGGGTCTCTTAAGGTTTTATATTCCTAGTATAAATCAGTGACTATGCTTAGAGTTTAAGTTGAGGCTTAAAGGTTCAAAGTTGTCAAACCAAGAGATACTTAATTGAGTGGTTGTGTGTGTGAGGCTTGAGAATAGCTTAGAATATGCCTTTGGAATCCGGTTGGGTTGATTAAAAAATCATTGTGATTGTGTGTGGCGGCTCCAGTTAAGTTATTCGTTTTAATTCAAATTAATAAAATTATTCTTGTGTGGTTTTTGAGAGTCAATTTAGAGTTTGTTCTTTCGCTGCATGTTTAAAAAGAATTGACCAAATTTTACAATTCCAACATTTGGCATTAGAGTTACCAGGTTACGGCATGAAGTGTAGATTTTCATTCGAGATAAGAGAATAAAAAAGAAGAAGGTCAAATCTAGTATGAGCAATTAATTTCAGTTTCTGATGGAGAATAGAAGGTACGAGAAGTTATATTTTGATAATTATTATATTTGGCATGATGAAATTATAGATCATTTGAAAGCATGCAATTTGCTTGATGCTCTGCAAAAGGATGTTGAAAAAATTTTGCCTGATGAGATCTGGGAGATAAAAAGAGAAAAAGTCATTGGTGTGCTCAAATTAGTTCCGTTTTGTTGTTGGCCTGCTTTTCATCCTGGTGCAGTGGAATTTACTCCACGTAATTATTGGGAAAAGGTTAAACAAATTTTTTGTGTTAAAAGAATCCCAAAAAATTGTGTTTTTTTCCCTATTTTCTTGTTCTTGGAAATTGGGAATATCAATTGTGAGATGATAAATTTGTGGATGAGAAAGAAAAGATTTTTGAAGATAAAATTGCTAGGTTGTCAAGGATCGAGCTTGAGGAACTTGATTTGTGGAGTTCTAGCCTAAAATCGGAGTTTGCTAATGAAGTTTTTCTTTTGTCAAGAATTGAGGTCGAAAAGTTAGATTTAGCAAATTTTAGTTTGGATGTCAAATTTTCTCATGAAGTCTCAAGATTGTCAAACACTGATCTTGAGGGGTTATTTACAAAACTAGTTTTTGAAGACAATATGTGTGATGCCTACTTCTATATTAAATTGCATTGGAGCCATATGCTAATAGATTGACCATTTTACCCCTGCACAAGCTTAAATGCTAAAATGAGAAATTTCTCCCAATAGGTTAATGTTTTAAATCTTTTGATAAACTTACCTTATTCTTATAAAATATAGCCAATTGGTTCTAGTTTTAAATTTCTTTTATATAGTCCAATTTACATAATTGCTCTCTAGGACGCAAAAGGAATTTTCAAAATTTAGTAAGGACAGTTTCGTAAATTGACACCAAAGTGCCTAGAAATTTTAAGAACAAATTTTTGGGGTCTTCTTTTCTTTTCCTTTGCATGGCCGGACACCACCTTATGACTTCTCCACCATTTTTCTTGCTTCCAAGCTCAAATTTCTTCTCATCTAAACACCCTCTCCAAGATTTCATCATAAATTTTAAGAAAATTCACTATTTTACCTTCCAAGCAACACCTATATCAAGAAAATTTCAAGAAGAGCTTTAAAGAAATCCAGCAAACTTACAAGCCTTCAACTTTCATCAAAAGCTAAAGGTTTGTTTTCAATTCCCTCTATCTTTTTTTGTAATTTTAATTATAAAATGATGATTTTTGAGCTTCATACATAAATAATTGGCAAATTCTCTAAATTACTATTGGTTTATGGCTCCAAAACCTCTATAATATGTATGCCCATAAGACTAAGGTGCAAATAAAGAAGCAAAGGATTTAGGTAGTCCCTTGAATGTAGAAAAGACTTAGTTGAATGAAGAAAAACTAAGTCTAATAAGCTAATGATTAAGTTCATGAAAATAACATTATGCCACCTTAGAAGAAACCTTATAATTTTGGTCATAGCTGTAGACACCTTATTTTTCTTTTCCTTTGATTTTTCTTTTATTTGTTTTATTTTATTTCTTGCTATTTTGTTCTATTTTAGTCCACTGCATTATTTGCCCCAAGATATGGGCTGAATATAAATTAGAAATTCTAAGGCCTGAT
This sequence comes from Microcos paniculata, assembly GCA_030664755.1. NCBI lineage: Eukaryota > Viridiplantae > Streptophyta > Magnoliopsida > Malvales > Malvaceae > Microcos > Microcos paniculata. The sequence continues at coordinate 2,791,122 of CP131459.1, read as the reverse complement.
TTCATTAAGTAAAGAATTTTGAAGTTACAATAGAACCCAATTGTCATTTAGTTTGCAAGAGGCCCGAAATATTAAATCACCAATTTAAGCCATGTGCAAGACTTTGGGCCAAGACCTTTCTGTAGGCCCAAATTGATCAAGTGGGGATCCAAGAGCTGATGGCTGCAAGCCAGAGGAGCAATTACTGCAACTTTTCTCTTTTTTCGTAAGGCACCAGACAAACAAAGAACTATGCAGCAACTTTGCCATTTTCAGTTGGACAACTTGCTGAGTTCTGCAATTGACTAGCCAATGAAACAATTAAAAGAACTCCATCACAAATATCAATACTGAAGACCGACACTTCCCTTTGAAACCGCTGGTGCATCGTGAAACCCAACATAGAGCCAAGTTGAAAAATCTCATGGTTCCAATGACATAGGAAGAATAGCCATCGACCCTCAAAGCCATGCCAGACAACCCCTGCTAAACCACTTCCCTAAAAAAAAAAAAGAGCTGAACACTACAACCAACAAGAGTTGAAAACCAGCAAACCAGAAAAAGCTCTGAAACAGTGGGTGCTAAAGGCGGTAAAAATGCTAGCCTTTGGGTGCCAAAAGAAATTGATTTTCAGCCCTTGATTTCTCTTCAGCCTTTGCTATATATATAGCCTGAACAATGAAAAGAGGGGGTTTTTTTTTTTTGAGTGAGAGAGGAGAGGGTCCGGGAAAAAGAAAATTAGAGAGTTTCTTGTTTTTAAAAAAGTTTCTGAGTTTTGAGGGATTTTGAAGGGCAGAGTTCAAAGGGGAGTCGGGAGGATTTTCTTTCTGTGAAAGCTTTTGAGTTTCTAGTTCTTAAAAGGAGAGAAGGGATTTTGGTGATTTGGTAACAGTTTAGAGTTCTAAGTTGTTAAATGAGAAGAACGATTGATTTCCAGTTGAGGTTTCAACGGAAATTAGTCGAATAAAAAAGGAGAGCTAGACTTTGGAAGATTTTTTTCTGGAAAAAGACATTTGCTTTGAAAAAGGTAGCTTTGGAAATGAAGGAAAGAGTAGCATTTGGGGTCTATTGCTAAGAAAAAGTCAGAATCTTTGAGTGTAATACCGGAAAATTTTCTTTCCTAATTTTTTTTATTAGAATTAAATAGAGAAATAAGTAGAATTATGAATATGTGGTCATTGAAGGGCAATGTTGTCATTTGGAGATTAAGTTGGATGGTAAATTGGGAAAGAGAAAAGGAGAAAAAGAAGAAGAGGAAAGAAAGCTTCATTTTCAAAATTCTTCTCATCTTTTCCTCTCACTTTGAAGACAACAAAACCCTAACCCAATCCCTTAAACCAATCTCTCCTTAAATCCCAATTAAGTCTTCTTGTAATCCATGAATCAAACTCATTGAAACCACTCTTAGTGTAGTCATTTTCGTTGGAGCCCAGGAGGGAAGGAAGAAACTTGAGTTTTTAGGTGATTTTAGCAATTTGAGCTAAAAAGGAAGAGGGATTTCGTGGTAGATCAAACAAGTGTTGGAAAGTGGGTTTAAGGTATGTTAATCTACTCCATTTTAGCTTTAAGATGCCCTTGGAATCATGTTAATTGGATTTGAATTAAGAAAGATATGCATGTTAGAAGTTAGAAAGTGAAAATGGGTTTTTTGGGTGCACTTTGAGTTGAATTTGAGCTAAATTGATGTTGTTGATGCATTGAGTGATGTTATAAGCATGTTTTGATGATGTTTTGAGTTGAATATTGTGTTGGTTTGAATTAGAATTGGTTGGAAGTTGTTTAGATTGAAATGGCATGAAAATAGCTTAAAACCCGAAATATGTGCAGAGGAATTCCGGCCCAGGTGCTCTAGAGACCCTAGCCCGGATCCTCTCTGAAACAAAAGGACTTACGTTACAGAGCAATTCCGGGCCAGGTGCACCAGAGACCCTGGCCCGGATCCTCCCTGGAATTTATGGAACATGCCTTGTTCCATGTTGGTTCATTTTGTTCCGTTTCACTTCTAATTCGATTTTTGACTTCTCTGGACCTCCCAAAACCTTGATTAATCATATGTAAGAGACCTTTTGAGATGGATAAACATCTCAAATAAATATTGGATCAATATTTGGGTATTAAACACCTAAGTTGACAAAATTTGGAAGGGGTTGAGCTCAAAGTGGCTCAACGGAGTGCGTTGCCAATCGGATGGCACGATTTGGCCGTAAATGCATTGACATGCATTCTCAACATGCATTACTCATCTTTTAACATTGAATTGGGTATAATTTTTGTTTTTCCATGGTTCCTTGCCTTTGTTCTCTAGGAGAAGGTAATCCCGGTTCGAGTGACGCACAAGCATTGGACTAACCTTGGGAGTATACGACTCTCCCACTTTTGTGAGTGATATGCCTCTTGAGATGTGTTGTGGCAACTATTTTGATTTCTCTACTTGGTTTTGAAATTGAATTTGATATATGAATATGTTGAGATATTTTAGAGTGTGGCTTGTTCTTGAAATGGTTTTGTTACGCATGTTTGGTAGAAATGTGACCCGAATGATCTTATATGCCATATTTTGCTTGAGATACTTTTGTTATTGACCATATTATTTGTAAATGGTTTTATAAACTATGGCATATACTTGAATTTTGTATTGGTGAGATTAGGGTGCTTGTGCACCTAGGGACTTAGACTCCCAAACTCAACCATGGTTGCCAATTTATGGTCCATTGAGGAGAATGGCATAAATTGTGGTATGATGTATTATGTTGACGTTTGTCATATAGAGTTGATGGGAGAGGGTGACTCTTATGACTTAAATGTTTGTTGTTGGACTCTCTTTGACTTACCACATTGAGTTGTCTAAGGCCAACACCAAGGAAAGGGTAAATTTTGGTTTTGATATAATTGTGATGTACCAAAACCCCTTGGTGGTTCCCTTCTCGACCTCGGCCAAGGTTTGGAGATTGGGGGAGTATTTTCGGCCAAACCCATCTTGGAAAATTGGGTCTATTTTGTAAATTTTGATGATTACGAGATGATATACTTTATAAACACGCTGTATTTGATGAAATGATTTGTTTCCTTGGAAATTGCTTAGTTTGGTAAATTGTTTTGAACTTGCCACTCTCAAATCCACACACCGAGCTTAATGTCTCTGTCACGCACTGAGTATTTATATACTCATGCTAGTTGCTTATTTTTCAGGTGTTAGATTGTTTCAACCCGACTAGTTGGGTTTTCTTAAGTCCGTAGCGGTCTATTCCTCCCGCCGGAACCACTTTTGTAAGCGTAGGTTCCTTCGATGCACGTTTCATACTTTAGGCGGATCCATGGAGACTAAACGAACTTAATACTTTGTAAAGAATGTTTTAAACATGTTTACTACTATATTTTGACTACATAGTTTTACTTAAATGTTATATTAAACTAGTTTGACCGAAAGCTGACTTTGGTCAACTATTGCACTTACTTATAATATTTTTTTTTCTCTTTTATGATTAAACCTTTGTTAAGATTTATTTTTCAAGTATTAAAATTATTTTGTTATCAAACTTGTTTAAATTGATGGGAAAAGAAGTATATCTAAGAGCCTTGTGGGGTTTCGGGTGTGTGCATTGGTTGACGCACATCCCGAGGCAACACGGTGGTTGTCCCGTGCCCGAGGAGAGTACCGGGGCGTGACATTGAGTGATAGAGGTGAAGTTTTTGAAGATTTAAATTTCGAGTCAAGAAGAAGAAAGGTTGGAGTGCAAAGTGCAAATCAAGAAATTTTGGCGGATAATTTCTGGGTTCTGTTCATCATGTTCATCAGGTGTTCTTGATTTTTCTGGCTTAAGGAGCCGTTTGATCCAGTTAAGGGAGGATAAATTGGAGTTTTGTTGTTCGTTAGAGGGAAGGAACGTGAAAAGAGAAGGGAAAGAAGGCTGAAAGATTCGGCAAAAGTATGCTAAGAAGTGTTTTTATAGTCCAAGGGCATTTCAGAACTTCCACACTAAAAAAATCCAGCTAGCAAGTGACCCGCGCTGGACCCGCGTGCTGCTCCATCCAAGTCACAGAAACCCACCTTCCATTTTTCTTGGGTAATTTTCGGCTCACATCTGTTTTGTCTCATTCATCGCTTGGATAATTAAATTCAAAGCATTCAAGGCCCATTTATTAATTAACAAAAATCCTGTGAAATAGTCAATAAGTGAGTAGGTTTCTCAATTAAGATCTATACGTCAAATGCATAATCATGTTTTTTGCCCAATCATCACTCGGTTTGAATTGTATGTTTGAATATATAATGGTGCATTAGTTTTGTAAATAGAATTAAATTAAATTGAATGTTTTGTCATGATTGCATGCTTTTTTTTTTCTTTTTTGAATCCTTTAAGCTTTCGACTTTTGACTTAATTTGTGTGAGCACCATATGGGTCCCATAACATAATAAATGAATTGAATAGAAAAAGGATGAAGAAAGATGGAAGTTGTCTGCACCGTTACACTACCTCATAGTTGCATATTCATGACGTTAGTAATTATGGCATTTTGTCTTCAGGCTATCATGTGTTCCCCCATGCCTTTGTATTGTCATTATGAGATCTTTATTAGGCTTTGCATCTCATATGTATATACTTTGGCATAATAAATATACTTGTATATTCATACCATTTCGCATGTACTCATATTATTTGTGTGTGTCCATCCCTTGTATATTTATGTATTGATCGTGTTGATAGTATTTGTAATTAATTAATCATTGATTGAGGGACCAATAATTAGAAAACAATGGGATTGTTGTGGTTACAATAATCCTATTATTTTCTTGGGGAGATTTTGTCTCAAATTCCAACCGAGGTTTCGGAAAGGGTTTAAGGTAAATTCAATCCCAGAATAATATTGATTTAATTTAAAAATAAAAAATAAAAAAATAAAAAAAAAAGAAAATTAAAAAATATGACCATGATCATCTTTGTATATAATTTAATGTAGTCTTAGATAATAATTAAAAGTCCACATTCATGGCATCAATTTCTCATTCTCATATTATTGGTAGTATGCTTACATATTGCATTGGCTATTACTTGGAAATCCCCAATGATAGGGGGTCCAAAGGGTTACCGTGGTTACGGTAATCTTGGGGCTCTCTTAGGTGAAGGACTCTCTTAGGTCACCCTAAAGAAGTTTCGCAAGGGCTTAGGGGATACCGATATTATGATTTCCACTCCTTACCCTTAAATCTTCACATTTGATTTGTAAAACATGTAAAGTCACCATTTTTCTAGTTTTTTTTAAGGTTAATTAATCAAGTTTCTTGACGATTGAATTCCGACGATGGAACTATGTCCAAGGAATTATCGTATTTACGTTATTCCCGGGATTATCTTGAGGCTTCCAATTATTAAGATTAAAATGAATAAAGCCTGGATTTAATGTATCCTTTTTACCCCAATAATTAAATCCTTATTTAAGATCAAATTAAATTCTTGTTTAAGAAATTCAATTTTACTAAAACCAAATTCTTGTTTAAGAATTCAATTTTTGTAAGAAATTAATTCTTTGTTTAAGAAATTCAATTTTTAATAAAATCAAAACTCTTATTTAAGAATTCAATTCCATCATAATCTAATTTCCTTAAGAAATCCAATTTCTTCCAAAATGCGCTTCTTGTTTATGAAATTAATCCTCTTAAAAATCAAAATCCTTGTTCAAGAATTCAAATTCCCTTAAAATCAAATCCTTGTTTAATAAATTAATTGCCTTAAAATCAAAACTCTTGTTTAAGAGTCAATTTTTTTTAAAAATCAATTCCTTATTTAAGGACCCAATTTCTAAAACTCACTTCTTGTTTAAGAGTCAATAAAATTTGTTATTTATAAAAATCTCAAAAAGATAAATTTTCAAAAAATACACATAGGACAAGGCTTAGACTAAAAAATGGTACCATCTTTGGATGGGCGCTGTGGGGGTGCTAATCCTTCCCCACGCATAACCGTACTCCCGGACCCGATCTCTTTGTTTCGTAGACCAGAACCTATCTAACTTAATAAACCTATTTAGGCCAATGTTAAGATAGATAGCCTCATAATAGGTGAGCTAACCACACCTAAGAAAATAAAAGGTTAGTGGCGACTCCTGTGTTTACAAAAATTTAAAACAGTCCCAAACCTCTTCGTCGCGGCGGTAAAACGTTTCGACAATTTGGCGACTCCACTGGGGATATTAAGAGTCGAGCCATTAATTAGTCTAAATCTTGTCCTTAAAAAAAAATCTCTTTAATTAATCTTGCATTTCCACATTTCATTTCTCTTGGCATGCTTCTTTTTGCACCTCTTTGCATGTAGGATAGTTTCATCCCTTCCTTTAAAATTGTATACTCATCCTTCATATTACCTTTGTATGATCACATGGCATCCTTTGTATAGATTTATTTGCTAAAGTTGTATATATCCTTTCTCTTATTTATCATGACTTTACTAATCATTTATTGTGTCTTATCTGACTCTTGTATTTTAATTTTTGGAAGTGAAATATGTGTAAATATTTGAAATGTTCCTTCCACACACTTCACTTTTCATGCACAAAGTTCGAGGTTTCGAACTCTCCTTTTAGGAGAAAGCAAGAAGCTAACTCTCGTGAGACAATAGTCTTCGTATGGGTTATGTGGGTATTGCTTTCATTCAGATTGAATCCTTTCCGATTGAAGCCTGTAATGGGTGAGGATTGGGAACCTTGTTAGCATAGGGTAGTGAATTGCTAATAAGGACAATCTGGGACCCTTTAGATTGTGTGGGACCCACTCAGCATGTAGCTTGATGAGAGAATCTAGCTAGAGCCAAACCCGTAAGGTAAATGGTAAGTTAGGACACATGAAGGAACAATTCCCTCCTTTGTTATCTTTATTGTCTGTGACGTAATCGTAGAATGGGTAAGCATGTTACCCATATTTAGATGGACTACCTGCCCCATGAGTAATCAATGCTCACATATATGATTTAGAGTGTATATTCAATAATCAAAAAGGGCTATTTTTAGCTTTTGGTTGTACATACTTTATTTACATTGGCTTTACTTTTTCAATAAATATACTAACTTGTTTTTATCTTGCTCCCATTTCTGCATTTCCATATTTGCATTGCATGTAGGGATCCTTCCAAAGTAATTCCAAAAGTAGAAGATAATTGACCATGGCTGAAGAAGGGGAAATAGTAGTTCATGACCCTACCAACCCGTACTTGGTAAGAAGAGAGCATCTGCAAGAACAACAAGTGCAAGGGGATTGCTTGCCAGATGATCATAACTCTACTCTACGAGATAATGTCTACTTCGACCTTACTCAGAATGACCTAACAGACTTGAAGAAGTTATGGGATAAACTGGGTGTGAACTGTCAGAAGTATTTTCGAAGCTTGTATGGTGATATTGGTTTGCTCATCGATGTCAAAATTGAGAAAGAATTGTTAAAGGGAGCATTATATTTCTGGGATCCTTCCTATCGGTGCTTCGTCTTCAATGAACATGACATGACACCCACTGTGGAGGAATACCAAGACATGTTGATGATTAAAGAAAATGAGTCACCAAGGATCTATTGGCCAAGGTCAAGTGTGGGTTATAAGAGGGTTTTAGCTAAGATAATGGGGCTCAATGTGGAAGAAGTAAGGAAATGTATACCAGATGAACGAGTTCCTGTTACTTACTTGCTAAGGTTTGTTGACGAGCATTATAAATCCGATCATGGGCTGGCCACACTCGCACTGTTGATCTACGGGATGGTAATATTTCCAAAAGCATTGGGGTATGTACATGGGGATGTGGTGATGATTTTTGATGAGATAAGGTGTGGGGCTGAACCTGCATTAAACATTTGGCTGAAACAATCAGATCACTTAACTTTTGTCGTAGACGAGGAAGAGGACAATTTTTGGGTTGTGCCCAAATGCTTTGCATCTGGTTCAAAAGCCATTTTGGGATTGTGGAAGGAGCGAAATTGTGTTTCTTAAAGCAAGATCGCCAACCTGTTAAAGCATATAAAGAAAATCCATGGCCTCCACAAGCACCTAAGGAGTATTGGATCGAATGGTTTCGCCATTTGGAGCGTCCGATGATTACTTGGAGACCTTTATGGATGCCCAGGAAAGAAGTCCCTTATATAAGCAATGAGAAGCCTTGGATACCACTTGTGGGAGGATGGGGAGTCACCAGTTATTCACCTCTCCTTGTGAGAAGACAATTTGGGTCACAACAATTTATCCCTCTTACTCACGGGCTCAATAGTCTAGACTTTGAATGTAACACCAAGGAAAATATGGGTAAAGCAAAAGAATTGGTGAATGTCTACAAAGGAGCCTTCAAGTTGGGACGTGGGAATTACTCAGACTTTGTTATAGAAGAATACCCAACATGGCACCAAAAACGGGTGAAAGACATAAAGATCCCGCCTCCAAGGAATCCAAAATATCTTACTGGCCATGGACCGGAGGATATCCTTGAACAATTGCAAATCGAAAATCAAAGGTTGAAAGAGGGAGCTAAATTGGTTGAGCTTACTCAACAATGCCAGCAATGGGAGTTGGAAAATCTAGCATTAAAAGAGCAAAAGCTTGAGTGTCAAAGAAAGGCCCTTGAATGGAAACGTGCCTTAGAGAATGAACACATAAAAGGAGATGAATTGATGATAAAGATACGAGAGTGGGATGACAAGTTTGAGGAAAAAAGGGATCAGCTCATTGAGACCAACAAAAGATCGATGTTAAGAAGAAACTTGCTCCTCCGAACTACAAAAGAATTAAATGTCACTCGAAGGTTGTATCAGCAAGCTCAGAATCAAAAGGCCACTCAAACACGTGCTAGAAGGACATTAGAGTGGGAGCTGGCAGAACAAAGAGCACAGAGTACTGAAACAATAGAGCAATTACTCCAACAAGTGAGTGATCTCCAAAGTGCCTCTACTTCAAATCAGGAAAATGCTGAATTAAGGCAAAGGGTTTGGGAGCTTACAAGACAGTTGAATGGGTTGAGAATCGAGCATGACCAATTAAGAGCCAATGCAGAATCAATAGAAAGGCAAGCAAATGATTATGCACTCCGAAGCCAGACACACCGAGAATATGTGGATGATTTGTTGAAAAAGTTATGTGATGGTGTGAATGAAGCCAACCAAATGAGGGAAATAGCTTTGGAACTTCTTTCTGAAATGCCTCCTCCAAGAGATGATCGAACACGAAGGCTTTCTCACTTCTTAAGGGATGCTTCAGGATTCTGTGATGAAATGTTCAACTACCACATCTGGGCTAGAAGTGCATACAAGGCGTCAAATTGATGATCTTTTTCATTGATGGTGTTTTCAAATTTATCATGGTTATGTAGTGAACTTTTTTATGGATGACTGTAAGGATTATAACTATATTTCTTAGATTGGATGACTGGAAGGAGAGTTAACTATTTTCTCTTTGGATGGATGACTGTATGGATGATGAACTATTTCTCTTTCTGATGAAAGATTGGTTATCTCCTATATTTTGAAATTACTGTGGATGGATCTCTACAAATACATGCATCATGTGCAAAACGACCCATCATTGGTTAGTGGTGGTCGAACCTAACATGTAAAGGAAGTTTATAGAGTTGCTCTGAGGTTTTGGAGTTTACTATAAATTTTCTTTTACATTCAAGTTAATAATTGCATTTCATGCATCATCAATACATGTTTCATGAATTTTTGGCAAGGGAAATCAAAGAACTTTTAATAAAGAGTCTAATCATTGTTTAATAATAATCAAGGTTTCAAGATAGCATCTCAAGCGCCAAGATACCTCACTCGATTTCAAACTAGAAGAATGGCAGAACAGAACATGGAAATGGAAAACCTAAGAAAGACAAATGAGGAATTAGTAAGGAAGTTGGCGGAGGCTTTGGAAAAGGTTGAGGACCTAACAAAGAAAGTGAATGAAAAAGCACCAGTTGATGCACTGACACCTTAGGATCCCCCAGTACACCCTTCTGGGTTTGAGCAAGCATTTTATACCTTAGATTGACAAGCATTTCCTACTGTAAATGCACATATGCCGTCCGCTTCGAGATCCACCTTTCAGTTCCCATATCCACCACCAAATGGGGGACATCCTTTTATGCCACAGTCTTCGGGGTTTAATAATGGTTTCACTTTTGCGGCACAACCAGCCAATACATCTCAGCCAATCCATAATGTAGGAGCAACTCCGGCCAATCCTGTTGTGGTAGATCCTGAGAACCTTAAAGATGACACTAAGCAAATGTTGAGCATGATTGAAGAACGGTTGAAGGCCGTAGAAGGTGTACACCATTATAGAGCAATGAATGCTGCAGATATCACTTTGGTTCCTGGGATAGTGATTCCTCCAAAATTCAAAGTCCCCGATTTTGAAAAATATAACGGAACCAAATGTCCACAAGAGCATCTTACCAGCTTTGTCAGGAAAATGTCAGCACATGCAATTGATGATAAGCTACTTATACACTTCTTCCAAGACAGTCTTACTGGTGCAGCTCTAAGGTGGTATAATCAATTGGATTGCCATAAAATTCAATCTTGGTCGGATTTGGTGAAAGCTTTTATTGCTCAATACAAGCATATGACTGAGATGGCACCAGACCGTTTGACTCTTCAAACTATGGAAAAGAAACCCATAGAAACATTTAAAGAATATGCCCAACGATGGAGGGACGTAGCTGCCCAAGTTGACCCTCCACTGACTGAAAGAGAAGCAAATTACACTTTCATGGAGACTTTAAAGGGCCCCTTTTATGAGAAACTGATCACAAGCATCCCGAGGACTTTCGCAGACATAGTGGTTGCTGGAGAATTCTTAGAAAAAGGGCTTAAAAGTGGAAAGATAGATGGTGGGGATTTTTCTAAAAAAGGACAAAGCGCAAAAAAGAATGAGGGAGAAGTGCATGCTACTAGCTATGGAGGGTATCAATGTCAACCGGGATATAGGTCTTACCAATATCCAGCCCCTAGTTATAAACAACAGCATTACCACCAGTACCCAGTTGCAAACACCAGTTATACCAATCCTTCAAATGCCATTGTTCCAAGACCTGTTACCCAAACCTGGAATCAAGGAAGTAATCGGAGAACTCCCGGATTCATTCAACAGAAGAAACAGTTCAACCCCATTCCAATGACTTATACTGAATTGTACCCCATGATGCTCCAGAACAAAATGATTGAACCAGTCCAGTATCCAAACTCGTTGCAACCTCCGTACCCAAAATGGTTTGATGAAAATGCACCCTGTGCTTATCATTCAGGAGCAAAGGGGCACAGTATAGAGAATTGTAATCGATTGAAACAGATAGTGCAAGAATTCATAGATGAAGGGCGATTGACCTTTGATGTAGGTACTCAACCGAGTGTAGGGGCAAATCCACTTCCAAATCACACTGGGAACGGAGTAAATGCAGTTAGTGATGACCGATTTTGTTATGTCAGAAAGAGTGTGAAAGAAGTAACCACTCCAATGGAGGTTGTGTACAAAGCATTGGTAAAGGCTAACCTGATTACACCTTTACAGTCAGAGGGTGAGATGAATGGGAAGTGGACTTGTCCGTATCATGGGAATAGAAGTCATGTGATTCAGAAGTGCGCAGAATTCCAAAAGAAGCTGCAATTTATGATGGATAATGGTGTTATTGAGTTCTATGTGGAAAAGGGAGAGCCGGAAGTCAATATGGTAAATAGAAACTCAGGAGGGTCATCCAATCAGAAGCCATTGGTTATGGGTTATGGAGGAAACGATAGTCAAAAGTCAAGTTTGAATGTACCTATACCTATTGCTCCTAGATTAGTTGTTCCAATCCCAACAACACAGAATCTAACTGTCCCAGTTTCAACCTTGCAAAAGCCAAGTTTAGTGGTCCCTATGACTCCTAAGCCAATCCTGTCAATCCCATCACAAAAACCAGGTTTGGTAATGCCTATGCCTCCGAAGCCAACATTAGTAGTCTCAGTCCAAAAGCCAAAATTGGTCGTGAATGTACCATCGCCCTTCCCCTATCGGAGCAACAATGAAGTACCTTAGAGATATGATAGCACAACACAGCAAACTAATGGGCATGTTAATGAAGCCAGTACACTGAACATAACGGGTGTTGGCGGTATGACTAGGAGTGGAAGATGTTACTCACCGGAAATGTCAACCGCGGTGCGCAAAGGGAAAGAAAATGAGCTAGAAAATGATGTGGTTGTTGAAACAGCAGCGCAATCTAGTAAAAGGTCGGCAAAAGAAGTAATGAAAGAGACAGCTAAACCGGTGACAAAAAATGATGCTCATGAATTTCTAAAATTCATCAAACAGAGTGAGTATAGTGTTGTGGAGCAACTAAATCGCATGCCTGCTAAGATATCTCTATTGGCACTACTGTTGAACTCCGAAGCTCATCGAAAAGCTTTGCTGCGCATACTAAGTCAGTCTTATGTGTCACACAACATCACTGTGGCCAATTTAGAACACATTGCCGGTGGTATTTCTATGGCTGATTATATATCTTTCACTGATGAGGAAATCTCATCTGGGGGATGGGGTAATTATAAGGCTTTGCATATCACCACTAAATGTAAAGATCATATGGTGGCAAAAGTATTTATTGATAATGGATCTGCTCTAAATGTGATGCCTCTCACTACTATGAGGAGGTTGCCAGTTGACCATTCTTTGATGAAAAGGAGCCAGTTAGTGGTAAAAGCATTTGATGGCACTCGACAAGAGGTAGTTGGTGAAATGACAGTTCCCATGGTAATTGGGCCAGTAGAATTTGAGATTTTGTTTCAGATCAAGGACATTTCCCCTGCATACAGTTGCTTATTAGGAAGGCCATGGATTCATATGGCTGGGGCAGTCCCTTCTTCTCTCCATCAAAAGGTGAAATTCAAAATTGAAGATAAGATGATCTCAGTGTCTGGGGAAGAGGACATCATGGTGATGCAGCCTTCAAATACTCCCTATATTGAAACGACAGATGAAGCAGTGGATTGTTCTTTCAGATCCTTCGAGATAGTAGAAGTGACACATGTGAAGGAAGGTTTCGAGTTACCAAAACCACATATCTCTGATTGTTTGAATATGCAAATCAAAATGACTGTGGGTAAAGGTTGCTGTGCTGGTAAAGGGCTTGGAAAAAGTGACAAAGGGATTCATAAGCCTATCTCCCTCCCAAAGCATGAATCAACTTTTGGCTTGGGATTTAAGCCATCAAGAAGAGACAAAGCAGAATCAATTGAAGAGAAGAAACGAAGAAGGATGGCTTCTCTAAAAGGAGAGGAACCCGGGGCAAAAAAGTTGAAGATTCCTCCGTTGCAAGAGACTTTCATTTCAGCTGGTGTAATGAATTCAAACTGTCAAATGAAAGAACTTGAAGGGTCGCTGAAGGGATTAAGCATCAGTGCCTTGGAAAAAGGGGAATCAAGCAGCGGGGATTGTGAACAATGGATCCGTCAGATGGCACCCGGCATGACTTTGAGCAATTGGGAAGTGTTAGTGATGCCAGTTTTAATGACAGACTTTGAAATGTAATTAAACCTTGTCCTTAATCATGTCAAACTTTTTTAAACTCCCGCACTTCTGCCTAAGAGTGGCGGTGATTGATTTTGTGTATTTTGGGCTTTATTTTCACGTTTGCCTTGTCAAGGATGATCTAAATGAAGTGTATTTTTGCTAAATTTCATCATGTATATATCTTTTCCACTTCCACTTCATTGTTTTACCATTATTTTCATTCGTTTCTTTTCATCTATTCATGGATCATGTACATATATGTATATATATACTCTTTCCTTTTCCTCTTATTTTCAGGACTCCAAATGATGAAAATGTGGATGATGAAAATCATCAACCTGAGCTCGACCTTGAGTGGTCCATCAATGTGGATGAGCTTGATGATGAAGACATCGACAATTACACTCTTCCCCCTGATCTAATGAGATTAATTGAACAAGAAGATAAGCAGATTCTGCCACATGAAGAAGTTATTGAGTTAGTCAATCTAGGTAGTGATAATGAACAGAAGGAGGTTAAAATTGGGACTTCTTTATCAGCAAAACAGAGAGAAGAATTGGTACAGTTACTTCGGGAGTATGTTGATGTGTTTGCCTGGTCTTATCAAGACATGCCAGGTCTAGATACTGACATAGTGGTCCATAAGTTACCAATTAAGTCAGGGTGTAGGCCAGTGCAACAAAAGTTAAGGAGAATGAGACCAGAAATGCTGTTAAAAATCAAAGAAGAAGTGAAAAAGCAGTTAGAAGCAGGATTCTTAGAAGTTGCCACTTATCCGGAATGGGTAGCGAATGTGGTCCCAGTTCCAAAGAAAGATGGTAAGGTGAGGATGTGTGTTGATTATCGGGATTTAAACAGAGCAAGTCCGAAGGATAATTTCCCGTTGCCTCACATTGATACCTTGGTTGACAACACGGCAAAATTTGCAACGTTTTCATTCATGGATGGGTTCTCAGGGTACAATCAGATTAAGATGGCTCCAGAAGATAAAGAGAAGACAGCTTTCATCACTATATGGGGAACATTTCAGTACAATGTTATGTCCTTTGGTCTTAAGAATGCCGGGGCAACTTATCAAAGAGTCATGGTAACTCTTTTTCATGACATGATGCATAAAGAGATTGAAGTTTATGTTGATGATATGATTGCCAAAGGCCGAAGTCCGGAAGAACACATGGTTAATTTGAGGAAATTATTCGAAAGACTGCGAAAATTTCAGTTAAAATTGAACCCTTCCAAGTGTACTTTTGGTGCCACATCAGGAAAGTTGCTCGGATTTATTGTCAACCAAAAGGGCATTGAAGTAGACCCGAACAAAATTAAAGCTATCCAAAATTTGCCACCTTTAAAGACTCAGAAGGAAGTAAGGGGTTTTCTTGGAAGATTGAACTACATTTCTCGTTTCATTTCTCAGTTGACGGCGAAGTGTGATCCGATTTTCAAGCTTTTAAAGAAACATAATCCAGGAGAATGGGATGAAGATTGTCAAAAAGCTTTTGATAAAGTCAAGGAATATCTTTCAAAACCGCCAACGTTAGTACCACCTGTACCGAATAGACCTCTAATCTTGTACTTGACAGTGTTGGAGAACTCGATGGGATGTGTACTAAGGCAACATGATGAGTCTGGCAAGAAAGAGCAAGCCATATACTACCTCAGCAAGAAATTCACTGATTATGAAGCTAAGTATTCCCTTTTAGAAAAGATATGTTGTGCATTGGCTTGGGTTGCTCAGAGGTTAAGGCAGTATATGTTGTATCATACTACTTGGTTGATAGCGAAGTTGGATCCGATCAAGTTTCTCTTCGAAAAACCTTCATTGTCTGGATGATTGGCTCGATGGCAAGTGTTACTTTCGGAGTATGACATAGTAGATGTGTCTCAAAAGGCGATCAAAGGAAGTGCTATTGCTGAATTTCTGATAGATAGGGCAGTTGATGACTATGAGCCTATAAAGTTTGAATTTCCAGATGAAGATTTGATGGCGATATTCAATACAGAATCAGAAGAAGAAAAGAAATGGAGAATGTACTTTGACGGAACATCAAATGCATTGGGACATGGAATTGGGGCTGTGTTAATATCCCCAAGTGGTGACCAATACCCTGCTACAGCAAGGCTTGATTTTGATTGTACCAACAATATGGCGGAGTATGAAGCTTGCATTTTAGGAATCCAAATGGCAATTGAGAGGAAAATCGGCAATTGAGAGGAAAATCGGCATATTGGAAGTATATGGAGATTCTGCTTTGGTCATATATCAATTAAAAGGTGAATGGGAAACTAGGGATTCAAAGTTGGTCCGTTATCACAAGTATATTACGGAATTGATTAAGCAGTTTGATGAAATCAATTTCCATTATCTCCCTAGAGAAGATAATCAATTGGCTGATGCCTTGGCAACATTAGCTTCGATGTTTAAAGTTGATAGGGGGAAGAAATTGAGGCAATCAAGTTGGACATGAGAACCCATCCAGCACATTGCATGAGTATTGAAAAAGAAGTCGATGGCAAGCCTTGGTTCTATGATATTGTTCAGTATCTCAAGCATAAGAAGTATCCAGATCATGCTATTGAAAATGACAAGAAAGTTATCAGAAAGTTGGAGGCTGGTTTCTTTTTAGATGGTGAAATTCTCTATAAGAGGACTCGTGATCAAGTATTGCTAAGATGTGTAGAGTCCACTAAAGCAGATAAGATCTTAGAAGAAGTGCACAGTGGAATTTGTGGGACCCATTCCAGCGGTCACAGAATGGCAAGACAGATAATGAGATTGGGATACTACTGGTTGACTTTAGAGACAGACTGTATCAATCATGCCAGAAAATGTCACAAATGTCAGATATATGCTGATCAAATTCATGTACCGCCTAATTTTTTACATGTAATTTCTTCTCCATGGCCCTTCTCAATGTGGGGCATCGATGTAATTGGAGTCATCTCTCCAAAAGCTTCCAATGGACACCAATTCATTTTAGTGGCCATTGATTACTTCACTAAGTGGGTCGAAGCTTCATCATATGCCAGTGTGACACAGTCAGTAGTCACTAAGTTCATTAAAAAGGAGATCATCTGTCGATATGGGTTACCAGAAAGAATCATCACTGATAATGCCAAGAATTTGAACAATAAGATGATGGAGTCTATTTGTACTCAGTTTAAGATCAAGCACAGCAATTCTACACCCTATCGCCCGAAGATGAACGGAGCAGTGGAAGCAGCAAACAAAAATATAAAGAAGATTGTGGAGAAAATGATAGTGACATACAAGGATTGGCATGAAAAGCTTCCTTTTGCACTGCATGCTTATCGCATCACTGCAAGAACATCCACTGGGGCGACACCTTACTCTTTGGTTTATGGGATGGAAACGGTTGTCCCGATTAAAGTAGAAATTCATTCCTTGAGAATATACAGGGAAGTGAAACTTGAGGAATCAGAATGGGTGCAAGAAAGATATGATCAGTTGAACTTAATCGAAGAGAAGAGACTCAATGCTCTTTGTCATGGCCAAGTGTACCAAAGGAGAATGATGCGCGCCTATGATAAAAAGGTACGACCACGTTGTTTTCGAGGGGGAGAATTGGTACTAAAAAGGATATTACCAAGTCAACATGATCCTCGAGGCAAGTGGACTCCGAATTGGGAAGGACCATATGTGGTGAAGAAAGCATTCTCAAGAGGTGCCTTAATCTTACAAGAGATGGATGGTGATGAACTACCAAACCCAGTAAATGCTAATGCTGTGAAAAAGTATTATGCCTAAAAACAAGGGAAGAAAAAAAGAAGCAAAAACAAAAAAAAATGAATGAAAAACAAAATGAATGAAAAAAATGAATGAGTGGCCTAAGTTGAAAACCCGAAAGGGCTGCTTAGGTCCAAAAAGAGAAAAAGAAAAGGTGGGGTTCGAGGTGAAAACCCGAAAGGGCGGCTCGAATCCATAATGGGTGGTTCCTAAACTGAAAACCCAAAAGGACGGTTTAGGAAGAATAAGCATGGGTGTGAAAAGGGACATGTGGCTGCAAGAAGTCTTTTATGGTTAGGGGAATGAGTTAATTGGAAATCATCTACGTTGTCAAGTGCACTACAGCAAGGGATCAATTGAAGAAAGAGTCGAAGCAATGAGGGCTTTTGTTGTCTACATATTCATTGATTGGAGGTCATGTATTGTAGCTTTTGTATATATAAACCTCTTTGCATTTGCTATATTAAGCTTTTTGAATCTGCTTGCTTTTTTTTTTTCGAATGATCCATGAATTTTCTTTGAGTGAAATGCATGACATTTATCATGGAATGATGAGCAAACGCATGGATAAACAACAGAATACATTAAAACAATTGCCAAAACGAATGGTAAGAAGTGAGAAATCTGGAAAGAAGAAATTGATCAAAAGTGGAATGAATTGATTGTGAAAAGCTAATATCGAGGGAAGTGTTTCCACCAGAGAAGAATGATGAGGAAACAATGTTGTATCAGAGAAGATTATGGAAGATGTTTTGTAGATCAAAATTAGGGCAAGACGGAGCCCAAATGCTATCTTGAACCTTAAACTTAAAAAAAAGGGGGGGGGGGGAGAAAAGAGAAGAAAAAAAAAGGGAAAGGCGTATTAATTAATCATGACCATTTGAGCATGTACATACATGAGGCATCATGTTGATATTGACCATCATGTGCAAACGTTTTACATTTCTGCATCATCAAAAAACGTAATCATGGCCATGTTTCTTGTTTAAGATAAGGCATTATTCTTTAAAAACTAATTCTATTTAGAATAGTTCATTAGATCTCACCTGTTTATGATTGTTTAAATCTTGATTCTATTTAGAATGGTTGGTAAAAAATATCTACTTCAGGGATAAGTCGAAATCTCTCTTGTTTAGGAGAATTCACTAAATTCTCGTTCTGTTTAGAATAGTTTTCTAATGAACAATTAAATTCTCTGTTTAAGATAAATCATCGAATTCAGTTTTGTTTAGGACATTTATTTAACTAAAACATTTCTTGTATTGGGAGTAGGTCAGATTCTCCCCATTTAGGTTGGTCTACCAAAATTTGTTCTATTTAGAACATTTTCTTGAGTTATCCAGTCTAAGGGTTGTCATGATCACCCATGTTTAGAACAATTCATTAAAAAAATTAGTTCTGTTCAGAACAATTTATCAAATCATTCCTGTTTAGGGATAGTTCAATATATCTCCTATTTAGGATAATTTATTCTATGTGATTCTATTTAGAGCATATATCTTGGGTCAATTCTTGTTTAAGGATAGTGATGACCTTCCCTGCTTAGAATAGTCTATCAAAATTTGGTTCTATTTAGAACAATCTTTTCAAGTTGTCCTGCCTAAGGATAGTCCAAATCGCACTTGTTTAGGTTAGTTTTTGATAACCTCAGATTTAAAATTGCTCATGTTTAAGGGTAACTCATCAAAATTTAATTCTATTTAGAACGATTTCCCAAAATTAAAATTACTCTTGTTTAAGGGTAGTTTATCAAGATTTGATTCTGTTTAGAATAATTTCTATTTTGGGATAGCCTTATTGCAAGGAGTCATTATGTTTTAAAAAAAATAATTATCTATACTGTTTAGTAGACTTTAAAGGGTTCAAAATAAAGAGCGTCTATGTCTTTACTTATTTCATGATTATCAAGAAGCTGACGATTCTAGATTCTCATGAAATACGTAAAGAGGGGCAGCTGTAGACACCTTATTTTTCTTTTCCTTTGATTTTTCTTTTATTTGTTTTATTTTATTTCTTGCTATTTTATTCTATTTTAGTCCACTGCATTATTTGCCCCAAGATATGGGCTGAATATAAATTAGAAATTCTAAAGCCTGATTTCATTAAGCAAAGAATTTTGAAGTTACAATAGAACCCAATTGTCATTAGTTTGCAAGAGGCTCGAAATATTAAATCACCAATTTAAGCCATGTGCAAGACTTTGGGCCAAGACCTTTCTGTAGGCCCAAATTGATCAAGTGGGGATCCAAGAGCTGATGGCTGCAAGCCAGAGGAGCAATTACTGCAACTTTTCTCTTTTTTCGTAAGGCACCAGACAAACAAAGAACTATGCAGCAACTTTGCCATTTTCAGTTGGACAACTTGCTGAGTTCTGCAATTGACCAGCCAATGAAACAATTAAAAGAACTCCATCACAAATATCAATACTGAAGACCGACACTTCCCTTTGAAACCGCTGGTGCATCGTGAAACCCAACATAGAGCCAAGTTGAAAAATCTCATGGTTCCAATGACATAGGAAGAATAGCCATCGACCCTCAAAGCCATGCCAGACAACCCCTGCTAAACCACTTCCCTAAAAAAAAAAAAGAGCTGAACACTACAACCAACAAGAGTTGAAAACCAGCAAACCAAAAAAAGCTCTGAAACAGTGGGTGCTAAAGGCAGTAAAAATGCTAGCCTTTGGGTGCAAAAAGAAATTGATTTTCAGCCCTTGATTTCTCTTCAGCCTTTGCTATATATATAGCCTGAACAATGAAAAGAGGGGGTTTTTTTTTTTTGAGTGAGAGAGGAGAGGGTCCAGGAAAAAGAAAATTAGAGAGTTTCTTGTTTTTAAAAAAGTTTCTGAGTTTTGAGGGATTTTGAAGGGCAGAGTTCAAAGGGGAGTCGGGAGGATTTTCTTTCTGTGAAAGCTTTTGAGTTTCTAGTTCTTAAAAGGAGAGAAGGGATTTTGGTGATTTGGTAACAGTTTAGAGTTCTAAGTTGTTAAATGAGAAGAACAATTGATTTCTAGTTGAGGTTTCAACGGAAATTAGTCGAATAAAAAAAGAGAGCTAGACTTTGTAAGATTTTTTTCTGGAAAAAGGCATTTGCTTTGAAAAAGGTAGCTTTGGAAATGAAGGAAAGAGTAGCATTTGGGGTCTATTGCTAAGAAAAAGTCAGAATCTTTGAGTGATAGAGGTGAAGTTTTTGAAGATTTAAATTTCGAGTCAAGAAGAGGAAAGGTTGGAGTGCAAAGTGCAAATCAAGAAATTTTGGCGGATAATTTCTGGGTTCGGTTCATCATGTTCATCAGGTGTTCTTGATTTTTCTGGCTTAAGGAGCCGTTTGATCCAGTTAAGGGAGGATAAATTGGAGTTTTGTTGTTCGTTAGAGGGAAGGAACGTGAAAAGAGAAGGGAAAGAAGGCTGAAAGATTCGGCAAAAGTATGCTAAGAAGTGTTTTTATAGTCCAAGGGCATTTCAGAACTTCCACACTAAAAAAATCCAGCTAGCAAGTGACCCGCGTTGGACCCGCGTGCTGCTCCATCCAAGTCACAGAAACCCACCTTCCATTTTTCTTGGGTAATTTTCGGCTCACATCTGTTTTGTCTCATTCATCGCTTGGATAATTAAATTCAAAGCATTCAAGGCCCATTTATTAATTAGCAAAAATCCTGTGAAATAGTCAATAAGTGAGTAGGTTTCTCAATTAAGATCTATACGTCAAATGCATAATCATGTTTTTTGTCCAATCATCACTCGGTTTGAATTGTATGTTTGAATATATAATGGTGCATTAGTTTTGTAAATAGAATTAAATTAAATTGAATGTTTTGTCATGATTGCGTGCTTTTTTTTTTCTTTTTTGAATCCTTTAAGCTTTAGACTTTTGACTTAATTTGTGTGAGCACCATATGGGTCCCATAACATAATAAATGAATTGAATAGAAAAAGGATGAAGAAAGATGGAAGTTGTCTGCACCGTTACACTACCTCATAGTTGCATATTCATGACGTTAGTAATTATGGCATTTTGTCTTCAGGCTATCATGTGTTCCCCCATGCCTTTGTATTGTCATTATGAGATCTTTATTAGGCTTTGCATCTCATATGTATATACTTTGGCATAATAAATATACTTGTATATTCATACCATTTTGCATGTACTCATATTATTTGTGTGTGTCCATCCCTTGTATATTTATGTATTGATCGTGTTGATAGTATTTGTAATTAATTAATCATTGATTGAGGGACCAATAATTAGAAAACAATGGGATTGTTGTGGTTACAATAATCCTATTATTTTCTTGGGGAGATTTTGTCTCAAATTCCAACCGAGGTTTCGGAAAGGGTTTAAGGTAAATTCAATCCCAGAATAATATTGATTTAATTTAAAAATAAAAAATAAAAAAATAAAAAAAAAAGAAAATTAAAAAATATGACCATGATCATCTTTGTATATAATTTAATGTAATCTTAGATAATAATTAAAAGTCCACATTCATGGCATCAATTTCTCATTCTCATATTATTGGTAGCATGCTTACATATTGCTTTGGCTATTACTTGGAAATCCCCAATGATAGGGGGTCCAAAGGGTTACCGTGGTTACGGTAATCTTGGGGCTCTCTTAGGTGAAGGACTCTCTTAGGTCACCCTAAAGAAGTTTCGCAAGGGCTTAGGGGATACCGATATTATGATTTCCACTCCTTACCCTTAAATCTTCACATTTGATTTGTAAAAAATGTAAAGTCACCATTTTTCTAGTTTTTTTTAAGGTTAATTAATCAAGTTTCTTGACGATTGAATTCCGACGATGGAACTATGTCCAAGGAATTATCGTATTTACGTTATTCCCGGGATTATCTTGAGGCTTCCAATTATTAAGATTAAAATGAATAAAGCCTGGATTTAATGTATCCTTTTTACCCCAATAATTAAATCCTTATTTAAGATCAAATTAAATTCTTGTTTAAGAAATTCAATTTTACTAAAACCAAATTCTTGTTTAAGAATTCAATTTTTGTAAGAAATTAAGTCTTTGTTTAAGAAATTCAATTTTTAATAAAATCAAAACTCTTGTTTAAGAATTCAATTCCATCATAATCTAATTTCCTTAAGAAATCCAATTTCTTCCAAAATGCGCTTCTTGTTTAAGAAATTAATCCTCTTAAAAATCAAAATCCTTGTTCAAGAATTCAAAATCCCTTAAAATCAAATCCTTGTTTAATAAATTAATTGCCTTAAAATCAAAACTCTTGTTTAAGAGTCAATTTTTTTTTTAAATCAATTCCTTATTTAAGGACCCAATTTCTAAAACTCAATTCTTGTTTAAGAGTCAATAAAATTTGTTATTTATAAAAATCTCAAAAAGATAAATTTTCAAAAAATAGACATAGGACAAGGCTTAGACTAAAAAATGGTACCATCTTTGGATGGGCGCTGTGGGGGTGCTAATCCTTCCCCACGCGTAACCGTACTCCCGGACCCGATCTCTTTGTTTCGTAGACCAGAACCTATCTAACTTAATAAACCTATTTAGGCCAATGTTAAGATAGATAGCCTCATAATAGGTGAGCTAACCACACCTAAGAAAATAAAAGGTTAGTGGCGACTCCTGTGTTTACAAAAATTTAAAACAGTCCCAAACTTCTTTGTCGCGGCTATAAAACGTTTCGACAATAGCTATGGAATTTTATTCCATAAGTGGGAGTTTGGCGATGTTAGAAAGTGTTGCGAACTAAGAGATTGGGAGAAAGAAGGATGATTAGTGTAGCTGTAGAGTAAACCTATATTTTGGCCTAATAGTGGCCACCTTGGGCAAGTACCGCTTAGGGGATTCGTATGATGCCATTCAAGGGTGGCACAAGTCATAAATAGGTGCAGAAACAGATGTAGGAGATCAACACTCTTAAGCAAACACCACATTTAATTATGACCCCTTCAAGTGTGGGGAAAAGATGCATTTTTCCCTCCAAAACACCATGTAGGTGTTAAAATACGACCATTTTCGGTGTACAGCATCCCTACGATGCGCTTAAACTGTAGGGATTGGAATCATGAAATTCCCAAGCCTCTAACTTGCCCAGCTCGAAATTCACCTACTATAGGGGCAAAATCATCCAACTTTTTCGTTATAAGGAGTTAGCCCGAACGAAAAGTACGTACAGTTGCCGTTTGGCGAAACAAACTTGTTCACATTGTTAGAATGTCCATAGGATCACTAGAACTTGATTTAGACCCCTAAGTTCTAAATTGATGCATTTAGTCCATAACTAGTTAATTTTGACAAGAATAGCTCAAATGACATTCTAGTTGCTTTAATCCATTATTTGGCTAATCATATATGTAGTACCCAGCCCTAAATTAACCCGGATCAAAACCATAGGCTTTTGTTTTAATATTCCTTCCATTTTACTTCAAGTTTCATAATTTCTTCTAAGGACACAAAGGTAATTTTTGAAATTCAATAAGGGCATTATTGTCATTTCATTACCTAATATTTTGGACTATTCAAGAGTTCTTCCAAGTTTTTAGAAATTCACTTGATTTTTAATAACTTTCCAAAAAACACTAAAGTTTAAATACTTTGTGGGACACAATGGTAATTTTTAAAATTTAATGGGGGCATATTTGCAATTTGACCAATTGAATGGTCTAGAATTTTCAAGACTACATTTTCGTTTTCTTCTTCATTTTTCTTTATGTTGGCCGAACACCTTTCCACCATTTTTCAACCTTCAAGCTTTTAGTTTTTTTTTTTTGTTCCATGCAAATTCTCTCTCCAAAATCCTACTAAACTACACCAATTTTCATCAAATCTTTCAAGGAAAATCACCACTTTACCTTCCAAACAACCTTTTCATCAAGAAAAACTAGAAGAAAAGCCTCATATTTGCATCAAACTCATAAGCTCTGAACTTTCGTGGGAACTCAAAGGTGTGTTTTCATCTCTTTATACTTCTTTTACAATTTTATCCATAACATGATGAATATAAGTTTCATGCATGAAAATCTTGCATTTTCTTCAAATTCACTATTAGTTTGTGGCTTCAAACCTTTAAGAAATTCATGCTCCATAAGAATTAAGTTATAATTAGGTAATAGAACTGCTAATGTAGACTTGAATGTAGAATAGCTTAGTTGAATGAAGGGAAATCAAGTTTGGCATTAAAATGTCTAAAGTTCCATAGAAATAGCATTATGGCCTCCTAGGAGAGGTGTGATATTTTAGGTAATGGACATAGTGTTTTATGTTCTAAATGACATCTTGGCAATATTAGAAAGTGTTGTGAGTCAATAAATGGTTGGAAAGAAACTTAAGAATGGTAGTTGTGGAATAAACTCACATTATGGTATAATGATGGCCACCTTGAGCAAGTACCATAAGGAAGATTGATTAAAAGCTATTCAGGGGTGGCACAAGTCATAAATGGGATAAGAAATGAATGTAGGTGGTTAGCACCCTTAAACAAATACCATATTTAATTATGACCATTCCAAGTGAAATGAACTAATGCATTTTTCCCTCTAAAACACCATGTAGGTGTTAGAATGCAACCATTTTTGGTATACAGCATCCCTACGAAGTACTTAAACTGTAGGAATTGAAATCACGGAATTCTCACACCTCTAACTCATTCAGGTCGAAAATCACTTAATCTAGGGGTAAAATCGTCCAACTTTTTCGTTATAAGGAATTAGCCCGAACGGAAAATATGTACAAGTGCTAATTGATGAAACAAACTTGCTCACACCTTGAAAATGCTTAAAGGACCACTAGAACTTGATTTGGACCCTTAGGTTCCAAGTTAGCAAACAAATCCCATAAACTAAGCAAATCTTGCATACTAATTCAAATGTCTCTGTGGCACGTCTTAACCTCTTACTGGACCGATTGTATAGGCAGTGAAGCCGATCCAAGGGAGAAAGGGAATGAGGATTAGTGGGAGTGCACACCCTCCCTAACTTGTGAGTGAGACTTTAGGAACTAAAATAATATTTTGATAGTTTTTACTTTATTTTTAAATACATTATGAGTGTCTATATACAAATAAGTTATTTTCTTGAATCATGGATGATGTGATTATATTATGAATATGAAAACTGGATGATTTCAAAGGGTTGGAATTTATTTGACTTGTTTCTTCTAAAAAAAAAACCTTAGAAGACCTCCCTTTTATTGAAGATTTCCCTAATTTGATAATCAAAGTTGTCTAAACACCTAGTGGGCCGTCGACGGTTATAGGTTTGTACGTTGACGACTAGGTAAGCAACCTTGTTACGCTCGAAGTCTGAAACTTCCATCCGTCGACGGCTAAAAGACTACCCGTCGACGTCTATGCTTATTCTCCCAACTCGAGTATTGGCCCAAGTTACCCGTCGACGTGTGCACCCTTGCCCGTCGCAGGATGACTGAATGACCTGAAATTACTTGAAGTCAGAAACTTTTATCCGTCGACGTGTAGAGGGTTAGAAGTCGACGGGTGTACAAATACGTGAATTTCACTCAAACTCAGAAACTTTTACCCGTCGACGTACACATGTTTAGTCGTCGACGGGTGTGTGAATAAGTTAGTTTCACCGAAGTCAGAAATTTCTACCCGTCGACTGTCAAGCTGAAAGACGTCGACGTCTATTACTAAGCGAATCCTGGAAAATTCTAGCCATGGACGTCCGCCCTTAATCCGTGGACGGATGGTTTAGATTCAAGAATTGTAGTCACTGGAAGGCTTACCTGTCGACGTCTAAGAGTCTGCACGTCGACGAGTATCCGTGTGATTTTTGTTAAAGTAAATGTCTTCATTTCACTTGATTTGGCTTGAACATTGAGAAAAAGGACTTTTGCATTTATTTAGGCCTGATGGCCGAGATGTATATTTTGGATATGAATGTGTTGTGATGATTTTCATTGATTGGTGGATAGATGTGAGTCACTGCAGTGGAGCCTCTCACGAGCCGAGCTTGTGGAGCCGGCGTGAGTAGGCTTTCACTCCCACTTGGGGTGGATGGTACAGGGGATTGATGTGCGCACTGTGATTATGATTTGCGACCCCTGTGGGAGTAATATGGACATAGCCACGTACCACCAGTGGTGAAGGCCCATGCCAACACCGAGTAGAGGGCTTTTTCTTATAATGTGACAAAGAAAACCACATCGGCGTGCTTAGATCTCATCTCAGCCGGGTGAGATTTAGGCATCGTGTTTTGGCGAGCCCCTTTTTTTTAATGATTTTTACTACATTGATTGGATTTCACGAGCTATGGAAATACTACTTTTTCATGAGTGGGGACGCATTGCTTGAGTTTTATAAATTGTGGTACTGTTGTTCATTTATACCAAGTTTTCTCCAAACTCTCTATGGAAATGAAATTGATTTCTAAAAAATGACTTATAACATCTTCATAATTTATATAATTATGCCTCACTCACTGAGTATAATATAATATACTCACTCTTTTCCTTTCTGTAAAAACTTATTTCTTTTCAGGGTAGTAGGTCATGCACAGAAAATAGTCAGTTGAAGCTTGAGACTCGACTCCGGACCTCTCTTACAAATGGTAAGGTCTTTACTTCAAACCAGCGGACCCACTAGCACTGATTCGAGTTATTTTCAAGGTTGCTTAATTATGTTTTCTTAACTCAAATTTCTATTCAGTAACGTTTAAGAATTTCACACTATTTATGCAAAATGATATGTATATATATGTATATATGTCCTTTCAACCTTTACTACTTTATGAAATAGGTGCATCCCGAATAACTATTCTAAATAAAGTAGAAATTTTGGTTTCGAGAGAAGCATGAAAATCTGTGAAATATTTTATATAAGTGGACTCTGAACATCATCAGCCCTGCGTGGTTGGAGTTTCGGGTGAGCGCGCCATTCGAAATTCTTACTACACGGCGGTTGTCATATTCCGACCCTCTCGGGTCAGGGTGTGACAATATAGGTGGTGGACCCTCTACTAAGGATCAAGAAAAGGAGAATTAGTGGGAGTGCACACCCTCCCTAAGTTTGTGAGTGAGACTTAATAGACTTAAATGTGCCTTTCTTGCTTTTCCCTGCATTTTAATCTTGTTTGAAATCTTTATGTGCAAATGATATAGTTTCTTGGATGATTAAAAACATACATTTATGAAATGAATGTTTTATCGAGTGTGGATGTTGGTGGATGATCAGAGGTCACTACAGTGGCGTCTCTCACGGGCCGAGCTTATGGAGCTAGCGTGAGTAGGCTTATCACTCCCACAAGGGGTGGATGGTACAGGGGATTTCGTGCGCACAATATTTGTGATGTTACGACCTCTGTGGGAGTACTGTGAACATAGCTACGTACCACCCGTAGTGAAGGTTCATGCCAACGTCGAGAAATGGGCTTTCTTATGAAAATGGAAGGAAAAAAGCATCTCGACGGGTTCGAACTCCATCTTGGCCCGGTGGGGTTTGAACAATGTGTTTTGGCAAGCTCCTTTTGGAACTCTCTGACTCGTTCTATTTATAAACCTTGAATGATTTTCCTTTTATTGAAGATTCCCTTGATTTGGTAGATAAAGACTTCTACCCGTCGACGTGCATGTACCTACCCGTTGACGGGTAGGTGGTTAACTTGATTTTATCAGAAGTCAGAAACTTTTGTCCATCGACGGCTAAAAGATTGCCCGTCGACGTCTCTGCTTACTTTCTTAATTCGAATATTGGCCCAAGTTACCCGTCGACGTGTGCACCCTTGCCCGTCGCCGGATGACTGAATGACCTAAATTTACTTGCAGTCAGAAACTTTTAACCGTCGACGACTATACAAGTACGTGAATTTCACCAAAGTCAGAAACTTTCCTCCGTCAACGGTTAAGCTGGGAGACATCGACGTCTAGGATTAATTGCACTCTGGAAATTATAGCCGTGGACGTCTGTCCCTTTACCCGTGAACGGATGTCTTGGTTTTTTGAAAACAACAGTCACCAAATCTCTTACCCGTCGACGGCTAAAGGCTTACACGTTGACGGTCATGCTTGTGAATTCAAATTACATTGTATCCTGAATCACTCATTAGTTTTCTTTGGAACTTATGGGCAAAGTTTCTTTTATATGTAGTCTTGTCTCACTCACTGAGCATTCAATTATATGCTCACCCTCGTTTCTTCTAAATCTATTTTCAAGTTGAAGGATTGTAGATAGAAGGTAGGAATTTGACGAGAAGTCAACCCGACCGGAGCCGACATTCTCTACAAGTATGTAAAGAAGCTTTTGTATACCACCATCGGGGGTCCACCGGCTGTGTTTTCCTACAAGTTTTCTTTTTGATGTATTGCAAACACTATAAAATATTTCCCGCATATAGATAAGAGGAAAAGTTTTGGAACTGTTAAAATTATTAGTATTTTCTTCTAATTGTAGAACTTCCACCTTATACCAAGGTCCAGTTTAATATAAACAAAGTATATTTCATAGGTCTATTGATGGTGTTTTATGTTCAATAGCTCGAGTATCATTAGCCTTGCGTGTTAAGGTTTTGGGCGAAGCGCGCCGTCTGAAATCTTTAATACGCGGCGATTGTCATATTTCGACCCCTCGGGATCGGGGTGTGACAATATGGTTGATGCTACTACATATGTGGGACCAGAAGAAAAATTGCTTGATGAATCTCTAGTTGGAGATTGTCTTATTTTTGATGGGTTGGAATATCATGATTTTCTTGGCATTGAAAAATTACTCAAGCCTGGATTTGTTGCTATAGATTTCTATGGAGATGAAAGGGTGGAGGTGGAAGATTTCTTTGAGATCAAAGAAGATATGAAGAAACTATTTGACATGTTTGAAGATGAAGCAATTGCTCATGTGAAGATGAAAACCTAGTTTGATTGCAGAAAAAAAATCCTGGATGATTTTGTTACCGCTACAACAATTGCTTTGAAGATTCTTACTATTAATGGGGTTGGTTCTTGCTCCATGAAGAGCTCGGTTTAAGGGAGGCTATTTGGAGTTAAACCAAGCTATTAATAATTGCATTTAGGTTTTATTAATAACTAGAGTTAACGTTTTATTAGGAGTGGGTTATTTATTAGTGGGTATCCTAGGTTTTAGTATTCCTAGCATAAATAGGTTGATTATATTTAGGGTTTGAGTTGAGGCTTAAAGGTTCAAAGTTGTCAAACTAAGAGATACTTAGATGAGTGGTTGTGTGTGAGGCTTGAGAATGGCTTAGAATATGCCTTTGGAATCCAGTTGGATTGATTAAAAAAATCATTGTGATTGTATGTGGAGGCTTCAGTTAAATTATTCGTTTTAGTTCAAATTAATAAAATTGTTCTTGTGTGATTTTTGAGAGTCAATTTAGAGTTTGTTCTTATGCTGCATGTTTAAAAGGCATTGTCCAAATTTTACAATTCCAACATTTATGAATCGTATTGCCCATGTTGACGCATATAATAAGTCAATTTTCCATGTTTGATGTTGAGTAGTTTTTTGTTTTAACTACTAATAATATTACTAATGATAAGTTGACTTGATCGACCAAATTATTTAGAGATGATATTTTTGGTACTCATATTATTTAGAGATGATAAGCCTGGCTCGTAATTGATAAAATCATTTGCGTAGATGTAACTGATTCTTATTCATGATCTATTTTGATATAGTGCAAGGAGGGAGGTAAGGTAACTTTCTATTGTTTAATTGTACCCAACATTTTTGGAGTTGTAACTTGGAATAACCTATCTAATTCCAACAAAAATTTACATTTTAATCATTAATATCATATTAATTTTTTATTGATTAATTATCTTATTTATTAAGAATATGATAATTAATGCATGATGCCTTTAGATTAAGTGAAAAGAATTTGTATTCGAATTTTGTGAACGGAGAAAAATTGAAAATAGACTTCAAAGAATTTTCCTCATTTGATGTTGAGCAAGCTCAACAATATATTAATTTAGATCGAATGTGGCTATATCAAAGTTTTAATTTATAAAAAGAGAAAAAAAAAGGAAGAAGAAGAAGATGATGATGATACTAAGAAGAAAGAGAAATAAAATACTTTTACATATTTACGTACTAGTCCAACACCAAAACTATGTAGCCAAAAAACTGTCCTGGTCAAGCTAGTGGCCTTTTCTTTTTATTCTCGTTAATAATTATAGTATAATAATATTATTCCTTTTGAAGTAATAATAATTGGTGTCTAATTGAGGCGTTGAATATGCACCAAAGTGAGCATAAAAGTCACGCACGAGAAAGTTTTATCAATCAATTTAATCACAGTTATTAAACTAAAAGGCAAGTGGACCATAATGAAAACAAAATATAATGTTAGGCACCGGGCACACATTAATTCGACATCACGACCGCATACGAATTAAACTTTTGGATAGACTTCGGATTGAATTTAATTTAGATGACACCCGCATATATTAACTAAAGTTACCATAGAGTTCAAGTGCTAAAGTTAGGAAGGAAATGGATTTATGAACCATTAATTAATTACTATAATAATATAGTCTCAAAGGGATAAGTCTTAATAATGATTAATATATATTAGAAATTCATTTTTCCCCATCCATTGAAGATAAAATATACAAATAGTCAAACGAACTTCCACATCAATCTCATCTCTATCCAAACCTTTTGTTTGTCCGGTTGAATGAAAACTTGAAACTTTGATTTTTCTTCCCCTTTTTTTTTTTCTGGGTTAAAAAGATTTTGGTCGGATTTACTTCTTATTATATACTTCTATATAATCTACGTGGAGTCAACAATCTTAACAAATCAGCTTCACAGTTCCGTTGGATAAACAAAAATTTCAAAACATCTTAATCCATTTGGTCAGGAGGATTCTTAGTTTTGCTTTCCCTCTGAATCGGGGTGGGATTCGTTGAATCTCCTTTCTGTATCTACATCAGCCTCTCAAATCTGATCCAAGAAATTAGCAGAGGCTTAAGCAAAATGAAGGGTTGGATAAATCACTAATTAATCTTTAATTGGGTAGCTGTGAATAGCGAAAACTTTGCTGTACGTTATAAGATTAAGATAATAACAATCCAACTTGCCAGTTTCGTCAACAGGACGAACTTCCATATATATATATATGTAAGGATACAGCTCTTCTTTACCTTATTATATTGTCAGCTGCTCTCACTATAAAAAGTCCTTCTCACTTATCTTTCCTGCAGACTTTTTTTTCTTTTAGTTGGTGGATATTTTATGCAGCCACCTAAAGAATTATACTACAATTTCCTTTTTAATTTTAAGTTTTGTCTTCCCAAAAGTCTTGGCTTTCACCAGGTTGACCCTGCGGCCTATGTAACGTAAGCTAGAGTACTGGTACTTGAACTCTAATTTGTCGCCTCCCCGGAAAATAAGGTCATTTCTTCTGTTAATGCCATATTTTTCCAGGGAGTGCTAACAGGGAAATACAGATAGGGAGAGGAGAAGAACAAGAGAGTGGAGAGACATGGCAGGTGGAGGGTTTGCAAGTAATGCTAAATCGGAGAGAGCTTCTCAGTATGAATACAGGATTACCCCTTATTTTATCTTTGCTTGCATTGTTGCAGCTATGGGAGGATCCCTTTTCGGATATGATCTTGGTGTTTCTGGTGAGTTTTCCTTTTCTTCTGTCTGATTCGATGTTGTTTTCCTATGTCATACAGGCCTTTCTGTCTGTTTTTCTTGTCTGGGTTCTATTGATTTCTATGTTTCCAGCTTTACTGATTTGATGTCCATGAAAGTGGTTCCACCTACTGGAGTTTGATTGGTTTTCCTCCATGTTTATACTATTTATGTACAGTATTTTCTTTGTTACTATAGAAGAATGGCTATCTATCTTTTTTTTTCTGAGAAAAGGATTTACAAATATTGTCATCATCTTCATGAGAATTCCCATTGACCATTTCATATAATGATTATAGCCAAATTCAATATTACAGCTTGAATCTACATAATTGTAAACTTTTTCTTTTAATTTAAAGTAGTTCAGTAAAAGCCAATAAGCACTTTTCCTGGAAAGATAAACATTAAGAGCGAGAGAAAAGGCAATAATTTAGGATTTAATTTCCCAGAGGCCCCAGTTACAAAGGTTGATCAGAAAGAAGATTTCAGATTGCAGTTCTAAGTTCCTTCAAAATGCTACAGAGGAATATGTTTTTCAGGATATAGGCTAGATCTAGTAGCTCAATTCAGTTATTCTCTTCAAAAGTCAATATAAACCTTTAAAATCGATAAGAACCTTTTCTTCTCTGAACAACTTGTAGGAGCAATGTTTTCTACCTTCCTGCATGACAGAGTATATGTTTTTGTTTTATTTTTATATTTATGGTAGATTTATGTACTGAGTCACAAGAGACGATGACAATTTAATTACCTTAATTCTGGTTGCAGGTGGAGTAACTTCCATGGATGATTTCTTGATTAAGTTCTTCCCGAAGATATATCGAAGGAAACAAGCACATCTTCACGAAACAGACTACTGCAAATATGACAACCAGATCCTTACACTTTTTACTTCTTCACTTTACTTTGCAGCCCTTGTTTCCACATTCGGAGCTTCCATTGTCACCAGGAAATATGGACGCAAAGGCAGTATTATTGTTGGTTCAGTCAGCTTCTTTCTTGGAGCAGTCTTAAATGCAGCTGCAATGAATATCTATATGCTGATCATAGGACGTATTTTGCTTGGTGCAGGCATTGGATTCGGCAATCAGGTAAAGACCAACGACTTCTTAAGCTCAAACATACTGGAAGTTTCTCAACTCCCTAACTCTTTTCTTGTGCAAATGCCAAATGGTACAGGCAGTTCCCTTGTATCTGTCTGAGATGGCTCCTGCAAAGATTCGAGGAGCTGTGAACCAGCTGTTTCAATTGACAACCTGCCTTGGGATCCTGATTGCAAACCTGATCAACTATGGCACGGACAAGATCCATCCGTGGGGTTGGAGATTATCTCTCGGCCTAGCCACAGTTCCAGCTTCACTGATGTTTATTGGGGGCCTTGCCCTTCCCGAGACCCCTAACAGTCTTGTAGAACAAGGCAAATTAGATGAGGCAAAAAAAGTTCTGATAAAAGTCAGAGGAACCACCAAAATTGATGCTGAATTTGCAGATCTTCTTGAGGCCAGTGAAGCAGCACAAGCTGTGAAGCATCCATTCAGGAATCTTTTCGAGAGGAAGAATCGCCCCCAGTTGGTAATAGGGGCTTTGGGAATCCCAGCATTCCAACAGCTTACTGGCATGAACTCGATTCTGTTCTATGCTCCGGTCATGTTTCAGACCTTGGGTTTTGGCGCTGGGGCATCCCTTTACTCTTCTGTCATAACCAGTGGAGCACTTGTTTTGGCTACCTTGATTTCAATGTGTTTTGTGGACAAGTTCGGTAGACGGGCATTCTTTTTGGAAGCTGGTGCTGAGATGTTGTGCTACATGGTAAGTTGGAGAAATTTTTTGGTACTTGTTTTCAAAGAAATTTCTGCAGCTGATTGGAACTGTTGTTACTCGTCCTGCAGGTAGCTTTGTCCATAACTCTGGCTCTGAAATTTGGAGAAGGAAAAACTCTACCAAAAGGCATTGGTTTCTTCCTCGTGATAATCATCTGCTTATTCGTTTTAGCTTATGGAAGGTCCTGGGGTCCTCTGGGGTGGCTAGTACCTAGCGAGCTCTTCCCTTTGGAGACTAGGTCGGCTGGCCAGAGCATCGTGGTCTGTGTCAACCAGCTCTTCACAGCTTTGATAGCACAGTGCTTCTTGGTGTCGCTCTGTCATCTCAAATGGGGAATTTTCTTAGTATTCGCTGGCCTGATAATTATAATGAGCACCTTCATTTTCTTTCTCTTGCCAGAAACAAAGCAAGTTCCAATAGAGGAAGTCTATCTTCTCTGGCAGAAGCATTGGTTCTGGAAGAAATTTGTGCCAGCCGATGAGAAAGGATCGGCGAAGCAACTAGAATTATAAAACATCCAGAAACGTTGTTCACATTCTTTCCTTTCAAGAACTTGATGCTGTTTGGATTCTCTCTTAAATAATTTACTGTAATTTTTTAAAGAAGCTAGGCAGTTAGGAGAAGTGGAACAACTGTTGATCCTGATTGGATAGGTGATTTATATATCTTGATCATCCTCACAAGCCAGTCCCCAACTTTATTTTCAATTGTAAATTCAGAGTAGTAGTTCATCTTGTATCAGGCTTGCTGCTTCTCTGCGTGTTAAGTTCAATTAAAACTGATGGGGTAACTAGGTCAAGTAGTTATTTCTTATATAGAAACAACAATGGCTGAGTGAGACATATTCTTATCTATCTAATGGTTAATATGTAAAAACCATTGGCAGCCATCTTCTCCTTACAATCCATTAAATATTTCCTCAACATATGCCCTGTTGGCCTTAAAATTCACGAATGAACCAGCATCTGCATTTCTATGGCCTATTCAATCCTATGGGCACTGCAAGTTTGGCTTTGTGAGAGATTAGAGAGAGAGAAAATCAATAGGAAGTCTTGCAAAGGTGGTAGAACATGAACAACAAACTAAGCTATGTTCTAGCGACTAAAATTGAAGCATGTGGTACTAATAAGAGTTTATTCATTCATATCATAAATGAAGATCAATCTTATGACAATTTCACAAACACCAGGAGGCTCCCGTTTAGGGTGTGGCAAAATCCTGGAGGAAGATGAACCCAACATAATGAACAAAACAAAATTGGGTTGTAAGCAAGCAAGTGAAGA
This sequence comes from Microcos paniculata, assembly GCA_030664755.1. Classification (NCBI taxonomy): domain Eukaryota; kingdom Viridiplantae; phylum Streptophyta; class Magnoliopsida; order Malvales; family Malvaceae; genus Microcos; species Microcos paniculata. The sequence goes on along the minus strand of CP131459.1, from coordinate 2,756,196 downwards.
TATCAAGCTTTAAAATATGCTAACTACATCTTCAAATTGCCAATATGTATTAAGCTAATAGCTTAGCAAGTTCATCAACTCTCAAGCTTCCTTTGGGAACTACATCCAGATGATGTTCATCTATATCTTTGATTCTTAGAGGTTTAGAAACTTTCATCTCTTTTCCTCTCTTATCCGGAGCTGCTGCAAGTGCAACTTCTTTCGCTTGCAAATCACCAGACTCTTGCTTTTCATTCATTTGGGCAGCTAACTTACGAGGCCGACGCCTAAAAACCGGCCCAGGTGGCGCAGACCGGGCAAAGGCAACAGCTCTTTCATATATTCTGTCAGCATCCAAACTAGCATCATCTAATACAACAGCAGTCCCACTCTCAACAGCTTGTTTCATGAGAAGCAAGACCCTCTCAGTACAAGGTGCACTCATTCTAGCCAGCCTATTAATATCTTGCGAAGCTTCAGAAACATCTCCCAGCTTGTCATGCTCCAGAAAATCCATGACAGAAGACTCCGACTTGCTTAGAGTACTCTCAGGACTTCTAGGCATGATATCACTTTCCAATGGCATAGCTACTGCCTCTTTGTTTGTTATGCCTGAGTTATCCACTATTGATTCAGGAAAATAGGTCTTGCTCATGATTTCAAAATCATCATCGGCATATTTGGTATCACCAAAGACATTTGCACTTCCAGAGACATTTCCTGTGCTTGCTGACTCATCATTGTTATCCTCTATACAATCTAATGTTGTTTCTATAGTCTCTATTGTAGATGGCTTTGCATCAAGACCTGCATTTGGCCTGTCATTTTCATCGTAGGACTCGCCATGCTCTGTGTTATCTAGAGAACCTGTACCAGCTGTTTGAACACGAGCTGCTGATATTTCTTGGCCTTCTAACTGTCCAGCGACGGAAGCTGCACTGTCACCATTACTTTTCTCTAAACCTGAGTTAGATGCTGGTTTCAAGAAAGACGACTTCCAATTTTTCCCCCTCCACATCAATATGTGTTCAAGTTCAAATGAGATTAGCACACATGGGACCAGCTCCTACAAATGAAGAAATAAGGAAATTGAATTTAATATCCTCTAGATTTAAAAAGTTAAAAAATCAATTATAGGTGAAAGAGTTATGATAAAAGCTATAGATTATAAAAATTAACTGAACCTTAAGTTTGGCACCAATTTTCTTGTAGTCACTTCCCTTAATCCCTTGACAATTAATCCGGACAAGTTCACACTCTTCAAATGCCTCCCTCACATTTTTTACAAGGCCAGCGTACACTCCATTCTTAGCTGCAAAATATGCAAAAATAATAATTTTTAGGTATCGAACAGGCAAAACCTGAAGCATTCCTTTTATAATTTTACTTTCCACCATCAGCAACAACTTACCTATTTTGCATATAGGCATTAAATTCCTCCCTTTCTTTCTCATCTCATTTGCTTCTTCTAGTGTGAGACCCTCTGGAACACGCTGAATCAACCGGGGATACATAGGGGTAACAGGTTTCCACAGCATAAGGGGGAAGCGAGGACGAGTTTTATAATTATAATTTCTACCACGGAAAAGGAATATCACCCCTCCTCTTCTGAAAATAACCTTTCCTCCTGTTCTTTCCTGCCAAATCATACATAAAACAACGCACAAATCAAACAATCCTAGAAACCATGATTTCTCCATCCTCTCATAAATCAAACAACCTTACAACATTACAAATGAGTAACAACAGAAGTACCAACCTCTAACTGCTCACACACATTGTCCATATCGACTGTACAAACTCCCTTGCATTTTATCTTACAAACTCTTCGCCGCTTCCAATGAGCATTTATATTATCTAACATGTTGTGTGTCAAACCATCCCTACCTAAATTCTCAAGCAAAGAAGCCAATTAAGAATAATTCAGATTGATCTTTTATAAAAACTTCACAATTGAGTTTATATATGTTGTCATGTGTAACATAATTTACTGTAAACACAAACATTGCAAGGACATTTATGCAAATTCATTTGTGAAACTTTTAATTTTTAATAATAAAAAAATAAATAATGAATCATCAGAGCATTGTTCATTACCTATATTCAACTGTCGTTTTGTCTTCAAGCAACCGTTAACTAAGTCCTTAACTTCCTGTGCAGTCAACGGTTCTCCCAGAATCTCCTCTCTGGACTGGACATACCTTGGAGCTGTCCCAGGCAAATATGGCCCAGGCTTCTGTATGGGTTTGACCCCTTTCTTATTAGGTGGAGGCAATACAAAGGAGTCGAACTCTTTCATCTTCTTCTTACTGGGAGGCAACGGAGCCCGACCCGTCCACGGCCTACCCATTGTCGTAGGCCCAAACGGCGAGTACGGTGGTTCCCTTAGCTTTATTGGCTTCACCTTCGGCGTCTCCGTGTAACTGTACTTGAACTCGAATGGCGCGCCATCGATGACAAAAGAGACGCCGTCGTCGCCGATGGCCACATTAGCGGGTTTCTTATCGAATGGCGTGGGTGGCGGAGGGTTTGCGGTTCTGGAAAATTTTCGAAAGGCCGGGTGGTCTGGGGGTTTAGAGTACTTAGATTTCTTGCCTGGAATTGAAGGTCTGGAGGGAGAGGAAGGGGAGCCTAAGGATTTGTAGGTTTCTGCTGCTGCTGGTTCGGACGAGGAAGGGTCGGTGGTGGTGGCGATTTTGGTGGCGGAATCGAAGCGCCGGTAGCGGCGTATGTCGTCTTCGATTTCCTGTTGGGCACGTTGGCGTTGGTTGAATTTCTCGGCGTTGGCGTTGTTCCAGCGGGAGAATCTGATCTCCGTCGGCGGACGATGGGCGGGTTCCCTCGGGTTAGGGTAAGGGTTCGGTATCGGTGGCGCGAAAATTGGAACTGAGATGGGCAATTTTAGCGCCATCAGCTTAAGCTTCCAGCAAGGAAACAAGAAGCTAAGGACGAAAGAAATAGTCGGGTCAAAACAGGGAAGAAAGAAGATGACTTCGACGATGTCGTATCGCCTTATTACTCCTTTTCTTGCTTGAAAAACTGAAAAATCTCATTTGTTTCATTTTAAGTGGCATGTTTGTAATATTTAGAGAGATTGAGGGTAATTAACAAATACCTGTTCATGGTTAAAGAACAGCTCAGTAAGAAGTTCCCAGTAAGCTGAAGTGAAGCCTGACCGACAGTAGATGAAGCTTGAGTGCTTTGAGTCTTTGACCATGGAGAATTTGCTCAGGTACTTTTCCCTGTCACACAAATGTCAAATCTTTTGCAATGAATCACTCAGAAATGGTGGTATATTTTCTGGGTTATTATTGTTCTTTTGATCTTGTAAAGTCTTGTAATTTTGCCCATATGAATAGATATGATAAATAGGATGAGCTTTGTCTTCTTTCCTCGCAAAAAGGAAAATTTTTTTGCTGTTTGGTCTTTTCTTGGTGCATTTTTTCTTGTTTTCCTGGTTGCTTGCCCTTTCTTCATTGTTTCTTGCTTTATAATCTGCTGGTTTGTAGTATAATGTAAAAAACTCCATTGGCCAAGCAAGACTACCATCTTGGTCGTTCTGTTAATTGCTTATCTACATTAATAATTGCTTAATGATTTAGCTAGTTGCAAATGTTGTGGCTTCTTGTCTATGAATGTGAAATGTCTAACTGCAGCTCCTCTTGTATTGGCTAGATTAATTGATTCGCCTTGGTATTCTGCAAATGGCTATGAGATTTCAAGATTCTAGTTTTTGCAACTAAGTTTCATTCATGGAACTTTTCTACTGACCGGCTGCCATGGAGATCTTTGCTCTAACTCAAAGGTTCTTTCATGCAGAGATCAGAAAACTGCTATTCGTGATTGTATTGGCTGTTTCTATCATAATTGTTTTTCAGTGTTTTGCACTTCCTTATGGGAAAAGACTCTCTTCTTCACCTGCTAATAAGGATTCCATAGTTAGGGTGGTCAGCGATGCCACCATTTTAAATAATGTGAACTCATCTGAACTCAATGTTGTTCATGTGGTGACTAACGATGCTAATGGCTCCAATCTTGAGGAAGAAGCTAGGTACCTGTACAGAACACCACAAACAAATGTTGATTCTGATTTGGCATCAGATGTTGTTAGATACTTTGATGATTCTTTTCGTAAATTCAAGGATCAAAATTCTCATGACTTGAAATCAAAGCAGAGGATAACCCAGGGCAAGAGTTTAATGACAGGGTATCTTACTCGTAAAGATGGTAATTCTACTCAAACGAGGGCTGCAGAATTTTGGCATGATGCCCTAGGGATGGTACAAAACACAAAAAACCGTAAGAAGATGACCAATGATCCAAACGTGAGCAATGACAATGGTATTGTGCCATTTATATCAGCTGTAGTTACTAGTAAGGGCCAAGATAACTTGGATCCTGGTTCAGGGGCTCCTGGCTCATTCTTTCTTAGCAACTTATCTTCAGTGAGCAATGCCAAAAAATCAATGGAAACACAACATAGGGATTCTAAGGCCTCGCAAATTGCATCAGTCGTTATGGACAATTATTCTACGAAAGCTATTTCTTCGGTGAAGAGATGGGACAAGCAGCCCATATCAATATCGAAGATGAAATTTTTATATCTTCAGAGTATTGACTCTTCTCATTCTTCGGTAAGAATCACACGTCCTAAGGTCTCAATTGAGCAACAGGGTTCTGTTAAGATTCTGGATTTTTCACTTATTTCTTTCTTGGTAATAGAGACCAAGACGGTCTTCAGCACGTGATTTTGAACTTCTATCAGCAAAACAAGAGATTGAGAATGCTTATATTTCAAGAAAGACTCCAGCTCTTTATGCATCTGTTTATCAAAATATGTCCAAGTTTAAGAGGTGAGCACTTGCATTAAGTCTTGCAACATGTCCGTGTTTAAGCTAACTGCTAAAATATTTATGGCTGTTTGCAAATTACTTGTAGGAGTTATGAGATGATGGAACAGATACTCAAAGTTTACATATATAAAGAAGGAGCAAAGCCCATTTTTCATCAGCCAAAGATGAGGGGAATCTATGCCTCAGAAGGATGGTTTATGAAACTCATAGAAGGAAACAAAAAATTTGTTGTGAGAGACCCCAAAAAAGCTCACTTGTTTTACCTACCCTTCAGTTCAAATATGCTAAGGACAGCACTAAATGGACAAGATTTTCGGCATTTCCAGAACCTACAGAAATACCTTGGGGATTATGTTGAGTTGATTGCAGGAAAATATAGGTTTTGGAACAGAACAGGAGGCGCAGATCATTTTCTAGTTGCTTGTCATGATTGGGTATGCCATTCTTGCACCATTTACTTATAAACCTCATGGTACTATAATTTTTGTATCGTTAAATCCAATAATTGTCACTGCTTTTGGAGTTCTTCTGTGTGTGTCTGTAGGGCAATTAGAAGTATTTTAGGGCTTATGTTTATGTGGCTCTTTAACTTTGTAACTTGGTTTAGACAAAACCCTCATTTCAGGGACCATGCACTGAGACTTTCTCAATAATTGGAAACCATAAGATATCCTGCCTAATTCATGTACTACAAGACACTTATTATCCACTGGAATTTCAAAAATATTAATAATGATACTCGCTTACCAGTACAGTACTGTCTAATTCCAAAATGATCATTGCTCAAATCTGTACTTATCTTTAAAATCACTTGCCTGCTTCCAGTAAAGTGAAGTGGTGGTGCTCAAAGCGATCTGCAACTTTAACATTCCATATTATTGTTATTTCCTTGGCCAAATTCTGATTAGTAATTTAATTGATGTGGATTATGAAACTTCAGGCGCTTAGATTGACAAAGCACATGAGAAGTTGTCTTAGAGTTCTTTGCAATGCCAATGCTGCTAAAGACTTCAAAATAGGAAAGGATACCACTCTCCCAGTTACATACTTACGTTCTGCAGAGGCTCCTTTGGAAAATCTTGGAGGAAAGCCTCCCTCACAGAGAAACATTCTTGCCTTCTTTGCAGGGGGAATGCACGGCTATCTCCGACCAATCCTACTGCAGTACTGGCAGAACAAAGAACCTGACATGAAAGTCTTCGGACCAATGCCTCGTGATATTGAAGGTAAAAGAAATTACAGAGAGCACATGAAAAGTAGCAAGTATTGCCTATGTGCCAGGGGTTATGAAGTTCATACACCCAGAGTGGTTGAGGCCATTTACTATGAATGCGTGCCAGTTATCATATCCAATAACTATGTACCACCTTTCTTTGAGGTGTTGAAGTGGGAGTCATTTGCAGTTTTTGTTCAAGAGAAGGATATCCCTAATTTGAGAAAAATTTTGCTCTCTATTCCTGAGGAGAAGTACTTGGAGATGCATTCCAGAGTGAAGCTGGTGCAGCAGCATTTCCTTTGGCACAAAAAGCCTGTGAAGTATGATTTATTCCATATGATCCTTCATTCAGTCTGGTACAACCGAGTTCTTCATATAAAAACCAGGTGAAAGGTTTTTTCTTGAAGCTCTTGGAATTGGGAAGGAAAGAAAGGGGACATAAGCCACATGTGAATTGCTGATGGTTAATGCCTCGAGCAATCCATGGAGACTGGGAAGCCTGAGCTTGCCGAGACAAATTATTCAGTTCAGTATATTTGAGCTGAAGCTGGCTGATATTGTTTAAAGTTCAGTGAACAATTTGAGAACCAGTCATCACCTTTGCATTCGCAGCTGTCTTTCAAAGTGTGATAAGGCAATATCTGTTTAGTCATATTTTAAGCTTGTTTCTATGTGCCCCGTGAGTGAAGTTAATTGACTCCATGCTGTAGTTGCTGTTGTTCACCGATTGTAAGCTTTTGATCTTTCAACTATCCAGCTTGCTCTTTGAGATTTTTGGCTGTAAATATGATGATTTGCTCTGTAGTGATTTCTTAACCAAACTGATTATTCTTTTAGATAGACGTATGTTACACAGTTTTATGTAAATACAAGTCAAGCCAGTGGAACTTAAACAATTTCATCGTCTTTGAGGTTTATTTGGATGAACTTGAGGTTTGTTGTGATCAGCTGAGCTTCCCTGTTTGGGCAATTTTTCTCTTCAGCTGAGCTTCCGTCTAATAAACAGCTTATAATCACAAACGAGAATTCCGGTCAACTTGACCCTAAATGCTTCACAAGCCTTTGGCAAAACCTCATAAAAGAAAGAGCGAGCTATTTCATATAGCTGCTTTCGAAATGTAAGCATAGTTCCTGTGCATAACTGTCATGGGATGATTTTGCCATAGCAGAGGAAAATCTTCCTGCTTGAATAAAGCTAAGGACTTTAGTCACAATTAGTCACTATAATACAAACAGGTTCGACCAAATGTAGACAAAAAAGATAATTAAGGACTTGAATCATTAGTCGTTACTCATATATAAATGCAAATTGAAATATTCTTGCACAATCAAACAGCTAAAATATTTGATGCTAGCTAGCTGTAGCATTGTCGACAGGCCTGCCCTTCCATTCAATCAATCCTACTAATTAACCCGCTGATCTTCTTTAGTGTTCTCCACAACGGGGACATGCCACTTTGTCTCGACTCTCGACAGCGAGGACAAATGAACCAAGTAGGACTAACACTGATCAAAATTAAACAATCATTATTAGCAATTAGAAGTGATCAAACTAAAACCCCCCATTTATAAAAATATTCTTTAAGACAATTGATCCATCCCAATGAAGATTTACTAAAGTCTTTACTAAACTGCCTGCTCAAGTCAAAAAATGGAAAAATGGCCATATGTAATTAGACAAGAAATTCCAAAGTTATTCGACATTTCATATGCTGTCAGTAGAGTTGGGAGTTTTGTTTTGACAAGCGTGGGACAAAAAGAGAAAAAGGGAAAAAACTTCGGCATATATTTCACACTAGGAACAAAGCTCACCATGAAACCTAATTAGCCTTCGCTATGAATTACTACTTGCCTTGGGTAATAAGGAAATCCAGAATGAATAAACTTTCTAAATATTCAATGATAGTGTAGGTATAGAGAAAGCCAAGAAAGAAAGTGAGAAACTGATGGAACTTACCAAATTCCCGAAACGCACCACCACCCAAGAGGGACAGAGCTAACAAGAATATCAGCCTCAACTGGAGATGTAAAAGAAAAAGAGCCAGCTTAGAATTGCAGAAAGTAATGATTATAGAATTAAAGGACGGGATATATACCGACCAAGTCTTAACACAGGCTGAACCGAAGACATTCTGCATTAGAAAAAAATATATAATAAATTGAAACAATTTGACGAGGAAAAGGCAATTCAAAGCATAAAATATAAAGAAAAATGAATCCTTTTATTGAAAAGCTAATGACTAACAATAGAGAGGAAGATCCATACCTGAAAAAACCTTCTACACTCTAAGAAACCCTTACGTGTTGTGCAAACCTTAAGCAGCAGGGAAGTGGACCTTTTAATGGGTCTAAGTCAGGGGGTGAACACACTGCAACCCAAAAGAAAGCTTGTAAAAAGAGAAAATAAAAGCAGCTCAAGATCTCTTTACGTGTTAGTTTTTATACGTTCTGCTAACATAAACAGCCGAAGAATCAGTAGAAAGTTCTACCGGCTGTAGTACTTGTGCCTAACTTTGCACGTCCTGCTGTGCCGTGTAATGGAAACTGGGCCGAAGATGTGAGACTTAGATGATGGCCTGATTGGCTGCTCGTAAGCCAGAGTTCGAAAAGCTTGATTTCCAAATAGCAGGCCGAGGAAACAGGACCCAGTCAAAAGGTGTCCTTCTTTGAATATAACTCCTACCAAAGATTAAAGAATGTCCAGGTTTTAAGGATTGGAGTTACTATAACATATAACTAGCAATTAACCCCTACTTCGCACGGTTCGATCAGATTTGATAAATTTTCTATACGTAGATATATTGATTATAAATAAAACACATAATAAGTTGTAAGTATTTTATTTTAAAAATTATATATGCATATATAAATTAAGATAAAATTTAGCAAAGTAAAAAATATTCTAAAGTGATAATGCGATCGTAAAAATAAAATCTTACAAATTAAAGAAAGTTCTAAGGCGACAGTGCGACTATCAAATTTTTTTATCACCATAATGTATGGCAATAAACAATTAGGAGATTATATAATAATTATAAAATTTATTAATATTACAATAATCTTATACTTTAATACCTAATCATATTGTCAAAATTTCGAAGTTTAACAAAAAAACATTATGTCAACATCTTTATTCCATTAATAACCTTATGAAAAAAAATTGTCAAAATCTTCAAAATCTCTCAAAATAACCAATTGGATACACATTATATATATATATATATAATTAAAAAATAATTTTTAAAAGTTAATTATTTCCATAATAGTTGACTTATATCTTGTACCTTAATTTTATAAGTTTAAGCAGTAGATGCATCATACTTGAAATTTTATGTCTCAGGTTAAAATTTTCACATATATAAATCATTAAATATTGATCCCCATTATGTAGGTATATAAATCCTTAAACATTGACCCCCATTATCCTTGGAAATTTATATCTATTTTTTTGTTTGTTAATCGTTATAATGTAAAATTCTTTTTTTCAATATGAAATATTTTATTAAAAGAGGAAGAGTTTATAATCAAGTAATAAAATCATCAGCCTCTAGCAATTTCTAACTTAGTAAGAGAAAAAGTTAAGAAATTAATATAAGAAAAGTTGCTATACAATAAAGTTAATTCATAAGTTTTATAAAAAAATAATTTACAATTTTGAAAAATAATAAGTTGGATAATTACAAAAGTAAAAAATAAATGAAAGGATAAAAAAGATAATAGAAAAAAAAAGAAAATGAAAATAAATAAATAAAAAGGGGGGGAAAATTGCCGCCAACCCCCCCCCCCCCTCCCTCTCCCTCTCCCTCTCCCTCTCCCTTCCTCCAATAAAAAGTTGCCGAATGGCAACAAAATAACAATGCCTTCTTACTTTAATAGTAAGTTAGAAGTTAGATTATGCCTTGATAGGAGTGCTAAGCCCTAGCTTGTCATGTGTGCCAACACATTAGTCTTGGGCCAAAGGGGATACCCCTAGTTAAAAAAAAAATTTGAAATAATTTCCAGCTCAAATATAAATAAAATCAAATCATTACGTCCTAATGTCTCACTTAGAACCTCTACTGATATATAGTCAGGCTTTGGCTGCTTCACTGAAAAAGAGTACAAAACCCAATGGTTACAAATGACTATTTAAGACCAGGATGGATTCGAAAGGTAAGAAAGGTAAGAAAGGTAATGTAGAAAGGTGCAAGTCTCGTTTTATTGAAAAGGGGTTTACACAGAAAAGAAGGCATCTATTATAAAGAGACTTTCTTTCTCCTTTTTTTGAAAGACTCTTTTAGGATAATAATGGCATCCATGTCACATTTTGATCTTAAGTTACATTAGATAGATGTCAAGACAACATTTCTTAATGGTGGTGTTGATAAGAAGATTTGTATGATAAAACCAGCAAGCTTTGTCTTTGGAGATGCAAAGCAAATGTTTGCAAACTAAAGAAATCCATTTATGGATTCAAGTAAGTATCTCATCAATCGTAATACAAATTTCACCGAGTTTTCATCTTGTTTGGTTTCGAGATGAACTTAGCGGATGATTATATTTATGATAAGTTTAATAGGAATAAGTACATTTTTTTGGTTTTATATGTCGATGACATATTGTTTGTCGAAAATGATATAGGTTTATTCTACGAAACCAAGAGATTTCTATTTAAAGAACTTTGAAATGAAAGATCTCGGTGATGCCTCTTTTGCTTTGGAGATTTAGATACATCACCATCGCTTTTGAGGTACTATTTGATTATCACAAAAAAGCTATATCGATAAGATACTTAAAAGGTTTGACACACATGATTGTAAACCAGGTAATACCCATATATCTAAAGGAGATATGGTTAGTTTAAGTCAATTCCCCAAGAATGACTTTGAAAGTTTAAGTCAATACCCTAAGAATGACTTTGAAACTAAGGAAATGCAATAGATTCCTTATGCTTCGACTATAAGAAGTTTGATGTATGCTCAGGTTTGTACATGTTTGAATATTATGTACATTGTTAGAATGTTAGAGAGATACTCAAGTAACCCGAGATTGGATCATTGGAAAGTAGTGTGATACTTACAAAGAACGAAAAATTATATGCTTACATACAGGAAAACATATCAATTGGAGATTATTCATTATTTTGATTTTGATTTTGTTGGATGTAAAGATAGTAGGAGATCCACTTTGTGCTATATCTACCTACTTATTGGAAGAGCTATCTCCTGGAAAAGTGCTAAGTAGACACTCATAGCTGCTTCTACCAAGGTAGTGGAGTTTATAGTATGTTTTGAAGTATCCAACCATGGAATATGGTTGCGAAAATTTGTCATGGGGCTACACATTATGGACACTATTGAAAGACCACTTAAGTTATTTTGTGACAATAACTCTGCAGTGTTATATTCCAATAATAATAGAAGCTCGATAAAGTCGGAGTATATAGATACCAAGTTGTTGATTGTTAAGGAGAGAGTTCATAGTGGGTAGTTGCCTATTCAGCACATTAGGACAAACTCAATGATTACGGATCCACTAACTAAAGGAGTGCCACCCAAGGTCTTTCATGAGCATACTGTTCATATTGGTGTTGCAACTTTTAAGGATATTTAGTTTTAGTAGGAGTTTGTATTTTAGGTGCTTTTTAGATTAGACATATTTCATTGTCATTTTGAATAGTTTTCGGTTAATTCATTTGAAATTATTTTCAATTTTAAAGTGTTTGGTTTATTTTGTCTCTAAACTTGTTTAAAACTGATCTCACTAAGGTATAAGGTAGGACTAGTTGGAAATAAGCATGCTAAGATCATGCTACTTGTAATTTCCATGCTACACATCCATACTTGATCCGTGTCATTTAGTTATAATAGCATTTTGATGGGATTAGCTACGATTAAATTAGCAAAAGTCACTTTCATCTTATGTTGGTATGTTGATGGACCAGATTGTTTGGGGATACATTCGGCAATGATAGCAAAATTCTGAGTATTCATAAGGTTAACATACAACTGTAAGATAACACATATAGCCCAAGTGGGAGATTATTGGGAAATTTTAATCTAACATGTGGGCTTAATGTGTATAATTGTGTATAAAGGCTATTATTTAAGGTTAACCCCAATTAATTAAAGTGAACTAATATGGTTTAGGTATTTTAGGCTTTATGCATCTAATTTAAGTGTGGGCCTTATATGTGTAGAGATCGAGCTATAATTTCTAGTTTAATGATATGCCAAACTAGAAATTATTACTGTAGGGTTTTACCTTATACAAGTGGTTATGGTCACTGAATTAAATATATGCTCATTCTTTTTGGCATCCCATCATCAAAGAGAAATCAATGACTACGTTCTAATTTGGAAGACAAAAGTACAAGACTTCAAACTTACTAATGGAGAATTCATGTATGTTTTCATTTTTATTTATTTGATACTTGACAACTTAGTGTGAACAGATTCTGAGTTTCGTGGGATTAAATCCCAACAAGGGCTTCTTGTCTATGGAGTAGATATGATCTAACAAAATCTCTTTTTGTATTGGCTTAGATTGATTGTTCACCTTTGTGTTCAGCACATGGCTATAAGATTTCAAGATTCTAATTTTGCAACTAAGAACATTCATGGTGAGATCAGAAAACTGCTATAATTTATCGGTTTGGCTATTTTTATCATAATTGTTTTCCTATGTTTTGTACTTCCTTTTGGGAAAAGATTTTCTTCTTCGTTTGTAGCTCAATTGGTGAGAGACATATGCATAGGAGCAACAAAACCCTTGGTGGCCTAGGTTCAAGAAGTGCTGTAGGCACGTTGGTACTCGAATTTACGAGGGCCAAGGGACAATACCTTGAGTAGTGGTGACACTGGTGACAGGGCCCAGAGTGAGTGGTCGGACCAGTAAAAGGCTCTATGGGCCCGTCTCTCACTATATATTATATATATTAAAGTTAATACCATATGAAAATACCAAAAGAACCCTTTAACTTTTCATATGGTGTCAAATTAAATATCTTTTTGGTAATTTCCTAAGAATATATAAAATTTTTAAAATAACTTTTATATTAATTGCAACACCTAATGAAATTCTATAAAAAAATCTTATACTAATTGCTGTAGTCTTATGTTTAATGCCCCTTTTGGTTTTTTCGTAATAATTAGAAATTCTATTTAAATTCTTTCAAAAAATTCAATACTTATAAAAAGAAACTCATTAAGACCATGCAATTTTTTTTTTAAAAAAAGGAAATACATATGAATTAAAAACTCCATTAAAATTATAGTATCCTTATTCAAAAAATAGATTATACAGTCCTTAAAAAAAGGGGAAATATGCATGATTAAAAAAAAGAAAAAAAAAAGAAATAGGCATTAAGAGCATACATTTTTAAATTATGTGTGTTAATTTGTCTTTTCTAATAATATCTATTAATTAAATATATTGAAGTTAACACTAGAAATTTTATTTAAATTCTTAAAAAAAATTCAATTCTTATAAAAAAACCCATTAAGTTTAAGACCATACTATTAAAAAAAAGAGAAAGAAATACGTATGAATTAAAAATCCCATTAAAATTATACTATACTTATTCAAAAAAATAGATTATATAAATCCTTAAAAAAAAGAAATATGCATGATTTAACATAATAAAAAAGAAATAAATTTTTTTAAGAAAGACATTAGCATACTATTTCAATTAATTTATTGTTATTGTATTGGTCATATAACATTCTTTTTCTATAATAATATTGTTAAAGACATATATATTTTAACAAATATAAAGAATTTATTTCAATTTCATATAAATCTACAGTATTTATATAATTCATGACATTAGCACATGTTTAATCTAATTTTTTATATATGATTTAACAAATAAAAATATATATATATATATATTATAATTTTACATAATCAACAATCCTGCGGTGTTAGTACGAGTCAAAATTATTTGTGTTATTTAAAATCACTTGCCTTCTTCTAGTAAAGTGAAGCACTAGTGCTCAAAGCAATCTGAAACTTTAACATTCTGTATTATTGATATTTGTCTCGCCAAATTCTGATTACTAATTTAATTGATGTGAAATATGAAACTTTAGGTGCTTAGACGGACAAAGCACATAAGAGGTTGTCTTAAAATGCTAATAAAGACTTCAAAGTAGGAAAGGATACCACTCCTTGTTACAGACATATCTTCTGCAGAGGCTTCTATGGAAAATCTTGGAGGAAAGCCTCCTTTTTAGAGAGAAAAATTTTAGCCTTCTTTGTACGAGGTGCACAACTATGTCTGACCAGTCTTACTGCAGTACTGACAGAACAAAGAACCTGACATGAAAGTCTTTGGACCAAATCAATGCCCCGTGATATTGTAGTAGGTAAAAGAAATTACAGAAAGGAGAGCATATGAAAAGTAGCAAGCATTGCCGATGTGCCAGCGCCCAGGGGGTGATGAAGTTCATATACATCAAGAGTGGTTGAGGCCAATTACTACGAATGTGTGCCACTGCCAGTTGTCATATCCGATATTGATAATTGATAATGATAACTATGTTTTTTTTTTTTGGTCAGAGATAACTATGTTATGTGCCACCTTTCTTTGAGGTGTTGAACTGTGAGGCATTTGCAATTTTTGTTCAGGAGAAAGATATCCCTAATTTGAGAAATATTTGCTCTCTATTCCTGAGGAAAAAGTAACTGGAGATGCATTCCAGAGATGAAGCTAGTGCAGCGGCCTTTCCTTTGACATAAAAAGCCTGTGAAGTATAACTTATTCGGTGTCAAAAACTAGCCTTATACAAAATTAATTAAATTTGGTTTGACAAAAAAAAGTAAACGATTTAAATCCGACTCATCCGAAATCCGATTGACTTAAAATCCGATTAACCTAAAACCCAATTAAACCGAAACTCGATTAACTCAAAACCCATTTTACTCGAGAGACTAATCCAATCGAGCCAAGAGGTTAATCTAAAATAATTAACCTGAATGACTAATTAAGTAATTTTTTGCCTCTTCATCCTCAAACATCAAATTTATTTAATAAGTTATTAAATTTAAAATACTATTATATTGAAATAAGTTATATATTTTATATTTAAATTTTATTTTTATAACTATAAATTACTCTTATATTGCATACCTTATTATTTATTAGTTAAATTTAACGGTATTAATAAGTTTCAAAAACAACTTAAAAGAAACAATTAAAAGAAAAAAACTTCACATGAATACATTTAAGATCTAAATAATAAGTTCATAATTAAAATAAAAATTTAAAATAAATTCGTTACTTAAGAGTTACATATCCATAATAAATCAATAATTAAAATAATCTAAGAATTACATAATAATTTTGACATCTATTCATAATAATTTATTTTTTTAAATAAATAAATATAGAAACTAAAAAAAAACCATCAAGAGTCAATCTGAAAATCCGAACTGAAATATACTAGGACCAACCCCAAAAATCCAAATCCGATTGATTCAAATTTTGAAAGACCCGAAAGCCAAATCGGATTGACTTAAGTCCGATTTACCCGAAATCTGATTAATCCCAAATCCGTTTAACTTGAAACTTAATTGACTCGAATCTAATTGACACGAGATCTAATTGGTCCAATATTTTCTTTTAAGTCAAATTAATCAAACCCAACTGATCCGAACCCGTAATCCGTCCAACCCACCCATTATTCCATATGATCCTTCACTTGCTCGGGAACCTCCTATGAATTGCTGATGATTTGTGGCACGACTGGTTTACGGAGACCGGGAAGTCCTACAAGTCCGAGCTTGCTGAAACAAACTAACATAGGTAAACAACGTATGTACCCTTTGAAAGACGACCAAAACTTGTACGAAAACACAAGCATAAAATGAAGGGGCTTCAACTACCTCGTTTCATGAAGCTTCATGGTCATAACCCATAAGTACCCGAATGAATATATGTATATATAAATAACAGTATATGATAACAATTAAATATAACCATGTCAAGCTAATCATGTCATGTATCGCACACTCAAGAGTTTCGATACTTGTCAATGGAAGTATGACTGACACCTTCTTTCCAACAAGGGGAATAAGACAAGGGGATCCATTATCTCCATACATTTTCATTCTTTGAATGGAATACCTCAGCCTTCTTATAACTCAAAAGTGTGAAAACAAAGCATACATATGTGAAAGCTTCAAGAAGTGGACCCGCCTTCTCTCATTTGTTGTTTGTTGATGACATATGAACAAATTTCAGCACTGTTGCTGCTATCAAGCAAACGCTGAATGTTTTTTGTATTGAGTCGGGACAGAAGGTCAACCTGCAAAAATAAAAAATGTTCTTTTCCCCAAACACCAACCAAGCTCGAAAAGATCAAGTGAAAAACATTCTAGGAATCCCAGAAGCTTCTGCCTTAGGGAAGTATTTAGGCATCCCTATGCTCAACAAAAGACAGAGTAGAAATGATTACCTGTATATCATTGACAGAATGAGGAACAAGCTTGCTGGTTGGAAAGCAAGAATGTTATCAACAGCGGGCAGGCTTATACTTGCTAAATCATCCCTTGAATCCATCCCTGCCTATCCTATGCAATGTAGATCCTTGCCTGTAAGCATTTGCAATGAGATCGACAAAATCTGTCGAGATTTTGTTTAGGGAGAATCAGAACAAAAAAAGAAACTACACTTGCTGAATTGGAACACCATCACACTTCCTTTGAAAGATGGTGTCTTAGGATTAAGAAAAGCAAGAGAGCATAATAAGGCCCTTCTAGGAAAACTGGTATGGAGATTCAGAGAAAATGAAAATGCGGTCTGGGCTCATACTCTCTCGGCTAGATATGGGCATGACACCTCTAAAGCAACAACCCTCAGCTCTGTCACTTGGAAAGCTATGCAGTGGGCATCCCCACTTATCAAGAAAGGTACAGGCAAGGTTATAAGGAATGGAGAAGAAACAAACTTTTGGTCAGAGAGTTGGACAAGTTTGGAAAAATCCGGGACATCATTCGTGGCCCACTAACACGAGATGAAGAGTCCTTAACTGTTAAAGCCTACCTCCAAAATCCATCATCACTTTCTTTCCACCTCCCTTCTAGACTCCAGGATGCAATTCTTGCCACTCCAACTCAGCTCTTTGGCAATGACGTTGATTCATACTTTTGGATAGCCTTTAAAAATGGCTCCTTTACTGTCAAGTCTGCCTATGAACTGGAGAAAATGAGCGCTTGCCTACCGGATGATGGTACCTGGACGTGGATTTGGAAACTAAAAATCTTACCCAAGTTAAGATTTTTCATCTGGCAACTCTTTCAGGATGCCATACCTACCAGATCCTTTTTATTCCATAGAGGTATCCAGGTGTCCATGGAATGCCCACTCTGCAACAATGCGGAGGAAACTAACCAGCACCTTTTTAAAGAATACCCAATTGCCTTTGAAATCTAGACAGGTTTAGATTTCAACCCTTCCACTCCTTTATCCCTCTCTGGCTAGATTAAAAAACTAGTCACTTCAAAATCCTTCCACCCAATTCATAGACTCCCTCTTGGACTAGTAGCTGCACACACCCTCTGGGAAATTTGGTTATTAAGAAACAATTGGATTTTTGGCAACAAAAGGAGTGTGCAATTTGTGAGAAATTTTGTCATGTCGAAGGCTGCGGAATATTTTGCCATTAACGGCAAAACCAAGGTTACTCATATTCCATCTGGATTGCCTATCAAATGGCAAAAACCCCTACAAGGGTGGCATAAATTAAACACTGATGGTTCTGCTTTAGGAAACCCGGGTCAAGTAGGGGCTGGAGCTTTAATCAGAAATGATAAAGGAGAGTGGGTTGTAGGCTCTGCTAGATACTTAGGCCACACCTCCAACCATGTAGCTGAATGTTGGGCACTCAGGGACGGTTTAACCTTGGCAGTTCAACATGGGATCTCTAAATTGGAAATTGAACTTGATAGTACCTCTGCAATAGCTGCTTTTTCTTTTGTCTTGAATGATAATTGTACTGATATCAGATTACAACTTATTTTGAATGACTGCAGGTCCTTGTTTAAGGAAATCCAGCACAAGCAGCTCAAGCATGTCTTCCGTGAAGCTAATTCATATGCTGATATCTTGGCTAAACATGGTAGCCACTTTTTGTATAGGAACTTAGATGAGGTCTATAAACTCTTTTTGGAACCTCCTGCTTTTATTACTAATTCGCTTCGCTTTGATGAAGCTGGTTTTGTAATATTTAGAACATTTTAATCTATGTAGTTCCTTTCTTACCAAAAAAAATATTAAATATAACCCGGTAGCCTGTAAACTCCATGGTTGTAAAAACCGGACCGGCCCGGCCGGTCGGACCGGTTCAACCGGGACCCGGAGGGTCATCCGGTCCGGAGAAAGGGGTTGACCCGGGTAAGGTTGACCCGGTCAAAACCCGAAAAAAACCGGACCGGTTGACCCGGAAAACCCAAAAAAACCAGGATTTTAAATAAAAAAATTTTTGAAATTTTAAACAAATTTGAAAATTTGAACAAAGACTCTAAATTGATTTATAGGCTTATCCAAATGGTGAACTTGAAGTATAGGAGGTGGAGAACAATATACCCCAAAACAGGCACCATCCAACGATTGGTGATCACTAATCAGATTTTAATAAGTTTCAAATATTTTAGTGGGGAAGGAGATAAGCACGTGAAAGAGAAAAAGAAAAAGAAAAGGAGTTTCAAATATTTTAGTGGATGTTGAAAAGACATCTTCCTTTTGTCCTGCAAGTCTGCAACATTAGGACAGATTTT
Source organism: Microcos paniculata (assembly GCA_030664755.1). Taxonomy (NCBI): domain Eukaryota; kingdom Viridiplantae; phylum Streptophyta; class Magnoliopsida; order Malvales; family Malvaceae; genus Microcos; species Microcos paniculata. The sequence goes on along the minus strand of CP131459.1, from coordinate 2,737,389 downwards.
CCCACAATATGTGTTTGACTATTAGTATTTAATATTTATTGTGTCTGACTATTTGAATGAGCTTATCATATTTGTATGAGAGATGAATGATAAATTATATTAAATTTCTTGTTATAAATTATTTTTATCATATATATTAAATTAAAATTATCAAAATGTATATTCCTATATTTAATTGAAAATCCGGTTTTTTAAATCCGGTTTTATCCGGTTCAACCGATTGACCCGGTCGAACCGGTGACCCAGTGCACTCACCGGTTCAAACACCGGTCCGGTTTTTACAACATTGGTAAACTCCCATCTCCCAAACTCTAGCTTTAACCAATTTGCTTTGCTCTGTTGAAACTTGAAACTCATAATTAATTTAAAAAAAAAAACACTGTAAATGTAGTAAATGACAAGCTAAAAATGACAGTGTTTATTGTTGTAATAATAGTTGTAGTTGTAATAATGTAATTTAAAAATAGATTTTCTCTTTTTCCTGTGCTTTAATTAATAGCCCATAAAAAAATATAACAGAATAGAATTAGATTCCTTTTTTTTCCCTTTCGTTCTTATTTTTAAATTAAAGTTATGAATTGTTTGATGAATTAACCCCACCATTTTTGTTCCTTTTCTTAAAAAATATTTTGGTCCATTACACTTTACTCTTCTCGTGACTTTTGAATTTGCTCTGTTTTCATTCTCATTTCTTTTCGCTCTTCCAACCGTCAATCTATTTCTTTTTCTGCCGACAAGACACCGAGGTTTGAGTTTCTTTTGTCTTCTCTCTTTGAATCCTATATTTCGTGTCTTTTTAAGGTATTTGATAGTTAATTCATCAATGCTTTGTTTCAAACTGTATACTAAGTTGTTGAATCAAGTTCGTTTTGTAAAGATTTCATTTACCATTACTGGCTGGTAGTTTGTCTGAGGGTTGTTTTGGTTATGGAGTTGGTTGATGGATTTAGAAAGCTGTTTCAGAGTGGAAATAAAAGATGGGTTCTTTTAGTTGGGGTAGTTGCTATTACTCATTTATTGTTTCAGTCCTTTTTGCTTCCATATGGGAGTGCTCTTAGGTCTTTGCTGCCTGGTGATGAGGGTTCAATGGGAAATTATAAAAATGTTATCTTTAGAATTCGATCGTCTGTGAATACTGCAATGGTCCGCAATCCTCTTACCATCAATGCATCTGATATGAATTCTAGAGATGGAGTCTTTAATGGGGTGCTGAAAGATGGTAATAGTTCTAATTTAGGTGGAGATGTTGGAAATGGTGGTGGAATAATAAGGGATCCTGGGCATTTGGAGAATGGTTCTGCTTCTGAGAGAGTGGATTCAGATGGAAGAATTAGAGTTGCGGTGGATAGAAATATCGATCATGATTATGCATCCGAGAATGCTGAAGACCTAAATGAGATTGCTGTGTTGGAGGGTATCATTCGAGATCAAGATAATTCCCCCCTGGATCAGGTTGTGGAACCTGGCGACGTAGGTTCAGGTGACAAAGTTCTGGGGAATGATGCAGGTCAGACACCAAAAGAGTTTGGAAATGTAAATACCACTTTGCAAACTCCTACCTTGGAATCACCTCTAGTATCTTCGTTGGAAATGGAGTCAACCAGTGAAGTTGGACGTGGCTTTACTCTAGAGCAGGTTGTAAAACGTGGCCAGGAAGACTCAACAGGCAGAATTCTGGAGCATAAGACTAGTCAGATCCCTAAAAAACTTGGGCATGTAAATACCACTTTTCAATCTCCTACCTTGGTCTTACCGGTAGCGTCTTCATTGGTGAACAAGACCTATTTAAGAAACTCAACTACAAATGCTACAAAGCAAAGTGATAATGTGACATCAAAATATAATTCTGCTGTGATTGCCAAACTGGGGAGAAACAAGATGAGATCTGAGATGCCACCAAATTCAGTGACCACAATTGATCAGATGAACCGCATATTAGCACGCCACCGTAGGTCATCACGTGCAATGGTAATATATACTTTCATGAATGGTTATGCATTTTCTTAATACTTTATGTACTGAACATAAATAATCTTTTTTTTCCCTTTTTTTTTTTCTAATTTCATTGTAGAGGCCACGCCGGTCTTCTCCACGAGACCAAGAAATTTTTGCTGCAAGATCACAGATCGAGAATGCTCCTGTTGTAGTGAATGATCAAGAACTTTATGCTCCTCTTTTTAGAAATGTTTCCATGTTTAAAAGGTAAGTCTACTTTAAGCATATCTCTGGATATTGACATCCATTATTTGTAGATTTGTGCTAAACTTGTTCTTTCCTGTGGTGGTCCTTGTTCTGAATTTCCATACTTATCCTTGGTATTATATATGATGTACAGACTAGTACTCTTTTTGGTCATATCAGACGCCAATGTGACACTTAAAATGATAAGATTTAAAGGAAGTTCATTTTAGTTTAATGTAGACAGCAATTCTATTCTGGGAGTAAGAAGTTTCTGCCTGTGTATATTCTGGTAAAAACTGCCAGCCAAAGTTTGATGCAACTTATAATTTTCTCGTTATTGAGTTTGAATTTGAATATGATGTGTCTTTTGAATTCACTTTCTCTTAGCTTTATTGTGTTCAATCAGGGCCACAACTTAGGCATGTTGTATCAACTTGACTAGTGCACAAGCTGAAGCAATTAATATTGCAATGTGATCAGGCTTATGCCAAGTCATAGAACTAATAAATTGGAGTAATATGTCATATACATGCAGGAATAATGAAATCACCCTTGTTCATATTTGTTTGTGATAAGACATGATCAAGGTGTCTTCTATTGATGTTCTAAATTCTAACCAAGGTAATATTAAAGATATTGGCTTGTGAGTCTGTCTGGGATGATTTACGGTGCAAGGTGATCTTAAAATCCTTACACAATTATTTTAAGATAGAAGTCCCAACAAATATATGGTGAAAGCAAAGCATGTCATCTCCGTTGTTAAATTGTGGACTTAACGTTCTCAATGCTTCTCTACTCTCTTAAATATGCCTTCCAGCAGTTTGTCCATTAAAAAACAACTGCCCTGAGCACTGTCAGAAAAGTGTTTTAATATTAAAACTCAAACTTGCTTGCGCTTTGCAGGAGCTATGAACTCATGGAACGCACACTCAAAGTTTATGTCTATAAGGAGGGAAAAAAACCTATCTTTCATCTACCAATACTTAAGGGCTTATATGCCTCAGAGGGATGGTTCATGAGACTGATGCAAGGGAGTAAGCGTTTTGTTGTGAAGGACCCTCGACGGGCTCATCTTTTTTATATGCCATTTAGTTCTCGGATGTTAGAGTACACCCTTTATGTACGGAATTCTCATAATCGGACAAACCTACGCCAATTTTTGAAGGATTACACTGAAAGTATTGCAGCAAAGTATCCTTACTTTAACAGAACTGGTGGAGCAGATCATTTCCTTGTTGCTTGCCATGATTGGGTATGTTCTTCTTCAAGCACCATTTTTCCTACCTTTATCCTATAACTTCCATGAAGTATACTACTGCAAAATTTAATAGATTCAGTTTTGCACCTAGCCACCTAGTTGTGTAGTTTGACCTCCTTTAATTTAATTCTAGACATAGCTTGTATGTATGCATATTCTTGGATGTCATTGAAATATGAGAATATATTCTTATAGGCTCCGTATGAAACGAGGCACCATATGGAACACTGCATCAAAGCTCTCTGCAATGCTGATGTCACTGTTGGCTTCAAAATTGGGAGGGATGTTTCTCTTCCAGAAACATATGTACGGTCTGCGAGAAATCCTCTTAGAGATCTTGGAGGGAAACGACCTTCTCAGAGGCACATTCTTGCTTTTTATGCTGGAAATGTGCATGGATATCTGCGTCCAATCTTACTGAAATATTGGAAAGACAAAGATGCTGATATGAAGATCTTTGGCCCAATCCCTCCTGGTGTTGCAAGCAAAATGAATTATATCCAGCACATGAAGAGCAGCAAATACTGTATCTGCCCAAAAGGTTATGAGGTCAACAGCCCTAGGGTAGTAGAAGCTATCTTTTACGAGTGCGTTCCTGTTATTATCTCGGACAATTTTGTGCCGCCATTTTACGAAGTTCTGGATTGGAATTCATTCTCAATAATACTTGCAGAGAAAGACATTCCCAACCTGAAAGAAATACTTGTCTCAATACCAAAAGATAGGTATCTTGCTCTGCAACTTGGTGTCAGAAAAGTTCAACGGCATGTTCTCTGGCATGTTAAGCCTGAGAAGTATGATCTCTTCCACATGACGCTTCATTCAATTTGGTATAACAGAGTCTACCAGATAAAACTTAGGTAGGCACAGCGCCGGTTTTTTTGCTTAAATTCTGATTCACTGCAGCAACTAAGCAAAGAATGAAGATCCGGATGTAAATGTTAGTCCCCGAAATAGAAATTGGGCTGCTTCTGCGTCGGCCTCTGTATTCATTCTGTGAAGCTGTAGTATAAAGCATCTATTATAACACGAGAAATAAGATGCGGAGGCATTTGTAATTGAAGTCTGAGTGAGTAGATCTTTGCTAGAATGTACAGATTCTTTGACTGTTGTATCATTTCTTTTTGTTTAAAGAAGAATAAGACGCGGGTATATGTTTTCATTTGACGTGTATACAAACCAATGTAACATTCTTTGAGTAGGCATGCTGTACTGCGAGAGCCTTTTTCGTCGTTGAGCTCATTCCTACTGATTCTTATATTTGTAATCTCGTTTCCTTAGATTATTTTGGCCTTGTGGCTTGATGGAAGACATCCTTCTTCTAAGGCCATTTGGGTGGAGAAGCCTTTATCAGCTGCTGCCTTCTTAGAATCTATACAAGAGTTAAGCTATGCAGTTTGAAGGTAGATTTGCATGACTGAATTCAATCCACAGGACATTTTTTCACTGTTAAAGCAATTGCAGATTTACAATTTACACGCTATACAAACTCGTGAAGTTGTGAACTTGGGTAATTAATTTTTTTCTAGGGAGCAGCTGCAGATTTGATCTTGTTTATTAAAAATGAATAAATGTACAGCTGTTTTTCATTCATTACCCTGAAAATATCTGCAGGTGATATTGATCATCTCATCTGTGGATCTGACATCGAGATGATCAACCATCGACCTGTCCCATTTGCCAACCAAACAAAACAGCTCCGATTTCTTGCACGAAACTGAATCAAAACACTTAAAAAAACAATCATTAATGTATGTAGGAAAAAAACACAACTCCCAGAGTTCCTTCAGAGCGTTTGCTTTCCCCATGTTTCTCATGTCTTGTTAAGTCTTTCAATTTTCATGGAGAACTCTCTGATGGCATTTGTCCATCCCTCACCCAAAAGTTTGTTCCCTGGAAGCCACGTGTGGCATCCATTCTTCAACACTATCCAGTGAAACAGTGTGTGATTCATTAAGAAACAAAAAATTGGGTCCCCACATCCCATGCTTGCTTGCTTCTCAGATGCCCCAACCACAAATCACCCCACGTGCACTCTTCAACTTCTCACATTTCGGTTTTTACAGTTATTGTCGGTTAAAACCAAGCTACATTTTACTAACCCAAATCATGTGTTTCGTTCATTTCCCTTGCAGGAGAAAATATCAAAAGCATAGTCAAATTTGGACATTTGTGAAGTGGGGTCATAGCAAGATTTGGTGGAAAAAGAAACCAACCAGATAACGTTATTATCTACTGCTCCATTAAATCTCCAGACTTCCTTCATTCGGTTGTTACTGTTCCCAATATATATGAAGTCGTACACTTTATTTCTTTTTAAAAAGAAATTCTTCCTCTAGCTTTTGCAGTGTTCTTTGCTTGGATATCTGGCTTTCTTGGGAATGGGGGTATGTTGAATTTTATCTTTTTTTTCTTTTGGTCTTTGATCCTTTATAAATTGGGACTTGCAAGTTTTCAGTTTTAAACAAGTTTTCTGTTTCTGGGTTTTGTTTCTTTTGCAGGGCTGAGCGTCCCTTCTTCACTGTTTGGTAAGTCTGTTTGAAAACTTTGAATCAATCAAGTTGCTTTGCTGTTTATATTTTTAATGTCTTTTTCCCTGCCTCTTTTCATTTGGAACAGAGAAAATGTAAGTGTTTTGTAGTTGAATGTCGCATTGGTTTGTCTTAAAATTTCCAATGGATCTCTGACTAATACGGGAAGCAATGGACATCAAGTTACCTTAACTCAGACAAGGATTCTAATTCAATTATAAGTAGAGTCTATTTTGATAAGTTTCTTGTCCTCAATACTGACCCGAAAAAGAGAACAATAAGAACAAAGAAGGTGTTGAAATTTTAAAATGGTTTATCTGTCTGAACATAGGAGAAAACGTGAAAACAGGATCTTAATTCCTTGGAGGGTTACTGAACGGAGGTCATTCGTATGATGCTATTGCGGCTGTATTCTAAAATGAGCTTCATTTTATTTTATGGATCAGGTTGAATTGGGAGTTTAAGCTGTTTCAGAACTGGAAGATTTAATGGGAGATTTACATCGCGGAGGATTTACTGACACCCCATTATATGTAAGTACTTATTAAGACCAATCTGACAGTCAGATTCTGACTGAAAATGAGTTAGGGTACATCCAAATGTCTTCTACCATTGGATCTTTAATCTTTAATTTGATTAGAAGCTCCAGTTTTGCTGGTCTATTTAACAATGCAAATTTTCTTTTCAGGTTCATCAGGGTGTCGTGAGTAATATATGTCATCCTCTGGACTTTCTTGTATTTCCCTCATCAATAGATGACATTTTCACTTGTCTTTTAACGTGGACTGCTTACATAAGTCGCAGATTCATCAATTTCATAGGTGAGTTCTTCATTGCGGGTTGCAAGTGCGGATGCCCCTATGCACAATATGTTGATCCGGCTTTTGTAGCTTGCACAAGGAGAACCTCTATTGATACTTTTTTTTTTTAACAACATAACGGCTATAATTAGACATTAAGATGTTTCTGCAGAGAATCTTGTTCTCCAAGATGTATACCGGAGCTCAGAAGATACGGTTGTCATTACTTCTGGACAGATTCCAAGATCTTCACACCAGAGCATATGCAAATCTGTTAAGGAAGGATGTCCATCATCTTCTTCATCTTGTACAGAAAACTCAAACTCTGAAATCTGTGGAAGGAGATCCTCAGAACTGAGGGAAGAATTTCTTGGAAATACGGATTCTAGAGTAACAAGAACCAGCCACAGTAAGCGAGGAGTCCCTTTCATTTTTCAAGGGTATTAAATTATTTCCTTTAGCCTATCTGTGAACTATAAAAATTCGCAACTATGTGTAAAATAAAGTCATAACTATTTCCCATCAATTCAACAGCAATTTAAATATGCCGTGGAAATGTCATTTGTTGATCCATACAAAGTTACCCTGCCTGTTTGCTGCAGGATCTACTAATATAGCTGCATTAAGTACCGCTAGCAGTTATGTGATTAGATTTTTTGTTTATTCATCTACCCTATTGGCAGTGGTTGTAGGTTGATTAGGCTCACATTGTTTGGTTTACGGCTTGCTTGGAGTTTGGCCCTGGCCTCGTGGAGATTTGCTTTCGACTATCTGAGATGCACTCAAGAACAAGTCTATAGGTAAAAGGAGTTAGTTTTTAACTTAGTAAAACGGTGGATTCAATGCTCCAAAATGTTTTGATGGGTGACTTCTGTGAATTTCTTTTTCAAGAGTCATTATGCTGTGAATTATTTCCTTTAATTTTTTGGATAACTATTCCTTCAAGTATTTTTCTGTCTCCTACATGTTTGCTTCTTTGATGACATAAGTAATCAATTTGTCTTGGCCAAAGAAAAGAGTAATTAATTTGTCATCCTCAGCATTAAATCCCGGATGCAGAAAACATTGCGTGGTTCTTCTGATGATATTGGATGGCTGCAACACACTCCTGGAATGGCTCCCGTAGAGAATGGTACTGCAAGATTCCTGGAACTGCTTGGAGCTATCAGGTGTCAAAACTAATTGTTTTGCTCTTTGTCATTAATCAGAAGTTGTTTGATCCTAGCTGATTTGAGATTTTTGCATTCAGGAGCGGTGAACACACATTGCCCAATTCATTTGTCTATCTATTAGTTCCAGGTATGAGAATACCCTGTTATCATGGCTATCTAGCTTTATTCTTCATTTATCAATTTGACATTCACTATACATAGCCTTCCCTTCATTATAATGTAGATTTCTAACTTTTTTCAGGCCTTTTCAGCAATCATGGCCCTTTATATTTTGTAGCTACTAAGAGATTCTTTTCAAAAATGGGTCTAACATGCCATATAGCAAAAATCCACAGTGAGGTAATTAAGAGTTGCTTGTCAATCATCTTGACATTAGATCTACCAGGGCATGAAGAGCTTTAAGTTTCTTATTATTGCATAATAAAGCAGTTTGGCATGCCAATTTTGTTTTTCTTTCCAATTCATATTGTATTTTTTTGCAGTGTTCACTCCTGCAGTCTTTGAATCTTGTTTCTATTCCATCTTTTATTATTTCATATACAAAGGCATCAGTGGAGCACAATGCATGGGAGCTAAAGCAATACATTGAGGAGCTTTACTGGGGATCTGGAAAACGTGTGATGTTGCTTGGGCACAGCAAGGGTGGAGTTGATTCTGCTGCTGCATTGTCCGTCTATTCGTCTGAACTGGAAGACAAAGTTGCTGGACTGGCACTGGTCCAGAGCCCATATGGTGGCACCCCCTTAGCATCTGATATCCTTCGTGATGGGCAGATTGCTGACAAAGAGACGCGAAGGATCATGGAGCTTTTAATATGCAAGATGATTAAGGTAGCCCCTCCCAATGCCCATGAATAAGTTCCCAACTTAGTTCTTACCACATGGACACAATAATTCAAGAAAGAACTAAAAATGTCTTATATGATAGAAGAAAAGACTGGACTAATCCTTAATGGCATCCAGTAAAATTGATAGAGTCAAATTCAAACTCCATGGTGAAGCTTATCTGAGGCTTAGTTTGAAGTCCTATACCAGGTTGCCTACATGCATGTTTTGCCAGCTACATTTATTTTTTACAAAACATTTAGTTAAATGTACAGATTTTCGTCTAATTTGAAGATTGATACTATTTCATGGTGCACTGAAACTGTTGGCGAGTGCGTAAATATTTGTAATATATTTTGTAGGGTGACATACGAGCACTAGAAGATCTCACATATGAAAAAAGAAAAGAATTCATAATGAAGCATAAGCTACCTGAGGGCATCCCTCTTATCTCTTTCCACTCAGAAGCGAGGGTGGCTCCTGGTGTCCTTGCTACACTTTCACACATAGCTCATGCAGAGCTGCCCTGGCTTCCCCTTCCTAAGTTTGGGGGTGTGGAGTTTGACAATGTCGGTCGAATTGGACACCAGGTACCCATAGTAATTCCAGTTTCAGCTGCCATGGCTGTATGTGCACTTCACCTGCTGCTAAGATATGGGGAGAAGAGTGACGGACTAGTGACGTGCCGTGATGCTGAAGTTCCAGGTTCTGTTGTAATCACAACAGACCAGAAGCTTGACCATGCTTGGATGGTTTACTCTTCATGGAAGAAGAATCCTAATGAGCCTGACGCCTGTGAAATGTGTGAGGCACTTTTGACGCTACTAGTAGAGCTTGGGAAGAGGAAGCAAGAAGAAAGAGAGAAGTCTGAAAGTAGTAGTTCATAATATACAACAAAGTGTTTACGTTTACTGCGCTTTTACAAATTCTTTGGCTCTACTCTGCCTAATGGTACTGGGAACCTCAAAAGCAATTCTTATGGCAGAAAAACAAGCTCATTTTATTTTAAGAGCTTTGGTGACGCTAGCAAGTATTAGTAACTGAATTCTGTCAATGAGTTTCCCCAGAAGGTGGAGAAACTATATTTTGGAAGAGTTGCTTTTGTCATCTTTTACTTATATATCTCTTCGCAAAGGTTTTAGAGTATCAAATTTACTTTGATGTAAAATGCTACTGGTTGGGATCAAAGTTACAGGGATGCATAGCTTCGAGTCATAACATTTCCAGAGTAACAATTTCTGAATTTCATTAAAACTATGCAATATCTTATCCACCATATGTAGCAAGTCTACCTCTGTGCTTCAACGCTACCTTCTGCGGCAGCATAAGAATCATCAATCCCATCCCAGTTCACTGCTTACTCCTATTCCACATGACGGATGAAGCAAATTTGTTGCAGCAGCCACGGCTTTCCTCCATTGGACCACTGTGGTGGAGATCTCAAATTTGAGTGTTTCAATCTGCCAACCCCCGCATTTGGCCATATTTTCTTTTGTGTCTGTAGTTTAATCAAGGAACAGAGATTTTCATTTAATCCATCAAGGTTCATACCGTTTCATATGGTTGTGACTGAGTATGCATAGTCAACTCAAAAGTAGATAGCTCACAACTTTCTTCCAAAAACTTATGAAAGAGGAATTGAGCTTCTTCTCCAAAGTGCATCAGAGGATCTAAGCACCGTCCTGCTGGTTTTGGGCCTTTGGGCCTTTGGGCCTTTGGCCCCTTTCTATCAAGAATTAAAAGATGAAGCTGCAAGAGGACATTCCGTATTACCATCTCTTTAGTCTCTCCTCTAATAAAGAGTGCCTTCTGGTGTCCTTCCTGAATTTTTGGCTACCCCAGGGATATTTTCTGAATCTGCTAAGGATATTTCAGCCACTTGTTGAGAATCAGTAAGAAGAAGCGTGGGAGGCTTATAGTCTTATACCAAAAGAAGGGCGGCAGGTTTTGCAATGGCGGCGTCGTTTTTGCTTCAGCAGCTAAAGAGGATATGAGCCATGATTTTCATTTGCTATCACATATAAAGAAACAGAGAGCTTGTCTAAGTCTTACCAGCAACGGGGAGTGGATAAGGCTATTGCTTTAGTTGTTTAAACTTCAAAGTCTCTCTTCATCCTGGTAGAGTATTCTTTCACTGCACTGCTCTTTCAATTTCCAAGTTCATCTCTTTATTATTTATGAAGTGAAGAGTAGTTCTTTTTATGCTATCTAAAAATGCGAACAATGTACTCTAGCTTGACAAAGAGCCAAGCATTTCCCATTGTTACTAGATTTTCTTCAAAAATCTCGAAATCCCAATCTTTCAAAATTGGGTCTGTTCCAAAACCCTCCCTAAACCCTTCCTTGATGCATTGCACTCGGAAAGTTCTCAACTTTCACCATAAATCTTTGGAAATTGGCAATATGGAAAACCCTATAAGTATTTTAACTGGGTTTAAGAAGAGAAGTACCATACAGTGTTGTTCTGCTGTAAGAGCTAAAAGCTTATCGAGTTTTCATTCGCAAAGAGTTGGTGAAGAGGGAGATTTTACCAGAGCAGGAAAATCATTACCTTGGTTAGCCTCTGACAAAGCAAATGAAGCCAAAGGGTCACGTAAAGTGGCAGTTGCGAAGACTAATACCAGTCCTTCTTCTTGGGAGGAATCATTGGATAGATTGGAGAAAGGGGATAATCGTTCCTCTTGGGAGGAATCGCCAAAGAGGTTGGAGAAGGTGACAGTAGGAAAAACTGAAGTCTCCTCGAGGAAAGAATCAGGTCAATCTTTCTTTAGGAAAGAAGGTGCTCACTCATTGGGTGTTAAAGAAAGTAGGCATAGGAAGGTAGGCATGGTGAGGGATCATCGTAGTAGCAATCATCTGAGAAGGGCTGAAAGGGATGAAGAAAAAGGGGTAATAGAAGAGGATGAGGTTGTTGACAATCCAAGATGGGATAACATTAAGACTAGGTTTACAGGAATGGTGGATGCAAAACCTGAGTCCAACAAACCAGAGTTTCGAAGATGGAATAAGCAGGAAAGTTGGGGTAGAAAAACGTGGAAAGAGGCTAGTGAATCAACTGTACCTAAGATGGTTGGTGAAGGGGTCTATGGGGTGGGTCCTGTTTTGGCTGCATTATCAGCAGGACGAAGGGAATTTTATGCTTTGTATGTCCAAGAAGGATTAGATTTGAGTCATAATAATAGGAAAAAGAAGGATAAGAAAGGGTTTGAAAATGTGTTTAGGATGGCTGAAAAACTTGGTTTAAGTGTAAAGGAAATTTCAAAGCATGATCTCAATATGGTTGTTGATAACCGCCCGCATCAAGGTTTGGTGCTAGATGCTTCTCCACTAGAGATGGTGAAAATAAAGGAATTGGACCCTGTCTCAGATTATGAAGAGAAAGGTTGTCTTTGGGTAGCTTTAGATGAGGTTACGGATCCTCAGAATTTGGGGGCAATAATTAGGTCAGCATTCTTCTTTGGAGCCTCAGGGGTGGTGCTATGTGCAAAAAATTCAGCCCCATTAAGTGGTGTTGTGAGCAAGGCAAGTGCTGGCTCACTTGAATTAATGGAGCTTAGATACTGCAAGAATATGATGCAGTTCTTAGTTTCCTCAGCTGAAAATGGTTGGCGGGTTCTTGGGGGTTCTGTTTCCTTGAAAGCTGTTCCTTTGAATGAGGTTTCGCCAGGTTTGCCGACCATTCTTGTTTTAGGCAGTGAAGGCACTGGCTTGAGGCCTTTAGTGGAGAGATCATGCACTCATTTAGTTAGGATCCCTGGAAACATTCCTGTGGACATGGCAGCCAAAGAGGTTGATGATGTGGAAAATACAGAAGTAGATTCTGGCTGCTCAGTTAATGAGTTCCGGTCGTTTTTGGCTGTGGAGAGCTTGAATGTTAGTGTTGCAGCTGGTGTGCTTCTTCACCACCTAATTGGAAGCAACCATGGTGTTAATTCTCCAACAGATGACAAATCAACTGATACGGACCAATAATATTCAATGGCTGCTGCAGTGCATTTGATATCTGTATTGTCGTCTTTTAATACCTATTGGTGAAATTTTATCACCATTTGTAGGCCTTGAGGGAAGCAGGCTGGGAAATGGATTTGTAATCCAATTTTCTCAATTCATTAGTTAGATGTTCAAGATATTTGATGGTCTTTCTTTCATTCCAATATTTAGAAATTATATACTTTGCAATCATCGTATGAGGGTTGCTATAATCTTTTTGAATTCAAGAAGCTTCACGATTTTGCCTCTTTAGTTAGACTGTTCAAGCATATTGATGGTCTTTCTCTCATTTCCAACATACAGCAATTATTTTTTATGCAAGAATGCTTTACTATTTTTGCTTGGTTCAACAAGTTGTTGTAATAGTACTATTTGTTGGATCAGGTTTTCTTTGCTTTGTCAAGTGGACATCCCTCATAGCTCAGATACTGTGTTTGTTGCAATGAAACCAGCAATATGTCTGGTCTCTGGTGCCTCCTTTTCTTGTATGCAAAAGTGCGGGACAAATGCAGTATTGTAACTATTGTTTGTTAGTATTATCTGAAAAACAGAATAAATGCTGATTTTATGAGTTTTACAGGCAGTGACTCCGTGAAACTTGCAGTCTTCCATACTCCTATTCCACATGACGCATGAGGCAATATGTTGTAGCAGCCACAGGCTTCCTCCATAATGGTGGAGATCTCAATTTTGAGTGTTTCAATCCCCCACCCTCCGCATTTTGTCATGTTTTCTTTTGTGTCTGTAGTTTAATCAACGAACAGAGCTTCTTCAAAGTGCATCAAGAGGATCTACGCACCCTCCTGCTTGCTAATGTGCTAGGTTTTGATTAGCATAGATTAGTCTAGTATTTTTTTCGTTTTGGGCCTTTGGCCCCCTTTTTACGAAGAATTAAAAGATGAAGTGATTCTAGTCTAGAAGATCTCCCCTGTTCTATGTCAAAAGATTTTACCGTGAAGCTGCAAGAGGAGATCCTTCTTATCTCTTTCCTGTAATAAGGGTGGCTTCTGGTGTCCTTCCTGCACTGACCCACATGGTTAACGTGGAGCATCTTTGGCTTCCCCTAAGCAAGTTTTGGATGAGGAATCTGACGCCTGGTACCTCTTGAGGAATTTCAATTTCTGAAGCCATGCAGCCGCACCTGCACTTCACCCCTGCAGCTAAGATATGGAGGGTAGAGTGTTGAATTGGTGAAATCTGACGTGGCATTACCGTGGTGCTAATGTTCCAGGTTCAGTTGCAGTCAGACCAGACAGGAAGCTCGAGTCCTTGACAATGCATACCAGCAAGCTAATGGTTGGGTTTGGTCCCCGTGATCTTGAAGAATGTCAAAAGTCTGAGCCACTCCCAATGTGTTACTACACAAGAAGTCAAGCATTAGGCTTAGTTCGGCGCAATGGCTAGATCAAGTCTCATTATTCACCAAGTGCTGCTACTTTCATGCCGTGGGAACTTATTAATGAGGTCATGTCCCCTGATGAACTGGTTTTGATTCAATTTCTGTGCTTCAGTTAATGTTCTACTAGGCAAACTGGTTTAGAATTTACTTCTGAAAGAGAAAACAGTACAAATTGAGGGTTCCCACAAAGGGAAAGTACAGCCTAAAACTATTCATCGGCCATGAATGAGGATTCCGAACAGGGCCCCCCGGAGTCCGGGCTTGCATTATTTCCCTCCAGACTTGTACGATGGTGAGATCACCCCATTGCACCACCACCTCAAGTTTTTGAGTAATTGGGGTCAACTTCTCAAGCAAAGCCTGGTTGCAGCTATGTTTACATAAAAATAGCCAAGAGGTATTGATGGTTTGCAAATTTCATTAAAGCAATGATCTAAATGCTCTCTGAGGTTTACGTAAGAAAGCCCATAAACTGAGTTCAGCTTCCGAGTCCAAGCAATAAATTTGGTAGGCCCAAAGGGTCCCCAGCCCATTAACTGTTCATGTCTCGAAACTGGCCAACTACCAAGATACTTACCATTAAATATATAATGAACCAACTCAAGCACTAAAGGCTCCATTGAAAGGAGATTTTGAAGTTATAGCCAACTACTATACCTTTGTCTTTGGTAACAAATTAAAAGTAGTCATTTTATATTTGGCTTCTTATTCTTCTTCTTCTCTATCCCAAGAAAATATAAGCACAAAACAATGAAATTGAACATTATTTATAGCATAGTGAATCAATTTAGTACAAAAATTTTAAAATATTTAGTCGAGTAAATGAGGGGGAAAAAATGAAAAAGGGTTTTTTTTTTTTTGAAGAAAAAAGGGTTTTAGTCGTGCATTCATTGTCCATAGAATCAAAATTTAAAGACAAAGCTAGCTAGAGCTTTTCTACCCTAGGTTGTTGGTTTAGATGATAAATGAGAACTTTTGTTTTAGTTTTATTTTAGAATGATTCACTATGTTAAATAACTCGATAAACAATGCTTTCATTTTGAAGGATGAAGGTACAATATGTTGGCCCTTCCATAAATGACATGAACTAACCTACTAGGCTGTATAGTCTCCTCAACTTCACATTCATTTCTACCCATAAGTACCAAAGTAATTTCCCCAATATTTTTGTATAAAAAATAACCTACTAATAATATACTTGAAACACAATGTTAGCTCTCACCAAATGTAAATTTAGTCTAAGTTTATATTGAATTCATTCGGCTATATGTCGATTTGTTGGTTAATTTAAATGTTCGGTTATATTATTTCTTAATCGAGATGTAATAGGATTTGATTACGATTATAATCCTACATGCGGCTTTCATGAAAGAAAAAAAAAAAAGAATCATCAATTCGAAACAAGAGAATGACCTTTGAGCAAAAGAAAAAGGAAAGAAAATGACCCATTAATTAGACAATAGTGTTTGATAAAATTAACCGGCTGATTGTCAATAGACAACGCATAGGGTTTAATTTTAAACCCTAGGTATATGGGTGCATCCGATTACAAAAGAAAAGATTAAAAATACCCAAATACCAAAAATATTAGTAAAAGAAAAGATTAAGAGTTATCTCAAATACCCAAAATAAAAATTTAACCATCCAAATTTGTCGACCTAAAACGTGTTGGAAATGTGTGGAAACCAAGTGCTCATAATTTTTTTTTTCCAACCAAGGGAAGTGGCTTGAACCCAATTGATTCATGAAAGTAGATCGTGCTTTTGACAGCTCACAAATATAGTACGATTTTGGAGACATTTTTTGTAATATGTGGGAAAACAAGAATTTAGTTACGAGTATTTAGGCCATTGTTATTTGTTGTTAAAGTCAAAGACTAAAACTATGGGGTTCCTAATTTCTATCGCCTCAATTGTCGGTTTTAACATCATTCCCAAAAAAAAAAAATTAAGGATTTTGGGGCCCCTTTTTGGTTTTTTTTTTTTTAAGAATTGTTCATCATAATTTGCATATGCTTCTTGGTTTTACATAGTTTATAGTATAAAGACAAATACAGATGGAAGAATATGAGTGAGTGTGAAATAAAAGAGAAACAAATAAATAGATTGTACAAAATCTAACCTTCTGAATTAATCTCTGCCAATCATGTCATTATCACAATGGAATAACTCAATTTTTTAAGGACAAATAAAAAAAATATAGAATTCATAATGAGAGTTACTCGAATAAAGGAAAAACAATTTCAATTATATTGTAATAATTAGATGAAGAATAAAGTTATATAAAGTTGTCAAATTTAAGCTTCTCAAATACTATTACAAAATAAAATATCTTTTTTATTCGGGAAAGATAGACTGGACCTTATTGGATAAGAGATTATGTACCAATTATTGAAAGGAACAACAATAAATTTTGTAATCAATTCCTATTTGATCAAGTAAAAGGAGTTCGATAACCTTAAATAAAATTTCGAATATAAGTTTAATGGATGAAAAAAAATAAGAAATGTGATAGTTTTTCCCTATTTCGAGTTTGATACAATTTAATTTCAAATTAGTTAGATTGTAATGTAGTTATAAAATACAAAGGTTTATATAGAGAAAAAAATGAATTTTATATTCATGGTGGACATTAATTTAGGAGAGCATAACTAATTATCAAAATATCAATGTGTAGTACTTTCTTAAAATGCTACTTGTAATCTATGATTACTACCCTCTCAGATATATTATCAATATGTAGTACTTTCTTAAAATGCTATAATCTATGATTACTACCCTCTCAGATCTGTCATCATTTCAAGGATTATCTAGTTGTAATTTATAAGTTATTAAAACGGGTTCATGGGTGGGGGAAGCTAACTCAAAATTTTGGCTCCTTTCCCCAAAAAATGGAAGAACCCAAACTAGAAAAGAATTTATGCAAAACACTTGTTTTTTTTCCTCCTAACTCTTAAAAAACCCATTATTTGCAATTAATGTTAAGTCCACAATAAGTAGATTAACATTTGAGATTAACTCACATATAGCAAGGCCTGAGCTCATCAAGAAAGGTGGGGGAGAGAGAGGCATTCAAGAATTTTCCAGTGATAAAACTGACAATTTGTGGGAGAAGATAATCCACCATCTCATCCAACAAGGCTAAGAGAAGCGAGCCCCCTTTCTCCAAACGCTAAGCAGAGCCCACCAGCGGCCATCCGTGATCTCAATTACAGGCAACATCTACATAAATCTTGATTCATGAACACCCTTCCATATGTCTGGGAGCCCAATCCATTAGCAATAATGGCAAAGTTTTTGTTCTAATCTCTTATTTGTCTTCAATGAAAAGAGTAACATAGATTTTCTCACTTTGGGTATAAGGAAAAAAAAAAAACATGTATTTTAAGAGATTCAGAAACTAGAAAATGCTCAATAGAATATTGGTTTTCTATAGGAAAACTTCTAGTCCGTGTGTTTGGACTTTGGACCATCTGACGAAGTTCAGTTTCAGCTGTTTTTGCTGATGAATCAGTGAAAAAGTCCAAAGTTTTATTGAGTTTCTCACCCTCTAAACCTTAGAACATCATCATCATTACATTTAAATTTCTTGAAAAACAAAAAAATAATTAAATTCGACCTCGACTTCTTGACCTAATGGTAGTGAATGCAGGTTCAAACCCTACCATCCCCCATTGTAACCTCCTCCCTTCCCCCAATTGTAAATGGTAGAAATGAGAGAAAAAAACAAAAAGAAATTAAACCCCTATATGACCTAATGAAAGAGGACAGAGCAAAGCTTCAAAGAATTCCGTGCAACACCATCTCTTTCCCCTCAAATGAAAAACTGGTAGTACTATACTAGGCAACAAAACATTATCTATGACTATGGGAAACTTGTCAAAAGGCAAAATTTTGGATACACACACACCTGGCCTTATTATTGCACAACAACACATTGCAGCCAATGGTAAAACAGAGGCAACGTTAAAGAAAATAGAAACAGAATAAGGATGGGAATGGGATGTGGCAAAGCCCAAAGAAAAGAAAAGGAAAAAAAAGCTGGGTGTGGGGTAAATTAGTCAATCTGTTTAGGGTTGGTGAGGAACAAGAATAGTATTATCATTGTCACCATACATATTGGACAAGAAATATTAGGTGAATTTTTTCTAATTATTAGAAAGGAAAAAAAAATAAACACCAAAACAAAAACGAGTTTTTATTTTTTTTATAGAAAAAATGAGTTTTTATAGTTCAACAGGGAAAGGCCTAAGGGGGGCATTCTTCTTTGAATGTAGTCAAGTATAAAGGAAAATGATAGTAAATAATTATCCGACATCCATGTGATTTTTGATTTGACCTTATAGTTTTTTAGTGATTAAGATTTAAATTCTGATAATTTTAAGTAAAAAGAGAATAGATAATCAAGCTCGGGATAGTTTAATTGTACTCTATTAGGAGAATGTACTATATAGTTCCAATGACATACACAAAGTTGAGGATTTCGAGTACTAAAAAAGGGCAAAAACAGAGAGAGAAAGCTAAGAAGGGGCATGGCTAGCTGGCTGGCTAAACTAATGAAGTTTTAAGTAAATGGCCCATTCTAATATGCTAATTAGCATAGCACATTGGCAATTAGCAAGCCCTCCGGCACCTCCCTTAGGCGGCTCTGCCAGCTGTGGCTTTAATTTGTGAACCCAAAGTCCCAAACCCTCTCTCTCTCTCTCTCTCTCTCCCCCCCTCGCCCCCAACGACCATAGGACTAGGAGTAGGACTACTCTCTCCCCTTGGCCACTGCCTTACATTGTACCCTTTGACACCCCTAAAACTTCTTCTAGGCTCCTCCTTATCTTGATGATCCCTTCTTCAAAACTACTACTAATATAATAGTAAAATATTGCGTGTCAATAATTTGGGTAAATGTGAGAGAGCTTCGTCATTAATAGGGGATGATGGTGAGGTTAAAAAGGTGAGGTCGGTCGTCTCTCTCTCTCTCTCTCTCTGTGGGGACTTCAAATCACTTATAAGCTCCACGTTTTCCTTTCTCTTCTTTGCTTGCTTTTCCCTTCCCCTTAAATCCCTCCTCCTCTTCCTCCCCTTGCTCTCCTCATCAACTCAAAATCTCTCTCTTCCTCTCTCTTCACTCTCACTGACTCTCGCTTTCACTCTCTCGTTTCCTCTCTTCCTTGTGCTCAAAGTTTGAAACAGCATTAATAAAACGAACCCATCAACCAAAAATCATAACTTTCTGCATGCTTTGTTCATAAACTTGTTTAAAGTTGCTTGCTTTGCTTTGTCAACTTGCTTAGCCGTTAGCATTGTATTGAGAAAAGGTGGTTCTTTTCTCAGTTTGGTTTAAGAGACACGGGCAATGGGTGACTCACTGAACTCGGAAACTGAGTCCAGCACTCTTACCAACACCTCCTCTTCTTTGTCCCCTCCTTCACCATCATCCTATGGTGGCAAAAAGAAATCGGGTTGTGACCCGGAGCCCGACCCGAAAAAGCAGAAGCGTCCGAGAGATAGTAGCAAGCACCCGGTGTACCGCGGGGTCCGAATGCGGACGTGGGGCAAATGGGTATCCGAAATCCGAGAGCCCAGGAAGAAGAACCGGATCTGGTTAGGCACTTTTTCGACTCCCGAAATGGCGGCACGTGCCCATGACGTGGCAGCGTTAAGCATCAAAGGCAACTCGGCGATTCTCAACTTCCCTGAACTCGCCGAGTCGTTGCCTCGTCCGGTTTCCAACTCGCCCCGAGACGTCCAAGCCGCCGCCGCTAAAGCTGCCTCAATGGAGTTCTTAAGTAGTTGTACTAGTAGTAGCAATAGTAAGAACAACACCGCCGCCACGTCATCTTCGTCAACGTCGTCGTCGTCAGCAGCGTCCACGTCATCATCATCGAACGTTGATGACGTGTCGACACCGGAGGAGCTGAGCGAGATAGTGGAGCTGCCGAGCCTAGGGACGAGTTACGAATCGGCCGAGTCGGGGACCGAGTTCGTGTACGTGGACCCGGCCGATGGGTGGCTTTTTAATCCGAGTGGCACGCCGTGGTATTACGAAGAAAACTGTGGGTATTTTGGGGAAGAAATTTCAATGCAAATGCAAGAAAGTGTGATTACAACCGGTTTTGGTCCTTTACTATGGGATCATTAATGCATAATAACCCCCAAAAAAATCAAAGTGTGCTTTTTTTTTTTGTTTACTTAGAAAAACTATTTACAATTTTTATTTTACCAAATTGCCCTTTTTTACAAATTTTTTTCTCTAGGGAAAGGGCAGAATGAATACCTTGCTTGGTGATCAAGATGTTTTCACTTTGGCTGTGCTTAGAGAGGTTGTTTTTTTTGGTCTGTAATGTAATCCTCAGCAGTGGTCCATTGGCGGTGACTTACTGAAATGAATGAATCAAAAGCCCCTTAAAAATGCAAAGTGGCAAGTTTTCCCGGAGACTTTTGTGCCTTCAGCAAGCAGTTGGTTTGCTGGGATTGGTCAAAATTTTCACTACTTTATAGACAAAGAAGAATAACAAAGCTTGGAGAACAATTAATCCAGTTTTTTTCCAATGGGGTAAAGATTAAGGAAAAGGTCAAAGACAATGGGTTCTTCTTCTTTTCTTCTTTCTTCCTGTAGATTTTACTTTAATTTTCTCAGCTTTTGTGTTGAGTTTTTGTACTTGACGGGTGCTGTGATGTGGAGCAATTAAAGCTTATATGTTTCCGTTTGGAGTCAATTCAATTTTCAAGACAGTTTTCAATGATAAACCCTTGAATCATCATAAAATAAAAATTGGCTTCGAAAGTCAAAAATTTTCACATGGGTTATGCATATGATGTGTTTTAATTAAAAGGGTCATTAGTTTACAAAACATCCTGATTTCTTGGGGTGTTTCTGTGGCTAATTGTTTAATTTTTTTGGTAATCTCAACTTAACCATGTCTGTTTTCTTTTTTTTATGTAGCTACAAATTATGAATTGGAAGAAATTTTTACGTTTATGACTTCTATTTTGGACCAAAGTGTTAGTCCTGTCAAATAATGCCATCTGCCTTTAAATTAGATGTGCTTTTTCGCATTGACAATGCAATGTTGAAAGGAAATTGTGATGTGGAGTTTGAAAGATTGATGAAATTCCCTTGTCTCTCCTCTTCACCCCACCACCCAAAACAAAATTTCTCCAAGTCCCAAAGCTACAGCTGCTAACAGTAGATCATCTGCATTATGTTAAATGTTTTTGTCGACAGTTGCATGACCTATTATTTGTATAGTATTGGACTCTTAATTTTAATTACGAAAATTTTAACCCTTGAAGAGTCCCAAACACCCAAAACCAAATAGGTTAGGTAATGGGTGGGAGTGCCAACAATCAAAGCATTTAGAAAGCTTTCATATCATGAATATGTCCCAATTTAGCCATGGAAATTGAAAACCCATACACATACACAAACTAATGGCCAGGTATGTTCTCCCATTCCACATTCTCCTTTTAAAACCATAAACCTAACTCTTTGGAGCAGTAAAAAAAGAAGGGAAGTTGATTGTTCTCAATTCTTAAAGAGAGAAAAAAAAAAGGAAGAGAAGAAAATATATACTACTAGTAATACCAGTACAATAAATATGATCTGTTAGAGAGGCTTATTCTCTTTGACAGCTGCATTTCAACAACCATGGTCGTATACTTTCCTCATGTCCTTACAAATTGTATTAATGTACATGCCATTCTGATTCTTCTCTCTCTTTCTCTCTATGAAAAAACAAATACATTAATCATTACAATAAATTTGTGATGCATGTGTGATGCCAAAGTCGATCACCATGGCCTTTGGGAACTTTACACAAAATTCAGCTGACAACCAGATGACATTAGAGTTTTCTAGCTAACATGTCTGTTAGGAGATCCTTGTTCCTGTTCCCCTTTGCACTTCAATTGGCTTTTTCTTTTTCTTGGAAAAAAATTGTTCTTTTCTTCAGATATTTTATTTACTTGCCAATTGAGTGATTAGTTCTTGTTAAGTGTCTGATCATTGGGTTAAAATAGTAAAGTAAATGGTACATAGATAAGTACAATGAACAAGAAAATATCAGAAATGGCATTACTTGCAAGATCAAAGATGCATCAGTTTGCATGTGGGATATGTGCATATATATATATATATATATATATATATATATATATGGTCATGGGCAATATGCCAAAGAAACAGTAAAGTCCCATGTAGTTGATGGCTGGAAAAGTTTGACCAACTATTCACAAGTAGCCTAGCCTGCCTTTTGGGACTGAATAAACCTTTTTGGGTGCTGATCAGCTGATGAGCTCAACAAAAAGATCAATAATCATCAAAAGAACAAAGAAACTTGAATTAAATACTACTTGTACTCAACTCAACTTCATCTTGGTTCTTCCACACTTCTGATCTTTTTGGCAACAAAACTCAGTTGCTTTGAAAATGATTGGGCAATGCTTTCTTGTTCAGTATATAAACCCATCGGCAGTAGCTATATTGGGTCACGGGTTACGACTAACCCAAAATTGAGTTCCGTTGAAATCCAAACAGAATGAAATTATCTTGATTTAAGAAAATACTTATTTGATAACAAATAAAATAAAAAGGAAAATGCAAATATTTAACCTACAAGTTAAATTTTTTTTGTCCTTTTATTTTTAAAATTTTGTGAACATATTGAAGCTCTGAAATATAATTAGGCATATCCCTACATGCTCCATATCTAGATCACAAGAACCAGATTCTTCATTAAACTTTTTGTCATTTCCTGTCTACTTATGAGCCCAAAGAGTTCTCTAGGCGGAAAAAAGGAACCTTTGGTGGAGTTACTTCTCCATTATTACAAACAGAAACTTTTCATTAGCTGACAACAAATACCCACACACACAATAGAAAAATACCCAAAGGCCAAAACCCACTTTTCATTCCCCCCTTTCATGTTATTATCTCTGCACCATACATGCCCTTGGCTTCTCCATCTCTGCAGCTGTCTGAATTTTGTTAATTTAAAATAAATAATAATTACAGAAAATTATCTAGAAGTCAAACCTCCATGACCCATTGCTTAGCTGGTGGATGTGAGAGCCAAGCCAAAAGTATAAATTATGGGACCCCATTCCTCTCACTGTACATATATAAATATATATATATATATATGTCCTTTTGTTAATCAAATATCTTAAATCATACTATAATGTTTGTTTATTTTATGTGGTTGGAAATCGGGAGAGGCCTTAAATCTAGCAATAAGATTACATTTTCCTAGTGTCGTTTTAATGCTGGACACAGCAGTAAAATAAATAATTAAATAAAAATAAATTAACCCAAAACTAATTAGATCAATTATCGGATAATATAAAAGTCTAGCTGGAGGGAATGAGGGCAAATTAATGTGCTAACTAAAGTTTATAGATCTGTTTAATTATTTGCAGAGAAATCTAATTGCTTTCTCTGTTGCAGTTTTGTGAATTTTTTTTTTCTCGTAACCAGCCACTCGTGCAGTTCTTTTTATTTAGATCGTTGACCTTTGGTTTCTAAATGGAATTATTTGGGAATCACAATCTTAGTAAGCACTTCCTTTGTTTAATTTCATGTTCAAATTCATGGAAAACTGAAAATTAAGGTGCCATGATTTCTTAAATTTCGTCAAACTTGTTTCTCCAAAGCATGCTAAAAGTTCCTCAGATCGTATGTCAACTATATATAATCTTCCTTAACCATAATTAAACAAGAATTAGGACCACAAGACATGAAACCGCCCGTGCTAATCATGTGTTTTAATATAATAATAATCCTCGTCCCGTGCCCTAACTTAGAAGCCCGACGAATTAAATATTGCTGCTAAATCTTTCAAAAAAAAATTGTCAAAGTTAATGACATTTTCCCATGATTCTTAGTCAATTTCAATCTACTAATCATTCAATTTTCTATTATTTAATTCCTAATCATCATACGTAGGTATGTGAGAAGAAACCTTGCCCTACATACTTTAGGGTCTTTGTTTTTCTAAAAGAAATCAATCAGCCAAATTGGACAAAGTATATTGTTTGGTGAATTCGATTCTTTGGCGCATGCTTTCGTTAGTTTCATTGAATAGTTAGTTAATTTGCATTAGCAATATAATATTCCCTTAATCAGATACTAACTAAAAGAGAAAAGGTGCATGGGCGAAAACCCTAGCTTAACAAACAAGTTTATATTATTGAAAAATTAGTTCTTATTGTTAATACAGATTTTAAGCAAATGGAGGAGATTCGTATCAGCTAGCCCCAATGATTTTTCAGACAGAAAATAGTATTTGTGAACAGATTATAGTAATGTCGCCCCCTGCCCTGCAAGCTTGGATTCTACTGAATTTTGTATCTTAGTTAATTTGGTCACTTTCTAACAGATTGATTCTCTAGAATTATATGTGCGGCCAAATTATGAATATTGCAGCTAGGTATAGATCACTCCCCAACATGCTGTATGCATGGATTCTCTCTATGATTGTGTGGCCAAAAAAATTGGAGCTACTGATCTCCCACATGTTACCAAAAAACAATTATGCAAAAAAATGCGAGATACAATTGGATGAGACAATAAATATACCTAATTAATTGAGTTTTAAAGGAATTTTTTGTTGGTGGACTACTCCATAATAATATATTGATTGATGGTCTCTTATTTACTTGGTCAGAATTTTGGTAGGCTGCTTTCAGGGTAGTTGTGTTGATGATTTTTATTGATGGGTTCATCTTTGGATAAAGTTCCCTGTAAAAATGAAAGTTTTTCTAATTTTTGTGGCTTAATTCAGATTGTGATAGATGACTGATCATTTGAGTTTTATGCCGATATCATGATATGTAACTTTCAAGTATTACGATACTCTGAACTTGAGCTAACTATTCTCGATAGAGATCGAACAAATCAAATGGCAATTAAGAAATGAAATTGGAGCCCATGTTTTAGCTCACATTTGCATTTAGCTAGCTATAGCCCTGTGGCAGCTAGGTGAGGGCTAGCTGGCATATTCAACAGAGTGGGAAAAAGTTTACTTTCTTGGGTCGAATTATTGATGTTATTTTTTTCTCTCAAACCTTAAACAGGGTTCTGGTCCTTCTGGATGCATTACAAGACAAATAACAAATGATGAATTATGATGAAACCATCTCTTATTTTATATATATAAAAGTACGAATTATGTAAAACTTTTAAATAATTTAAAATATCATTTTTTTAATATTTTAAAATTATTATTGATATTGTTGATTTAAATTGAAACTCTTTATTTATCTCTTACTAAATATTTTTTATATATTTATTAAATGATGTTAGTAATTAACTAATTTTATTTTTATAATAATTAAATTACTACTATATTATATTGAAGGAAATAGTTTAATTATTATTCAATTTTATGTAGTTTAATTTGAAGTTTACTGATTTATAGTTTAATTATTATTCACTTTAATGTAGTTTTTTTTTTACATTTATTATTATTTTTTATTTTTTGTTATTATTAATAATGTATTGTATCACGTGCAACGCACGTGACAGTGAATGACTAGTATATATATATATTAATTTTATCATCTAACGTAATTACATAAAGGACTCTATGTCAATTGTTATGATTATAAATTTAATATTCTTTTTGAATTTTTTTAATTTTTTAAATGTTTATATGTAAATTGTCAAAATTATCCCTTTAGTTATTCTTATATTTTAAAAGATCGTGTCTTTATTTGTTATTTTCCAATATAATAATTCTTAGAATTTCAATAATATTCCTTTTAAAAAAAGAATTAATTTTTACAATTTTCAGAATTCCAACAATATTATTCCTTTTAAGAAAAGAATTGACAAAAAAAATCCATAACCATCTATATTTTTAAAGGAAATGTCTTTCAAATTCTTTTAATTTTACGTGAAACAAAATCACAAGAATTCCATCATTATTCTTTAAATTTTATCAATTTTTTTAAAAAAATTCTTCCTCTTTTCATACAAAAAATCATTTCTCTTTTATGTATTTTAGTAATTTATTTGTATTTTAGTAGTTTATTTATATCTTAACTTCCTTTGATTTTTGAAAAATGACGGTTTGAAAATTTTTTTAATTTTACTTGAGATAAAATTACAAGAATTCTATCATTCTTCTTCTTCAAATTTTATCTTTTTTTTTTTCTAAAATCCCTACAAAATTTATTTTTAAAAAATCATTAATAATCATTCACTTCAAGAATGATGTATCATTTGTCATTTTCATTGTAGTCCCCTTTTCTTGTTTCAAACTTTTTTCTAAAACAAGAGTTAAGAGTGTAAAATTTTAAAAATTCTAAAAAAATTCATATCAATTAATATTTATATTTATGCTTCTTAAAAGTCAATTAAAAAGAATTTTAGAATACTATTTATCATTTCTTATTAATCCTCCACTTTTTTTTTCAATTTAAAATAAAACTTTTATTAATTATATTTGTTATTATATATAGATTTTTTAAAGTATTTTTTCATATAATTAATTTACTCATATGTTTATGTGTTATTTTGAAGATTGAGTAAAACTACTTTTATTTTTTTAGTCTTTTTTCCCTTATTCCAAAATTATTCTCTTTCTTAAATTTTAAAAGTTAACCTAGAAGACTAAAATTTATACATCTATATAATACATTAAAAATAATTTCAAAAAAATTTATAACTATTCATGTGCGAATATAATAAAAAGAAAAAGAAGTTCATTTCCAAAATTTAAAATAAAAACTAAAATTTAAATTTTATGAAAAGGTAAATAATAATTTTTAAAAATTTTTAAAAACCTGGGGCGAAGCCCCGGAACGTCTTCTAGTTTTAATTTAATTAATTTCTTTAATGTCTTTATAAAGGCAATGTGTATACTTTGCTTTGGACAGTTCTGCACGTTTGGTGGAGTGGATATTAATTGGTGCTTCAAAACTACGAACCCATTAGCTCTTCAATCATTAATGAAATGAGTTTAACTTATATTAGGATGATTATAAAAAGTGACTTTTTAGGTATCCAATAATTAAATGACACTTCATTGATTTTAAAAGACATTAAAATTTTAAATATACATTCACCCTCATCAAATAATTTTTTAGAAACAGAAAAAAGGGTCATTTATAAGAAAATTTAGCCCCAAATTAAATTTTTTTCTATTTTTTGAGGGTAAGTTTCAATCCATGTTACATTTATTGTTATAGAGTTTAGTTTAAATAAAAAAAAGTTTATAAATTACTAAGAACTAATTTGATGTACATGGGTATAAAATAATTATGATATGCCTTTTAAAAACTATGAGATATCAAAATGCTATTAGATGCTTAAAAAGTTACTTTTTAGGATCATCCTGATGTAAATTATACTCTAATAAAATTTGTAGTAACAGGAATATTATTAGAGAGCTTTGTCACCAGCCTTCTTTAAGAAACTTTGAGCAACTATTATCAATCTATCAGTAATTAGTTTAGTGAAATTTGGTGAAAATTTTTATATATATATAAACCCCTTGTATCTTGTAGGTTACACTGGATTCTAATTCAAAGTTGAGTCACATTCAACCCCTAACAAGTAGGTGGGAAAGCTCTTCCAACTCTATATATTTTCTCACAATTACATGATTTAAACTCAAGATACATAAGGGATGCCAAAAGTGAAATTTAATGAATTATTAATTGAATTTATAAAGCATTATATAGAAGCTTTTTCCTTTATATCAATTTCAATGTGGTCCAAATTAATTATCCTAAATTCAATAGGAAAGTTATTTGTTCCCAATACTTTAGGGCATTTTGTTTTGGTATTGGCATTAGATTAACTTGAAAACTAGCTAAAGTAGTCCATTTCAATGGATTCCAAAATTAAAGACAACAAGTGGCACACAAATTTTGATGGGTTTAGACTTTATTTATGCCCATAACCTTTTTTTTGGTATTCGCTTTGGATTAACTTGAAAACAAGCTAAAGTAGTCCATTTCAATGGATTCCAAAATTAAAGACAACAAGTGCCACACAAATTTTGATGGGTTTAGACTTTATACCCATAACCTAGCGAAGTCTCTTCATCTCTATATATGTCCACAACTTGGAAAAAGGAAAAACCTTTTGCTTCAATTCATTCACCCACTCTCTCATGAATGATCATCAACCAGCTGTATCTAAACATACCTCCCTTTGGTCATTTCTATTAATTAAACTTAATTAAGGACATAAGAAAGAAGGAGAAATTATTAGGTAGGCCGGATGTACCACGTCATCTATAGGCCTGACCAATAAATTTGTGCCAACACAAAAAATTTCCTAAAATTAAGGCATTAATTTGACAAAGGTTTAGCCTCACGTTATAAAGAAAGAGAGTTTAAAGGGTAAGTCCTTAAATTTAGGTTATAATTGTGGTAGGGTTTTAGTAATTATATCAAAATACTTGAGTCGTCACAATTTCATTGATCGGGCCTATGGATGATGTGGTACACCCGGCCTACCTAATAATTTCTCAGAAAGAAGACTAGCAAACGGCATTATAGAAAAACTAATAAATTGAGAATGGATTCAATCTAACGAGTGACTTTTGTTAAGCATTATTGATACTAAGCCAGTGGTTTGAATTAATGGTTGCAGATAGATAGGTATATTCCAAATATGTGGATTAAATAATCCCCACATATTAATTAACTAATTCATGGGTTTATAATACTTTTTTCGACATGCATTTATTTAAATAATGATAAAAGAAAATGACATTCAATAATTTGTGGCTAAATACTTAAATTGGCCCTCAAACTATATTGAAAAGGATAAATTGACACCTAAATTTTTATTTGAGACAATTGACCCCTCAAACTTTCATTTTGGGATAATTAAACCCTCAAACTTTATTTTGGGACAATGTAGTCCTTAATTCAATAGAACCCTCTTTTAAAAATGAAGGGTTCCATTGAATTAAGGGCTACATTGTCCCTAAATAAAAATTATAAGGGCTTAATTGTCCCAAAATAATAGTTTAGGGGGGGGGTTAATTGTCTCAAAACAATAGTTTAAGGGATTAATTGTCCCATAATAATAGTTTGAGGGGTCTTTTATCCCAAATAAAATTTTAGGGATCAATATATCCAACACTACAAAAAAAAGAGCAGTATAGGGATGGACCAAATCCGTCCCAAATTTTGGGATGGAATTTACGGCGAAAAAGAAATTCAACGCCAAAATCCGTCTCTAGTCAATAGCGCAACAAAATTTGCGACAGATAAATTTTTCGTGCCTATATTTGTAGCAAATTAGAAACAAATTTAGGGACAGATGTATTTAGGGACGGAAAGAGTGACCAAAACACATAGGATTCTGGCCTTATGTTTTAGGGACGGATTTAGTGACGGATTTTTTCCGTCGCTAAATCCGTCCTTAAACCATTATAATTGGCCAGCAAAAACACATGTTTTTTAGGGTTCTGCTAGATTTTCTCTGCCTTCCACTCCATTTTCCTTCTCCTTTCTTCTTCATTTTCTCTCATTTTTCCTAAGAAAACACTAAAGAAGTTTAGGTTTTTTTGGATTTCGATGGAAATCAAGGTAATATCTTCAAATCTATTTGTATATGATTTCATTTTGATGATTAACATATGTTAGAATTTGGGTTTTGGGTGATTTTTGTTGAACTTAAATGATTATTTTGGGTATTTTGTTGCTTGCATTATTGTTAAAATTGTTAGATCTTGAATGTTTAGGGTTTGTGTTGGTATACAATGAATGCTTGCATTTGTGTTGTTAGATCTATAATTGTAAAATGTAATTGTGTTGAAAACTATCAGAAAACATTTAAAGTATTTGAATATAGGCTTGATTCAGTTATTAACAATGGCGATTATATTTTGAGATATTAATAGAACTAATTTAAAATATTTATATAGGAAAAATGGATGAGTTGATTAACAGCCAACAGTGGATGTATAATCGAAAGAAACTGGGACAAAAAGGTGTGACGGAACAATTTATAACCAGTGTTAGAGAATTCATTAGTTGGGCATCGAGTCACGATGCCTCATGGAAAGATGGAGAAAAAATTCGTTGTCCCTACACTGATTGCAAGAGTATGCGCTTCTTTTTACCAGTTAAGGTTGCACATCATCTAATTCGCTATGGCTTTAAGGAGCATTATTGGAACTGGGTTAGCCACAGTGAACCACTATGTAGAATTGCAAGTAATGAGCAACAGCAAAAACAAGCACCATTACCAGTTGAAATGGCAACTTGGGGTCACTATATATGAAGATATGACATGGTATTTGATGTTGCAAGGCTGAGTTTTGTCCACCGTAATGAAAATGAAGTTGGACCCAGTGGGGAAGCATCAAATGAGTTTGGGTATGAACAAGATCCTTTTACAGGCCAGCACGTGACACATTTAGATGATAGATGGTTTGACATCATGAAAAATGCTGACCAGCCTTTGTTTGAGGGCTTTATTGAGTCCAAGTTGTCCTTTGTTTTGACTTTGTTAAGTGGGAAGTCGGAGTTTAACTTGTCTGAAGGTGCATTTGATTTTTTTTTGTGAAGCCCTCAAGAAAGTATTACCGAAAGAACATAATTTTCCTCCGAATTATTATCAACATAGGAAAACCATCAATGATTTGGGTTTACCGGTTATAAAGATTAATGCTTGTAAGAATGGATGCATGCTGTATTGGAAGGAACATTCGAACTCTGATTGCTGTTGGTTTTGTAGTGAACCTAGATTTAAAGACATTGGTCGACGTGGGGATAAAACTCGTAAAAGGATTCCAGCTGCCATTTTGAGATACTTACCATTGACTCCCTAGTTATAGCGATTGTACCATACCTCTGCCATAACAGAACATATGACTTGGCATGCTACACATGAAGCTCAAGATGGGGTTATGTGCCATCCATCCGATATTGAGGCATGGAAACATTTTGATAGAACGTATCCTGATTTTAGTTCAGAGGCTTGAAATGTTAGATTGGGACCATAACAACTTGGAAAGACTTATTCTTGCTAGCTAGTTGTTGTAACTCCTTACAACCTTCCTTCGGATATGTGCATAAAGAGCCCTTATATGTTCTTAACATTGATTTGTCCTGGTCAGAAAAATCCAAAGAAAAACATAGATGTTTTCTTACAACCTCTGATTGATGAGTTGAAGCAATTGTGAGAAGATGGGATTTCAACGTATGATGTTTCAAAGAATGAGCATTTTTGCATGAGGACTGCTCTTATGTGGACTATTAATGACTTTCTTGCTTATGGCATGTTATCCAGGTGGAAAACTACTAGAGTTCTAGGTTGCCCTATATGTATTCAGGAGAGCAGAGCATTCGTACTTCCATATAGTAAGAAGGCGACTTATTTTGATTGTCACAGGTCATTCCTTCACTCTAATCATTCGTATAGAAAGGATAAGAAGTCTTTCCATCGTGGTCAGGTTGAAAAGATGGCTGTATCGTCGAGGTTAACTAGGGGAGAAATATATGCATAAGGTTGGCATATGCCACGATGGATGATCCGATTCATATGCCTGATTATTAAGGCACTCATCACAAATGGACAAAAAAGAGTATATTTTAGGATCTTCCTTATTGGAAAACAAGCTTGATCCGCTATAATCTTAATGTTATGCATATTAAGAAGAATGTGTTTGATATAGTTTTTGGAACTATCATGGATTTGAGTGGGAAAACAAAGGACACTTTGAATGCAAGAAAAGACGTCAGTGTTCTATGCTCTCAAAGTTCAATTGTAGTTGATCCTGAAAGTGAGCAGCGCACCAAACCTAAAGCCATTTACACCTTGACAAAACCCCAGAAAACAACAATTTTGAGATGGCTAAGGAACTTTAAGTTTCCATATGGGTATGCAACAAATATTGAGAGATGCATTGACATTAATAAAGAGAAGGTTTCTGACATGAAGAGTCACAATTTCCATATCTTTATGCAGAGACTATTACCAATCGCATTCAGAGAGATGTTGCCTTTTAGTGTATGGAAACCTTTGATAGAACTTAGCCTATTTTTCAGATACATATGTTCATGTATGCTGGAGTTAGCGAAGGTTCGAGATTTAAATGACAATGTTCCACTCATACTATGTAACTTGGAAAAGGTTTTCCCTTCGGCCATGTTCGATTCAATGGAACACGTTGTTGTTCAATTACCATACAAAGCATTAGTTGGAGGTCCAGTTCAATTCAGATGGATATATCCCTTTGAAAGGTCAAAAAAATATATTCGATTCGCAATAATTTATATAGGCGTTCGTATTTATGCTAGTTGAATTATATTTACATTGCATACATACTTCTCTAATTAAGTTACCATATGAATATAGGTTCCTTCACAAACTGAAGAAAACGTAATAAGGTTCACGTTAAGGGCTCAATCTGTGAAGTTTACATTACACAAGAAATCAACTACTTCGCATAGAATTACATATGTGATTCAGATGTCTATAGTCATATTAGGAGACCTAGGCATAACGATGAAGGGTTGAATGATTCCACTTTCCCACCCTACTCAATTTTTAACTATCCAACTCGATTTCAGGGTAAAGATAAGACTAAATGGCTGGGTGAGAAAGAGCAACGCGTTGCACATATGTATGTTTTGCGAAATTGTCAGAAGTGCAACCCATCATTAAGTAAGTCAATTGGAGATATTATATTTTATTGTTTATTGTATTATTGTTGGCGGAGCTTAAGTTGCATCGTTTGGAATAAGGCTGATAGGTGTATTTTATACCTATATTATGAGCTATTTTATGAGCATAATTGAATGATTTTATCAATATTATAGCTTAATTCTTTATCTTTACTCTCACTCTTGTCTTATTGTATGTAGGAAAGCTATATGGTGAAAATTGAGGAGAAATTGGAGCAATTTGGAGCTGGATGGTTGAAAAAGATGATTAAAGTGAAGCTTGGATCGATAGAAGTTCGAAAAGTCAAGGAAAGTGGAAGAAAACAAGAAACGGGCAAGGTTTCATGCAAGAAACGGCGCCTGAAATAGAAGACTTGGAGACTGGCTTGATCGAACAGAAACGGTGATGGTTTCATGCAAGAAACGACGCCGTATGATGTGAAGAAGCTTCAGTTCCTACGCGACTAGAAGCGGCGCCGGTTGACACTATAAGCGGCGCCGGTTTTGAGCATTTGAGTCCAATCCGACTTAGTCTCTTAATCTCCCGATTTTATGTAATCTCTCTAGTATAAATACGAACGTTTAGGGCTTTTAGACGGACCTTTTTGATACTTTTCAGAAGAGAGGAGCAGTAAAGTCTTCAATTTTGGGAAAAATTGTTCTATCTCTTTACTTTGCTTTTATTTAATGAATTTGTTTTATTTTCAAATTATGAGTAGCTAATTCTCTTGTTGGGGATTTGGGTAGATCTTCAAGAGGTTTAATTCAATACTTGTATGAGTTGATTATCTTATGATTAAATCTGTTTTCTTTATTCTTAATGCTTTTTATGTCTGGCCAACATAAAATTGATCTTTGGAATTGTATGAAGGACTGAGAGGTGAAATATAATTCGTGCTCTAGGGAAATAGACGCAATCTAATTGGATACGAGAGTAATTCAATTTATTGTGATAACCATAATTGAATTAGGGTCATGGAGAAACTGATTTGATTATAATCCAATGTTCTTAATGTTTTTAGCTAATTAGTTTATGCACTGAGAGGTGGTAATCAATTAGTTAGGAAAGCTTAGGATGATCTGAGAGGGCTCCTAAGTAGATCAGTGATTGTTATTTTAATCTTGATAATTAGATTCATACATAATTGAATTAAATACCTAGAAGAGAAGCCTAAACCCTCAATTCCATTCTATTGATTTCTTTGAATTATTTAATTTTCGTTTTGATTAATTATTTCCACAATCATCTTTCTTTAATTGTTTACCACATAAATTCTTCAATTTAAGTTGCTTTCTGTTACAAACTTAGCTGGAATTAGGTTATTAGCTTTCTCAAGTCTTCGTGGGATCGATATCTTGGAATACTCCAAGCTTTACTACTTGATTTCATACTCTTGCGAAAAATCCCGATCAAGGGCCTTTAAACAGTATTATTGTAATGCTGGGTATGATCAGGGTGCCATTGATGAATTGATCGATGCCTATTTTTTCGATTGGGTTAAGCAGTATGTAAGTAAAAAAAAAATACATCGTGTGCTTGCTGTTGTAACGCATGAAACAAGAATTCTTTAAGTGATAATAAGAATGAATTTTATGACTTGCAGCTTGATATCCCTGCTAATCGAGCTAAGCATATTGATGCTCTACCAATTCCAATGCTCTTGCCTTGGGGATCTTCGAGAAAGGCAACATCATGGCCTCATGTATTTATTAACGGGTATAACTTCCACACTATTTAACGTGGAGTCGAAAAGGCCACAATGAACTGGGGTGTTTGTGTTCGAGAGTCCAACTCAGACGATCCATCCAGTAATTATTATGAACTACTAAAAGATGTTTTGGTTTTTGAGTATAATAATTCAGATTCCATGGCCACTGTAGTTCTATTTGAGTGTGATTGGTTTGACCCTGTACATGGAATGAAGCTACATTAAGATTTCAGGCTAGTTGATGTTCACCGGTAAAAGATGTACCAGAAATATGATCCATTTGTTCTAACACAACAAGCCATTCAAGTCTACTTCAATGATTATCTAGGTGCTAGCAGAGACAAATCTAATTGGTTGGCAGTCTACGAAACAAAATCGAGGAAAATTGTTCATATTGTGAATGAAGAGGCTGACAGTGATGCTCCATACCAGATGGAAGAAATCGTGCAAACCCCAGCCGTTACAGCTAATACAGATGCAATACGATTGTTTGACATGGCTAGCATCAACTTGACTGTAGATTTAGGCGAGCTTTAACCAATCAAAAAAATCAATGATTCGGAGGATAAGTTCGATTCAACTGAATCAACCAGTTGTTCCGATGACGATGACGATGATGGTGGTTATAATCTAAATGAATTTTAGAGTCCTTTATGATGGTGACTCAAAAGAATAAATGTTAATAGTTTCAATTTGCTACAGATTTAATCATTCCATTTAAATGTATTTTCATTCATTATTACACATATTTTCAATTTTTAGGGTTAGATATTAGATTTAATTTCGATTTAGGTTAAAATTAGTAACACAAACTAATTTCATATTTGGATTTAGTAACACAAACTAATTTCAAATTGGGACGAAATTGGGGACAAACTGTTCCTAATTTCGTCCTTAAACGAAAACATAATGAACACAAAAACTTCCCGTTTTGGAGGTGGCGAACATTCATTAGGGACGGATATTTTAAAATCCGTCCCTAAGTCCATCCCTAAGACATACACTTTTTGAAATTCAGTGTTAGTCCCAGCTGTCAGCAACTCAGACGTCTTAGGGACGGATTTAGGGATAGATTTTACAATATCCGTCCCTAAGTCCATCCCTAAAGCGATTCAATCCCTAAGTCGTCCTTAATTTCTGCGCTTTTTGAAATTCGGAGTTGGTCCCAACTATCAGCAACTGGGACGTTTTAAGGACGGATTTTGGGACGGATTTTAGGTATTCAGCCAAAAATTTATAAAATATAAATAGCATATGCTTAATAATTTCCTTATAATAAGTTACATATATATATATATATATGATAAAACGTGATAATTTAATTAAACCTTTAAGTAATTTTTCTTTCTCAACTCATAACTTCATATTAGTCATGGTTTATTGCTATTGATACCAGATATCAAGGCTCAATAAAAAATACTAAATTTTTCTTTGTAAATATATTGTATATCCTATCCCTATCTTCCTTTTTGGGCCATTCAATCTTTCATTCCTTTGCATTATGTATATGCAAATTAAACATATAGTCTTAAAGAAATTATAAATGTAAAATGGTTTGAGATCAAAGGCATAACTTGCTTTCATTAATCTTTGATGAGCAAATTTATACAAGTATTTGAAGTACATGACGAATACAAAAGATTACAAAATCCATCTCAAGTGTTTGAATTTTGAATGACTATTTGAAATAGTCAAGAGGATAAAACATTTGTCTAGATAGAGGCTCCATTTGAGACTCCTATCTTGGACAATAAGTCTAAGAACTTTTGGTGAGGTGATAAAGCGTGTGCATGTCATGGCACTTTCAAAGTAAACCTTACTAAACTAACATATAATTAGGGAAGTAAGGATCGATCCCATGGGGAGCTCATTACACTTCTCTATACACTCTTCACTACAATCAAACAACAAATAAAGCAACAATGGCTCTTAAAATAGAAACTTAAAATCAACTAAAAAATGCGATGTAAACTAGAATTTGAAGATAGAGTAGCTTGAAATTCAATCTCGAAACAAAGAAACTAAACTAATATAAGATCTACAACAAATAATCAAAAGAAAATTAGAGTGATTGAGCTCCAATCTAGCAAGTAACCATAATTATCTTCAATCAATGGATTATTGATCCTTGATCTTTAATCTAATTATCCAATTCTACTACAGTCGATGTAACTTAGGCTACTCTAGTTTCACCTAAGCGCGATTACTCCTTAATCCTTAGAATTAGATAGCTCCGTCACTCGTGCTAATTCTCTTTTCTCACAATCCATCTATATCTCAGCGATTACAAGTTAAAATCATAGGAGAGCATTAAAATCGAGAGCAATATTAGCCAACTAGAGCCATGAGAGCTTAAAGCATCTCCATGTAACTTTCCCCTTCAATTTCCCCAAATCTAGTCTAAGATTTGTTCGTTACTTTGTTCAAGGCAAAACCTACAATTTCGGATAGTGAATTGCCTAAAATAGCTAGTAAATTGAAGAAATCTAAGCAATGTGGCCATCACTACTTAGAAATCCCCAAATTCACTTGATCTCTAACACGTCCAAGATCAATTAGCTTAGGAAATCAAGAAATACAATAGAATTGAAAGCTTTAAGTTCAATATCTTACCATGGATTGGAGAAGAATTACAATTACAAGCTAAATCGGATTAGAAGTACTTACTTTTCATAGAAGATGGAGAAGTCTCCATTGACATTGAAAGAATTGCTTCAAAATCTCCAAAGAACTAAGCTTTACATGTTTGGGAACAAACTTAAAAATAATCTTCTAAAAAGAACTAATCATATTTATAGTCTAACTAATAATTGTCAATATCTTAATCTATCCTCTACTTAAGCATAATTACAAGGTTAAGCGAGGGCAATCTTGTCTTTTCCAACTCCTTGACTAAGTCAATTCCATGTCGGAGAAATATCATTGGTTGACTTAGTCAATTTCGATTGTCAAAGTTTGTTACAATCGTTCCCTGATTCGTTCACTTCTTCACTTATCCACGTCAGTGCTAAACTGAAAGGCTATTAGTCTAGCCTCTAAACAACTTGGACTATTTGCTTCATTTCTTTTGAACTTGACTACAGTAGCTAAGAGGCTCCATTAGATACTCTAAGAGGCTTGAAACTTTTCCTTTTATTTTGTTCCCAAAATTGACTCTTTTGGCACATATTTGCAATTTCTCCATTATTTCACCTACAAATAGAAAACACCTCAATTAGTCATTAATTAAAGTTTTTAGGTGTCTAATTCAACCAAATTATAATGCAAATACATGTACAAATTAAGCTTTGACATCAGGCAATGGCTTGGTCAAGATATCTGCAAGCTAATCTTAAGTAGAGATTTATCGAACATGCAATAAGCCATTAGTCACTTTGTCTCTAACAAAATTGGAAGTCGATGGATATATGCTTCATCTTGGAATGTAGAATAGGATTTTCCGTAACATATGTTGCACCAATATTATCATAATAAATAGGTGGAGATTGATGTACAGAAACATGTGATTCTAGAAGAAGATTATGAATCCAAGAAAGTGAACTATGTAGTATCAATGGCTATGGACCGATATTCCGCCTCTATAGATGACCGTGCAACTATTTTCTACTTTGTACACTTCCAAGAAACTAAATTCCCCACAAAATAAATTAAGTAGGCTTAGGTTTATTTCCTATTATCTTTATCACCGGCAGCTGAAAAAAGTGAAGCAAAAACAAACTTGCATTTGAATAAAAGACCGTGAGAGGTTGTCACTTTTTTAAAATAGCAAAAAAGCTTGCCAGTGAATATCGGTGGATTGATGCGTGCATCGGGACATTTTATTGACAACAAATGATTAGTTTGGTATTGTAAGTGCAAGATATTACAAGGCTTCTATAATACTTCTATATTCTTTACCATTAGACAACACATCACCATCCATTGAGTTGAAAGAAGTTGATGAGGACATGCGTGTTGCAACAGGCTTAGAGTCAAGCATATCGTGCGTCTCAGCAAGTCAACAATACACTTGTGTTGAGATAGAAAAAGGCCTTCTGAAGTAGAAATTGTTTGAACTCCAAGAAAATAGTTCAAAAGAAAAAACTTTTTTAACGAAAACTTCTAATATAAGGCTTCAAGAAATAGAGTTATGAATGAGTTATCACTACCAATGATAATAATATCATCAACATAAACCAGAAAATAAGGAGTAACACCATCTTTATAATAGAGAAAGAGTGAGAAATCTGACATTAATTGAAGGAATCTAACTTTGATTGAATAAAGCCATTGCTAAGAAGACAGGTCCTTAAGGTTGTGTACTAGGCACAAAGAGCTTATTTTAAACCTTAAATTGCTTTTTGCAACTTACAAACATAATCCGGATGAGAAGAATAGGAAAAACCGGGCAACTGTTTCATGTAGACATCCCTTGATAGAGTACCATGTAAAAAAGCATTATTCACATCTAATTGATAAAATGGCCATTGATTTTGTCAAGCAATAGTGAGGACTAATCCGATTGTGGTCGGTTTCACTACCAAATTGAAAGTTTCAAAATAGTCAATGCTTGGCCTCTGGTTTAAGCCATTTGCCATAAGTCGTGCTTTATATTTAGAAACACTACCATCTAGGTTACTCTTAATCCGAAACACCCATTTACAACCAACCAAGTTTTAGGATGGAGTTCAAGGAACAAGTACCACAACAGAAAAGGTTTTTTGCAATGTTTTTGGAAATGACAATTTTTTCAAACGTCGCCATAATCATGAACATGGTATTATGATGACATTTGATATAAATGTTGTTATATTTAAATCTTTTTGCAATGTTTCTAGCCATATTCCCATTTATGTCTCAATAGTATTTTTCGCTATGATATTTTTATTACATTTTGTAACCTTTGTAATAAACATTGCTATAGTATTAGTTCTTACGACACTTAAAATGACATTTTAAAATAATATCACATAGCATGTGAGGTCTTCCAACAAGCTTTTTATTTTGAAATAGGACTTTTTTTTACATATAAAAAACATTGTAAAAGAACTTTCTGTTGTAGTGAAGCTACCAAGTACCATTTCAAATAAAAGCATTTATTTCCTCTAATAGAGCAGCTTTTCATATGGGATCTTTGAGAGCTTGAGAAACACTTGTTGGTTCAAGTAAGGAAGGAAAAGGATGCTTTGTGGTTAACTACATTTGTTTAGGTTTAAAGATATTGTTTTGAGACTTGATAACCATGGAATAATAAATTCTTTAGGTAATAGTAGAGGTTTGGTTTTGAGGAACCCATCAGTTTGCAAAATAGTTAGAAGGATTGGAAATAGAAGAAAGAGGCATACTCTCTGATTATAAGATAGTGGCACAAAAAGGCATGACATTAGTTGACGTTGATGATATCTTAGGAGCATGTGCAGCAGAGGAAGTCGAAGGTGGTTGAATTATAAGATTAGAATTAGAATTAGATAAAAAAAAGAGTTTGAACAAGACTGACACTTATCACCTGATGAGGAAAAAATAGACTCGGAAGGAAAATCTTTTTCATCAAAGATAACATGTCTAGAAGTGTACATTTTTTGGGTCTCTAGATTAAAATAACGATAAGCACTCTAATGAAGAGAATATCCAAGAAAAATACAAGACTTTGAACATAATTCAAGCTTATATTTTGTATAAGGATGCAACCATGGGTAACACAAGCATCCGAATATTTTAAGCTTGCTATAGTTGGGATCTTTTCGGAACAAAATTTGAAATGGTGATTCAAGAGCAAGAGTAGAAGTAGGCAGACAATTAATAAGATAGGTAACAGTTTGAAAAGCAAAAATCTTAAAGAAAAGCTTGATGAAGAAGTGTAAGACTGGTTTCCACTACATGACGACGGCAACTTTTTTTTAAAAAAAAAACCATTATATTTAGGAGTATGAGGGGTATCTAAAATTGAAAGACTATGAAATTGGAAAAAGTTTTTTAACTTTTTTCATACTTACCCCCTATCAGAATACATGGATATTATTGAAGTAGGAAAAAATTTCAACCAAAGACCTGAATTTTAGAAATAAAGGGAAAAGATCAAATTTCTTTTCCATAAGATAGAACCATATATATTTCGGAAAATAATAAAATTACATAATAGAAAAAACCATCAATAGATTGTTCAGTAGTAGGACCTCAAACATCAATGTAAACAAGTTCTAGAGCCTTATTATTGGACAAACTAGACACAGTAAAAGACTACATGTGAGTTTTATACTTTTATTATATTGATAAGAATTATAAGAAGAAAAATTTGTGGAAGCGAAAGGAAGAGAATAATTCTTCAAAATGCAGTTGAGAATAGAAGTGGTTAATAACCCAATTAAAAGAGAACAATTCTTCAAAATACAGTTGAGAACAAAAATGGTTGGATGACCTAATCAAAAGAGAATAATTCTTCAAAATGCAGTTGAGAACATAAGTGGTTGGGTGACCCAATCATTTCTGCCAGTCAAACAAAAAAGCACGAATACTGGAAAATTTGTTGGTGATTTGGAATGAACAGAAGAAGATAGTTGATAGACATCATCAATGTTCAACCTTCGAGTCAAGGCCTCCTGTGTCTACAAATCCTTCACCAAAAAAGATTAGAGAAAAATTCAACAAAAACCAAATTAGTCTTACAGAACTTAGACACAAATTAAATTTTGCTCGATTTCGGGGACATAAAGAACATCATGTAA
Source organism: Microcos paniculata (assembly GCA_030664755.1). Classification (NCBI taxonomy): domain Eukaryota; kingdom Viridiplantae; phylum Streptophyta; class Magnoliopsida; order Malvales; family Malvaceae; genus Microcos; species Microcos paniculata. The sequence continues at coordinate 2,696,192 of CP131459.1, read as the reverse complement.
TGAATAGGAAACATTATAAATATTAAGAGTAGCAAAACTAGAGTGGGTGCCATCACTAATAAGAATCTCATTTGTACCATAATAATTTGAAGTAATGAACAAATTTTTTAAATCTACCGTAACATGATGAGATGCCCCTAAATCCATGCACTAGTTCTTATCACTGTCAGGGGAATTAGCATAGTTCTCAATCGACTGTGAGGGAAAAAAATGCTTGCTTTTGTAGCACTGTTTGACAGCATGACCCATATTGTTACATATTTGACATGTTAGTCGACTAGATTGAGATGCAGTTGAATTGCCAGAGCAAGGTTTCTTACTGCTATTACCATTAACTCGATTAAAGTTGAAATTTCGATTCTTAAACCCAGAACTACGACTAGATTAATTTCCTTGAAATTTTCTAGTGAAATTGGCTATTGGTATACTAATTTCACTTTGAACAGCTTCTTGCTTCAGAGCGAGTTCAAAAACAGATAACTTATCATGAAGTTTTTAAAAAGTAATGGGATTTTCATAGGCACGAATCGTAGTAGAAATTTCTCTGTACTCAATGCTAAGACCATTTAGAGTGTGAAGAACGAGATCATCTTTATCCAAAGTAGCATCTGTCACGCCCCGACCCAAAAGGTTGGCCACATGGCAACCCCCGTGCTACCTCCAAGTAAGTGCCTACTGGTCACGCACCTGAAGCACTACAAGGCATGAATTGAGTATCTTCGCTGCAAAACAATTACTAAAACTTTAATTAGAAATCATTTAATAAAATAATTTACTATAAAAGAAGTACCAATGGACTAATTCGAAGAATACCTATGCAACAGAAACCACTACTCCTAAGCCATCGACATCTCCTAGTGAGCCTTTGGTCTATCTACTATCCTTGCACGTGGATATGCATCCAACAACGTTGGCTACAAGTGAGTGGTAAAGGTTCAGTGAAACTTCAATAGGTTTTAAGGAAAAACAGGGGTAATCCAAAATATAATTATAAAGTAAATATTTTTATTTTCAAAATCTCTTTCTTTAAAATATCTTCTTAGATTCTTCAAATAAGAATCTAATTAATAAATCAATTTAAATAAAATAAATAAGTTAAATGGGCTGGCCATATATATTGAAGGCTAGACCCATCAGTCGTATGCCTTACTGCACCGAGGGCTATCTCTTTTCTCTTTTCTTATTCATTTTCATACTTTTCTTTCTCTAGCCCATTCCCTCGGTGGTGCCAATCACTGTAGGTGGAACACAGCTACACACGAGCCCTGGCAAGTTTCCCTACTTGCCTCTCCCAAGGTTTCACACTCATCGTGCCGCTCGATAGGTGGTCCATGGCTACTTAGTTGCATGCATGTCTTGCTCGGTCCATTTGCTACCTCTCATCGGAACACCGAGATCCACTCAATCGCTCATCTCACCTCTCATCATCATCAAATATCATATATATATATATATATATATGTATAAAACATATAAGCATACACACACATAAACCTTTATAATTTCTTTAAAACATCCCACCCTCTAAGTGGGTAAATCACATATTAATATGTGTGTGGTGGATTACCCTTACCCCAAAATATTTATAAAAATTTGAATACCATTTTTTATTTTAAAAACACTTTACTCTAGTGGCTAAGCAATGAAATCTAAGCCACTCATAGTGTTAAGAAGTTCGTATACTCCCAAAGGATCCACGTAGGTCAACCTCAGGAGCATGGCCGCACTCGATCGTCTGAAACCCTAATTACATAAAAATTCATATTAGCATTCATAATCAAATTATGAATGCACCAATGAGGCTCTAACATGACCTAAGAAGATGTTTGGATGTGTTTCGGGGCTTAGAAAAGTGTCTGGGAAGGTTTTGGGTCAAAATCGGACACTTAAAAAATTACGATTTTGCCCCTATGGAAAATGTTGACTGCCACGCGGGACTGGACCAAGTCCCGTGCGGGACCTGGTTAGGATGGCCATATAGACCATCCGAGGTCAACCCCACAGGGGAGTGACTCGGCTCCCACGTGGGGGAAGTTTCCAAGTCTCGAGAACCATGGCTTCTCCTTGATTTTCGATCCTGTTGCTCCATGGTTTGGCCTGAAAATCGAGATAAGCAATCCTCATGTCTCCCACGTAGAGCTGTCCAAGGGCCGGGATACCCGCCCGAGCTCGTAAGCCCGCCCGATATTTAGGAGGGTTTGGACAATAATTTTAAATTTAAGGGCCGGGGTTGGATAAAATTTATAGGCTCGTTTAGAAAACGGGCCGGGCTTGGTCATAGGCATAAAAGCCCGAACCTGGCCCGGCCCAGCCCGTTTTACTATTGATTTAATGTAAATATATTTTTATATATTTATTTTATTTGGTAATGTGTTGTTTTTCTTTTTTATATATGATATTTATATTTTCAAATATTATTAGTATTTAGACTTTGTTAACTTTGTAAAAATTATTTTAGATAATAATTTCTTAAATGTATTGATTTACTTTTATTTATAATATAAATTAATATAATTTAATTTTTAAAATTACTGTACGAAAAAAATTAAAAACGGGCTTTTGGACGGGCCTCGGGCTTTCATAAATATTTTAGAGCCGGGCTTGGACAAAAGAATAGGCCCGAATTATCGGGCCAGGCCAGGCTTGGACAAGTAAAGTTTTTGCAAATTTTTGCTCAAGCCCGGCCCAAACCCGGCCCATGGACACCTCTACTCCCACGACATGTTTATTGAAGTAAAAACAAGAATCACAAGCTCAAAGTTCCTAAATCTCAAATCTAAACTAAAATTTAGCTAAAAAGCTACACCTAAATTTGAGCTTAGATCTCTCCTAAACCTATGCATGGAAATGCGTGAAAACGAAGTAAAACATAGGTTAAGGTGAGTAGGATAACATATTAGAAACTCACCTTGATTTGTAGGTTGATTTGTTTGGATTGGCCAAAAGTCTGAAATTACTTTGAGAGAGCAAAAAAAGAGGAGAGGAAGAGGGGGAGAAGAGAGAAATAAGGGGGAGAGCTCAACTCCCCCTATTTACAGGTAAGTCCGCCATCGGGCCTACTCAGATCCGGGCCAGACTTTCTCCCCTCTTTTTAACCTCTCATAATCCCGATCCTTGGCTTAATCCACCGACCAATACACTAATGGATTTCTAATCCATTAGCTATGGACTTAAAGAAAGTCCAATTAGTGCTTCCATGCATGGTTACTTATCTTATCTTCCAACTCCATCTTATCCTAAGCTTAACATCTCTTCATAATTAGACACATCCGGACTGACATATTGCTCGAATTAATACACCATTTAAACTATTCCATTTGTACGGAAAAGTTGAACTAGGTTGGGGTGTGTCAGCACCAGCCAAACTGATTTCATCTGTAATGTGTTTCATAAGTTGAAGATACTCATTAACTAGCCAATTTTCTCACCTGGTACAAGTGAGAGATTTTTGAGATCATGATTCAAGAGTGGGTCTTGTTGGCATATACTTGGTAAGTTTCTGCCAAACTTCGTAAGACATCTTGGATAAAGCAACAAAGGGAAGAACAAATTCAGAAGTGGATGTAAATATTGCATGGAGAATAAGTTTGTCTTGATGAAGCCAATGATTATAACTAGGGTTTGCAACCTACTCACCATCTTTTGTAATATCCTCAAGAGGAGACGAGATGGAGCCGTCAACATAGTCTATAAACTTAAAATTAGTGAGAAGTGCATCAAGTTGTCCATGCCAAGAGGAAAAATTGGTAGAGGCAAGCTTGAAAGGTAATTGAGTTATGGCATTTATTGAAATAAGAGAAGATTGAGAGGTCAAGTTTGATTGAGTGGAGTTGGTTGTTGCCTTTGCCAAAATAAAAAAAGAGGATCAAAAGGAGTCTGATTCAAGAAAAAATAAAGTCTGATACCATGTAGAGAAATAATAAAGGTAAAATGGTTTGAAATATAAGGCGTAACTTGCTTTCATTGATCTTTGACGAGTATATTTATACAAGTATTTCAAGTACATGATGAATACAAAAGATTACAAAATCTATCTACAGGTGTTTGAATTTTGAATGATTATTTGAAATAATCAAGAGGATAAAACAGTAGTTTTATCCCCTATATCTCTCACTCTCACACCATTATTGGAAAATGGGCCTTTAACAACGTTAAAAGTCGTGTAAAGCCATTTTATAGTTGTTAAAACCCTTTGGTAAGTATTTTAAGTCGTGATGGGGTTATTACTATTACCTCCATTATTAAAGAGTTAACATAACGAGTTTGGTGCTGTCAAAGTAATTTATAATAATATTTATCAAAACAATATTTTATCGTTGTAAAAAAAATTATCTTTTTTGTAATAACTAAATTTCGTTTCAAAAATATTTATTCAAGGATTTTTTGTTTGGAAACAATAAAATGTCATTATCTAAAAATACTTTAGCTATAACTTTTGGCGTTACAAACAATTTTTAAGAACGGTTAAAAGTTGCTATGTAAATATTTTGGTAATGACATGATTTTATTGGTTTCCAAAGACCGAATTTCAAATAATATAAAAATAATTTAATTTAATTTCTATTTATTAAAATTTTTAATTTTAATAGAAATATTAATTTTTTTAACTCTTCAACTATTTTAATTTAAAAGCTTTTATATAATAAAGAAAGTAGTAATTTAAGTTAAAAGCTTTTAACTAATGAGGAAAGTAGTGATTTGATGAGATAACTTTCTTTGTTATTAAACATATGGGTTAAAGGATGTGGTAACATATATTTAATAATGTAACTCCATTCTAGATTAAATTTTGTAGACAATGTAAGATTGTTACTCTTCATTTATTTATCCCATTAGTCATTACTCATCTTTAGACACATAAAATTTTATAATAAAAATATAATTTTGAAAAACAAATGAATGGTTATTAATCTTTTTTTATGCATACTTTTCAATGATATAAATTTTAATTTATAATTTTAATTATTTTGAAAAATACTCAAAGCTAAATAGACTTACTTGACAAGTTAAATAATATATTATTAAGCTTTTAACAAACTTTCCTCGCAACAATTCTATCTGTTTCGAATATGTTAATTTTCCTAACAACTTTTATTGTTATTGTAAGACAAAGACATTTTGTAATAACAATTTTCATTGTTGTAAAAAATGATAATATTTCATAACAACTTTTTTGTCATTACTAAAATAAGAAACATCGACAATGACAAAAAATGTTGGTGTATAATATACTTTCAAAATTCAATTTGACAACGACTTTTATAGGTTGTTGCAAATACAAAGACATTTCGCAACGACAATTTTAATCATTGTAAACAGTAATAATTTTTTGTAACGACATTTTTTTTATCGTTACGAATATGAAAAAATATTGGTAAGGACAAAAAATATCGTTTGAAATCCATTTTCACAACGACTTGTAAAAGTCGTTGCAAATACAATAACATTTTGCAACGATAATTTTAGTCATTGTAAAAAGTGATATTTTTTCGTAACGACATTTTTTTGTTGTTACGAATATTAGAAGCATTGACAACGATAAAAATATTGTTGTATAGCATGCTTTCAAAATTTAAATCACAACAATTTTCACAAGTGGTTGCAAATATAAAGATATAGTTGTTGTAAAAAGTAGTAGCAAAAATCCACTTTTCTAGTAGTGCACATATGGCTAGAAGAAATCGAATTTTGCAAAGAGATGTACTTTCGACTTTGAAGAAGAAAGTACCTAAAATTTTTGTTGTTTCGATATGATCATAACAAGCGTATTTAAACCATTAAGATTGTTAGCCACCTTATCGCAATAGAGAGGAATAAGCTCCAATAGCTCCACAATAGCTTTTAGCTGGCTTGCAATTTGCATACATGAAACCTACATATATCTAATTATTTGAGTATAGTTATTAAACTTGCACTAATCAACATATAGAGCAAATTTAAACTTGTTTGCTGCCTCAACTAAAGTAGCTAGCTAGCTAGCTAGCTAGGCGGTTTAAACCAAAGTTAGAAGGTACCACTGATCTCTTGGCAAGAGATGCAAACTTATTTTGTTATTTTGCTAGGTCGGGGACAATTTGCAAATGTTGCGACTTCAAAACGGTGGCTGCTATTGGCCTATGCTGCTGCTAACTGCAAGACTAAACTTCTTTCCATTTTTTATGCATTGATATCATCCTATATTTAGAGTCTAGTCTTAGAGATCGAGTCCACTCAACTCAACATATATATATATATATATATATATATATATATATAATGAAAAAGAATAGAAGATTATTAATATATCTGTTGAGCCATTTAATTATAGATAGAGGGAGAGAGAGGGATCATACAAAATTTATGGGTTAATTTTGGTGGGAGTTAGATGATCAATGTTCAACTTCAACCAAAATTAAATCATCTTTCTACATTAATTTTATTTGATTTGTTTAGACACATTAAATACATTAATATACTGCGATATATGATTCAAATTCAATTCATCTAGTAGATATATATCGGTCATTAATTAGAAAGTTGGATATGTCATTTCCTTCAACAAAAAAAGAAAAAGAAAACAAAACTTCAACTCTTAATTTGGCTTACATTTAGAAGGGCAAAAAAACAATTTAGCAACTGTTTACTCCAAAGTAGATTGAATCATCTCAGCTTCTCATCAGTCATCATAACATTTTGATCTTTGAACCCCCCATCAACAAAATGAAGTGTTGTAACCAAAAAAAACAAACAAACAAACAAAATGAAGTGGCACCTAGGAATTTACTACCCCTTAATCATTACTTCAGGCCCCAAATTATAAACAGTGTTTGTTCCTCTCTTTGATTCCTCTATTAACATTTTTTTTTTCTGAAAAGCAAAGAGAAATTTTATTGAAGCAGACCTCTATCAACATTTGAGTTTATCATCTATCTATCAATAGACTACGCAACGATCGGCCCTTTAATTAAATATTCATCTATACGTATGCTGTACGTATTTATGGTACTTTGCTAAAGAGGTTAATTATGTAGCTGTCAACCCTTTCAATAACTCTATATGTCCACTGTGCAGTACTACTACTTAAATTGCATACATTGGGGGTTTTTTTCTTTTTTAGGAGTTATAATTGTATTAATGAAAAAAAAAACCCATATAACATTTAATGTATCTATGAAAAAAATACACATATTTTTCATTATTCTATTTTTTTGGTCCTCGAATTTTTATATTTTAATTAATTTTATAATTATCCTAAATAAAGTCTAAAAATCTCGTTAATTACTGATATAGGCTTTAGTGCATAAAAGGAAATAACTTTTAATCTTGGCATTATCTAAGAAAAAGGAAAGTAAAAAAGAAAAGAAAAACATATATTAATTAAGCAACTTGTTCCCAAAGTTGATTGAACATTAGCCAAATATTTAGCTTTTCTAATCATGACACATTCTGATTTGAACCATGAACCAATACAGTGCCTCCATTTATAAAGCAAGCATAGTCTTCAGTTATCATTACTTCTGGACTAGGAGACAACACTAGTTCTATCTATCACTTCTATATTCCTTCTATTGATAAAATATTTCTAGATATACGTACACATTGTTTTTGGACTTTTGGAACTTCATGTTTTCATGTGGATGCATGCATTGAAAGTGATAGTTAATCTTTAATTCCTTTATTTCTAATTACCTGTGCTATCATGGTAGTTAATTAACAAGCAAACTTAGTATTGAGATGGATTGATGGAATTATGGAATATATATAATTTAGCCTAATATTAAGCTCACTTTTCCTAACATTATTGAATCTTTGTTTTAGATTTTGCAAAAAGGTTTCTGCCATATGGTCCATAAGGTGTCAAGTACTTCACAGTTCAGCAATTGCTATCCTCCTTTTTACATTTTTGGTCACGCACTTACAATTTTTCTCGAGCATACATCATTCTCACCAGTATATGTGCCTAGCAGTTTTTTTTTTTTTTAATCAAGGATATCCATAAACCTTTTCAGCCGAGATTGATTTTTTCGAGTCAGAAACGAATAATTTTACATATGCAACTGACTAATTAATAAAGGCTTAATTATCTAGCGAAATCGGCTGGCTGCATGCGAACCTTTACAACACCAAATGCCAATTTCACCAAGCTTTTCAAAGACAAAAAGAGAGTAATTTAAGTCCACAAATTAGAAGGTACGTACGAAAGGATCCAAAATCTTCCAAATTAATATTATAATATGCTCAAATGATTAAAACTTTGAAGTAATAAAAGAAAATAAAACTTGTGCTTTGCATGTATTAATAATTCCAATCTGCATGATACATGAAGAGAAAAATTTTTTACAGGCTGCAAAGTCAATCCCTAGAAATTAAATTTTGATAGGAACAAAATCTAGCAAAACTGATTCTCTCAAATCATTTGAAACTTGAAAGGCATAAAAAAGATAGTGTGGGCTTTTAACTTTTTCCTTTGCCACGTTTACTCTATGCAGAAAATTTCTTCTCGTTTCGATAGCATTAGCAAAATAACAATCATATCTTACATTGCATGGACAACCTTTTACTGTTTCTTTTGGTAAAACGTGCACAACTCTAGTATGATCTCTTGATGAAATTTTGAGATTCTTAATTTTAGAGATCAAAATTTAAATGTTGACTGAATGTGGCATCTCGGCCTAGTGGCTAGGAGCTGGCCATATTCATGTAGCCGGTAATGGTTGGAACCATACTGATCTTTCCCCCTCCCTCGCCCAATGTACCAAAATAAAATTTAAATGTTGAAAATATGAACTCGAGGGGGGGGAGTGAACAGCTAAAAGCAAAGAAAGGAGAAATTATTAGGTAGGTCGGGTGTATCATGTTTTTCGTAGGCCTGATCAATTAAATTGTGACAATTCAAAGATTTTTGATACATTTACTAAAATCCTACCATAATTATAGTATAAATTTAAAGACTTACCCTTTAAATTCTCCTTCTTTGTAATGTGGGGTTAAACCTTTATCAAATTAATACCTTAATTTTAGAAAGCTTTTTGAATTGATACAAATTTATTGGTCGGGCCTATGAATGATGTAATACACCCGACCTACCTAATAATTTCTACAAAGGAAGGGAATGTAATTAATTTGCAATTTAAAAGTAATTATATTTGATAATTATGTCATCCCAGTGAGGCAATATTTGACTAAGCAAATTGCTAATAAACAGGGCGTTAAAATAATTTTTCTGTGATTAGACAGAAACATCAGAGGACAACTCCAAAAGTACTATTACTCTAATTGAGCCTACAAATCAAATTGATTAAAGACTAAAAAGCATCTTAATTAAAAATTATGATGCTGCTTAATGTGCTAGTCGCTATCCTTTTGAGTTTTGAGTATAATGATTTCTTTTCTCACCTATATGTTTCCAAAAAACTGCTGGGATTTTAATTATGCTTTGTTGTCTGTTTCTCATCCCGATTGTTCCAATTTTAATGCCACCAACGTCTCTTTCCCCCTTTTTCTTTAAAATCTGTCCTCTCTGATTAATCGATTGACAACACTTTGATGGAATGTATTAAACAAATTTCCGTATGAGTTATGCTTAAAGTTATACTCGTCATTCTCAAATACCATATTCACACAAAAAAAAAGAAAGATGATTTTACAATCGGTTATGTGGATATAATTTTGAAAATAATGAGTGAAAATTTCAGACATAACGAAATGGACTGTTTGGTAAGCGTTCTATAAGATACCGTTTTGTTGAGGACCCTTTACAGGACCTACAATGGTGGACAGATGGCTCAATGGGACCTCGGGATGATAACCTGTAAGAGAGAACACAGTCAAAGGGGGAATCGTTCTATGTAGCTTTTCAGTTGTTCTCCTGTTGCTTGTCGAATTGCCAACAATGAGGCAGCGGTTTTTGTTTTCCTCCTCTGACTGGAGAAGTTGTTCATAAACGCCATACTAAGCTGCATGAAGTTGGTGACTGAGGCCGGCTGTTGCTTGTAGTACCAAGTATGTGCTGCCCCTTCGAGCGTGCAGATAAACGCTCGGCATTTGAGGGCGTCTGAAGCTCCGTATAACCCCATCAGGTTGCTGTATTGTGTAATATGATCCTTGGGATCACCCTTGCCATTGTATCTCAACTTCGGGACCTTGAAGTTAGGTGGCGTTTGCTCTTGGCGAATGCATAATGCGAGCGGATCCTGCTCCTCATTCAGCCATTCCATATGATCCTTTTTGGTGATATTGTTGATTTCCATGGCTTTAAGCTTATTTTCAAATTCAGCCTTCAGCCCATCTAACCGGTCCGAGATAGGCTTCCCGGGAGAGGCTGCTCTTCCTTTGGACGGCTGGGAGGGTTCCGGGTTTTGGTTTTCTTCCTGTTCCCGCGCTCGTCTTGGTGCTTCTACCGTCGCACTATGGGCAGACTCAGTCGGTGCTTGTCGAGTAGAAGCCTGGGTGCGTCTGACCGAGGATTCTCTTCGTGGTCCTGGCGCTTGACCATGATGTCTGCGCCAGTTTGATCTGGGGGCGGTTTGACTAGTTTCAAGACGTAGTCGTTGATGCGACTGCTCCTGATGCAGCTCTTCCTCGTTCGGCCGAGTCGCTTTCAGATCAGCTATCGTCCTTTGTTGCTTTTCCACTAGAGTAGTAAGCTCATCCATACGGGTTTGCATGTGAGCCAAATAGGACGTTACGTCCATTACTTGTGGCATTGTTTGCCCCCCAGGTGTAGTTGTGTTCAACGCGAACACCAAAGGTATCTGTTGGGATGATGAGGGATCACGTTGGACAGTTGGAAAGGAGAAAGAAGGAATGTTGGTGGCCGGACTCTCAGCGTTGCTTCCTTCCCCTGGAAATATACTGCGTCGAACTGGCATTTGAGGTTGCGTTCTCCTTTGGTTAGTATCCCGAAGCTGGCTACTGTCATTGCTCTCCGGTGAAGCCATGGCCACTGTCGTTCCCACAGACGGCGCCAAATGTTGAGGACCCTTTACAGGACCTACAATGGTGGACAGATGGCTCAATGGGACCTCGGGATGATAACCTGTAAGAGAGAACACAGTCAAAGGGGGAATCGGCCTTTGGCCGATTGGTCCCTCTCCGATGGTTAAGTCAGTAGAGATAATGAGCAGGAGAGAAGTAGAGTAGTTCAGTGTTTTCGTTGTCTTACCATGCATGCTTTGAGATGTGCCTTATATAGGTAGCCTGTTGGGCTGTACTGAGTAGGCCGTTGGTTAATCATGGGTCGGCTAAGTGATTTGGGCTTTGGTCAGTCGGCCCATGGCTGTATAGATTGGGCCTTGTTGGGTTACGATTGTGCTCAACACGTTTGAAAGTTTGCACCTTCACTTGATTGAGACTTTCTTACGCTTGAATCTTGAAAATGAAAAGCAATATTTACAGGATAAGAAATGATTATACTTCAGCTGTTGGGATGTAGGTCACTAATCTTGATCACACCCTTTGTCGACAAATGAAAGAAAAAGAAGAAGAAAGAAGAGAAAAAAACAGATTCTTTTTGGCCAAAGAAAACGAAAGATTAAAGTGGGAGAAAGGATCAAATTAAAAACATGGTGACACTCTTTAGCCAAGGGGCCTTCGACCCTAATCCAACATAATCTTTTTGCCACCTTTTTAAACATTGACCGTAACTTATACCAACACAACACCAAACCAAAGTAAAAACTTCCCAATAACACAACCAAAAAGAAAGACCAATAATTCAGAGGAAAACTTCAGAAAGTATAAAAAGAACAAACAATTAAAGTCTCTTCGGTCTTTATGTTAAAAGAAAAATAAAAGGTCAATTAAGTAAACACCCCTTTGATCTTAACTTAACCATAAAGTAATCACATAAATTAACTACTGGTTAACTTTTGTTTTTAATTTTTTAATATGGGGTTTACAGAAAATCACATGGTGTGGTTTGAAGATGAAACAGAAAGAGCAAGAAGATCAAGGGAGAGGCCGCGCCACCGGCGGGGGAACCGCGCTTTGGGGTGCTAACAAATAAGCTGTCACTGTCCAAAGTCCAGCAAATATGCAGAGTGAAAAGGGCGGTGCTGGCGTTGAAAGGAGGAACAAACTGGCCAATCAACAGTGACTGTCGGCAGTCGCCACCCCATGATTTTCACTGCACGTGCAATTTTTTTCTACTGAAAAATCATCAATGGCTCGGCTCTACCATTTTTGGTTCTTCGGTCTACAGCTTCTAAAACTTGCTTGCTTTGCCTGATGGGTCCTCTCCTGTCCTGTTCCGGGACGAAGGGCCCCTCAGGCCTTTAGCCGGAGGAAATCTTCAATGGTGAAACTGAAAAGGGTTCCTACAATGGGTCCCACGTTTCTTGGCTCTTCTCTTTTCAAGATTTGCGGCTGTCTAAGGACATCCATGCCTATGTTTGTGTTGACTAGTTTTGACTTTGGACCACTTGATTTGGGTTTTCTTGGTATGGTTTGGGCTTCAATTATGATAAAATTTAAGAATTACTAACTATTTATGGGCTTTTAATAATATGACTTTTGTGGCCCAATTCAAAAGTTACTTTCTCGTTGTCTGGTCTATCACTTTTTATCCTTTTAATGAAAACCTCCATAGCAGCAGTGATATTGGATCCATATTAATTCCGTGTCCGTTGCATCAAATCCTAAAGGAGAAAAATTCTTTTAAATTTATTTTTTTAATGTATAAAATTTGAATAAGAGATTTTATTTAAAAGACACCAAATTTCTTTCTTTCGACCCAACAAACGTTGGTATCTCTCACTCTTCCTTTTTGGAATTTATGTTTAGAAATCATGCATAACTCATTAAGTAGTTGTTTGATAAATTATTAAAAATTTTTAAATCATTGAAAATGAACGTTTTTAATATTTTTAGATTTTCAACATATTTGATAATTTTTGTTAGTGACTACTTAAAAGATTTTTTTTTAAAAAAAGTATTAAATTTAAAAAGTAGATAGAGACATATTTATCATTGAATGATAAAAAAATTAAATGCTTTTAATTTGAAAAACTTTCCTTTTATACTAAATTACTTTTATTTTATACATTAATGAGCTTTACAAATCTTCAACATTTACGGTTATCAAACAATATATTTATTTTTAATATTTATTTATCAAATAATTTTTATATATAAATTCAGCTCTTGTCTAATTCAATACTTAATTTTTCAATACTTAGGCTTTGCTTGGTAGGAAAGATGGAAAATTGAAAAAAAAAAAAAACATAGAAGGAGGAGAAAAGTAGTAAGATGGAAAATAAAATTAATTTTCCTCTAGTATGCTTGGTAGAAAAAATGGAAAAATGAGTGGAAAAATTAATTTTCTTTCCTCTCATTGGTTGGTAGAAAAGAAAAATGAGAAGAAAGAAAATCAATTTAATATACATTTACTATTATACCCCTTATCTAGTATACCAGTGAGTAATAGTGTTATATGTAATATGTTAAAATGTTTTCGGTAATGAAGGATATATAAATAATTTTATCTTAATTAATTAGACTCACCTTATTTTCTCTTCACTTTTCTTTCCAAATTTGGAGAGATTTTGAATATGAAGCATGAAAGAAAACATTCATCCTTCCAATTTTCTTTCCTCTCAAATTTCTCTCTAACCAAGCACTCAACAATTTATTTTCTCTCCATTTTTTCTTCCTAACTTTTCCATTTCTCTACTTTTATCTTCTACCAAGTAAAACCTTAATTTTTTTTTAATTTATCAAACAGCACCTAAATCTCAAGAGTGATTTTTTTTTTAATAATCATATGTATCCGTATCTATTTAACAGTCTATAACTAATTATATTTGAGTCGTGTCGAATCTCAAATTGGAAAAAACTCTTCTAAATCTGTTTTATTCATTTACAAGACTTAAATCCGATACCTTACTTAAGAGATATTAAGTTCATTTCATGCAACCCAACATGTGTTGATAAACCTCAAGAGTTAATGATCAAATCACAATTTATTCTTTCATGTTCGATTTTAATTTTGCGTAGCATTCAAAAAGATCGACACTCAACATGCATCAGAACACTTGGTTTTGCGATTGGTGTATATAATAATTCAAATCTCCTTTCTGTTTAGATATGAAAGTATTGGCACTCATTGGTGCACCGCTACTTTTTAGTGACGACCCACCTCAATTGAAATTAATTAGAAAGATATATATATATATATATATATATATAAATATAAGGGATCATTTTGCACTAGGTTAAGATAAAAAATTTTATACATTTTAAATGATACTAATCACCTTATCACGTACGCTGCATGTAATATAACACATAACAAAAAATAACAAAAAATAAAAATTTAGAAAAATAAACTATATTAAAGTGAATGATAAGTAAATTATAAAGTAAGTTTTAAATTGAACTATATAAAATTGAATGATAATTAAATTATTTTCTTAATATAATATAATATTAAGTCAATTATAATGAAAATAAAATTGTTAATTACTATCATCATTTAATAAACATATAAAAAATATTTAGTAAAAGATAAATAAAAAATTTTAATTTGATTTAATAATATCAATGACATTTCTGATATATATATAGAAAGAAAAGAATATTTTTGACCATTCAAAAGTTATATAATATCCGTGTATGTGCATATATATATATATATATATATATATTCTAAAAAAAAGTACTAAATATTAGCAAATGGTTAGCAAAATGAGAACAAAATGCTCCATTGATTAATGCAGCATTTTGGTTCTGACACGACTTCCCAAAATTGAACCAGATAATGGTAACATCTAAATTTCTAAATTTATTATTTAAAGGAAGGTCGAAGGCAACAAGGCAACATTAGATTGTGTAAATATTTCTCCAAGGAGTGACCGAGTGAATAATTATGCAAATTTGCTTTGAGATTGATCAATCTAAACAAGGAAAATTGAGAAATTAGTATTTCTAATGATCAAAGGCCATTCGTCTTTTTATTTTATATAATATACTCCTTTCATTCTTTATTATTTGATTTCCTTCTCTTACCAACTCTCAAACCCTCGCACTTAGAGTTAAATGCCAAGCATCTAACCTTCAAGACAAGATGAGAGCCAGTCGTTCCTTATTATCTAATTGCTACTAATGTTTCTTTTTTATTTGTCATTTTATGGTTTCAATAAAGTATTAATTATTTATTTTCAAATTTATCCTTTTTTGGAATTATAAAAACCATTAAATGCAGTAGTTATAATATTAAGCCAACTAATTTATAAAGAGGATGGAGAATGAAATAGATTTAGAATAAATTTGAAAAGTGAAGTAAAATTTATATAGAATTTTGTCAATGAATAAAAAACCGGACCAGTACTTGAACCGGTAAGGTTAGAGGGTCAATGGTTCAATCGGTTCAACCGTTTAAACCGGTTATTTAAATATTTTAATTTATTAATTTCCTAAAATATTTAAATTTCAAAGTTTCAATTAATTTTTTTAAAAAAATTCATAAAAAATAAGAAGAAGTATAAAATATTAGTGTATCACATAATATAAATAAATAATACAAATGATTTTACATCACAAATTAAATTTTTGTTATAAGAGTACATTAGAATAAAAAATTTAAAAATTTAAGGTCAAAAATTTAAAATCAAAAGTTCAAACATAATAATAAAAATAAAATTTATACTTCTCATTAATTTGGGATTTTTTTAGATTTGGGTTAGTTAATTAAAAATAACTTAAAAAATAAAAAATTTAATTTTTTTATTAAACCGGTTCAACCGGTTCAAAAACGGTTCAAATAGTGACCAATTTTTTGACCCTTAAAAAACTGAACTGATGACCGGTTTACGGTTGAACCGATTGAACTGACCGATTCGGTCCGTTTTTTATTCATTGAATTTTGTTATTCGATTAACCTTTTTAATCGAAAAGATTCTATTATTGAAGTCAAATATATAGTATCAGAGGAAGTAATTGATTTAAGAGGTCAATTACCCTTAATTTGGACTCTGGATTTTTGTTTTCTACAAAAACATTATATAAATGCCACCAATCATCGCAAGTAATTGATTTAAGAGGTCAATTACCCTTAATTTGGACTTTGGATTTTTGTTTTCTACAAAAACATTATATAAATGCCACCAATCATCGCTTACCTCAATGATTTTGTTTAGGACACATGTTCGTATCGAGTTACACGACCAGAAATAAAATACTACTATTTTATCTCATAAATCTTGCACGCATATGAGAGATCTCCTTAGAGGCTTTTACTTTTACACTCACTCATATCTTTTTATATGATTAATATTTGATTAATTGGACTATTTAATTTAGTATTTAATTCAAGTAAATTATATACATGCTGAATTTCAAGTTATAATTGAAAATACTTAACTATTTGTTTGATGCAAAACATTTTTCACTATTAAATATATTGAAAGAAAATTGAATTCATGATCAAAATTATAAAATATCAAATTTGAAATAAAATAAAAAAGTCGAATTGACTTTAAACTTTGTGTGCATAATACATTCAAGAAAATTGTTAAATCTAATTGTTGATTTATCAAAAATATTAATTGTACATTAAAACCAGATATAAGTTGATTCTCTCTCTCTATATATACACTTATTTATTTATTTACTATCTATAAAAGTAAAAGGTTCTTATTCAATGGGAGGTACATTTGTCTCCTCCTTATTAGCTCCAATTATTCCTCTTTCCTTTTTCATCATTTTTTGTTTTCTTTCTTATTTTAATTTATTGATTTATTTTTGAATTTTTTGACTTTCTTTTTTGACTTTCTTTCTTTTTCATTTTAATTTATTTTTAAAAATTTCATGTTTTTAATTTATTTTTTATCTTACTCTATATATATATATATATCTAATATCTTATTACTATATATTACTTTAGTATATTTACTTATAGTATATTACTATATATTCCCTCCGTCAAAATTTGTTTGTTCATCTTTCTTTTTTTTTAAATCTCAATTTGTTTGTTTCTTATCATAAATAAATAACCAATAAACTTCAATTATCAATTTTACCATTCTTCTTTTTTTTTATTGGTATCACATCATTACGTAAATCTCAAAAACAATCACAAATATCAAGGATAATAAAATAATTCAACCACTTTTTTAAAAATTGTATGAAAGTCAATGAAAGACAACTATAAAGGGAGGTAGGGAGTATATTACTATATATATATATATATATATATATTATACTATATCTAAAATGTAAAATCTAAATTAAAATCCTATATAAAAGTAGACAGACATGATCTTTATTAGAGGAAGATGGGGAGTAAATGACAACCCTCCATTGGCTCTATTTTTTTATTTTTTCAATTTTTTTCTCCCTTTACAAAATATATTCATTTTTTCTCTTTTTTTCATTCAACTTTTTTTTTTACTTAGAAAAATATTTTTTGGACAAATAGTTATATAAGGATTTGACTTATTTAAAAGTTAAGGTTATTTATCTAAATCAGTTGGTTGGATTCGAATAGATTATTTTAGATACAAATTTTAATATTTTTATTTAATTTTACTTTAACAATATTAAAATATTATTAAATTTTAAATTAAAACACTAAAATACTTATAAAAATTTTAAACATATATTAGAGTTTTTAATTTTAATTAAAAATAAAAAAAGTGACCCCGGGACGAAGCCCGAGGCAATTTCTAGTAGGTATAAAAGAAAAAGAAAAGGGAAACTTCATATGAGTTGTGTTTTTTTCACATGTTTCTCATTTGATTTATCTTTTTATTTTGTAGATACGGGTACATTGAACGATGGACAGATAAATCATATGGTACTTGAACCCGACACTGATGTCACTAAATTAAAATGGACAATGATTTGAAACACGTACGTGCTACCGATAAACAAAAAAATGAAAGAAAAAATTCTTCGTTTTGATAAATATACGTTGAAGGTCCTACATATATTTGATTCATGACATCAACCGATATTTGCAGACAAATGGGAATTGTCCAACAAGGGAATAAGCAAATAAAATTGCGGCCAATTAACTAAATTAATTACTTCAGGTTTTAGTGACCTAACTTCAGTTTACATCATTTTCAATATAATAATGAATTTTTAGTACTATTAATTCGGTTGGAAAACGATGTGGACAGTAGACTAATGGAGTAAGAAGTTTCTATTGGGCTAGATAAAGTTCGACCATGAAGGACAAATTATGACATTAGTATCATAGATAATCTATTTAATTCGTTCGCCTGTCACTGTTAACTTTTTTAACAAAAAGATTAGTGTATACTTCCCCAAGAGTAAATATATATTTTTTCTTAATCCAAGCTCCCAATTAAATTTAGATAACATCGAATCAAGAAATTTTCAAAACCGTTATAGAGTCTTATTATTTTGATTCATGACAAAATTTACTCATTCAGTAGATAAGCAGTCGGGTGCGGAGAGATAAAAGTAGTTAAGAAATTTCAAAAAAGTAAAATAAAATCTTAATCAAAGTTAAACATCCTCTAATCTATTAATAAAGTATTAAATTCTTAATTTTAATCATTGAAACTCAATTTCTGATAAAAGTGCATTTGTATTGACGGTAGCTACTCGACTTGAGTTAGTTCTAAGAGCACATACGTATGGTAATTTGGGTTCGAGACAAAACATATTCATCCGACAAATAAAGTAGTATGGATGACAGACGTAAAGTAATTTAGGAATTTCAAAGAAAAAGTATGAATTATTGCTATCTTTCCTATTCCAATAATTATCAGTGAATATATGCCATAAAGGTCTAATTAAGCTTTAAAGAAAAGAGCCGACTAAAATCTATATGAAGTAACAAAATTTCGAACCCTCCCAATAACTTTTTCCACCTAGAAAGTAGAAACACATAGAATAAAACATAATAAGACTGTTTATGAAATTATATGAATGCATAATGTAATGCCTAAATATAAAATTGGTCGAATATTTAAATTAGTCCCTAAACTATATATCATATAGGATAAAATTGACTTCTAAGCTTTTATTTTGGAGTAATTAATCTCTCAAATTATTATTTTAGGACAATTTAACCCTTAATTTAATGAAATTCTCTATTTTGAAAGGAAGGACTTTATTCAAGTAAGAATTATATTATCTCAAGATAATAATTTGATAATTTGAGGACTTAATTATCTTAAAATAATAAGTTTAAAAAATTAATTATTTTAAAATAATAATTTAAGTTATTAATTATCTTAAAATAATAATTTAACCGATCAATTATTTTAAATAAAAATTTAAAATTTAAAATATTCAAAGAAAATGTAATTTAAGAAACAACTTCGAGTCTTCCACCATATAATATTCAAAGAAAATGTAATTTAAGAAACAACTTCGAGTCTTCCACCATATAAAATTAATAGATTCCTTTCGTACAAATAGAGCGCACGGGGAAGGCCGTATAAGGCTGATCAAATTATGGTCGAAAGTAAAAATAATCATCCAAATGTGTTTCCCTTTGAAAAACCCTCGTTGCCTGCCACTGCCTGCCAGCTAACCAGGCAGGCCGTGGCTCTTAGTTGAATTTGGAAAATCTTGTTGATGGACCTTGTCACCTACCATCAGGTCCCCAACACAAAGTTGTACGACAAAAGCTTAGTTAGAGATATGAAAATGGACTGCCACTTTTCTTGTCTTCCATGGCTACCTCTCCTATACATTGCTGCAGCCCTAGGCCTAGTAGGACCCACCAAATGCCCTATAGGAATTTGCCGACCTAAGTTGTTAAATAAATCAATCAAACTCAAAAGAAAACGAACTCTTTCATTAATAAATTGGGTTCCGAGGCGTCAGATTATTCGTAGTCACATCACAATCAACCATGATTTCGTCTTTGCTGTCGAATATTGCTGCAGTACATACTTTTTTTTTCCATAGGGAAAATTCAGAGTCAAAAGTTTGACTTTTGAAGATAAAGAAACTGGGGACCGGGACCCGGTGCCCTACAGAGAGAGAAAGGTTAGGTGCATTGCTTGTCGTAATGTCTTTGGGTTAATGGCGAGG
Organism: Microcos paniculata; assembly: GCA_030664755.1. Lineage (NCBI taxonomy): Eukaryota > Viridiplantae > Streptophyta > Magnoliopsida > Malvales > Malvaceae > Microcos > Microcos paniculata. The sequence continues at coordinate 2,676,197 of CP131459.1, read as the reverse complement.
AACAGAGGAGGGGCCTTGGGGGATTTGCGGCGTCTTCTGGTTCTTGGACAATAATCTTATCATTTGCTGTAAATGAAAAGCTTGCTCCGAAGAACACCCAAGTCTCGTAATAGCATCCACATCCCACACGTGGGAACCTGGTCAATTATTACAGAGTTCGGTTCGAGATAATCAAAAAGGGTTTGTCTTTGGTGGAACAGATTATCATGGAGATCAGAAAGTTGGGTTCTTTAGCAAAATAAAAAGCGAATATATGTTCTTTTCTCGAGTTGTGAAACATGAGGTTTTAATTTTTTATTTCTCCTTGGAAAAATGAATATATCTCATAAAGAAGCCAAAGCAAATTTCTATGGCCGAAATGAATACAAGTTGAAATCTATTTCATCTCGCCTTAGCAGTGGCTGGCTCAGTAGGAGAGACAGGAACTGGCTAAATCCATGTGAAGTTACCATTGCCCCATACTCTGAGGAAACAACTGCATCTATGGCAGAGATGAAAAACTGTTTGTTTGTTTTCTGTTAAAACCATCAACGTCATGTCTGCTATATGCACAGAGCTGAAGTTATTAATGGCCTTTGTTATTTTTCACCCTCATGATTGCTTTCAAGTTTTGACTTTTTAACCTTGTAAAGTGTTACCGGAGGTGTTTGCTCCAAAAATTTCGGCTTCTGTCTACCAATTTACTTGCCTGGGAGGCTAGAAACAAAAGCATGGGGTAAAGGCAGAAGGCCTCAAACGAAATGGAGTGGATGAGCTTGAGTTTGTTTTGTTATTTGAAGAATCTCACCCGACCCGAACAACTTTGGAGTCACAGTCCGATGACCCAGTTAATGAGGTCTGTGATCCCAAAGCCCAAAAGCCCTGTTCATAAACCTTTAAGAACTTTGGCTTGCAGTGTTTTCAAGTCTTTAACAGAACAATTAGCCATTGATCCAGAAATGTCGGTTGGTAGTTTTATATGCCCTTTTGAGAATGACCTGAGAATTGGGAAACTATTGTTAGACTCAAAATGTGTACCAAAGGCCAACTTAGAGTTACTATACTTATTGGTAGGTTTTGAGGAGTTAAGATTGCAAACAGATTCATACTTTTTCAGATGCTCACTTGCTCTACCAAAATTGGCAAATCCCCGACCCATTGTTTCAGTAAAGTGGACACACGAGTTCGTTGCTCTTTTAGGGAGAACACTGAGCTTTAAGGGCAACATGGAAGGACAGTCTGTTTCTTGTTAAGGGCTTTGAAAGTGTTCAAAATTTGGTGATCACCCTCTGCGTTTTGAACCTTGTAAAAGGCCCATTATGGATTGTGTAACTTCACAGCCTACATTTGTTTGAAAAATTTAATGGCCCAAAGACAACTTAGTAACAGATAGTAAACTATTTTAGACATGCAATGCCATCCAAAAGTCGCTTTGGCCGAGTGGTTAAGGCGTGTGCCTGCTAAGTACATGGGGTTTCCCCGCGAGAGTTCGAATCTCTCAGGCGACGACTAAGGTTTTTGCACTCGAGTCATTGGAAAATGCTAAATTTTCCATTCTTAGACTTCTACCAAAATTTCTATGCACATTTGATCTCTTTTTTCTAATCTGGACCCTGTGGAAGCTTTCTTTGCTATAAGTTCCATATAGGCCATGTCCCCTCCTCAGCATGTTCCGTACGTCAGCCCACGCCAGGTTGCTTGAAAACGCAATAGATGAGTAATTGAGAGCATTTGACGATCTAGCTCTCAATGTACACCATTGCTCTTTTCCAGAAATAACGCCAACCAACCGGTCTATTTTGTTTCCAGAAATAATGAATAATAACCCTTATAGAGGAACTTTGTTACTATTAGAAATTCTGGAGCGTACTAAAGAGACTTGATAATTTGATGTGAAGAAATGACCTAATTTTATTAACTTCTGCTATGTGTAAAAATATACGTGAGATAGGCTTATCAGTAAAAAGTTAAAAAATTAAACCATAGCAAGATTACAATCTGAAATATGTTCATATTTGAATTCTTTAGCTGATATGAATTTAAGCAGTTGATTTGCAGTGAACTTGGTCAGCAGATTTTGTGATGATGTCCAGTCCTTGGTCTTGCTGGTTGAGACATCTGCGGTTGTTGCTGGTTTCTCACCTGCCATTTTTTGTTGTGGAGTTGATGTTCCCTTCAAATGTGCTTCAGTTCCCCTAATTAAGAGAGTCCTCAGAACTTGTCATTTTTGCCTCTCAATAATCCCAAAAAAGTTAAATAGTTGCCCATTCCACTATTTAAACTTTAAAGTCTACCAGGAATTGTTATTCCATCTACCCTTCATCCTGGCAGCAGCAGAAGGCAGTAAACTTTTGAGATTTTTCTTGCAAAGCTCAGCTCATTTTTCTGGTCTCCCTGGGCTGCTCCTTACCAGTAATCCTTGCAGGAGCAACTTCCATCAACAAAATGATGAAATCTGTTTGAATCTCTCAAGATGATCGGTCTCCCAATAATTTTAGACACAAACTTCATAAACACATGGCAATCACCACAAACACGAATGTTCTTCATAATCCTAATTGGTGTTGTGGCGTGAGGCTTTTTAATCAACCCAAATGCAAGAGCAAGTTTCTCACTGTGGTAACAAATGGATGCAAGCTTTTCCTCCTCCGTCACATCATGAAGAACCAGCTTTGTATCAGCCATAAAGCCAGCTTTCTGCAATTTCTTGATCACTTTGCCCAGTTCTTCATATATGCTTTCCGTTTCCGGATGAGTTCGATCTCCTGCTACAAACTTGTGAACTTCATTATCAATCTCAATCCAACTATAAGCAGCAAATTTCTTAACATTCTTACTTTTCATGAGTGATCTTACAGATGCCACATCTTCCCATCTCCCAGAGGTGGCATACATGTTAGAAAGCATGATATAAGGTCCTGCATTAAGGGGTTCCATTTCAAAGAGGAACTTAGCAGCCATCTCCCCATGTTCAATGTCACCTTTTACAGCACAAACAGAGAGAAGCGTTGACCAGATTAAGGAATTTGGTTCATGGGGCATATTTCTAATTAGATCTACTGCTTCTGTCATGCAACCTGAATGGCCAAGGAGGATGATCATGCATGCATAGTGATCCAAAGTGGGTATTGATGCATGCTGTTCACTGATAGACCAAAAATATCTGTGTCCTTCTTCAATTAAACCAGCATGGTTACAAGCAGCTAGAACAGCCACAAAGGTAATATCATCAGGTTTCAAGTTTTCTTGCAACATTTTTTCATAAAGGGCCAGGGCCTCTAAATCCTGTCCATTCTGTGCATAACCCCCTATCATGGCATTCCAAGAAACTACATTCCTGGATGGCATCACGTCAAAAACAACCCAGGCATCTCCAGTGGCTCCACATTTGCAATACATATCAACAAGAGCACTAGACACAAGCAAGTCATTATCAACTTGCAAAAGAATGGCTTTTGCATGAATTGCCTGACCATGAAACAAGGAAGCTAATTTTGCACAGGCACTAACCACACTAGAGATTGTAAAAGCGTCAGGGTTGACACCTTCTAATAACATCTTGCTAAACAAATTCAGAGCATCTTCTTCCTTTCCATTTTGTGCATAACCAACAATCATTGTCGTCCAACAAATCTTATCCTTGATTTTAATCATACTAAAAACTTTGCTTGCTTCATCTATCAATCCACTTTGAGAATAAGCGCTAAGAACATTTGAGACTGTAACCTCATCAGGTTTCAAACCACCTATTTGCATCTCCTGAAACAAATGAATACATTTTTTAGGTTGCCCATTTTTCAAGTAACCAGAAATCATTGAATTCCATGAAACTACATTCTTATCTATGATTCTATCAAACAACCACTGTGCCCTATCAATCTCGCCACACTTAGCATACATATCAGTCAAAGCATTCCAAACAAAAACATTCTTTCCCAAATTACCAATAATGATTCTCCCGTGAATCTGTTTCCCTTTCCTAAAATCAAATACCCGTGAGCACACACTCAAAACACTCACATGAGTATACTCAGTTGGCTCAAATCCTTCTCTATTCATCCTCACGAAAACCTCAAGCGCCTTATTAGAAAACCCGCTTCCAGCCAAACCTGTAATAACAGTATTATACGAAACAGAATCACGAAAAGGCATTTGATCAAATACAGCCCTCAAATTCTCAATGGACCCAGACTTTGCATAAGCAGAAAGCATGGCGTTCCAGGAAATAAGATCTCTCCGAGGCATTTTATCGAACAGATTTCGAGCATCTGAAGTTTTCCCAGATTTCCCATACAAGTGCAGGAGACGATTGTGTAGAAACGTGTCATTAGGTGTGAAATAGTGAAGATCCATGTGAGCTTGCAGTCTCTTGGCTTGATCGACATCGTTGGTTCGAACGCATTCGAGCACCAGCCGCGTGTAGGCTTCAGTGGTCGCTTGGCCACCGGCGTACAGTGAATCAATCGCATAGCGCAGCTTTTGCCTGACTTTCATTTCTTTTGTTTTTTGGTGGGGTTTTCAAAATTTTGAAATACAGTTTTCTGTTATGAAGGGTTAAAAAGGAAACTGTGGCGGGAACATTGTGTAATTATGGAAAAGTAACCGTTACATGTAAACTAGACTACATCCAAGGAAATGCAACAGTAATTGAGTAAATGGGAATTTATGGAATTCACGTGAGGTAGATGGGAGAAACCCCAAAAAAAAGTTTACTGTTTGATGGGCAATTAAACTTCCTGAACTCCACCAATTTAATTTAATGTGACAAAGGGAACCTTGAAAACCAAGAAAAATATGTAAATAAAAAAAATCGATAATAAGTAACATTTAGGGGCTGTTTCATAAACTGTTGAAAATGTTCAAATAGTTGAAAATGAAAATTTTCAACACTTTAAGATTTTCAATTTGTTTGATAATTTTTATTAGCCATTACTTAAAAGATTTTTTTCAATAAAAAAATGTTGAATTTAAAAAGTAGATAGAGACCTATTTATTATTTAATGATGAAAAAATTAAGTGGTTTTAATTTGAAAAACTTTCCTTTGATACCAAATTTCCTTTATTTTAGGTATTAATAGTTTTTAAAAATCTTCAGTATTAATGGTTATCAAACAATATATTTATATTCAACATTTATTTATCAAACAGTTTTTACATACAAATCTAGTCTTTATCAAATTCAGTACTTAATTTTTCAGTATTTATTTTTCAGCACTTAATTTTTTCAGTTGATCAAACAGCACCTTAAACTCAATTTCGAGTTAATCTTGCATTGGAGTTGTTTTGGGTTCAAATTTGGATTTTTTTTTTTACGAATTTAGCTATTTAACCTTTCTAGTTAACTAATTTTAATTCAATACAATTCAAGTTTTGTTAACGGATTTCTCAAGTTGGTTCACTTTAACAGGTGCCATATGTTCATACCTCTCAATTCATTATCACCCTCCTACAACTTATTGGATGAATTTGTTCCGACTTGAAACCAACTAAGCAACAGGATTTCGCCAGATGCCATTCGAACTAAATTCAAATGACAACCTACTTTGATAATTAAGTACACTATTTGAAGACAGTTTTTTTTTTGGTCAAACACTCTTTGAAATTAGTTAAATTAATTCTGTATATGATTTTAAGTTTGAGTCTTATAAATTTTTTTTTGGTGTAATATGGATTTTTTTTCCTTAATAAATTGAAGAGACCAGTTTATTTATTTGAGAAGTATCTTAGGGATATATGTATGTTGAGAAAAATGTTTTGATAATAAAAGCTCACCACTCCAACAAAACATTAACTCATCAAGAAAATGAAGAAGCAAAAGGCAATTTGGTAAAAGATGGTTCACCCTTCCGCTTTAATTCCCAGCATTTATTCTTTGTTGTTCATTAAAAAAAAAATTGGTGTTCTTTTGGTTAGATATTCTTTCAATTATTACAGCTGCTTAGTACTTTTCCTTTTCTCCTATATCTCTGGCTTTATCTCAACTCCAACTAAGCTTTGATTATATCAATAATTGGTTGGTTCAAGTGGTTTGGTACTTATTCTCTTTAAATAATGTCTCGAGTTCAAGTCATGTAAATGGATAAAATCATTGTTGGAAGAGTTTTACCCTTATAATGGACCAAGTTAATTCGAAAGAGATTAGTCTTAGACCAAAGACCTAAGGATACCCTTAATTAAAAAAAAAAAAACTAAGCTTGATTATTGCACTTCTATTTTCTAGCTTTAATGATAGCTTTTCCATTGGGCTGTTCTAAAGGTCTGTCAATTTGAAAACAAAAGAAAGAAAGAAAGAAAGAAAAAATTGTCTTAAAACAATAAACACTGATTAATTATTTATAATAAAGTAAATAAAATTTCTATTTAAACTAATTTTCTTAATTTAATTCATTACTTAGGAAGAGATATAGAAAATAATTTTTTGGGCTCTACCCTAAAAAAATCATTTGTACTTATCTTTTATGACCAAAAAAGAAAAATAATTATAGTATATACTCTTTTTTCCAGATTTTAAGAGATATTTTTGTTGACTTTACTGTTCTTTGAATTTGTAAGAAAATAAATTACATAAAATATTCTGAATATAATATCTGTATTAAGGTTATAGTTTCCATAAACACTTTTAAAAATATTTTATTAGTGCTAATTAATTAATTAATATTACAAGATTGTTCAAGGTGGGAGGCATATTTATTTAAATAATTAAACCTATGTGTCACTTATAATGAGACTAATTTTTTTAATTTATTAAATAAATATAAAATTGGTGTTTACAGCTTCTACTCTGGCTTCAAGCAAACATTAAATTAATTAAAACATGAGTCTTTCTTTTTTCTTATATATATAAACAGGGGTAAATTTCTTGACTGGAACGGTTGATAAAGTAGCTTAATTAAATCCGGCTGAAATTTTTTATTTTATTAAATTAATATATATTTGAATCTGTCGTTCAAGGGTGTTTATATTTCGTAAGTATAAATAAATTTGGACAGTTTCCAAGTTTTAAAATGTCAAAACCTTATAGTATTTGATTATTTGATGTTGGCAGCTATTTGAGCAAGTCTTTGTGGTGCTATGATTATCTAGCTGAAGAATTAATTATGTATCAACTCATTATTATAATATTGAAGCGTGTAATTAACGCTAATTAAGCAGCACCATTTGAAGCATAAACAAACCACTCCATCAATAATCACTTTCATATATCAATGAAATCTTCTTCTTTGAGGCAAAAAAAAAAAATACACACTCCATCCATGAACAAAACAAATGCTAGGTTATATAGAAATCGTTTAATTTGGATGCCAATTAAAAGGGAAATATAAATCCCAAATTAAGTTAAGAATTTCCTCTCCATTCGAGATGATATAAAGGTTAAAATCCATTAAGATAAGATGTCGAGTTTGAGATTATTTATTTTTTGGCTATCAAGTAAATCCTTTTCCCTATCTATTTGTATTAAAAGAACAAATGAGTTAAATTTAAAATAAGAAAAAAAAATTTGTATTATGTTTTTATACATGTATATTAAAATCTCAAAAACTCAATGAAAGACTTGTGAGCTACTCGAGCTGAACTCATCAACTCTACTTACTTCAGTGGGTCAAGTTTGAGCTCGATTGGACAATAATGAGTTGAATCCAAATATTCATTAAATGAAACCTGGAAACTATTACTCATCTTTTTGAAGTGGGAGAAGGAAAAGATTACAGAAAATCATGAATATTTCTTGGAAAGTAATGGACATGAAAGTATAACATAATGACTAATGTTTTAGTTTACTATTGAATATATATCCATCAATCTACTCCTTAATTTGTACCCTAGAAAAGCTCATATATGGCTGAGACATTCTCTTTTGTTTTATTTGTTTGGCTAATATGCTTAATTCGAGGTTTAATGTTTGTGTGATTGTTCAATTTGGATCTAACTTTTTAATTTCGTCCATTAAAGGTCCAATATTTCAAAAATATTCAAAGAATGATTTCAAGTGAGATTTATATATGTGATAATGTGTCACCATCTAAAATGAATGTACATAAATTTAAATGTCAGTCATGTGTCAATATCTTAGCATTTGAAGCTCTTATTTGAGTAATTTTGAAAATATTAGATCTTCAATCGATCATATTAAAACGCTAAAAATTAAATTATATAATCATATAAATGTTGGATTCTAAATTGAACAATTAGCGAATAAATATTATTGCTAGACACTTTTCTTCTTAATCAAAAAAAAAAAAAAAAGAAAAGAAAGACAAGATAGAATCATGTGGGGTGGGGGAATAAAAGGTAGGTTAAGGGGACGGAAATAAAGGGTGATGATTATTCATATTCTAATAATAATGTCCTAAAGTAAAAGGGGTAGTTAAGAACTGAGATGAGATGACTAGGCATATGCCACTTTATATATGCACTCACTCTTTTTATTTATTTAGGTTATCTTTGGTAGGGGCGGAAAGTATATATAATATATATATATATATATATATATATATAAGAAGAGAAGATGAAGGAAATTTAGACTATGTTTGATATGAGAAAATATTTTCTGTTTTCATTCTCTAAAAAATACAAAGAAACTATTATGTTACATATGCATTGTGAGGGGAAATGTATATATGTTTTAGAAAATGAAAATAAAAATGGATCTAGAAATGAGATTAAAAAAAATTGTTCTCAATGATAGGTCTATTTTCATTTTCATTTTCATTTTCTAGAACATACATACAATTCTATAAACTACACATATCTTATATGATGATTTTTTTTTGTATTTTTTAGAGAATGAAAACAGAAAATATTTTCATTGACCAAACATAACCTTATATTTTTGTATATGGCACAACATTTAACTTAAGTGGTGAATTCTTCTTCCAAGTGAAATAGAGATTGAAATTCATACAGAGTTGAAGTTTCGAGTTCGAAACCTCTCATACTTCTCTAAATAGACTTTTTCCTACTTCTTGCTCCTCGAGTTCTTTGATTTCCCATTCATCAAGGATGAAGTTGCCTTTAAGCCATAAGCATATTAGAAAATTAAAGTTTCTTTTTTTCATATGAAACCTCATCGACGGTTGAAAATAAAAAAAAATTGCTTTTTCCTTGATCGAGTGTAAGGATCAATGCCGGTTGGTAATCAATATCAAAGAAAAATGGTAAAAAATCTATCCACTTCTCTTTCTCATCTTTCTCTAGTAACAAACACGAAGAAGCCACCCAAAAGAAAAAGAAGCCCAGTAAAATATGTTCCATCCATTTTCCTCTGTCTCTTTCCCCTTTCCCCTCTTAACCAACAGATCATCAAGTAGTATTACTTACTAATACACGCCACTTGAGGAAAAGAAAAAGCCCAAAAGTAATAAAAAACTTATTTCCTTATCTTCTTCTCCTGCAGCTCTGTCGTCCTAGTAAGATTCCAATGTCCCTTGGTGTCTGTATTAATTCCACCAACCATATAGACGCAGTTTTGATTTGGTTGGAAATTAACTTTGTCCGAATCCTTTTGGCCTTTTCCTCCATATTAATTATTACTTATCATTACTTAATTTGTTGATCCATTTGCTTGTTAATTGAAAGATGATGCACAGTCTTATTCATGAAATTAATTAATAGTTGATTAATTACACGAAGAAAAAAATTGCAGTTGGGGAATAATAAAATTTTAAAAAAAAAAAAAACATGCATTTGATTCTTACATATGTATTATGGTCTGATGACAGGCTTCTACTTCCAACAGAACCAAAGATCTAATCATTGTGTTAGTTGTGTTGTTATCCAGCGGAGAAGTCAAACACTACCAAACAAAATTAATACTACTGCTCACTGCTCTCATAAATTACAAGAAAAAAAATCATTAAATTAAAAATCAATTTGGGACTTTGAGTATTTTAGTAGTTAGGTTTTGTCTATGAGACACTTCTTCATGTAATAATTTTCTCTAATTTTAATTAGATTATTGGAGTCAAGTGACTGTGAAATTTGATTATTCTGAAAGTGCTTCCTGTGTTGGCAGACGATTATAAGAAAATGCTTTGGTCTATTCCAAATAATCTTTGTATAACTTTTTTTTCAAAAATAGTTTGTTATTTCGAAAAGAGAAATGGATTGAGACTTCCTTTAAAAGAGAAATGAATTGATATTTAATACATTTTTATACATATAGTTTGTGAGCCTTCGCAATTCTAAACAGGTTACCCAAATTATGTAAGGAACAACAAAATTGTTCCTTTAAATTCAAAGTATAAAAGGAAATCTAGCTAGCTAGTTTTAAACTTTGAGAAGATTATTGGAGTTAAATAAGAAGATGAAAATGTGCCACAAATTCTTTCTCTTTACTACAAAATTGTAGGTAACACATGCATTTCGAAGTTATTAGAGCACTAATATCATTGCAATAATAAAAAGATATAAAATGACAAATCAAAACTCACCAAAACATTCACCCATCAACTTCCTCTCTTCCTTCTCAATCCTCATTTCTCAACAAAATAACACACTTAAACCCCATAATCTAAACCTACAAACTATTTTGAAAATTAGGGAAAAAAAAGCTAACATTTTCCTTAAATTAAATCAGTAAAATACACTGACAATAAATATTTTAAACTTCACAAGCAAAAATAACTATTCTAATCGAATATTTTCGAAATAGGATAACCCAAAAAGGTTACTTGTGTATAAAATTGTAATATAGTGCAATCCAAAAAATTAATTATTTTTTAGTTAATATAGTAAGAAAAAATAAAATATTAATTACATAACATTTTCTATATTTAACCTCTTAGATGATGGATGGATATATTAAATTAGAATTAAATTATATAAGTGGCAAAATTTTATTTTATTTTGTTTGAAGAATTTGAAAACTGAAACCGTCAGCCGCACGCGCTCCTGACCGGGTTGCCGCTGGAGAAGAGCACCATCATTTCTTTCTTTTCCTTCTCATCCAATATTAACACTTTTCTTCTTCTTCTTCTTCTTCTTAGAAGAAAGAAAAGTCCTTTCACTGTCTGAAATTCTGTCCATTTTTCCCTTTTTTAACTTTTGTTTCTCTTCGATGACGTTCCCAGAAATTTCATTTTGCTTCCTTTAAAGTCAAGCAAGAATTTTTACTAAATCATAAAAGAAAAAAGAAAAAAGGCGAAAAATCCCACAGTAAAGTAACCAACCCCATAAATCCTTCATCTTTAAGCCCAGTTTAACTTATTCTTAATTTTCTCTTTAATTTTTTTTTTTGGACCCAGAAATTTTAGCATGTCGAATAGATTGAGGGATAGGAGTTCGAGCCAAGCCAAACGACACAACCATCATCACGAACCCAAGACGACGGTAACAGCAGCGGCGCCGGCTATGCCTAATTACTTTACTGAAAGTCTGACGTGTCCCTTTGGGGAGTTGGCGACGAATTTGTCAGATTCGGAGCTCAGAGAGACGGCTTATGAGATTCTGGTCGGGGCCTGTCGGACTACAGGTGGGAAACCTTTGACTTATATATCTCAGTCTGAGAGGAATTCGGAAAGGGCAGCGCCGGCGCCGACGTTGACGTCGACGGCGTCATTGCAGAGGTCGTTGACGTCAACGGCGGCTAGTAAGGTGAAGAAGGCTTTGGGGTTGAAATCGTCTCGAAGGAGGAAAGTGAGTGGTGAGGCGGACTCCGAACGAGTCAAGAAAGCGGTTACGATTGGGGAGATGTTGAGGGTTCAGATGGGAGTTTCAGAGCAGACGGATTCAAGGGTTAGAAGAGCTCTCTTGAGAGTAGCTGCTGCTCAGGTTTGAATTAAATTGAAGCAGTAACTTTTTTTTCTTTCTAATTTTACTGAAAGCAACGGTTTTTTTTTTTTTGGTTTGGGGGGTGGTGGTGTTTGTTTCTGTTTGTATTTTTTTTCAATTTATTTTTAGTTAAATAAAGATGAGAATTGGGGTAAAACAGGATTCTTTATTTAAGCTTAAGCAATGTAGTACAAAGTAATTTTGTATTAAGCTGAATTAATTAAAGGCTTTAATTGTATAATTTTCATATTCAGCAATTTATGCCGAAGGCATGATTTGTGGACCCAAATGGATAATTCACTTGTTGATAAGAGGGAAATTTCATGAAATGGAGTATGAGTCTTGTTGCTGGACAAATTTTCTTGTTTTAGTTACAGTTGAATTATGGTATTAATTTTTGTTTTTTTTTTTTGGGGGGTGCTTGTACCAGCTTGGAAGACGTATAGAGTCAATAGTGTTGCCACTTGAGATGTTGCAGCAACTCAAGCCTTCGGATTTTCCGAATCAAGGAGAATATGAAGCTTGGCAGAGGAGAAATCTTAAGCTTCTGGAAGCTGGTCTACTTTTGCACCCTCTCTTGCCCTTAGACAAGGGCAATACTGCTCCACAACGGCTGCGACAAACCATTCGTGGGGCGTTGGAGAAACCTATGGAGACTGGAAAAAACACTGAATCGTTGCAAACTCTCCGGAGCATTGTTCTGTCTCTGGCTTGTAGATCCTTTGATGGATCTGTTTCTGAGACCAGCCATTGGGCAGATGGATTCCCATTGAATCTTAGAATTTACCAAATGCTATTAGAAGCTTGTTTTGATGTTAACGATGAAACATCTGTTATTGAAGAGGTTGATGAGGTTCTAGAACTCATAAAAAAGACATGGGTCGTCCTTGGAATGAATCAAATGCTGCATAATCTTTGTTTCTTGTGGATTTTGTTTAACCGTTATGTGGCAACAGGTCAAGTAGAAGGTGATCTGTTGTTTGCTGCTAACAATCTGTTGATAGAAGTTGAAAAGGATGCAAAGGCAATGAAAGATCCAGATTATTCCAAGATTTTGAGTTCTACTTTGAGTGCAATTTTAGGTTGGGCTGAGAAAAGGCTTCTTGCCTACCACAATTATTTTCATAGTGATAATACCGAGTCAATGGAATGTGTTGTTTCTATGGGGGTTCTATCTTCGAAGATAATGGTAGAAGATATCTCACATGAGTATCGAAGGAAGAAAAAGGAAATTGATGTGGCTCATGAGAGAGTCGATACATACATAAGATCATCACTCCGCACTGCATTTGGTCAGGCAAGTTTCCACTATTTCAGCATTATGCCCCTACGTATGAATGGGCAGTAAATTCATTTCAGCTTTTTTGTATGATAGACAGGTTTTTAGTATTAGCGACTTTCTACAAGCATTAAGTATGAAATTGTGTTGTCTTTTTCAAAAGTCATCTTTTCTGATGAATAACTTTTCTTCTTGCTAAACATGATCTTGGTTTGCTTCATTAGCTCTTAGATTATGTATTTAGACCAGGTTCCTCTGTTAAATTCTGTCAAAAAGATGTCTCAAAGTTCTGTCTGTTGCTATGTATTTAGACAGATAATGGAGAAGGTGAAGTCTAGCAAACGTTCATCTAAGAACCAGCAAAATCAGCTTCCTTTCCTTTCCATCCTTGGACAGGATGTCAGTACACTGGCTTTCAGTGAGAAGGCAATATTTAGTCCAATATTAAAGAGGTGGCATCCTCTCGCAGCTGGTGTAGCTGTAACCACCCTTCATTCGTGCTATGGGAATGAGCTCAAGCAATTTGTTTCTGGCATTGGTGAATTGACACCTGATACACTACAAGTGCTGAGGGCAGCTGACAAATTAGAGAAAGATCTGGTACAAATCGCGGTTGAAAATTCCGTAGACAGTGAGGATGGTGGAAAGTCAATCATAAGGGAGATGCCTCCTTACGAGGCTGAATCCATAATTTCCGATTTGGTGAAATCATGGATAAAGACTCGATTAGACAGACTTAAGGAATGGGTTGACAGGAATCTGCAACAAGAGGTATATGGCTTATGTTCCTTTTCTTTAATAGCTTGATGATGGTTTGTTTGAGATGAAATATTCTTCTTTCATCTTTCAACTGTAACAGGTACTGGATTTGATTCCTCTTCCCATGATGGGAGAAGTTGCAAATGCAAGCTCTTTTGCAGGAATACTTTGTTTATACTTGTAAATTATCCGTAGCTTCAAGCTTCAAGCTTCAAGCTTCAAGCTTCTGCCATGCCTTGAATTTCATTTTCAGTTTCTAATAACCATTCATTGTTATCTGCATGTGTTTGTCATCTCTTTGTAGGTATGGGATCCACGAGCCAATAAAGAGCGATTTGCTCCTTCTGCTGTTGAAGTTTTGCGAATTGTAGATGAAGCTTTAGAAGCATTCTTTTTGTTACCAATACCTATGCATGCTGCTTTGCTTCCTGATTTAACAACTGGTATTGACAAATGTCTCCAACATTATATATCAAAGGCTAAGTCTGGCTGCGGTACGTATTACATAGCCCAGAGAGGCCAACACAGATTGTTTTCTTTTCTTATTTTATCAATGTCGACTAAAACTAAATGTAAAGTACACTATCTTCTGATCTACAGGGACCCGGAGTACGTTTGTTCCCTCAATGCCTGCTTTGACCAGATGTTCAGCCCGGTCAAAATTTCCTGGTGTATTTAAGAGAAAAGAGAAGTTTCAAATAGCTCAGAGTAGGAAATCTCAGGTTGGAACTACTAATGGCAATGGCTCCTTTGGGATACCCCAGCTGTGTTGTCGTATTAATACTCTGCAGCATATTCGAACAGAGTTGGATGTCTTGGCAAAAAGGGCAATTGCCCATCTTAGAAATTCTGAATCCACTCATGTTGACAGTATTGCCAATGAGATGGGGAAAGCATTTGAACATTCAGCTGTTGCTTGTGTGGAAGGGATCCAACAACTGTGTGAGGCAACGGCCTACAGGGTCATCTTCCATGATCTAAGTCATGTCCTTTGGGACGGCTTGTATGTGGGGGAAGTTTCATCTTCTAGGATTGAACCTTTTCTTCAGGAGCTTGAGCACTATTTGGAGGTTATTTCATTAACCGTGCATGACAGAGTCAGAACACGAGTTATTACCGATGTAATGAAAGCTTCTTTTGATGGTCTTCTGCTGGTTTTACTTGCTGGAGGCCCTGCTCGAGCTTTCACTCTGCAAGATTATGAAGCAATAGCAGAGGATTTTAAGTTCCTCACTGATTTATTTTGGTCCAACGGTGATGGACTTCCTGCTGATTTGATAGAAAAGTTTTCGACCACAGTTAAAGCGGTCCTTCCATTATTCCATACTGTTACTGACAGTCTGATTGAGCAATTCAAATCTGTGACTTTAGAGAGCTATGGTTCTTCTGCTAAATCCAAGCTACCACTGCCACCAACTTCTGGTCGGTGGAGTCCAACTGAACCAAACACACTCTTGCGAGTTTTGTGTTATAGGAGTGATGAGACAGCAGCTAAGTTCCTTAAGAAGACTTACAACTTGCCGAAGAAACTCTAACAATTTTTCTGGTGAAAACAACACTTGTCTGATGCAATTTTAGGTAAAAACTGCTTGAGCAGATACATATAGCTTCTCGAGTTTGTCATCTCATTGGCTTCAAAGCCCCAGTAAATGCCTTTGGTGGGGGCGATTGTTGGAGAAGTTATACCTCCTAAGGAAATCTATATGGCTTCTGTATAGTAACCGTTATTGGCCGGATTCGATTTGTTTGAGACCTTAACCTGGTGTGTGAAACCTCATAAGAACATTGGATAGTCTCCTTGGTTGCTTCCAACTTCCAAGCATTATGGTTTTGACTTATTGGAAGGGTGAGGTTGTTGGTTCTTCGACATGGTCGGCATCTGCTTTGCATGGAGTTGAGATGATCAGTATAAGGGTTTGATGAGCAATGTGAGGTTCTTGGCCATTCTTTTTACGAATATAATTTTATTTATTTTTCTTTTTCTGACCGTTTGTAATATTATTATTCTTGCACAAGTGAAAATCAGAATTGCAGGATACTGAATATACAGGTTTGAATTTGATTGATATAATAACCTTTTTTGCTAAAAATTGAAAGGTTTTGTACTGCTTTAAGGAATAAGCATTTGTACTTTTATGGCTGTCGCTTAACAGCCTTTGTATGGAAATTATGTTGCCCTGTATGAATGAAATGCAATCTTTGTTTCTTTTCATGCAGTTTTAAGGTTTACGGTCTTCTACCATTACATATTGAATCTTCTCTGCTTAAAAAAAATATTATCATCTCAAAGTAATTATAGGATATTCCTAAAAGGATAATTATAATAAATGAATGGATTTTCCTTTATATATGCCAGTCAATGGGTCTGTGGAACAGATAAAACATGTAAAACAATTGAAGGATAATCCGTAGTCAACATGTCAAACAAATTACAGAGAAACTACCTACAATTACGAAATTAAACAGAACAAAGAAGGATCAGATCAAATCCTTGATTCTAGCTTGTCAGCATTAATAAAGGGTTTTTGTTTGGCCAAAACCTGTCGATCAAATGTCTTGAATCAAAGTTGCATGCATGTTCCTTGGGATAACGATGAGCTCCGCACAAAACTTTCCCACAGCGGCACGTAAATCCCATGAAACCAACCTTCTTGTTACAGCTTTCACATCGGTTCTTGACTATTGGTGGAGTCGAAACCGACGAAGAATCAGCAGGAACCGAAGGGCTTGGTGAGGAAGTAGTCGAAACTTTCACTTTGGCTCCAAACTCGGTAGCCAAAGCCGTGAGAAAACCCTTGTAACACTTGGAGCATAGATTGTTTGTTTCCGAGGAACCATAGAAGCCGCAGCCCCTGGTGCATAGAAGAGGAGGAAGATTAGTGCCAGCCATATCGTAACTTTTCTCTTCTTTGGGTTTCAAGATGTTGGTGCTGAATGATCAGAAAAACACAAAATCTCAGATTTTCTACTAAATTTGTTTTGCAATATATTTATATATATAGTATTTGTAGGAGAATGAATGTTAAGGGTTATTTGCTTGCTTTATATATAGGCTTTGCAATTGCATGCGTCCATCTCCTAATTTGATTTGAGTTTAGTAATATACTAAGATATGGATTAAATTAAATTGCTTCTTCTACTCATAATCCTACTCGACTATTCACTGCAACATCAACTAGGTTAAGCTAATGCAGAAGGGCTGAAGCGATTTTATGTAAAGTTAAGGTTCTTACACTTGCAGCACAAGCGAGGGATGCAAAGAAAAGTTGTTGTTACGTCGTTTTCACCCAAAATTTTTGTGAAACGCAAAGTGTCATATTGCTTCGTTTAATCAGTTGGGCGGGACGAAATTTCGTGAGCCTTGCCATCTTTGCCTACCGTCGAAAGCAAACCTCAAGAGATTGATGGAGTCGACCCTTTTGTAAATAAATTACAGCTTTCCATACAATTTCTCTCCCTGTTATATGCATATCATTCCACCAAATTAAACCTAAAATTGTTAAAATAAAGAGACTTGTATATGTGAATCTGAAGTGGTTTATCTGAAATTTCGCAGTAAATAAAATCAGTTAACTTTTACCAGCCATTATATTCCTCGGAAGAAAACAACAAGGTTTCTAAACCGTGCAAACTAAAATCAGGTAAACAAATTTAAGTGACTCTAAATTTGTATTTCCATGGGCAATAGAAGGCCGCCCAGTTGCTTGTAAATTGTGGCAACAAGGTACCTGCTACCCAGCCGAAGGGAAATGCAAGATTTGACTGATTTGTGCTTTCTTTCCCTGGAAACTGTGTGTTAAACATTATGATGATGATGATGATGGTGGTGTAGTACAGATTGCAAAGATCAAGCGAAGCCTGCAAAATCTTTTCGAGTTTTGAGTTTGGACTAATACGACCATCAAATTCAATTTACAGGAGATGGAAAATCTTCTTTTTATGTTAAAATGGAGAGGATAAGAAAAGGAATGATTTTCAGAAATGAAAGAGTTAATCTGTAAGCCTGACTGATAGCAGAGGTCGACAATAAAAAGAGAATGAGTTTAAAAGAAATTGTAGCAGATTTCATATTAAATCCTGTCCCACCATCAGAATCAGAAGAGTAAAAGCTAATATATATAGAGACATTGTAAATTGTTGTAGTAATTTGTATCACACTATGATACAATTTTGAATAAGGGCATAAGGCAATTAAGAATTCAATATCTAAGAACAAGAAAATGGCACCCGTAGGCTGTAACAGTACACCTCTTCCAACCAAAATTAGGTTCTTGGCTATTTTTTCACAAATATAATTTTATTTATTTTTCTTTATATGACCACTGGTAAAATTAGTATTCCTGCACAACTGAAAATCAGGATTGCAGGATACTGGGTATACAGGTTTGAATTTGATTGATACAATAACTTACATTGAAAAAGTTTGAAAGGTTTTGTTCTGCTTCAATGAATGGGCATTTGTACTTCTTATGGCTGTTTTTTAACAGCCTTTGTATGGAAATTGTGTTGCCTTGTTGAATGGAATTCAATTTTTGTTTCTTCCCATGCAGTTTTTAGGTTTACAGTTTGCTACCATTGCAGATAAAATCTTCTCTGCTTAACAAATGGTATCATCCAGAGCGATTGATATATATATATATATATATATGTATGTATATGTATGTATGTATGTGTGTATATATATATATATATATATGTAAATATATCAATGGGTCTTTTTTGTACCTCAAAATTAAGTATCAATACAAAATGAAACCAAGCTATCGATGTAATCAAAACTAACAAAAAATAGATAAAACATTTAAAACAATTGAAGGCTAATAATATCCCCTAGTCATTAGTCAACATGGAAAACAAACTACAAAAGAAACCACCTATAATTATGAAATTAAAGAAGTATCAAATCAAATCCTTGATTCTAGCTTGTCAGAGTTAACAAGGGGATTCTGTTTCGCCAAAACCAGACGATCAAATGTCTTGAAATCGAAGTTGCATGTATGTTCCTTGGGATACCGATGGGCGCCGCACAACACTTTCCCACAGCGGCACGTAAATCCCATCAAACCAACCTTCTTGTTGCAGCTCTCACATCTGGTCTTGACTTTTGGTGGAGTTGAAATAGAAGAAGAATCAGCAGGAACGGAAGGGTTTGGTGAAGAAGTAGTCGAAACTTTCACTTTGGCTTCAAACTCGGAAGCCAAATCCTTGAGAAGATCCTTGTAACACTTGGAGCATAGGTTCTTCGTTTCCAAGGAACCATAGAAGCCGCAGCCCTTGGCGCATAGAGGAGGAGGGAGATTACTGCCAGCCATATCGTAACTTTTCTCTTCTTTGGGTTTCGAGACGTTGGTGCTAAACGATCAGAAAACTCTAATATCTCAAGACTTTCTACTAAATTTGTTTTTGCAATATAATATTTGTAGGTGAACGAATGTTAATAGAGTTTATTGCTTCCTTTATATATAGGCTTTGCAATTTGCATATGTCCATCTCCTAATTTGATTCGAATTTAGTAATTTAGTAAGACATGGATTAATTAAATTAAATTTGCTTCTCCTACTCCTAATCCTACTCGACTTTTGAATGAAACATCAAATAGGTTAAGCTATATAGCACCCCTTAAATCAGTTGGGCGGGAGGAAATTTCGTGGGCCCGCGGCTTGCCTACCATCAAGAGTAACCACAAGAGATTGATCGAGTCGACCCTTTTGTAAGTAAGTTACTCCAGTCCTGTCCATACAATCTCTCTCCCTGTTTAATAACTTTTCTACTGGCGGCACCAGTACCATATGCATATCATTCCATCCAAATTAAACCTAAACTTGTTCAGATGGAGAGATTTACATGTGAACCTGGAGTGGTTTATCTGAAAATTTCGAGGTAAACAAAATCAGTTAACTTTTACCAACTGTATATTCCTTTAGTTAAAAACAGAAAAAAAAGGGGCAAGGATTATGGATTGTATCAAGGTTTCTAAATTGTGCAATTGCAAACTAAAACCAGGCAAACAAATTTAAGTGACTCTAAATTTGAAATTTCATGGGCAGTAGAAGGCCGCCCAGTCGCTTGCAAGTTGTAGGCACACAGTACCAGCTACCAAGCCGAAGGAAGAAATGCAAAATTTGATTCATTTGAGCTTTCTTTCAATGGAAACTGTGTTAAACATTATAATTGATGATGATGGTGTAATACAGAGTACAAAGATCAAGCGAAGCCTGCAAAATCTTTTTCGAGTTTTGACTGATTGTATGTATTTCTCTAAGGAAAATCACCTACCATGCCTGAATAATCCCCTCACTAAAAGGCTCCCGCGTACAGTTCTATTGAGTTACAGATAATTCACCATCGCTATTAATATATTGTCGTTTCTTAGTGCCATGGATTCTTCTTTTTAATCCCACTTCTTTTTGAGCTGCTTGTTGAGCTAGTTTTCTGCACAGTACAGGTGAACATCAGACTGGATCTTAATTCTTACAGCACACAAGACATGTATTAAGGAAGAGAATGATTGGGATAAGTATATGTACCGATTTTGATTTCTTTGTCTTTCCTCGAATCCTGTTCTTTGGGGGCTTTAGTTTATATATCCGAACCATCCAGTGGTGAGTCGTGAAAACCTGAATGGACGAAAAGTCAGAGAACTCAGACTAGGAAAATCCTTACATGGAGAAATATTATCAAGAGTAATCATCCACCAGTGCTTGACCAGGTTCGGATATATTATCACATGCACTGGTGGCGAGATTATATCAACAAACACTAGTGGCAAAAACTTCATGAAATGCAGGTGGGATTTGGATCAAAATGAGAAGTAAACATCTTCTAACCTCCTCAAAATGAGTAAGTTTAAAATATTTCTTTCCAATTTCTGTTCGCCTAACTCTATCGAAACCTTTCCCATCAGTCTCCACAAACCTGCAGATAAGTAATTATGGGAATTAGTAATTACGCTATGACCAAAATTGAGTGAAACCAGGACATGTAATCTCAAACAGTAACTGGTAATACAGACCTGTAATATGAGAGTTTGTACATTAGACAATTTAGCATCGTTGGAGTGGCCTCGGAATCAATCCGATACTGACCATCTCTCTGAAGATAGAAGGCAAGTACAAAGTAAGTGAAATCAATTACTCAGGAAGGAAGCTTAAATAACTTTCTTAGCGAAAACCAGAATATCCAGTCTTAACTCAGTGCAGAACATTGTATCACTAAGAAATCCAAATAGTAACCAGTAATTCTTACTTTTCCGTTATTAGTTTAAATTTTTGACATGCACAGACCTGAAGATATCAATATTAAATTATATCTTTCATTCAAAAATTTTGTGTTGTTTTACTTTGGCCCCTTATTGTTTTACTAGCAAACTTCATAACAGCTAGAAGAGTTAAGGATCCTTTTTGTATAACTTTCAAAGATAGGCAAAAATAAAGACAAAGGAGAGACCAAAGGATGGAAAAAGCCCGTATCCTTCAAGGAGAATCATTGCAAAGAACTTACAAGGTAATCAGGTTCCTTGATATGAGGAAACACACCACCTCCAATACGAACCATCCATAAGAATTTATTAATATCATCACTGGGGTAGCCAACAAGACCTAACGAGTAAAGTAAATTATCAGAAGAGTAATAATTTATGAAAGCATAATAATAATAATAATAATAATAATAACAAAAGGAAGAAACAAACCTCCAAAGACAACAAGAACGTATTTTACATCCAAAGAGTCGAAGATTTCCCAAGCTGCCTTTTCAGGAGAAGACATGGCAGTACCTACGGTAGCAATGTGAGTATTATTCCAGGTATTATTGTCAACAATGACCGTGCGGTTAGCCATAGCAGTGGTTTGGTAACCATAGTCCCACCATGATGCAACCTGCCAGGAGTTTCACTTAACACCATCAAAACCAAACTTATTTTCTTTTTACGCCAACTTAACAGGTTTCTATAGTATTACACTTTACAAAAAGAAGCAGTAAGCAACTATATTTGACTTGAGTGCAACCCAAGAAACAATCAGAGAAAAATGCATAAATTAGCACATATATCACCTATAAGTAATCAGAGCAACCATTATATGCTCAACATATCAACATTGGCCCTAACTTGAAAGATTCTTTTTCCCTCTATTCTTCAAAATATTGGTCTAAGAAAAACATCCTGCCTGACCAACAGACCATATGCAAAATGGCATTCCAAAGCTAGAAACTAAATGTGTTTGACATGCAGAAAAGCTAGTGGAGAAAAAGCAAGTAAAAAACTTACTTTATCATCAACATCAGTGTTATGGCGCAACCATGCATAAGCCTCTCTAAAATCATCAAAAACATGTAGACCATCATGCG
Organism: Microcos paniculata; assembly: GCA_030664755.1. Taxonomy (NCBI): domain Eukaryota; kingdom Viridiplantae; phylum Streptophyta; class Magnoliopsida; order Malvales; family Malvaceae; genus Microcos; species Microcos paniculata. The sequence goes on along the minus strand of CP131459.1, from coordinate 2,654,065 downwards.
AATGAGATGTTAAAACTATGGAGGGGGCTGAATAAGCTTCAGCCGCAGCCCAAACACAATGAACCTGCAAAGAAAGTGCACCCCAGTGTAAGCAGCAATTTTACAATTTAAACAAAAAATAGAAAGAAATGAGTAAGAAAAGGGGATACAGACTACAGTTATAAGGTAAACTTCGTTGAAGAAAAAGGAATAGACCTATAGAAAGACAGTTTTCATTTCCTGTGAGACCTAAAAGTCAAACAGAGTAACATTTAATTTATGCATTCTAGTTCTAAATCCATGGTAGACTACATACTGGCAGCCAAATTAATTGTTGAAGAAAAGGAGAGACCACCAGCTTCTTAATGGCCTAATCATCAGTGCCTATGATTTAATAACTTCTACATGACAGGTTTAAAACAAGGCTAAAACCAGTCACACTATTCTGTAAGAAAAATGAGAAAAATTCAACATAGATTTACATTTTTGTTATATCAATCTTTTTCAGTTTGCATATAGTCATCACTCTGTTCTAGGCTTTTCCCAGTTAAGTTTTCCTTGGGAAGTAAAAGATCAATTCATCCAAATGTTAACTTTAAAAGCTCTAACTAGATAATGTTTTACATCTACGTGCCTTTTATACAATCCATAATCACACATCCGTAGGGTAGTTCATAAAACCCGCAGTGAGGTATCAATGTAATCCCTTTGTACTTGCAAACGCTTTTCCCCATCCTTTCGAGGCTGAGCTTATATTCCTAAAACTAGCTGATGATAACATGTATCCACCCAAAAAGGCTAGAAAGAAAACCTAACCAAACAAATCCTTCAGTACCACCAGAACAATCTCTTAAAAGTTACAGATCAACGTCATAACATAACCATAACAGTCTATTAAGTCGGAGGATTATATGAAACAGAAAATAAAAAGTACCACATAGAAGGCACCCAGCAAGATAAGTAGGAGGAGAGAAATGAAAGATGTTTCCAGAGGTAAAGCCAGGAGCCTCTTCTTTTCAGCTTTGGCTTTGTTAGAAGGCTTCTCCACATGCTCTCTCTCCTTCTTCTTGCTCTTCCTTGAGGGTCGATCCTTTGATTTCTCCTCGGGTTTTTCTGTCTTGACTGCATCATTTTGTGCTTCAGCAGTAGCTGAACTAGTTTCCCCTACCTTAAGGATCAGAAGCAGCAGAAAATGATTTTAGTCCTGAAGCTGAATGATATCAGAAAATGATTGGCAGAGTATAAACTTCAGATTTGGAGATATAAAAGCCTGCTTACATCAACTTTGGCGTTGCTTGATACTCCAGGTAACTGATACTTGATTGATCCGGTGAAAACATCAAAAGCTTGAGAGAGAGCAATTCCAGACGTGATGCATGCAGCTGGAGCAAGAACAAGCATTAAGCGGACCTGTATCAATAGACCACAAATTGCTCCACATTATTAGGACACAGGAATGGAGAGCAATGATTTGAAATCGACTATGTCCAATTCCCCTTACCATTACTCCAGAGAAATATACAGATGTCACAATATACAGGACCACGAATGAGCTTGCATCTGATAAAGGCAAAAAGCATGCCTTCCAACAAGGGAAAGAAAAATGATTGATTATACCACATGAAAATATACTATACAGGCTACAAGCCAAAATTGTTCCAAAAGCTTCAGACTTACAATGATTCCAGCTGGGACCAAGAATGCCAAAACATTAATGTCCATAAAGTAAGAGGGCCAAGTAGGGGGTTGATGTTCACTAACACTAGCAATGATTGGTATATATTTGCTTGCATAAGTCCTGTCAAAATGCAGTTAAGAGAAAATAGAGTATAAGTTACACTGACACAGCTAATTTGAATAACACTGACTGAACCAATGGCACAAGGTATTAAAACAGAAAATAGAGTTGCTGGGCAACCCACAGAGTGCTAAACAGATCAAATATTTTCTGGCAGATCATTTAGACTTTAAGTTTTAAGAATTTGTATAGGCCAAAAAGCCCCATAGAGTTAGATCTGTCCCAAACCAAGATGTAAGTTAATTTCTGTTCCAAGGTGCATCAGACATACAATTCTTTTACTGTAATTCCACCCATTGCTCTTCACTCATATAAAGTACATTAACATGTAAGATAATGGAATGAATTAGGTGCTTACGGGTCAAGCAGACTTAAGCTTCGTCCACTCCATCCCTTTGTTGGACTGGAAGCTACTAATGCTATAAGAACAGCAACCACGGCACAACAGACTGCCCTGATAATAGAAACAGTATTATATCAGTTAAATGCTTATTAGTAAATAAAATGAGAAACTCAACGAAGAGTATAGTTTTATTCTTCAATGTATGCTGAATTGAATGATAAGAAACTTATATCACAATCTATTCACTAATTTTGTCTTAGTTGCCAATATTACATCAATACAGGTTCCCCTGGAACATAAGAGAAGGAAATCTTACAGGCCAATAGATACAACAAGTGTCACAGCAACTTTAAACATTTTGGGGGAAAGAATCCCCTTGATATAGTACACAAGAGCCACCACGTGGATAATAATGAAAACCTGCAGATAGGGAAAACAAAATTAGATCAGATGAAGAATCATACGAACATAAAAGAGGTGGAGGAAGGTGCCTTTTTGGTGGGTGGGTGGGTGGGGGGGTGGAAGAATAGATGGTATTTGGCAATCGAAAAAATGCAGTGAGAAATCGGAGACATCTGGATGTTATTATCATACAGCACATGCTAACAGAATTTCCAAAACATCTCTATTTATTTGTCTCTTGTTATAGACCCCGCAGACACCTTATTGAACTAGGAATGTCATGGGCATTTAAAACACAATAGTTGACCATACAGCTACAACTGTTTAAGTGGAAAAGTTTATAACATAAAATGCTAGCATGGTGTGACTGACTCGGATACAGTCAGACAAAAGTTTCTGACAGTTTTCATATGTACAAAATGCAGGACTACAATCACTGGAGATTAACGCAGAAAATGAACTGCACAAGAAAATGAGTGAATCTAAGAGGCATTCAACAATTCAGGAAAAAAGCTTACCAAAAATGATGCAAAATGTTCTGATGTCATTACAGCATTAAACCCAACTACAGGCACCAAAGCAGCTAACAACGTTCCCAGAACAACCTGCAGACAAACAGTTACAATTTTAACTAAAATCAAGGAAGTCCAAGTAGAAATCTCCACAAATATTATGTCGTCTATTCAGGAAAATGGCATATTATATAAACATGCTATCATCAATAGGTGAAGGGAAGACAACAACAGACCTGTATTATTATAGTGACCTATCCTCAAATACAAATTGAAGGTCTAAATTAAATATAATACATGCATACATGCCCAAACAAGTTCAAATATTCATATAACAGATGGAAAGGCTCTGACATTTAGGACTTCCACAAATATGATAACTTCTGCACGTTGCCAATCAATCTAAATTTTAATTCCTAGAACAAAATGTTCTTAATTTTTCATGGTCCATTTAACCTCCATAAAGACCATGCCCTTGGTTTTCACAAAACATTAGTTTTTGGAAAATGGCAATTGTTGTTCGAACTTTTAGCATGAATTCTTCAACAGCATAGTGAAAAACATATCCCTGTTGTTTATTGACTAGTATAGAAGCTTCTTGAGTGATATGGGCACTTACAAGAGGAGCATATGCGATGTACAATCGAGAAGAATAACGACCAGTCACAATGCATAAAAGCACATGCATTGGAATGAGGTTAATAATGAACGTGTACCCTCCCCAAGAGCAGACCTGGATAACAGAATAATTAACTGATGAAACTATACCATGAATGAAAACAAGAAAGCCAATAAATTTAGCACAAGAAGCATACCATATAGAAATATGCAATTGAATTTAAGGTGGCATAAAACAGGGATCCAGTATTTAGTGTCTGCAAATTGCCAATAAGGAATAAGAGAACGATCAGATGAAAAATTACTAATTGAGAAAAACTCCAACAATATAAACTAGAGGGTTACATATGTATGATGACAAACTATCCACCAGTAAAATAGATCTGACTGTACCTCAAGTAATACAATTAAACTATTGGAAATTAAATGATTTTACTTAAATCAATCAAAATCTAACCTTTATATAAAGATAAAAAGTGAAGATCAAAGCAAATATTGCTACAGCTTCATTGTCGTAGCTACCAGCCACAGAACGAGAGATATACGATGGGACCTTCAAAGAACAACATAAAGGAATCAAAACAAGGATGTAAATCACAAGACAGATTAGCACCATAATTTGATATAAAAGAATGGCGCTGCCAAATATTGTTCGCAAAGACTTATACAGACTGGTAGAAAACAATAATTGGTTTCATGTATCAAATCTTCAGTGTTAAATGATGTTCAACCCTGCTGTTCAAACTCAAAGTTGAAAATAACGACTATAATGAATTCTGATAATGTCACATATAGCTCTTGCGTGATTTACCATGGCCAAAAGAGCAGCAGCTGTCAGCCCAGCACCAGTACCTTTAACTTCCTATGAATAAGGCAATAAAATATCAAGAATAAATTTGAGGTTAATAGCTATAAAACAATTAACTAAACACATTGAATTTTGGCAGAATAAAGACCTTTGTCAAAAGGAATGTTGCCCATGAAGCAAAAGCGGAGAATATAGGTGCAGTGAAAACACAAACAGTCTCCACAGACAGTGGAATATTTAAAGAATTTAACAACCTGATGCAAACAGTGAGGTGAAAAACAAGTCAAAAGCAAGTAATGGCAAATTTATAAAAAAAAAAAAAATAGCAAAATGAGATAGAAATAATCTTTTTCCCCTGTTAAATTTCAGGAAAACATACCACCATAAGGTGCCAGCTGTCAAAGTCAACCCAGGGTAAACAGTTCCACCAATCACACGCCCAAGAGGGTACCTTGAGTATACCAAAAAACAAACACATTCTATTCAGAAATCTTCATTAATAACATAAGTAAAACTGCAAACATCATAAATTAAGAATCATTCAGACAATTACCAGGTTCGATCATCAAACCAATTCCAAAACTCATAAATCCCCTTCTTTGTAAGAAACTGAAACCAACAAGACAACCACGTAATCTTTTATCTAGCTTTAAAAAAACAAAATTGAAAAAGAAATAATAACAAAACAAGTATCAAGGAACTATAAGTAGAAAGAAATTGTTAAATGATAGGGGGCAGTGAGTCAACCGACCTGAGTGACTCTATAATTAAAGTAAGGATCGAACTCATGAATAACACTCTCATATTTTATAACCTGAAAATATAGAAGTCCACATGAATTTCACATAGTTAAGCAGCTCATTTGCAAAAACAGAAACCAAGATAATTCTCCTTCACATTCCCTCCAACTTTCTCGCCAACCAAACAGAGAAAGATTCAAATGGACAATAAGTAAATAGGAAAGACTAAAGTTCAAATGAGCGAGTCAAATTCAGCTTGTTTTCTACTTCCTTTCATTTCTTAGCGGCAAAAGAATAAATTTAAAAAAAAAAAAAGATCACAGATCGGATCCAAGAAATTCCAGAAGGGCGGAAAATGAAAGATCTTACAGAGAAGAGACGGATCGAGAAAGCGAGAACTCCGATGAGAAGGAGGATGAAGAAAGAGAGAACGCCGCCGAAAGCATTTCGTAAAGTGTTGTTGGTCGACAGCGTCGGAACGACAGCGGTTGAGGTCTCCGGGGCCGCCATTGACGGCCAAACAATGGTGCGATGTGAAGTGACGAAGAGAGAGAGAGTTTGGAGGGGGGTTTTGGCTTTGGCTTTGGCGTTGCCGTTGTGTAGGGTGTTAATGAGTAGACTGAAAAAAGAGAAGACTTTGTAGTAGTAGACGAGATGGAATGGAATGCAGGGAACTACGAAACTGTCCCCGCCTGTGATTGGTTAAGTGCTGCGTGGTTTGCCACGTGGCTTAACGTTATTTGACTTGCTAATAATGCAAATGTCGTTTTTTTTTTTCTTTTTGGAGGAAAATAAAAAGTATGTCCTTGTTTTTGGTACATTTCTTTTTCTTAGGTGGGGATGAGGTGTAATTAGACGTTCTTGATCCTTGATATGGTAGTTATTATTATCTATTAACTAGTTGTGTATCCGTGTTTTATCCGTGTTTCGCAGTGAAATTTTTAGTCTTATATTTTTTAAAAAATAATTAAAAATAATAATCAAGACAAAGGATAAGAATATATAAATATAAATAAAATTAATTTCATTTATTCTAATTTGTATTAAATGTACATGTGAAATTCACATTAATATCTTAACAATCATATTACGATGTTGAGTCATAATAATAATGTAAAATATAATTAAGCAAAACAAAATGCTTTTAATTCTACTATGGCTAGAATTAGACGTTCTTGTAATTAGACGTTCTTGATCCTTGATATGGTAGCTATTATTATCTATTAACTAGCTGTGTACCCGCGTTTCGCAGTGAAATTTTTAGTCTTACATTTTTTAAAAAATAATTAAAAATAATAATCAAGACAAAGGATAAGAATATATAAATATAAATAAAATTAATTTCATTTATTCTAATTTGTATTAAATGTACATGTGAAATTCACATTAATATCTTAACAATCATATTACGATGTTGAGTCATAATAATAATGTAAAATATAATTAAGCAAAACAAAATGCTTTTAATTCTACTATGGCTAGGAAATGTTGTTAACAATCTTCCTATTTATCTTGAGTTCGAAGATCTTTATTCATATTGAATACCATAAATGCGTAAATCTTGTGTCAAGGTTGTTACCTCTCTAATCTTCCCTTGTGTCCATTTCTTTTTTCTTATTTGAAAATAAAAAATAATCCTTCAATCAAATTTAATAGATAAAAAATTAACTAAATTTTCTTTAAGGTAAATATTAATTTAATAACTTTACATGTTTATTTTCTTATCAACCAACCAAAAGATGTCAAATGTCCCTTTATACCCTTAAATTAATCCTTTAATTAATCAAATTTTATTAGTCAAATTTTTTTTGTGATATTTTATTAGTCAAATTTAATATATAAAAAATAAACCTTTAATTGACCAAAGTTAATATATATATAAAATTAACCAAATTTTCTCCACCACAAATATTATTTATATTTTAACATTCATTCTCATTAAAAAAATGCCAAGTGGGCCCACAAAAGAAAAGAAAGGAAAATAAGTAAAGGCAAAATAATTATATGAAAATGACAAAAAAACCAATGGACCCCATAATCAATTAAGAGATTTTTTAGATAAAATGGGTGTTATAGTAAATTCACATTCTTTTTTTTATAGAGTAGTATAGATGATACTAATAAATCTAAAAATTCTAAAAATCTAAACTCTAAAAAATATCTTAAAAGTAATAATCTAGAAAGAGTGTTTTAAAGGCAATTTTGTTTAGCAAAAGTCGTATTATTCATTTATAAGTTGAAAAGTGAAGCAAAACTTATATTTGTTAATTGTTGCAAAAGAGAGAGTTGTTTTATTTAACCTTATATAATTGAATACTTAATTTTTTATATTTGGCCAAGAATTGAATACTTAGTATAATTACACAAGATTGATAAAAGCCAAAAATCCCAAATTAAGGTCATAATTTTTGCAAAAATCGTAATTTGGTACCAATTTTTTTAATATTGTCAAATAAGAGTCAAATGTTTTCGATTTGGATCAAATAAGGATTCAAAGTCAATTTTAACGGGGTGTGCTTTACACGTAGAAGAGAAAGTGTGTCATGACTTAAGATGATGACACGTGTTCAATGTTATTTCACCAATTAATCTCAATTGTTTAATATTTATTAATACAATTTAATTTATAAAGCTTTTTTTTGTCAAAAAAGAAGATATTATAAACTAAAACAAAACAAGGAGAAATCCGTTACAGAACATGGGACATAGTCCCTAAAGTATGAGAGACTGCTGAATTGTTATTAGTATTATAACATCTGGGAAACGAAATTCCTATTTGATCTACTAAAAGTTCCAAAATGAGGCAGAGAGGAGGTTCATTATAAACAACAAAAGGAACCTCCAAATCAGTGCTACACTTGGCAAGCCTGTCTGCGCATTGGTTTCCTTCCCTAAGTGTGTGCTCCAGACGACAGGTCCTGAAGCGGTCCAAAAGAGATCTGTAATCAGAAATAAGGGAGAAGTAAATATGACTTTCATTAAAACAGTTATTAATAAGATTAACAGCCAGCTGAGAATCAGTTTCAACAAAAATGCTATAAAATCGTTTTTGGTTAGCAATCCCTGAGCCATCTCTAATCGCCCAAAGTTCAACTGCAACACTGGTAGTGAAACCAATTTTCCTTTGAAAACCACAAATAAAGTTTCCAGTGTGATCTCTAAAAATTCCTCCTGCTCCTGCCAGGCCTGGATTACCAAAGGAAGAACCATCCGTATTGAGTTTTATAATTCCATTCGGGGGTGGAATCCATATTACATGCTTAACTGTAGTTTTGTTGCCTCTCTTATCTTGAAAACTAGATCAAGCATAAAATTCCGAGACAAGTGCTTTAATCTCCTTAGCGATGAGATTAGGAGGCAAAATTTGTCTCCCAAAAACACTATCATTTCTTCTACGCCAGATAACCCATATAGAGAAAGGAAACACAATTTTCCAAGGGATGTTAAAGACTTTCGACTTAGTATTATCCATGCAATTCTTCCTTAACCATTCCTTGAAATTTAAAGAAAGGGTTTGGATAAAGGAATCTGGCGGTGTGATTGTTTTCCAAACTCTAATAGCAGAGATGCACTTTCTAAATATATGATCAATATCCTTCATTGGGTGATGACAACAAGGACAAGAAGCATCCGAACTTAGTCTTATATTGTAAAAAAAAGCCTTGGAAGATAATCTTTGATGATTTAACTTCCATAAAAGATATTTAACTTTTGGTAAGGTGTCATTCTGCCAAATCCACCTCCACTCCTCTTCTTTTGTAATACCAGAACCTTTAGCAATAAGGTATGCTTCTTTGATACTAAAAACTCCATCAGTCAATCCTTTCCAAGCAAAAACGTCCCTCCCTTGATGATCCATTTGGATTGGAATAGCTGTTATGGTATCTCTCAACCTCTGTGGAATAACCCAACTAAGATGGCTGAAGTCCCAACTCCCTTGCCCATCAAGACAAGAGTTAACCCTCAGATCAATCATAGATCGGTTAAAGGACCATAAAAGAACTCTCAAAGTGGACCAAGACTCGTCCAATCGTCCTCCCAAAAATCGATAATATCCCCTTTCCTGACTATCCACCTTAATCCTTCTATAAGCACATGAGTGCAACTAGATATACTTCTCCAAATAGGTGAACAGTTTGCTGGTTGGCGGTTACAGTACAAGTATTTGTTTCTTAGCATATCGGCCCAAAAAATGTCCACATTCTTCAGCAACTGCCAGCCAAGTTTACACATGTAGGCAGTGTTCAAATATTTGCTAGCTTTCAGTCCAAGGCCATCGTTGTTCTTATGATCGGTAACCTTATCCCAGTTGATAAGATGAATTTTCTTTTTCTCATCAGAGCTTCCCCAAAGAAAATTTCTGCAAATTTTATGAATTTGATTGTGAGTTGAAGCTAGGAATGTCATAGCCTGCATATAATAAGCTGAGGAGGCAATAAGTGTGGAGTTAATGAGAGTAGTTCGACCTGCCATAGATAAGAATTGTGACTTCCAACCAGCAAGTTTAGAGGCAATTTTTTCCACAATAAATTGACAGTCTTGCTTCTTTGGTCTTTTATGAGAGATTGGAAAGCCTAAGTATTTACCAATGTTGGTAACTTGGCTCACCCCTAAGTTGTCCGCTATAGCATTCCACATGACATTGTCTGTGTTCCTCGAGAAGAAAACCTTTGACTTCTGATAATTAAGAATTTGTCCTGATTGCTCATAGAAATTAGAAAGGACTTTATTCATGATAACACAACTTTCCATAGTGGCTTTGGCAACAAAGATAATATCATCCGCGAAGAGTAGATGCGATATGTGAGGCCCTCTTCTAGAAACTTTGCAGGCTTTCCAATTGCCACACTCAACTTCATTATTAATCATGAGAGACAAATATTCCATACAAAGAATAAAAATATAAGGAGAAAGAGGATAACCTTGTCTAATTCCACAAGAGGGAAAGAAAGTCTCAGTTTTCGAACCATTAACAATGATAGACATACTGGTGGTAGAAATGCAGCTCATGATTAAGGAAACAAGCTCATAAGGAAAATTAAAAAAGACCAAAGTTTCCTAATGAAGTTCCATTCTAATCTGTCATAAGCTTTGTCAAGGTCAAGTTTGACAATCATCTTTCCTACCTTGCCTAATTTAGACTTAAAGGAGTGGACAATTTCTTGAAGCAAAATAACATTGTCAGTGCTTTTTCTCCCCAGAAGAAAACTGGCTTGGAAAGGTCCAATAATATCCTTGAGAAGGGGCCTGATTCTATTGACCAAGATTTTCGAAACAATTTTGTAAGTTGTATTACAAAGGCCAATAGGCGAAATTGGGAAACAGTTTCCGGTTTGTTGACTTTAGGAATCAAAGATATAAGGCTTTCATTCCAAGAGGCAGGCATGACTTTATTATTGAAAACCTCAATAATATTCTTGTGGATCGAATCATCTACACTATGCCAACATTTTTGAAAGAACCCCGGATGTAGACCATCAGGTCCAGGGGCCTTAGTAGCTTTTATAGAAAACAGGGCTTTCTTGATTTCCTGCCTATTAGGAATAGTAACTAAACCTTCACAAGACAATTCATCAATCTTTGGATTGGGAAGCTCAATTAAACTAGTGTTCCTGTTTAACGAGGATAAGGAAGTAGTATAAAGCTTTTGAAAGTGATCTACGATCAAGTGAGTAATGGAAGAGAGAACATAAAACCAATTGCCAACAGAATCTTTAAGACTAAAAATCCTATTTATCCTCCTACGAATCAAAGTGGTAGTACGGAAAAATTGAGTATTTTTATCCCCATCAACAATCCAATCTCCCTGAGATTTTAGTTTCCAGAGATCTTCTTCTTGTTTAAGAATAGATTGAAGTTCTAAGTTCAGCTCCTTTTCCAAATTAATGAGAAAGTTACTATGCTTGTTCTCAAGAGCTTTTTGAATGCCTTTAAGCCTTGCAATGATATTTCTTTTCTTGATGTGGATATTACCAAACACTTCCATATTCCAAGTCTTTAAGGCCTCGGTGAAAAGCTTAATCCTATCATGAAGATTATCAGTTAAGAGAAACCAAGTGTCATGGACAAAGTCTAAGAAATCTGGATGTTGGAACCAACACCACTTGAATCTAAAAGGTTTATCAAAGCTAAGTTAAGGGTCTTTTTCAAGATGGAGAAGAATCGGGTTATGATTTGAGCTTAAACGAGGTAAATGATGGACTTTGGCTTCAGAAAAAGCTGTGGTCCACATGGAATTGGCCCAAACCCTGTCAATACTTTCTCTTATAAGAGAACCATCATACTGTTTGTTTAACCAAGTAAACTTCGGACCATTATACCCTAAGTCAATCATTCTACAGTCATTCATACATTCTTTATAAAGCCTAGATCTATATAGATTAATGGAAGCACACCTAAATTTTTCATCTTGACTAATAACATCATTAAAATCTCCCATCATAACCCATGGACCATTAAAGTTAACACTAATATTCCTAAATTCTTCTCAAAGTTGTTTCCTAATATAAAGGTGAGGACTAGCATAAACCCCACTAATTAGCCATGAAAAAGATAAAAGTGGACAAGAACTAACTTCAATGACAGCATAGATAGCCTGATTACTGTGGGGGTAAAAAGCTAACCGAGACATCTTCAGTGTTCCATAACATCCAAAGTCCACCTGAAAGTCCAACAGCATCAATGATGTGCACTCGATTAAAGCCAAGTGCATGGGCTGCTCACGCTGCATTGGTTCCAGAAAGCCTGGTCTCCGAGATGAATATAATAAGGGGTTTATGGATTCTAATGAGCTCCTTGCAGGTTCTTCTAAAATTGTTGTTAGCCACACCGCAACAATTCCATATCAATATTGTTGTCATATCTAAACAATTATTTTCTTCACTCCACCACTTGAATGCAAGTTCAGGATTTGTTGAAGGGCTTTCGTCCCCCAGATCCATCTAGATTAGGTTCGGGTTCCAATGATACTGCGAAATTATCGCAAACTGGTGGGTGAACTCCATTTCCCTTTGTTCTCTGTAAAACTGTGCGATAACGTTGGTCACCCTCACTCCATTGGGAACATGAATCATCTTGGAGAAGGGAAACTCTTCCTTAAATATTACTCTCAAAAGGGTGTGAGATATCCATGGATCCTCCATTGGTGTCTCCACTTCCTTGATGGCTCTCTCCCTGGCTTCCTTGAATTCTTGGTTTACTAGCTCCCTTAACATCGTGTCCTTTACCAATTCGTCTGCCGGTAGGTAAGGATCCTCCATCAACAGGAGCTGGGGCTGTGTTTGTGGGTTCACCTGATTGGCTGCTCTAACTAGTTTGTTCCAAGCCAAATTCAACGGCAATGGTGTGTTGCTTGGACTAGGAATGAATTGAGGGTCCCAGAGGCTGTTTAGATACTGATTGTATGGTATGAACCTATCCCGGTAATACAGAAACATTTCCACTTGAGGTGGATAATTGTTGTCATTGGATTGGGTCTCCATTGTGGAAAACACTGTTGGTTGAAACCGGCTTTCTCTGAAGTTGGGTTGGTGCATCTTTTGGTAAAAAAGTTTCTACAATGTGAGAAGTTTCAGGAGAGTCTCTTTGTAGAGATGATTTTTCTAAAGGTTCACATGACTCTGACTTCCTGATTTGAAAGTTTTCTTTATTAACCTCGGGGTTTACCACTGACCGAGTCTAATAAGTGGGCTTGGACTCAGGGGTTACTTTATAGGACCCATTGAATTGGTTATGGGATTTTTGTTGACCGTAACCAAAAGAGTCGTTGTGCCCATGTGATCGATTGTTGCGGATCGTGTTGGTGGTTGGAATTTTTGAGGTTCTATTTTTTCGGTGATTAACAACCATCCATGGTCCATAGCCTTTAATGGCATCTTTTTCAGTTTCTTGTACTTCCATCATCACCTCAGTCTATTGTTCTGTACTCTCTTGGCTATTCTCTTCATCTCCTTGATTGTCCCTCCTACAAGAAGTGGGACAATTAAAAAAGCTATGTTTAATGCAACCACACTTAAAGCAGAGACCAGCCACTTTCTCATAAAGCACAGTCTGTTTAAACCTGCCAATTTTTTCAGTATGTATTAAAGGCTTATCCAGATCCACTTGAATGCAAATTCTAGCATATTTGCCCCTTGAGCTACTAGCCATTGCAGCATCAATTCTTAATAGAGTTCCTAATTGGTTTCCAATTCTTTTCAATAAAAGAGGATCAAAAAGTTCAATTGGCAGTCCTAGTAATCTTGCCTAGACTGCAGTTGTGGAGAAGGTCACTTCGTTAGGTCTAAAACTTGATTCCCATTGTCTGATGGAAAGGAAATAAGGACTAGCAAACCAAGGCGCTCCATACATTGCTATGTGAAAATCTTCTCTGCCTTGGAATCGAAACAAAAAGTAATCGGAACCCAAATCAATGCAATCCATTTTTTGACTTGGTTTCCATTGAGCTTTTACTCTGGGAAGCAGGATCTTGTAACCCACATTCTTCCCATAAGCTTTAACTATGATAGATTGTATCCAAGGGATTCTGATTCGTTTTTTCTCATCCTCTAACAATGCAATGCAGGCGATACCATCGTCATCCTCCTCATCTTCATTATCAGAATCTGAGGCCTCAGCTATACATGACGGAATGAGAACATAGCTAAAATGCGGATCTTCACTATTAGAAACTAGCATGTCTTTATAAGAAGAGCCTACCCCCTTATTATGAGAGGGTCCTTTATCCATGGAAGCAGAGGCCATGTTTTCCTCCATCTCATTTCTAGAGTTTTCCATAGTAGAGTCAGTAGGAAGCTCTGGTCGAGCAGGATTAAAATCTACCCCTTCCATGGTAAGAGTTATCTTTGACATGCTTAGTATTCCTTTAAAGAAGATCGAAATCCTCTCCAGAAGTTTCCTGGTTGCACGAAGAAGAACGAGTGCGAGCAAGAGTAGTTTGGAAAGTTCATGAGCAGAGTTTCAGCACCGTTCTATAAAAAGTTTTTTAATCCTTCTCTCTTCTAATTTTTTTTACTATTACAAAAAAAAACCATTTGATTTTAACAAAAGCCAACCCTAGATGTCTTGACTGAAAGACTACTTAAAACAAATCATTTATTTATTTTTTTGTTTCTACTAGTTAGCAAATTGATTGAACTCCATGACTAAAAGCAACAGAAAACCAGCAAAACGTTGAAGCACCTTGCCTAACACGACGTCCGAGGACGACGGAGAGCGGAGATGACCATAAGCGAGCTAGAGGACAATGCTTCCTCTGAGGGCCCACTTTGCAAGGTAGTTAACGCCTTGGGAAGAAGAACCAATTGCCGACGACGATGAGGTTGGAGAGGAAGATGCTTTTACGGTGGAGCACTCTTCCTCTGACAGTGCCATTTATTTTCTTTGGTTCTTTTTTGGGGGTCAATTAAGAGCTAGGGTTTTTCTTGTTCCCTGATTGTTTATGGAGGAAACAAAAGAGGAAGTAAAATGGGAATTTTTGTTTTAGATTAGTTGAAGAGGAAGGTTTTGTGTTGAAAATGGTTCCACATCACAGCTACAAAGCTATTCTTCTTTCTAGAGACTGCAACAAATCATTGATTTTGAATTGTCAGTTTGATTCTTTCCCAAAGAAAACTTGAATTTGTTGGTAACCCAAAGCCTTGTTAGAATAGTTTGCTTCTACTTTTTTTTTATTTCTTGTTTGGGATGTGGGCTACAATTTTATTTATGTTTTGCAACAAAACTCTTGTTTGACTCTTGCTTTCTTGTTTTGACTCTTGCCTTGATTGATTTTCATTTTTGATTCCTCATTTGGAATGTGAGTTGCATTTTTATTTATGTTTTGCAGCAAAACGCTAATTACTTGCCTTGATTGGGCATTTTTATAGAGAATTAATTTGAGGAAGAGAGTAAGCTGATTTGCGTTAGATTTTTGAAGGATCCAGTCAGTAAAAAGATAGATAATGAGGTAAGGAAGAACATAGTTGATTTTCAAGTGAAGTAGAGTTACCGTCGATGGTGGATCTAGAAATTTATGGGTTGCGATTTTTTCTATTTGTGTGAGAAAAGAATGGTTTTTTGAAAAATCCAAACGGTTAGTTATGTAGAGGAGAAAGAGAACTTTTGATTAGTGTTCTTGAAGAGTCATTCCAATTTTGACAAACGGGGTAAACGACGACAGCACGGTGGCATCGGGCAGGAAAATGGGTTTAATGGTGGGTGTTTTTCATATTGTTCTTGAATGTTTGAATCTTTTATGGGAAAAATAGAATTTCAATCATTTAAGGATTTTAATAGATTTTCACGAATAAAAAAACTACCGTTTGCTATTATACTAAAGTTGATATGGTGTGTGACCTGCACTCCTTCAAAACACTGGAAAGGCCCTTATTTGAATCAAAGTGCAAATATTTGGTCTTGATTTGACAAAAGCAAAATGTTTGTTCTTAAATTGAGATTTTTTTAAAAAAAGTTTTATATTGATTTAGAATTTCAGCCTTGATAAAATTTTTATTTAAAAAAGTCACCAGCATAATTTTTTTTGTTTGGAAATAGTTTTCAACTAACAATTGACGCGGCTCGATTAGAACCTTTTTATTACAACAGAAAGTTAAAAAAAAAAAACTACAATAGCTTAAAGTCCTTTGATAAGGTTACTTCCCAAGTATATATATAAAAATATAAAGACAACTCGAAGTTCTTTGTGATTCCCACCAAATCTTAAAGTCATCGTCTAAAAGATTTTTAAACATTGCTAAAATGATCAACGTATCAAAAAGTTATTTTTAAGTTAACTCTCAGTATTCAATAATTATATTGAACTCGATTAATTTTAAATCGAGTCACGTAAATTCTTAAATAAGATAAATTTTTAACCAAATCTAAAACCTTATTTGTGAGACATCAAACTCCTTTCACTCGAACCATCAGGCCTTGTTAAAGTTATTTAATTCTATGAAAATGTCACAAGATGCATTTTTGGAATTTGATAGCAAATTTTCTTGTTCTGCTTTTATTATTATTATTTTTTGGCCATGCTTGTTTTGCTTTTATATAGAAAATTTATAAAAAATCAGGAAAATCCATCTAAAGCCTATTAATTCTTAATGGGCAATAGCCATTGGGTAACAAAGTAGCCCAATCTCTTGCTTTTTGTAGGGATTTAGGAAGGTTGGGCTGGGTCCAGATCTAATATAATAGCCAGCCTGCCTCAAAACCCGACCGCCTTAACTTAACCTTCTACTTTTATGTTGTTTCGTTTTGTTCCTAATCCTAATTCTCTGCTGATTGATTCCCTCTCCAACAGCCGGCAAAGCAAACTCCGATTTTAAAAAGGTGGAGTCTCCAGTTTGATTTATTTATACTCATATTGTTAATCTCAGCGATTCAAGAGCTTCTGAGTTATTTTCTCTGTCTCTCTTATTGTTATTATTGTTAAATTTTTTTGAATTAGGGTTTCGAAACGTTGAATTTATGATTTCAATTGGGTTTGTTTAGTACGTAGAAATCTCGTAGCCTTGGATCCTCCATGGCGGCTTTAAAGGAACTGCTACCGGCGGCCAAAAACTCAACCACGGCGTATTATGACCACGCGAACGATCCATGGTTTAAACAACGGTTTAGTAGTTCGTCGGAGGAAGAGAAGTCCATCGCGGCTGCAAAGGCGAAGCCTGTTCCGCCTTATTTGAAACGCGCCGGATTTGTTCCTAGGAAAGTTGAAGACTTTGGAGATGGTGGTGCTTTCCCTGAAATTCATATCGCTCAATACCCTCTTGGCATGGGAAGAGAAAAGGGGCCGAATCCCGGGTCGAAAATTCTTCCGGTGACCGTTGATGCTCGTGGGAATTTGGCGTATGATGCGATAGTTAAGCAGAATGAGAATGCTAAAAAGATAGTTTATACGCAACATAAGGATTTGATCCCAAAGGTTTTGAAGAATGAGGAAGATGGTGGTGCGGAGGAGGAGGAGGAAGAAGAAATGCAGAAGGAGATTGAGGAAACTATGCAGGAAACTAAGTCAGCTTTAGAGAAGATTGTGAATGTGAGATTGAGTGCTGCGCAGCCAAAAAATGTTCCTAAACAGTCTTCGGATTCAAAGTATATCAAGTATAAGCCTTCACAGCAATCAGCTGCATTTAATTCCGGAGCTAAAGAGAGGATTATCAGAATGGTGGAAATGCCTGTGGATCCTCTCGAGCCTCCCAAGTTTAAGCACAAGAGGGTTCCAAAGGCTTCAGGGTCTCCTCCTGTTCCAGTCATGCATTCCCCTCCACGGCCTGTAACTGTGAAGGATCAGCAGGACTGGAAAATTCCACCTTGTATCTCGAACTGGAAGAATCCAAAAGGGTACACTATCCCACTAGATAAGCGTCTTGCTGCTGATGGAAGAGGTTTACAGGATGTTCAGATCAATGATAACTTTGCTAAGTTGTCTGAGGCGTTGTATGTTGCCGAACAGAAGGCTAGAGAAGCTGTGGCAATGAGATCAAAGGTGCAGAAGGAGATGATGATGAAGGAAAAGGAAAGGAAGGAGCAGGAATTGCGAGCTTTGGCTGCTAAAGCTCGTTCCGAGAGGACTGGAACAGTGGCACCTTCAGCTGCTGTTCCAATGTCATCTGAGAGAAATGCCATGGATACTGATATGAGAGCAGATTATGAGCCAGTGAGGGAAAGAGAAAGGGATATGCCAAAAGAATCCAAGGAAGAAAGGGAGGAGCGGTTGCAGAGGGAGAAAATACGTGAAGAGCGTCGTAGAGAAAGGGAGAGGGAGAGAAGGCTGGAGGCCAAAGATGCTGCCATGGGTAAAAAGAGCAAGATTACAAGAGATAGAGATAGAGATATCAGTGAAAAGGTGGCTCTTGGTATGGCTTCTACTGGTGCTGGAAGAGGTGGGGAAGTGATGTACGATCAAAGGTTATTTAACCAGGAGAAAGGAATGGATTCTGGATTTGCCACTGATGACCAATACAACATCTATGACAAGGGTCTATTCACAGCACAGCCGACTCTTTCAACACTCTATAGGCCTAAGAAAGACGTGGATTCTGATATGTATGGTGGTGCAGATGAGCAATTGGATAAACTGATGAAAACGGACAGGTTTAAGCCTGACAAGGCATTTGGTGGTACTTCTGAGAGGAGTGGTCCAAGGGATAGGCCAGTTGAGTTTGAAAAGGAAGCTGAAGAAGCTGATCCATTTGGTTTGGATCAGTTCCTGACAGAGGTCAAGAAGGGTAAGAAAGCCATGGATAAAGTGGGTAGTGGAGGAACAATGAAGGCAAGTGCGGGCTCTTCCATGCGAGATGGCTATGAAGGAGGCTCTAATAGGTCTCGCATTGGTTTCGAAAGAGGACATTAAGTATTCCATGTGTTTCTTAACTAATTTAGATGTTGTAGCTTTTGTATTTTGTTAATCTTTGTTGATCAGTAAATCTTAATCCCTGAAGTAGCTTCTGGGTGAGATTTTGCTTTTCATTTTTCCTTCTGCATGTGAGATTTTGCTAATTTCACCTTGTGAAAGTTTAAATAATCTGCCATGCTGTATCAAAGTTCTTGTTAACTATTACTACGACTGGAGTTTGCTCATTCGAGTTGGATTACATGATTTTTGTGGTTTTAGGCTTCTAGGCTTGATGTGCATGGACTCCGAGCTTGATTCATTCCTCTGTTGTTTATGGTCCTTTTTTCTTACTCGTACTTCTGTTTGCATTTCATATAAATAATATATACTTGCCTGGCTACGGAGGATAATGCTTCTCATTTCCATACAGGAGCCCCATCTGTATGTCGGAAACTACTTGAAAATTGAAATAGCTGAGATTCATTGGTGTCTATTACCGGCAATGTTTGTGTAACTTTTCAAGATTTGAGATGGTCAAGAACTAGAAGCCACTGCTCATGAAAGCATCTTCTAATCATTGGAACTAAATTCAAAATTCTAATCTGTGGAAAGAACCACGAATTAACTTAAGTGATCTTGGTCAACACTGATTTTATTACATTAATTAATATTTTAATGCAACAATTCTCTGTATACGAGCAGGCGTTGTAATCACCAATAACCAATTGGTTTGTGGCTGCATGTGGATAGATTTGTTTCACTTGGCTCGACAGGTTAAAGATGAGTCAATAATCCGGGTGAATTCTTTGCTAAATGTGCATTATGTAGCAGTGCACACTCTTAAAGAGGGGCAAAGATTTCTAATCTGACCCATAAAGATACCTAACAAGTTTTTATATCTTGCGGAAATGGATGGTCTCAGTACCAAGTTACAGCGCAGGAAGTAATACAACCTTGTTTGCAAGAAAACTTGAAATATTACTTTCAAAATGATCAGTTTTAAATAAGTTATTATGATAGAAAGCAAGACTGTTAAAACAATGATTGATACCACATTACTCAAAAGATTCAGTAAAGCCTCAGCCCGAAGCACATTTCATAACTAGTCAACACTTTCAGAACCCTGTTTTCCTGCAGGGAAATATGCAAACTCATCAAACCGCAACCAACTAAAAAGGAAAGAGAGTTGGCATTTAACATATTTACCCACAAGATTACAAATCTCTGAGCTTTCAGAAAGAACAGTCTAAATGGAGAACTTATCAAAACTTCTAAGCAAATAAGATAGAATCAATTTGCTCAATATTGGGGAAAATTTCTCTCAGGACAGCAGAGAAGTTTGGAGACCTTGCCTGCAATAAAACAATAAGTTTGATCATATAAAGGAAGGTTACAAGGGAATAAAATATTAAGCTAGTACAGCTGAAGTTAGGAAATGTTCTGGCAGAAAAAGAAAAAATTTGGAAATGTCAATCATTAGTCACCCATTGTGCAGTAAAAGGAATTGATAGATAACTCTAAAGCTAAATTGAGAGAAGCCAAGGGATGTTTTGGAAAAAGACTTCATTGAACTCACCCTGGGAAGTTACAACTATGTCAGAACAAATTTAGCTGGATGTGATAAAACAGCGTACACCAAAAGACACACTCCATAAGCACTAGTGTCTTCATTCAATATTTTTCGAAAGCCAAACACCGAGAGGATTGCTTCATGCAATATTTATTTAAGAAAATACTAATTGAAGAAGATATAGAACTAAACATATCACAATATTCAACCAGTAAGCCATAGTAAAGCATTTGGGATCATAAGCATCCATTCAGTTGGCGTTTGTTTCATGAAATTCTCCCGGTTATGGATAATCTTAATGGTAGAGGCTTGGATGTGGATAGATTGTGTTTTTGTTGTAGGCAAGAACCAGAAACAGTTGCCCATGCAATAGAAGAATGTGTTGAAGTAACGGAAGTTTGGGAAATGGTTAGTCAGGCTTTTGCAAATATAGAGGATTGATTTCAGGCAGAGATGGGTGAGATTTCTAAACCGAGCTGGTTTGATGTGTCGCTTGTCACTGCTTGGGCCATTTGGGGAACAAGAAATAGTGCTCTTCATGGAGAAAGGATTAGAACCCCCCAGAGCTACTGCTGACTTTGTGCTCTTGTATTTAGCTGAATTTAGGAGG
The DNA here is from genome assembly GCA_030664755.1 of Microcos paniculata. Taxonomy (NCBI): domain Eukaryota; kingdom Viridiplantae; phylum Streptophyta; class Magnoliopsida; order Malvales; family Malvaceae; genus Microcos; species Microcos paniculata. The sequence continues at coordinate 2,633,367 of CP131459.1, read as the reverse complement.
TGCAGGAATGCTGTTGGACCCACAAAGCAAGTGAAGAGAAATGGCTGGGTAGCTCCACCAGAGAATCTTATCAAGACTAACTTTGATGGTGCTTTGGATGTCAGGAAACAAGTTGGGGGTTTTGGGATAGTGGCAAGAGACTCAATGGGGGAGGTTCTTGGTGCATGCGCTGGTAAGCTGGACTTTGTTAGTGATCCTGTTCTAGCGGAGAGTATGGCAGCGCTTAGAGCCATGTTATGGGCACGTGATATGGGCCTTTTGAAGATCATGCTGGAAGATGATAATCTCAATGTTATAAAGATGCTTCAGTCTATTACTGAGGAACTTTCTCTCGCAGGGCCATATATTATGGATGCAAAGCAGGCTAGGATATGGTTCCATGACTGTTTTATTGTTCACGTGAACAGGGATGGTAATAGAGCTGCTCATAAGTTAGCTTGTTATGGTGTTTCTATTGATGAGATTTTGGTTTGGGTTGAAGAAGTCCCTAGCTGGCTTCTGGATATTGTAATTGAAGACCATAATGTTAGTTAAGTCATTAACAAAACCATCCTGTTTTCCCTCCAAAAAAAAAAAAGTCCTCAAGGTGCAAACTTACACATGGATTGTTTTCAAGGTAGATAGTGGTGAGCTTTTCTCTTGAACCGGAGACAGCCTCAGCAAAGTTTTCAAGTGATTCTATCTGGTTGTCATTGAGCCATAAGTCTTCCAACCTATAGGTAAATTTAGTCAACAACTAACAATAGAAAAAGATCCCTACGGAAGGGGGGGAAGAAGAATACCTTGTCAAGTTTTGAATGTCATTTACAGATGTTAGCTTATTGGATGAAACATCCAATACTCGAAGGTTGACCAATGCTGATAGTCCTTCCATTTTTGCAATACCATTGTGGCTCAAGTATAGTTCTTCTAGAGCAACGCATTCCTTCAAAAAAATAAATCAAAGAAAGACCTATATTAAAAAGGTATGGAAAATAAGAATTTTGTCAGAGCAGCATTTTCAAAAGTGCCATACCTCCAAACCTATCATTGAAGCTAAACGGTTACTTTGCAAGCTAAGCTTCTTGATGCATCTGAGCCCACAAAGGTTTATGACTTTGATTCTATTCCTTCCAAGCCACAGCTCTTGCAGGTTTGTGAAATTTTGCAGATTTTCCATCACCTAAGATGCAAAAAGAGCACTTCACAACTTGTTAAATTATGCTTGAAAATTTACTGATAAGATAACTCAGCAATCTTAATCTTTAGCCAAAGGTGTAGACAATTCACTGGAGCACCGAAACAACAATTGACAAAAAGCTTATGCCAAAGAAATTTTTCGTCTACCTGTAACACGCTATAGCTGCTTGTTAAGTTCTTACATAAGAAAGACTATTCGAGTGATTTGAGAACTAACCCGTAATTTATTGGAACCAAGTTCAAGAATTTGCAAATCATGCAAGTGGTCAATCTCCTCCATCTTAGTAACTTCATTTTTGGAGACATATAGCTCCTTAAGTGTGCTGGAGGCCTTTGACAATCCATGCAACGAAGTAATTTCATTGAAAGAAACATCAAACACCAAGAGCTTCTTGAATATGCTGACATCAGGTATTTTCAACAGTTTATTATCCCTGAGTACTAACTCCTGAAGAAAACAAATAATAAGTAAATAAATAATGGACCCTAAGCTTCTTCATAATTATAGCAGCATCAACAACGAATAACCCGAATAGGAAAGTGGAAATAAAAAAAGAAAGAAAAGAAAATATAAAATTTCACCAACTTTACTTGATAACATAATCAAGGCTCTTATTGATTGTTGATTAAAACAAGGAAATGGTTAAACATAGAGCAAAATTAGATCACAAATATTTCCAAAAAAAATCCTAATTTGTAATATGTAAAATTATTATTTACATTTTATATAAAAATGTACAGTTAGCAAGCAAGTAACAAAGCAGTGACCAAAGGGCTAAAATAATTAAATTTCAAGCTTTTATATTTCCTTTCGTAGTTTCAATAATATTGAGAAAGTGAGAATAAGAATCACCTCAAGACCAGATAGGGAGTCCCAGCGAGAGATCGGATCGATAGCAGCATCGTCGATGAGGTTCTGTCGAAAAGAGAGCTTTTTGAGGTTAATGAGATTCGCAATCCGAGGGTCCAACCTCGACAAGCGGTTCGCTGTAAGGTCTAACTCGGTGAGGTTTGGCGGCAATTCCACCGAGTCGAAATCGTGGAGCTGGAAGCTGGTGAGATCGAGAGTAGTGGACGACGATAAATCAATCTCCACCGTCTGATCGTCTTGCTCCGGTTTAGTTCCCGGCGGTGGTTCGTTTTGGTTTTCCATTTTCCTTTTTTTGGCGGTTGGAGATGGGAGCCGCTTTCGTCGACCGTCGTGCAGCGGAATATTTTGGTTCTGGTTTTTCCTTTTGCTCGCCGTCTGATGATTACAATTGAATATATTACGCAAACAAACGTCACGTCGTTTATTCATTTTGGTCCTTTTGAAACGGTGTCGAATAGTGTGATAGCCATCAGTGGGCTAAACCCAGGCGCTCCAGAAATAAAGGAATTTGGAGTTGGGCCTCGCCTAGTCCTTTCTAAGCCTATGTTTGGTAGGAGGGAAGGAAATGGTAAAGAAAAGAAATAGGTGAAGAAAAGAAATAGGTAGGAAAATGAAATATATTTATATTTCCTTCATCATGTTTGGTAGTAAGGAAAGAAATAAGAAGGAAAGAAAAAAATTTATTATTTCCTTTGTTTGGTATAACTAAGAAATAGGAAAGAAAAAAAATTTATTTTAATAACTATGACCATTTTATCATTGTTAACTCTTTAGTTAAAAATTTACTTTAAATATCTTTTACTTGTAATTGTAAATTTTGTAATTAGAAATAAATTTTAAGGGTGTAATAGTCATTTCTATTTGTTAGACTCAACAACCACTTTCTTTCCCTTCTATTTCCTCTCAATTTGGAAGGAAATAATTTCTAAGGAAATTGACTCTCTCATTTCCTTCTTATTTCTTTCCTTAGATGTATTTCTATCCTACCAAACAAATGAAAGTTGTATTTCCTCACTCACTTTCTTTCCACACTCTTTCTTTCCTCCCTATTTCCTTCATACTAAACACAGTGTAAATGTTGAAACCCGTTAAAAGAAAGCAAAATTATCTCAGCCCCCCAGTGTTCTGGGGAGTTGGCTGTTAGCTGATGTAATGGGTGTTACGCACCCTCCGGTGATTTCTCTTTAATTGGGCATCGGCTCCGCTTTCCTACCAAAGAAAGAAACAAAATTATCTCATATTTCACCATTAAAAAAAAATTATGTGTTAGCAAAATTTCTAAACTCCACCAACGGATTTAGAGAGTTAACAAAGAAACGTATTAATTAATTAGTTAATTAAATAATGGGGTATATATAACTCTTACTATCATTATTTGTGGAGTAAAACCTCCACTCAAGCTATGAAATAATAATCCTACAAGAATAAAAAAATATAAATACAAACAATAGAATGGCGGCCTATGCATGAACCAATGCATTAGTATTAGTATGTTTCCATTATAAAAGAAGGCAAAGAAAAAAAAAAAAGTTGGCATATGTATGTGCATGTTGACATCCAATGCCATCCTCACAACTCATCTACCTACTTTACTCGACATCTTTAGGTATTCTGTCAAACATGCACAGGTGAATTGTAGAGAATATGATGTGAACCCTGTAAATTGAATCTAGGAACCAATGAACAAGTTGATGAATGAAGTTTTTAAGAAAGCTAAATCAATTTAGAACTCAAGAAAAACCTTAACCCAATGTTTAGAGAAACATGAACCAGAGGTATAAAGAAGGGTAATTGACGCCATACTCTAGAAAAGGAAGAGATTGAGAGTGATAAGTCAGAAGAACGCCATAAGGAATTAACCTTGATAAGTTCAGAAGTTTAATGAAAAACAAACCAAGTGAATAATCTCACCAAATTCATAAAATTCCAATATGAAAAGTTTAGTACAGGAAATGATAATTAAAGACTAAAGAAAACCCTAATAAATTTTCCAGCATGATTTACTCCTAAAAATAAGGAAGTTCCTAAAATTTAAGAATGTAGACTTTACGGAACCATAAAATCAGCTAGAAATCTCCCTAAATCTTCAAAATGACTTCTAGTCATCTAATTCAACTAAATCAGAATCAAATCTCCTAAAAATCTTCAAATTGTAATAAAGACTTCTGATTTTACTCAATGAAAATCAATCAGGCTAAATAGACCACAAATCAAGGCCATTAAATGCTTGAATTAAAGGAATAAGGCTTGTTGATCTCTTCAAGCCCAATTCAGATCCTTTTGTTGCTTCTTTGATCCAAACATCTTCAATTAATTCATTAAAAACTCCTTTCATCTTTTTAGCTTTAACCCAAGCTATTAGACCTCCACTAATATGTAATGGATTATCAGTTGCATAGAATCAGATTGCACCATCCTTAGCATGTTCCTAACTTGGTTCCCATCGGAATAATTTACCAAGTACTTAAAAAGGTTGAAAATTAGGAAAATGAAAGTACATTGCTGTTCCTTTGAGGAATCATCAATTGCAGATATTTACATTATTGTTTTAGAATCAAACCAAAACATTGCAAGGGATAATAGCCTTTTGGGTACCCTTCAAAATTACAATCACATAATGCTTGCAATTCTAAAAATATGTTCATGTTGTCCCTCCCATCAGCAGTTGCTTTGACCTTGCAAAGAGCAATGCGAGTGGCCTTTCATTCTTTGTTCTGAATGCTTTTTAGTTGAGTTGCTGCGCCTTCCTGCTTGTGCTTGACGTTGGGTGAATCTCGACAAAGCAGCTTGTTCTGCTGTACTGCAAAATGTGTCATCAACTCAGCAACACAATCAGCTCTCCTGGGTGAGATAATTTAAAAATCGAGCTTCCTCTAGCTTTTCCGAAACAAACAGTGTGGTTTAGAAAGTTTGGATACCGTTTGCTTTTCATGAAGATCAAGAGAGATTTTTTTGAGATATTTGAGGCAATGGGGTGGTGGTTTGTTTATGGGATATTGATGGTTTGCTCTTGGCATTGCTTTTTGTTGACGCAGACGTAAAGGTAGAGATGTTAGCAGGTTGTCTACGGTTGGCTGCAGCTTTACCCTGAGGAAGGGCTGACCCTGGCCTGCTGAGAATGGGTATGTTTATGGGTTGCTTTTGGTTTAGTGGTTGGTTTCAGTTTGGGCTTACGAAGATTAGCAAGAGCTTCGGCAAAACTCATGATCTTGAGCCTGGGTGGGGGTTGGTTTTCAAAGGGTGAATATGAGTTTTAACTTTTAAGGGAATTCATAATACTTGGATCGATCTTGGTATGGTTATTCAGCCTCTTCTTCTTCTCAGGTGGTAGGGTTTCTTGTAATCCATGTTTCCTACTCCCATAACTAGAGCAAGAGCCATGCTTGGCATTGAAAAGGCCATCCACAATCTCAAAAACTTCCTCTTTGCTATAACCATTCAGCATTTAGAGAATCGAATTTTCACACTTCTCAATCTCCAGATCAACTCCTTCCAGTAACTTTCTGATACTTCTATAAACTCAAAACTCAAAACACAATTGGGAAATAGGGCTCGTTTGGCATCGTTTTTATTTTTTATTTTCTGTTTCTATTTTCATGTTTTGAAAACAAAACGGGTGAAAACGCGTTTGACATAATGTTTCTGTTTTCAAAAATTTTGGAAATAGACCCTATGTTTCAAAAAAAAAAAGTGGAAGTAGAAAATTTATATTTTCATATGTTTTCAAAACAGTTCTATAATATAGGTGAATAACAACTTTTTAATGATATTCTCAATACCTAACTAACACATGTTTATTTTTTTTAATATATTTCCATGAGAAAACAAACAACAAAATTATATATCCAAACATATTTTTGTTTTAAAAAATTGACAACGCAACAAAAACAAAATAAAAATAGAAACGATGCCAAATGACCTCTAAAAAGAGCAAAGAGCAAGAGAGTAGAGAGCTAAAACCAAGTTTTGTTTCGATAGGGCAAACAATTCAAGAGAATTTCATTTGCCCTTTATATATCTTGTTAGGAGACTTCACCTAAGGCAACGGTCGAATTGATCCGAGGGACGAAAACGCACACACTCAAATTCCCTTTTTTTGTTCCTATTTTTTAACTATTGGTTTAATTATTTTCCTTCTTAATATTGTTTCTTTTTCTTTTCAATAATATTTCATTTTTTACTAACTCTATTTTCTTAATTAAATAAACACATGAATACATAGATATAAAATATAAATAATTGGTATAAATAAATACACAAATAAGTTGGGAGACTCACCCACTATATCCAGGGACGCGACGCGGGTCGAACCCCGATTAGTCAGAGCGAAGCTCTGGATACCGGGTGGGAAACAAAAAAAAAACACAATTAAGTAAATGCAATATGTAAATTCTTTTATTCAATAAATTTTTTTTAATTTCATAAAAGGTTCAACCAAATCATAAAATAATTTAATTTAACAAGTATAAATTTTGAGATTACTATCCTTAATCCATTTCTTACGGTTGGTGGCAATATACATTAAATAAAATAATTTATACTTTTATATATACACAATTGTTCATCATACAATAGTTTTTTATCTCTCCTCTAAAATCTTACCACTATGGTGATTGTCAAGACACCTCCACAACTTTTTCAATCTCGTAATCACCAATCTCACTGCAACATTGGTCATTTTTATGATTACAGGGATATCTGACTCTTTTTTTTTTTTCATTTTTTGATGAATTTAATCCCCCAATTGATAAGTCTGCTTAATTTTATACAAAATGAACCCTAAATAGGATACTTCATGTAATACTTTGGTTTCAATGGTTGTCTATGGTTTTGGCCAAAAAAATAAAATTATTTCGTATATATTTAGTATTTGATAACGAATTTTGATATACACATTGTAGTAATTTCTTATAAAAATACGACAATTATATATCCACTGTAATTTCTTTTAATGAAAGAAAACAAAATATTTGTACATATTATTTTTCGTTTATAAAGATATACCTTGAAAATATTGATAAAACTTTCCAGTATAGATTTGTTGAGTCAAGCAAATTTGTTGAGCTAAAAGTATTAGCAAAAGGTTTAGAAAGGGTAAAATAGGGTTTATATGTAAGGTTCATTATCGGGGGAATTAAGTTAAAGCTTACACTAAGCATGGAAACTAGATAATGACTTGCTTGCACTTTTTTGCGGGCTGACCGAATATGCGGGCAAAATGAATAGATTAATTATAAGTTATACTCTCTGTCTCCAGAGGCGGAGTAAGAAAAATCTTGAAAGGGAGGCCATATATAAAGGCCTGTATAAGCCTTTTAAGGAATTTCAATTTTTTTGAGGGGTCAAAACTAATTGCCTATAGAAGGCTTTAAGGAATTTCAAATTTTTGGGGGGGCCAGGGCCTGCCTACCCCCCACTAATTCTGCCCCTGTCTGTCTTTATTTATCAGTTCTAATTAACCGTTTTATACAAAGTAAGAAAAATAGTTATGATATAAAATTTCATATGTATTGACCTTGATTTTTTTTTATTTTATCCTTATCTTTCTCCATCTTTGATTCTTTCTCCTATTTAAGAAAAATGTTCATTTAAGACAGAGAGAAAGGAGTCTAAAAGGATAATTTTGAAAAATTAATAATTAATGTTGAGATGAGACAAATAAAAAAAAGGACAAACAAAACTTCTAGAAAGGAGACACATAAATAGGGACAGAGGAAGTAACTATTAAGTAACTATATTTAGATAAGTATTAATTATTAATATTTCACTTTTCAAAAAAAAAGTGACCATTTGGATAGTGCTCTAGGAATACATCAATAAAATATCATTGACTCCATAACATGATATTTAAAATGTTTGTTGGAGCATAGAAACAAAACTATCTGTTGTCAAAAATAAGCTGAAATTCAGTTCTTTCGGATTGCAAAAGAAGAGTTAGTTGCTGCTGTGTTTTATCCCTTTACCTGCAAGCCTAGCCTTAGATTCTTCTAATATTGTGTATAAAATTTGCTTTTGTAGATCCTCATTATTTGAGTATATGATGGAGAAGGAAAAGGAAATATCTGTCATAAGTGGCATACACAGACAAATTAGTTAAGATGTTTCATATAGGATAAGCATGCACTTCAGTAAAGTCTGTGTGCCATGTTTAGGCATCATTAAAAAGATATGCCAAGCAATAGTAAAAGTCTAAAACTAATCCACAAAATCAAAGCAAATAACTTGTCTATTGTGAACATAGACAAACGTGATAAGTATCAGTAGTGCATAAGACTCCCAGACATGCAACTAACTTGACCATGGATAGATTACAAAGGAGTTGGCTTTCCTCACAAAGCCTCCCTTTTGCTTCAGAGATGCAATTATAAATAAATAATTACCATAATGTAGCTCATATAAGTTAATGAATCTGGTTAAGTAAAAGCTCAAACATAAAACTTCAAAAAGTTTCCACATGTAGGTGACATTTATCTCAACCTAAAATAATTAATATTTACATTCGCCTAATACCCAATTCCACTATCAAAAACCAAATGTGTCACATATGCATATACTTCAAAACATGTTTTCTGGAATTTACTATTTTCCTGTAAAAATAGAGAAAATCATAAGAAAAAAGAGAAAGGTAAAAACATTGTTTGTGGGAAAAGCATAGTATCTGCCAGAGGGTTGAGAGAAAAAAAAAAAACTAAAACAACTATTAAGAATGAACTACTAATGAAAATGCAATTTGAAGAGAAAAAAAATACCATTAATAATGAATTTAAAACTTGAGCTTCTCAATTCATTGGTCTTTAGTCAAAGAATATTGCAACCTGACCTACCGAACCTTGTCCTGCATAGTGACAGCCTGACGTGGCATTGTGTTTCGCATGTGCCAGCTAAATACTTGTATATGCTAAAGAAACTTTTTAGAATAGGAAAACCATTAAGTTAACAAAGCTTGTATTAGGGGTGTAAACGGTTCGATTCGGTTAGGATATTAAGGTTTTAATACCCTAACGCTTCGTTCTGGTTCGATTCGGGTTTTTTTGCGGGTTTTCGGGTAGTTGAAATCCATTTAATTTTTGACTTTTTTCTTTTACAAAAGCCCAAATAAGATTATAAAAATTTTGGATCTTTTAATTTTAGGCCAATAAAATCAAGTATTTTTTAAAATTTTAGCTTATTCGGTTCATTCAGGTTCTATTCGGTTCATTCGGTTTTCATATCAACAATCCAAAACCCTAATATAATTATCGGTTCGGTTCGATTATCGATTTTTTCGATTCTCTTGAACAGCCCTAGCTTGTATGGTTATGCATTTATTATATCTTGCTCCTATAATTATAGCAATTTCTGGAAGTTGCCATTCGTTTACCCTATTTTACCATGCCACGTCAGGTGAGCATGGTATAAGGACAAGATTTGATGGACCAATGATCATTTTCCTTAGTAAAAAAACTAAACACTTTTAATAAGAAAAACAATTAAACAATTAAAATTTAAGAATCTTGAATTTAATTGACATATGACATTTAACATTAATCCCTTATAACTTTCTATTTAACCTGAAGTATCAAATAAATACAATGCTTTATGGTAGGCAATTGCAATCTAGAACTTTATGAGAAATAACTACACCAGAGATATAGCAATAATTACACCAAAGATATAGCAATAATGTTCTTTTTCTTTCAAAATAAATGTTAGAGATATTGTAATAATTACACCAAAGATTTTTTACCACGCAAAAACTTATTTTCTTTCAAAATAAATGGTACTATTATAATGATATTTATACTGATACACACACATACACACATAACTATAGACATATATCATTTGCAAATCCTCCTTTAAAATCAACAAATTGCTTGGTTCTTATAAATATTTTAAATGGATATAGAGTCAACAAAAATTGCATACACACACACACACACACACATAACTATAGACATATATCATTTGCAAATCCTCCTTTAAAATCAACAAATTGCTAGGTTCTTATAAATATTTTAGATGGATATAGAGTCAACAAAAATTGCATAAGTGTTTATAGTCATGTGGAAAAACGATCATTGAATTGTGCATATCTTTAAAATAAAAAAAAAGAATAATAAAAATTTATCTTAATCAAACTTCTATATAAGAAATATAAAAAATAGTACCGATAAGATCATGTAAACCGATAAAAAATTGGAAAAAAATTCCATAGAAGAATATGTACAACTGATTTAATATTCCAAAAAAATAAAAGAGGAAAAAACTTATGACACAATGTTACCTTTGTTAATATGTCCCTTGATGACTGCAAGATGTGGTTTGAGAGAAGAAAAGATGGCGTCAGCCCTAACCACACAGAACAATAAAATTACTTGCAATCATGCAATTAACCTTTGACATTCATCAAACATTTATCACATACCATTGTGCAAATCTGCCATCTGCATGCATTGAAAAAAAGAATGCTTATCATAGGTTTCCTTTAGGCAAGATTACTTGTTTCAAGCATTAACTGATAACTTGCAATGAAATTATGGATTGTAGATGGTGAGTACAGTACATACATCTAAATACTCAAAACTCTTTCACTATTTGCGATTGACATATGCAGTAGCTATATTACTTGCCTAAAATCAAAGAAACAATGATACTTACACTACTCAACATCCTAGTGAAGAGAAAAAGCAATGTTATTATCAGCAATAACTATACTTCACTATCTTAAAGGCAAGTTCAACAAACTTCAATACATCTTATGACACACCCGGACCTAGCACGACTTTTCGTACGAATGGAATAGCGTAAGATGACGTAATAATTGAACAATATGTTGGTCCGGTTGTGTCAAGTAAGAAGAGAAGTTAAAATTAGGATAAGACGGTGTTAGAAGAAAAAGTAATTAACCGTGCATGGGAATCAGTAAATGCCAAAAAGACCTCCAAATAAGTCCCTAGAAATTTATTATGGGCCCAATTGGCACAAGAAATGAAAGGATTTAGCCAATGGGTGAAAATGAAAAAAGTTGAAAAAGGGGAAAAGTTTGACTCGGGGCCCGAGTAGACCCGGTGTCGGGCTCCTCTATAAATAGGGGTGAGCCGAAGCTTTTCTTCATTTCTCTTTTTCTTTTTCTTTCATTTTCTTTTCTTTTTCTCTCTGGAGCCAAACGGAGGCATTTTGGACAATTGGCAGATCCGGACAAACCAACCACCAGTTCGAGGCGAGATCTTGGTGAGTTATTCCTAACTCCTCGATCTACGTTTTTCTAAGTTTGCACGTCTTTCCATGCATCAGTTTAGGAGAGATCCAAGCTCAAAGTTAGGTTCAACTTTTAACTAGATTTTAAGTTTAGATTCGAGATCTAGGAACTTTGAGCTTGTGATTCTCGTTTTTCTTTTGGTGAACGTGTAGTGGATGCATTAAGGTATATGCATATGAATTTGTAGCCAAATTGGTGGACGATTGCATTGGTTTTCGAATTAAGAGGAAAATTGAAGAAATTCTCGGGTTGAAACCCAGAACAGAACCGGCGCCGTTTTTGCTTCCCGGCGACCGACCTTCGGGTCGAAGAGAATCGGGGTCAGTTCACTTTAGATCCGGTGCCGTTCTTGCCTTTTAGGGGCAAAATGGTCATTTCACCTCCCGAGACCATAGTTGACCCTAAATCGATTCGAAACACTTCCGGGTATTCCAAACCACATCCAAACGTCATCTTAGATCATGTTAGAGCCTCGTAGGTGTATTCATAAATTTTATTATGAATGCTAATTTATATTTCCGTGTACTAGGGCTCTGGATAATCGAGTGCGGCGATGCCCCGGAAGTTGAGCTACATGGAGTGCTTGGGAGTATACGATTCTCCCATCGCTGTGAGTGGCTTAGATTTCTTCGTTTAGCCACTTGGGAAAATGGTTTTAAAAACATAAATGCTTTCAAAAGGTTTTGGGATACGGGAAATCCACACACACACACAACTGTTTGTGATATACCCACATAGAGAGTGGGATATTTCCAAAAAGAAATATAAATACTTATGTGTGTGTGTTTATATATATTTTGAATATGTATGTTATATATATATATATATTTGAAATATTATTATTGTGGTTATTGAGGGTACGATGCCCTTGGGAGATGAGTGACTGAGAGGGTTCCTCGGGGCTCCAACTTGCGGGAGCGTGGACCGAGTTTGAGAGCATGCATGATACTCAGCCGTGGACCACCTATCGAGGGGCACGGTGAGTCGAGCCTGGTTGGGAGAGGCGCGTAGGGAAACTCGCCAGAGCTCCAGTTCGCTGTGTTCCACCACAGCGAGGCACCACCGAGGGAAAGGGCTAGAGAGACAGAAAAGAGAAAATTATTATAAATGAGAAAAGAGATAGCCCTCGGTGCAGTGAGGCGTAAGGCGCCGACGGGTCGTGCCTCCAGTATGATAGAGATGCCAGCCCATTTTATGTATATATATATATATATTTATCTAAAGTGTTTTAAAAAGAGGGTTCTCAGCAGGAGAACCAGAAAAGAGTTTTAAAAGAAAAATATTTATTATTATTCTATTTTATTTTATTTTATTTTATTTTGGATTTCCCTTATTTCCCCTAACCCCAGATGGAGATTCTTAGAACCTCTATCACTCACCTGTATCCAATGTGGATGGATGCAGATTCGCGTACGGAGTCAGCTTTAGAAAGGAAGCTCACTAGAAGACGTCGGTGGCTTAGGCTTAGTAGTTTTCCGCTGCGTAGGTATTCCTTCTAAATTAATCCACTGGTGCACTATTTAAGTTTTATTATTTTATTAAATGATTTCTAATTAAAATTTTAGTTTTGTTTTGTAGCGATGATATCCATTTCAATGCCTTGCGGTGCTTCTGGTGTGTAACCGGCCGATACGTACTTCGAGGCAGTGCGGCGGTTACCACGTGGCCGACCCGGGCGTGTCGGGGCGTGAGAATTTGAATGGTATCAGAGCATTTAAAAGATTCTGACTATTTTTAAAAACTATATAGTATTTTCAAGTATTTTCAACTACAAAGTATTTTCAAAATGTTTTCAAACATTTTCGAAGCCAGTGGATTAAATAGGTTTAGAACTCCAGTGTTCGAGTATGTAGTTACTCGAAAGCGTCATAAATGATCCAACCTACTCTTAGAATACCTTCCTTAGCAGCAAGCCACCAAATAGAGTTCTCGAGTGTGGTCATAAGTGAGAAGACATCACGACCACCTTTTTCCTAGAGATTCGTGCAAGTAAGGCACACCTTTCAAGAAACTCCCCAAACCCAAATTTTCAATTTCCAATATTCCTTCTACTCGATAGCCAATTGTGCAAGGGACTGTATTTCCCTTGAGATGACGAGATAGGTGATGTCTCGTCCAGTCCTTCAACAAAGCCTAGTTAGAGGCTTACCAGTGGAAACTGGTTCGATGCCCACAATCTTCGTTGTTCAACCTTTGAAGTTGTGAACATCGAGACTCGCTAGTAAAGCAGCGAGTGTCAAGCGTAAATTAGATGCGTTTCCCCATTCTTTACACTAGTGATGTGTAAGACTTGGGAGGAAATGATACGACTAGAACGAGGCCAAGATGGGTATAACGTACGTGAATGTTAACCTCACTTCTCTCGCTCTCTACACCATTGGTGTGTAGCCTTGGAGAGAGAATTGGGTTAGAATGAAAGAAATCGGAGGAGTCAACCATAGAGGATGTGGTTGATCCAAACCCTCAGGACGTGAGATGAAGCGTTCGAGCAATCAGATGAAGGATCGAGGAGGACTTCACAAGCATCAAATGGAGATGAAGAGAAGCGATTGCCGAAGAGCTCACAGGTTGGCAAGTCTGGTGGGATAAGCCCACAGATTGCTTGGAAGATGCTCCGAGGAGTGAGCATGAAGTGAGAGAAGTGGCAGCATGGGCTAGCTAACTTCGTTTATTCTTACACTGTGGTGTATAAGGGGTGACACATACCATTCTAAGGAAAGGATAAAGAATAGTGTGGACGTAAATGGAAAGGACAACCCCCAAATTTATACTGAAGTCGAAGAGGAAATAGCGGAGATGCAGAAGCCGAGATGAATGAAATAAAGGCTAGCCGATCCCACTTGTTCTTACACTTGGGTGTGTAAGCGGTGAAAGAAAGGGAGTATATGTGGATGAAAGAGAGAGTTCGTCTGAAGATCAATCGAGGAGAAGCATCCAAGGAAATTGAAAGAGAACAAGGAGCCCAAGATTTCGAGATATGAGATATGGAGAACCACTGGAGGACAAGAAAAGGATTGATAAGAGAAAACCCTAAAGGATTCAAGAATGACAAAAAAGGAAGAGTAAGGAAAGAGCACAAGGGAGAAGCCATTCTTGGGAAACGATGAGGAGGAATAAGGCAAGAGTGATAAGATGGAGAGTGAGGAAAGAATGAAAAGAGATCACATCCAAGTGGTCAACGAGTAGTATGTCTGTTACTACTTGTTTGACCATTGGATACCAATGTTAAAAAGGATAATGGACAAAAGAGAAAGGAAATGAAGATGGAGGAAGTGGGATAAAATAGTAAGAATGAGGAGACTTCCAAAGGGTAATGTGAAATGATATCGACAAGTGAATGGGAAGAAAGTAAGCGAAGAAAGAGTGTAACGCACGGCAATGATGGGAATGCCTGCATACGTGCTAATGAAGGGCACGAAGAGAACGTTTTTCGAAGATTGAGAAGTCATCATCAGATGGAACTGGTGAGAAAGAAAAGAGGAAAAGAGAAGAAATGCGAACCCTTAAATAAAGGATAAAGGGATGTCGTGATGTAGTACGGAGGCTTTCTTAATGGAGAAAGAAAGTATGAAAACCCTAGGTAAAAGAAGATCTTAGGTTAATAAAAGAAGAACAAGGTTAAGAAGAAAGAGAGACTTAGTTCAGTTGATGAACTAAGTTTGTTAACTAGGACTAGAGCCTTAAAAGAAGAAAAGCATAACCTATCACTAGAAAACTTTAACTTTAAATAGCGATAATGTCATAATGAATCATAGGTTAATAGCTCCAAATGACTGACTAGGATTAGTATAGGAATAAGACTAGAAAATTAGGTTAGAGACAAAACCTAGATAGGTAACTTAGAGCTAGATTAAAGAAGAACATAAAAATGGATTAAAAAGAAGCATAGAAAGGGGATTAAGAAAGATCTAGTGAGAGAAAGTGAATAAAAGACTTAGAAACGGATGATAGCTAAAGAGAGTTGAGCATAATGAACCCCGAACTCGAGTCAAGTCAAGGCACTACATCCTAAAGCGAATAAGTCAAGGAAAGGAAAGAATAAACAAGAACTATAGGAGGCCAGAACCGAGAGACAGAAAAAGGGGTCAATGATATAGATTGGTTAAAGGAAGAGGAAACCCCGATTACTTGAAAACGGAAGAAGAGAACAAAAAGGGGTTAAATTGTGAATTGGTGGAAAAGAAAGGAAAGGAAAACCCCTGATTGTTAGATGATAAAAGGAAAGATAAAGAGGTTGGATAGAAAGAAAAATTGGAGAAAACATGAGAGAATGAGCACTCGTAGGAAACGAGTAGATGGAGATGAAGGTATCTTAATGGATGACAGGTAAGGATGATATCAATGGAAGGTAAATGAAAGAGATGAGAGGAGAAATAAAAAGTGAGGATACCAAGGTATGGTAATACAAACAAGAGAGAATGAAGGATAAGGATAATGATGATGATGGGAACTTTAAAGATAATCAAACACAGAGAATGAGGAAAGTGGATCGACCTAGGCAAGAGTCGAAGAAAGAGTAAGGATAAGACAAGAATGAATAAGAGAATGATTAAAACTGGAGAAGACAAAAAGGTGAAAGCATGGCAAAAGAGTGGAATAGAAGGAATTAAGAGTAAGGAGTCAAGGAATGTAAAGAAAAATAAGTTAAATATTTTAGAAGGAGGGGAGTAAGCTAACTCTGAGGAGAAACTCCCCGAAGAATGATAAGTGAAGAAAGGATGTGGGAGATGAAGCCAAACCAAGCTAAAATAGAGTTAGCTTGGCGTGGGCAAGATAGTGAGGTAATGGAGGATAGAGAAAGGTGTGCCCACGATAAATAAACTATGGTATTGAAAAAAAAAATTAGAGATATCAATGGATTAAGAGCCGAAGATGGCTAAGAGAAAGAAAACCCATATTTGAAAAGCAAAGAGAGAGAAAGAATGAAGTCAAGGTAAAGGAACCATGGATAAGACGTGAAAGATCATGCAAATCAAGGTAAAAGAAGTGTGAGGAAGAGAAATGATACGGAGACGGCCCTAAGGAAAAGGGCGTAAGGATGACAAGAGCTGTAAGTGATGCCTAATAATGGCAAAAGACCAAAAAAAAAGTCAAGTTAAGTGGAGAATGAGATACCTCCAGAGAGAAGAAGGCGAAGATAAAGAAGCTATCGGAATACAGCATGAATGTGACAAGCATGAATTACGCTGTTCCGTGTTGACGAGAAGGCAAGAGAAATGTGGACCCCACTATGGAAGTGGGCGAATGGAAATGAAGAAATAGAAAGAGATGGGGATATGGAGACCCCAGAAAATATTATCGACGAGAAGAAAGGAAAGAAATTGACCATTAGCAAGGAAGCTAATGTGAAGTGAAGAAAAGAGGTGAAAGGAAAAGGAACATGCGACACCTCCTAAGTTGGATACCTCAAGAAAATATAATTTAAGGAATGCTGAAGAGGCAAGAGAAATGGTATGAATGGGTGTGAGGTCGAGGCTCAAATGTGATGGAATTGGGAGCCATGTGTGAGGCGTCCCTATGAGAGAAAGGGTCAGAGATCGAGATTTTGAGGATCTCTGTGATGACCACTCGAGAGGACCGGCCCAGTGTGTGATTGGGGAGAGTGTGAGACCTCCCAGTGTTCTCCGTCCTTATGAGGAGGAGAGATGAGATGTGACGGGCCGTGGGCCCTGTATGTGATATGATGGGCCAAGGGCCCAATTTGTGATTGTGATGGGAGGTCAGAGAGTGGGTCAACTTGTGAGAGCCGAGAGGGCATGATCTCTGATTCCTCTGTTATGATGTGGCCAAGTGTGGGCTAGTGTATACTAGAGCTCGACTCATACGTTATGAGTTTTGAATGGAAGAAGATCAGAAAATGAAGAGAGAGAATGAAGTCAGAAGCGAAACGAAGAAGCGAAACTAAGGTAGGGGGAAAGATAATTAACTCACCGCATCCTCGCCGTGGAGACGAGGGAGTTAAGCGAAGATCTTTCCCGATAACTTGGCTACAAGGATGAGTACAAGACCACGAACGATGAGATACGCGTTAGAAGTTGGCCTCGAAGTGAGAGGCAATGGCAATGAAAAAGGAGAAGGAACTCCTAAGAAGAGTAAGAGGTGTGGAACCTCAGAAGAAACAAAAGGATAGTCTCGTCGAGAGAGACTTGAAGGATGAGACAAGAACAAAGCGAGAAGATCGAGTAAACACGAATGGAGTGAAGAAAGCCTAACCCATGAATAGGTAAGGGTAGGCTAAGTTAAGGAAAAGATGAGGATCAAACTCAAGAGTATAAGGGCGATGAGGCCACTCTTGAGAGAGAGAATGATCAGAGTGCGCAGCGAAAGCGCGGTAAACTTCAACAGCGAATAGTGATGTGAACACTATTCGAAAGCGGAAAGAAGGCTTCGAATGGAAGCCAAACCTCCCCAAGCTACCTTATTTAATTTCGAGGACGAAATGTTTAGAAGGAGGGGAGAGTTGACACACCCGGAACTAGCACGACTTTTCGTACGAACGGAATAGCGTAAGATGACGTAATAGTTGAACAATTTGTCGGTCCGGCTGTGTCAAGTAAGAAGAGAAGTTAAAATTAGGATAAGACGGTGTTAGAAGAAAAAGTAATTAACCGTGCATGGGAATCAGTAAATGCCAAAAAGACCTCCAAATAAGTCCCTAGAAATTTATTATGGGCCCAATTGGCACAAGAAATGAAAGGATTTAGCCAATGGGTGAAAATGAAAGAAAGTTGAAAAAGGGGAAAAGTTTGACTCCGGGCCCGAGTAGACCCGGTGTCGGGCTCCTCTATAAATAGGGGTGAGCCGAAGCTTTTCTTCATTTCTCTTTTTCTTTTTCTTTCATTTTCTTTTCTTTTTCTCTCTGGAGCCAAACGGAGGCATTTTGGACAATTGGCAGATCCGGACAAACCGACCTCCAGTTCGAGGCGAGATCTTGGTGAGTTATTCCTAACTCCTCGATTTACGTTTTTTTAAGTTTGCACGTCTTTCCATGCATCGGTTTAGGAGAGATCCAAGCTCAAAGTTAGGTTCAGCTTTTAACTAGATTTTAAGTTTAGATTAGAGATCTAGGAACTTTGAGCTTGTGATTCTCGTTTTTCTTTCAGTAAACGTGTAGTGGATGCATTAAGGTATATGCATCTGAATTTGTAGCCAAATTGGTGAACGATTGCATCGGTTTTCGAATTAAGAGGAAAATTGAAGAAATTCTCGGGTTGAAACCCAGAACAGAACTGGTGCCGTTTTTGCTTCCCGGCGACCGACCTTCAGGTCGAAGAGAACCGGGGTCGGTTCACTTTAGATCAGGCGCCGTTCTTGCCTTTTAGAGGCAAAATGGTCATTTCACCTCCCGAGACCATAGTTGACCCCAAATCGATTCGGAACACTTCCGGGTATTCCAAACCACATCCAAACGTCATCTTAGATCATGTTAGAGCCTCGTAGGTGCATTCATAAATTTTATTATGAATGCTAATTTATATTTCTGTGTACTAGGGCTCCGGATAATCGAGTACGGCGATGCCCCGGAGGTTGAGCTACATGGAGCGCTTGGGAGTATACGATTCTCCCATCACTGTGAGTGGCTTAGATTTCTTCGTTTAGCCACTGGGGAAAATGATTTTAAAAATGGTTTTAAAAACATAAATGTTTTCAAAAGGTTTTGGGATACGGAAAATCCACACACACACAACTGTTTGTGATATACCCACATAGAGAGTGAGATATTTCCAAAAAGAAATATAAATACTTATGTGTGTGTGTTTATATATATTTTAAATATGTATGTTTTATATATATATATATTTGAAATATTATTATTGTGGTTATTGAGGGTACGATGCCCTTGGGAGATGAGTGACTGAGAGGGTTCCTCGGGGCTCCAACTTGCGGGAGCGTGGACCGAGTTTGAGAGCATGCATGATATTCAGCCGTGGACCGCCTATCGAGGGACACGGTGAGTCGAGCCTGGGTGGGAGAGGCGCATAGGGAAACTCGCCAGAGCTCCAGTTCGCTGTGTTCCACCACAACGAGGCACCACCGAGGGAAAGGGCTAGAGAGACAGAAAAGAGAAAATTATTATAAATGAGAAAAGAGATAGCCCTCGGTGCAGTGAGGCGTAAGGCGACCGACGGGTCGTGCCTCCAGTATGATAGAGATGCCAGCCCATTTTATGTATATATATATATTTATTTATCTAAAGTGTTTTAAAAAGAGGGTTCTCAGCAGGAGAACCAGAAAAGAGTTTTAAAAGAAAAATATTTATTATTATTCTATTTTATTTTATTTTATTTTGGATTTCCCTTATTTCCCCTAACCCCAGATGGAGATTCTTAGAACCTCTGTCACTCACCTGTATCCAATGTGGATGGATGCAGATTCGCGTACGGAGTCAGCTTTAGAAAGGAAGCTCACTAGAAGACGTCGGTGGCTTAGGCTTAGTAGTTTTCCGCTGCGTAGGTATTCCTTTTAAATTAATTCACTGGTGCACTATTTAAGTTTTATTATTTTATTAAATGATTTCTAATTAAAATTTTAGTTTTGTTTTGCAGTGATGATATCCATTTCAATGCCTTGCGATACTTCTGGTGTGTGACCGGTCGACACGTACTTCGAGGCAGCGCGGCGGTTGCCACGTGACCGACCCGGGCGGGTCGGGGCGTGACATCTTATAAGAATTTTACACTACATCACGAATATTTGTAACAAATTAAAACAAATCACATTAGAGGAAGAAAATATACAAATTATTCTATGGAACAAACAAAGCAAGCAAGTTAAAAGACTGTAGAAGCCATGAAAATCTAGACAGCCATATCAAAGATCAATCATGCAGAAAACAAGTAGGTCAATTTTAAGTCTTTGATATCATTTTTCATTTTTTAGTAGAATAAGTAGCTAATTTTACAATTCATCATGCATTCTATGATAGAAAAAGTGAAGTCATGTTAAGAGTCAAGACTACATAATAGCTACAAATTAAGTCTTAATTTCATTACAATCTAATTACAATTAAGGGCAAGATAAGAAGTTAAAACTAACCTTACTTGAGGTTTATGCTCCATTGTTAGTCTTTGATCGTCCTGGTTTTAATCTCCTTTCAACAATGACTATTTTCCTTTAGATTTCTCACTACATCAACCACTGAGACAAATTTCGAAAGATATCTAAGTAAATATAAAATAATTTTTCCAGTGAAACTGCCTCATCAATGACCGACAAAGAAATCTCTAAAGAAAGTAATCATCCAAAAATCAAAGGCCTTGAATTCCAGTAAACTAAATATGTATATCAACAACAATTTATTAGGTAATGTGTGAGCAAAATCCCATAAAATATTAAATTTAAAAACTTTTTTAAAAAAAGAACAACCCTAGGCTAAAATTAAGATAAAAAGAAGCAAATAGCGCTCCTCTTAACTCAAAAAAGCATAAAAGTAAAGGATCACTAATAGCTACTTTCCAAACTTTGGTGGCAAAATGAGAAGAGAAAGGAAAGTATCTATTCTATAGGTATTTTACCTACCTAAGTAAGGTTAAATCCACTCGCTTACAATGAATGAAAATCCTAGATGTCAACCAAGCAAAAGCAAACTTATTCATTTACCTCTCTTCATTAATCCAAACATGGCATAATCATCCCATGGAAAAAAAATACCAATCAATTAGAAATTTGACTATATAAATTTGAAACATACTACAAATATATTTAGCATATATACACAAATGTCAGATTTCTCTTTAAGGAAAAAAAAAAAACACTAAACAGTTCTCTAGCTTAAAAATTGTAAAGAATATAGTATTAATCAAACAACCATTTGAAAATTGAATAACCTTACATCAATTGTAACGGAAAGGCAATATGAACTTAAGAAAAAACCATAAAAAGCCATGTATCCTCTAAAAGAGTTTTAATAATAAAGTAAAACTTGCCTTTGTATAATTGACAATAGATTTGGGTTGAATATAAGAATAACTAAAATAAGGAAAATTAAATTGAAAAGGAAACAGATGTAATCTATAAAGCACTATTATTTCATACACTGCCAGTGTAAAATTTAGATTCCACAAGCGGAATTGAATTATTGGCACATGTCCCACTACCTAATTAACTAATTAATTAATATATAAAAATATAGCCTACAAAGACAATGTCAACTCTCTAATCCTGCTTGTGGAGTCTAAAAACTCTACTGTTAGTGGATGAGATAAGTTTCTAAAAACTCTACTGTTAGTGGATAAGATAAGTTTCCATGTATAACGATTAAGTTATGTAACAAAACGCACATGCCAAACAAAAAAATCCAAAGACCTAGAATTGAGAAGTTAATAAATAATAATAAAAAAAAATTGCTCATGATTGCTCTCTCTTAGCTTGTTCCTCCTTCTTTTATCCACCATTGAGTTTTACAATACAATGGCAAAAACAATGAGAGGACTTGAGAAAATTAAGAAAGTAGAGATTCAAAAGTTTTGGAAAAGAAAAAAACAAAAGAAAAGCTAAACGAAAAACATAAAGAATAGAAGCAGAAGAAGAAAATTTGGAAGAAAATCAAATGAAATATGAAAAGGAACAAAATAAAGAGATGACAAATTAAGAATTCATTGAAGAGAAAACAGAAAATGAAGAAAAGGAGAGAGAAAAAAACACCTCCAATCCTTTTTGTTTTCCTTCCAATCCTCTCCTCCTTATTTTGTCTCTCTCTGTCTCCATAAGTTTTCATTTGTCCCTTTCTTTGTTTTCTTCTCTCTCAAAGCTTTTACCATAATTTTTTTCTTATGTTTAAAGCCCAAACCAATTTTTGATTTAAAAAAAGAAAGAAAGAAATTAAGAATGGCTAATGTGGACAACCTCTCCTTGTGTTTGTAGTAAAAGGCTTTATTTATAGTTTTCAGATTTTAGATGTATGTCAATTAATTACAATATTAGGGCATATTTAGCTAATTATTATACTCAAGATTTCTTTTTGGTATACTCATTCATATTTTGGTTAGTATACGAGAATGAAAAAAGAAGAAAAGTGGCATCATAAAATTGACAAGCTATTTGTATAATTTTCTCAAATTCAAACAACTCTCATCATAAAATTGGAGAGTGAAGTTTTTTGAATTTCAATGATTAAAGGCGAGTGTTGGTACATGATCTATCAAATTCTATCCCACCAATTAACTTGCCTGACGTGGCAAAATTTCAACTACTAAAATCATACCACAAATTATGTATAAAACATGTCCTTATATTTCAAGGAACTTAGGATTATGAATGACTTTGTTTCACTTGGGATTAGCTCAAACCAAATCCAAAATGAATTGACAAAAATGGTTTATGGCAACCCACAAGGTTGAAATCCCCAACTCCCTTAAGGCCAGACTTGGGCCTCAATTCAGTAATTGACACTTTTTTTAGAGACATTAGCATTGATTTATTAGACGATTGATCAAATGATTCTAGCCCCTTTGCTCATGGACTCGATCTTATTCTACTACTACAGAAAAGTAATGGTTTCTAAGGCAAAGA
The DNA here is from genome assembly GCA_030664755.1 of Microcos paniculata. Taxonomy (NCBI): domain Eukaryota; kingdom Viridiplantae; phylum Streptophyta; class Magnoliopsida; order Malvales; family Malvaceae; genus Microcos; species Microcos paniculata. The sequence goes on along the minus strand of CP131459.1, from coordinate 2,610,565 downwards.
CAAAGAAACAGAATAGCTATCAAGCATGAGAATTACTCTTGTCATTGTATGCCTATTCGCCTCCTGAACACATAACAAGCCAACGTGGATACATCTAATAACTTGATTTCTTGTATAGCTTTCCATTAAATGGAAATCTATCAATTCTAAGGGAGTTTTGAGCTAGCAAGATCTTAATAAAAAAGCCCATGAGGCCATTAACAATTGGTTAGTTCAAGTGGTTTGACACTTCTTCCCTTTAAACAAGGTCTCGAATTCGAGTCTTGTGAATGGAGAAAACCATTGTTGGGAGAGCTTTACCCCCATAGTGGGCCAACTCAGCTCGAAAGGGATTAGTCTTACGGCAAATGCCTTGGGATACCCTTGGTTATACTAAAAAAAAAAAAAGCCCATGATACCATCACAATATGGCAAGATTTTGTCATCCAAGGTATGGCAGATATCACTAACAACCCCAACTAAATTGGCACAAACCTTGTATTTCTTACAATTCTATAGACCCCTCTCAAGATACTCAAAGAACTTAGGCATATGCTTCTTAAATCAAGTTCCCCTGGTATAAGCAAACACACAAATTGCAAGCATTGCTTCCCTATCCACAATAGAGCTTTTGCAACCAAACACCTTAAGGAATAGAGTCATGATCCTATCTATGGCTTGGAGTATGATGTGTTTGGTTTCATCTCTGTTGCTAAGTTTCAAGATGATAACTTGCAAAACACCATAAAGAGAAGCTCGCTTTCCTTATAAATATGATGATATAGACATGTCCAACTTCTTAATAATGATAGATAAAAGTTTTGATGTGATGATGGATGCGCATGTAATATTAGAACATCTCATAACTTCGTTCAATGTTTTATATACAGAAGACCAGAGCTTGGAGTCACCACTATCTATATGCAGAAGACCAAAGTTGTAATTAGACAATCTAATATGTCGTTGGAATATGAGGAAACATAGATGCTCAATTCTTTATCATTAAAGCCCTTTACGAAGAAATATATTGCTTCATAAACTTTTTTAGCAATATTAGGAGCATCTTTACTACCCACCAACATTGCAACTATACATTCCTAATGATTATTAGGAGAAATGTGACAAGACACCTATTGGATAGCACAATAACTCAAAAATATGACTGTGTCCAAGCAGTTATGTCTTTTATATCCTCATTATCAATTTTCACTGCAGTAAACAGATCATCTACATGCTTTTCTGTAATAGGAAGAGCCTCTCAATGGTTGAACTTTCAAGAATACAACTCAATCCATGTGTCACGGACTAAGGCTTTCTGGAGTACGGGTGAGGTACATGCAACTCGAGGTGCTTATACAGGTATACTAGCCAAACGCAGGCACATTGGTGCCAATCAAGGCTAGATGGCTCTAAAAGCTTCTGGTGAAGTTCGATTGGCTCAAGAAGGGACTAAGAGAGTCCGAGCATATCTAACACTATCCAAAATTGCCTAGCACATTGGAGAACACTCTTGAAGGGCCTTGAACGCACTAATAGAATGTGTACATATTTAGGGACTTGTAGAACATTCTAGAACATTATAGAGAACGGTAATTTAGAGAGAACTACGAAAGCTCTAGACATGGAAGCTTGTAGATGGCTTGTAGGATTTAGCCACTTGGCTAGGATCATCACCATGCATTGATGAGATGGAGAACTTATATATAGAAGGTGTATCCCCTATCTTTTGTAAACAAAAGTTGTATAGCTCATTTGTGAATAATAGAAGTACATACTCATTTTCCCAAACTCTTCAAGCTTCCTAACAACCTTTGTGCTTTCTTAAAACCACCAACTTACTTAGCCAAGTGTTCTATCACACTAGCCAATGAGGAAAGCTTACTTAGGCATACAAAGCAAATTAGCTAGCCTAAGGTTGCAAGAAGCAATAACCTAAAGTTTTAGCTCTTAAATGTAGCCTTTTTCTCACATACAATACCACCAGACTCTATGTAACTTCCACTTTTGAAGCTTTTGAGAAGTATGTTATGTATGCGCATGTGTATTGTCGCTTCTTTATGATGCCAAAAGTGCTACCATATGTTTGGTTCAATAAAATTTTGAACAATAAAATTTTGAACTCCCTGTGCTATTTTATCCCTAATGATTCTGGCAACAAGTCTTAAACATGTCCCACTAGTCTTGGACATATTCCACATCTAAGTTACTATCCTCCTCTTGTAACTTCAATGATCTCAATAAGATAGATCCTCATGTAGTGCACGATAGCATTTGCCTTTAGATTTTCTTAATAATCCATTAATTCTTATTCACAAAGAGCGATCACTACTTCAATTGCTTGGAGACCAGACATCCTTTGACGTGTAGAGGTTATTTCCTTCTTCACTTTGTGCCTTGCTTCCTACCTTAGAGCACTCTTAGCCTTTACTCTTATGTTTAAATAAAAAAATTTTCTTTATAACTCGGACAATTTGGAACCAACTCTATGTTCATAATCGGAAACAAGGTCCTTCATTGGAGGTACATAATCTTTAAAAGCTACCTTTGCAACAAACAAAAAATCAGACATACAAAAATAGCTAAGTGCATTATAGGACACCATTATTATCACAAGAAGGCACTTAAATGCAACCTGTTTGATTAACACCTCTCTTCTATATGCCGCTACATTCTGTAGCTTTCGTATGAGGCCACATAGATATTTAATTACATCTTTCTAGTAAATGACTAAAAACGTTTTATAAAAAGCTTTGGTTACTTCGCAACAATTAAAAAGAATGTAACCATGTTCTCTTCACAGGTCTTGAAAAACAAAATATAGAAAGTTCAGAATGTGGACTATGACCCCAATTTAATATTTTATCAAGCTCCCAATAAATAATTTCTTGGCATGTTTGGGGAGAAATTAAAATTTCCTAAGTATGATCAGCTGTAATTGAAGTTGTGTTGAATCAAATTGAAGTTTATTGAAATATTAAAAGCCAAAATGGTAAAATTTCCTAAAGGTATAAAAAAAAGGTTAAATACTCAAATCAGGACTAAACGTTTATGGGTCGGTTCATTTAAGGACTAAACCTTTTAATTGTAACAAATCAGGACTAAACCTACACGGGTTGTAATAAATAAGGAAAACAATGGACGAAAATTTGACAGTGTACAGCACGCGCTGTGACGGCAACAGAATGATGATGTGGAACCTTTTTAATTTTTTAAAAGAATTACATAATTTTTGACTTATTTTTTTCTATTAATTATCAAAAGTAAAAACAAAAACCAATTAAATAGAAAAAAGGTTTAGGAAAAAAAAGACACAAAGAGAGAAAAACCAATTCGGCTTAAATTTACCTGTACTCGTTATCTCCATCTTCCCTTCCTCAATGTTCTTCTTCCCTCCAATGTTCTTCTTCTCCTACATACAATAACTCTGGGCTGATTCGTTTCTTCTAGTTGTTTTATTTATTTATTTTTTTGCTTGAAAAAGAAAAAAATTAAAGGGGAATGAGTTATTCAGTTGGATCTTCTGCGTCTTTTGATTCTGCAATGTATGGCTTATGCTTAGGGTTTTTTTTTAACATTTGCAACATCTAAAATTTATAAGATTGATGTTGGGTTTTTCTTTATTTTACAGTGGAAAGAGAGACAGACTTGGGAATTTTGACCTGAGTCGTTACAAACTAATTAATGGCAGTTATCCGGTTGAAATGGATTATGAAGGGAAGCCAGTTCTCTGTCATTGCAAGTTAAAAGCACCTAGGTGGAGTTCCTGGACTTTCTGGAACCCTAGTAGAAGATTCTATAGCTGCCATAGATACCCTATAAGTAGAAAAAAATGAAACATGAAGCTTTTTAATGCATTTTGTCTTCTTCCTTATTTTGATGGTGTCTGAATTTCCTTTGAAAATGTATGAGTTTGATTGTGGATTCCATAGCTAGCATGATCCTAAGTTCTGTGATAGAGCAACCAAGATAATTTCTTAGTTAAGAAAGAGAGAGAGACAATTATATGACTTTGTGGAAAACTTGAAGGATGAGGTTGAAGATTACAAAGAGAATGCCGTGGAGCTAGTTCAAACTAAAGTTATTGAAGAGAATTTCCTATTAAAGAGGAAAGTTTCTGTTTGAGGCTTAAATTGAAAGAAATGGAGGAAACTGTTAGCAGGAACGGAATTGGTAGCAATGGAAATGTTTTTAGGAAAACTAGAATTTAATGTTTCTATGTGTGATTCTTGTAGTCTCTGTTTACGTCTTAAACTCAAAGAAGGCAGGCAACATGTATGTTCAGTATGCCTTACCCAAATAATTTCTTTCATGTTGTAAGAAAAATAGTTGAAACCAATGTAGTATAACTGGATTTTTGCACCAAAATGACATATTCCTGCTGAAACATGTGATAGAAATGCAAAAGCATCATACAATTTTCATAGCCTGGGAAAGGAAAATATTCCTGGATGTTAATACAAAACATTGTTTTTTGCACAATGTTGGAACCCAATTCCAACTTATGTGTAATATAGATACTCAAACATACATAACTAATTTGTTGTTCCTGGGGAAACTTTTTCCAACCTTCCTAACAGTGTTCAAAACATTTTCCTCACTGGCTAACTTGTTTTTTTACACATCATACATGTGCCTAAAACAGATAAAAACAAAATAAGAAAAGGCTAACATAGCTTGCATGAGACATCATTTTAACCCTTTTTTTCACTGCATTTGTTGGAAACTATGGACTGGGATTCTTGTGTGCCAGTAGCATCTCCTGACTTTTTTTTACCCTTACTAAAGGACATAATTTCTTCACTTGGCATTTCAGGCTAAAAAAAAATCTCGTAAATAATTTTAGAACATACATACCTAATCAACTTATTAGATTAATGCATTTAATATAATATAGCAGAATCCATTACATAAATTAAAACAATTGGGAGGAGAATTTACTTACACTAAGAACCTGTAATCCTATGTTAGGATTAGTATAAATCCTAATGCATTCGATTCTTCCTCTTTATTAATTTGGTTGGGTAAAATATTTTGGTTTTGGGGCACCCAACAACTTTGCCTTTGATCTGGGACTTGTTCTTAAACCAGAAGATGAACAACTAATAACTCGCCCATTTTTATCAATAACCCCATATCCAGTGTATGGGGGTTTTTTGGGAGCAGTAGCTTCACCTTTGAATTTTGCAAATGCTTTTGGGTTTTTATGAGCTGGTACATTAGCTGCAACTTCAACAGATCCGGAAGGTCCATTATACGTAGAAAAAGAAGCAGTTGCACTGATATGTGCAGATTTAAGACCATATCCATTGATAGAGACCGAAACACCAGGGATGATGATGTTGCTTGGACAGTGGCTTCTTTCTTCTTGCCTTTCCTTGTGTATCTTTTCTTTTGCTTAGCTAAGTCAATGTTTACACCAAGAACCGCAGTAGGTGAAGCATATGATGAAGCACCATGGGTCGAACTTGAAGCAGTTGAAGGAGCAGATGTTGAACAAGTCGTAACATGAGGTGCAAAAGTTGAAGCTTATGTCGCAGTAGCTCCTTGTGAAGTCTTAAGATTTCCAGCCATTGAAAAAGTTTCCTAGTAATTAATTTAAAAATAAATAATGAGTCAAAAAGGCCAAACTAGGGAAATAAAACCACATTAAATGATAAAAGGAACGGTTAGATATTACCTGTCTACCCTTAACAGGACAACTTCTTTTGTTATGGCCCTCTTTATGACATAGTTAGCATGCCATAGTCATGCCTTTCCCTGACAATTTACCCTTTGACGTAGATTTTGTCTTAATGGGCTCATCAGGGTTTTTTTTCTATTTTTCTTGGGCCTGCCAAGCATCTTCCTATACTCTGGTCGCTGGATTAACTCCTTTCCTTATTGTGATTTGGGCCATTCATTTCTTCCAACTATAGGCTGTACAAAATTCCCATAATTACACATGTAAACCTCCTTATGATACCAGCTTGAGACATAATCTTCAACATTGCATTTTTCATCCCTTATAGCACAAATTGCAAGGTCACAAGGTATACCAGAAATGGTATATTATCTGCAACTACATGACTTATTCTCTAAATTTACTACAAATTGATTTTCTCCTGACCTTAGCTCATATCCAGCATCCCTATTGAAAAACACTTCACAATTGTTAGCAAATTCAGAATTTTTCTCAATAATCTTTCAAATTCTAGGCCCTAGTGACCCTTTCCAACTAGCAGCTTCTTGTCTTTTGTTTTTAATTCCAGCCATCATGTTCCTTCTGATTTCCTCAAATAAAGATAACATTGGCATTTGTCTAGCATTCAATAGTGACCCATTAAAAGCTTTACACATATTATTGTCGACCACATAAACTATCAGTGTCAAAGAATGCCCAACACCATTTTCTTGGGGGCACTCTTAGTATCTCTTGAGGTGCTCTTGAATTCTTTTCATACAACTTTTGCATGTTTTTTTCAAATAGAAACTGATTTGGTGACTTGGCTATCTTCCAGAACATAAGCTTCATTTCTTCACCAGTGAAGCCTCTTTTCCTCTAATTCATATAAACATGCCTTGCACAAAACCTATGCTCAGAATATGGGAGAAGCTCTTCAATAGCATTTTCTAATCCTTGGTTGTCAAAGAATAATAATTCAAACAACAACTCAAGGAGAAAATTGTCATAAAAGATTGTAAATTACCACATAACATAATAATCATAAAAAAAGTTTACCTTTTGTTGACTAGTCATTATAGTCCATCCTTTGCTTTTCCAATTATAGGTATTTCCTATTTCAACAACTCAATAAACCATAACCAAGCATCAGTACACTCTACCTCAACTAGTGCCCAAACTAGAGGAAACATCTGATTGTTTCCATCTCGACCAACTACATATAAGAGTTCACCTTTGGTTAAACTCTTTAACCAACATCCATCCAATCCTAAGAAATGTTTACAACTAGTATTGAACCCCTTTCTTAATGCATCTGAACAAACATCAAATCTTTGGAAAATAAGAGGGGTGTCTTCAGAGCCTTTTTTGGCAACTAGTTTGACTGTACTCCTCGGATTTGAAACCCTCTTAATGCAGCTGAATAATCCTAAAGAAGGCTAAATTCTTCTTGATAGTTTAGAACCATATTGTCAACTACTTCTTTCTTTGCCTCCTAACCATACTTATATTCACACCTAACCTATAATCATTTTTTAAACTTTTCTAAATTTCTTCATTCTTGATAAAAGGTTCTTTTATAATCCTATCTTTAAACATTTTAGCCTTTATCTTCTGTGTCATCCTCTTGTTTGTCCACACTTTATTACAGTCTGAGTCTTATGATATATCCTCACTTGAAGTGATTGTAGGTTTCTGTCAAAGTGTCACGCCCCAACTAGCCCGGGTCAGCCACGTGGCAACCGCATCACTGCCTCGAAGTACGTGCCGACCGGTCACACACCAGAAGCACCGCAAGGCATTAAAATGGATACCATCGCTGCAAAACAACTAAAACTTTAATTAAAAAAATCTTTTTAATAAATAATAATCTTTAAGATAGTACCAGTGGATTAAATTTAAAGAATACCTACGCAACGGAAACTGTTAAGCCTAAGCCACCGACGTCTCCTAGTGAGCCTCCTTTCTATTAGCTGACTCCACACGCAAAGCTGCATCCATCCACATTGGATACAGGTGAATGACAGAGGTTCAATGAATCTCCATCAGGGTTAGGGAAAACAGGGATAATCCAAAATATAACAATAAAAATAAATTAAATTAAAAACTTTGTTTTCCACACTTCCTGTATCAAATTCTCCAGGTGAGAACTTGATTTTTAAAAACCTTTAAAATAATTTATAATTAAAACGGGCTGGCATCAATTACACTGAAGGCACGACTGGCCGGTCGTATGCCTTACTGCACCGAGGGCTATCTCTTTCCTCTTTAAATAAATTTTCAAAATCTTCTCTTTCTCTAGCCCGTTCCCTCAGTGGTGCCTCACTGTGGTGGAACACAGTGATCTGGAGCTCCGGCGAGTTTCCCTACGCGCCTCTCCCAACCAGGCTCGACTCATCGTGGCCCTCGATAGGCGGTCCACGGCTGAGTATCATGCATGCTTTCAAACTCGGTCCACGCTTCCGTAAATTGGAACCCCGAGGAATCCCACTCAATCACTCCTCTTCCAGGGGCATCGTACCCCAATAATCATAATAATAATAATAATAATAATAATAATAATAATAATATTTCTTATATAAATTAAAAACATGTAAACACACACAAGTTTTTGTAATTTTAAAATCGTCCCACCCTCTAAATGGGTGTATCACAAAATAAAAAGTGTGTGTCGTGGATTACCCTTATCCCAAAAACAGTTGTAAAACCCTTTTAAAACAATTTATATTTTGAAAATATTTTAAAAACATTTTGTCCCTAGTGGCTAAACACTGAAAACAAGGTCATTCACAGTATTGGGAGATTCGTATACTCCCAAGCGCTCCATGTAGCCTTAACCTCCGGTGCATCGCCGCATTCGATTATCCGTAGCCCTAATACATGGAAATATACGTTAGCATTCATAATCAAATTTGTGAATGCACCTACGAGGCTCTAACATGACCTACGACTGGGCTTGAATGTGATTCGGGGCTTAGAAAAGTGTCAAGGAGGTTCTGAGGTAAAAATTGGACACTCGGTGAAAAATTACGAAAATACCCCTGGGCCCATGGGCCGGCCACTCGGGCTGGGCCCGGGACATAGAAAAGTTTCCGGGAGGTTTCGGGGCTAAAATCGGACTCTCGATGAAAAATTACGAAAATGCCCCCGGGGGCCCGTGGGCCCCACACTCGAACTGGATTGGATCCTACATCAGTTAGGTCAAGTTCTATTCGAAATTGGGCTCAAAAAGTCTACCTATGAGATATTTATACATTATAATATATAAATATCTAAAATATATTAATATAATATATAAATATCTTTTAATATAATAATATTATATAAAAATATCTAAACAGGGACTCGATCAGCTAGTTCTTCGACCGGTCTCTCCCCTAGTTTTCGCATTCGTTTCTCCTCTTTTCAATGTACAAATTTAGAGAGGCGATTCTCATGACATCCACGACGGATACGTCGAGGCAGAAACGAGAAACACAGGTCCAATTTTCCCGTAGACCGAGATTTAGCCCAAATTGACTAAATCTTCGATTTATTCACACCCAATGCACAGAAATGCGTAAAAATGGAATATGACGTAGATTAAGGTGAGTATTATAACCTACTAAAAACTCACCTTAATCCACTGGCCCGAAATCCACTTATTTAAGTATAAAGTTTTAATCCGGTTAAAAGTTGAAAACTGAGATCTAGACTAAACCGATGCATGGATGTGCGTGCAAACTTAATATAATGTAGATCGAGGTGAGAAGAACAACATACTGGAAACTCACCTTGATCTGACGGCCGGACTGTCCCGATTTGTCAATTGTCCAAAATGCTTCTGTTCGGCTCCAGAGAGAAAAGAAGAAAAAGAAAGAAAAAGAAAAGAAAAATGAAAGAAAGGTTCGGCTCCTCCCCTATTTATAGGGGAGCCCGACGCCGGGTTCACTCAGGCCCCGAGTCAAACTTTTTCCCCTTTTTCAACTTTCTTTCATTTTCACCTGTTGGCTAAATCCTTTGCTTTCTTGTACCAATGGGGCCCATAATAAATTTCTAGGGACTTAATTGAGGTCTTTTTGGCATTTACTAATATCCATGCACGGTTAATTACTTTATCTTCCAACTCCGTCTTATCCTAATTTAAAATTCTCTTCTTAATTAGAAACATTCAGACCGATATATTGTTTAATTAATATGCCGTCTTACACTATTCCGTTCGTACCAAAAGTCGTGCTAGGTCCGGGTGTGTCACAAAGGCAGCATAAATCATCCACGGCACTTAGAGGCTTTGCACCTACCTCTGACCATCAACTTATGGTTTTTAGCCCAAACCACTTCCCTATTTGACTTAATGGATAGTAAAGACACTGCATGTTTGAATTGAGTAGAATTCTCAAACAGCATGCCAAGTTATATATATGGTATCTTCGCAGCTAGATTATACCTAGGAAACTAGCTTTTTCTCCTTGTTGCATCATCTACCATATCTTTTCATCACTCACAAATTCCCAATTATCATCACTGTCGAAGTACTCACTAGTATAACCTACTGATTGCTCTTCAACCTATACCCTAAACCCAACATTAGACCCATCTTCACCAAAAACATATATAGGGATTTCACCTCCTTGAACTCCCAGAACACCTTCAGCTCGAACTCTTTCACTTTCACCTCCTTCTTCAACCCTCACCCCATGGCTATCATCAACTTCATCATTCGGTCCATTGCCTTCACCCTCTTGACCATGAATAGTAGCTTTTGCTTTTCTCATCTCATCTCTAATTTTTCTAAAGTTTGTTCTAGCAACCATTAACACTTCATCATCACTACCGTCTAGATACTGAACAGGAACAAAATAGGTTAGGTCCTCACCATCTTCACAAGGAGCTAAATCATCCTCAATACCAGTAGGAACCTTCTCTTCCCCTACTCTATTTTCATTATCAAGACCCTCTGCCCTTACCACGTTTTCATTATCAACAGCCTCTGTTCCTACATCATTTTCATTATCAACAACCTCTGCTCCTACATCATTTTTATTAACTTCTGCTTTTACCCAATACCAGCATTGTCAACCTCCTCTACCCCTATACCATTTTCATTCATTTCTACATCTACGCGAATCCCAGCATTATCAACATCCCCATTTTGATCAGCAACCTTTTCCTCTTGGACATTCAAATTTGGTGCTTCAATAGCTTCAGGCAATATAATGGCTTCATCTATGCCATGTTCTATATATACTTCAATACACTTATAATCCACCATGTATATTGACATTTGTCGTGCCCTACTATCACTGTCAACTTCTACTAGACCATTGGAAAAACTACAACCAGGTTCAAGGAAATAAATTTTCTTCACATTCATAAACCCATTTTCCTTAGAAATCCCTGCCAACTGAAAAAAAACTCATCGTATCAGGATCTAACTCTAGGTCATCACAAAACCCATCTATATAAGCTACAGAATGAACATTTCATACAAACCTCCCACAGTAATTAAACTTCACAGTACAAAGGTCAAATGCCATTCTGAGACAATAAGATATTCGTAGATTAACATATATTCTGTTTAACATTAATAATAAATTTATAATATAACACAACATGGCTTCACATGTAATTAGATGGGGCTAAATACAAACAAACAAACAAACAAAGAGACAAACATATGAGGAAAAAATAAAAAAGACAAAAAAATATACAATGCCAATGGCAAACAATATAAACCCACAACGAATCATCATACATTTAATTCATTAACACCTAAATTTATTTAAAAAATTCACACATTTGAGAGACCCACCAACCTCGACTTGTAAATTTGCTCCTTGTTGCTTGGCTTATCACGCAAAATTGATGCTTCCAATTGCTCAAAACCGATGCTTCCAATCGTTGTAATTGAGACCCCCCTAAATCTTCTCGTCGCAGACCCAATTGCAATTCCAGATATCCCAAACCATAAACACCCAAATAAGTAGAGTTTTTCACCTTTTTTTTTAACTCGAATTGCAATTCCAATTCGAACTCTCACTTTGAATCAAAACAAAACCATCAACCCGAATTGAAAATTGACGATGATGGATCCCAACGGTACCGTCGAACTGAAACTTAAAGTTTTTCACTTTTTTTTTCTTTTTTAACTTTTCACTTTCTTCTATTTTGTAAATAAGTAATTAATTTCCTTTTTTTGGCAAAAATTTATTTCCTTATTTGAATAATTTTAAAAAATAATTATTGTTTGGCTTTGCTATTAAATTTCATATGTCTTAAAAAAAGGGGACGATCAAGATTAAAATTCATGACACATGTCATATCTTAAAAATTCACGCGTCTAACTAGGAGTGTATATTGCACGCGCCAACGATAGTGGACGGATTTCCTTATTTGTTACAACCCGTGTAGGTTTAGTCCTGATTTGATACAGTTAAAAGGTTTGGTCTTCAAATGAACCGACCCATAAACGTTTAGTCCTGATTTGAGCATTTAGCCTTAAAAAAAAAAAGCCAAAATTTTTGGCTTTGGAAGAGGTAGGAGCCGAACTCCTTATCTTTTATTCTCTTCTTCCCATTTTCTTTGTTTTCTTTTTCCATTTTGCTCCAATTTTCAATCCTCTATAACTTTTTATTTCCCAACCAAATCAAGCAAAATAAACACTCTAAATCGTAGTGTTTTCCGAGCTCTACGCGATAATGGTGATCAATTTTGGAGGGAAGCAAGGGTTTGAGCTCAAATTGGAAGGAAAATTTCGAACTTTGCTTGGAGATTTGGAGAAAATTAGCCATCAATTGATTGAGCTTTCCTAGTATGTTAATCTATTTCTCTTTAGTTCTCAATTGATGTAAATTACATGCAATTTGATTTGGTTGATGGCTGAGTTCTTGAATTTGAAGAAAATGGGTATTAGGAGTTAAATTCTTGGATTTGAGTTTAAATTATGATTGAGAGGTATTGTGGTTGAGTTATGTGGTTTATTTTGGCTTTGAAATGAAGATGGAAATTTAAAGTGAAATTTCTAAGCTTGGAAGTAAATTTCAGAAATTTCTGCATAATAGTCCATTTCTAGACATTCTGATTTCATAGGTTTTGAATGGGCAAACGATCTCCTTTTGCCATGAAATTTAATTTGGAGAATCTTTGATGTGTTAGCTACAACTTTTGTTCACAAACCTTCTTCTAGAAATGCTTACATTTAAAGATATAAATTTTTTGAAATTTCTGTCGCCTGAAAAACATGAAAGTGATGACAGTAACTTTGATCCAATTTTCAACTAGATGGAGTAAGAATTAGAGTTTAGTGCAGAAGAACTTATTAAAGTAGACTCTTAGAGCTTTCCAACGACATATTAAATGCCTTAATCCGAGTTGTGGATTAAAATAGATGGATTTTTAAAGCCTAGGTAGAAAAACTGCCAAAGAGTGCAGCTCACCGAAATCTGGAAATTTCCAGATTCTGCAGCTTTCCGATGACCGGTCCGATAGTTGACTATTGACCGTTGACCGTTAACTTTGATCGACTGACCCAAAAGTTGACTTTTCTGGTTTTGTCCATTTTCAATCCCGAATTAATTCTAGACTATTTCTAAGCCCAATAAAGCCTATTTAGGTTTATTTTAAGTCATCAATTATATTTGTGAATTTCAAAATGATTTTAATGAAACTTAAATGCAAATTAGGAGCACCGACGATGGATCGTGGTGAGGGCTTCAGTGTGCAATTGATGGTTTTCGGGAGTATATGAATCTCCTGCCACTGTAAGTGGTTTGACCTCAATGTTTAGTGACATCGATGGCAAATGTTTTTAATTACTTTAAATTAAATGTTTTATATGTTTTAGGGTATAATGTACCACTACACAAGCATACATTTTTTATGTGGGCGGGTAAAATATCATATTTATAGGAAATATAATTGTTCAATGTTTTTATGCAAACCCGATCAAGGCACGATAAGAGTCCGTAGGTGGCTTGCCCGATTGAGGTATTTTATTTTTATATAAACCTAACCGTGGTGTAATTATGGTTCATGTGTGACCTGCCCAATTAAGGTATGATACTAGTCCATGAGGGACTACCCATGAGGGGTAAGTTGTGCTAGATATTGATGGCTTGTGGACGCTCCATTGGGCAGGCACAAATGCATCCTCCTGGGACTGTGAGGCACGGAGGGTGACACGCCTAGAGCACTTGTAGTCATTGAGATGACGAACGGCAACGTTGGGAGAAAAGGGCATAGTATATGTATAAATATTTTAAAATAAATAATGATTTGATGAGAATTTCTTCCAACGGTTCTAGTTCATTGACGGATGAGACTCGGTCAATTTACATTGCCCTAAGTAAATCATTTTGAGGAAAATGATTTTTGGTGGGAAATTTTACAAAGTAAAAAGATAATTTATAAATTGGTTTTGGAATTATTACATCCCCCACCATCTTTGGTCTTTTACATTGTTTCAAAATTACATCACTGAGTCTTTGGACTCACCCTGTGGTTTATTTACATTTTTTAGGCTTTGAGACTCATTGAGGAGAAATTAGCTTGTAAAGCACACGGATTAACTTTTAGCTTGTGTAGGTTTTCTACTCTTAGCATTAGTGATCCACTGGTGTATTTTTATTCCACTACAGTATGTTTTATGATTTCACTCTGCACACATGTAAGCACATTTTGTTGTGATATTTTAATATTTGGGGGACTTTATTTATTATATAAATATATTGTTTAAAGATATATTTTGTATATTAAAATATTATTTTTTAAATGGTATTTGATATTTATATTTATGCTTGATATTCAACGCTTGGCACTTGTAGACACTTATTTTTAACTTTAGTTGATTAATTAATCGATTAATTAATTAACAAAATTGGCTATTCTTAAATTTCATTACACTTACCTTTTCTAAGTTTAATTTATTTTTTTCCATTTGTTTATGTTATTATTCTTGTTATTATTATTACCATTATTTCCTTTTTATCTTATTTTAACTTAATTTTATTACCTTGCAGGTAATTTTGGACCAAGACAAGAACGCCAGTCAAGCCAAAGGCTAACCGAGTCAACTCGAGTATGATGTAATATATATATATATATATGTGTGTGTATATATATATATATATTTATATGTATATGTATATTTATAAATATATATTTCCATATATGAACATAGATATACATATATATTTATGTATATATATAAATGTATGTTTATATGGGTATATATTCATAGATGTATACATATATATCTAAATACATATATATATACATGTATATATACATATATACATGTCAAAAGCCACTGTCCACTAGGGAACAAAGAAAACAGCGACGAACAACTCTCTCCGTTATTTCTTCTCGTACTCAGTTCATTTTTAGTTGCATTGTGAAAGCGAGAGAGAGAGAGGGGGGAGAGATTTTTCTCTATGCATTTCTTCTGGAAGTCATGGAGGAGAGGCCAGAGACAGAGTTGATATCGATCCCACCAACCCCACGTGTGTCAACACCGGAGATACAGACGCCGTCAGGGTAGAGGTCGCCTAGGCCGACTTCCAAGGAGGCAAAGTCGTCTACAGCATGGACTCCGATGTCGTTTATATCTCCCAGGTTTCTGAGCCCCATCGGGACTCCAATGAAGAGGGTTCTGATCAATATGAAAGGTTACTTGGAAGAAGTGGGTCATCTCACTAAGCTCAACCCTCAAGATGCTTGGCTTCCAATCACCGAGTCACGCAATGGGAACACTCATTACGCCGCCTTTCATAATCTGAATGCTGGGTTGGCTTCCAAGCTTTGGTCTTGCCTGTAGCTTTTGCTTTTCTTGGCTGGAGTTGGGGTATATTGTCTTTGACTATAGCCTATTGCTGGCAACTTTACACCTTATGGATTCTGGTTCAATTACATGAAGCTGTCCCGGGAAAGAGGTACAATAGATATGTGGAGCTCGCACAAGCAGCTTTCGGAGAGAGATTAGGAGTTTGGCTTGCTCTCTTCCCAACGGTTTATTTATCAGCAAGAACTGCAACAGCTTCCGTGCTACAGCAAGGACAGCTTCTTCTACCGCGCATGCACTCCATGCAATAGCTATAACCACAACAACCACACCACCGTCCGACAGCCACCACCACTTATACGCCGCATCCTCATGCTTAACATCATCTTTTGCGCTGTGGCAGTCTCGGCAACTTTTTTTTTTATCTGCAATCCCCATGCTTCTGGCTTTCAAGAGAGCAGCAGAGTCACTAGAGAGGTTGATGGATGTCGCCAGGGAAGAGCTTCCTGACACAATGGCTGATGTTCGGTTGTCAGGCATGGAGATTAGTGACTTAACAATGGAGCTTAGTGATATGGGGTAGGAGATTACTCAAGGCGTTAGAAAGCCAACTAGAGATGTTCGCTAAGCTGAGGAGAGATTACGTAGGTTAACAAACATTGCTCCAAAAGGGGCTAGCCAATCCGAATATTGAGGCGTCAGAGTCAGCATAGGCTCGACACGCAAGAAGCCAGGTTGCTCAACTGTTCTCCTTCCGGCCAGAGTGTTTCAGGATTTGAACTTAAACCTTGATGAGATTGGTGCTCAGCCCCAGCTTCATCCTCGGTTTAATGCAAGTTTCACTGCCGATGCTGCTGCCTTGAGGCTAAAAAGTAAGCTGAGGTCGCGGGAGGAGAGAAGGCAAAGTCACGTTCTTGGCTTTTCTTCCGCCATGGCAGCTGGAGGTGGAGATGAAGTTGCACCCCACCAGCAACAGTTACAGCAACAAGCAGCCACACCGCCGACACTCACAACAGCAGCGACACTCACTGCCTCCTTAGCAGCCCCACGCGTCTGACAAATCTCGTCGTACTTAACTTCAGACTCTCCTCACCAATTTTTAACACACCCTCATCTCTTTCCTCTTTGTTCTCTTCAATCCATACTGCTTAGAGCGCTTGTTGAGGATGTGCAGTGGCTCAAAGAGTGAACTTGTGGCCTTAGGTTTCATCATGGAAGTTGGATTATATGAGCATAAAGCTCAGGCTTTGTATAAGTGCTCAGTGAAGTAGAAGAAACGGGTTTGGATTTTAATGAAGCACGCTTTTGGTATGATAGAAAGGTGGGGTCGAGAAAGATGGCTTTTGAAGAGAGGACTCCTTTGATAATCGCTGCCATGTTTGGTAGCCTTGATATTTGGAAGCACATCATTGGAAGTGGCAAGGTTGATTTGAATGGAGCTTGTGGTAAACGGTCTAGCAAAATATGATGAATGGTGTGCTAATATTGATGGAAGAGAGGAGAAGGTTGAAGTCTGTAGAGCTTGAAGCCAAGAAGGCTCGGCTGAGAATGTGGATAAACTATGTACCCCCTGCAAGCTCTATCAACAACGGCAATCATGCATCCACAGCATAAACAAAGCAGACAACGGCCGCAGCAACAAAGCAATCGACAGCTTCATGATTATTCGGCTTTTGGCTCCATGTCTTCTGTTTCTTTTCGGCTCCATGTTTTATGGGTTTTGTCTGGGGAAGGAAGCACGACTGGAGTTTCAAAATAAAAGAGGAAGGCTGGAGCATTCTTCCAAAGGAAGAAAAAAAAGAAGAAAAAGAAGGAGAGAGCACGAGGAGGAGAGAGCACGGAGAAGGGAAGAGTTTCAGCCTTCTTTCAAAAACAGAGAAGAAAAAAAATAGAGAAGAGAGGAAGGAGCACACAACGGAGGAAGGCTGTAGCATTTTTTCCTCAAATTGAGACTTCAGCATTTTTTCATTTTTTTTTAAGAACAAAACAGAAAAAAAATAGAGAGAGGAGAAGAGAGAAAAAGAGTCCAAGAAGAAAGGGAAGAAATTTTTTCTTCTTATTCTTGATTTATTTTAAACAGATTGGCTAGAGAAAATAGAGAAAAAGGCTTGTTGTTCATCAATTTTTAGCCATTCTTTTCTCCACAAAGCCATTATTGTCTTTTCTTTGTTTGTTTTGGTACAAAACTTCATCTTTTTAGGTAAAGTTCTTAGCTTTATTTTCAAGATCATTTCTTTTTACTTTTAATACAATATTCTTGCTTTGTCTTATTAAATTTGTTAACTTTCTTTTTTATGATGATGTTTATGATTTATAAAGCTTTTGTATATTGCTAAATAATTTGCTTAGTTTAATATATGCTTCTAATATATTCAAGATGATTTTTTTTTACTTGCTTATTTATTTTATGTTATTTTTTGTTAATGTGTTATTTCTCTTAATTATTTACATGATTATGCAAAAAGTTCCTAACTTTCATTGTTTTGTATTCTTGTTTATTATTTTTCAAACTTGCTTTACCCATTCCATGTGTTTGCTTAGTTGAAAGTCTTAATCTTGATTAAAAAGATTGTATTTTTGAACTTATATTCACATTCTTGTTTGATTAAAAATATAATTTTGATTATAAAGATCATAACTTTAAGTTGATTAACTTGTTTGCTTAGTTAAATGTTAAGCTTAGGATTAAAAATTGCACCTTTTTGCTTGTGGATATTTTAGCTTGATTAAAAATGAAAGCTTGGTTAATAAAAATTGAATCTTTAAGTTTATTTTATTTTTTATTTTTATTTAAATAGAAATAATCTCTGATTTTTTTTACTAAAAAATTGAATTTTTAAACTTATATAAATGCATATTTAGTTTAATATTTAAATTTTTTATCATAGAAATTATCTTTTTGCCCTTGAATATGTGTTTTGTCTAATATAAAATTTATGCTTGCATATAAAATTACCTCTTTGCCCTTATGGATATGTTAGCTTAATTAGTAATTATATCATGTGTTAAATTACTGTTTTGTCCTTTTATGTATGCTTTTTAATTAAAAATTTAATCTTGTATGTAAAATTACCCTTTTTTGCCTTTGCATGTATTTTTGCTTAAGTAGAAATTATATCTTACATTAAGTCACCTTTTTGCCCTCATATGTATGCTTAATTAAAATTTAATCTTGATTAAAAAATTACCTTTTTACCCCTGTATATATGTTTATTCAATTATGAATTAAATTTTGCATGATATTAATCTTTGACCATGAATATGTATTTGTTTAAATTAAGCTTACTTATTTGTGTTAAATTAATTGTTATGTAATTTGATCTTATAAAAATTGATTTTAAATTTCCATGTCCTATTTATTTTATCATATCATATTGTGTAATTAATTGTGTATGTATATACTAACCCATGTTTCCTTGTCTCATTCATGCATAATTAAAATTAGAACATTGGTTTTCAAAAATTCATATGCATGGGGTAACTAAAAGATGCCTCGGGAGTCTGAGGTTTTTGAAGGTTTTTTCCGATGAGATGTTTTCTCGGTGTCTAATCGGGAGTCCGATCGGGCCCGGGAGAATTTTTCATCCCTTCAAAACTAAAAATATGTTTTTCATGTAATTTTCATAAAAAGCATGCATCATGTTTATGATTTTCTTTAATTTCTTAAAATTTGCGAATGAACTCAAAAAATTTTTCTTTTTATAAAAATGAATGTTAATTCCAAAATCTTTTATTTTTATTTATTTTATTTTTACTTTTATGTTTTATTTTTATTTCATTTTAAGAAAATCTCTCGTTTAAGAGGCCTAATTAAATTAAAAGGAATGTTTATTCCAACATTAATTTCAAAACATATTTTAAAAGTTTTTTGAGAGATCTTAACTACTCAATTATAGTTAAGGCCTCTCAAATTAATCCAAATTTTATTAAAAAACCATTTTCAAAATTTCTTTTCTTATTTTATTTATTTTTATTTCTTTCCAATGAAAGGGAATATTTATTTTCTTTTGATATTTTTTTAATTTTCCAAAATACCGTTTTGGGAGGGCTTTAGTATATTTAATTAATTAAGACTCTTCAAGTAAACTTCATTTTTATAAAAATCCATTTTTAACTCCAATAAAAGGAATGTTTATTCTTTAAATCTTTAAAATTCTTTTTTTAAAAAATTAGTTTTAATTTGATAAAAAGGACATTTATTTTTTGAAAGGTCTTAATTTATTAATCTACTAAGGTTTTCCTATTAAACTAAATCTTTGTCAAACTATTCCCTTTATCAAATTAAAAGGAATATTTATTCCGACATTGTTTTAAAATTAGATCTTTCTAAGAGATTTTAATTTGAGAAATCATAATTAAATTCTCTTAACGTGATTTTCAAAACATGAATTTAAAGATGTTTATCCCAACCTCTTTGTAAAATATTTTCTAGAATGTTTCAATTAATATTCTCATAATTGAGACATTCTAAAATTAAAATTAAACCCTTGTTTTTCAAAAGGATATTTATCCTCATTTTTTTTTAAATTTGACTTTGATTTTTGAAGAACATTTATTCCTATTTAGAAATTGAATCTCCATTCTAAGTACGAAATTTCTTCAGATTCAAAATTGGGCTATAGATTTTCACATCAAAAGGAATGTTCATTCCGACATTAAGTCTTTAAATTTCGAATTTAGTTTTTATAATGGGATGTTTATCCTACATTAAAAGGAATATTTATTCCGACATTTAAAATTATGTTTTTTCTTAGAATGATTTTAAAACATTTTATTATCATTTTCCAAGTAAAATATTTCAAGGCTTTTGTGGTACCGATTTCCGGGCGTCTCGGGGGTGCTAATCCTTCCTCGAGCGTAACCGACTCACGAACCTAAAATCTTTTTCGTAGACCAGTTTCTTTCCTTAACTTGACGTAATCTTTCTAGATTTATATTGGGTTAAACAAGTAGGTGACTAACCACACCTATTAAAAATAAAAGGTTAGTGGCGACTCCATTTGTTTTTAGACTGTTTAGTCCCAAATATTTTTCACGCCATATCATTTATCGTCGGAGCGGTAAAACGTCTCGACAGCACTGTTTCAGATACGTGGGCGCGTGACATGTACTTCAAGGCAGTGCGATGGCTACCACGTGACCGAGCCTGTGGGTTGAGGCGTGACACAGAATGCTTTTGAATTTTGTACCTATATCTTGCAGATAGCTCTTCACAAACATAACGGAGAGTTTCCAAGGAAGTCTATTTCACAGAATACCAAGCTGGAGTATGGTAGGGGCAGAGGGAATTTTCGGTGGAGCAGTGAAGTGCATAGAGATCGAAAAGAACAACAATGAGGAAAGTATTCTACTGGGTTGACATTGACACCAAAGGCGGAAAGCTAAGGAAGCAGATGGGATTAGATAACCCAGTAGTCCTAGTCATAAATGATGGATACTAGGCATTGTGCGTATCAACTCGTGCAGTGCTATAGTTAACATATTAAGTATTCTGCTTAAGGAAAACGTTCACAAGAATGAACTCAAAAAAACTGATAAAGGCCCGTACAAGTGGTGGAGCATATGGTTTAACTCAATGCAAAGTGAAAAACCTTAGCAAGGCTTCACATGTTGCGAATCCTCTTAAAAGAGAGGGGTGCTTTCGTCAACGTAGACACATATAGTGCATAGATATCATCAGTTTTTGCCGTAAGGTCCTGGATTAAGTCCCATAACGAGTGCAAACCTCGTGTTTAGTTGCCATCGTTAAGTTTGGAACCTTGAACAGACTGCCAGTGATAAGCTGGAGCAATGTAAGGATGAAGTCAAGTCATCATGCCTCTTATGCCATGGGTGACACACGTGCTCCAATGGATAGGACAAAGGGTCACGATTCCGCGGGGATGAGCTAACTTTAAAAACCTATCTTCAGTTCGGATTGCTGTTACTTGCCTGCCTGAAGTCAAAATCGCTAGCAATCACCGATCCACCATACAGTGGTGAATTCGTTCCCGGGCCCTGTACACATCGGTCGTCATATTGTCAGAGCTGCCCCTGCCTAAAGGCTAGTAATTGGAGTGAAGATGTAACAAGGTAGCCATACTAGAAAGTGTGACTGGATCACCTCATTTTCAGAGAGAGCGAATGCTTGTTGGTAGTTGGTTTAACACTACTTCACACCTAAAAAAAGCAAGTTACGTCTCAATGCAAGTTGAAAATGGAAACCTTTTTTCATTTCTTGACGGCGAAGTAAGACCAAGCCCATGAGCTTATTATCCTAGGTCAAACCAAGTTGATAGGATCCTCTTTTATGCCTCCAAGTCCCTCTCATATGACTACATGGGGGTATAAAAAGGAAAAAGAAGGATATGATTTTTCTTGTTTTTGGCATAACGGGCCCCCAATAGGAAACTTGTAAGACGTGCTATCACATTAGTGGTAGAGCGCACCTCTGACAATTGTGTCACTATGCCTAGGCTATAAGGGCTCTCAACTACTTGGATAGTTCAATGTGTTCATCATTACCTAACCTTGAGATGTAGATCATCCAAGGCACATTAGCATGGTGTAATTTTCCTATTTAAATAGGTTGAAACCAAACTTCTCCTTAAGAGGATAGATAGGGCGATTTAGGTGAGATCCAATGTAGATTCAACTTTTCATTCACTTGTGAGATCTGGGCGATCTGAGAGGGACCACCACGGCTTCTCTCTTCTCAATAATTTATACATTCCTTATCAGTGTATGGATAGCTATCTCTCAAGCATAGGTTTATGTTCGACCTCAATGGGGAAATAAAATGGAGCACCTAATAATGTATCCTCACAGACCAAGAACTACGAAATCGCCCTTTTCATTTCGAGGTGATGGAAAGATTGTACCATTCAAGCCTTCTTTTTTCATACTTTTCCAAGAGGTCTAGAGAAAGTTGCAATCAATAAAGTTCTTTCAGGATCCTCTCTTCCCGAAAGAAAAAGCACGAAATTTGTTCCTTTCCGTATGAACCAAGATATTGGACCTAATCGTAAGAAGAACGCTTGCTTGATAAATAATTTATTTTTTAGTCTTCAACCCCTTTAGTCACTATGAACATCCTTAATCAATGCAATTGGATGTGTCTATTTATCTATCTCTTAACTCAAAATAGAAGTAGGTTTGAAAAAAGGATTTTAGAGTGTTTAGGGTTGGGCTAAGGGGTCTTTTAACACCCTTTTTCTTTTTTTCTCATCATAGTTATTTTTTATTTCACAAAATACTTGCCATGGTAAGGAAGAGTGGGAACAAGCACACTTAGAAAGTACGGTAGGGGAACCTTCCACCTTAGAGGGAAGCATCTGTGCAAGAGGGAATAGACTAAGTAGAAGTGAAAATGTCAGTTTAAATACTACAAACATTGGTGAAAATCCAATGCCCCGGAAACCCAAGGGTTCCTCTGCAAGGTTCGTCCATGGAGCATGAGTTAGGGTCTAAGATCAAGCCGAAAGGCATAGTCTATGGATAATAAGTAAATATTCCTATATTATCCCTTGTTGGTCCCGAGGGACAGATGAGGCTAGGTTAGCCGAAAGATAGTTACTGGTTCAAGGACGCTAAGTGCCCTTGCTTTCTCAGGGTAAGAAGGGTAGAAAAAAAAATGCCCAAAGCCAATGTTCGAGTACCGTTTAGATTAAGGCCCGAGTATCGAGCCTTGACAAAGAAGTAAGCCTGTTTAGAAAACGAGCCAAGCCTTGGTATTAGATGTTAAAGCCCGAGCCCGGCATGTTTTTCATATAATATAGTTTATATATTTTTTGTTTCTGGAAATATTAAGCATGTATATAAGATAAGTATTACATGTTAGATATATTTTTTATATAAATAAAATCCTACAAAATTCTACAAAATATTTTATAATTCTTGTTTTTTTAAAGAAAATAATGTTTTAATTCTTATTTTTCTCTTGGCAAAAAAAGAAATTCTTATTTTTCTAATTTTTATTTAAGGTAAAAACATTGGACTAGCTTTTGTACGAGCATTGGACAAGTATATTAAAATCTATGTGGGCTTTGGATATAAGGTCAGGCTCAAATAGTTAAGCCAAATCAGGCTTGGATAAGCCAATTTTGTGTTTTTCTTTGGCCAAAGCCCAACCTGACCCATCGAATATTGAAATTTCTATTTTATAGATGATTTATAAATTTTTTTTAGTGTAATATTTCAATTGTCTAGCATTACCTAAATTATTATTAATATTTATTTAAAATTAACATTTTATTTGGCCCCTAAGAAAAAATTTCTGATTCTATCCCTGATATATATTTATATTGATGCCTTGCTGTATATTATATATACGTTGATTAGTATCTGCTATTCACAATTACAATTTCTTTTATCAATGTGCTGCATTATTATTATTGCTAAAATTGCCAACATTACTAATTAGCCAAAATTTGTCCAACACTTTTCAGTTGACTGCTGCCTCCTCCTATTTGCGCTCGATGTTGGGTGAATCTCGACCATGCAGCACGTATTTTTGGGCTTTAATGACGGTTGCTGCAAAATGTGACTTCAACTCAACAGCACGTGATTTCAACTCAGCAGCACGTGCAGCTCTCCTTGGTGAAAGTTCAAGAATTGAGCTTCCCTGGGCTTTTACAAAACAAACAGTAGTGCTAATGCTTTTCTTAGAGTCTGACACTTGTGGTGGCTCGAAGGTTCGGATGCCGTTTGCTTTTCATGAATATCAAGAGAGATTTTTAGAGTGATTTGAGGTAGCGGGGTGGTGGTTTTTTTCTGGGTTTCTAACGGTTTGCTCTTGGTGTTGCTCTTTGCTGAGGCAGAGATGTAAACAGGTTGTCTACAGTTGGCCACTGCTTTAGCCTGATGAGGAAGTGTTGGCTGAGAATGGGGATGTTTATGGCTAGTTTTTGGTTTCAGTTTGGGCTTGCGAAAATTGGCAAGAGCTTCGGCAAAACTCATGATCTTAAACCTGGGTGGGTGTCGGTTTTCAAGAAAGGGTGAGTATGAGTTTTAAAGAAATCCATTGTCCTAGGATCGACCTTGGTATGGGGTGAAAACTATCACCAACCAAACATTCATGTCAAATCATCAAGAATATTTAGATCTATGCGGAAGCGTACCTAGATCCATGAAGAAAGCTTGATTTTGTGGTTATTGTCTTCCAAGTTAATATGCAGTCTTTGCTCTCTGGAAAGAGTCGTAACTTTTATAATTGATAGGATGTCAGAAAAGAGAAAATTTTTGTACGCATATGACTTGGGATCAAAGGACGACAAATTAAGGAGCTTGTTGATTACCAAGAGCGATCTCGGTGTATTTGTATGCCTAATACAAAAGAGACATCACCAAGATCTTTCATTTCAAATTTCTTTGTCAGAAAGCTCTTGGTTTCATATAACAAGCCTATATCGTTGCTGGCAAGCAGTATGTCATTGACATATAAAATTAGAAAAATACACTTACTTCCACTGAACTTGTGGTATATACAATCATCAATTGCATTTATCTCAAAACCAAATGAGACAACAACTTGATGAAATTTATAATACCATTGACGAGAAGCTTGCTTGAGCCCATAGATGGATTTTTTTTTAATTTCCAAACCATTTGCTTTGTATCTCCGAACATAAAGTTTTCTGGCTGCACCATATAAATCGTCTCATCAATGTCGCCATTGAGAAACTCTGTCTTAACATCCATCTGATGTAACTCAAGTTCAAAATGTGCCACTAATGCCATTATTGTCCTAAAAGAGTCTTTCGAAGAAACAGGAGAGAAAGTCTCTTTATAGTCAATACCTTCTTTTTGTGTGAAGTCCTTTGCAACAAGACGAGCCTTGTACCTTTCTATATTAGCTCTCAAATCCCTCTTGGTTTTAAATATCCATTTTGGGTTTCGTACCTTTAGGTAATGATACAAGGTCCCAAACGTCATTGTCCTTCATGGACTTCATCTCTTCATTCATGGCATCGATCCATTGTTGAGAGTTAGAACTTTCAATGGCTTGATGGAAGTTGATTGGATCATCTTCCATGACACCAATGTTAACCTCATGTTCTTGAAGAAATACAATATAATAATTCGAAATTGCATTTCTTCTCTCCCTAGTGGATCTCCTTAATGGCATAATTTCTTGAGGTTGTAGAGTTTGTTCTTCTGGAACAAGTTGTTGGACTTAAGCAAGAGGTTCAATAACATTGTCTTGATCAGGAATTGCTTCTTGAACAATATTAGGAATTGAAGCCTGACCCTGATCATTTTCAAAAGCAATTAGAGGAATTTCGACACATTCCTTTTCAAAGACAAAGTCCTTAATTCCTTTTTCCCTCGTAAACTCAACATTCTCAAAGAACCGAGCATTTCCCGTCTCAAACATTGACTTAATAGTGGGATCATAAAACTTGTAGCCCCTTGACCTTTCGGAGTATCCAACAAAATAGCAACTAACCGGTCTGGAATCTAGTTTTTTTTCATTTGGCCTATTTGGCCTTGCCTTAGCTGGACAACCCCAAATGTGCAAGTGATTTAAACTGGGCTTCTTGCCCGTCCAAAGCTCATAAGGGGTTTTGGCAGTTGCTTTTGTTGGAACCCTATTGAGTATGTAAGCTGCAGTCTTTAGTGCTTCTCCCCAAAGAGATTCTGGTAAAGTAGAATGACTAATCATACTCCTTACCATGTCCTTTAATGTCCTATTTCGCCTTTCAGCAATACTATTCATGCTAGGAGATCTTGGCATGGTGTACTGTGGGACAATACCACACTCTTCGAGGAACTTAGCAAACGATCCTGGACATTGTTCACCTGATTCGTCATATCTACCATAGTATTCACCCTCACGGTCAAATCTGACACTTTTAATTCTTTTGTTGAGTTGATTCTCAACTTCAGCCTTAAAATTTTTGAACACATCCAGAGACTGAAACTTCTCATGAATGAGATATAGGTAGCCATAACGTGAAAAGTCGTCTGTGAACGTAATAAAATATTGTTGACCATTCTAAGAAGCTGTATGGAATAGCCCATAAATATCTGTATGTATTAGTTCTAAGACGTCCATTGCCTGTTGGCAACTAATCTCTTGAGGTTTGTCTATTTCCCCTTAATACAAGCAAGACAATTTTCAAAGTTTGTAAAATCAAGGGGATCAAGAATCCTCTCAGACACAAGACTTTCAATTCTTTGTTTAGAGATTTGACCTAAACGCCTGTGCCATAATAAAGCAGAATTCTCATTGGTTAATTTTCTCTTTATGCCTCGATACACATGCAAGGTTTCATTATATGAGGCAATTGTATCAAGTAAATATAGGTTATCAACAAAAGATAAAGAATTGGCACCAATAACATTTGAATTTTGAAAAAGACTAAACTGACTATTTCCAAATGAACAAGAGTAACCAAATTTGTCCAATACGGAAATAGAAACCAAATTCCGTCTAAATGACAGTACAACATAAGTCTTATTCAAATCCAAATAATAACCAGTCTTTAACAATAACCTAAAAGTTCCAATAGCCTCAACTTTCACTGATTTACCATTGCCCAGATAGATGTATCTTTCACCATCAATTGGCTTTCGGTAGTTCAGGCAACCCTGCATAGACACACTTATGTGAGTAGTAGCACCAGAATCTAGCCACCAAGTGTGTATAGGTACCGAAGTTAAATTAACCTCAGAACAAACCAAAGTGAGAAGTGTACCTTTTTTTACATGTCATGCGCGATATTTGGTACAATCATTTTTCCTGTGTCCACTAGCTTTACAGAAACAATAGGTAAATACCTCACCCTATTGGTTCTGTTTCTTTTCTGGTGGAACATCTGCAGCCTCCTTACCCTTCTTCCATTTCAAGTTATTGTCCTTAAAGGTACTAGCCAAATGAGCACTTTCTATCTTCTCTTGCTTCAACCTTTCTTCTTCTTGCACATAATGAGAGATGAGCTCATTAAGAGTCCAACTCTCCTTTTGACAGTTATAACTAAATTTAAACTGATTGAATTGTGCAGGAAGAGAGAGCAAAACTAAATGCACAAGCAAGTCCTCAGACAGTTCCAACTCTAGTGCCTTTAGCTTTGAAGCAAGATGAGACATCTCTATGATGTACTCTCTTACATTACCTTTTCCTTTATACCTCATTGAAATGAGATTTACCAAAATCGTACTTGTTTTAGCCTTTTCTCTTTTGGCAAACCTCTTTTCAATTTCCTTAAGGTAATCTTTGGTAGTAGTAACCTTTTCGGACATAATGCCTTTGAAGGTTTCCGGAATTGCACGCTTTATGATCATAAGACTTATGTGATTAGAACGTTCCCACTTCTCCATGTCCATCTTATCATTAGAGGAACTGTCAACCGTAAGGTCTGTGAGTCGTTCTGTCCTTCACGCAAGGTCTAGATCCATAACACCGAGAACAATCATAACGTTCTTTTTCCATGCTTTAAAGTTCATGCCACTAAGCATGGGAATGGAATTTAAGCTGGCAGTAATAGTAGATGTAGAACTAGCAACTGTATAGAGAACAAAATAAGCAGAATATGCTCACATTAATTCCATATAATAACCATATATTCAAATAATGGTAAACCCCATCATAAGATACCTAGCACAACATTAATATCTAGTCTTTGGACAAAAATATTAACTGTAAGTGGTACTCTTTGTGTAGTAATCAAATATTGACAATAAGATCTTGTCAAACAATTAACCTTTCTTTGGACCGATTAATTGTTCACATGGAAAACTGAATAATTGTCACATATTTATTACCACAAGTGCACATGTATTTTGGCCAAATATTGACCCTCCTTTGGGCTGGTCAATATCCGCATGAATTACATATACACAACCATAAAAGAGGCTACTTTGGTAGCATGTTGTTTCAATCAACTTATCTCATAATATTAATAAAATAATAATACCAAAATTTGAATAAGTTCCTTAGACCAATCAACGTAAACATTGATTGAATTAACCTTTTCTAGATATACAATATTCAATTTTAAATACATGCTGAATATTAAAAGCCACATCAGCTGAATATTAAAAGACAAAACACCATCAGTCGAATATGCAAATATCCATTTCAAACAAGCATCCATCATGTATTTCAATATTGTATATTTAATATGTTAACAGATTCCAACACAAGGCATAAAACGTAAAAGTCAAATCTGAAACAAATAATCCAAACTCCAAAGCCATATTTTACGCCTAAAATCAAAATTGGCCAAAGGCCGAAACTTTTAATGGCTTAGGCCTTAGCCGAAACTTTGTTTAGAAACTTTGTTTCCAAACTTTCATGAAAACCGAATAGAATTCAAAAGAAAATTATCCGGAAATTGAAGCCATATTCGTTAATAAACTAAATCCATGAAAAAACCGAATCCATGATTATGGAAGACAAAAAACAAATTGATTCCCAATGGTCTAACATGAAGAAGCCTTGATGCCACTTGTTAGAATACTTTATTTCTAATTTGGTGAAAACTATCACCAACCAAACATTCATGTCAAATCATTAAATATATTTAGATCTGTGTGGAAACGTACCTAGATCCACGAAGAAAGCTTGATTTTGTGATTATTGTCCTCCAAGTCAATATGCAGTTTTTGCTTTCTGGAAAGAGTCGTAACTTTTCTGATTGATAGGATGTCAAAAAATAGAAAACTTTTGTACGCATATGACTTGGGGACCATAATCCTAATTTATATCCTTAGTCTAATTTTTATTTTAACTCATCATAAAAATAGAAATTAATCTTTTGGGTCTCTACACATTAAAGTCCATACTCTATCAGATGTCTAGTCCAAAACTTTAAACCTTATTGATCATTTTAATTGGGCTTAACCTTATGATAACCCATAATATATAATTAATATAAATATATGAGCCCACATATTGAATTAAATCCAACAGAATTTTCACACTTCTTAATCTCCATATTCATCAACTTTGTCCAATTTTCTAATACTTCTTAACTCAAAACTCAAAACTCAAAACAGAAATTGGGAAAAGAGCATAGAGCAAGAGAGCAGAGAAACTTACGATTTTTAGGTTTTCTTTCGATAGGGCAAATATATTCAAGAGAATTTCGTTTGTCCTTGATATATATAGATATATATATATATATATATATATATATATATATATATATATTGTAGTTTGCGTCCTTATGGTGCTAGGAGACTTCAACCTCATTACCTAAGGCAACGATCGAATTGATCCAAGGGACAAACGCACGCCCTCCAAAGCCCTTTTTGTTCCTATCTTTTAATTGTTTGTTTAATTATTTTTCTTCTTAATATTGTTTCTTTTTCTCTTCAATAATATTTCATTTTTTAATATTTCTATTTTCTCAATTAAATAAACAAATGAATACATAAATATGAAAATATGAATAATTGGCGTAAACAAGGACACAAACAAGTAATATAATATGTAAATTCTTTCACTCAATAAATATTTTTATTTTAATTTCATAAAATTTCAACCAAATTACAAAATAATTTAATTTAATAAGTATAAATTTTGATATTACTATCTTTAACCTTTTCTATGGTCAGCAATATACATTAAATAAAATTATTTATAGTTCTGTACCCAATTTGTTCATCATACTAGTCTTTATCTCTTGATCTCTCCTCTAAGTTCTTAATAATCTTACCACTATGGTGATTGTCAGGACACCTCCACATTTTCCAATCTCATAATCACCAATCTTACTGCAACATTATTGATCATTCTATAGGGATATCTCTTTCTCTTTTCATCTTTTCAACGAATTTAATCCACATTGGATAACTCTACTTAATTTTGTACAAAACAAACCCTATATAGGATTCTTCCCATATACTATTTTGGTTTCAATGCTTGTTTATGGTTTTGGCAAGAAAAAGAAAAAGAAAAAAAAAAAAAAACTTATGGGTATATATCTGTTTTTTTTTTTGGTACAAAAGATGCCAAAATGGCCTACATTCTCACAATGGGAATACCATTAACATCACTCTCTAACAGAGGAACTAAATCCAAAGGAGGAGTACTCAAAATACTAGTACCATGCCTGCAACTTTGAGCCAGATTGGCAAGAAAATCAGCACAACGGTTACCCTCCCGGTAGATGTGACGGACCTCTGAGACCCAGCCTTCACCTATTATATGCTTAGCATCATGGACCAAGACCGAATAAGGGTGTGACAGGGGAACATCCTCTTTAAGAAATTGCACCATTAAAGCTGCATCTAACTCGACAATTATCTTTGACAAAGCCATACTTTTAGCAAGTAATAACTCGGCCCTTAGACCCCAAAGCTCCGCTGAAAGGCTGTCTGTATGTCCTATATTCAAGACAAACCCTTTAACCCAATGACCATGATGGTCTCGGATTAAACCTCCAGCTAAAGCAGAACCATTACCTGCATGAAAGAACCCATCTGTATTAAGTATAAAACAACCCTGTTCAGGTGGTTTCCATTTCACAAACTTTGGCAATCGGTTACTAATTCTCCGAGCTCCAAGAGCTAGACAAGCTTCTCGCGCCATTCTTCTAGCCATAGACCAAACAGTACTGGGATGGGCTAGCTTTTGCTGAAAAACTAACTCATTTCTACTTTTCCAAATAAACCAAAGGGTGAAGACAAATTGGGATTCCCATGGTACCTCATTAAAAATCAGTTTCTTACTGTGACAGTTATTAAGTAGCCAATCTTGCAAATTCAAAGAGAAGAAATCATTACCCGAACTTCCAAAGGCCAGCCAACAATGCCAAACTTCCCGTGCAAAGAAGCAATCACGGAAAAGATGCAAAGCTGACTCATCTTTAGCCTTACAAAGTGGACAAAGAGCGCACTCCATCATATGTTTCTTGACCCGGTTGACATTTGTGTTTAACTTATCCCTAAACAGCAACCAAATGAAGAAACGAATCCTTTCTGAGCAAAGAAGCCGCCAAATCCATTTGAAACTTGACTGATTATTATCATGAACCTTCTGTTGCTGTAAAAGATTATAGGCTGAACTGGCTAAAAACATACCAGAATTTTCTCCTACCCAGATTTTTCTATCAGGAGCACCATCAAAGGAAGGAATAGGCACGTCATAAATTTCTGGTAATAATTCCAACGGTAACATGTCCTTGACTGCCTCCAAATTCCACATTTTGTCATCATCTATCACATCTGCAACCCTCAGACCAAGATGATCTTCGGATAGCTGACCGGTTGCAAATTGTATAAGTGGACCTTTACCAACCCACCAATCAGTCCAAAAGTGTATTTTTACTCCTGAGCCAATCAACCATTTACATCCCAACTCCACTAATCTTCGACATTTCAAAATTTCTCTCCAAGTAGAAGAGGCAGTGACATTCCTATGGCATGACTGGAAATTTCCATCTCTAAAGTATTTCCCAATTAACACTCGGCAAGCCAACGAATTATTATCATTAGCCAACTTCCAACCAATCTTCGACAACAGAGCCATATTGGAATCCTTAGCTGTTCGAAGACCTAGTCCTCCACTTCTTTTAGAGGTACATACCGAACCCCAGTTTACTAAATGACCACTTGCATTGTCCTCACGACCCCCCCAAAGGAAGTTCCTTGCTATCCGATCAATCTGTTGGCAAGTAGAGATTGGAAGCAACGCAGTTTGCATGGTATAAACGGGTAAAGCATTTAGAGTCAACTGGACTAAAGTTCTTCTACTTGCTTTAGATAACACATTCTTCTTCCAAGATGACATTTTACTGCGCATTTTTTCCAAAATATCCACATACAAGTGCTTGGAGACCCGCCCATGGACTATTGACACACCCAAATAGCGCCCTAAATTATTAGTTAGTGGAATACCACAAGAAGAACTGAAAATAATCGCTGTGTGCCTAGGTACATTTGGGGACACAAACAATTTTGATTTTTGTAGATTAATGCTTAAACCCGATGCCTCAGAGAAGACTTTAAGACACTCCATAATCAACTCCACTTTCTTTCCCTCAACTTGGGCAAAAAGCATAAGATCATCAGCAAAGAAAAGATGTGATAAGACAGGTCCATTACGTGCAATCTTAACAAGTTTCCATTGCTTTCTACGAATCCTTTCTTGAATCATCTGTGATAATTTCTCCATACATAGAATAAAGAGATAAGGCGACAGGGGATCACCTTGGCGCAGCCCTCGATCAGTAGAGAAGTAAGGTAAAGTTTCCCCATTCCAAAGCACAGCCAACTGATTAGAAGAAATGCTGAACATAATCAAACGAATAAGGTCTTCCGGAAAGTTGAAATCTCTCAATACTTGCTGCAAAAAGTCCCAATCCACACTATCATATGCCTTTTGCAGGTCAATTTTAAAAATCAAACCACCCTTTCTTCCTTTCCGTTTTAATAGCGAATGAACCACTTCTTGGACAACAATTATATTCTCACAAGTGCCTCGTCCGGGAAGAAAACTACTTTGAAAGGGACTTACCATCTCCTGTAACAAAGGTCGTAATTTGTTCACAACCAATTTAGAAAGAATTTTATAGGAAGTATTTAATAAACTAATAGGAAAAAAATCAGCCATAGACAATGGAACCTCCTTCTTTGGAATTAAAGTGATTAATGCTTTAGAAAGGTCATTTGGAAACCTCCCTTCTTGAAGAGCCTGATTAACAAAATTGAGCAGATTAGTTTTCACCACATCCCATCCTCTTTGAAAAAAGATTGGTTGTATACCATCTGGTCCTGGAGCTTTGAGGCCTTTCATGGAAGATAGAGCAACACGAACCTCCTCCAAAGAAAACGGTTGCAAAAGGATATGTTTCTGTTCCAATGATAGCATCGGTTACCAACGGATTAGATTTTCCTTCAGACTAGTTGTATGTTTTTTAGCAAACAACCTCTTAAAGAAATCCACAGCTTCCTCTTTAAGTAAATGTGGATCGATAACCCAATTGTTGTGAATATTAAGCCCTGCTATTCTATTAAAATTTCTCCTCACCATAGTAGAGCGGTGATAGAAACTTGTATTTCTTTCCCCATCTTGAATCCAATCCGTACGAGCTTTTTAATACCAAAGCAGTTCCTCTTGAAAGAGAACATCTTGATATTCCTTTAGCAAGTCTGCCTCTAACTGTTGTAGAAATTCCGAAGAAGAATAAGCATCACTCAATTGAATCCTAGAAATTCGAGCAATTAGAATTCTTTTCCTCTTAAATATATCACCAAAGGAATCCACACTCCACTGTTTAATATCCTCAGTCAACGAAACAATGGACGATAATAAGGATGTACCCTTAGTCCACCCTTGAGCGAAAACACTGTCAAAATCTTTATGTGTCAACCACGCAACTTGGAATCTATACGGTCTGTTGGAGATAGGAGGTGGATTTGTCATGGCTGAATTAAAAAGGATCGGATGATGATCCGAACATAAACAAGGTAGATTGAAAACTTTAGCCTCAACAAAAAAATTTTCCCGAGCTCGATCATTAACAAGCACCCGATCCAGTCTCTCTCGGAGAACAACTCTTCCATTTACTTTACGAAACCAAGTGAATTTCAAACCCACGGCCCCCAAGTCGGATAAATTACATACTTCCCATCTCTCCAGAAATTTGGTGGCACGGTTCACTGCAAAAGTAGCTCCACCACTCTTCTCATAACTAAAAGCCACATCATTAAAATCACCTATAACAACCCACGGTAGATTGACAGAAGAAGCAAAATTGCCAAGTGCAGTCCAAAACAAATCTTTCATTGTACAATGAGGACGCACATAAACACAAGAAAGAAGCCAACTACTAAAACGTTCGTTGATCTGGATATGCATTGCTTGGCTATTTTTCTCTAGAACCTGAAACACTGCATTCCCAGTCTTCCAAATCACTAAAAGACCACCAGCCATTCCATTAGAAGCTTCAAAAGATAAAGAGTCAAAACCCAACTTTTCGCCGAAGGATTTAGCATAATTGAAATCACAGTAACGAATTTCCATAAGAAATAAAACATCAGGTCTATATAGCTTGACAATCTCACGAGAATTACGTAGGCATTTTTTGTTATTAATACCCCGACAATTCCATGATAACACAATCATTAAAAAGAAGACTTTTGGGAAGGAGCTTGCTGAGCAAGCAGTGAAGCATTACTCAAAATCTGAGTCTCCGGAACAAACTCTTGGCCCGACAATCCCTCTATTGGCACATGAGAGGGGTTAGGTTCCAACAGACTACTCGAACCCTTTAGCAAAGATTTTTTCGGAGGATCACTATGATGTTCAAAATCCATAGCCATAGAAGATAATTCCATATTCACCCCAACTTGTGGATGAAGAGCAACCTGAGTTCCTGGATTTGAAGGCCCCATTCGAGATTGAGTACCATCCTTAGCCCTTCCAGCTTGGACCTTAAAGGCTGCGGTCCTCTTGGGCATCAATCCAACTAACTTATTTCCACTCTCCTTGGTTTTTTGACCCAAAGAATTTGGAGTCAAAGAAGGCCCAGCTCGGTCTAAACTAAGCTTTTCAGTTTGACTTTTCTTTTCCCGCCTTACTTTTACTTTTTCAACAATAGATTTATTAGCCTTCTCACTCACTGCCTGAGACCATGCCAGAACGGCTACCTCATTTGTCCCTCCATCCTCTCCCTGATTCTCGGGCTCATCAAGGGCCATGAAACGATTTGAAGAATTACCCGAAATATTACCTACATCCTTTGGAGATTCTCCAACCCTAACATCCGCCTCTTTCTTCATCCGAAAGTTTGGAGACTTCCTAATTTTTCGTTGAACAAGCATCCAAGGGCTAAAATTCTCACTCGACGAGATTAACTCCTTTCCTTGTTTAGCAACAGTTTCCCGGCCAACCTTAACCGTGCCAGCCTCCACTATCTTCTTCGGGCAGTGCTCAGAACGATGACCCACAATACCACACTCAAAGCACACTGTATGAAGGGCTTCGTACTCCACTATCTGAACTAATTTATCGATCTGAATTTTAGAAATAAGAGGTTTAGATAAATCTACTTCCACACACAACCTTGCATACTTTCCTCTAGCTGCCAGGGATGTATTGGAATCCATCTTCAATGGCCATCTAATCACCTTCGCCACACTAAGCAGGATGTCTTCTTGAAAATATTCAATAGGCAACTCAGGAAGGCGAATCCACATAGGGGTTGACTTAAAGGAATCCGATGAAGGCCGAAAATTCGGTTTCTACCTTTGTACCAGAAGGTAGTGATCCATAAGTTTCCACGGTCCTCCAGTAAGGACCCTTCTCCAATCACTTCTCTCTTCAAACTTTACAATGTAACACCCATGGCTAAGATCCACTAAATCAAACTCCCCCTCCAATCGCCAAAGTTGAGGCAAACGTGTTTCTAAAGTATTGAGATTTAGAACTCTCCCTAGTAATTTAATAATCACAGCCGAACTCCATGGTTTACGGAGGGCAGTCTTACGAGCTCTGTCAATCTGGATTCTAGGGACATCCCCTGTTGCCATCTCCTCATCATCATCAGACCAAACATCATCTTCCTCCATAGCCACCTTGTCAAAATTACCCAGAGCAACATCCTCTGCTTTCTGATTCCCCCAGACCAACGTTTCCTTGAAAGAGCGGGCAGCAGATTCCGATCTTCTACCATTGTCCTCGTCGTCAGCCTTGACTTTCTTAGTGCTTCGTTCAAGATGATCCTCCTCCTCGGTCGATAAAGGGATTTTTTCGTTCTCTAGTGTAGACGCCATGTATTTTTAAAAAATACCACGTCAATGTAATAAATTGAAGAGATAAAAAGTATTTTTAAAAAATAATTAAGAAATCTTAAAAAACTATGTGGAGCTCCCTATGAAGAGCTTTAGGGATAACTTTAAAAGTATGTAAGATAAGATGTAAGATAAGATGTAAGATTATTAGAAAATATTTAGCCCATTATTGTACTTGAGATCTATTTTTGGTCTACTCCTTCATATTCTGGGTAATATACGGAAATGAAAAAGGAAGAAAATTAAGTGTGATCATAAAATTGACAAGCTTATTTGTATAAATTTCTCAAATTCAAACAACTCTCATCACAAGTATATATCCACAAAATTGGATAGCGGAGTTTTTTGAATTTG
Source organism: Microcos paniculata (assembly GCA_030664755.1). Classification (NCBI taxonomy): domain Eukaryota; kingdom Viridiplantae; phylum Streptophyta; class Magnoliopsida; order Malvales; family Malvaceae; genus Microcos; species Microcos paniculata. The sequence goes on along the minus strand of CP131459.1, from coordinate 2,574,095 downwards.
AGTGATTAAAAGCTAGTTGTCCTACATGATCTATTAAATTTCATCCCACTGATTGACCCACTTGACGTGGCAAAATTTCAACCATTAAAACTATGTCACAAATTATGTCAAAAACATAGTCTTATATTCCAAGGAGCTTAGGATTATGAATGAGTAATGACTTTGTTTCACTTAGCCCAAACCAGATGCAAAATGAAGTGAAATAAATTATTTATGGCAGTCGACGAGGCCTAAATCTAGACATGGCAAACAGGTGGGTTTGGTTGGGTTCAGTCACTTCGGGTTCGGGTGAATATGTTGTTCTATGGCCTAAAATCTCTCTTCTCACCATTTGGATTGTGAAAAATCCAATTAAGGCTTCACAAAAAATCAAAATGAAAAAGGTAGACTTTTTTTTTTCTTTTGGTTTTTTAAATAAAGGCGCAACCGTTTCAAGTTTTTCAAATAAAGGCCTAAACTTTTGATTTAACGCATCTAAATTGGTGCGTGTAAGCCCCTAAGTGAGCCAATTTGTAAGATTTGGCCCTCAGTCAACCAAATTAAAAGATTTAGCCCCCAAATTAAGCTATTTCAAAAAAATTTAGCCACAAACTAAATAGTTATCTGTTAATTTGTAAAAACTACTTATCATTATTTACCCAATGATAATATGAGTATAAATATGAATCGCAATGTTGTGTTAGTTGGTCTCTTTGATTTGATCTTTTTTCTTATATATGTATTATGTATATATATATGTTTATAAAAAGAGTAATGACTCATGTAATGAGATTAATTGTACCTCTATTTAGTTTTAATTTAATATTTTTAATAATTATTATTTCATTCTATTCTATTTCACTAAATCAATAAACAAATATAAATTTAAGTTAATGATCAATTATTAAAGTAGTCAATTTTGAACTGTTAAAATTTAATTGATGAAGAAATCATTTAAACTATGATAATTTTATTAAATCTAAAAGGAAAATTTTAATCTTAATAAACTAAATTTAATTAAGTTCAACATTTGGAATTTAAAAATATTAATTTTAAGAATTTCATTTTGGATTTATGTATTCATATAGGAAAAAAAAAAGAGAACATTATTTTTAACAAATATTATGGCCATTAAATTTAAAATTTTGATTCTATAGAAAATATTATAAAATTACATTTCTCTAATATTAAATTGAAGTTTGGGTTTAGGTCAAGTTCGGGCTTGGACCTTATTTGGTTCGAGTATTTTCAGGCTCGGGCTCGGACAGGTTCAGACTTTTGATTTTTTTAATCAAATCGGATTTGATTGGACTCGAGTTCAATAGGGTTTTCGAGTTTAGATTCATTTTGTCATCTCTACCTAAACCCCAGCTCGCTTCATGCCAGACTTGGGCCTCACTTCTTCTAACGAGGCTCTAATTCAGTAATTGATACTTCATTGAGAGACATTGGTATTGATTTACTAGAAGATTGATCAGATGATTCCAGCCCCTTTGCTCTTGGACTCGATCCAATTCTGCTAGTAAAGAAAAGTGATGGTTTCTGAGGCAAGGGCAAAGAAACAGAGTAGCTGTCAAGCATTAGAATTACTCTCGTCATTGTGGGCCTAGTCGCTGGGTCTTCCTGAACACATAATAGGCCTACATGGATGCATCTAATGACTTGGTTTCTTGAATAGCTTTCCACTAAATTGGGATCCATTAATTCCAAGGGAGTCCCATTTGTCCAATGCATCCAAGCCTGCATGCAACCATTTGTCACAGCAATGTCATTGTATGTCTTTGAGAAAACCACGAAAGGTTTATGAACAAATTAAAATAAGTGTACTCACATAGCTTAGGAGATCTTCAGCACCATCTGATTGATAAAAGGAACTATTCTTTTTCCCACTTATAATTTCCAGTATTAAGACTCCAAAGCTAAAAACATCAGATTTCATTGAGAATTGTCCCTGCATTGCGTACTCTGGAGCCATATAGCCACTACAAACAAGCAAGATGAATTAAGGAACTGAAACGAGAAATTATTAATCCATTGTAAAACTGCTAGATGTTGAAATCAAGTTAACTCCATGATAAGGTTATCCTTCATACTATCAGGGGCGTTTGTTTTGGATAATTTTTTATTACCGTCTGGAATGATATTACCTAGCTACCAATAAATTTTCAGATGTGAGGAACATATAGGATATTCAAACTTACAAAGTTCCTACAACTCTGCTTGTGTTTGCTTGAGTTTGATCCCCACCAACAATCCTTGCCATGCCAAAATCTGAAATCTTTGCATTCATATTCTCATCCAACAAAATATTGCTAGCTTTGAGATCACGATGGATGATTCTTAAGCGAGAATCTTCATGAAGATAAAGAAGTCCTCTAGCAATCCCTCCAATAATCTTATAGCGACTTGACCAGTCCATATTTCCTTGTTTTTCAGGGTCTTCACAAGCAACACAATCAATCACATAGTCATTTTATATATAAATATGAAAGAAGATAGGACAATATTTAAGTCAAAATAAGATCAAGATTGAAAAGTTAAAGTTAGAACCAAAATTAAACTTTCTCTTAAAAAAAATTTCAAGGTCAGACATTTTCCTTGGGTGATCAGATTAAAGGACCATACCAAATAGAAAGTAGTCAAGGCTTTTGTTTGCCACATATTCATAAACCAGTAGCTTTTCTTCTCCATTCAAGCAAAATCCCAGTAATCTCACAAGATTTCTATGTTGAAGTTTGTGTAGCAGTGCAACCTCATTCTTGAATTCTTCTGCTCCTTGGGCAGAGTTCTGAGATAACCTCTTCACGGCTACTTCTTGTCCATTGGATAGTTTACCCTGCATTATGTGGAAAAAAATCACTTTTGTCAATTGTCCCCTATAAATTTCGCAGCAAACTTCTGGAGTTTTTGCAATTTTAATGGCTTCAACAGAAAATTTTTGAAACCATAATTGTGCTTGTACCTTGTAGACGTCACCAAATCCACCTTCACCTATCTTGTTCTCAGAAGAGAAATTATTCACTGCAGCTTTAATCGTGGCCAAATTAAATTGCAAGGATTCTGATTCTGAAGCAACACTGGTTTCCTCCACAACTACACATAACCAAAAGGTTCTCCCATCAAAGCAAACGCCAATGCTAGAGGCTAGAACACTACTTACAGGGTCAAATAATTTGCAGAATTGGAGATTATTTACATAAGAGAGCATCGAGGACTTTACCATTTTCTTCAGGTAATGCATTGTATTTCTTGCTTGCCCTCCTTCTCAGCAAAAACAGGCCTAATGCCAATAGCACCAAAGCAGTAGCTATTGGAGCAACAATGGCGATGATAAGTGGTGAAGGATTCTTGCTTCGCCCTGGAGGACCTGGAACTGGATACAGAACATATGATCAGAAACAGCCTCAGTTCCTTGAAACCCTTTTTAAGTACTACTACGGCGTGATGCTGGCATACAGATTAGAGAAAAGGATTAATAAATAGTTAAACCACCCTACTATCCCGAGAGCCTAAAGCACCGGATAGATGGCACAACTCATGAAACTACCCAATCCGGACATCTGAAATGGCATAGCCGAGGACTCAAGGCTTATAAACTTCACTTTAAGCCACGGATGGAGTTTCATGTTTCAACTAAATTTGAATCAGCGCTGGCTCGGGAAAGGGTAGGCTTTCAAAGTGCCAGATAATTCGAAAGCAATAATTTCGCCACCAGTATCTGAGACTTTGATTAAGAGTTGGGTATTGGACTATGGGTTAAGTTATAAAATTAGTCCCTAAATTCAACAACATAGCTGAAAAATTTAATGCAAAAAAGTTGGTTCTAAATAATGCTTAAGTCAAGAATTAAAGGCAAACAATATATTGTAATTATATTGAAGAAGGAAGATCTGACCTTTGCCAGAATTTGTTGATGGAGGTGAAGGACCGACTATGGTGGTGCCCGTGCCGTTGAGGCGATAGAACGGAAACATTTCATATCTGATATTACAGCTGGGAAGCAAAACGCTCCCACCTCGTTTCCCATCACAACACATAGGAATAGTAGCAACGGCACTCTGGAAGCATCGAAAGCAAAGTGCGTTGCTTAAATCAGGGCTGCACTGCACTAGGCTGTACAGTGTTTCGGTGCTAGTAAAATTGGCTTCACCAGTTGCAAACTTTTTGCCCGACTGATCGTCACTCGAAGCTCGATCTGTTAAGATTTTCATCACGGTCGACAACAACTGATTGAAACGATCTTTGTCAGCGATGCTCACTGAAACTGAACTGCTTTGGTCCATCCCAGGTACTTCACGGATGATGGCGAAAATGTTTTGGTCAGAGTACCGTACGGTACACTCATCATACCAAATAACACCCATTTTCTCCATACTACAGCGCTGAGCTATATCCTTGCTCGCGTTTGCAACGCAGTCTTGACAGAGATTCGCGGACACATCACCTCGGCAAAGAAAAGTTCCGTAGACCAAATCGGGGTTCCGTCCTGCTGTTGTGTTGTAAAATCCATTTCTACTGCTGCTGGCGTTTGAAGAAAGATAGGATAAAACTGACCTGATGTTGGCTTGGTACGTGCTATTGGGCATGAAGGAAGTGGTGTTATCACAGAAATAAGTTGTGTATTTTGGTGCTGCTTCGCTGCTGAAACTACTTAGCAATAATATTGTAAATAGAAGAAGCAGGGAGGCTCTGAGAGAAGCCATATCAGGTGATCAATCTGTCCTTTCTTAGGAACTCTTATCAAATACCAGAAGTAATTACTAGTATTAATATTCTTCCTTTACAACTGGCTCCTTTTTTTTCTTCTTTTTCTTCTTCTAGTTAGTATGTTGATATTTTACCAATAATTGATTCGTTGAAATGATTTACCACTTATTTTTTCCTTATCTCAAGTTGTAATCTTGTTATCAGAGAAAACCGTTGTTCGGATAATTTTATCCTCATAATAATTTATCTCAACTCAAAGCGATTAATCTTGAACCAAAATCATCAGACATCCTTGATGAAAAATAAAAAAAAAGTACGCCGATGTTTTATAAGTACTCTTTTCAATTTGATTAAGGCTCACTTTGTTTAACCAGCCTCTCTGTACGTGATGGAGTTAGCCTTTGGAATCGCACCATCTTAAAGGAAATTCCCACTGTAGCAGTTTCGGTCCCTTTTTTTTCCCTTTTTTTCTGTTTCCTTTTTTTTTTATATACATATAACTATATATAGCTTATTTGAGCAACGTCGTCGGATCTTAAATAAGGAGAAATTCTTTTAAATTTAAGTTTTTTCATCTATAAGATTCGAATATGAGACCTTATTTAATAGACATTAAATTTCTTCCATTCTACTCAATATGTATTGGTCTTTTTTTTTATTTCTTTAATTATATGTACTACCACTATTGTTTTACAAACATATATACTTTCACCGTTAATTTTATTCTCATCATTAAAATTTTAAAATTTTATCATTATAATATCTATCGTACCATTGTAGTAACCATTGTAGTCTTACTAAATTTAGAGATGGCAAACGGATGGATTCGATAGGGCTTGGATTCGGTCACTTTGGTTTTTGGTAGTTTCGGGTTAGGGCTCTTTCATATTCGGGTTCATGCACTTTTGGGTTCATGTATTTTAGGTTCAGACTCAGGTTGGTCTCGATTTCGAGTTGGGTTGGGCTTGGGCTGGAGTTTGAGTCCTGTTCAGGCTTAGATCGGGATTAAGTTCGGGTTTGTGTCTGTTTGAGTTCTGATTTAAAGCATGTCACAATTAAATTTATTATTCTTTGTTATATAAGTTAAATTTTATTTTTTATTATTTGAGATTGTCAGATTGAGATATGTATAAATTAATACTCAATATTATAATAATTGATATAATTATCAATAAATATAATAACTAATCTAAATAATTTAAAATATAGAAATAGAGGACTCTTAAATATAAATGATTCATGTAATTAAATTAATTACACATTTATTCGTATGTTTATAAAATTGATTACTTTATATATGATTTTTTTAATAAAAATTAACTTATTATTTCATTATATTCTATCAATAAATTATGAATTACATATATCAATTTATATATGCAATGATTAATTAATCAATTTTAATTATTAAACGATGAATAAATCATTCAATTTATATTGCCTCTTTACTAAATTTAAAAGAAAATATTTAATATTAATAAATTGAAGTTAATTAATTTCAATATCTTGAAATTTTAAATACAAATTTTAATAATTACATTTTGGATTCATTATATTAAGAAAAATATATTATTTTAAATAAATCCGATCACTAAATTTTAAATTTAATTTTTTATAAAAATATTATAAGGTCACTTTTTTTTCTAATATTAAATTCGAGTTCGTGTGTAATCGGCCTTGATCTTGAGTTCAAGCTCTTGGCCTTATCGGGTTTAAACATTTTTGAGTTCGAGCTCGGACGAGTTCGGATAATTAACTTTTTTAATCAAGTTGGATTTAATCAAATCTGATATAGACGGACTCGAAGGGATTTTCAAAATTGGATTCATGTTACCACCTTTGCCCAGAGTCAATCTCACGCTATTCTGTTAAACAGTTCGAGTCTAAATTCTTGGCCAGTTAAATGATGAAAGCTGGGTGATGAAGTTTGTCGGCAGTTGATTTGGCATCAGTGGGCCAAAAACCCAGTCGGTCAACAAGCAAAAATTTTCCATGGAAATTAAGGAGATCCATAATTGTGCATAGAAGGAGAGAGTCTTCGAGTGATTATGTCCATACGAAAAAAAATCCAATGTCCAGTAATGATCCATCACAAAATCCATCAATCAACTTCGGATTGATTAAGGGCGCAAAAAGTCTTTAAAGTCAAGACGTGCCTTTAGGATCAATCAACGTCGTGCACGACGTCCACGACATGTTAACTCGATTGGTAATTTAGGGACCACAGAAGTCATCACAACTGCTTTTTGGGTCAAGTACCCTCTTCTAATTTTCCATTGCTGTTCATAAATTTAGTCTTCTAGAACTAGAATTAGTGTAGTATTGGATGCAGTTGGGACCTATATATAATTAATGTATTATCTCCACTGTCCAATGTCTACTCATTATTTTATGATATGAATATTTAATCTATGGTTAAAATTAACGTTATCTCTTTATCTTCATAAAAACAGTGGATCTTGGTAGACAGTAAAGAGAATCAATCCTTTAATATTAACGGTCTTTGAGCTTAACTTGACTTAGATAGGGTTAACTCGGATCCAAAATTTTATGTCAGAATTTCAAAGCTGATATTAAAAGCATTAAGTACTTTACATTTATTGTACACCCAAAAAGAGAGAGAGAGAGAGAGAGAGAGAGAGAGAGAGAGAGAGAGAGAGAGAGAGAGAGAGAGAGAAGTTCTTTACATTTATTGGTAATTAGTATGATACATGTAGAATACAAGGAAGGAGAGCTCTTGACTCTTGTACACTTCTACGTATTAGACAGGGGCCTAGGACATGCATGAATGCATACATATGGCGGAATTGGATCTTGTTCTGATCAGCTAATCTCAACTAGCGAGGATATAAATCGGAAATTGAAGCTTCATTTACGGACAACGGTATTGACTTGTTAGTGGATTGATCTGAACTCACTTCAGTACTAATTATCGGAAAATTTGACTCACTTCTAGGAATGAAGAAAGAGGGTGGAGCGCTAGGTGTTTGAAGGGTAACAGAGTAACTGTTAAGCATGAGAACAACTGCTGCCATTGTGGGTCTCTCGGCTGGATCTTCCTGAACGCATAACAAGCCAATGTGAATGCATCTAATGACTTCATTTCTTGAATAAGAACTTCTCAAACTTGGATCTAGCAGTTCCAAGGGTGTTCCACCATTCCAGTGTTTCCAAGCCTGAAAGAATTTGGGGAATTATGTTTAGGAGAATTTGCAAATTCTAATTCCATGCGCATTATAAGTAATTTTTCCTTATCACACTCACATAGTTTAAGAGGTCCTCAGCTTCCTCTGTTTGTTGGAAATTGTTAACTTTCATTCCAGTAATAATCTCAAGAATTATGACCCCAAAACTGTATACATCAGATTTGACGGAAAACTGCCCTTTCATTGCATATTCCGGAGGCATATAACCACTACAGGCCAACAAAATTAACATTAGCAATGTTGTGACTAGAAATTTATATTAAGACATAAGAAATCTTCTACTAAGCTTCTTATGTTTCAGATCAGAAATTATTTTATCCGAAAACCATTTTGGAGTTGATAAAAGTTGATCACTATTAATTGGATATAGGTAATTAATGATAAATTAATAAAGAGGGTTATCATACTTGACCCATTATTATCCCTCTTGACATGGAGTTGATTACAATCACTAAACGTTAACCTACCACAACAGAAATCCTAACATTTACACTTTACTCTATAAATCAACTGTTCTTAAATTTGTGGTTAGACTTTATATCAGGTCAAGAAGAATAAAAATGGAAGAACAACATGGTGGGGCTGGGGACAAATAGTAATTTTCAGTATACAATCTTTAAAACTTACTATGTTCCAACAACTCTGCTCGTGTTTCCTTCAGATTGATCAACTCCAAAAATTCTTGCCATACCAAAGTCAGAAATTTTTGGATTCATATCTGCGTCAAGTAATATGTTGCCAGTCTTGAGATCACGATGTATGATTTTAAGCCGAGAATCCTCATGAAGATAAAGAACCCCTCGGGCTATTCCATTGATTATCTTCCATCTCTTTGTCCAGCTCAACTCTCCTTGTTTTCCAAGGTCTGCGGTATATCAAAACAGTGCCCCAAAATTAACTTATTTGAAACAATTATTGTATTTTGCATAAAGGAAATTTGGTTTAATTAATTAGATGTTAATAAAAGACTAATAATAGCAATGTTTTGACTCAATGCTCTGTAAGTAAGTAAGGTTTCGAATTCAAGTTTTATGCATAGAGAAAATAAATTTGAAAGAGTTTTTGTTTGATGATTCCAAATTAGTTAGAGTTTTAGTGTGACAGTCAGATATCAGAAGGTTTATACCAAAAAGAAAAAACAAAAAGAAAAAAAGAAATAGGCCATACCAAATAGAAAATGGTCGAGACTCTTGTTGGCAACAAATTCGTAAATGAGTAATTTTTCTGCTCCTTCCAAGCAAAACCCCAATAGCCTCACAAGATTACGGTGTTGGAGCTTCGCTACCAATACAACCTCATTCTTAAATTCTTCCGCACCTTGGCTGGATCTTACCGATAGCCTCTTAACAGCTACTTCTTGCCCACTGGGGAGTTTGCCCTGGTAATTTAACAATTTAAATAAGTTGCACAATCTCAACATCTAGGAATTGTAACATATCAGTTTAATCATTTACCTTGTAAACAGAACCGAATCCACCGGCACCCAACTTGTTAGCATCAGAGAATTTGTTTGTGGCGGCTTCGATAGTGCTAAAATCGAATTGCAATGACTCCACAGTTGTAATTTCATTTGCAGCTACATAAATTAACTTGAGTATTAGCGTTTTGTTTTCCCTCCATCAATCAATCAATAAATGACTACATGATAGCTGAAATTTCCTGTTTGTTTACCGTTTTCTTGCTCTACAGCGTCGTACTTCTTTCGTTTCCTAGTGAGGAGACAGAGACCAACTGCGAAGAGCACCACAGATGCAACAACAGGAACGACTATGGCAATTATAGTTGTTGACGAAATTTTGTTTTTGCCTGCATAACAAATTACCATGAAGCATGGAGTAATAATAATTAGTTGACGTCCGGCTACTAATTAAGCCCTTTTCTCTGTCCTGAATTTAATCATATTTTCCTTCCCAGTCCCACTATGAATTTACCTTTAGTGTGTGGTGGTGGTGGAGGAGAGGAAGGACGAACTGGTGTCGGTGATGGTGGTGGTTGCGCCGTCATCCGGTAAAAAGGGTACAATTCATATCTGACGTTACAGCTGGGAAATACAACTCTGCCCCCCTGTTTTCCCAGGCAGCAACTCGGAAGATAAGCGATGGCTGTTTTAAGGCAGGTGTCACAATTGGATACAGATAAATCTGGTGTGCATTGAGCAAGTGTGTAAAGCGTTTGAAAACTGGTGAAATTGGCTTCTTCCGTAGCAAACTTTTTTCCCGACTCATAATTAGCAGCCCTTGTCTTGATCTCTCCCATCGTTTTCCCAAGCAAATCCATGAATTTCTCTGGTTCTGAAACATTCCCTGTATTCAACAGCTGCAGCGAAGGGTCCCTTTGCCATTGATAGAAGAAAGAGCGGTTGGAGTAGCGCAAGGTGCACTCGTCGTAATAAATTAAAGCTGTTTTCTGGTTGGGGCAAAGTTTAAGTATGGCGCCCGCAGCCGTGCTAACGCACTCTTTACAGACATCCCGGGTGACATCGCCACGGCAAAGAAAGAGGCCATAGACAACATCGGGAGGGTTGTTTCCGACGGTGAGGTTGTAGAATCCAGTTTCACGAGTAGAGTTGGATTGAAGCGATGAGAGAAGGAAATTCAGGTTTCGCTGGTAAGTGCTACTGTTAGTGTAAGTAGTTGTATTTGGATCGCAGTTGTTCTCCAAGAAAACAACCGCTGCTTCGGAGTTCAGACTCAGCAGGCAGAGGAAGGTGCATACAAGAGCCTTGGAGATATCAAGGGAAGCCATTTTGAAGATGATCACCTCTCTTCCTACGTTACTTGGGATTGGAGATTGCAAAATTGGGGGTTAAATAAGCACTGGTTTTTTTGGGTTCCTAAAATAAAATGAACACATCTCATTCATATACTAATTTCTTAATTTTACTTTAAGTGATTTCCTTTTTTTCTTTTTTCCTTGAAAGAAAGGGGAAGGCGGGTTTTGAAGTAGAGACTTCAATCTCTTGACCAAATTAAATTATATTAGGATCATCCTAAATTTCAATTTTTTAGACATCCCTATAGACTTTAATATTGTAATATATTTTGTTAATTTTTTTAGAAACACATGATTAATAACATACACTCACTCACGTATACCAAATTATTCCTCGTTAATTATCCTTAACCCAAATTAACTTATCTAAAAAATAATCCGACTCTAAGAAAATCAACAAGAAAAACCTTTTATTGGTGATGACTTGGAAAAACTTAAGGATATGAAAACAAAATAAGTCCTGAATATGGGGCAATAAACAATTTGGAAGAGAAAAAAAATTAGGTCTTTACACTTTATGTTTATTAAGGTAAAAAAACTAAAGTAATTACAATTTTTTACTAAGTTTTATAAATTACTAGTATTTCTTTTCAAGAATTTTTTTCATATGGTGCAAATTAAGAAATATGCCTAATAGATCGCCCTATTTAGAAAAATTTTCTTTTCATTTTAGTTATACTAGAATTTACCTCGTGCTTCGCCCTGGAGTAATTTTTTTTTAATTTTTAAGTTACAATTAAAAACTGTTTTAAGTTATATTTAGAAATTTTATAAATTTTTATATTTTACATCAAACCTTAATTTTAAAAATTTTAAACAATAAATCTTAAAATCTAACATGATAAGAAAGTTTAGCTAAAAAAATTTATGACTTAATTTCATGTAAAAAAATAAAACTATAAAAATATTATCAATTAATTCATAAATAAAATTATATATATCCAATATATATTATTTAAAATATTGATTAACTAATAGATAAAAATATATTAAATAATAAATTCTTTAATAATAAATAAATTTTAATAAGATATACTCCCTCTGTCCCTTAATGTTTGTTCCCTATTGACTTTCACAAAGTTTAAGAAAAAGTGGTTGACTTATACTCCCTCTGTTCCTATTTACTTGCAATTGGACAACTAATTCTTTTAGATTAAGAAAGTTTAGTTTTCAAAAGTCAATAAAATATTTACATGTTCTTCCAATACTATGTACTTTTTCTACTCTCATCTCTCTCTCTATACATATGTTTAATGTCTTTGTCTCTCTTATTTCTCTATTTATGTCTCTCTCACATATTTAAAGAAGGATAAAATGGTAATATAGTCAATAGCTTCTTTATTAATTTACTAAAATGACAAGTAAAAAGAAATATGGGCTTGTGACATATAAATAGGAACAGAGAGAGTATTGAATTACTTGATTGTCCTTAATGTTTGTAAGTGTTTTTGGGTTTTGTGTAATGATGTGATAGTAATAAAAAAAAGAAATGGTAAATTTGAGAATTAAAGTTTAGTAGTTGTTTATTTATGGTAAGAGACAAATAAATTGGGATTTTCAAAAAAGGAAAGATAGACAAATAAAATATGACGGACGGAGTATAATATAAAACAATATAAAAGAATTTTCTTAAAGTTAAAAAAAAAACTCAAAATTTTTTATAGGCTCATTTAGGATGAAAAATATCACTTAAAAAATACATTAAAAAAGAGAAATATAAAAAATAAACAAAATAAAAAAGGAAAAATTAAATTAAAAAGATAAAAATATATAATGAGACAACCAAATGTGGGGGTGACATTTGCCTTCCCATGTCAATATCCCTTCTACTTTCTTCATAGTAAGTTATTATAGATTATAGAGATTATAGAGATTATAGATTATAGATTATTATAGATATAGACTAGTATTTTTTTTTATTTCACTATACTAATAATAAATATTTCAAGTGCATTGCACTTTTTTTTTATATTCTTCCTTTTATTATTATCTACTTCTATGTACTAACATTTTATTTTATTTACCAAGACAGCCAGAATAAATAAAGGAAAGTAAATTTACCTACTAGTCTTGGTGTTGGCAGCAATACAAATTAATTAGGCTTTCGTTATCACTTATCAAGGTGCCTGTCCTTTTCTAAAATGAATCTTCTTTTTCTCTTAGGAGACGTTTGGTTGGAGGGAATCGAAAATTCCCTCGGTAATTGATCATTAGTGATATCAAATAGTCGCATTTGGTCTTTTTACTTGGAATTCTAAATTACCTTGATAATTTCTGACACACTCGGACCTAGCACGACTATTCGGTACAAACGGAATAGTGTAAGATGACACAATAATTAAACAATACGTCGGTTCGGCTGTGTCAAGTCAGAAGAGAAGTCAAGCTTAAGATAAGACGGAGTTGGATGATGAGATTGGTGACCATGCATGGAATCACTAAAGTGGACTTCTTTAAGTCCATAGCCAATGGATTGGACGTCCATTGGTGAATTGGTTGGTGGATCGGACCAAGGATCGAAATTATGAGAGGTTTCAAAGAGGGGAAAAAGTCTGGCCCGGGGTCCGAGTAGACCCGGTGTCAGGCCTTGCTATAAATAGGGGGAGATGAGCTCTCCCCCTTTCATTTTCTCTTCTTCTTCTCTTCTCTCCTCTCATTTGCTTTCTCAGAGCAATTTTTGACTTTTGGTCGATCCGAACAAACCGATCCCAGGATCAAGGCGAGATCTTGGTAAACTATTCTTAACTCCTTGATCTTCGTTTTTCTAAGTTTTCACGCATCTCCATGCATTGGTCTAAGAGAGATCCAAGCTCAAAGTTAGGTTTAGCTTTTTAGTTAGATTTCTAGCTTAGATTTGAGATCTAGGAACTTTGAGCTTGTGATTCTCGTTTCTGCTCTGGTAAACGCATCGTGGGAGGTGAAAGTAACCTCCATCTCGAATTTCACGACGATCGGTGGACCGAGGGGCTCGGGAACCGAGGAAAAGCCTCAGATCCCAAGGGTGCCGGATGGCTCCAGCGCGGGAGAGACCCGCAGCCCAAGTCCCGCGCGGGACTTGCGCCAGTCTCGTGCTGGACTAGGCCTTTTGCCTAAAACGGGCAGTTGGGCCCTATTGGACCCAAGCTGAGTTGAGCTCGGCCCAACCAACAAGGAAGGGGCCTTTTGGGCCCAGAAACAGGCCGGGCCTGACCCAGCCATATGGGGGGCCTACCTAGCCCAGCCCGAGTTGGCTGCCCATGGACCCCCAGGGGCATTTTCGTAATTTTTTACCAAGTGTCCGATTTTTACCCCGGAACCTCGCGGACACTTTTCTAATCCCCAAATCGCATCCAAGCCCAGTCATAGGTCATGTTAGAGCCTCATAAGTGCATTCATAAATTTAATTATGAATGCTAACGTGTATTTCCGTGTATTAGGGCTCCGGGTGAATCAAGTGCAGCGATGCTCCGGAGGTTAAGCTACATGAAGCGCTTGGGAGTATAAAAATCTCCCAATACTGTGAGTGACCTAGTCTTCTTTGTGTAGCCACTGTGGAAAAAGGTTTTAAAAATGGTCTTAAAAACATAAATGTTTTCAAAAGGTTTTTGGGATACGGGAAATCCACATATACACAGTCGTTTGAGATATACCCACACAGTGAGTGGGATGTTTTAAAAAGGAATATAAAAACTTATGTGTGTGTGATTATATGTTTTAAATATAAATGTTTTTTATATATATAATTATGAAATATTATTATTATGTTTATTAAGGGTGTGAATACCCTTATGAGATGAGTGATTGAGAGAGATGCTCCTCGGGCTCCAATATATGCGGGAGCGTGGACGAGTTGGAGAAAGCATGCTAGATTCTTAGCCGTGGACCGCCTATTGAGGGGCACGGTGAGACGAGACCTGGTTAGGAGAGGCGCATAGGGAAGCTCGCCAATCTCTAGTTCGCTGTGTTCCACCACAGCGAGGCACCACCGAGGGAAAGGGCTGGAGGAAGAGAAAATGTGAAATGTTTTAGAAAGAAAAGAGATAGCCCTCGGTGCAGTGAGGCATACCACCGACGGGTCAAGCCTCCAGTATAAAAGAGATGCCAGCCCATTTGAGATTTATATATTTATTTAAGAATTTTTTAAAAAAGGGTTCTCGGTGGAGAACCAGAAAAGAGTTTTGAAAAGAAAAATATTTATTTTATTATTATTTTATTATTTTATTTTGGATTTCCCTTATTTTACCTAACCCAGATGGAGATTCTTAGAACCTCTATCACTCACCTGTATCCAATGTGGATGGATGCAGATCCGCGTACAGGGTTAGCAATTAGAATTGAGGCTCACTAGGAGGCGTCGGTGGCTTAGGCTTAGTGTTTCCGCTGTGTAGGTATTCTTTTAAATTTATTCACTGGTACATCTTGTAAGTTTAATTATTTTATTAAATGACTTTTAATTAAAGTTTAGTTGTTTTGCAACGATGGTATCCATTTCTATGCCTTGCGGTGCTTCGGTGCGTGACTGGCCAGTACGTACTTCGAGGCAACACGGCGGTTGCCATGTGGCCAACCCGGACGGGTCGGGGCGTGACAATTTCATATTATCATATGATAGATTAGAGGCAATTTCAAATTACCTTTAGAATTGGTTACTGGTAATATTAAATATCTATATTTGGTTGTCTTATTTTGAGAATTTCATATTACCTTAGTAATTCCATATTATTATATAATGAAGGAAACTGGTTATGAAGTGGGAATTCAATTATCAACTATTTCTTAGGTATTTTGAAATTGCCAAGGTCATTTGACTTTTATACCTTTCATGCCCTTATGAAACTAAGGCTTTGGATAGAGGTTGCAAATGGGTGGGTTCGGGCTCGGTCACTTTGGGTTTGGGCTCGGTCACTTCGGGTTTGGGCGACTTCGGGTTCGGGCAACTTCGGGCTCAGACGACTTCGGGTTTGGGCATTTTCGGGTTTGGGCTCTTTCGGGTTCGGGTATTTTCGGGTTCGGGGTCAGGTTCAGGTTCAGTCAGATTTGAACTTAGGTTGGGTTAAGTTCGGGTTTCGACTTTTTTAATTAAAAATTATTTTTTTGTTTTATAAGTCGAATTTTATTTTATTACTTTTCGTTTTTTATTTGTTTTAGAACTATTCCCTCCATTCCTAAATAATAATCGTTTTAACAAATTATTTTTAGTTCAAATTAATTGTAATTTTACAAAATCAAGAAAGCATTTATTACATTTTTATCAATTTTATCATTCTTTCTCAACACTATTTTCAAGTTATTTTAATGAGTTTTTAAGTAATTTAAAATCTCAAAAAAATGATAGTTTAGTCACATAACTAATTTTTAATCTAAACTTTAAGAGATTTATTAATTTTCTTAATCCTTACTCCCTGCATTTCAAAATATATATCATTTTGAGAAAAAAAATTTGTATTAAAATATTTGCCACTTTTACAAAACCAAGGTAATATTATTGTATTTTTTTAAAATTATCCTTGTAAGGTTAAAAACCCTATATTTAATTCATATCTCCTCTCTTCAATGAATGATAAAAAAGTTAAATTAGGGATAAAATAGGTAAATAAGTGAAAAATATAAAAATTAAAAAAAAACTATTTTTCTTAGTCTTATAAAATACTCCTCTGTCCCTATATAGATGTCATATTTTAGAAAGATTCCTTGTCCCTTTTTATCCGTTAATTTAGAAAATTATTAAAGCTGTCATGCCCCGACCCGCCCCGGGTGGGCCACGTGGCAACCGCGGCGCTACCTCGAAGTACGTGCTGGCCAGTCACACACCTGAGGCACCGTAAGGCATAAATAGGCATCATCGCTGTCAAATAAAACTAAAACTTTAAATTAGAAATCATTTAACAAAATATTTAATTTATAAGCAATACCAGTAGACTAATTTAAAAGAATACTTACACAGCGGAAACCACTAAACCTAAGCCACCGACGTCTCCTAGTGAGCCTCCTTTCTATAGCTGACTCCGTGTGCCGATCTGCATCCATCTACATTGGATATAGGTGAGTGACAGAGGTTCTAAGAATCTCCATCTGGGTTAGAGGGGATAAGGGAATCCAAAATAAAATAAAATAAAATAAAATAAATATTTTTCCTTTAAAAACTTTTTTCTGGTTCTCCTGCTGAGAACTTTCTTTTAAAAACACTTAAATAATTAAATATATAAATATACATAAAATGGGCTGGCATCTCTATCATACTGGAGGCGCGACCCGTCGGTCATCTTATACCTCACTGCACCGAGGGCTATCTTTTTTCTTTTTCAATAATATTTTCTCTTTTCTATCTCTCTAGCCCTTTCCCTCGGTGGTGCCTTACAGTGGTGGAACACAGCAAACTGGAGCCCTGGCGAGTTTCCCTACGCACCTCTCCAACCAGGCTCGACTCACCGTGCCCCTCGATAGGCAGTCCACGGCTGAGTATCATGCATGCTCTCAACTCGGTCCACGCTCCCGCAAATTGGAGCTCCGAGGAAACCTCTCAAACACTCATCTCCCAAGGGCAGCGTACCCTCAATAACATAATAATAATATTTCATAAATTATATATATACATATAAAACATTTGTATTTAAAACATATAAATCACACACACATTAGTTTTATATTTCTTTTTAAAGCATCCCACTCACTGTGTGGGTATATCACAAACAAGTGTGTGCGTGTGGATTTCCCATATCCCAAAACCTTTTTGAAAACATTTATGTTTTTAAAATCATTTTTAAAACCCTCTTCCCCAGTGGCTAAACAGAGAAGTCTAGGTCACTCACAGTGATGGGAGATTCGTATACTCCCAAGCGCTCCATGTAGCTTAGCCTCCGGAGCATCGCCGCACTCTATTCAACCGGAGCCCTAGTACACGGAAATATACATTAGCATTCATAATTAAATTTATGAATGCACCTATGAGGCTCTAACATGACCTATGGCTGGGCTTAGATGTGATTCGGGGCTTAGAAAAGTGTCCGGAAGGTTCCGAGGTGAAAATTGGACACTTGGTGAAAATTACGAAAATGCCCCTAGGGAGTATTTAATTTAAATTAGAAATCATTTAACAAAATATTTAATTTATAAGCAATACCAGTGGACTAATTTAAAAGAATACTTACACAGCGGAAACCACTAAACCTAAGCCACCGACGTCTCCTAGTGAGCCTCCTTTCTATAGCTGACTCCGTATGCCGATCTGCATCCATCTACATTGGATATAGGTGAGTGACAGAGGTTCTAAGAATCTCCATCTGGGTTAGAGGGATAAGGGAATCCAAAATAAAATAAAATAAAGTAAATATTTTTCCTTTAAAAACTCTTTTCTGGTTCTCCTGCTGAGAACTTTCTTTTAAAAACACTTAAATAATTAAATATATAAATATACATAAAATGGGCTGGCATCTCTATCATACTGGAGGCGCAACCCGTCGGTCGTCTTATGCCTCACTGCACCGAGGGCTATCTTTTTTCTTTTTCAATAATATTTTCTCTTTTCTATCTCTCTAGCCCTTTCCCTCGGTGGTGCCTTACAGTGGTGGAACACAGCGAACTGGAGCCCTGGCGAGTTTCCCTACGCGCCTCTCCAACCAGGCTCGACTCACCGTGCCTCTCGATAGGCGGTCCACGGCTGAGTATCATGCATGCTCTCAACTCGGTCCACGCTCCCGCAAATTGGAGCTCCGAGGAACCCTCTCAAACACTCATCTCCCAACGGCAGCGTACCCTCAATAACATAATAATAATATTTCATAAATTATATATATACATATAAAACATTTGTATTTAAAACATATAAATCACACACACATTAGTTTTATATTTCTTTTTAAAGCATCCCACTCATTGTGTGGGTATATCACAAACAAGTGTGTGCGTGTGGATTTCCCATATCCCAAAACCTTTTTGAAAACATTTATGTTTTTAAAATCATTTTTAAAACCCTCTTCCCCAGTGGCTAAATAGAGAAGTCTAGGTCACTCACAGTGATGGGAGATTTGTATACTCCCAAGCGCTCCATGTAGCTTAGCCTCCGGAGCATCGCCGCACTCGATTCAACCGGAGCCCTAGTACACGGAAATATACATTAGCATTCATAATTAAATTTATGAATGCACCTATGAGGCTCTAACATGACCTATGGCTGGGCCTGGATGTGATTCGGGGCTTAGAAAAGTGTCCGGAAGGTTCCGGGGTGAAAATTGGACTCTTGGTGAAAATTACAAAAATGCCCCTAGGGACCCGTTGGCCCCACCCAGCCCGGCCCGGATTCTGGGCCATACAGGCCCTCTCGCGTGGCTGGGTCAGGCCCAGACATGGATTGGGCCCGGAGAAGGCCCACCCACGCTGGTGGCCCAAATTGGCCAGGTCTCGTGCGGGAGAGACGTGGCTCCTGCGCGGGAGCCACGCACCAGCCTCGGGATCCGAGGCTTCTCCTCGGTTCCCGAGCCCCTCGGTCCACCAATCGTCGTGAAATTCGAGATGGAGGTTCCTCTCACCTCCCACGACGCATTTACTGAAGCAGAAACGAGAATTACAAGCTCAAAGTTCCTAGATTTCGAATGTAAGCTAGAAATTTACCTAAAAGCTGAAACTAACTTTGAGCTTGGATTTCTCCTAGACCAATACATGGATAAGTGTACAAACTTAGAAAATCGAAGATCAAGGAGTTAAGAACAACTCACCAAGATCTCGCCTTGAACTGGCGGTCGGTTTGTTCGGATCGACCAAAAGTCCAAAATTGCTCCGAGAGAGCAAATGAGAGGAGAGAAGAGAGGGAGAAGAGAAAATGAGAGGGGGAGAGCTCATCTCCCCCTATTTATAGCAAGGCTCGGCACGGGGTCTACTCGGGCCCCGGGCCAGACTTTTTTTTCCCCTCTTTGAAACCTTTCATAATTTCGATCCTTGGCCCAATCCACCAACCAATTCACCAATGGATGTCCAATCCATTGGCTATGGACTTAAAGAAGTCCACTTCAGTATTTCCATGCATGGTCACCAATCTCATCTTCCAACTACTGCTTACCTCAAGTTTGACTTCTCTTTTGACTTGACATAGCCGGACCGACATATTGTTTAATTATTGCGTCATCTTGCACTATTCCGTTCATACGAAAAGTCGTGCTAGGTCCGGGTGTGTCAAAAGCATTAATTAGTTTTTTTCCTATTTTACCCCTAATAAAATGAAGAATATTGTCAACTGTTTAAATTAAATATTGCGGATAGTATTGGGCAACGAAGAAGCTTATTCAATTTCTTTTTGTTCCCAATGAAAGATTAATGACCATAGCTGTTGCTCTTTGTTAAGTTTTCTTATAAATTTAGATCTAAATAAAAGATTACTGCATACGTTTTCAAAGAAATTGATTTGATGACTCAGTTACTTAAGAACTCAGACTGAAGTGGAGGTCAGCAAGAAAACTTTCTTCTATAGCAATGTTAAGATCTGACAATTGATGATTTTGTGATTCCATTGAAACAGCTTGTTGATTACCTTCATCATCAATATTTGAAGGCATCAAAAGTACATGTAAATCTATTTCAAGGAATGGCATTTGATGTCTCTCCTTTGAAGTCATGATTAAAGAATGCTAGTAAATTCTTGTTTGATGAATAAATAAGAACCAATATTTAAGTCGTGAATGTTTAAATAAATTTTGGTGGGAAAAACTTCTAAAAAAATTTAGAGAAAATAATTGGAAGGAGATAGAATTGACAATTTTAATTCAAACAAAATTTCAAATGAGAGAATATTTTCTTTGGAAACATACATATACTGAAATTTTGGAAGAGTAATTAGTGGGAAGAGATTAAATACATTAAAGTTGGAGAGAGAAATTAGGCAAATTAAAGTAAAGGATAATATTGAAAAATTATGATAAATTTGGACTAAATCAATAATAATAACTACTTTTAACTGATTTTCTTAATAAGTGTGATT
This sequence comes from Microcos paniculata, assembly GCA_030664755.1. Taxonomy (NCBI): domain Eukaryota; kingdom Viridiplantae; phylum Streptophyta; class Magnoliopsida; order Malvales; family Malvaceae; genus Microcos; species Microcos paniculata. The sequence continues at coordinate 2,553,485 of CP131459.1, read as the reverse complement.
CAGTTAACTATGCCATCTATATATAGACAGAAGGAGTAGTTAAAAGTGACATATATTTTAAGATGGAAAGAGTATATTGCAACCTTAAACGACTATTATTCAAGAATAGAGAGATAGTATTTCTTGGATAATATTAAAAAGTATTTATTATCTAATGATTAATATGGGTTTAAGTAAAAGGGAATTGAAAAATTATTACTCCCTCCCTTCTTAAATAATAATCATTTTAGAAAATAATATAAAAGAAGAATGGTTAAATTGATAGAAAAAAACAATAAACACTTTCTGGATTTTGTAAAATGACAAGTAATTTTCCAATTCACTTTTAACTTCGTTTATTCTGGTGGGATAAGCCCACAGATTGTCTGGACGATGCTCCGTGGAGTGAGCATGAAGTGAGAGAAGTGGCAACATGGGCTAGCTAACTTCGTTTATACTTTCACAGTGGTGTGTAAGTGGTGAAAGGAAAGGGGTATTGGTAAACAAAAGAGGGTTCGTCTGAAGATTAATCGAGGAGAGACACCCAAGGAAATTGGAAAAGAAAGAGTAAGCCCAAGATCCCAAGGGATCAGATAATGGATAATCACTTGAGGATGTGAAAAGGGATTGGCAAGAGAAAACCCTAAAGGATTCGAGGGTGGCAAAAGGAAGAGTAAGGAAAGAGCATAAAAGAGAAGCCATTCTTGGGAAATGATGAGGAGGAATAAGGCAAGGATGACATGATGGAGGGTGAGGAAAGACTGAAAAGAGATCACATCCAAGTGGTCAACGCGTAGTACGTACGTTACTACTTGTTTGACCATTGGATACCAATGATAAAAAGGATAATGGAGAAAGAAAATAAAAGAAATGAAGAAGGAGGAAATGGAATAAGAAGAAAGATAGGTTGGAACCTCTAATTCTAAGTGGATTAAGAGGGATGGACTATTATTAATTGATGAATAATAAGAGTAAGAATGAGGAGACTTCCAAAGGGTAATGCGAAATGATATCGACAAGTGAATGGGAGGAAAGCAAGCGAAGAAAGAGTGTAACGCACGGAAATGATGGAAATGCCTGCATTCGTGTTAATGGAAAGCACGAAAAGAACTTCCTTTAATATTGTGAAGACATCACCAGAAGGAACTGGTGAGAAAGAAGAAGGGGAAAAGAGAAGAAAAGCACGCCCTTAAACAAAAGATAAAGGAATGTCGTGATGTAGTGTGGAGGCTTTCTTGATGAAGAAAGAAAGCATAAAAACCCTAGGTAAAAGAAGATTCTAGGCTAATGAAAGAAGAACAAGGTTTAAGAAGAAAGAGAGACTTAGTTCAGTTGATGAACTAAGTTTGTTAACTAGGACTAGAGCCTTAAAAGAAGAAAAGCATAACCTATCACTAGAAAACTTTAACCTTAATTTGTGATAATGTCATAATGAACCATAGGTTAATAGATCTAAATGACTGACCAGGATTAGTATAAGAATAAGACTAGAAAATTTGGTTAGAGACGAAAACCTAGATAGATAACCTAGGGATAGGTTAAAGAAAATAAATAAAACTGGAATAAAAGAAACTTAGAAAGAGGACTAAGAAAGATCTAGTGAAAAAGGAAGTGAATAAAAGATTTAGAAACAGATATTAGTTAAAGAGAGTCGAGCATAATGGACCCCGAACTTGAGTCAAGCCAAGGCACTACATCCTAAAACGAATAAGTTAGAGAAAAAGGAAAGAATAAACAAGAATGATTGGAGGCGAGAACTGAGGAGCAATAAGGGGTCAAGGATATAAAATTGGTGAAAGGAAAAGGAAAACATCTGATTAACTAGATGAAAGAAGAAGAGATAAGGAGATTGGATAGAAAGAAAACTTGGAGAAAACACAAGAGAAGAAGCACTCGTAGGAAACGAGTGAATGAAGGTGATGATATCTTAAAGGATGATATCAATGAAGGGTAAACGAAAGAGACGAAAAGAGAAATAAGAAGTGAGGATACCAAGGTATGGTAATACAAACAAGAGTGAACAGAGGATGAGAACAATGATGATGAAAGGAATAATAAGGAGATTTCAAAATCAATTGATGGAGAAAAGTGGATCGACCTTAGTAAGAGTTGAAGAAAGAGTGAGGACAAAACAAGGATAAATAGATGATGATTGAAACTGGAGAAGACAAAAAGGTGATTAAGAAGGATAAACCAGAATAATGGTTAGAATTGGAAAAGACAAAAGATCAAGGCTTGGCAAAAGTGTGGAATAGGAGAAATTAAGAGTATAAGGTGGAGAAATATAAAGGATAAGTTAAATCTTTTAGAAGGAGGGGAGTAAGCTAACTTTGAGGATAACCTCCCCGAAGAATGATAAGTGAAGAAAGGATGTGGGAGACGTAGTCAAACCGAGCTAAAGTGGAATTAGCTTGGCGTGGGCAAGATAGTGAGGCAATGGAAGATAGAGGAAGGTGTTGCCCACGATAAATGAACCATGGTATCGAAAGACAAAGAAGAGATATCAATGGATTACGAGCCGAAGATGGCTAAAATAAAGGAAACCCACATTTGTAAAGCAAGAAATAAAGGAACTGAGACAGAAAAGGTGATAAGAGAGAACCTTGAGTACTCAAAGGAAGGAGTACGAGAATAAAGAAAGAAGTAATCAAGCTCATAAAGTTCTATAAGCACAGCCAGTATGAAGAGCAGAAAAGAAATTCTAACACCTAAGAGAATCAAAGGTGTTAGAGGGAAAAAGGAATAAGGATGATAAAGATGAAAAAAGTCAGATAAGAAAGCAAAGAGAGAAGAATGAAGGCAAGGTAAAGGAAACCTTGGGTAAGACGTGAGAGATCACGTAAATCAAGGTACAAGGGTATGGAAAAGAGAAAGGATATGAAGATGACCCTAAGGAAAAAGGGGTATGGAAATTTCAAAAGTTGCAAGTGATGCCTAAAGATGGCAATGGACCATAAAGAAGGTCAAGTGAAGAGAATGGATATGGAACCTCAAGAGAGAAAGAAGCTACCAAGAATACAGCATGAGTGTGATGAGTGTGAATTACGCTGTTCCGCGTTGACAGAAAGGCAAGAGAAATATGAACCCCACAATGGACATGGGCGGATGGAAATAAAGAAAAAGAAAGAGATGGGGATAAGGGAAACCCCAAATAATACTGTTGATGAAAGGAGAAAAAGAGATCGACCATTAGCAAGAAAGCTAATGTGAAGGAAAGAGGTCGAAAGGAAGAGGAACACGCGACACCTCCTGATGTGGGTACCTCAAGAAAATAAAAGTTAAGGAATGCCTAAGAGGCAAGAGAAATGGTATGAATGGGTATGAAGTTGAGGCTCAAGTATGATTGACTTAGGAGCCATGTGAGGTGTCCCTATGAGAAAAAGGATCAGATATCGAGATCTTGAGGATCTCTGTGATGACCACTCGAGAGGACCGGCCCAGTATGTGATTTGGGGTGTGCATGAGGCCACCCAGAGTTCTCCATCCCAGAGAGGATGAGAGATGATATGTGATGGGCCGAGGGCCCTATTTGTGATTATGATGGGCGGTCGGAGAGTGGGTCAGATTGTGAGAGCCGAGAGGGCATGATCTCTGATTCCTCTGTTATGATGTGGCCGAATATGGGCCAGTGTGTACAAGAGCTTGACTCATATGCCATGAGATTTGAGTGAGGGAAAAGTAAGAGAAAGAAAACGGAAGTAAGGAACGAAACAAAGAAGCAAAACCAAGGTAAGAGGGAAAGACATTTAACTCACCGCATCCTCGCCGCGGAGGCGAGGGAGTTAAGCGAAGATCTTTCCCGATAGCTTGGTTACAAAGACAAGTACAAGACCACGAGATGACAAGAAACGCGTCGGAAGATGGCCTCGAAGTAAGAGGCAATAGCAATGGAAAGGAGAAGGAACTCCTAAGAAGGGTAAGAGGTATGGAACCTCAAAGCTAACAAAAGGATAGTCTCGTCAAAGGAGACTTGAAGGATGAGACAAGGACAAATGAGAAGATCGAGCAAGCATAGTTAAAGTGAAGGAAGAACCTCCGGGTGAAACAATTGGATAGAAGAAAGCCTAACCCATAAGTGGTAAGGGTAGGCTATGTTAAGGAAAGATGAGGTTCAAACTCAAGAGTAAAAGGGCAATGGAGCCACTCTTGAGAGAGAGGGAATGATCAGAGTGCGCAGTGAAAGCGTGGTAGACTTCAGCGGCGAATAGTGAGACGAAACGAGGGCTTCAAATGGAAGCCAAACCTCCCCAAGTTACCTTATTTAATTTCGAGGACGAAATTTTTAGAAGGAGGGGAGAGTTCACACACTCGGACCTAGCACGACCTTTTCGTACGAACGGAATAGTGCAAGATGACGTAATAATTGAATAATATGTCGGTCCGGCTGTGTCAAGTCAGAAGAGAAGTCAAACTTAAGGTAAGCCGTAGTTGGAAGATGAGACTGGTGACCAAGCATGGAATCACTAAAGTGGACTTCTTTAAGTCCATAGCCAATGGATTGGAGGTCCATTGGTGAGTTGGTCAGTGGATCGAGCCAAGGATCGAATTTATGAGAGGTTTAAAAGAGAAGAGAAAGTCTGGCCCTGGGCCCGAGTAGACCCGGTGCCGGGCTCCCCTATAAATAGGGGGGAGATGAGCTATCCCCCTCATTTTCTCTTTTTTCTCTCTTCTCTCCTTTCTCTTTTCTCTCAACTGCTCCTTTGGAGCAATTTTGGACTTTTGACCGATCCGGACAAACCAACCTTAAGTTCAAGGCGAGATTTTGGTGAGTTGTTCTTAACTCCTTGAACTACGTTTCATTAAGTTTTCACGCTTATCCATCCATTGGTCTAGGAGAAATCCAAGCTCAAAGTTAGGTTCAGCTTTTAGTTAGATTTTAAGTTTAGATTTGAGATCTAGGAACTTTGAGCTTGTAATTCTCGTTTCTGCTCCGGTAAACGTGTCGTGGGAGGTGAGAGGAACCTCCATCTCGAATTTCACGAGAAACGATGGACCGAGGGGCTCGGGAACAGAGGAAAAGCCTCGGATCCCGAGGCTTGTGAGCGACTCCCGCTCGGGAACTGAGTCTCTCCCGCTCGGGAACTAAGTCTCTCCTACGCGGGAGAGACCGCCAGCTCAGGTCCCGAGCGGGACCTGGGCCAGTCCCGGGTCGAACTGGGCCCTTTTGGGCCCAAACCGGGTTGGGCTCGGCCCAACAAGCAAAGATGGGGCCTTTTGGGCCCAGAACAGGCCAGGCTCGACCCAGCTACAGGGGCAGGCCTGCCTGGCCCAGAACCGGGCAGGGTTGGGCCCTTAGTGTGGGGCCCACGGGTCCCCAGGGGCATTTTCGTAATTTTTCTACAAGTGTCCAATTTTTACCCCGAAACCTCCCGGAAACTTTTCTAAGCCCCGAATCACTTTCAAACATCGTCATAGGTCATACTAGAGCCTCATAGGTGCATTCATAAATTTAATTATGAATGCTTACTTATATTTCCGTGTATTAGGGCTCCGGTTAATCGAGTGCGCGATGCTCCGGAGGTTAAAGCTACATGGAGCGCTTGGGAGTATACGAATCTCCCATCACTGTGAGTGACCTAGACTTCTCTGTTTAGCCACTGGGGAAGAGGGTTTTAAAATGTTTTTAAAATGTTTCAAAGAGGTTTGGGATATGGGAAATCCACACACACACACTTGTTTGCGATATACCTACACAGTGAGTGGGATACTTTAAAAAGAAATATAAAACTTATGTGTGTGTGATATATATATTTTAAATATGTATGTTTTATATATATAAATATATATTCTTGAAATAATATTATTATTATGTTATTGAGGGTACGACGCCCTTGGGAGATGAGTGTTTGAGAGGGTTCCTCGGAGCTCCAATTTGCGGAAGCGTGGACCGAGTTGAGAGCATGCATGATACTCAGCCGTGGACCGCTTATCGAGGGGCACGGTGAGTCGAGCCTGGTTGGGAGAAGGGCATAGGGAAACTCGCCAGGGCTCCAGTTCACTGTGTTCCACCACAGTGAGGCACCACCGAGGGAAATGGCTAGAGAAAGAGAAAGAAAAAAATATATAATTATAAATGAGAAAAGAGATAGCCCTCGGTGTAATGAGGCATAAGACGACCGATGGGTCGGGGCTCCAGTATGATAGAGATGCCAGCCCATTTTATATATATATATTTATTTATTTATAGTGTTTTTAAAGGAGGGTTTTCAGCAAGAGAACCAGAAAAGAATTTTTAAAAGAAAAATATTTGTTTTATTATTATTTTATTTTATTTTGGATTTCCCTTATCCGCTCTAACCCAGATGGAAATTCTTAGAATCTCTGTCACTCACCTGTATCCAATGTGGATGGATGCAGATCCGCGATCGGAGTCAACTATAGAAAAGAGGCTCACTAGGAGGCGTCGGTGGCTTAGGCTTAGAAGTTTCCGCTGTGTAGGTATTCTCTCAATTAGTCCACTGGCATTACTTTAAAAGTTAATTATTTTATTAAATATTTTCTAATTAAAGTTTTAGTTTTATTTGACAGCGATGATGCCCATTTATGCCTTGCGGTGCCTCAGGTGCGTGACTGGCCAGCACGTACTTCGAGGCAGCGCGACGGTTGCCACGTGGCCGATCCGGGGCGGGTCGGGGCGTGACAATTTTCAAGTTACTTTAATGAATTTTTAAATAATTCATAATCTAAAAAAAGATAGTTTAATCACATAGTCAGTTTTTTGTAAAGATTTTAGGAAATTCATTAACTTTCTTAATCCTTATATAACAACTTCAAATGACTATTATTTAGAAATAGAAGAAGTAATTATTTTATCATTGAGTATTAGAAGATAAAAAATTATTAATAATTAATAACTCATATACTAATTCACATTAATAATTAATGATTTTTAGTAAGATTAATTTTAATTATTAAATATTAAAATTATTTATTAATTTAATATCCTTATATATATAATATAAAAGTATGAATATTAAAAACTTTTCAATCATCTAAAATACCATTGTTTTCCACATATATTTCAAAAATATCATAGTTATTGTTGAATTAAATTAAAACTCTTTATTATTTTTTAATCAAATATTTTTATATTTTATTTATTAAATAAGGATGATAATTAACCAATTGACATATTTTAGAAATGTAATTAATCAATTTTACTTTTATCATAATCAACTTATTAATACATACTGTATTAAAGAAAATAATAGTTTAATAACTTATAAGATATGACACATAACTAGTAATAATATTAAGAAAGGAAAAAAAAGAATACATTATTTTAAATAATTATTAACATTAAAACTAAAATTTTGATGTTATAGAAAATATTATAAAAAAATATTATAAGATTACTTTTTTTAATTTAAATTCAAGTTCGGGTTCAGGTCGGGCTCAGGCTCGGGCCTTGTCGGGTTCGGGTAATTTTGGGTTCGAGTTCGGGTCGTTGACTTTTTTAGTCAAATCGGATTTGGTTTGGTTCGGACTCGGGCGAGTTCAGACGGGTTTTTGGGTTTAGGTTCATTTTGCCACCTCTAGTTTTGGACAATAATACCCCCTTTGTCTATATATTATTTATCTAATTCTATTTAATGGATGAAAGTTGAGGCATATTTTCATCTTTTTATACTTGCATTATAAAAAAGTTATTAGTTTTGTTACAAAAATATGTTATTTTGGAATAATCAATTATTTTTTAATTTATTTAATTTCAATTGAAATTATTTTGTATTAATATTGATAAATGTGTTAAATTACGATAAAATATTATGATATAATCAAAACTAAAGAATGTAATTTAGTAAAGAAACTCATTTTGAAATATTATATCCTCTCAAACCAAATAAAGTTATTTAAAATTCACATTATAACAACCATCAAATAAAGTAATTTAAAATTCTCATTATGACAACCAAATAGAAAATGCACTAATTCTCAAATATTTTAAATTACTGGTCATTGAAATGGTAATAAAATTTCAAAGATAATTTTAAATTACTTCCAACCAAACGCTCCGTTAGTTCTATGGTATTTACATCTTGATCTTGAATAAACAAAGCAGGTCAAGGGTTCGATTCGAACACCGCCTTAAGGGTGACCAACCCTACATTTTGGCCATTCAATCAAAGGATGCCGGTCAAAATGAAAAATTTTTACTCTTTCTATTTTACAATATCTGTCATTTTAAGATTTTACATAAGAATTAAGGTTATCGTTAAAATCTCTTAAAAAAATTATGAAAGGATAATTTTATCATTTTATTGGAATGATTTACTCCCATAAATACTCTCTTTTTAATAATTAATTCTTTGTAGAATTAGTTTAAAAAGAAAATGGTAAAATTGGAAAAAAATATAATTAATACTAGCGAAATTTGGCTCGCGCGCTTGAAATTCTTCGTAAAATAGTTCATTTTAAAAATATTATGAATTTTTATAAAAGATAATAACTAATAAATAATTTTTAATTTGATAAATATAAATATGACAATAATTTTAATGAAAAATATGTATATTTTTAAATACGTACTTATCATAATAATATAATATAAATATTAAAAAAACTATTTGTTAATATTTAATGGTTTGCTCAATTGAGGATTAAAAATTTTAATTTTGCCAATTTAGAACTAAACATTATCGAGTTTGCTTAATGTAAGATTAAACTGATAGAATGACTTGCGTTATATACACGTGCGATAAACACGCGTAATTGGTAAACATTTAGTACAGTGGGGATTAGGTGAAATTAAAAATAACCACATGGAAAAAGAAGAAAAAAGATGAAAAATATCTTTTTAATGTTTTTAGTTTAAATAAAATTAAAACATAAAAATTCTACATGCAAAAAAAAAAAAAAAACTAAGCCCCTTTTTTCCTTGTTCTTCTTTCATCTTCTCCTTCAATCTATAGCCGCCATTTTTCAACCTTCTTTGTAATTCTTTGTCTTTGATCCCAATTTCATTCTACAAAGCTTCTTTCAAATTCAACTCTCCTTGAACTCTTCTTCTTCCCTATTATTTGGTTTTCTTTTCTCTAAAAACTAAAATATCATTACAGGGGCGTTTGGTTCGGGGTTATCTTACATAACCCCAGTAATGTGTACAATGGAATGTAACATTACCTTATTTGGTTTGTGGTAATCACATTACTGAGATAATGTAAGATTATTGACACGTCAGCTTTTGGTGCACATTATCAGGAATCTTGTAACCTCCAAATTCTTAGGTAATGTGAGATTACCAGGTTATGTTAAAAATTTTTCCTACTTTACTCTTAGTATTTTGCCCTTTTGGACCCTAATTGTAGTACCTAGCCCTAAATTAACCCGGATCAAAACCATAGGCTTTTGTTTTAATATTCCTTCCATTTTACTTCAAGTTTCATAATTTCTTCTAAGGACACAAAGGTAATTTTTGAAATTCAATAAGGGCATTATTGTCATTTCGTTACCTAATATTCTGGAATATTCAAGAGTTCTTCCAAGTTTTTAGCAATTCACTTGATTTTTAATAACTTTCCAAAAAACACTAAAGTTTAAATACTATGTGGGACACAATGGTAATTTTTAAAATTTAATGGGGGCATATTTGCAATTTGACCAATTGAATGGTCTAGAATTTTCAAGACTATATTTTCGTTTTCTTCTTCATTTTTCTTCATGTTGGCCGAACACCCTTCCACCATTTTTCAACCTTCAAGCTTTTAGTTTTCTCCATGCAAATTCTCTCTCCAAAATTTTACTAAACTACACCAATTTTCATCAAATTTCTCAAGGAAGATCACCATTCTACCTTCCAAACAAACTTTTCATCAAGAAAAACTAGAAGAAAAGCCTCATATTTGCATCAAATTCATAAGCTTCAAACTTTCATGGGAATTCAAAGGTGTGTTTTCATCTCTTTATATTTCTTTTACAATTTTATCCATAACATGATGTACATCAAGCTCCATGCATGAAGCTGTTGCATTTTCTTTAAACCCACTGTTCGTTTGTGGCTCCAAGCTTTAAAGAAATTCATGCTTCATAAGATTAAGTCATAATTAGGCAATAGAAATGCTAATGTAGATTTTGAATGTAGAAAAACTTAGTTGAATGAAGGAAAATTAAGGTTGGCATTAAAATGTCAAAGTTCCATAGAAAGGGCATTTTGGCTTCCTAGAGAAAGTACAATATTTTGGTAATGGCCATGGACTTTTTACTCCATAAATGGTAGCTTAGCAATATTAGAAAATGCTGTGAATCAAGAAATAGAAGAAAAGAATAAGAGTTGAAGTAATTGTAGTGTAAACTCATAATATGGGACATAATGGCCTCTTAGGGGACGTGTGATATTTTAGGTAATAGACATAGTGTTTTATGTTCTAAATGACATCTTGACGATATTAGAAAGTGTTGTGAGCCAAGAAATAGTTGGAAATAAGCTTAAAAATAGTAGTGGTGGAATAAACTCACATTATGGTATAATGATGGCCACCTTGAGCAAGTACCATAAGGAAGATTGATTAAATGATATTCAAGGGTGGCACAAGTCATAAATGGGATAAGGAGTGAATGTAGGTGGTTAGCACCCTTAAGCAGATACCATATTTAATTATAACCCTTCCAAGTGAGATGAACCAATGCATTTTTCCCTCTAAAACACCATGTAGGTGTTAGAATGCAACTATTTTTGATATACAGCATCCCTACGAAGTGTTTAAACTATAGGAATTGAAATCACGGAATTCTCGCACCTCTAACTCATTCAGGTCGAAAATCACTTAATCTAGGGGTAAAATCGTCCAACTTTCTCGTTGTAAGGAATTAGCCCTAACGGAAAATATGTACAAGTGCTAATTGATGAAACAAACTTGCTCATACCTTGAAAATGCTTAAAGGACCACTAGAACTTGACTTGGACCCTTAGGTTTCAAGTTAGCAAACAAATCCCACAAACTAAGCAAAATATTGCATACTAGTTCAAATGCCTCTGTAGCACGTCTTAATCTTTTATTGGACTGATTGTATAGGCAGTGAAGCCGATCCAAGGGAGAAAGGGAATGAGGATTAGTGGGAGTGCACACCCTCCCTAAACTATCGGGGAATTGGTGTACTTGGCATAATGCCCAAGTCCAGAGATCGCTTCATAGTAAATTTATTAGCGACTACAGATTTGGGGTTGTTTTATTCCAATAAACCACTAAATCTAGATTAGTGGGATATGCTAATGCGGGATGTAAATATGATCCGTACAAGGCTCACTCTCAAACCAGTTATTTGTTTTATTATAATGATATAACCATTTCTTGGCGTTCCATTAAGCAAACACTAGTAGCTACTTCCTCAAATCACTCTAAAATTATTTTCTTATATGAGGCTGGAATAGAGTACTTTTGGTTAAGATCTGTGATATCACATATTCATAATGCGAGTGGATTGAAACCGATTATAGATTACATGTCGAAATTTTTCTATATTCATGAATTCCTAAAAAGTTGACAAGTTGATGTTACACAAATTCGCTCCACTAACAATCTTGCTAATTTATTTACCAAATCATTGCCAACATCAACATTCGAGAAATTAATCTATGACATCGGTATGTGATGAGTCAACGAGATGCAAGATTGAAAGCCCCAGAAGTGGCAATAGATAAAGGCCCTAGAAGTAGCCATAGATGGATACCCTAACAAAGCAATCGATAGCTGCCCCAACAATATTGATTCTTTGAGGGGGGAGCGAATTATAGATATTGTGCACTGTACTCTTTTTTCCTTTTGTCAAGTTTTAATCCCACAGGGTTTTCCCGGCAAAAGGTTTTTAATGAGGTAATAATAGCACATCTAAATGTCCTAAAGACACTTTAGATGAATTTAATTACTATATACTCTTTTTGCCTTTTGATCGATTTTTGTCATATTGAGTTTTTTTGACTTAAGGTTTTTAACGAGACAGTAGCTATACGTTTAATAAGGCTGTTTAGAATAGTGTTCAGTCCAAGGGAGAGTGTTATGGAATAATGGAGTTTTGCACTTTAGGCCCATTTACCTTATTCTCAAGACAAGTCCATATTGAAGAGAATTAGTGGAGAGAAAAAATCAAAGAAAATATATCTAGAGTTTAGAAATTGTCATTTTATTTGGCCTGAAAATAAACTTGACTTGTAAGTTACATTAAACCTATATTATTTATAAAGGAGCTCTTCAATATAAATAGGGAGCTCTCCACCTTTTGTATTATATCTCACATAACTCATCAATAGTTGTATTCTTCCTCTTTCTACTGTAATACTATTCTCTCTATTCTCTTTTTCTTTTAGTTCTTGTTATTTATTGTTCTTTAATATTCAATATTTCATAATATATATATATATATATAAATTTTATAAAATTCTTAGAGTGACAAATAATTTAAAACAAAAATAATTTTTCCAAAACGACAAATATTACGAGAAAGGAGTGGCTCTGGACATGGTGCGGAAATTCAGGCAGTGAATGGCGATGGGCACCGATGGCTAAGCAACGAGGGAAATCGGATAACAATCAAATCAATCATTACCCAAATTCAATCCCAATGAGAAAAGGGTGAATTGACGCCAATGAATGCAAAGAAGACTTTGAATTAGAATACCTAGAAGAGTGAAGGACACGTAATTGCATTGACTGGAAAATATTAGTCTATCAATACGGGTTAAGTTATTATTAGTAGGGTTAAGTATAAAGAGCTTAATATCTTTTAAGTAGCTGCTTGAGAAATTGTTGAAAATTTTTAAATTATTGAAAATAAAAATTTTTAACACTTTTAGATTTTTAATATGTTTGATAACTTTTACTAGTTATTATTTAAAAGTTTTTTTTCAACAAAAAAATGTTAAATTTAAAAAGTAGGTAGATACCTATTTATCATTGAATGGTAAAAAAATTAATGGTTTTAATTTGAAAAACTTTTCTTTTATACTAAATTATCTTTATTTTAGATATTAATGAGTTTTAAACATTTTCAACATTTATTATTTTCAAACAATATATTTATATTCAACATTTATTTATCAAATAATTTTTATATACAAATTCATTATTTAATTTTTTTAATACTTATTTTTTAACACTTAATTTTTACAGTTTATCAAACAGTATCTAGATTTTGAATTTAAATCTTATGAATATAAAAAATAAATTTGAGAGAACTTCCTTTTATTTAGGATCCGACATAATTCAAGTAAGATTAATTATAAATCATTAAAATAAATATGAATACATATATACTTATTTAAAAAAAAGTCTAATGGACAAGAAATTATATAGAACCATTCATTACGTTATTTTTTTTGGGTTTAAATTATGTTATTTTTTAGACCAACTAATAAAATTATCTTATAAATGCTATTCGGATATTGTTTTAAATTTCAAAACTTATCTTACATACATTTAAAGTAGTTGTAAAATCTAGCTTCAGAGAGCTCTACATGATAATTTTGATGTTTTTAAATATTTTGTTGAATTAAATGATTTTAGAAATTTTTTTTACATTTAATATCTTTAGATAAATATAAAAAAGGATAACAAATAAAAAGATTGCGATAATATCATAAATGACTTTTGTTTTTCCTAAAAAAATATATCATCCAATTTTTATATAGGCATTACAAAATTTGATAATAATTGTTAGTCACTTTTTTTGTTGATTTATTAAGAATTTTGTAGTTAAATTGTAACGATCCCAATGTAAAATAAGAGCTTAAACTTAGTATGTTATAAATCTTACTTCTTACTACTTGAGAATAAATCGGCTGTTAAATTTATAGTCAAATTTTAAGAATTATCTTGAGTTAACACAAATTTTATTAATTGATCTCATGAATGATTGGATGAGATAGTTCCATGTAATAATTTCTCCTTATGGATGGGCATAGAAACTGATAAAGCAGGGGCAATTATTCAACTTTCAATCAAGTCCCCGATGGTAGGCCCATTAAAGGTGGATTAATTCATCAAAATTCAAAGGACTGAGTTGAAACTTAAGCCAACTAAAGATAAAAAGTATGTATTTTGACAAAAAAAAAAAAGATAAAAGATATATACACGAAATCATATGTACTGATTGGAATGATTGGCTTTGGCCGAATCCTTTCCTGCTCCTGACTGCATTATCGAGGGAGTAGCTCAGTAATGGAAGCATCATTCACGGTGGCTGATGGTGACGTAGTAGTAGTTGTTGTAGATTGATCAGATGTTTGATCCACAGCAGAAAGCTTAGGATGCCCCGTTACAGTGCCAAAAAAGAATGCTATTTTTTGAGGTAATGGTAAAGAAACAGAAGAACTGGTAAGCATGAGAGCCACCCTTGACATTGTTGGCCTTGCATCTGGTTTTTCTTGAACGCACAACAGCCCGATCTGAATGCACCTAAGAACTTCGTTGCTAACATAAGAATCTCGTAAGGTTGAATCCATCAACTCCATTTGTCTCCCATCCTTCCAATGTCTCCATGCCTGTAGCATGCAAATGCAACCACGAAATACCTCTCGCTAGTCAATACACTACATAGATGTTTCTTATAGGAGATAAATTTTGGAACCTGTGGACTTACATTGGTTAGAAGGTTATCAGTATATTCTGAGTGACAAAAACTTGTATTCATTTTGCCACTTACAATTTCTAGCATCATAATACCAAAACTAAACACATCAGACTTCTCAGAGAACCATCCATGTATTGCATATTCTGGAGACATATAACCGCTGAAATATAGCAACGTTAGCAATAAAACAATGATAAAACGCAGCAAATTAAGGTTTACAAATCTACTTGAGTTGTAATGTGATTTTGTCAACATTTTTATGGATGATCATCAGAACGTAATGCTCCCGATCTTATATAGCTAGCCATATATCAAATTAAACATAAGTTTACATGATAGCTAATCAAGTAAGCTTGAAAATTAACGTACTATGTTCCGACGATTCTCTTGGTGCGTTCTAGAGTTTTATTTTCCCCAACAGTCCTTGCCATGCCAAAATCAGAAATTTTCGGGGTCATGTCC
This sequence comes from Microcos paniculata, assembly GCA_030664755.1. Taxonomy (NCBI): domain Eukaryota; kingdom Viridiplantae; phylum Streptophyta; class Magnoliopsida; order Malvales; family Malvaceae; genus Microcos; species Microcos paniculata. The sequence continues at coordinate 2,538,482 of CP131459.1, read as the reverse complement.
TCATCTAATAGAATATTACCAGCCTTAAGATCGCGGTGTATGATTTTGACGTGTGAATCTGAATGAAGGTACAGAAGTCCTCGAGCAATCCCTTTAATTATTTTGTAACGATCGGGCCAATTCAATTGTCTTTGCTTCTCAGGATCTGAAAAAAGGAACCATGATACAAAATGGAGAACCAAAAAAACAAAAAAAGAGTTTATCACAAGTAACTAATATAAATAGAAAAAAAAAAATAATGTAATATATCCAGAAGAGGCGATCCCATATGCCCGGAAAAGTTGAGTTTAATCAGATGCATGTATGCTTCTAAATTTTGTTGAAAACAAAAATAAAATAGTATGTTGGAAAGGTCCAAACCCAATATGAAGTGGTCAAGGCTTTTGTTGGGCACAAACTCATAAATGAGCATCCTTTCTTTTCTTTCTAGGCAATATCCTAAAAGCTTCACAAGATTCCGGTGCTGAAGTTTGGCCACTATTGAAACCTCATTCTTGAACTCTTCTGAACCTTGTCCAGAGCTTGCTGCTAGCCTCTTGACAGCTATTTCTTGTCCACTTGGAAGTGCACCCTAATCAAACACCATTAAATATTAATGTAGTACTAAAAGAGTTTAGTTTCGTCACTTTGAGAGATCAATCTTGGAGCTCTGATCTGACGCTCAATTCTCCAACCAAATTTATCGATAATAATGAGCTCTAACCTGTTATCATAATATAAATCCTTTCTCACCTTATACACACTGCCAAATCCACCTGCACCAATCTTGTTAGCTTCAGCGAAATTGTTTGTGGCAGCTTCAATTGTATTCAATTCAAATTGCAGGGACTCTATAGCCCAAGTTTTATTTCCATCTGCACGCCATACATAAAACAATTAGACAATTTATAAGCCAAAGTAGTGTCGTTTAAGTTATCTGATTCTGATCATATTTATTGGCCATTTTGTCCTACCATTGTGCTTTCTTCGTGCAATTGTCTTCTTCCTCGCTTTCCACCAGCCTAGTGCACAACAGATGAAAGAGGAGAGAACAAAGAAGCTAATTGCTGGAGCAACAATTTTAATTACTCTCTGTTTTGACGACGTTCCGCTTTTACCTAAATAAATAAACAAGAATGCTTTGGTATTAGTTTCTTCGTTGAGCTTGGGCCCTTGTCCTGGAAAGGAATAATAGTAAACCTCGATAGAATTAATAGAATAATAATAACAAAGCCGTTTATCTATGGCCAAATTAGTAATTTGGATTTCCGGATTAGCTTTTCATTTTAAGCGAACAAAATATTTTAGGCTTCCACCAAAAAAATTGATTAGAAAGTTGAAAACTGATTAAAAGACAATCACAATGATATTCCCCTTTACACTAAAATTGCAGGAAGAAAACCAGCTAACCAATCAAATGCTTCCACAAAGAAAAGAAACCAATTTAACTTTTGAGTAGTAATGATTCATAGACTAAATCAATTTTCTGACTGTTAAACGGACCTTGAGGAGTTGATGGAATTGGAAGAGGAGATGGGGGCAACGCTGGTGGGGGCGGAGGGTCTGCAGCTGTATTGTTGCTTTGCTGGTAGAATGGAGCAGTCTGGAATTGTACGGTACAGCTAGGATACAAAGCAAAGGCAGCTGGTCGTTTATTGCAACAATATTCCAAACCTGCTATAGCTTTCTCAAGGCAGCTGTGGCAATCCTCACTGGAAATGTCCGGTGTGCACTGAGCTAGACTGTAAAGCCTTTGGAACTGCGTAAAAGTTGCGTCTTTTGTCTCAAATTTTTTAGCCCCCAGTGAGGCATTTGAAGCCCGAGTTGCTATATCTTTCATCAGGTTTCCCAGCAGCTGGCTGAAGCGGTCGGGTTCCGTGACATCAACGTTATAAAACACGTTTCTTTTGGGCGTTACAGCCATGGAGGAAAAGATAGACTGGTTGGAGTAACGTAGCATACACTGCTCATACCAAATTATTGCCCAAGTAGCGTTAGGACAGAGTTGAACTATATCGGCAGCAACAAGGCTAATGCAGTTCTGGCAATTTTCAGGGATAAGATCTCCACGGCAGAGAAAGAGACCATAGACTGTGTTAGGCCTCTGCCCCGACGTGGTGTTGTAGAATCCGTCATATGCGGTGACGTTAGTGGAGAGATTAGAAACGAGGCTATTTCTATTGGCTATGAAGAGGCTGTTTCCGGTTTCATTGGAACAGAAGCGGTACAAGTAAGTCGTGTCCGCTAAACTGGTGAAGCTAAAAACAGAGAGAAGCACAAGCACAAGCACAATCACAGGGCAGATACTCATAGAAGGCATATTAATCATGATCAATTTTTCTTTCGTTTCTAATTTTCTTCTTTTTTTTTGGGGGTGAGATCTAATTTTCTTCTCCATTAAATTAATCATAGGATTAGCAACGGCAAAATATCTTGACTGATAGGGGTAGATAATTCATTTATTCTCCTTTATTATTGTCTTGTTTTGGTTGAAATTTCTTCTTTCAATTCGAGAAATGAGATAACACTACAGAAACCGTTGTCTTCAAGTTCAAGTTAAGACTCAGTCATATAATTAACCATTAAAATAATTGTTTGACAATTCAATATACTTGTTTAAATTTAATCTTAATTTAGAAACAATTTTTAATTTTAAGATGTGAGATTTAAATTGTAAATCTTAAAATTAAGAATATTAATTAATATGATAAGATTTTAATAATTATAAAAAAATTTCTAAATTATCAAAATTTTACTAATTGATCTTATATTTTTTTTTGGTAATAAAAAAATTTATGTGAGAGAAGCTATCTCAATCTAGTGTCAGAGTATGTCACAAGTCTTAGAGATTATTGATAATAATACTTACAGATCATCCACCCATTATAACTATTATCAATACTCAAATCTTAAACTTCAAAATTTTATCAATTCAACAACCCTCAATTGTGGATCTCATATTTGACATGATAGAGGGAATCTATCTAATAATTTCTTCTTTAAGTCCAGCCTCGTCTTTCTGTGCGAAGAAAGAGAGATAATTGAGTTTTAACTGTTCACATCTCCGATCCTTCTTTTAGGTGACCGTAAAATGGTCATGCGCGTTCAAAAGGAGCACCGTACAATGAGGGACGATGAGTTCTTCACAATTATTTAGTAGTGGGACCAACCTTTGACCATCAATCCATATTCAAGCTGTTTTGGTAGAAATTCGTATCGTATTCAATGGGTCCCACCATAATTACAGTTTGCATGCGTTTCTTTCAGACTAAAATCTCATATTAAGCCCAAACCTTTGCAGATCTGTTTGTTTAAGGTTTAAATTTTTTAATTTTAAAATTTAAGATTTAAACAATTACGGGATTAACAAATAAAGTTTAAACTGTATAAGTGTAATACACGCTAGTTAAAAGAGTGCGAAAAGCTTTATTTTGTTTTCTTTTTTTTTTCTCTGTCTAATATTTTTCCTCTCTCTTTTTTCATAAACGTATGAACTCTTTCATCCATTGTCCAAAAACCTACCAAGAAACCCAGAACAAAAAAAGTAGAATGGAAGAAACCCAGAACATCCTTCCCTAAATCCTATTATATCACATTCAAACTTTAAGTTCTGAAATAATCTATTGCATCTCAGACTTCAACAATTTCAAGCCATAACATCATCCACGACATTGGTTTCATTAAGTGTCAGGAACATAAATGCAAAACAAAGCAAAAAACTTTAAAAGCATGAGTTCCACTTTTATGTGAATGGTGACAAAAGCAAAAGCAAAAGATCTCTCTCAAATTTTCAAGCTAAGATCGTCTATACCTCCAAGATACCTCTCTCGAATGGCTTCAAATCTCAAGATCAAATACCTTAAAGCTATAAATCAAAATCCATAACAGATACCTAGAGGAAGAGATTGCTATTAGGTCCCAAAACCCAATCAATCAATTATCTAACCAATCATTCAAGCGGAAGTATAATCAAACAATAAATCATCTAAGAACACATAAGAATTTACGTGTTTTGTCACTTAATTTGCTTACATCCATGGATGAGAGAAAAGATCCATTAGTTATAGGAGTTACAATCAACAATAAATCAATCTCACAAGCACTCAATCACTCAATCCAATCTAATCAACCAAACAAAACCACAAACCCATCCAAGTAATCTTGAGCACACTCGCTCAGTTTCTATCAATCAAATAATCATACACACCCATAGGACCATCATTTTGTCCTATGGGGTGCCTCACCCAAAACTCTGTAACTCTACTCATATCTTTCTCTCATACCAAATCCTAATGAGACCCTCAATATTTATATCACACAACCTTAACAAACAAGAATTCCTATTTCTATTAGATTTCTTAGCCCACAAGTCTATTTATCCATCAAGCAATATCCCTAAAAAATCTCTAAATAAAATCTTCTAGAATTTGAGTCAAAAATTCCAACAATCTCCATCTTGACTCAAATTCCTTCAAATCTTCAATCTTTAATCATCATTTGGATATGCTTGGCTCCACCTACAATAAAAGTCTCACATCAATCTTCTTGTGTGGCTTCATCTTCACTGCATCATGATCAATTCGAATCCAATCTTGCTTTCCATCTGCACTTGTTTTGAACATGAACAAGTGAATATCTTCAACACCACAATTTTGAACATAACTCCAATAAAATTCTAACTAAGTTAGGTCGCGACTTCTAACTTGGCTCCAACTTGGCATTGTGCCTTCATCAAACCAATCCTTGCAACCTCGCTCTGTTACCACTTGTTAGGTCCCAAAACCTAATCAATCAATCATCTAGCCAATGACGCAAACGGAAGCATAATCAAACAACAAATTATCTAAGAACACACAAGAATTTACGTGGTTCGACACTCAACTTGCCTTCATCCATGGATGAGAGAAAGATGTAAGCCTAATTTTTAAAATTAAAAGGTTTAGACCTTAAATGAGCAGTGCGCCAAACGTTTAGACCTTAATTGAGTTTTTAGTCTTTCTTTTATTGGATTTGCTCCCAAGGAATTTCAAATTTGGACATGAATTAAGGATGCTGGTAGAATGCCGGTAAAACTTAAAAGTATCTATCAAGCTCATCCTATACGAATATAATTAATTTAATCTTTGTAATCTATTTTGAATCAAATTAATCCGTATACTATTAAAAATTAAACAACTAAATCCTTTAATGTTACCTGTTTGTACCTTAATTTGCAAAATTGGGTTAATGGGCCTAAGAAGAAGTGGGGCACATCAAATTGGACCAATGGATCAAAGAAGAGGCAATAGGGCTTTTGGAACAAGAAAAAACATTCAAGAGTGATCGGCTTGGCAGATAGCCTTGACAAGACTCAGCAGGTTTTAATTGGGAATTAATAACCACGACAATCATGGAAGGAAAGAAGCGCGCACATGATCAGCCAGGGAATATGCCTTGTGTTCTAATCCAAGACATTCAAATTCAAGATAGCATGATTTTAGGACCAAGATATCAGCCCAGGCACGGCTACAAAAGGTGGAAACTTGAAACAACAAGGGCATCAACACTTCTTTAGACAAACCAGACTACACTCTGCTCAAACTTGCTTCGATTTCCTTTTCTTTGCTTCGTCAATCAGAGACCCTTTTCAAGATCTGTTTAGTCCAAAGTCTTATTACTTTCAGTCAATCCTGTACTTTCCCAATCATTAAGTGCTTTTAGAAGTTTGTTTAACCTTCCATCGGCCAGCTTCTTCTATGTTCAGTTCATTGTAAACACCCAATCGGGCAGTGTTCTCATTCAGCTTATTGAAGAAATTCCCTTTTTGTTCAATGATTAAAACAGTCCGACTGTGACTTTGAATAAGAACCCGCATTATTTCTATCTTTTGTTGTTTTTCATCACAAAAGTAATTGGCACACCCAGCAACCAGCTCATCGGCCAGACAGATCGGCCTAGGGAGATTTTTGGGCCAACATCTCTTTTTGGCACACCTAGTGGGACCAAAGGGTAGTTTCTTTTCGCTACAAAGTTTTTATTTGATTTGTTTAGTTCCTCACAAATTTTTATGGACATGGCCCGGAAAAAGGATACCGCTAAAACATCCGAGGGCTCTCAACATCCTATGGCACTTCGCTCCCACGACCGGAGTTCATCGAGCAGTCCCGAACGGGATCAGACTTCTCGGAGGTGGCAAGATACCATGGAGGCAATGACTAGAACCATGAATGATAATATCACTCGGTGGCTGGACCCACAGCAAGGAGTTGGTCAAACCATCGGTCAGCAGGTGGACAGGCAGATCGGTCGAGAGATTGGCCAAGAAATCGGCCAGCTCAACTTATAGTTTGTCCAAATGCAGGCCACGATGACCGCAATGCTAGAAAGACTAGGGCAAAATCCTCCAGTCGGACAGAATAATGGGGTTGCTGCACCCCAAGTAGTCGTCCAAGTAGGACAGAATGATCAGAATCTGGGAGAGGAAGTGGCTGACAATCATGATCAGCCACCCCAGGTGCAAGATAACCCGGTTGCTAGGCCGGAAAGATATGTACCTCCGCAGGTCCGCAATGGACATGGCCAGGGTAATGGCAATGGTAACGGGAACCATAGAGGGAATGGTAATGGAAATGACCACCGGGCTAATCGCCCCGCAGTTGGCCAAGAACCTGCACCAGTCCGTCAAAAGCCAATAGCCGGCCTTGACCGAAGGCAGATCGTAGACATCATCCAGGATGTACTAGGACCAGTAATGAGAAGGACGAGTCAGCCAGTATTTCAAAAGCCTTATCCAGAATGGGTTGATCGTTTGTACCCTTATCCAAGATACTACAAGGTTCCGGAGTTCTCACTATTTTTCGGAGAATCAGACCAATCAACAGTGGAGCACATTGGAAGATTCTCAATCCAGTGTGGTGAGGCGGCTTCTAACGGCTTCCTTAAGCTGAGGCTCTTCCCAAACTCATTAACGGGGCACGCCTTCACATGGTATATCGGGCTGCAGGCTGACTCTGTCCGAAATTGGGACGAGATGGAAAGGATATTCCATACACAGTTCTACAGGCTAGAACCAGAGGTTTCTATGGAAGACCTGTCCAGAATGTCCCAAAAGGGAGGAGAAACTGCCGAAGATTACTTGGCAAGGTTTAAGAGGGCCAGAAACAAATGCCGGGTAGCCCTCCCCGAGGAAGAGTTTGTCCACTTGGCTCAAAACGGACTGGATATCGAGTTGAGGAAGAAGTTTGAGGGCATGGAGTTTCAGGATTTCTATGAAATGTCCACCAAAGTTGCCCGATATGAAGGCTTACTCAAAGAAGAGGCCGATTGGAGGAGTTCTTCTTACGGAATTTATTACCAGGAACCGAACTTCGAGCTGGGCATTGCTGAAATACTGGTGAGTCAGCCAGTGGAGTGCCCGATGCTGTCAAAAGCCGGCTTGGCTCATCCTGTCAATCAAGAAGCGGTCCAAGCCAGCTTCCATAAACAAGCCGAGAGCTCGACCAGAAAGTTCCCACACGAGAACAACCGGACATATACTTTCGATGTAAGAAAAGCTTCAGAGATTTTTGACTTCCTCCAAAAAGCAGGATAGATCAGACTTCCCCCGGGACACAGACTTCCTAGCCCGAATGAATTGAAGGGCAAGGATTACTGCAAGTACCACGATTCCTGGAGACACTCGAGCAACAATTGCCTGGTCTTCAGGAATGTCTTACAAGAGAAAATTTACCGAGGAGTGCTTCGTTTTCCTGAGGCTGAGAAGAAAGAAATGGAGGTTGATACGAATCCTTTCCCTGCAACCGTGAATATGGTATCAGCTAATCTGACGTGCTTGAGTCACACTAGCCGAGTCAGGGACGAAAGGTACGGGTTCATGGATGGGGAGATTCACCCGTGGTTGGAATTCAAGAAAGCAGCTTATCGAGCCCAATAGAGGAAGGGGCGATTGCCAGTTGAGGAGGTCGGCCAAAATTTCAAAACAAGTCCTAAGTAGGCTAGGACAATCAAACCTCCCAGCAATGCTAATATTGATCGTTGGCAACGGGTGGAGCACCCTAAGTTCCTTGAGAAAAGAAACCGAAGGACAGTAAGAAGAAGGATGCTTCGATAGTGAGCAAGCGAGTTGAGAAGACATAACTCGGAGCAGTCTAGAGGCCGATTGATCAACTTACAAGCTGAGGATTTCGAGCCCAGTGGTAGCGTGAATTTCACACCCTATGAAATCACGAATGATACTGAAACCTTCTATTTAACAGTCCGAGGGGTCAGTTTTGAAATGGCGCAACAACTACTGAGAGAAAGAGATTAGGAGAATCGAGGTTTGAAGAGAGGCTGAGGAATGAACTATTCTAGGTTGAACACTGGATGACAGAAGCTCAGCTCGTAGCTCAAGGCATGGAACCTTCTAGAGCCACTTATCTGATCAGGCAGAAGAAACTCGAGCACGCCAAGGAGAGGGTCTGACAGAGGAAAGATAGGCGAGCTAGTAATGGAGTGCGACGCCAACTTTTCAAGGTTGAAGATTGGATGACCGAGGCTTATCTAATAGCTCAGGGTCACGATCTAAAGGAGGCCACCTACTTGATCCGTCAGAAGAAGCTCGAGCGGGCAGAAAATGAGGAGGCCAGGAAGAAAGAAGCTGTACCTGAGCCAGAAAAAGATGATGAGACTATGGAGGCTGATGACTTTCTTGAGTCAGACGGCTCTATTCAGTTCGGGCAATTTATAGTAAACTTACTATTGAGTACCAAAATAGACATATTTTCCTATGTTAATCTCTATGGATTTATGTATTTCATTGTATAAACTAAGCTTACTTAGCTTTGTTTCACTTTGTAGGTGTTAATTGAGGTAATTGAGTGAAAATGATGGAATTGAAGTGAAAAGGACCAAACACAAATCAAGTGGGAAGACAAGATGTAAAGAACTCAAAGTTGAAATCCTGACAGATTGGATAGATCATAAATATGGCTGATTTTATCTATGTTCGAGACTTCAATTGTTTTTGTGATCTACACCAAAGTTATAGAGGACATCTTGGCTTTCCGGAATGCTAAAGAACGTCGAAATCGGAGTTCGTTTGACCCTCCAAATGTCTGTTTTACGAGAGACTATCAAACTAAGTCCGGGTCTGCCCGACCAATCCGTCGACGGGTAAGCATGTAGACGTCGACGGCTGCTCGAGAAATGGACACGAGATCACTTACACAAGCAGATACGTCGACGGCCAACTCTAGATGTCGACGGCCAACTTTAGAAGTCGACGGGTAGACTCTAGACGTCGACGGGTAGAAGTTTCTGACTTCGAACACTTAAAGATTGAATACTTAGACGTCGACGGGCAGGTATCTAGACGTCGACGGATCGATCGAGCTGGGAAAAATATGAAGAAAACAAGCAGAGACGTCGACGGGCAGACACTTGGACGTCGACGGCTAACAAAGTCAAAACGCCGACATACCCACTTAAATGCTGTCGTTCCACCATCAAACCCATTAAAAATACATTCCGGATATTCAGCACAGAGGAGCCATAACTAAACCTCAGAGTTGTCCCCCTCTTTTCCTCAATGGCTCCTACTTTAGCTTATTTTATTCTTTAGATTCCTCACCTCAGATGGGCAGAGTATGGAGGAGCAGTGGATGATGGGCAGAGTATGGAAGAGCAGTGGAGTGTGGGTTGGCAGCTGGAGACAGAGATCCGAAAATATGAAGAAACAGCTGGAAAGTGGAGTTGATTCAGTCTTTAAGTTTGCATCTTTTGCTGGGTTTGATATAACATATCATCTTGTAATTTTCGTTTAAGCAAAACTCTATAACTCCAATCTATTATAAGATTCAATCACTTTGATCTGCATTTGTGAGATTCTTGTTCTTAATGCTTTCTTGTTCATTGATTGTTCTTCTATCTCTTGAGCTTTAAAGATGATTATCATGTTTATTATCTTGTCTTTTGGATTGCTGAGTTAATTAGTTGCAAATAATTGATTGAGTAGTTCATTAGCATGCTAATCTTTGAACTCCAAAGCTAGAGTTTGGTGATTTCTTAGAACTTGAGTAGCAAGAGGATGTTTTTACATTCAAAGAGATTTGAAGATGCAATTTGAATAATGAATGCTGGGTTTGTTATTGATTGTTGTTAGCTTTCATCTTTCACTAGCTTATTGCTCTTCTAGGCTTGAATTTGGATTGCTGGGATTCAAATTAGCCATAAGAGGAAGGATTAATAGTGAACCTAGATTCATGGTTAATCAACATTAGGAAAGATCCATGGATTTGAAGCTGGTTTCTAATCCATGGGGTTAACCAATTAATGAGAAGAATGTTTGGTCAGTGAATCAATGATCAAGTGCTAGGTTGAAAGATTGATCATATAATAGATTGGAGGTTTTATTTTATCATACATTGCATTATTATTACCATACTTGGTAACTCCTTATATCTTATTTCCAACACCAATACAAAAACCCCCCTCTTTAAATTCTTGTTTAGTTTGATTTATGCTTTGTGAAAGTAATGATAAATTGGATAGCTCCTTGTGGGATCGACCCTTGCTTCCCTAACTACATGTTAGAGTAGTGAGGTTATTTTTGGTGCTTTGCGACACGCATCAAATTTTGGCGCCGTTGCCGGGGAGCTACGGCATTTATCACTACTTTCTTTTCATTTTCATTTGTTTCCCCTGTTTCCTTGTGATTTTTTCCTGTTTTTCTTTAGATTAGAACTTGTTTAATTATTTCCTTAGCTTACTTTCATTTCAGCTTTTGTACTTGTTGTTTTCTTGTTTTGCTTTTGTTCGCTTTGATTCTCTTGTTGTTCTTTGTTTCATTTTTCAGGATTTTGTACACACCAACTTGAGCCACTCACCCTCTCCACTTGAGCTAAAAATTGGTGTCTTATTCCTCAACGGGCATATGTTGAGACATTGACGGATGGGGTTTGAACAAGATAAGTCAGAAACATTTAGACGTCGACGGTTATTTACTTGGACGTCGACGGGTGGGTCAGAGCAAGACAAATCGTGAAGTCAGATTTACTTAGACGTCGACGGATCAAACTCTAGACGTCGACGGATGACACGGGCATGAGCAACATATGAATTTGAGCTTTTAGACGTTGACGTATAAACACATAGCCGTTGACGGGTACTCACCTTAATCCGTCCAAGCAATGGTAAATGAGCCCTTTTTAAAGGAATATATCTTAAGACCCACCCACCCACCCTTATTCTTTCTCACGTTCTTTCTTTATGTTGTGATTCTAGTTTGAGCACTTACATTTTCAGCCTACAAGGTATGCGGTCTTCCAACCTCAACTCATATATTTCGACTCTTGAAAATGCATTCCTTGATCACACCAAGTATATTGCATTTTCTTTATGCTTACCCTTTTTATACTTGCTTGTATTTGTTCTTGTGGACTACATGATGTTCCAACATTGAGGACAATGTTTGATTTAAGTGTGGGGGGGATTTGCAATTGCATTGCTTGATAATTGGGGGTAGTAGTTTAGTTACATGATAGTTAACTTTCAAATGGAATGATGAGTTACTCATGGTATGAGTGTTAGCCTAGTTAGGAATGAAAGATGCATGATGTTGATTGAATAAAATGCTTTGCTTCTTGATTTCTAAGTATCATGTTAGTTGATTTCTTTAAATCAAATATGTTTGAGTAGGGTAATGCATTAACAACCTTGCGAGGATTTGAGCTTTATAGATTGCACTTCAATCTCTTTTCATTCTTGAGTGTAACTTATGTCTCCTATGGTTGTATGCTTCTAGAACTTGCTTGATACCTTGTTGAGATTACATTTATTGCATTCATGTTTGAAAGATCATTAAGGTTTAGGACTAAGTTTGAGCCAAATTGACCAACCGTTGTAAAACCAATGTAGATAACCCCTTGAGCTTGACATGATTTTAGCCATGTTCTTTGTTGTTAAACCTTATTATCCCAAAAAGGACCTTAAGCTTTAAAAGAAAAACAAGTTTACTCACCTTGTCTCTTTGACTTAGTGAAATAATTGCCTTGTTTTACATTTATGTTCTTGGAAAAAGGTTGGCAACAAGAATAAGTGTGGGGGGAAAAACCACCTTGAGTTGGTCAATTGAGAAAAAGGTTGTATGAGTGAGATGTCCAAAGTATTTAAAGTAAAATAAAATGTGCCTTAAGAAAGCAAAATCTAGAAAGAAAGGCACTATAAAAGAACTTGGCATCTCCTAGGTTCAAATGAAAAGAAAAAAAAAAGAAAGAAAAGAGTGAAAAGAAGTTGATTAAAAGATGGAGAAATTAGTGAATTGTTGACCAAACCAAAATTTGGGCTATTAAAAGTAAAATCTGCCCATAATTTCAATTAGTTAATACTTCATTAATCTTAAAGAGGCCTTTGATTGAATTCCTTTACTCATTTCTTTCTTTCGTAACTTTCTCAACCAAGGCCCCATTACAACCTTACTTTAAAACCTTTTCATTCATTCATTCATGACATGTAAGATGGAGTAGTGGAGATGAGGTAGACTAGCAAGCATATGGTAAGTATATTTTCATAGAAAGACTCTTGAGGGCACCATTATCAAACACTTGAGTGAATGAGAGATGACTAGTGAGGAATTGCCCTATTCAAGCATGTTTGGTTGAAGTTTGATGCTTGCATTGTTATTTATTAATCTTGTTTGCTTAGTTTTCTTATTCATGATTTGTTATGTTTTCTTTAGTTCTTATCCATGCTTTTACTCGTCACATGTGTTTCTCTTGAGTTCGATTTGAACTTTAACTACCATAATAAGAATGTTGTGGCTATTGTTGGTACACTTTTAGGAGACCATACCTCCTCCTACTAGGGACACCTAGGGGTTTAATATGGGCTTGTAGTTTAGGCTAAAAGCTACCGTGTTCTCCTACGAAAATGGACAATAAAGTTAGGTTAGGTTTAGTGTAGATAATAACTCTCCTTAGGCTTGCTCGAGGACGAGCAAAAGGTTTAAGTGTGGGGGAATTTGTTGAGTACCAAAATAGACATATTTTCCTATGTTAATCTCTATGGATTTATGTATTTCATTGTATAAACTAAGCTTACTTAGCTTTGTTTCACTTTGTAGGTGTCAATTGAGGTAATTGAGTGAAAATGATGGAATTGAAGTGAAAAGGACCAAACACAAATCAAGTGGGAAGACAAGATGTAAAGAACTCAAAGTTGAAATCCTGACAGATTGGATAGATCATAAATATGGCTGATTTTATCTATGTTCGAGACTTCAATTGTTTTTGTGATCTACATCAAAGTTATAGAGGACATCTTGGGCTTTCCGGAATGCTAAAGAACGTCGAAATCGGAGTTCGTTTGACCCTCCAAATGTCTGTTTTACGAGAGACTATCAAACTAAGTCCGGGTCTGCCCGACCAATCCGTCGACGGGTAAGCATGTAGACGTCGACGGCTGCTCGAGAAATGGACACGAGATCACTTACACAAGCAGATACGTCGACGGCCAACTCTAGATGTCGACGGCCAACTTTAGACGTCGACGGGTAGACTCTAGACGTCGACGGGTAGAAGTTTCTGACTTCGAACACTTAAAGATTGAATACTTAGACGTCGACGGGCAGGTATCTAGACGTCGACGGATCGATCGAGCTGGGAAAAATATGAAGAAAACAAGCAGAGACGTCGACGGGCAGACACTTGGACGTCGACGGCTAACAAAGTCAAAACGACGACATACCCACTTAAATGCTGTCGTTCCACCATCAAACCCATTAAAAATACATTCCGAATATTCAGCACAGAGGAGCCATAACTAAACCTCAGAGTTGTCCCCCTCTTTTCCTCAATGGCTCCTACTTTAGCTTATTTTATTCTTTAGATTCCTCACCTCAGATGGGCAGAGTATGGAGGAGCAGTGGATGATGGGCAGAGTATGGAAGAGCAGTGGAGTGTGGGTTGGCAGCTGGAGACAGAGATCCGAAAATGTGAAGAAACAGCTGGAAAGTGGAGTGATTCAGTCTTTAAGTTTGCATCTTTTGCTGGGTTTGATATAACATATCATCTTGTAATTTTCGTTTAAGCAAAACTCTATAACTCCAATCTATTATAAGATTCAATCACTTTGATCTGCATTTGTGAGATTCTTGTTCTTAATGCTTTCTTGTTCATTGATTGTTCTTCTATCTCTTGAGCTTTAAAGATGATTATCATGTTTATTATCTTGTCTTTTGGATTGCTGAGTTAATTAGTTGCAAATAATTGATTGAGTAGTTCATTAGCATGCTAATCTTTGAACTCCAAAGCTAGAGTTTGGTGATTTCTTAGAACTTGAGTAGCAAGAGGATGTTTTTACATTCAAAGAGATTTGAAGATGCAATTTGAATAATGAATGCTGGGTTTGTTATTGATTGTTGTTAGCTTTCATCTTTCACTAGCTTATTGCTCTTCTAGGCTTGAATTTGGATTGCTGGGATTCAAATTAGCCATAAGAGGAAGGATTAATAATGAACCTAGATTCATGGTTAATCAACATTAGGAAAGATCCATGGATTTGAAGCTGGTTTCTAATCCATGGGGTTAACCAATTAATGAGAAGAATGTTTGGTCAGTGAATCAATGATCAAGTGCTAGGTTGAAAGATTGATCATATAATAGATTGGAGGTTTTATTTGATCATACATTGCATTATTATTACCATACTTGGTAACTCCTTATATCTTATTTCCAACACCAATACAAAAACCCCCCTCTTTAAATTCTTGTTTAGTTTGATTTATGCTTTGTGAAAGTAATGATAAATTGGATAGCTCCTTGTGGGATCGACCCTTGCTTCCCTAACTACATGTTAGAGTAGTGAGGTTATTTTTGGTGCTTTGCGACACGCATCACTTACGTTGCTGTACCCTGACATTACCCAGGATCTTTGCAGCTCTCAGACCAGAAGAAGAAGCTGAAGTCCCTATTCTAGTAGATTTCGTGGAAGATGTGATCGAGTTACCAGCTCTTGAGGAAGAAAAATCTGATCGGCCTAAGAGAATCATATTCGAGAAGCCTGAAGAGAGGGCGGCTTATCACATCAAGCCTCTTTATATTCAGGCTCATTTCGATGGGGTCAACGTAAACCGAGTGCTGGTAGATAATGGAGCGGCGGTCAATATATTGCCATATCGGTCACTCAGAAGGTTGGGCAAGTCAGCCAGGGACTTGATCAAAACTGACGTGACTGTAAGTGACTTCGCCGGCACAGTTAATCAGACCAAGGGAATTCTTCCTGTGGAAGTGATGGTGGGATCCAAGACCATGTTGGTTGCATTGTTTGTTGTAGAATCGACTTCAACGTACAGTGCTTTGGTAGGCCGCGATTGGATTCATTCCAATATGTGAGTGCCGTCGTCCCTGCATTAGTGCTTAATCTTTTGGGATGGGAATAAAGTTGAAATCGTCCAGGCAGATCAGAAACCATTTCGGGTGGAGTCCAATGCTGTGGAGGCCCGATACTATGATAACACTGTAGGAACAATTAGATTCCTTGGGCAAGATAAGTTGGGACGACCTCGCCCAGTCTTGATGACTGCTCAGCCACAAGCAGTGCATGTGAGCGAGAGATTCGAAAATCTGCTTAGGCCGAATGCCATCATTCCATTCAGGCCAACAGATTCTGGTCCGATCATCAAAGAAATTCCATGATTAGTGACCAGGAAGAGAAGAAAATTGCGACAGAGGCCGCTTTGAGGAAGTTCTTGGCATATCAAATCGAAGAAAGGATTCACCATGAAGCACCATCAGAGGAGTCCGACCCCATCCAGGAAGTAGCCCTTCCCGATGAGATAACGATTGAGGAGTTAGAAAAGGCTCCAACCAAGTTGGAAGATTTAAGGGCAGAAGTTCAAGACCCTTTGATAGAAGTCGACCTGGGGGAGAATGGAGAGCATCGGCCAACTTATATCAGCGCTCTCATGAGTAAAGAAGATCAGGCAGATGTTATCAGAATCTTGAAGGAATACCGAGACTATTTCGCTTGAGAATACTCGGAAATGCCTGGTCTCAGCCGAGAATTGGTTGAGCACAAACTGCCAATTCTTCCAGACCGACGACCATACCAACAACCCCTAAGGAGGATGTCCAATGAGGTGGTCTTGAAGATCAAAGAGAAGATTAAGAGAATGTTAAAGGCAGGGTTCATACGGCCAGCCCGATATGTGGAATGGTTGTCCAATGTGGTTTCCGTGGTCAAGAAGAACGGCAAGCTAAGGGTCTGTATTGACTTTAGAAATTTGAATGCTACTACTCCCAATGACGAATACCCGATGCCAATGGCCGATTTGTTAGTAGACGAAGCATCCAAACACAAAGTTATGTCCTTCATGGACGGCCATAGTGGGTACAACCAGATCTTTATTGCTGAAGAAGATATCTCAAAGATGGCATTCAGATGCCCTGGAGCCCTCGGGACTTTTGAATTCGTGGTCATGGCATTCGGACTAAAAAATGCTGGAGCAAC
The DNA here is from genome assembly GCA_030664755.1 of Microcos paniculata. Taxonomy (NCBI): domain Eukaryota; kingdom Viridiplantae; phylum Streptophyta; class Magnoliopsida; order Malvales; family Malvaceae; genus Microcos; species Microcos paniculata. The sequence goes on along the minus strand of CP131459.1, from coordinate 2,522,039 downwards.
ATATCAGCGGGCCATGAACGCTATCTTCCATGATATGATCGGGAAATTCATGGAGGTTTACATCGATGATGTGGTGGTAAGGTCCCAGTCACAGGAAGACCATCTCGGCCACCTAAGGTGATCTTTCTAGAGAATGAGGCAGCACGGTCTGAAGATGAATCCATTGGAGTGTTCTTTCGGGGTCACAACGGGCAACTTCCTTGGGTTCCTTGTCCATCAGAGAGGAATTGAGGCGATCAGAACAAAGCCAAGGCCATTATGAGCACTCGACCTCCAACTACCAAGAAAGAGCTACAAAGGTTCCTCGGGCAAGTTAATTTTCTCCAGAAGTTCATATCCAACATTGCTGGTAAAACCAGAGCATTTTCGCCACTGTTGAAATTGAAGGCTGAAGAAGATTTCACATGGAACCAGGAGCATCAGAAAGCTTTTGACAAACTTAAGAGCTATTTGGCGAATCCTCCAGTATTAGTCCCGCTCGAGAAGGGCAAGCCTTTGTATTTGTATATATATCGGCCGCGCATTCCTCAATAGGATGCTTGCTGGCCCAAAAAAATGAAAAAGGAAAAGAACAAGTTGTGTGTTATCTTAGTCGGTCTTTGACGAACTGTGAAGAAAGATATAGCCCGATCGAGAAACTCTGCTTATCTCTGTATTTCGCAGCAATAAAATTAAGGCATTATATGCTTTACTTCTGTGTGTTCATCGTTGCCAAAACTGACATAGTAAAGTATATGCTAGCTAGGCCGATCTTGAAAGGCCGATTGGGGAAATGGTGACTAGCTTTGTCCGAATTCGATCTGATCTACGTTCCACAAAGAACGGTCAAGGGGCAAGTATTGGTTGATTTTTTGGCCGATCATCCGTGCCTGGAGGTCGGGCAGAATGAAGAAAACGATTTGTAGGTCTTATTCGTCTCCCTGTCACCATGGATACTCGAATTTGATGGTTCGAGTACAGAGCAGTCTGCTGGAGCAGGTGTGGTTATCATTTCCTCGAAAGGCCAACAGACCATGTGGTCACTCCATCTGGACTTCGAATGCACCAATAATCAGGCTGAATACGAGGCACTCATCATCGGCCTGGAGCTACTCGGAAGCCTCCAAGCTTCTACAATTCATATCCGAGGAGATTCTCAGCTGGTGATTAGCCAGTTGTCTGGTGAATACAAATGCTCGAGTCCTCAATTGCGATCATACTTCGCCTTGGCCATACAACTCATTAGCGAATTCGGTGAAGTCACGGTTGAGCATATCTCGAGGGAGATGAATGAAACGGCCAATGTGGCCGCTCAATTTGCTTCGGGGATTTCATTCCTACAAGATCTCGCTCAGAAAGTGGTAATGGTAGAATGACGGACCATGCCTTCAGTTTTACAGAGGGCCAACGTCTTTGAAATCAATACCATTCCAGTCACCTAGACCGACTGGAGACTCCCTTTCATACACTATCTAAGTCATCGAGGCGGTCGGGCAGAAAGAAGGATCAGGACCTTGTCAATCCACTTTGTTCTGCTAGATGGGGATTTATATAGGAAAGGGGCTGATGGGATTCTTTTGAGGTGTCTCGGACCAGAAGAGTCATATAAAATAGTCAGTGAGGTGCACGATGGGCTATGTGGAGCACATCAGGCTGGATGAAAGATGAGATGGTTAATCAGGCGTCATGGTTTTTACTGGCTTATGGTCATGAAAGATTGCATCAGCTATGCGAAGAGCTGTAGGGCATGCCAGATTCATGGTCCGATCCAAAGGTTGCCCGCTGCAGAGCTTCATTCAATCATCAAACCTTGGCCTTTCCGAGGCTGGGCGATCGACCTGGTTGGGAAAATATATCCGCCAACTCATGGGGGGCATTCCTTCATGATCATAGCAACCGATTATTTTACCAAGTGGGTGGAGGCAAAGCCTTTGAGAAGGATCGAGCAGACAAATGTGGTCAGGTTCATTAAAGAACACATCCTTTATTGGTTTGGAATTCCAGAGACTATCACGACTGACGAGGGGACTATGTTCGTTGGACAGCAAACTCAAACCTTGGCAGATGAGATGGGGTTCAAACTTGTCTAGTCGACTCCTCATTATGCGCAAGCAAACGGCCAAGCTGAAGCTTCTAACAAAGTCATCCTGACTTTAATGGAGAAGTTGGTTGATGATAACCCAAGAAAATGGGATCAACTATTGCCAGAGGCGCTATGGGCATATAGGATGTCTCAGCGGTCAAGTACTGGAGTTAGTCCCTTCACGTTAACATACAGCCACGACGGAATGATCCCTATAGAGATTTTAACCCGATCGGCTAGGATTGCTTTCCAAAATCATCTCACTTGGGAAGAGTATAGCGAAGCCATGATGATAGAGCTGGAAGACTCGAACGAGAAGAGGCTGACTACTCTCAATCATTTACAAGCACAGAAAAAGAAATCAGAGCGAGTCTACAATAAGAAGGTTCGGGCAAAGAGTTTTGCTGAGGGGGATTTGGTTTGGAAAGTAATCCTGCCTATTGGAAAGAAAGATCCTAAGTACGGGAAGTGGTCGTCTAATTGGGAGGGACCATTTCGAATAAGGAAAGTACTTAAAGGTGGAGCCTACTGGTTGGAAAATCTGGAGGGAGAACAGCACCCAAGGTTCATAAATGGGAAATATCTGAAGAAATATTATCCTATGGTAGTAGAGATCTAAGAGAAGTTTTAGATATCAAATAAAAGAATCATTTTTTATTTTTTTGTTCTATAGTATTTACATATCAATGTTCCTCAGGGAACAGTTCAGGACCCCAATTATCAAAGCCGGCCCAATTGTTATCTTTTTCTTGCCTATTGAGAAGAAGCTGGCCTCTCCAAGCATCAACCTCCGGCCTTTTGGCTTGAAGATGTTCAGTCCGATTTCCAGGTCTTGAAGTTGGATCAGTTTGCTTTGATCAGCAGCCTCGGCTTCGACCTTCAAAGTGCTCCTCTTCTCCTCCAATTCTGCCAGTTAGGCTTTGAGCAGAGAGATATGAGCATCTGCCTGAGCAACTTGCTGCCAGCGCATGTCCGATTCATGAGCAGAAGCTTGCAGAGCAGCGCTGTCTTCATAGAGCTTTTTCTGCAAGGTCTCGAAACTCATGATGTTGTCATTCAAAGCTTGATCGCTGGCCTCCAAAGTCTTATATTTCTTATGCGCATTCTCGTACAAAGGCCTGAAGTTGGACCACAGGAAGCTGGAGTCTTCCTTAGCTGCTTGAAAGATTCATTCCATGTCTGGCCACTCCATGGCTTCATAATAATCAGTCAGAAACTCCCTCAGGGTTTCCTTGGCCGCTGCCAGCTCGTATGCAGAAGGATTGAGAATTGGAGGAACAGCAGAATCGAGGGCAGGGATCTTGTCAGCTACCTTGGCTAGGTGCACCTTCAGAGGAGAAATTGAAGAGCTGGGAGCCTGCAGGCAATAAAAGTATACAGTCAGACAAGGAGATTAAACTGATGGCAGGTATGAAAATGAAGAAAATTACCGGGGAAAGTGAAGGAATTTCGACTGGAGTAGGAATCTTGGCCGCCGGAGTTTGGACTTCTTCAGCTAAAGGGACAGGAAGATTTTGGCTAACAGCAGCTCCCTGGCCAATGACCGAAGCTTGTCCAAAAGCAGCAAATGGGCTGACTTGGTGATCAGAACTGTAGGAGGAGCAGATTCAGGGAGATTTCCTTGAGAAGAAAGAAAGCGTTAGTGCAAGATTCCGTCTAAAGAATAAGGGAGCACCAAAAGAAGAAAACTTACTTGACCCGCAGAGCTTTCAGTGATTGGCTCCAAGTTGGTTGATGTATCGGCCTGGAGGGCAGAAGAAGTTGGAGATAGAGCCTCGACAGCAGCAGTAATCTTCAAAGCCACATCAAGAATTTTGTCAGCCAATTGAGTGGATTCCTATTTGAAAAGACTATAAGTAAATCGGACAGAAATGGAAATGATTCAAGCGTTGGGTAGGAGAGAAGATTACCGTAGGAGAGCTCGGAGATTCAACTGGGGCAGATGAAGGCTAGGGGTTTGAAGCAGTAGTTCGAGAATCTGGTTGGTGGGAAGTTTGCTGAACCAGCGATTCATCCCTGGTGACCTGCGAAAGATCGAGACCAAAGAAATAATTAGGTTCAACTAGGTCACCAGGGATGGTAGAGAGTGGTTGGACATTCAAGGGGTTCAGGTGAGAGGCCATTCGGCGTTGGATGTTTCAGAAGGAATCCTCTGCTTCTAGGTCGGAGGAAGACGAAGAAGAAGAATTGAGCACATGTACCTTAGGCTGCTGATTGCTTGGGAAGCTTCAGACTCTACCTCTGCCTCGACCCTTTTCTCCTGGGCCTCCTCGGGTGGCTGCAAAGGCACAACCTGGAGATGAACTCCCTCTTGACTTCCAGCAGCCCCTACCAGGTCCTCGGACAACACTTTTTCTTGAACCTCCTCTTGAGCCACTACTGGCGAAGGATTTGCTCGGATGGCACTCGGATCGGCGAGCTTGGCCTTTTTAGACCTATGGACCAAGCTACTGATAGGTACTGCATCATCCCCAGAAGAACCTGAGGCAGTTGGCTTGATCGTTGCAGTTTGAATAACCCCACCAGCGGGCTGGACAATAACCGACTGTGCAAAATCAGCCACGGCCGAAGTGACGGAGGTTGAATGTTTCTTCAAGGAGGACCGAGCTGAAAGAAAACGGGGCGTTAAGAATCCATAAGACAAAAAACAAAAGGGGAATCAAAGGAAGAACAATCCTTACTCTTTCTTTTAGGCGTAGAGAGTGTCTTCTTAAGGGTAACAGGGGGACCGATCCTGCTGATGAAGAAGAAGGATGGGTGGTATCTGACTACATTAAACCAATGCTGTCCCCACCAGCGAATGAACTCTGGGGTAGCCCGTTTGAGTCCTGGACTTTGCACGAAGACTGCCCAATTCCTAGCAGTGGAAAATTCAATGTAAGCCTGCTCAATCTCTGACTCTTTGAAAGATAGCGTTTGATGGCAACCGCGGGAGTTCATTGAGGATGTTGGAGGAACAGGGACTGGCTGCTCGAAACCGAGCTGTCTGCTGAAGAACTGGGGAGCGTATTATTTCGAAGCCGCTTTTAGAGTTAGTCCCACCAGGGAGCAGCTCGACAAAAAGATCATAGCCTTGAATGGCCTCCGCCCAAGCATTCCGCCCACATTTATTGTACTCCTGAAGAGGCAAAGTAAACCAAGTTGGACCATGCTCCCGATGACGGAGGGGGTAGAAGTTGAAGCTGTGGTGCTCAAACCCGTCTTCTTCCGGACGCTGAAGCTTGAGGGAATAAAAGTAGTGGAAAGCGTGAGGGAAAGATACACAGCTAGGCTTGTGGCTGGACAAAGCCTCCCCGAGATAAAGCGTAGGTTGAGCGATGGGAAAAGCCACTGGAGAAACCTTTGGGAAGTACAGGTACGGCCAGAGTTGAACAATCCACATCGGACCACTGGGGCTACCAAGCGGACTGGAGGAGGTGATCGAGCGGAGTCCCCTGTAGATGGCCCCAAGAAGAAATTGACACAAAGCCAGTTCTTGTTTGGCCGCTAGTGCCTTGGCCAAGGGAACGTACTCCTGGGTACAAGTCTTACTGCCAGTACAGACCATGTAGCAGCAGATGAGACACAGAAGAAATGTGATATGTTCCTTTGTTTGAGGAGGATCAGGGCCAGTTGGCTTGCCCTCGATTTCAGCATATTGGCCAAATGTGTTGTGGTGCGGCCTTGTATAGTCACCAACGTGCTTGAAGTCGGAGACCGGCAAGATCAAAGTACCCTCCGTAGGAAGCCCGGTGATAGCTCCGATGTCCAAGAGGGTGATAGACATTGGCCCATGCGGAAGGTCGAAGAAGTTAAAGCACGGGTTCCAGAAAGACATGAGGGCTATGAAAACCGCTTTATCATAAGGGAGCGGTCTGGTAGTCAGTTCGATAAAAGAATAAATGTCGGTTAGCTTCCATACCGCAGCATAAGTAGGCCTTAAACGATCGACCCATTCTCTCCAACCCTTGAGTTCGGTCGGCCATGTTGAAGGGGCTTTGCCTGAGAGCCACTTACTCCAGTCGAAAGACTCAGCTTCGAAGGGAAGGGGAGTATAATGAGGAAAAATCGGCCTAAGGAGCTCTAGAGGATCAGCGTTGAAGGTATGACCAATGCGAGGAGGGTTTGTAGTTGGGTTCCTGATGAAGACATTAGGAATTTCATGGAGGATTTTTTGAAGATCAACAAGATTGTAATCATTGGTTGCAGCCATTGTGAGAGGAAAAGGGAAGGAATGCGTTGCAAGATGGAAAGTGCTGAGGATTTTCGGGTAGAGAAATTGGACAAAGGTAGAAGCTTTGTAAGACTTAGGGATTTCGTTTTTGAATTTGGTAAAGCAGGGAAAAGCCGCCAAAGGGTTTATATAGGGATGGAAAGTTGGGCCGATTGATTTCCTTATGAAAACGTGCCTTTCCAAAATTGAAAATTTGTATTTTTATGGGTGTCAAACGTCCTAAGAATTAAATGGGAAAAAGAGCTGTTGATCAACAGTCACAAGGTATGAAATCAATTAATTCATCAAGCAACAAGTGTTTAAAATTTACACAAATTTTCACACTTGGGGGGGCAATGTTTGTACCTTAATTTGCAAAATTGGGCTAATGGGCCTAAGAAGAAGTGGGGCACATCAAATTGGACCAATGGATCAAAGAAGAGGCAATAGGGCTTTTGGAACGAGAAAAAACATTCAAGAGTGATCGGCCTGGCAGATAGCCTTGACAAGAATCAGCAGGTTTTAATTGGGAATTAATAACCACGACAATCATGGAAGGAAAGAAGCGCGCCCATGATCAGCCAGGGAATATGCCTCGTGTTCTAATCCAAGACATTCAAATTCAAGATAGCATGATTTCAGGACCAAGATATCAGCCCAGGCACGGCTACAAAAGGTGGAAACTTGAAACAACAAGGGCATCAACACTTCTTCAGACAAACCAGACTGCACTCTGCTCAAACTTGCTTCGATTTCCTTTTCTTTGCTTCGTCAATCAGAGACCTTTTCCAAGATCTGTTTAGTCCAAAGTCTTATTACTTTCAGTCAATCCTATACTTTCCCAATCATTAAGTGTTTTTAGAAGTTTGTTTAACTTTCCATCGGCCAGCTTCTTCTATGTTTAGTTCATTGTAAACACCCAATCGGGCAGTGTTCTCATTCAGCTTATTAAAGAAATTCCCTTTTTGTTCAATGATTAAAATAGTCCGACTGTGACTTTGAACAAGAACCCGCATTATTTCTATCTTTTGTTATTTTTCATCACAAAAACAACTGGCACACCCAGGAACCAACTCATCGGCTAGATAGATCGACATAGGGAGATTTTTGGGCCAACATTACCATATCAATTTTTATAATTAAAACTTGTGATGTGAGATTAATTTCTACCTTTAGAATTAGTAACATAACGATGACATAGCCAACAAAGTCATAAAATGGCATGCTTGGGATTAATATGGTATTGACATATTAGTCTATATATAATTGGATTTGTTGCTGCCATGTAGTCACTGTTCTGACATTTAATCGACCTATTTCTACCATATTAGTGCCAAGTATGCTAGTCTATGTCTTCATTGACCACATCATATCCACTTCATTCCAGGTCAATAATTCTAGCGGCATATTTAAATCCTATGTCATATGAGGACTTCATTGCTCAATTTTCAATAATATATAACTAAATTGACCAAAATTTAATATATGGATTAAATTGAACATACTTGTGTAAGACTCTTTAGAAGTGCATTTATCGTTGTATGATGCCCCACGATTCATTGCTTCCCACTTGTTAAGACCATTTAACTAAAGCTATTTAACAATTAGGTTATCATCCTAGCTGGAAGATCGTTTGAAAAATGGAAGGTTGGGACAAAAATATTAGATCTATTTTTCAGGCCTTAAACAAAGAAAAAAGTCCATCTCCTACTCTAGTAGGATTACGGATAGCAATGTAAATGATATACCTATAATCATAAGTTACTCAAGCTTGATTCCAGAAAAACTGGAATTTGGCTCGATTATTGTCGAGTTGAGCTTGAGTAGTCAAGCAAATCAAGTTTGAGTATCTTAATATCCAACTCAAGCGCTCATTGAGTCTAATCGAGTATTGATATATATTTTATTATTTTAGTTAAAATTTATTATTTTAGCCCTCATTGAGCCTAGTCGAGCTCAAATTCGAGCTTGAATCTGTTGAAATTTATTTCTTTTTATCAATTATCAAGCTTAATCGAATTGAGTTCAAGTAGCTCGATTTATGGGACGATTTCAAGTTGAACTTTTAAATATAGAACTCGATCGAGTTTGAGTCGAGTATCAAACTGTGAGTTTCAAAGTCTAGCTCGAGCTTGAGCACCCCGCTACTCATCTTGAACTCCATTGAGTATCCTCCTAATTATGGTTACTTAGATTATAATTAATGGGGCGTTTGATTGAAGTAATCTTACAATCCCTATGGATATAAGATTAACACCGCATTACCTAACAATTTGATTCCCTGGTAATGTGTACATTTTGTATTGGTTTGAGATATGGATATCTTAGATTATCTTGTTTGGTTTGTATGGGAATATGACATACAAAAATGACTATTTTATTAGTTTGCCCTCACTTAAATAAAAAAGCTTTCTAAACTTGTATTCTAACTAAATTAACTTATTTTGAAGCTGTTAAACAAATTTAATATAAAAAAATAAAAGTTAACAAAATAAAAATATCAAATAATTAATATAAAAATAATAATTTTTTAAATAAGATTTGTAATTTAACAAATCTATAAAGATATAAATAAACTAAAATTCCTTTATTTAAAACTACCAATTGTTTTTGGTAAAAGTACCCCACAGGTCCTTATACTTTAAGAAAATGTTCAATTTAATCATTGTACTTCAATTTGAGTCAATTTAGTCCCTCTATTATTAAAAATATAACAATCAAGTCCTTCAATGTCACAAAATCAATTTTAATCGCTAAAATTACTAATATAAGACTAATTTTTGCCTGTAGAATTACTAACATGGTAATGATATGGCAAGTTAAATCATAAATTGGCATGCCCAGCATTGAAATAACACTGACATGTCGATTAATGGTCTAATTTTTCATAACCACATAGACACTGTTTTGACATTTTAGTGACCTGTTAATGTTGCATCACTACCAAACATACTAGTTCATGTTTTAACTTACAATGTCATATCAACATTATTACCACGTCAGTAATTTTAATAGCAGAAATTGATCCTATTATATGTGAGAACTTAATTGTTCAATTTTTCCTAGTATAGGGACTAAATTGACCCAAATTGTAATATATGGGCTAAATTGAATATTTTTGTATAGTACAAGGACCTATGCGGTACTTTTGCCTTTGTTTTTTTTTAACATAAATATTGTCGAATCCAAAAAGAAAGTGAGGGTAGTATAGATCGAAATGAAAAATGAGTAAGGGTAAAATAGGCAAATTAGCGCCAAAAGAATAAGAAATGTTACATTATCTAAGAGGGAGACGATAATCACATTCCTATCCATATTACCACTTCAATAGTAATCACATATCCCTTGACACTATTATCAGAAAAACTAAATAAGGGCATATAATTTTCCTTGATGCACATGTCCTGTGGTAATACTAATATAACATCACCCCAACTAAACGCGTCATCAAAACTTAATTGGGTTGGGTCATGAGAGTCAAGAAGTTTTTTACTTTTTTTGTTCTTATGTGTACGAGTCCAAAGGATCTGGCGCTTCTAGTAAGGTAAGCTAAACCTTGTTCAGATTTGGAGTTGGGACTTGGAAAATTGGGTTGTACTAGTAAGGTAAGCTTGATTTAATAATAAAATTATGTCAACTTAAAACAGTTTTTCTAAGCACAAAGGAATTGACTTATGTTTTTTTCGAAGCGATGGAAAATTCTCTCGATGCTCCTACCCTAGGCGACGAAGTTCTCAAGAGAACTAAGAAGGAATATAAGCATGCTCGGCCGACAACTAATATTGGTGATGGTTCATCAGATGTGGCTGCGGCTAGTGATGATGGAGAGATGTTCTCTACTGCCCCTTCCATGCAAAAAAAGAGTTCCTTCGTATAAAGATCGTCTTACAAGTGCTGCTTCCAATCGTCAACCTTGGACGGATTGGAAATATGATTCAGGCGGTGATATCTTGATTGATGAAACAATGTCTGATACGAAGGAAACACTGGATCAGGAAGATTGTGTTTCTTTTTCAGCTGAGGAAAAACGTGTGATGCAGCAGCCGTGGCATAATGCTCTTATTATCAAGCTTTTGGGGAAGGTTTTGGGCTATAAAGCTTTGTCTGCCCGGATTGAACAATTATGGTTGTTACAAGGCAATTATAGAATAGTTGATTTGGGCAATGATTATTTCTTGATTAAATTTGAAAAGAATGAGGATTACAAACATGTTCTTGATGGTGGTCCTTGGGTTATTGGAGGGCACTATCTTACTGTGCGACAATGGACATCTAATTTTTCTCCAAGTTCGGACAAGATTGCCAATTTGATTGCCTGGATACGATTTCCAGAATTACCGTTGGAATATTATAACTCTCTGGCATTAAGGAGTATAGCAGCAAAGGTCGGTCGGGTTGTTCGTTTGGATGACACTGCGGTAAGTATTATGAGGGGTAGCTTTGCTAGAGTTTGTGTAGAATTGGATTTGTCAAAACCTTTACGTCATTCTCTTTGGCTGGGTAAATTCCGTCAAAGGGTAGAATATGAAGGTCTCCAACTTATATGTTTTCATTGTGGAAATTTTGGCCATAAGAAGGAAGATTGTTCCATGAATATCATGAAGGCTACTACAAATGAATCCAACAATGAAGGTTTATCGGAAACCATGGCTCCTGCAGGTGTTGCCTCCTCCTAATCTGATGAGTCCTCCTTTGGACCTTGGATGTTGGTCCAGCATAAATCTCACAAACCAGTCAAAGAAAATGCTTACAAAGGCAAGCTAAATTCAAGTAGTAATTCAGTGCGTGATACTGGCAATAGATTTTCATCTTTCAATACCGCCAAATTTGCAGATGGGGAGGTTTGCAGATGGGGAGGATATTTCGGCTGCTTTTTCAAAAGAAAAAATAGGAGGATTTAATGCTGGTGCGAATCATGTGGTGATAAAGGTGTGGCGTCCAAGAAAAGAAGTTGGTACTAAAATCCCTACTAAAAAAGGGGTCTTTGATAATTTAAACAAATCTGATACAGGTACAGCTAAGCTTAAGAGCAAAATGGGCTTTGATGGAACTATAGATGTGCAAGGCCCTCCACCCAGTTTTTCTTTTAAAGCTGGCTCTTCTAAGCCTCTTGTGTTTGATCAACAGCGTTTGGACTCTTTCCTTGGCCCAAATATTTCAGCTTTACCTTTGCATGTTGTGTCTTCATCCTCCCCATGTGGTTCTATTCCTAATTTAGTGAACTCAAATTCTTCATCGGATGTTGTCAATCATGTTCCTATGATAACCGAAACAGATCCTGCATTGCTTCCTCCTCCCAATCCTCCTTCGGATCAGTGTGGTGGTGTGACTAATGATAACTTGTGTGCTAATCTACATGATGAACATTTGGTTAGTTCTGATGATGGACAGAAGACTGGCGTTGCTGATGATTCTCTTACTTTAATGCGAGAGTAAAATTTCTTATCTTATTACTATTTTTCTATGTCTGTGCTCTTTTGGAATTGTAGGGGTGCGGCGAACCCTGAATTTCGTCATAATGCTAAGGAATTGGTTCGCTTTCATAAGATTGATGTAATTATTATAGTTGAGCCAAGAGTCAGTGCAGCTAAGGCGGATGACATTATTCGTAGGTTCAGATTTGATGGACATACTAAAATTGATGCTAGAGGTTTTTCGGGAGGCATTTTGGTACTTTGGAAATCTTTTATTGGACAGATTCGTGTTGTTAACAAGGGTGATCAATTTATTTCTCTTCTAGTTACTGATGGGAACGGTTTCCAGTGGGCTTTCACAGTTATCTATGCTAGTCCTACTCATTCTATTAGGGAGTTGCTATGGAATTATCTTCGTAATTATTCAGCCTTAGACAATATGCCGTGGCTTCTACTAGTGTTGAGTAAAAGCCCAACAGTGCCATTCCAAAGCACTCGGCCTGGGCCTCATGACCATTCGGCCCAGACCATGACTCGGCAGAGCCAGCCACTATCCCACTAAGGAGACAGCCCAATGAGAAAGGCCCAATCTCCAGACTCCATGCTTAGGCAAAGCCCACATGTAAACTCTATATATACGCACAGTACCATGCAACCAGGTATGAGATTCCTTCTTCCAGCTCCATTCTCCTAGAACCTCTCTTAAACCCTAGCTGACTTAAGCATCGGAGTGGGATCAACCGGTCACCTGCCAGTCACCCTCTTCATTGTTTTTCCTCTCTTCAGGTCTCTATCAGCTAGTTCAGGCTCCCGTCGAGGTCTCGGATTTCCATACCTCAACAACTAGGGGATTTTAACCAAGTTTTGTTTGCTAATGAGAAACAAGGAGGTGCAGTAGAGCCTGTGCGTAGAATGCAACAATTTCAAGATGTCATTGAACAGCGACAGTTAATTACACTAGATGCACGAAGTTGTGAGTTTACTTGGACTAATAACCAAGAACCGAATTTTTTAATTAAGAAGAAACTTGATAGGGCCTTGTGCAATGGGGAGTGGCGGCATTGTTTTTCTGATGCTACTGTTTTGAATCTTCCTCGTGCTCATAGTGATCATTGTCCTGTACTTGTTTCTTTAAAGCTGGTTAGGCTTATTAATCATGCTACTAGACCGTTTCGTTTTGAGATGGCTTGGCAATACCAGTCTAACTTTGAAATGGTTTTAAATTCGTCTTGGAAGGAAGATTTGTCTTTACATGAATCGCTAGCCTCTCTTCAATCCTCTTTCAGACAATGGAATCATACTGTTTTTGGTAATATCTTTCAAAAGGAAACGGCGTTTATTAGCTAGGCTTGGTGGTGTTCAACGAGCTTTGGAAACTAGGCCTAATCCTTCTCTTTATAAATTAGAAAAGGAATTATCTGCAGAGTATAATACTACTTTGGCACAAGAAGAGATGATGTGGTTTCATAAGTCTCGTTCGAATTGGGTTCAATTTGGTGATCGAAATACAAAATTTTTTCACACCACCACGTTTATTCGAAGGAATAGAAATAGAATTTTGTCCTTGAAAGCAGAACAAGGTGATTGGATTTTGGATCCTGACCTTATCAAGCAATTGGTTATTTCTCACTTTCACAAGGTGTATTCCGCAGAACCTGTTGATAATAATTTTAAGTCTAGTTGTCCGAAGACTAGTGTGCCTTTGGGGAATCAACGGGTGCTCCCCCTATCCCATGTTCCACAGGAAAGTGAGATTTTTAAAGCTTTAAAATCTATGGCCCCTTTCAAGGCACCTGGACCAGATGGGTTTTAAGCTAGATTCTTCCAACTGGATTCTACATTGTTAATTGGGAAATAGTTAAATCCTCTATTTGCAAATTTGTTTAAGATGCTTTCTTAGCTGGCAAATTTGATGAGACTTTAAGCCAGGTTTTAGTTGTTCTTATTCCTAAAGTTGAAATCCCGGAATCAGTTTCTCAATTTCGGCCTATATCTCTATGTAATGTTACTGTTAAGCTACTTTCTAAATCGCTTGTTAATAGGCTTCGACCTTTCTTAGGGAATTTAATTTCCTCAACTCAGAGTAGCTTTATCCCAGGGAAAGGAACTTCAAATAATATTATTATGGTTCAAGAGGCTCTTCATTCTCTTCGACAGAAGAAAGGCAAATTCGGTGGTATGATACTGAAAATTGATCTTGAAAAGGCTTATGATTGGGTGGATTGGGACTTTCTTCGTTGGGTTCTTATGGATATTGGTTTGCCCTCTGTGCTGGTATCTTTGATCATGTTTTGTGTGACTTCAACTGAGATGAATGTTCTTTGGAATGGGGAATTGACTAGTTATTTTAAACCTTCTAGAGGATTAAGACAGGGTGACCCTCTTTCACCTTATCTTTTTGTTCTATGTTTACAGCAACTTTCTGATATTATTGATAATTCGATTCGTGATGATGCTTGGAAACCTATTTCTCTGTCTCGAGGTGGTCCTTGTTTGTCACATTTTTTTGCTGATGATTTGATTCTTATGGGTGAGGCTACAGTCGAGCAATGTGAGACTATGATGGATTGTCTTAATAAATTTTGCTCCTTTTCTGGACAGAGGGTGAATTTTTCTAAATCTCTATTTTATACTTCCCCTAATGTTCATGATGATGTTGTTCAAAGTATTCAAGAGAGCTCCAGTATGCAACACTGCACTGATCTTAGCCGTTATCTAGGGGTGCCGCTACATACAAATCGTGTTAAAAGAAGTACTTATTCTCAACTTCTTTACAAGGTTCGTAAGTGATTGTCTTCTTGGAAGGCTTCACAACTCTCTTTAGCTGGCCGTGCCAGTTTAGTGCAATCTATGACTAGTTCCACTGTAGTTTATACTATGCAAACTACTAAATTACTAGCTTCAGTTACTAAGGAAATTGATAGTTTGAATAGAGATTTTCTTTGGGGATCAACGGCTGAGAAAAGGAGAGTTCATTTGCTGAATTGGGACACTGTGTGCCGTGCAAAAGATAAAGAAGGGCTTGCTATTCGTAAATCTGCTAATATGAACAAAGCTTTGCTTGCCAAGTTAGGGTGGAAATTGGAAGATGGTGATGAAGGTCTATGGGCTCGAGTTTTGCGATCCAAGTATTTGAAACAATGTTCTTTCATTCAAGCTCGTATACCACAAAATGCTTCTCACACTTGGCGGAGTATAACCTCAGCCAAATCTCTTGTTCATCAAAGGTGTGCTCGGATTGTAGGTGATGGATCAAAAACCTTGTTTTGGAAAGATAAATGGCTTGGTGATAAGTCCTTACTGGAGCGCTGTAATGTTAATTTGTCTACGAAGCAACAAACTAAACAAGTTAAGGACTATGTTTGTAACAATAATTGGAGTGAGCAGTTGTTAGCGATTTTGCCCACTGATATTCGGGATCAACTTTCGTTTGTGCAGCTTCAACAGGATGAGCAAGATAGGAATTTTTGGCAAGCTTCAGCAGATGGCAACTTCTCTGTTTCCTTTGTTTATAAGTTGCTTACTGCTGGTGATCACATAGATGGCATCTGGTCTAAACTGTGGAAACTTGATATTCCCCCTAGGGTTAAGTTTTTTATTTGGTTATTATTTCATAATCGTCTTCTAACTCGATCTGCTTGTGTACATCGTAATATTTTGACTAATGCAGTTTGTCCTAGGTATGGTGCTCTTGAGGAAAATACTCTTCATGTCCTCCAGGATTGTAGTTCTTCTCAAGCTATATGGGCTGCCTATCTTCATGGGGCTAAATTGTTGGAGTTTAATACGGCTACTTTGGAGGTTTGGCTGAGGAATAATATTTCTAGGCATCGCTTTCTGGTTAACGATATGGTTCCCTGGTCTATTTTCTTTTGCTTTGCTTGTTGGCATATTTGGCGATGGCGGAATCGAGTTGTATTTGAAGAGGGGTTTTTATGGCCTGATGATGTTTTATTCCACATAGCTGCTTCCATTGGAGAGTTCAGAAACCATATGGCCCAACTTCGATTACCCCAAAGAAAAGTTAATATCTTTATTGCATGAATGTCACCTCCCTTGGGTTTTGTTAAGTTGAATGTTGATGCGGCTGCTAGAACAAATCCAGGGGACTTAGCGGCTGGTGGTTTATTTCGCAATGATAATGTAGAATGGTTATTTGGCTTCATTTGTCGTGCGGGTTATGGTCATATAACTAAGGTTGAACTTGTTGCTATTCTTCATGGTTTGAAATTAGCTTGGGAAGGTGACTTTCGTGAAGTTATTGTTGAATCAGATTCCTTGTTAGCTGTGAACAAGGTTCTGCAAGAAGTGTGGCCTTGTGACCCTTTATTCCATATAGTGAAACAGTGTCAAGAATTAATGAGACGAGATTGGGAGTGTGTATTATGCCATACGTACAGAGAAGCTAATATGTGTGCTGATTTTCTTGCCTCATGGGCTTTTCAAGGATCCTTTAGAGTGACTGTTCTTACCAATCCACTAGATCATTTGCATCGGTTGATTGATGAGGATCTGATTGGTGTAGCTTGACCTCGTGCTATAGTTAGTTAATGTGGTTTTCTCTAAACCGCTCCAATGTACCAAAAAAATCAGTTTTTCTAAAATTATTAAAATTCTATCTTAATAAAGTCTTAAATTCATGACTTACCTTATAAATTTTACTTTTTAAAATTTTTGACTAAATAGCTTACTAAATTTATGGTTACTTTTATAAATTATTTTGAGTTGGCGCAATTTTATTGGTTTGTCTATAAATGATGTGGTGTGACAATCCCATGAAATAATTTCTCCCAATCATCATGGGCTATGGTTGAAACTAGTAGAAAGTGGAAAGTGTTGATGCCATTTTAGTCGGCTCGTACGGATGAGAGGAAGAGAGAGCTCTAGCCATGGTAGTGAAGTCCCTCCAAGCCTTAATCCCTAAAAAAGAGTGAGTTGGGCACTGGCTTTAAGCCAGTGGGGCCCCCTCCGGTGTAAGAATTAGTGTGGGTTCTCACATTAATGGAGTATTTTAGAGAGAGAGAATAAGGGACGCAGATCCAGTCGGGATTGGTAGAGAGATGAGGGGTTGAAGATGATGAATAGTGCTTAGAGATTACCTTATATATGAGTGAGTGGAGGTAAGTAGCTTTAAAGGGAATATGACATGGATGTGACTACTTGTCACATGGTGTACCTGCTGTCAGGCTCGGAGTGGACTTTGTTCCCTGTCAGTCTTCTAGTGTTGGCTTCCTTTAGAAGCTTGGCATTCTGTGATCTGCGCCCGGCGCACGTGTCGGGGGATCTGCGCCTGGCGCACATGTCGGAGGATCTGCGCCTGGCGCACATGTTGGAGGATCTGCGTCTATAAGATCTTTTCCTATGGACTCGTCTTATGGGCTCTTTCTTAAAGGCCGTTATAGGCTTAATCCTTTGGGCTTACTAAGTTAGTTTGGGCCTGTTGAGTTATGCTCAACAAGTGCCCCCCAGGCGTGAGGGCGGTTATAAAGTGACCGCGCGAATGACTACAAATAAGATGTAAGTGCAAATGGGTTGGGCGGGTGGGAGGCTATTGCCTTATGAAAGTGATACGTTAAAGAATTTGCTTCAAATTTTGTAAACTCGTCATATTCCTTGTGTGAAGATGTTCATGTATATGGTATATCTAAGGGCATGCATTTATCCTTGACGAATGAGAATGCTCTTAAGATTAATGACGGCTGGCGTGCCCATTTACCAGAAAGTGTTCTCATGTGAGACGCTTGGTTAATGTAGAAGACTCTACCATGATGTAATGCGCTAGAGGAGAATACTTTCTCCAAATCATAATGATCAAATTTAACAGAATGTGTTCTTTATTAGAACGCTTTATGAATCAAATGAGTCTAGTCCAATGGGCATGAATGTGGAGTCTACTTATGTATTTTAATATGGAATCCTCTCGTGTATGGAGCCTACTCCGATGTATTTTCTTATAGTTTATCTCAGACCTTTTGGGCTATGCTTATGAAGATTAGATCCTCGAATGTTATCCAAATGTAATGGCTTTTTTACCAATATGCTGACTTTAGTCATCTAAATGAAGCGATTGGCTAAGTAATAGATAAACATGTCAATGTTCCTGATGAGGATACTACCTTTTGTGAGTAAGTAGTGATAGGTAATCTGTGAACAAGTATATTTGTCTACTATGGGGAAGAGATATGTAATTTTCTTTAAGTGTGTTTTAGCCAAGTCAAATACCTAGGCGCTAATATAGTGAAAAATGCAACTTCCTTGTTGAATATATTGCAAATGTTAGATGGTTGGCTAACGAAACCATCGTTTTGCAACATAGCTATACCAAAACTTTGGTAAGCTGTTATTATGAATTGTTTTTGTAGCTGTTCGTGAGCATATCCAATTATGCTCCACTACCAACAAAATTTAAACCAACAAGATTCGATCTCGTTTTTGGTAGACTTCTCCATGCGAGAATATCTGTGTTTTCAACATCTTTAGAAGTCTGTGAATGGTCAAGGAAAACGTATCGTACGTCGCAGTTGAGGGAGGTGCTAAATAAGTAATAATTTAGTTCGGCCTTATGAGGGCTATTCTAACTTTTGAACTGGTTGTCTATATAACCTTGACGTATCACAAATATAATCTCTATTTAGTGTAGTCCTACCATCCGAAAATTTAAACAAAATGTAGTGGATAATCGAAGGGTCTGTTTGTGGCACAACCGATTGTGTGTTCATCTGTTTAAGGTGTCACAGGCTACTTGATGTAGCAGATTACATGTACACAGACTACATATTCATCTGTGGCAAAATGCGTATTATGGCAGGCTGCACATACATAGAGTATGTATTCGTCTGTGGCAGGCTGTGTGTTTATCTGTTTGTAATGTAATAGACTATGTATTTAGTAATTCCCTACTAACCGAAAACCTTTACATAATGAGGGTTCATTTTCAAGCGTGTGTATAATAGATTGTAAGTCTCTTGTAGTACTTTTCGAGATGAAAGTTATTTCAAGTTCTGGGGTTTGGGTTTGCCCCTCAAGTTTATCGATTTATAAGCTATGAGCCTCGGGTAAAAGGCTAGGTGTTGTTAGGCAAAGGAAGTTGGATGCAAGTGTATCCTCAGTGCGGAATAAGGGAGGCACAAGTGCTATGCCTTCTGTGCGTTCAGTAGAATTCAGAGTTTCGATGTCCCTTTCTAAGTGTAGAGTAGGGCAGAGTTCTCAGAGAAAGAAAGCAGCAGCATACTTATTTTGAGGTTAAAACCAGAGAGAGGAAGAAAATACAGGGGTGTACTTGGCGTGCAGATGCTGATCTTAAGCGTAACCATCCAGAGAGTTGGTTAGTGAATATTGGTGCTACCGCCGAGGGCGCTACTTGTGGGATTCCCAGGATTAATAAAGATTATTTAAAGAAGATGAGCTTGGTGCAACTTATGATGTCGTCTGTGATTTCTCAATGTAAGGCATATGTGTGGCTTTATTTATTAAAGTATTCTATTTTGTGAACTCATTATAACTTGGTTGTACTACCTGTACAAGTGTGAAGCGTTTAAACTTTCTGTCAAACAGGAAAAGTAGGATCTGCTTGACAAGATGTGTGATTATGGCATGCAGTTAGGGAATCTGCGACCTTTATGGTAAAGTAGGAGTTTCCCAACATCAATAGAAGCAATATTGATTTTAAACCACTAGACTTTTCTTCGATTAGTGCATATGCTGATAGAGATAAAGAGGGAGTCGCAGAGGGTGATATCCAAAGAGTTGATAAAGGTGCAAACGTGACTGGTGCTTCAGATAAGCAATCCACAGAAGCGGGCTCAGAGGGGGTTCCTGACATAGGAGTACCCATTGTTGCTAAGGTATCTACGGTCTGTAGTGTGGGGGAGTCTGCGACTGTGAATATTGAAGTCGCAGATCCTAAAGCCACAGATCCTGAGGTAGCGGGTTTTGAGGCGCAGAAGACCCTAACAAATGCTTAGCTTAGCTTGCTTTTATTTTGGTTTTAGATAGTGCTTAGTTTTGTAATATTCTAATAGGCTAACTTTTTCCCTTGTTGTGAACATAGATTTCAAACAATATCTTTGATGAATTTCCTAATCCATCTAATCGTTTACTTTGATTCGTTGTTTATCACTTCACATCATTTTGCTTGATGACGATGTTAACCTTTCTTTCAGGGTGACATTTATGTTGGCAGTGGACTAGCTTGACTGTTGGTTATCCCGAAAGTTAGGGCTGTTCAAGCGACCCGAAAAATCCGATAACCGAACCGAACCGATAATTATATTAGGGTTTTGGAATGTTCATATAAAAACCGAATGAACTGAATGGAATCCGAATGAACCGAATAAGCTAAAATTTTAAAAAATACTTGATTTTATTAGCCTAAAATTAAAAGACTCGAAATTTTTATAATCTTATTTGAACTTTTATAAAAGAAAAAAATTCAAAATTGAATGAATTTCAACTACCCGAAAACCCGCAAAAAAACCCAAACCGAATCGAACCGAAGCGCTAGGGTATTAAAACCTTAATACCCGAACCGAACCGAACCGTTTACACCCCTACCGAAAGTTTCTTCATTATATGGAGCAAATACTTATATATAAAAGTATTTACTCGGAGGATATGGTAGTGTGATAGTAGTCTTACCATCCTCAACAATGCACAATTGTATTTGTGCCTTTTCATAGAGTCTGTGATCTGCAGAAATGTCTACCATTTAGGCCCTATATGTAGGCTTAATTTTGTAGTTTCCTACTCCTTTGCCACATGTGAAAGGTTGATGTATAGTGTGTTGCGTTTCTTACCTCATTTATTCGAATAATGCCCATTATTCTCTATTATTGACCTTGAATGGAGGCTGGAATGTAGGAAGTTGATGCTTGTTACCTCAACATTCATATGGAAGGCTAGTAACTTCCACCACTAACCTTGTGCGAAAGGTTAAAGATTGTTGGCCGCTGAGCCTTATGTCTGGGATTAATACATAAGAGGTTTATACCTTTCACCTCTAATTTTCTTAAAATTTACGTTTACATTAGAAATGGGATTAGGCAAGTTGTGCTAAGATGTAGCTGTGCGCTTGACGGATGATTAATATGTATAGAGTGCTTTATAAACTGACGGCATGTGAGGGCTGTGCATTTTTACCCGTGTCATTTTGGGTTTTGCTTAATTGGAATGCTTTTGCAAGTTTAACAGACAGTCTGTTTAGCCTTTGTAAAATGGATATACTCGACCTTCCATTGGGAGTTTGGTTAATCATGTCAAAGAAGTCTGTTGAACTTGTTTATGGTTGTCTCCTTGACTATTGAAACGTTTATGCCTGGAGGAGTCTGCGCCTGAGGTAGTCTCGGCTTGAGGCAGTCTGTGCCTGGGGCAGTCAGGCCGCGCCTGAGGGAGTCTGGGCCTGAAGCAATCTGCACCTGAGGCAGTCTGGGCCTAAATTGTATTTTTCAGATAAATGTGGTCTTTAATGTCACGTCCAATAATATGGAGAAAAGTGCAGCACTTTATAGCTTTTAGAGTGTGGATCCATTAAAGAAAACGAGGATGTATTGATCGCTGCACGAGCAATTTGTTTCATCATTTTTTAGTAGGCTTTGTTGTGAGTAGGTATCTGCTTACGAGCAAGTATGCATCCTCTTTAGGGCATCTGCTTGTGAGCAAGCATGCATCCTCTGGGGGTATCCGCTTGTGAATGTGCTCGTCCTTTACTTTTGAGAGTTCGCTTGACTACTTCTTGTAGGAGTCTGCTCAATCCTCACAACTAGTGATTTAACAAAAAGCGCAGACGAGCAAGAGGAAGTTGTGCGTTTCGCGCAGAGGTGGTTTGCCAAAATGGGGATGTGTGTTCAACATGTTAATTTCCCTTCTAAACGGGGTTTAATGTTGCTCTTGCCCCCCCAGTGCAATTATTGACTTTCATTTTTATCCCTACAGTTTCCTCTATCTCAGATTTTGACTTTTCGATTAGTGTCAGAGTTGTGAGGTTACAAGACCTAGCAACTACTTGATATGTTTTCATATATCTGATTTCTGTGGGTCTGGGGAATTTGACAGTAAGGAAGCAAACTGTGTCTAGTAGTTTGGCAGATTTTATGAGAGCGCACTTTATTAGGGTGTTGTGTGCTATGGGGATATCCCTTACCAAAAATGGATTCATGATGCTGGGTGCTTATTGTCCATCGTCTGCGTACGTGGGGAGAGTGATGGCTCTTTTTACAGGAATCAGTTGGTTGTTGGAGCCACAGATAGACGCAGATGTGGAGAACGCAGAATCCTGGAGCCCGATGCTGACAAAGGTTTTATACATGATGATGTCTACAATACTTCCTTTGTCTATGAGCACACGGTTTGCTTCATAATTTCCAATTATAGCTTTTACTACAATTGGATCATTTCCAGAATCTTGGCACAGATCCAAGTCCTCCGCAGAAAAAGTTATGGTCCAACTGTTTTGCCAACGGTCGTCATCTGAGAATTGGCTATTTGCTTCGCACAGGTTGTGCTACTTATTCTCTACTAACTGCTTAATTTCTCTTTTATAATGACTAGCTAGCTCAGCTCGACGCAAAGAAGGCGCATCTTTTACGTTTATATTCTTCGTATGAGTTTGCATTGCGCGGGGTGTGCTCAGTTTTTATTTATTTCGAGAGTCTTCTGGCACATCCCGCCTTTTGTATAGCTTGGAGTTTGCTCGGCTGTGCTTCGCAGGAGATCTGCTCCCTGCCATTCGCACATCCCGTCTTTTGTTTAGTTGGGAGTCTGCTCGACTGCTCTTCGCAGGAGATCTGCTCCCTGCTGGTCGCACATTCCTCCTTTTGTTTAGTTGGGAGTGTCCTCGACTGCTTTTTAGCAGGAGTTTTGCTCCCTACGGGTCGCACATCCCGCCTTTTGTTTAGTTGGGAGTGTCTTGGACTGCTTTTTCACAGGAGTTTTGCTCCCTGTTGGACGCACATCCCGCCTTTTGTTTGGTTGGGAGTGTCTTCGACTACTTTTTCGCAGGAGTTTTGCTCCCTGCGGGTCGCACATCCCGCCTTTTGTTTAGTTGGGAGTGTCCTGGACTGCTTTTTCACAGGAGTTTTACTCCCTGCGGGTCGCACATCCCGCCTTTTGTTTGGTTGGGAGTGTCCTCGACTACTTTTTCGCAGGAGTTTTGCTCCCTGTTGGACGCACATCCCGCCTTTTGTTTGGTTGGGAGTGTCCTCGACTGCTTTTTCGCAGGAGTTTTGCTCCCTGTTGGACGCACATCCCGCCTTTTGTTTGGTTGGGAGTGTCTTCGACTACTTTTTCGCAGGAGTTTTGCTCCCTGCGGGTCGCACATTCTGCCTTTTGTTTAGTTGGGAGTGTCCTCGACTGCTTTTTAGCAGGAGTTTTGCTCCCTGCGGGTCGCACATCCCGCCTTTTGTTTAGTTGGGAGTGTCCTGGACTGCTTTTTCACAGGAGTTTTGCTCCCTGTGGGTCGCACATCCCACCTTTTGTTTAGTTGGGAGTGTCCTGGACTGCTTTTTCACAGGAGTTTTGCTCCCTGCGGGTCGCACATCCCGCCTTTTGTTTGGTTGGGAGTGTCCTCGACTGCTTTTTCGCAGGAGTTTGGTCCCTGCGGGTCTCACATCCCACCTTTTGTTTGGTTGGGAGTGTCCTCGACTGCTTTTTAGCAGGAGTTTTGCTCCCTGCGGGTCACACATCCCGCCTTTTGTTTGGTTGGGAGTGTCCTCGACTGCTTTTTTATAGGAGTTTTGCTCCCTACGGGTTGCACATCCCGCCTTTTGTTTGGTTGGGAGTGTCCTCGACTGCTTTTTTGCAGGAGTTTTGCTCCCTATGGGTCGCACATCCCGCCTTTTGTTTAGTTGGGAGTGTCCTCGACTGCTTTTTCGTAGGAGTTTTGCTCCCTGCGGGTCGCACATCCTGCCTTTTGTTTGGTTGGGAGTGTCCTCGACTACTTTTTCGCAGGAGTTTTGCTCCCTGCGGGTCGCACATCCCGCCTTTTGTTTGGTTGGGAGTGTCCTCGACTGCTTTTTAGCAGGAGTTTTGCTCCCTGCGGGTTGCACATCCCGCCTTTTGTTTGGTTGGGAATGTCCTCGACTGCTTTTTTGCAGGAGTTTTGCTCCCTATAGGTCGCACATCCCGCCTTTTGTTTGGTTGGGAGTGTCCTCGACTGCTTTTTCGTATGAGTTTTGCTCCCTGCGGGTCGCACATCCCGCCTTTTGTTTATATTCATTTCCCAACATAGTTCCAAGTTCTCCCAAATAAGGTGCCATAGCTAGAAGTGTAAGCTATGCACTCAACCATGGATCAAATCCCAAATGAGGCGTCACAACATAGGATGTAGGTTGTACCATAGCCAAAGATGTAGACTATGAGCTCGATAAGGGAGTTGATTATGCCTAAGACATCACAGCATGAGGCGTGGGTTGTGCCGTAGCCAGAGTTGATGGTTGTGCGCTCGGTAAGGCAGTTAGTCCCATGTGAGGAGTAGCCGTGGGCGTAGGCCGTAGCTGTAATCGTGGGCATAGGCCGTAGCCGTAGTCGTGGGCGTAGGCCGTAGCCGTAGTCGTGGGCGTAGGCCATAGCCGTAGCTGTGGGCGTAGGCCATAGCCATAATCGTGGGCGTAGGCCATAGCCGTAGCTGTGGGCATAGACCATAGCCGTAGCTGTGGGCGTAGGCCATAGCCGTAATCGTGGGCGTAGGCCATAGCCATAGCTGTGGGCGTGGGCTGAGATTTATTGGGAATGATTCCTCCGTGGATTTGTTTATGCTAAGATTAGAGTGCTAAGACTCTTGAAAGTGAGAAACAGAATCCTCTCAGGAACAATCAGAAGTGGGATACTCTGTAACAAACTCAGAAGTGGATAATCTGCGACGCACTCAGAAGTAGATACTTTGCGACGGACTCAGAGGTGGGTATTCTGTTGCGGACTCAGAAGTAGTTCTGAAGAAGAATACTCTGGAAGACAATCAAAGGTAGAACAGAAGCAGAACACTCTCTGAGGCGATATCAAAATCGGGCGCAGAATCAGAGTCAGTAGTGGATAATCTGCGACGCACTCAGAAGTAGACACTTTGCGACGGACCCAGAGGTGGGTATTCTGTTGTGGACTTAGAAGTTAGAGCTCTGCGACGGACTCAGAAGTGCATACTCTGTGATGGACTCAGAAATTAGTACTCTGTGATGAACTTGGATGTGGGTCCGAAGAAGAATATTCTAGAAAACAACCCAAGGTAGAATAGAAGCAAAATACTCTCAGAGGCTATATCAAAATCGGGCGCAGAATACCATCAGAATTTCTTTTTGTCTTCTCCACTTAATTAGCAAGTCAGAAGTTTCTCAAATTGGCATGAAGACCCAGAAATAATCAGCAAAGCATGAAAACCCAGAAACAATCAACAAGTTTTTGAGATCCCAAGATTATTGTGAGACATCATCAAAATCTCCATGAAAACAAGATCTTGAAAATCAAATCCCAATATCCCTAAGAAATCATCAATAATCACAAGATATGTTCTTCAACCCATAAAAATCAATCATGGAAATTAACCATAAAAGGTAGATCTTCAACGCATAAAAATCAATCATGGAAATTAACCATAAAAGGTAGATCTTCAACCCATAAAAATCAACCATGAAAGCTAGATCTCCTTCAACTCATCTAATTTTATTAAGAAAAAATATGAAATTTCTCAATGGAAGAGCTTAGCTTTTTGCTCGATTCCCACAGACGGCGCCAAATGTTGATGCCATTTTAGTCGGCTCGTACGGATGAGAGGAAGAGAGAGCTCTAGCCATGGTAGTGAAGTCCCTCCAAGCCTTAATCCCTGAAAAAGAGTGAGTTGGGCACTGACTTTAAGCCAGTGGGGCCCCCTCCGGTGTAAGAATCAGTGTGGGTTCTCACATTAATTGAGTATTTTAGAGAGAGAGAATAAGGGACGCAGATCCAGTCGGGATTGGTAGAGAGATGAGGGGTTGAAGATGATGAATAGTGCTTAGAGATTACCTTATATATGAGTGAGTGGAGGTAGGTAGCTTTAAGGGGAATATGACATGGATGTGACTACTTGTCACATGGTGTACCTACTGTCAGGCTCGGAGTGGACTTTGTTCCCTGTCAGTCTTCTAGTGTTGGCTTCCTTTAGAAGCTTGGCATTCTGTGATCTGCGCCCGGCGCACGTGTCGGGGGATCTGCGCCTGGAGCACATGTCGGAGGATCTGCGCCTGGCGCACATGTTGGAGGATCTGCGTCTATAAGATCTTTTCCTATGGACTCGTCTTATGGGCTCTTTCTTAAAGGCCGTTATAGGCTTAATCCTTTGGGCTTACTAAGTTAGTTTGGGCCTGTTGAGTTATGCTCAACAGAAAGCAGGTCAATTACTCAACTTTCACAAGTCCCAATACTAGGCTCAAAGAAGGGAGATTAATTCTTCAAAATTCAGAGGAATGAGTTGAATGTATCAGAAAAAAAAAAAGAATAATTGAAACTTAAACTATATATGGTTGTTCCCAAGATAAAAATATACACACGAAACCTTATGTACCGATTGGAATGATATATGGTGAGTTATACTGATTTTGAATTTTTCCTGAGTGCATTATCGAGGGAACATCTCAGTAATAGATGCGTCATTCACGGTGGCTGACGATGGCTTAGCAGTAGTTGTTGTAGATTGATCAGAATTTTGATCCACAATAGAAAGCTTGGGACGCCCTGCTGTTACAATGCCAAAAAAGAATGCTGTTTTTTGAGGTGATGGCAAAGAAACAGAAGAACTGGTAAGCATGAGAGCAACTCTCGACATTGTTGGCCTTGCATCTGGTTTTTCTTGAACGCACCTAAGAACTTCGTTGCTAACATAAGAATCTCGTAAGGTTGAATCCATCAACTCCATTGGTCCCCCCATCTTTCCAGTCTCCATGCCTGCAGCATCCAACGATTAGGGGTGTAAACGGTTCGGTTCGGTTCGGATGTTAAGGTTTTAATACCCTAACGCTTCGGTTCGGTTCGGATTTTTTTGCGGGTTTTCGAGTAGTTGAAATCTATTAAATTTTGAACTTTTTTCTTTTATAAAAGCTCAAATAAGATTATAAAATTTTGGGTCTTTTAATTTTAGGCTAATAAAATCAAGTATTTTTTAAAATTTTAGCTTATTCGGTTCATTCGGGTTCCATTCGGTTCATTCGGTTTTTATATGAACATTCCAAAACCCTAATCTAGTTACCGGTTCGATTCGGTTATCGGTTTTTTTGGGTTGCTTGAACAACCCTACCAGCGATGACTTACTTCTCGCTAGTCAATAATACACTGCATTGATCTTTCTTATAATCTTCATCAAAGACGATAGATTTTGGGATTGAAATCAATTCCGTCTTGGACTTACATAGGTTAGAAGGTTATCGGCATATTCTGAGTGACAAAAGCTTGTATTCATTTCGCCACTTACAATTTCTAGCATCAAAATACCAAAGCTAAATACATCAGACTTCTTAGAGAACCGTCCATGTATTGCATACTCTGGAGACATATAACCACTGAAATATAGCAATGTTAGGAATAAAACAATGCTAATGTTTACAGATCTACTTGAGTTGTAATGTGATTTGGTCAACATTTTAAGGATGATAATGAGAACATAATAATTCACCTGGTCGTAATGAAAAGCCCAAAATGCATATTAACATGGAGTGGCCGATATGATTCTTATAATATACTCCCTCTGTTACTATTTAACTGTCACTTTGTGGTTAAACTATCTTAACTTTGATCATTAATTATAAAAATATACATATATATATATATATGTAGAATTAACTATTAAAGAAATATGTTTTGAAAAGTTTAAGATTTGTATTTTTTAAATTTTATTTTTAAAAATTTTATGATTTGATAATTTTATTATAAGTAATGATCAAAGTTGAGGTGGTTTGACACCAAGGTAACAGTTAAATAATAATAGAGGGAGTACTAGCTAGCCATATGCCAAATTAAACAAAAATTTACATGATAGCTAATCAAGTAATTAGGAAAAACAATGCTTGCTAGAAAATTAACTTACTATGTTCCCACAATTCTCTTGGTGCGCTCTAGACTTTTATTTTCCCCAACAATCTTTGCCATGCCAAAATCAGAAATTTTCGGAGTCATGTCCTCATCTAATAAAATATTACCAGCCTTAAGATCGCGATGTATGATTTTGAGGTGTGAATCTGAATGAAGGTATAGAAGTCCTCGACCAATCCCTTTAATTATTTTGTAACGTTTGGGCCAATCCAATTGTCTTTGCTTCTCAGGATCTGAAGATTAGGAACCATGCATGGTACAAAATGGAGAACCAAAAAAAGCAAGTTTGTCTAAGCAACTGATGTAATATAAATAGAATAAGAACAATAATGTAATATATTCAGAAGAGGAGATCCCATATGCCCAGAAAAGTTCAGTTTAGTCAGATGCATGTATGCTTCTAATTTTTGTTGAAAACAAAAAGAAAATATTATGTCGGAAAGGTCCAAACCAAATATGAAGTGATCAAGGCTTTTGTTGGGCACAAACTCATAAATGAGCATCCTTTCGTTTCTTTCTAGGCAATAGCCTAAAAGCTTCACAAGATTCCGGTGCTGAAGTTTGGCCACTATTGAAACCTCATTCTTGAACTCTTCAGAACCTTGTCCAGAGCTTGCTGCTAGCCTCTTGACAGCTATTTCTTGTCCACTAGAAAGTGCACCCTGATCCAACACCATAAATATTAATTTCTTAAAGCGTACTCCAAAATTAATCTTGGAGCTCTTTGGCTGAATTCTCCAACCAATTTTAGTGATAATAATGAGCTCTAACCTGTTATCATAATAAATAAAGGCTGAATACTCAAATTGGTCCCTAAACTATACATTTTTAGACATATTGACACCTAAACTTTTATTTGGGACAATTAACCCCTCAAACTATTATTTTGGGACAATTAACTCCTCAAATTATTATTTTGAGATAATTAACCCTTTAAAACTATTATTTTAGGATAATTAACCCCTCAAAATTAATAGTTTACGACAATATAACCCTTAAAATTCTATGCAATATAATCCTTTGGGGGTTAATTGCCTAAAAATAATAGTTTGAGGGATTAATTGTCTCAAATAAAAATTTAGGGACTAATTTATCTTTTTTGATATAGTTTGAGGGCCAATTTGGGTATTTAGTCAATAAATAAGCATAATTTCTCACCTTATACCCACTGCCAAATCCACCTGCACCAATCTTGTTAACTTCGGCAAAGTTGTTCGTGGCAGCTTCAATTGTACTCAATTCAAATTGCAGAGACTCTGTAGCCCTATCTTCACTTCCATCTACACATCATACATAAACCAATTAGACAATTTAGCATATATAAGGGTGTGTTGTTTGAGTAATCTGATTCTTATCATATTTATTGGCCATTTTGTCTTACCATTGTTCTTTTTTCTTGCAATTGTCTTCTTCCTAGCTTTCCAGCGGCCTACAACACAACAGATGAAAGAGGAGAAAACCAGGAAGCTGATTGCTGAAGCAACAATTTTAATTACTCTCTGTGATGACGACTTCCCCCTTTTACCTGAATAAACAAGAATGCTTTAGTATTACTACTTTCTTCGTTGCTTTTCATTTTAAGCAAACAAAATTTTTTAGGCCAACTATGGGTTTCCACAAAAAAATTGATTAGAAATTTGAAAACTGATTAAAAGGCACTGATATTCCCCTTCGCACTACTTGCAGGAAGAAAACCAAGCAAACCAATCAAATGCTCCCACAAAGAAAAGTGACCAATTCAGTTTTCTGACTGTTAAACGAACCCGGAGCAGTTGATGGAAGTAGAAGAGGAGGTGGGGGCGGAGCGTCTGCAGTTGTATTGTTGCTTTGCTGATAGAATGGAGCAGTCTGGTATTGTACAGTACAGCTAGGATACAAAGTTGCGGCAGCTGGTCGTTTATTGCAACAATGTTCCAAACCCGCAATAGCTTTCTCGAGGCATCGGCAGCAATCCTCACCTGAAATGTCCGGTGTGCACTGAGCTAGGCTGTAAAGTCTTTGGAACTGCTAAAACTTACGTCTTTTGTCGCAAATTTTTTAGCCCCCAGTGAGGCATTTGAAGCCCGAGTTGCTATATCTTTCATCAGAGTTCCTAGCAGCTGGCTCAAGCGGTCGGGTTCCATGACATCGCCAATATACCACAAATTTGTTCTGGGCGTTACAGCCATGGAGGAAAAGATAGACTAGTAGGAGTAGCGCAGCATACACTGCTCATACCAAATTATAGCCCAAGTACCGTTAGGACAGAGTTGAGCTACGTCGGCAGCAACAAGGTTAATGCAGTTCTGGCAATTTTCAGGAATGAGATCTCCACGGCAGAGAAAGAGACCATAGACTGTGTTAGGCCTCTGCCCCGCGGTGGTGTTGTAGAATCCGTCGTGTGCGGTGGCGTCGGTGGAGAGATAAGAAAAGAGGCTATTCCTATTGGCTATGAAGAGGCTGTTTCCGGTTTCATTGGAAGAGAAGTGGTCCCAATAAGTCGAGTCTGCTAAAGTGGTGAAGCTAAAGACAGAGAGAAGCACAAGCACAAGGTAGATATCCGTGGAAGGCATATTTAATCGTGATTTACTATTTTCTTTGTTTTCTAATTTTCTTCTCCATTAAAATAATCTTAGGATTAGCAAATCTTGACTAATAGGGGTAGATAATTCATTAATTCTCCTTTATTATTGTTTTGGTTTTTTAGGTTGAAATTTCTTCAATTCTTCTTTTGATTCGAGAAATGTGGTAACACTACAGATACAATTGACTTCAAGTCAAGCTACACCGGCTGCTTGTGCGAGGAAAGGGAGATAATTGAGCTTTGAGTCTTTGACGGTTCATATATCTTCAAAGTTCAATCCTCCTTTTGGGTGACAGTAAAATCTTCATGTGAGTTCGAAAAGAGCACAGGGCACAACCTTAACCATGACGGACGGCTAGCTCATCTCAATTAGTAGTATTTAGTAGTGGGATCAAAATGATAAGAGTTTGGATTAATGATTTAAGGTATCTAGGTTCGAACTTCTATAAAATCCCTTTAATAGGTAATATGTAAGTTCGAAAAGTATCGAAAAATTAGAGTCTATAAATCTTCAAATAGATTGGTGGTTTATCATGATCTTAGAGATGTGATAATTTATCCAATTTCTAAACTTTTTTCTACAAAAAGCAATGTTTAGTAGTGGGACCAATTAACCATTTATCATCAATCCATATTCAAGCTGTTTTGATAGACATTCCTATTAAATTGGTCCCATCTATTGCGTGAGAAATTTGCTTCAAGGAATTTCAATTTTGGACATGAATTAAGGATGCAAGTCGTACGCCCCACGATTCATTGCTTGCCACATGTTAAAGACCATTTAACTAGAGCTTTTCAAGTGTTGGGTTATCCTTCGAAGAACTTGAGGATCCGTCTAATAAATGAAGGTTTGGAAAAAAAAATTATAGTTTATAGATGATTTTAAAAAATAACTTTTTATATATTTAATAATACTAGGTAATGACCCGGGCTACGCCCCAAGATTAGAAAGAAATATATTGATGTATATTAATGTAATGAAGTTAATATAAAAACTTTAGATAAATTAAACTATTAAAAAATGTACTTTATTTTATTCTTATTATTTTGGTAATTTTACTTGAATATATATGTAAAAAAAATATTTTATTTAAATGTGTTATTGTTTAATCTTATATATTAATTTAATATTCATGATTTCATTCGAGTTAATGGGTTACTCTAAATTTGTTACCGTTTAGTCAAATTGATAAACACTTTATTAAAGTAGTAGCTAAACATAGATAAAAGACTCATAAAAGAAAAGAAAAAAGTAAAAGACTACATGGAATACCTGTGAAAATCACAAAGCAAAGTAAATAAAAAAAATAGAATAATTAAAATACTCAAAGTCTCATGAAGAAAAAAGCAAAGCAAAGCAAAATACCTGGACCAAGCCAAGAAACACTACAGGGAAAACATAATTTTTCTCTAAGACCTCGTCTTTTTCCCACCTACGATATGTGCAGGATCCAAACCTGAAAAGACGAAGAACACCTAAAAAAAATCAAGGAAAAAAAGAGAGAAATATTTAAAATTTTACATGATACATGGTTCATTTAAGCGGAGTACTCTACTCTCATATAATTGGCAATCTATTGTTCAAAACGGCCTGAAACGGTTAGACCCGAGCAACCCCACTCCTCCACTTTCATTCTTCTTACATTAAAACTAAAGAATAAACATCCTTTGCCATAAACTTTATGCTGCATCTGCTTCATTCTAAAGTAAGTTAACATATTAGTCAAATTGATAAACACTTTATTAAAGTGGTCGCTAAACATAGATAAAAGACTCATAAAAGAAAAGAAAAAAGTGGAAGACTACTTGGAATACCTGTGAAAATCACAAAGAAAGGTAAATAAAGAAAAATAGAATAATTAAAATACTCAAAGTCCATGAAGAAGAAAGCAAAGCAAAATACCTAGATCAAGCCGAGAAACACTGCAGGAAAAACATTATTTTTCTCTCAAACCTTGTCTTTTTCACACCTACGATATTTGCAGGATCCAAACCTGAAAATACGAAGAACACCTACAAATAAATCAGGGAAAAAAGGAGAGAAATGATTAAAATTCTACCTGATGCATCGTTTATTTAAGCGGGGTACTCTAGTCTTATATAATTGGCAATCTATTGTTCAAAACGGCCTGAAACGGCTGGACCCGAGCAATCTCACTCCTCCACTTTCCTTCTTCTCTCTTACCTCTATCCCTCCTTGGTTTTCCTTATATGAGAGTAGAGTACTCCACTTAAATGAACCATGCATCAGGTAAAATTTTAAATATTTCTCTCTTTTTTTCCTTGATTTTTTTGTAGGTGTTCTTCGTCTTTTATGGCAAAGGATGTTTACTCTTTAGTTTTAATGTACCCATTTCTTTAATTGTGGTCTTGATGATTTTCCCTTTTGCCATTATATTAATTTTACATTATTTTAGATTATGTTTGGTTATTATAATCTTTTAATGACGCTTTACCATCTTGAACACCAGGACTTGACTAATGGATCGTGAGCAATATCTAGGTTTTTTTCCTTTAAAAAATGTTTGTTTTATTTAGGTGTTATTTTAATTTCATGGATTTTTTTTTTTAAGTTTAACTTATATTATTGAATTGTGCGTGAGTTTAGTTTTAAATTGATATGTTAGTTCAGTTGAGTTTATTTGTTGTAAATTTGGAATTAATTAAGCTTTGTTGTCTATGAATATGTTTGTCTCTCGAAAAAGTTAGGCTTAGTGATTAAGGTTTATATGGAATAACTATATATTTATCATTTACTTTCTTTTATGCTTAGGATGTTTATGTGATGATTAATTTTAAGGCCCATATTTTGTAATCCATTTCCACCTTAAAGAAATCCGATATAGTATCAAGCTGTACAGAGTTTCTGGTTTGCAGAATATCTTCAACATCTCGCTCATTAAAGTGTTTTGAAATTGATAAAATAAAAATTCATATAATTTCCGATAAAGTCAACAAAACAAAACCACAAAAGTTGAAAAACTCAAATGTATTAATTCTAGCATTTAATGAAGGGAAAGTGACTTGATTAATTACCCATCCATTGTTGACAATTCTCAAGGCTATAAGCTTCATTTTTATGAGAGAAGTAGAGAACAATTAAAAGCCAAAAATCATTTTCTCTTTACTGCGAGGAAGTCCATGCTTAGAAAATAGAACCACCCCAAAGAGGGTTTTGTAAGTTAATTGAAAAAGATCTTGTGGAATTTCATCCGTAAGAATAAAATACGTATCTACTAAAAGTCTAAGGCTATTGTTCCCTAAATGTTTCCTATCTATTGTTCCCTAAATGGAATTTGTTGACTTTTCCTATTCTAACCAATAGCTTCTTCTTTTTCTATTGTAAAAGAAAAAAAAAACCAAAGAAAAACTTCCTCAGCAAAACAAGGCATATCAACACGCAACGTGGCAATATACTAGAAAGGATCACTCTGATATGGCAATATGAGAATATCTTCAACATCTCCCTCATTGAAGTGTTCCATTTGCTTATTGACTTTTTTGTTCGAAGTTCTAACCTATAACTCCAAATAGATATGCTAATGGAGAAAAAAGTTATGAACCAGTTTACTAAAGCATTTGAGATGGGCAAGGAGGAATTTTTTCAGTAACAGGCTATGAGGATTGTATATGTATACTACTCCTTCTATCCATATACATGTATCATATTTTACAAGGTTTCTTTATCCTTTTTTATCTATCATTTTAAAAAGGCAATATAGTATTTATTAATTTTGTCCTTTTTTACATGTTCATTCTTGACAAAAATGACTTCTGACTATCTTACTTAGCTAATTCAAGTAGCAAGCAAACATTTAATACATCAGAATAAATTTATTTATGTGAACGCACACTTCTCTTTACAGCGTTTGGAAGTTGTCAGGCAAATAGGTCAAATCAACATATGAACCAACATTTCAACGCACAGTGACTTGAAATGATGGTTTGACTAATCACTTGAAATAGTTGCTTTTTACATCCATTGCTAATTTAAAGAAAAATTTAGATATGGGCCCATAATATGTCAAATTATTGAAAGAAGAACAACTTACTTAACATGTGGTTTTGTCTCTTTCCTAATGAACTTATCTATATCATCATAAGGAAAAATCAAATTCTGCAAGCTAGCAGCTTTAAAGTCATCACAGCACAGAACGAAGCCAACAATTGTTGACTTAATCGGGTACAATATTTGACAGCTTCATGGCCAGTGCATGGAAGATTGGAAGTCTTCAAAGGTAGAAAATAACTTCTTCGCTTCTATTGGTTTCTAACAAGGCTATTAATTATCTGCATGACCCTGCTTCTCCTATGTCTAATATTTTATTCTTTTATTTCTATTCTCTCTCTATAAATAATCCTCATATGGACTAATGCTTCTTGCCTTCTTATTATCTTTTTCTACACCTTTATTCTCTGGTATAATTTCTCTCTTATTTTGCGTGTTGTCTAATGAAATCACGTGGCGCTCTATTTTGCTTATCTCTTCAAACAAGCAAAATCATCAACAAACAAATAATATACCTAAAGTCATCAACAAACAAAAGTCAAGTGCTACCTAAATCTTTTTTCAACAATATAGATATTAGATTAAAGAAAATATTAGAAGTGGGCCCATAATATGTCAAATTACTGAAAGAAGAATAACTTACTTAATAGGTGGTTTTGTCTCTTTTCTAATGAACTTATCTATATCATCATAAGGAAAAATCAAATTCTGAAAGCTAGCTTCTTTAAAGTCATCACAGCACAGAACGAAGCCAACAATTGTTGACTTGATCGGGCACAATATTTGACAGCTTCATGGCCAGTGCATGGAAGTCTTCAAAGGTAGAAAATAACTTCTTCGCTTCTATTTGTTTCTGACAAGGCTATTAATTATCTGCATAACCTTGCTTCTTCTGTGTCTAATATTTTATTCTTTTATTTCTATTCTCTCCCTCTATAAATAATCCTCATCATGGACTACTGCTTCTTGCCTTCTAATTATCTTCTTCTATGCCTTTATTCTTTGGTATAATTTCTCTCTTATTTTGCGTGTTAACTTTGTCTTCTTCCTTTTTTTAAATAAAATACATTTTTACTCTTTCGTTCAGTGCACTATAGTTTTTATCCTCCTTTGCATTTTTAAATGTTTAGTGCACTGCACTTTTTCCCTCCTTTCATTTAAAATTTTGCTCTTTTGTATATTTCATTCACCACTCTTTCCATGTGGTTTTCAAAACTTTTTTTTCCATAACTGAAGCACATATCCCCATAGCTATTATTATCCTTGAAATCGAGTATTTTGCTGAGACTTGCAATATATTTTTTTAAATTTGTCTATAAATTATCTCTTTAGCTAATCTAATTACCCTCAATCAATAAACCATTCTGTTACAAGAACTATAATTCTGTTGGCTCAGAATTTTAATCACCTTGAACCATCATCTTTGAGGTCAACTAAACAAAAGTGCCATCAAAGTTGCAAGTCCCAAAAAAATATTCGATTTCAAGGATAATAAAAGCTAAAGGGATATTTGGCCAATAAGCGAAACAAAAGTTTAATCTTCTGTGAAAATCATTTTTAATTGCTCAATACCTGCTGTTAAAAGAACTTATTGATCAGTTAAGTCACCCAAATTCATTGTATGCTTGTCTTCTTTTTAAAAAAAAGTAAAGGCGAAAATCTTAGATAGTTAAAATTAAAATTTATATTAATATGGTTCATTGAAACAATGGAGGAAAGAATGAAGGTCGCAAGGCGAAAATCTCAGATGGTTAAAATTAAATTTTATATTAATATGGTTCATTCGCACAAGCATACAATGATTTTGGGTGACTTAACTTATCAATAAGTTCTTTTAACAGCAGGTATTGAGCAATTAAAAATGATTTCCACAGAAGATTAAACTTTTGTTTCGCTTATTGGCCAAATATCCCTTTAGCTTTTATTATCCTTGAAATCGAATATTTTTTTGGGACTTGCAACTTTGATGGCTCTTTTGTTTAGTTGACCTCAAAGATGATGGTTCAAGGTGATTAATATTCTGAGCCAACAGAATTATAGTTCTCGTAACAGAATGGTTTATTGATTGAGGGTAATTAGATCAGCTAAAGAGATAATTTATAGACAAATTTAAAAAAATATATTGCAAGTCTCAGCAAAATACTCGATTTCAAGGATAATAATAGCTATGGCGATATGTGCCTAATAACTGAAATAAAAATCTAATTTTCTGTGAAAATCATTTTTAATTCATCAATACCTGCTGTTAAAAGGACTTATTGATCAGTTAGGGCACCCAAAATCATTCTATGCTTACACGACCTCCATTCTTTTCTCCACTGTTTCAATGAACCATATTAATATCAATTCTAATTTTAACAATCTCAAATTTCCGTCTTAATTTTTTTGAAAAGAAGACCAAGGCTTTGGCTTTTATATTAAAAAAGAGAAATGAAAATTGTGGTGAAGGTTTTTTTTTTTTTGTTTCTTGGTACATACTTTGGACTTAGTTTACTTTGTTTTTACGAATGATGGATGACCAAGTTTTTTCATTTGCTTTCTTTTATGCTCAGGATGTGTATGTGATGATTAATTTTAAGGCCCATTTTTTTGTAATCCTCTTCCACCTTAAAGAAATCCGATATAACATCAACCTGTATAGAGTTTCTTGTTTGAAGAATATCTTCAACATCTCGCTCATTAAAGTGTTTTGAAACTAATAAAATACAAATTCATATAATTTCTGACAAAGTCGAGAAAAAATAACCATAAAAAGTTGAAAAACTCAAATGCATTAATTGTAGCATTTAATGAAAGGAAAGTGACTTGATTAATTAGTCCTCCACTGTCGACAATTCTCAAGGCTATAAGTTTCATTTTTATGAGAGAAGTAGAGAACAGCTAAAAGCCAAAAATCCTTTTCTCTTTACTACGAGGAAGTCCATGCTTAGAAAATAGAACCACCCCAAAGAGGATTTTGTAAGTTAATTGAAAAAGATCTTGTGGAATTTCATCCATAAGAATAAGATACGTATCTACCAAAAGTTTAAGGCTATTGCTCCCTAAATGTTTCCTATCTATTGTTCCCTAAATGAATTTGTTGACTTTTCCCATTCTAACCAATAGCTTCCTCTTTTTCTATTGTAAAAGAAAAAAAAACCAAAGAAAAACTTTCGATGGAAAGCAATGAAGATTTCAAAAGAAATAAAAACAAAATGACAAAATGATTGAATAGAAACAAAGAACAATAAACCAAATTTGTGGCTGATTAAATCAACAATTGTTGGCTCCACAGAAAAATTTGATCCGAATAGAATCAAAGAACAACAAACAAAAACCGTGGTTCATGAAGTCAACAATTGTTAGTTTTGCAACAAAATTTTATCCGAATAGAATAGAATAGAATCAAAGAACAAGATAAGTTTTTCATAAGAGAAAATTGAATGCCACGTGGCATCATAAGAGAAAAGTAATTGACGTGGCATGTCTAACGTTTAAGCATTCCAACGTGCTTAGCTGCCATAAGTAGAACAAAGTCTATCATGCATGCAACGGTGTATTCTAAGTCTAAATCAGTAGAGTAAGGGGACATAACTATTTGAATGATGAAAAACACGATGAAAAGCAATGAAGAATTCAAAAGAAATAAAAACAAAATGACAAAATGATTAAATAGAAACAAAGAACAATAAACCAAATTTGTGGCTGATTAAGTCAACAATTGTTGGCTCCATACCAAAATGGAAAATACGATGGAAAGCAATGAAGAATTCAAAAGAAATAAAAACAAAATGACAAAACGATTGAATAGAAACAAAGAACAATAAACCAAATTTGTGGTTGATTAAGTCAACAATTGTTGGCTCCACAGCAAAATTTGATCCGAATAGAATCAAAGAACAACAAACAAAAACCGTGGTTCATGAAGTCAACAATTGTTGGCTTTGCAACAAAATTTTATCCGAATAGAATAGAATAGAATCAAAGAACAAGATAAGTTTTTCATAAGAGAAAATTGAATGCCATGTGGCATCATAAGAGAAAAGTAATTGACGTGGCATGTCTAACGTTTAAGCATTCCAACGTGCTTAACTGCCATAAGTAGAACAAAGTCTATCATGCATGCAATGGTGTATTCTAAGTCTAAGTCAGTAGAGTGAGGGGACATAACTATTTGAATGATGAAAAACACGATGAAAATGCCACGTCAATTACTTTTTCTTCATGAAGCCATGTGGCGCTCTATTTTTTCTGCCTTTTGAAAGAAAATAAAATCATCAACAAACAAACAATATATCTAAAGCCAACAATAATTGACTTAATCAGCCATAAAATATAAAGCATTTCTCTTGTTCTTTTTCTGGATCAAATTTTGCTGTAAAGCCAACTATTGTTAAATTAATCATTCAATGTATCATTCAATAATTGTAAAGCCAATAATTGTTGACTTAATCATTCAATGTATTATTCAATAAAACTTAACATCCATTGTTCCTTTATGTGATTGATAATTCTTCCCCCAAATTCAACAATGTCACTATCAGAGGAAGCATCAATAGTAAACTTAACATAAAATGAAGAGTCATGGCCAGTGCATGCAAGTAAATTCAACAATGTCACTGTCATTGCTTTCTTGATCAATTTTCACTTTCTTCCCAATTCTATTTTTTTTTAAGATATCAGGGCCAAAATTTCAGCAGTGGGGTCGTGGCAGGTGGAAAGGATAAATCTTAGAGAAAAAAAAGACTTTACCGTTTCTTTCTTTTTCTTCTGTTTCATTTTTCATGGTTGTTATAGTCTAACGTTTTCTTCTTTTCTTTCCATTGTTTTTCCCCCTTCCATTCTTCCATTAAAGATTTTTTAAGGAATTCTCTTTTAGAAAGAAAAAGTGAATAAAAAGGAAAACCAAGGAGGGATAGAGGTAAGAGAGAAGAAGAAGGAAAGTGGAGGAGTGGATTGCTCGGGTCCAGCCGTTTCAGGCCGTTTTGAACAATAGATTGCCAATTATATAAGACTAGAGTACCCCGCTTAAATGAACGATGCATCAGGTAAAATTTTAAATATTTCTCTCCTTTTTTCCCTGATTTATTTGTAGGTGTTCTTCGTATTTCCAGGTTTGAATCCTGCAAATATCGTAGGTGGGAAAAAGACAAGGTTTGAGAGAAAAATAATGTTTTTCCTGCAATGTTTCTCGACTTGGTCTAGGTATTTTGCTTTGCTTTCTTCTTCATGAGACTTTGAGTATTTTAATTATTCTATTTTTCTTTATTTACCTTTTTTTGTGATTTTCACAGGTATTCCAAGTAGTCTTCCACTTTTTCTTTTCTTTTATGAGTCTTTTATCTATGTTTAGCTACCACTTTAATAAAGTGTTTATCAATTTGACTAATATGTTAACTTACTTTAGAATGAAGCAGATGCAGCAGAAAGTTTATGGAAAAGGATGTTTGCTCTTTAGTTTTAATGTAAGAAGAAGGAAAGTGGAGGAGTGGGGTTGCTCGGGTCCAACAGTTTCAGGCCGTTTTGAACAATAGATTGCCAATTATATGAGACTAGAGCACCCCGCTTAAATGAACGATGCATCAGGTAAAATTTTAAATATTTCTCTCTTTTTTTCCTTGATTTTTTTGTAGGTGTTCTTCGTCTTTTCAGGTTTGGATCCTGCACATATCGTAGGTGGGAAAAAGACGAGGTCTTAGAGAAAAATTATGTTTTCCCTGCTATGTTTCTTGGCTTGCCCAGGTATTTTGCTTTGCTTTGCTTTCTTCTTCATGAGACTTTGAGTATTTTAATTGTTGTATTTTTCTTTATTTACTTTCCTTTGTGATTTTCACAGGTATTCCATGTAGTCTTTTACTTTTTTCTTTTCTTTTATGAGTCTTTTATCTATGTTTAGCTACCACTTTAATAAAGTGTTTATCAATTTAACTAATATGTTAACTTACTTTAGAATGAACCAAATGCAGCAGAACGTTTATGGGATAGGATGTTTACTCTTTAGTTTTAATGTACCCATTTCTTTAATTGTGGTCTTGATGATTTTCCCTTTTTCCATTATATTAATTTTACATTATTTTAAATTATGTTTGTGTTGTTAACCTGAAGTTCCCACATCGCTCGCACACGGGATTGTGTGCGTGCTTATAAGCAGCGCCTGAAGCCTTTATTTATGGACGCGTTTTAAATCATGAGGTCCTGAAGTACCAAAGCGGACAATATCCACAAGCTGTTTATAACACGTTATCAGCACGATGCTCGTGATGGGAGGGTGTGTTGTGAACCTGAAGTTCCCACATCGCTCGCACACAAGATTGTGTGCGTGCTTATAAGCAGGGCCTGAAGCCTTTACTTGTGGACGCGTTTTAAATCCGTGAGGTCCTGAAGTACCAAAGCGGACAATATCCACAAGCTGTTTATAACAGTTTGGTTATTATAACCTTTTAAAGACGCTTTACCATCTTGAACACCAGGACTAGACTAATGGATAGTGGGCAACATCTAGGTTTTTTTCCTTTAAAAAATGTTTTTTTTATTTAGGTGTTATATTAATTTCATGGATTTTTTTTAAAGTTTAACTTATATTATTGAATTGTGCGTGAGTTTAGTTTTAAATTGATATGTTAGTTGAGTTGAGTTTGTTTGTTATAAATTTGGAATTAATTAAGCTTTGTTGTCTATGAATAAGTTTGTCTCTAAAAAACGTTAGGCTTAGTGATTAAGGTTTATATGGAATAACTATATATTTATCATTTGCTTTCTTTTATGCTTAGGATGTTTATGTGATGATTAATTTTGAGGCCCATATTTTGTAATCCATTTCCACCTTAAAGAAATCCGATATAGTATCAAGCTGTACAGATTTTCTGGTTTGCAGAATATCTTCAACATCTCGCTCATTAAAGTATTTTGAAATTGATAAAATAAAAATTCATATAATTTCCGATAAAGTCAACAAAACAAAACCACAAAAGTTGAAAAACTCAAATGTATTAATTCTAGCATTTAATGAAGGGAAAGTGACTTGATTAATTAGCCATCCATTGTTGACAATTCTCAAGGCTATAAGCTTCATTTTTATGAGAGAAGTAGAGAACAATTAAAAGCCAAAAATCATTTTCTCTTTACTGCGAGGAAATCCATGCTTAGAAAATAGAACCACCCCAAAGAGGGATTTGTAAGTTAATTGAAAAAGATCTTGTGGAATTTCATCCATAAGAATAAGATACGTATCTACTGAAAGTCTAAGGCTATTGTTCCCTAAATGTTTCCTATCTATTGTTCCCTAAATGGAATTTGTTGACTTTTCCCATTCTAACCAATAGCTTCTTCTTTTTCTATTGTAAAAGAAAAAAAAAACCAAAGAAAAACTTCCTCAGCAAAACAAGGCATATCAACACGCAACGTGGCAATATACTAGAAAGGATCAGTCTGACATGGCAATATGAGAATATCTTCAACATCTCCCTCATTGAAGTGTTCCATTTGCTTATTGACTTTTTTGTTCGAAGTTCTAACCTATAACTCCAGATGGATATGCTAATGGAGAAAAAAGTTATGAACCAGTTTACTAAAGCATTTGAGATGGGCAAGGAGGAATTTTTTCAGTAACAGGCTATGAGGATTGTATATGTATACTACTCCTTCTATCCATATACATGTATCATATTTTACAAGGTCTCTTTATCCTTTTTTATCTATCATTTTAAAAAGTCAATATAGTATTTATTAAATTTGTCCTTTTTTTACATGTCCATTCTTGACAAAAATGACTTCTGACTATCTTACTTAGCTAATTCAAGTAGCAAGCAAACATTTAATACATCAGAATAAATATATCTATGTGAACGCACACTTCTCTTTACAGCGTTTGGAAGTTGTCAGGCAAATAGGTCAAATCAACATATGAACCAACATTTCAATGCACAGTGACTTGAAATGATGGTTTGGCCAATCACTTGAAATGGTTGCTTTTTACATCCATTGCTAATTTAAAGAAAAATTTAGCTGTAGGCCCATAATATGTCAAATTATTGAAAGAAGAATAACTTACTTAATATGTGGTTTTGTCTCTTTCCTAATGAACTTATCTATATCATCATAAGAAAAAATCAAATTCTGCAAGCTAGCAGCTTTAAAGTCATCACAGCACAGAACGAAGCCAACAATTGTTGACTTAATCGGGCACAATATTTGACAGCTTCATGGCCAGTGCATGGAAGATTGGAAGTCTTCAAAGGTAGAAAATAACTTCTTCGCTTCTATTGGTTTCTGACAAGGCTATTAATTATCTGCATGACCCTGCTTCTCCTGTGTCTAATATTTTATTCTTTTATTTCTATTATCTCTCTCTATAAATAATCCTCATATGGACTAATGCTTCTTGCCTTCTTATTATCTTTTTCTACACCTTTATTCTCTTGTATAATTTCTCTCTTATTTTGCGTGTTGTCTAATGAAGTCATGTGGCCTTCTATTTTGCCTCTCTCTTCAAACAAGCAAAATCATCAACAAACAAATAATATACCTAAAGTCATCAACAAACAAAAGTCAAGTGCTACCTAAATCTTTTTTCAACAATATAGATATTAGGTTAAAAATATTTCTCACTTTTTTTCGTTGATTTTTTTGTAGGTGTTCTTCGTCTTTTCAGATTTGGATCCTGCACATATCGTCGGTGGGAAAGAGACGAGGTGTTAGAGAAAAATTATGATTTTCCTGCAGTGTTTCTTGGCTTGGTACAGGTATTTTGCTTTGCTTTGCTTTCTTTTTCATGAGACTTTGAGTATTTTAATTATTCTATTTTTCTTTATTTACTTTCCTTTGTGATTTTCATAAGTATTCCATGTAGTCTTATACTTTTTTCTTTTCTTTTATGAGTCTTTTATCTATGTTTAGCTACCACTTTAATAAAGTGTTTATCAATTTAACTAATATGTTAACTTACTTTAGAATGAACCAAATGCAGCAGAACGTTTATGGGATAGGATGTTTACTCTTTAGTTTTAATGTACCCATTTCTTTAATTGTGGTCTTGATGATTTTCCCTTTTGTCATTATATTAACTTTACGTTATTTTAGATTATGTTTGGTTATTATAATCTTTTAGTGACGCTTTACCATCTTGAACACCAGAACTAGACTAATGGATCGTGGGCAACATCTAGGTTTTTTTCCTTTAAAAAATGTTTGTTTTATTTAGGTGTTATTTTAATTTCATGGATTTTTTTAAAAAGTTTAACTTATATTATTGAATTGTGCGTAAGTTTATTTTTAAATTGATATGTTAGTTGAGTTGAGTTTATTTGTTGTAAATTTGGAGTTAATTAAGCTTTGTTGTCTATGAATAAGTTTGTCTCTCGAAAAAGTTAGGCTTAGTGATTAAGGTTTATATGGAATAACTATATATTTATCATTTGCTTTCTTTTATGCTTAGGATGTTTATGTGATGATTAATTTTAAGGCCCATATTTTGTAATCCATTTCCACCTTAAAGAAATCCGATATAGTATCAAGCTGTACAGAGTTTCTGGTTTGCAGAATATCTTCAACATCTCATTCATTAGAGTGTTTTGAAATTGATAAAATACAAATTCATATAATTTCCGATAAAGTCAACAAAACAAAACCACAAAAGTTAAAAAACTCAAATGTATTAATTCTAGCATTTAATGAAAGGAAAGTGACTTGATTAATTAGTCCTCCATTGTTGACAATTCTCAAGGCTATAAGCTTCATTTTTATGAGAGAAGTAGAGAACAATTACAAGCCAAAAATCCTTTTCTCTTTACTGCGAGGAAGTCCATGCTTAGAAAATAGAACCACCC
The DNA here is from genome assembly GCA_030664755.1 of Microcos paniculata. NCBI lineage: Eukaryota > Viridiplantae > Streptophyta > Magnoliopsida > Malvales > Malvaceae > Microcos > Microcos paniculata. The sequence continues at coordinate 2,477,952 of CP131459.1, read as the reverse complement.
GAAAGAGGGTTTTGTAAGTTAATTGAAAAAGATCTTGTGGAATTTCATCCATAAGTATAAGATACGTATCTACTGAAAGTCTAAGGCTATTGTTCCCTAAATGTTTCCTATCTGTTGTTCCCTAAATGGAATTTGTTGATTTTTCCCATTCTAACCAATAGCTTCCTCTTTTTCTATTGTAAAAGAAAAAAATAACCAAAGAAAAACTTTCTCAGCAAAACAAGGCATATCAACACGCAACGTGGCAATATACTAGAAAGGATCAATCTGACATGGCAACGGTGTATTCTAAGTCTAAGTCAGTAGAGTGAGGGGAAATAACTATTTGAATGATGAAAAACACGATGAAAAGCAATGAAGAATTCAAAAGAAATAAAAACAAAATGATAAAATGATTGAATAGAGACAAAGAACAATAAACCAGATTTGTGGCTGACTGATTAACTCAACAATTGTTGGCTCCACACCAAAATGGAAAACACGATCGAAAGCAATGAAGAATTCAAAAGAAATAAAAAAAATGACAAAATGACAAAATGATTGAATAGAAACAAAGAACAATAAACCAAATTTGTGGTTGATTAAGTCAACAATTGTTTGGCTCCACACCAAAATGGAAAATACGATGGAAAGCAATGAAGAATTCAAAAGAAATAAAAATAAAATAACAAAACGATTAAATAGAAACAAAGAACAATAAACCAAATCTGTGGCTGATTAAGTCAACAATTGTTAGCTCCACGGCAAAATTTGATCCGAATAGAATCAAAGAACAACAAACAAAAACCGTGGTTCATGAAGTCAGCAATTGTTGGCTTTGCAACAAAATTTTATCAGAATAGAATAGAATAGAATCAAAGAAAAAGATAAGCTTTTCATAAGAAAAAATTGAATGCCACGTGGCATCATAAGAGAAAAGTAATTGACGTGGCATGTCTAACGTTTAAGCATTCCAACGTACTTAGCTGCCATAAGTAGAACAAAGTCTATCATGCATGCAACGGTGTATTCTAGGTCTAAGTGTCGAGACGTTTTACCACTCTGACGATAGATGATATGGCGTGAAAATTATTTGGGACTAAACAGTCTAAAAACAAATGGAGTCGCCACTAACCTTTTATTTTTAATAGGTGTGGTTAGTCACCTACTTGTTTAACCCAATATAAATCTAGAAGGATTGCGTCAAGTTAAGGAAAGAAACTGGTCTACGAAAAAGATTTTAGGTTCGTGAGTGGGTTACGCTCGGGGAAGGATTAGCACCCCCGAGACGCCCGGAAATCGGTACCACAAAAGTCTTAAAAATATTTTACTTGGAAAATAATAATAAAATGTGTTTAAAATCACTTTAAGAAAAAACATAATTTTAAATGTTGGAATAAATATTCCTTTTAATGTAGGGTAAATATCCCATTATAAAAGCTAAATTCGAAATTTAAAGACTTAATGTCGGAATAAACATTCCTTTTGATGTGAAAATCCATAGCCCAATTTTGAATTTGAAGAAATTACCTACTTAGAATGGAGATTCAATTTCTAAATAGGAATGAATATTGTTCAAAAATCAAAGTCAAATTTAAAAATGAGGATAAATATCCTTTTATGAAAAACAAAGGTTTAATTTTAATTTTAGAAAGTCTTAATTATGAGAATACTAATTAAAATCTTCTAGAAAACATTTTACAAAGAAGGTTGGGATAAACATCCTCAAATTCATAATTTGAAATTTACATTAAGAGACTTTAATTATGATTACTTAAAATCCCTTCGAAAGATTTAATTTTAAAACGATATCGGAATAAACATTCCTTTTAATTTGTTGAAGGGAATAATTTGACAAAAATTTAATTTAGTAGGAAAACCTTAGTAGATTAATAAATTAAGACCTTTCAAAAAATGAATGTCCTTTTTATCAAATAAAACTGATTTTTAAAAAAAAAAGAATTTTAAAGATTTAAAGAATAAACATTCCTTTTATTGAAGTTAAAAATGTATTTTTATAAAAAATGAAGTTTATTTGAAGGGTCTTAATTAATTAAATATACTACAATTCTCCCAAAAAAGTATTTTGGAAAATTAAAAAAGGTCAAAAGAAAATGAATATTCCCTTTCAAAGAAATAAAAAATAAGAAAAGAAATTTTAAAAGTGATTTTTTAACAAAACTTGAATTAATTTGAGAGGCCTTAACTATAATTGGGTAGTTAAGATCTCTCAAGAAAAACTTCTAAGACATATTTTGAAATTAATGTTAGAATAAACATTCCTTTTAATTTAATTGGGCCTCTTAAACAAGAGATTCTCTTAAAATGAAATAAAAATAAAACATAAAAGTAAAAATAAAATGAATAAAAATAAAAGACTTTGGAATTAACATTCCTTTTTGTAAAAAGAAAATTTTTGGAGTTCATTCGCAAATTTTAAGAAATTAAAGAAAATCATAAACATGATGCATGCTTTTTATGAAAATTACATGAAAAAAACATATTTTTTAATTTTGAAGGGATGAAAAATTCTCCCGGGCCCGATCGGACTCCCAATTAGACACCGAGAAAACATCTCATCGAAGAAAACCTTCAGAAACCTCAGACTCCCGAGGCATCTTTCGGTTACCCCATGCATATGAATTTTTGAAAACCAATGTTCTAAATTTAATCATGTATGAATGGGTCAAGGAAACATGGGTTAGTATATACATACACAATTAATTACACAGTATGATATGGTAAATAAATAAAACATGGGAATTTAAATTTAATTTTACAAGATCAAATTGCGCAACAACTAATTTAACACATATAAGTAAGCTTAATTTAAACAAACACATATACAAGGTCAAGTATGTAATTTTATACAAAATTCAACTCATAATTAAACAAATATATAAGCAAGGGTAAAAGGGTAATTTCACATATAAGATTCAATCTTTAATTAATCAAACATACATACAAAGGCAAAAAGGCAACTTAATACAAGATACAATTACTAAATAAACAAAAACACATGCAAGGGCAAAAGGGTAATTTTACATGTAAGATTAAATTTTAAATTAAAAAGCATACATAAAACGGTAAAACAATAATTTAACATATGATATAATTACTAATTAAGCTAACATATCTATAAGGGCAAAGAGGTAATTTTATATGCAAGCATAAATTTTTATGTTAGACAAAACACATATTCAAGGGCAAAAAGATAATTTATATGATAAAAAATTTAAATCTTAAACTAAACATGCATTTATATAAGTTTAAAAATTCAATATTTTTTTTAAAAAAATCAAAGATTATTTCTATTTAAATAAATAAAAATAATAGAAAATAAAATAAACTTAAAGATTCAATTTTTATTAACTAAGCTTTCATTTTTAATCAAACAAAAATACCCACGAACAAAAAGGTGCAATTTTTATAACTTTAAACTTACCATTTAACTAAACAAACAAGTTAATCGACTTAAAGTTATGACCTTTATAATCAAGATTAGATTTTTAATCCATCAAGGATGAACATAAGCTTAAAAAGTGCAATCTTTTTTAATCAAGATTAAAATTTTGCACTAAACAAGCATATTGAACATATAAGCAAGCTTTAAAAGTAATAAACAAGGGTATAAAACAAGAAAGTTAGGAACTTTTTATATAATCATGTAAACATTTAAGAAAAATGACATATTAATAGAATAAAATTGACAAACAAATAGAAATGCATCATCTTGAATATATTAAAACATATATTAAACATAATAAATCACTTTGCAATATACAAATGCTTCATGAATCATAAATATCATTGTAAGAGAGAAAGCTAATATTTTTATGCACAAGATTAACATAATAATACAAGAATATTACATTTAAAGCATAAAGAAATAATTTTTACACAAATAAAAGTAAGAAATTTATCTAAAGAAAGGATGAACTTTTATATCAAAACTAAAAAAAAATAATGGCTTTGTGGAGAAGAGAATGGCTAAAAATTGATACACAATAAACCTTTTCTCTATTTTTTTCTAGCCAAACCGTTTAAAATAAATCAAGAAAAAGAAGAAAAAATTTCTCTTCGACTCTCTTTCTCTCTTCTCCTCTCTCTGTTTTTCTTGTGCTTGAAGAAAAATGTTCCAGCCTTCATTTCTTGAAGAGAAAAATGCTCTAGCTCCTTCTCTATTCTCTCCTTCTCCCTCTCCGTTTTTTTCTTTTTCTCAGCTTGAAAGAAAGCTGAAGCCCTCCGTGCTCTCCCTTTCCTCTCTTTTTTTCCTCTCAGAAGGCACCCTCTTTTTCTGAAGAGAAAAATGCTCTCGCTTCCTCCCCTTCTCCGTGTCCTTTCCTTTGGTACCAGCTCCTCCTTTTATTTTGAAACCCCTAGTGGCTTAAAACATGGAGCCACAACCCCCATAAAACATGGAGCCGAACTCTTTTCTTTGTCCCTTACCTCACTGTTTTATTGGTCGTTCCTTGCTTTATTATTATTTTTTCTGTGGTACTTACAAGGGTATCTTCTTTCGTTCAACTTTTGGAGGAGGTTCTTCAGGGTAGAAGCTTGGCATTGGATTTGCTTTGAATGTCAGAGTCTTTCTGAATTGCTTGATCGCTGCCTCCCTCTCTTCCTTAGTCCTTGCTTCACTTTGGCTTTTCTCAGCCTCTAAAGCTTGGTGTTTCTCCTCCAGTTTTGAGTAGAACTCCTTCCTCTTCTCAGCACGTTCAGAACATCTAAATGAAGGAGCCGATGCTACAGTTGCTTTGGCCTTAGCAGTATGTGAAGACATGGTGATAGAAATAACAGAACAAGATTCATCATCATCAGGATGCTTCTTGTTATTAGGTTGCAGTGGCTTCCTCAACACCAATTGTACCTGATTCTGTTTTGTTGTATTTGGATGCAGTGCACCATTGGTTTTAGAGGATTTCTTTACACCAGATCCCACGTCAGTTTCAGCCACAACAGGACGAGTTCCACATGAAGCACGCTTCTCAGTTGCAAGGGCAAATGGCTGCGGAACAGTGTGCTTCATTCGAACATTAACTGTAGCAAGTTTCGTTGCAGGCTTGGATAATCTTGACTTATTATTCTTTGTTTTGGCTGTTTCATTTTTGACCTTCTCCTCAGGCATGCCTCCCTCAAGATTGGAGCTTACTACATTCTGCTCTTCCTTATTGCTCTCGATATGACTTAATTCAGATTTCTCAACTGAGTTTTCAGTAGTGCATTCTTTCACCTCGTAATCTTTTGCTTCCATCCCTTCTTCGGTACCTTGAAGCATTGCATCCTCATTCACATATGAGCCCATGGCATCATGATGACCGGGAAATGTTTCATTGTTTGATTCTTCTAGAACTCCATTTGAATAAACTATTACACGATCTGATTCCTTGTCCATGCAGATGTCTGTGACTTCTACTCCCATTGAAATTTTTTCACTTGCATGCAATGCAGCAATCAGAAGAAGAAGAAGAAGAAGCCTGCGCTTTTGAGCCCTTTTCTTGGGCATGTTTGAAATAAGTTTTCTCCGTATATCCATCAATGCTTTTCATGAAACCATCTCCATGGACTCTTGCTGGAAATGAAAGACTCTGGGATAGCGCAGGCCTCTGATTGCGAGAAAATGGAATTGCAGTTTTCAGATTAGATTTATCCTTTGCCACCTTACTGTTCTTTGCATTACCACCAGTCAAGTTACCAGGTTCCTTGAAGGGTTTTGAGATTTTACTTTTGGAGACATTTGCAGCAGCTTTGCTTGCCAGGCTATCAGATTTTGCTCCCTGCTTGGAAGCTTCCTTCAAATTTGAAGCCTCTTCAGTATTAACATCAGCATTCTGTTCCTCTTTCTTTGCTTCTGTAGCAGATTCCTCCACATCAGTTCTTTCATTGACAATTCGCTCTTCTTCCACTGTCACCCCATTTTCAGACTCCATCCGCTGCTTGCGCTATTGCTGCTGCTACTTGGGCAGCTGCCATGGTGGCTGTGGAGCGGTGGATAAACGGGAGGATGAACTGGTGGTTTTGGTGGTGGGTGAACCGGTCTCTGCCGCTAATGGCGCTGAAGAAACAGGAACCGGAAGCACAGCAACCTAAGGCTGAGAGTGACGAGAGGAAGAAGCTTTCTTCTTGCTGTAGCGTGAGGGTTGTTCAAAACTGCATGCAAACTGCTATGGAGCCATCCAAGAGCCACTCCATAGGCTCGGCTTGCTACACCTCTGCACTTGTAATTTATCCCGCTTTGCTCCAAAAATGGTGGGGCATTCGGTATACATATATATATATATATATATATACACGTCTATAAATACATATAACTTTACATATACATATAAATATATATTTATACGCCAATATAAATATATATATATATGTATATATACATATAGAAATATGTATTCATAAATATACATATACACATATATATATACATGTACACTTACGTATAAATATATTTATATATAAATATATGTATACATCCATAAAAATATATATATACAGACACATAAATATACATACATACGATAATCGAGTTGACTCGATCGGCTTCTCGACTTGCTTGGCTTTGCCTGGGAGTTGATTCCACTCGGCTTTGACTTTTCGGTTTCAGGTTCAAAATTACTTGCAAAGTAACGAGATGAAATTAAAATTAGATAAAGTAAAATAAAGTAATAGGAATAAACAAAAATTAAACTAAACTTAAAAAGGAAAAATAAAATTTGAAATGATTAATTAATTAATTGACTAATTAGTTAATTAATTAAAATTTTAAAAATAAGTGTCTACACTAAGTCAGTAGAGTGAGGGGACATAACTATTTGAATGATGAAAAACACGATGAAAAGCAATGAAGAATTCAAAAGAAATAAAAACAAAATGACAAAATGATTGAATAGAAACAAAGAACAATAAACCAAATTTGTGTCTGATTAAGTCAACAATTGTTGGCTCCACACCAAAATGGAAAACACGATGGAAAGCAATGAAGAATTCAAAAGAAATAAAAACAAAATGAGAATAGAAACAAAGAACAATAAACCAAATTTGTGGCTGATTAAGTCAACTATCCACAGCAAAATTTGATCCGAATAGAATCAAATAACAACAAACAAAAACCGTGGTTCATGAAGTCAACAATTGTTGGCTTTGCAATAGAATTTTATCCGAATAGAATAGAATAGAATCAAAGAACAAGATAAGTTTTTCATAAGAGAAAATTGAATGCCACGTGGCATCATAAGAGAAAAGTAATTGACGTGGCATCTCTAACATTTAAGCATTCCAACGTGCTTAGCTGCCATAAGTAGAATAAAGTCTATCATGCATGCAATGGTGTATTCTAAGTCTAAGTCAGTAGAGTGAGGGGACATAACTTTTTGAATGATGAAAAAAACGATGAAAATGCCATGTCAATTACTTTTTCTTCATGAAGCCACGTGGCGCTCTATTTTGTTCTGCTTTTTGAAAGAAATAAAATCATCAACAACCAAACAATATATCTAAAGCCAACAATAATTGACTTAATCAGCCATAAAATATAAAGCATTTCTCTTGTTCTTTTTCTGGATCAAATTTTACTTTAAAGCCAACTATTGTTAAATTAATCATTCAATATATCATTCAATAATTGTAAAGCCAACAATTGTTGACTTAATCATTCAATGTATTATTCAATAAAACTTAGCATCCATTGTTCCCTTCTGTGATTGATGATTCTTCCCCCAAATTCAACAATGTCACTATCAGAGGAAGCGTCAATAGTAAACTTAACATTAAATTAAGAGTCATGGCCAGTGCATGCAAGTAAATTCAACAATGTCGCTGTCATTACTTTCTTGATCAATTTTCACTTTCTTCCCAATTCTATTTTTTTTAAGATATCAGGGCCAAAATTTCAGCAGTGGGGCCGTGGCAGGTGGAAAGGATAAATCTTAGATATTTTATTCTGTTACTTTGTCCTTTTCTTTTTTTAAAAAAAAATATTTAGTTCATTTGAACAATTCGGTTTTCATCAGAATAATTCAAATCCTAACCGAATTATTAGTTGAATTCGATTATCGATTTTTTCAGTTTCTTTACGTAGCCCTACGATTTTTGCATAATAATAAAAATATGCAAATTGACCCATTTGTTAATTTAGCAAGTTGATTCCAACACACTTGCCTCAACACACTTGTCTCAAATAAAGTAATGGGACATGACTTTCAATCCATCATTTCGGACATCTTGACCGCTAACCATTATTCATGAACTCTCTGCAATTTTTCAAGTGCTTTATCACGTAATGGGCAAATTATTTATGACTTTTAGAAACATGCCTTATATTTGAGAATATATACCGACTCTCGTGTTATGGAAGTGGTCTGAAATATATGAAAACATAAAATTTCTGCTTCCATTTTTTTTCTGAAACATGGCAACTATTTCCAAAACTTTTTGAAACTGGAAACATTATGCCAAATGCGGTTTCACCTGTTTTATTTCCAAATGCTAAACTCTCAAAGTGCCACGTCAAATGTATTCTTTCCTTAATATTGCCATATTACGTCATGATATTGATTCAAATTTATCATTTGGTTTTTTGGGCTCTGTCTTATCTTCGGCCACAATTAATTAGTCCTCCATTGTTGACAATTCTATATAACATTGAATGAATTTTGATAACAGAAGTAAAGAACAACTAAAAGTAAAAAAAGCTTATCTCATTATTGGGAGAAAGTCCGCTTTTAGAAAATAAAAGGAACCATTTGCTCCAACAAGGCTCATGGCAATTTTAGGATATAATACGTTACTGAGTTTAATTTTTTTTGCCCTTTTCCCAATATGGTTTTCATTCTACATCTATCTAATTTATGTTAAATGTTTTCTTTTAAACCATTAGCTTAGATGGATTCTATTGAGTTGTCTTCAAAGAATATGTTGAAAATGCTTCTTAAAAAGCTTCACATACCTCATTTAGTGGGTGTTTGGCCCAGCTTTTTTAAGTGCTTCTCTATTCTAGAAGCTAAAGTCAGGTGTTTGGGTGTATGGCTTTTTGAAATTTTAGCTTATCAGGGAAGCAGTTTTTCTGCTTCCAGCCAAAGCTACAATTTGAAGCTTCCCCAAAAATCACTTTTTAGAGCTTATGCGGGAAGCTAGTTTTCTTTAATGAAATTTTGTTATGTGCCTTTAATACCATTATATTTTTCTCAAAATGACAACCCTATCCTAATTTTCTCAATTGTTTGTTTTTTTCTCATCAACAAGCCGCAAACCCACTCTCTTTTGCTATTATTTAGGTTTTATTTTACTTATATTATCAAAATTTTTTGTATAGTTATTTTATTTTAAATTTTGTAATTTACATTTAATTATTGTTATATTTTATTTGATCATACCTTAAATAAATTAATTCATAATTTCTATTTGTAATAAAGGTATATATAAAAGAATTCCAATTGGTTGAAAATTTATACATAATTATTTTAAAAATAATTTGAAAATAATATGGAAATTAAAAATATTTATTTATCATTTTTATTATTATATAATTTATATGAAGTATATATATATAGTTAATATGTACAAAATAACCCCCTTTTTTTTCAAATATTTATACAAAACGACAAAATACCTTTTTTCGTAATTTAAACATTTCACAACAGTTTTACAATATAATTGTCAAACAGCTTTCTACGACTTACAGTACTTCTGCATTAAATTTGCCAAACGTTATTTTAACTTCTCTAGACAGCACTTATAAAACAGCTCTACTAAAACAGTACTTTTACTATAAGCTCAAGCCGGGCCAACACAGACTCTAAGGCTTTGGCTTTTATATTGAAAAAGAGAAACGAAAACTATGGTGAAGGTTTTTTTTTTTCCATTTCTTGGTAGAGAATTTAGACGTAAAATAGAAATCTAATCTTCTGTGAGTATTTTTAATTCCTCAATACCTATTGTTAGAAGAACTTATTGATCAGTTAAGGCATTCGAAATCATTCTATACTTGCACTCTTCAAAATACGTGAATAATAAATGAGGTATGTGAAGCTTTTTAAGAAGCTTTTTCAACATATTTTTTGAAGACAACTCAATAGAATCCATCTAAGCTAATGGTTTAAAAGAAAACATTTAACATAAATTAGATAGATGTAGAATGAAAACCATATTGGGAAAAGGGCAAAAAAAATTAAACTCAGTAACGTATTATATCCTAAAATTGCCATGAGCCTTGTTGGAGCAAATGGTTCCTTTTATTTTCTAAAAGCGGACTTTCTCCCAATAATGAGATAAGTTTTTTTTACTTTTAGTTGTTCTCTACTTCTCTTATCAAAATTCATTCAATGCTATATAGAATTGTCAACAATGGAGGACTAACTAATTGTGGCCGAAGATAAGACAGAGCCCAAAAAACCAAATGATAAATTTGAATCAATATGATGACGCAATATGGCAATATTAAGGAAAGAATACATTTGACGTGGCACTTTGAGAGTTTAGCATTTGGAAATAAAACAGGTGAAACCACATTTGGCATAATGTTTTCGGTTTCAAAATGTTTTGGAAATAGTTGCCATGCTTCAGAAAAAAAATGGAAGCATAAATTTTATGTTTTCATATATTTCAAACCATTTCCATAACACGGGAGTCGGTATATATTCTCAAATATAAGGCATGTTTCTAAAAGTCACAAATAATTTGCCCATTACGTGATAAAGCACTTGAAAAATTACAGAGTTAACGGTCAAGATGTCCGAAATGATGGATTGAAAGTCATATCCCATTACTTTATTTGAGACAAGTGTGATGAGGCAAGTGTGTTGGAATCAACTTGCTAAATTAACAAATGGGTCAATTTGCATAATTTTATTATTATGCAAAAATTGTAGGGCTACGTAGAGAAACTGAAAAAATTGATAATCGAATCCAACTGATAATTCTGTTAGGATTTGAATTATTTTGATGAAAACCGAATTGTCCAAATGAACTAAAATTTAAAAAAAAAAGAAAAGGACAAAGTAACAGAATAAAATATCTAAGATTTATCCTTTCCACCTGCCACAGCCCCACTGCTAAAATTTTGGCCCTGATATCTTAAAAAAAATAGAATTGGGAAGAAAGTGAAAATTGATCAAGAAAGCAATGACAGTGACATTGTTGAAATTACATGCATGCACTGGCCATGACTCTTCATTTAATGTTAAGTTTACTATTGACGCTTCCTCTGATAGTGACATTGTTGAATTTGGGGGAAGAATCATCAATCACAGAAGGGAACAATGGATGCTAAGTTTTATTGAATAATACATTAAATGATTAGGTCAACAATTGTTGGCTTTACAATTATTGAATGATACATTGAATGATTAATTTAACAATAGTTGGCTTTACAGCAAAATTTGATCCAGAGAAAGAACAAGGGAAATGCTTTATATTTTATGGCTGATTAAGTCAATTATTGTTGGCTTTAGATATATTGTTTGGTTGTTGATGATTTTATTTCTTTCAAAAAGTAGAAAAAAATAGAGCGCCACGTGGCTTCATGAAGAAAAAGTAATTGACGTGGCATTTTCATCGTGTTTTTCATCATTCAAAAAGTTATGTCCCCTCACTCTACTGACTTAGACTTAGAATACACCATTGCATGCATGATAGACTTTGTTCTACTTATGGCAGCTAAGCACGTTGGAATGCTTAAATGTTAGAGATGCCACGTCAATTACTTTTCTCTTATGATGCCACGTGGCATTCAATTTTTTCTTATGAAAAACTTATCTTGTTCTTTGATTCTATTCTATTCTATTCGGATAAAATTTTGTTGCAAAGCCAACAATTGTTGACTTCATGAACCACGGTTTTTGTTTGTTGTTCTTTGATTCTATTCGGATCAAATTTTGCTGTGGAGCCAACAATTGTTGAGTTAATCAGCCACAAATTTGGTTTATTGTTCTTTGTTAATATTCAATCATTTTATCAGTTTGTTTTTATTTCTTTTGAATTCTTCATTGCTTTCCATCGTGTTTTCCATTTTGGTGTGGAGCCAACAATTGTTAACTTAATCAGCCACAAATTTGGTTTATTGTTCTTTGTTTCTATTCAATCATTTTGTCATTCTGTTTCTATTTCTTTTGAATTCTTCATTGCTTTTCATCGTGTTTTTCATCATTCAAATAGTTATGTCCCCTCACTCTACTGACTTAGACTTAAAATACACCGTTGCATGCATGATAGACTTTGTTCTACTTATGGCAGCTAAGCACATTGGAATGCTTAAACGTTAGACATGCCACGTCAATTACTTTTCTCTTATGATACCACGTCGCATTCAATTTTCTCTTATGAAAAACTTATCTTGTTCTTTGATTCTATTCTATTCTATTCAGATAAAATTTTGTTGCAAAGCCAACAATTGTTGACTTCATGAACCACGATTTTTGTTTGTTGTACTTTAATTCTATTCGGATCAAATTTTGCTATGGAGCCAACAATTGTTGACTTAATCAGCCACAAATTTGGTTTATTTTTCTTTGTTTCTATTCAATCATTTTGTCATTTTGTTTTTATTTCTTTTGAATTCTTCATTACTTTCCATCGTGTTTTCCATTTTGGTGTGGAGCCAACAATTGTTGACTTAATCAACCACAAATTTGGTTTATTGTTCTTTGTTTCTATTCAATCATTTTGTCATTTTGTTTTTATTTCTTTTGAATTCTTCATTGCTTTTTATCGTGTTTTTCATCATTCAAATAGTTATATCCCCTCACTCTACTGACTTAGACTTAGAATACTCCTTTGCCATTTCAGATTGATCCTTTCTAGTATATTGCCACGTTGCATGTTGATATGCCTTGTTTTGCTGAGGAAGTTTTTCTTTGGTTTTTTTTCTTTTACAATAGAAAAAGAAGAAGCTATTGGTTAGAATGGGAAAAGTCAACAAATTCCATTTAGGGAACAATAGATAGGAAACATTTAGGGAACAATAGCCTTAGACTTTTAGTAGATACATATTTTATTCTTATGGATGAAATTCCGCAAGATCTTTTTCAATTTACTTACAAAATCCTCTTTGGGGTGGTTCTATTTTCTAAGCATGGACTTCCTCGCAGTAAAGAGAAAAGGATTTTTGGCTTTTAATTGTTCTCTACTTCTCTCATAAAAATGAAGCTTATAGCCTTGAGAATTGTCAACAATGGATGGCTAATTAATCAAGTCACTTTCCCTTCATTAAATGCTAGAATTAATACATTTGAGTTTTTCAACTTTTGTGGTTTTGTTTTGTTGACTTTATCGGAAATTATATGAATTTGTATTTTATCAATTTCAAAACACTTTAATGAGGGAGATGTTGAAGATATTCTGTAAACCAGAAACTCTGTACAGCTTGATACTATATCGGATTTCTTTAAGGTGGAAATGGATTACAAAATATGGGCCTTAAAATTAATCATCACATAAACATCCTAAGCATAAAAGAAAGCAAATGATAAATATGTAGTTATTCCATATAAACCTTAATCACTAAGCCTAACTTTTTCGAGAGACAAACGTATTCATAGACAACAAAGCTTAATTAATTCCAAATTTACAACAAATAAACTCAACTCAACTAACATATCAATTTAAAACTAAACTCACGCACAATTCAATAATATAAGTTAAACTTTAAAAAAAATCCATGAAATTAAAATAACACCTAAATAAAACAAACATTTTTTAAAGGAAAAAAACCTAGATGTTGCCCACTATCCATTAGTCTAGTCCTGGTGTTCAAGATGGTAAAGCGTCATTAAAAGATTATAATAACCAAACATAATCTAAAATAATGTAAAGTTAATATAATGGCAAAAGGGAAAATAATCAAGACCACAATTAAAGAAATGGGTACATTAAAACTAAAGAGTAAACATCCTATCCCATAAACTTTCTGCTGCATCTAAAGTAAGTTGACATATTAGTCAAATTGATAAACACTTTATTAAAGTGGTAGCTAAACATAGATAAAAGACTCATAAAAGAAAAGAAAAAAGTAAAAGACTAAATGGAATACTTGTGAAAATCACAAAGGAAAGTAAATAAAGAAAAATAGAATGATTAAAATACTCAAAGTCTCATGAAGAAGAAAGCAAAGCAAAGCAAAATACCTAGACCAAGCCAAGAAACACTGCATGGAAAACATAATTTTTCTCTAAGACCTCGTCTTTTTCCCACCTACGATATGTGCAGGATCCAAACCTGAAAAGACGAAGAACACCTACAAAAAAATCAAGGAAAAAAAGAGAGAAATATTTAAAATTTTACCTAAGGCATCGTTCATTTAAGCGGGGTACTCTACTCTCATATAATTGGCAATCTATTGTTCAAAACGGCCTGAAACGGTTGGACCCGAGCAACCCCACTCCTCCACTTTCCTTCTTCTTACATTAAAACTAAAGAGAAAACATCCTTTGCCATAAACTTTCTGCTGCATTTGCTTCATTCTAAAGTAAGTTAATATATTAGTCAAATTGATAAACACTTTATTAAAGTGGTCGCTAAACATAAATAAAAGACTCATAAAAGAAAAGAAAAAAGTAGAAGACCACTTGGAATACCTGTGAAAATCACAAAGAAAGGTAAATAAAGAAAAATAGAATAATTAAAATACTCAAAGTCTCATGAAGAAGAAAGCAAAGCAAAGCAAAGTAAAATACCTAGACCAAGCCGAGAAACACTGCAGGAAAAACATTATTTTTCTCTCAAACCTTGTCTTTTTCCCACCTACGATATTTGCAGGATCCAAACCTGAAAATTTGAAGAACACCTACAAATAAATCAGGAAAAAAAGGAGAGAAATATTTAAAATTTTACCTGATGCATTGTTCATTTAAGCAGGGTACTCTAGTCTTATATAATTGGCAATCTATTGTTCAAAACGGCCTGAAACGGCTGGACCCGAGCAATCCACTCCTCCACTTTCCTTCTTCTTCTCTCTTACCTCTATCCCTCCTTGGTTTTCCTTTTTATTCACTTTTTTCTTTCTAAAAGAGAATTCCTTGAAAAATCTTTAATGGAAAAATGGAAGGGGGAAAAACAATGGAAAGAAAAGAAGAAAACGTTAGACTATAACAACAATGAAAAATGAAACAGAAGAAAAAGAAAGAAACGTTAAAGACTTTTTTTTCTCTAAGATTTATTCTTTCCACCTGCCACGGCCCCACTGCTGAAATTTTGGCCCTGATATCTTAAAAAAAATAGAATTGGGAAGAAAGTGAAAATTGATCAAGAAAGCAATGACAGTGACATTGTTGAATTTACTTGCATGCACTAGCCATGACTCTTCATTTAATGTTAAGTTTACTATTGATGCTTCCTCTGATAGTGACATTGTTAAATTTGGGGGAAGAATCATCAATCACAAAAGGGAACAATGGATGCTAAGTTTTATTGAATAATACATTGAATGATTAAGTCAACAATTGTTGGCTTTACAATTATTGAATGATACATTGAATGATTAATTTAACAATAGTTGGTTTTACAGCAAAATTTGATCTAGAAAAAGAACAAGAGAAATGCTTTATATTTTATGGTTGATTAAGTCAATTATTGTTAGCTTTAGATATATTGTTTGTTTGTTGATGATTTTATTTCTTTCAAAAAGCAGAAAAAAAGAGCGCCACGTGGCTTCATGAAGAAAAAGTAATTGACGTGGCATCTCTAATGTTTAAGCATTCCAACCTGATGTAAAATAAAAAGAACAAGAGAAATGCTTTATATTTTATAGCTGATTAAATCAATTATTGTTGGTTTTAGATATATTGTTTGTTTGTTGATGATTTTATTTCTTTCAAAAGGCAGAAAAAAAGAGCGCCACGTGGCTTCATGAAAAAAAAGTAATTGACGTGGCATCTCTAATGTTTAAGCATTCCAACGTACTTTTATGTATTTAAGAATTTTACATTTCATAGATTTTAAAAGGTATATTATAATTATCCTATATCTTCTACACCAAATCAAATACTCCTTCTGTCTCCAAATTTTTGTCCACCATTGACTTGCACAATGTTTAAGAAAAAAGGTAAAAATATATTGATTTACATTATTATCCTTGTGTTTGTATTGTTGTTTTGAGGTTTTGTGTAATGATACGATAGAAAGTAAGGATAGATTTGAAAGTTTAAATAAATTTGTTGTTTATTTATGATAAGGGACAAACAAATTAGAACTTCTAAAAAATGAATAGTGGACAAACAAAAGGGGATAGAGGAAGTATTATTAATTCATAAATTTTTTTCTTTATTTAAGCTAAACCCTATAACAATAAATTTATTATAATCCCCTATTAAAATTATCCTTAAAAGGAGTTTATTTAGACTATTCATATCATCATTTCATTTTTTTTCTTTTTTAAATCTTTTTATTTTATATTTTTTGACTCTCCATTGTTCACTTTCTTTGAAAAATTATTTTTTTCCTAAAAATTAATCTAATATTTTTTTGTTTACAAAATTAATGTAACTCTTCTTCCAATAAATGTATATATCAATTTTAATCAGAACCGAATTAATATAAGATAGAATATGAAAGCTTTTTGTTTATCCTTAAAGGAACTTATTTCTTTTATTTTCATTTTTTTAAAGCTTTATATTTTATATTTTTTTACTCTTTACTCTTTAGTTTTCTTGAAAAATATTTTTCTCTTTCTAAAAAAATTAATATAATTCTTTTTTTTAACAAAATTAATGTAATTTTTGTTTGATGAATGTATACATTAATATTCAAGGTCCTTTCTTTTTGGTATTATCAAAATATAACTCCTAATTTAGTTTGGTATCTTTTGGTATAATAATTTTGGTGGATGAGGATCTGCAAGGCAAAACAAAACTAAAGAGATGTCATCTAATTGGGTATTTTCCTATTCCATGTAAATTAGTTTTTTTCCCACTTTAATTGTAAGAGTCGTGCCCTAAGCACTCTCCAGGTAAGTCAGGACCTTGTCCACGGCCTTGCCAACAACCAAGCTTACAAACGATGTGGACCTAGCCCACCCACTGAAGGTATTGTCCCTTGACCCTCTCAAATTTGAGTACCAACGTGCCTGCAGCAATCCTTGAACCCAGGCCACTAAGGGTTTTGTTGCTTTAAGTAAATACTTAAGGCACGTCTCTTAACCATTTGAGCTGCAGCTCAGAGGCGTGCTCATAGGAATAACAAAACCCTTGGTGGCTTAGGTTCGAAGAGTGCTGCATGAACGTTGGCATTCGAATTTCGTGGACCAAAGGGATAATACTTTGAGTAGCAGAGACATTGGAATTATCCGAGCCCAATGGGGTGCTCGGACTAGTAAAAGGCTCTGTTGGCTCGTCTCTCACAAAAAAAGGCACCTTTTTTTGTAAGAGTCGTGCCCTAAGCACTCTCCAGGCAAGCAGGACCTCGTCCACGGCTTTGCCAACCTGTGGGCCTTGCCCACTAAGCTTACAAGCGATGGCGGGCCTAGCCCACCCACCAAAGGTATTGTCCCTTGGCCCTCGCAAATTCGAGTACTAATGTACGTGCAGCACTCCTTAAACCCAAACCACCAAGGGTTTTGTTACTCCTATGAGCACGCCTGTCACCAATTGAGCTACAGCTTAATTGGTTAAGAGGCATGCCTTAAGTATTTACTTAAAGCAATAAAACCCTTGGTGGCCTGGGTTCGAGGAGTGCTGCAAGCACGTTGGTACTTGAATTTACGAGGGCCAAAGGACAATACCTTTGGTGGATGGGCTAGGCCTACCATCGTTTGTAAGCCTAGTGGGCGACGCTCACAGGTTGGCAAGGCCGTGGACGAGGTCTTGGCTTGCCTGATGGTACTTAGGGCATAAGAGGTATATATAATAATAGTTCTATGTTACATATACCTTGGATAATCAATCTAACCATTAGATTGAAAATCCGACGTTAGATATTAAGTTTATGATTAAATCAATCTGAATATAAGTTTTGAGATTAATTGGAGATACATAAGAGGTGTTATTTGTCATAGAAATATATTGTAGGAAATTAGCAACAAAATCTGCAATAGGTTTTGCGACACATGGGACAATTAGGGACACTAATTGCAACACTCTATAACGATAGTATTTGACTTAGATTTGCAATTAAATTTGTAACTAATTGCGACAAAATATGCGACCCATTTTGCAATGCAACCCATGTGCAGCAAAATACATCGCAACAATATGTCGCAGATTGTATCACATTCATATGATTATTTACTCACTCGAACACATTGCAAAAAGTTGCAATTTTGCAACTCTTATAAATTGCAAGTAAAATGTGTCGCAATTTTGCAATACTTTGCAACATGTCTCAAGCATGTTATCTGGAATCAAACTTTTGCATCATATTTTACGACGTTGAAAATTGGTTGTTTTCTCGCAATATTTTTTGAGTCATTTTGCGACGTTTTTGTTTTTTTTTTGTTACAATATATAGCAAATTGTGTTGCAAATTTACGATTTTTTTTGTGTTACAAATTTCTGTGTCGCAAATAGCATGTTTTCTTGTAGTGAAAGTGATAAGCTTGATTTAATAATAAAACTATGTCAACTCGAAATAATTCTCCTACAATATTTTTTAGATGACATAATTCTCCTACAATTATTAAACACTAACTCAATAATGCTCTAAATTTCAAGATTTACATTATAAATTCTACTTTTTAAAACTTGTAACTAAGGCCAATGAATAAAAAATAGACTGACCGACCGATTGAACCAGGAACCGACCATAAGTTCGGTCCATTCAAGGTAATTAAACCACTTTTTCATTGAACCGCGTTTGAACCATTTGAACAGAAAATTGTCGAACCGATTGGATAGGTTGAGCAAAAAATTTAAATTTTTTTTATTTTTAAGCTATTTTTAATTGACTAATCTAAGTCCAAAGGAAGTCTAAATTAATACGAAACCCAAATTCTAATTTTTTTTATTATGTTTGGACTTTTAATTTTGAATTTTCAAGCTTAAATTTTTAATTTTTTTATTCTAATTTACTCCCACAATAAAAATTTAATTTGTGATGTAAAATAATTTGTAATATTTATTTACATTGTGTGATCTAATAATATTTTATATTTTTCAAGAATTTTTTTAAAATTGTTTTGAATTGAAAATTTGAAATTTAAATATTTTAAGAAATTAATAAAACTAAAATATTCATCCAACCGATCCAACTAGTTCAATCGTCTAAACTGATAACCTAATTGGTTTAAGGACCGATCCGATTTTTTATTCATTGACTAAGGCAATTGTTAAATTTGTGATTAGATTTTAGAAATTATTTTGAGTTGTCACAATTTTATTAATTGGTCCATGAATGATAGAGTGGGACGATCCCATAGTTAACCTTCATAAGTCCTAATAGTAGGCCTAAAAGGGAGATTATTAATTCATCAAAATTCAAAGGAATGAGTTGAAACTTTTGTTTTGTATTTTTTTCTTTTTTCTTTTTTCTTTTTTTGAGGGAAATATTCAGTAAATTATCATTAAAAACCATCAAGAATCGAGATTATATACGTCTGGAGGTAGAACTCCAATCCACACACGACTAGAACCACTACTACAATCAACTCTAGCTAGGCAGTGTGCTAACACATTAGCTTCTCTCCTAACATGACAAAAAAGACAATGAATGAACGAAGAAGCCAACTCCCGAACATGAGCTCCGAGACTCCCACCGTCCCACAAACCAAGACTTCCACGCTTAATTTCCGATACAGGCAGAGTGGAGTCATTTTCAAGAGTCAAAGAAGAAATACCACGATCAGTTGCCACCTGTGGACCAAATAAAATAGCATACACTTCAGCAAATAAAGAATTACGTACCCACCCGATCCCTTTTAGAAACAGCTGCAAGCAAACTCTCTCCATTAGAACCACAAATGACAGCTCCCAAACCTGAAACTCCAGAGCTAGAACAAAAGGAAGCATCTACATTAAGTTTAGTAACCCGGACTTGGCGGTATCCATATAGTCATGGAGGATCCACTATAGCACATTGATGAACAACCCCCATATCCTCTCCATCTCCCTAACAAATCCCTTAGCAGTACTAACTAAAGAACTCACACACAGCATGGCTAAAAGGACAATCAGAAAATATATGGAATAAAGACTCCTCAACAGCACCACAAACACAACAAACATCATCAATCGGTACTCCCCTTTGTCTTAACAAACTCTTAGCAGGCAATATACTCCATAACAAACGCCACATAAAAAATCTTACTTTTGGAAACACATTGGCACCCCAGACAAGTTCCTAGAAGGAGACCTTAACTGGATATCATGTTGCCCATGACCCAAAAATTTTATAGCGACATAATAACAATAACATGACTTAACTATATATCGTTGTTTCAAAGATAAAAAGTATACACACGATGCCTTTTGTACTGATTGGAATGATATATAGTGAATTATATTGATGCTGCTGAATCCTTCCTGAGTGCATTATCGAGGGAACATCTCAGTAATGGATGCATCATTCACGGTGGCTGACGATGACGTAGTAGTAGTTGCTGTAGATTGATCAGAATTTTGATCCACAATAAAAAGATTGGGACGCCCTGCTGTTACAGTGCCAAAAAAGAATGCTGTTTTTTGAGGTGATGGTAAAGAAACAGAAGAACTGGTCAGCATAAGAGCAACTCTCGACATTGTTGGCCTTGCATCTGGTTTTTCTTGAACGCACAACAACCCGATCTGAATGCACCTCAGAACTTCGTTGCTCACATAAGAATCTCGTAAGGTTGAATCCATCAACTCCATTGGTCTCCCATCCTTCCAATGTCTCCAGGCCTGCAGCATCCAGCCATGACTTACTTCTCGCTAGTCAATACACTACATTGATCTTTCTTATAATCTTCATCAAAGAAGATAGATCTTGGAATTGAAATCAATTTCGTTTTGGACTTACATAGGTTAGAAGGTTATCGGCATATTCTGAGTGATAAAAGCTTGTATTCTTTTTGCCACTCACAATTTCCAGCACTAAAATACCAAAGCTAAATACATCGGACTTCTCAGAGAATCGTCCATGCATTGCATATTCTGGAGACATATAACCACTGAAAAATAGCAATGGTAGCAAACGTTAGCAATATAAAACAATGATAAAACGCAGAAAATTAATGTTTACAAATCTATTTGAGTTGTAATGTGATTTTGTCAACATTTTTATGGATGATCATGAGAACGTAATTCACCCGGTCGTAATGAAAAGCCAAAAACGCAAGTTAACATTGAGTGGCCAACATGATAGCTAGCCATATATCAAATTAAACAGAAGTTCACACGATAGCTAATCAAGTAAAGAGAAATGCTTGCTTGAAAATTAACGTACTATGTTCCGACAATTCTCTTGGTGTGTTCCAGACTTTTATTTTCCCTAACAGTCTTTGCCATGCCAAAATCAGAAATTTTCGGGGTCATGTCCTCATCTAATAATATATTACCAGCCTTAAGATCTCGGTGTATGATTTTGAGATGCGAATCTGAATGAAGGTATAGAAGTCCTCGAGCAATCCCTTTAATTATTTTGTAACGTTTGGGCCAATCCAATTGTCTTTGTTTCTCTGGATCTGAAGATTAGGAACCAAATTCAACATCGAAAACCAAGAAAAGTATATTTTTATCATAAGCAACTAATATAAATAAACAGAATAAAACAATAATGTAATATTATGTTCAGAAGAGCAGAACCGATATGCCCAGAAAAGTTCAGTTTAATCAGATGCATCATGCATGGATGCTTCCAACAAAAGAAAATAGTATATGTTGGAAAGAGCCAAACCAAATATGAAGTGGTCAAGGCTTTTGTTGGGCACAAACTCATAAATGAGCATCCTCTCTTTTCTTTCCAGGCAATATCCTAAAAGCTTCAC
This sequence comes from Microcos paniculata, assembly GCA_030664755.1. Classification (NCBI taxonomy): domain Eukaryota; kingdom Viridiplantae; phylum Streptophyta; class Magnoliopsida; order Malvales; family Malvaceae; genus Microcos; species Microcos paniculata. The sequence goes on along the minus strand of CP131459.1, from coordinate 2,456,090 downwards.
AAGATTCCGGTGCTGAAGTTTGGCTACTATTAAAACCTCATTCTTGAACTCTTCAGAACCTTGTCCAGAGCTTGCTGATAGCCTCTTGACAGCTATTTCTTGTCCATTAGGAAGTGCACCCTAATCAAAGTAGTTTAGTTTCATCAGCCTGAACGATCAATCTTGGAGCTCTCTAACTCTCAATTCTCCAAACAATTTTAGTGAAAAACTGAAAATAATGAACTGATCTAACCTGTTATCATAATCAATAAGCATAATTTCTCACCTTATACACACTGCCAAATCCACCTGCACCAATCTTGTTAACTTCAGCGAAGTTGTTTGTGGCAGCTTCAATTGTACTCAATTCAAATTGCAGAGACTCCACAGCTCTAGCTTTACTTCCATCTACACAACAAATAGACTATTTAGCAAATATAAAGGTTCCGATTCTGATCATATATTTTGTGTTACCATTGCGCTTTTTTCCTGCAATTCTCTTCTTCCTCGCTTTCCAGCAGCCTATAGCACAACAGATGAAAGTGGAGAAAACCAAGAAGCAAATTGCTGGAGCAACAATTTTCATTACTCTATCTGATGATGAAATCCCCCTTTTACCTGAATAAATTAACAAGAATGTTTTAGTATTACTTTCTTCGTTGGCCCCTTATCTTGAAAGGGAAGATGTAATTACCTATCTTTAAAATAAGCCTCAATAGTTTAAAAGATAAAATGATATTGAGTAATGTGCAGCAGAATGTTTAGTGTGTAAGAGCACATTTTGGTCAAATATTTTACGATGTTAATGATCTTGATTTTAGATGTTCATGTACTTAGTTAAAAGTGAATTCTTGAATTAGTGAGTTAATGCATATTCTAGGATATTCCATAGCTCACTCTAAATATGTAAATCATTTGAAGTATCAGTCAACAGAGAAAGTAAGTTAAAAAGTCACTCTTCCATCTCTGTTCAAACTTTACTTCAGATAAATATAATTGCACTGCCAACAGATATTCCCCTTCACACTAATTGCAGGGAGAAAACCAAACAAACCAATCAAATGCTCCCAAAAAGGAAAGCAACCAATTTAATATTGAGTGAATGATTCATAGACTATATCAATTTTCTGACTGTTAAACTGACCTGGAGGAGTTGATGGAAGAAGAAGAGGAGGTGGGGGCAACGCTGGGGGCGGAGTGTCTGCAGTTATGTTGCTTTGGCTTTGCTGATAGAATGGAATAATATCGTATCGCACAGTACAGCTAGGATACAAAGCTAAGGCTGGTGTTTTATTGCAACAAAATTCCAAACCTGCTATAGCTTTCTCAAGGCAGCTGTAGCAATCCTCACCGGAAATGTCCGGTGTGCACTGAGCTAGGCTGTAAAGTGTTTGTAACTGCGTTAAAGTCACCTCTTTTGTCGCAAATTTTTTAGCCCCTAATGAGGCATTTGAAGCCCAAGTTGCTATATCTTTCGTCAGGTTTCCCAGCAGCCGGCTAAAGCGGTCGGGTACCATGACATCAACGTTATATATCAAATCTTGTTTGGGCGTTACAGCCATGGAGGAAAAGAGAGACTGGTTGGAGTAACGTAGCATACACTGGTCGTACCAAATTATAGCCCAAGTATCGTTAGGACAACGTGTGGCTACGTTGGAAGCAGCAAGGTTAATGCAGGTCTGGCAATTTTCAGGGATGAGATCTCCACGGCAGAGAAAGAGACCATAGACTATCTTAGGCGTCTGCCCGGCGGTGGTGTTGTAGAATCCGTCGTGATCGGTGGCGTTAGTGGAGAGAGAATAAACGAGGTTATTCCTATTGGATGTGAAGACGCTGTCTCCGCTTACATTGGAACAGAAGTGGTACCAGTAAATCGGGTCCGCTAAACTGGTGATGGCGAAGCTAAAGACAGAGAGAAGCAGAAGCACAAGGCAGATTTTCATGGAAGGCATATTTAGTCATGGTCAGTTTTTTCTTCTTTCCTTCTCCCTTAATCTCATGAGTTCAAGTCAAGCAAAAAAGTCTAGCCACCAGACTTGCTTCTGGGAGGAAAGAGAGACAGCTCATATCTTCAATTCTTCTTTCGGGTATACCATAAAATCGTCATGATTTGGAAAAGAGCAGAGTGCACATTCCTTACAACTTTCAATGAGACACGTCAGTGGGGACCAACCATTGACCATCACATCAAATCCATATTCAAGCTGTTTCGGTAGAAATTCCCATTCAATTGCGTATGAAATTTGCTTCAGAGGAATTTGGAGATGAATTAAGGATGCAAGTCGTATTGTAGACACAAGAAATTTGATGGATGACAATGGAATATGGCTAAAACTTCAGAGAAGGGTCAGGCTTTTCCAGGCGTAGGAACCGAGTTGCTAAGCCATTTTGCTATCATCCAGGATTCAGAAGACAGTTCTTTACAGTGGGCGGGTTCCCCAGATTTTGTGTGGGGCAATCCCAAGAAGGCGGAGATATCCGGGGCTAGACTTGGTCTGTGTATGAGTGAAAGTAGTGATGGGAGTGGAGGAGTTGAGATCAGTTTGGCCTTAAAGAAGCATGACATGGAGACTTTTACTGCTCTGTTCATCAACGGGCTCAAAGGCCAAAGATGCTTGCCATTTACGAAGAAGCGATTATTGCATTTTTAGAACGAAAGAAAAAGGGAAACATGGGAAGATGACAGGATGTTAAAAGAGTACAATGAAGTATACTTCTAAGTTTTGAAGTTAATAATATTTAGCATAAGATTCAAAATTTCCAATCCATAGAATGGCTGGCTCAGAAACGGAACTGCTGATGACTACATTCAAATAGATCGTTTCAAAATCAACCCCAAAACTGCAAAAATGTAATAAATCATACAAAGCAGGCAAGATTTCAGGTTTGCGTATTTCTAACCACTCCTGATTTTAGTAACAAATTTTCAAGAGCTTAATCGACACACCACCGATATGCTTAGAGCCTTACTTCAATGCCTTCCTTCAACAAGTGTTCTTTTACAGACTAAATGGGCACCTAAAACCCGAAAAACGGACTGAAATCAGAATTCAGATTAATGATATGAAACCTTACATGTTGCTTACCAAGTATATAATATAGAAGTAATTCACTTCTCCCATCAAGCTGGGAAAACTGTATTTAAAAATATTATAAGCAGTCCAATTAAATAGTTACCTCCTTTTGGTGGAAAATGCCAGCGGCAACGGCTGCTGATGCATTTGTTTTCATGAATACCACTGAGAAGTGTTCAACAGCACCAGCACCACTACTTGCAATCACAGGGATGCTGACAACATCTGAGATAAGCTTTATTAAATCAATATCAAATCCTTTGCCTTGACCTGAAATATTAGCAAGTAGGTCTTATAATTATAATTATAAAACAAAGAGGATGATCAGGATAGATTAAAGAGAATCACAAGTTCACAACTATAGAATATATACCATATCTTCTGTTATTGTGAAGCCGGTGGGCGTGCTAGATAACACTTGACATAAACCACATTTGAAATAGATGACTATTTCTTTAGCATATACAACTAGCATACTAACTTTTTGGCATTAAAATATCAGGATAGGTATTCTCAACAGTAATTAACAATTGGTTGTTCATGGATAAGACTATCAATGTCATTTAAGAAGCAATTATAAATATTAACATCATACTGGAAATCATTACTTATATGAGACAAAGTGTTTGGGCTACAAAAACGTTGTTTAGGCCATCATGATCAATAGTATTTCTCCAGCTCCCAGTTCTTCAACTACTTTTGCAAGCTCATAAGCTCCAATCGGTCGACCATCTCACCCACCACTAACCTGAGGAACAGAAAGCCAGTCAAGATACTGTGCATAACACAGACTTCTGAAATATAAGCAGCAAAGCAGTGATAATTTAATCATTTGATTATATTATTTATCCTCGAAGACATTAGGCATCTAAACAAGCCCTTGGAACGTGATGTGATCCACATTACTAAAATCAAAACACAAACAACGTTATTTTCTAGTGAAAGTGGCCATCCATACTAAGTATTTACTTTAAACGGTGTCATTTCAACACAAACGCTAGAATTAGGTATGATTGTGTGGGTGAGGTAGCCAAATCCCACCTCACTTTGTCTTCCTCACAAAATTCAATTCTGCTTTTCCATTTTCTTTGGCACAACACCATCGATGCCATGGCAGGTAACAGCAAGCCTAGTCTCATCATGTCCGTCCATTCTTTTCTTTTCTAAAGCGTACTTCTTCCTTTTCCGTTTACTGTCTTCTTCATAACCCATACTAGAAGCATATGATCTCCCCTCATACTTGTTTACGCGCAAACACAAAACTGAGCTAGCATGAATGGGTACTGATTATGTTTGGTCCTAGGCTAAGTGTGCTTTGCAAGTGGTGGTGATTAATATTTGCAGGAGGCAAATAAAGAGTTTGATGGTCTTTTTTGGTTTTATGTAAGGTATCTGAGTGTGCTGTATAAGATCTAATTTAATGATAGGTTTTAAGGTATACCACTAGCTTTAAAAAGTTTAACTAGATAAATGCTTATAACTGACCATGCAAAAAGGCAGAGGTCAAGAAGCCCTACCGTGCACTGATACCAAGCATATTCTTCTCCACTTGGACCTGATACCAAAAAGATGTTCTAATTCACTATCATTCAGAAATACCAAAAAAGAAAAGGCATAAAATTTCTTGAAGCATGTCTTCGGAACCACAGAGCAGAATTTCCCTGGAGAAAATTTAACTTCATATGTGATGAATCTAGAATCTGCTTCACCTGGTTTTGAGATCCTTATAGTCCTGAACTGCACATCTTTGGGACTTTTTAACGTACACCCTACAAGGATCAATGGCTACAACAACAACTGCCAGACAAATATTCAATCAGCTCATTGCAAATTCATTCTTGATATGGCAAATATAATTCAGAAACTACCTACCATAAAAAAAACCAAATTCGGCATACACGTGAAACAGCAAAAATTAGCAACAAAACTGTCAGCAGTTGCATGGGTAAAAAAGAGGACCTACTCCAATGGGGAATAATAAGGTTGCCACTACACAAATGAAGACTTTCCTTACCAAGCAATATTTAAGAGAGAGAGAGAGAGAGAGACTTCTGCTTTCATCCACTTTTCCTAACTTTCCTGTTAATAAATTAAAAAGATATCAACCAACAAAAAACACAATTTATCATCCTGTACACCCGAGCAGACATATTTGCTTTTCTCATCCAACCATCTACTTTTTGTAGGTTTCTTGTGTTTCTCAACATTTCATTTTTCTTTAATGATCTATTCTAGATATTATTTTCAAGTAAATGTTGCTTAAAGCATCAAAAACTTCATGAAGTACAATTCATAAACCTAGTTACCAAATGATATGAATAATCAAATCTAGAACTTAAATGGTAAGAATCATAAGTTTTGCTACACAAATTAGAAAATTTAATAAAAGAGGGCCAAAGTTCAACTTCACCCTTGTTTGAGAAAAAGCCACGTGTTAACTAAGTTTTAAGAAGCCAAGGGAGATGAAGGGGAAGGCCCCCTGCCTGTGCCCTGGCTCCGCCCCTGTATACAGGGCCAACCAAATATATATGCATTTTAAACCCTCTCATCCGGCCAACTACTTTTTGTAGGTTGTTTATGATATTCAACATTTAATTTTCCTCTATTGGTTTATTCCCATATAAGTAAATGCTGCAAGATGTAGCAAAAACTTCACAATCAGCTACAACCCAAAGTATGCAGAGTCTGAAGATAAATAAATTCGCATATATACATATTCGGATGGCTTCAACTCATCAAAATCTAGAATAGGAATCACCTGATTTCCAGAAACTCTAGAAATTTGTTCTAAGCTGCTCTTTCCTGTCTTTACCTAAAAGAAGCATTTATAGAACCATTAGTAGAACATATCCCTAAATAACCACCTGAACTCCACATGAAAATTTTATAAATGCTTCTTGGTATTTCCAAATGAAAATTTTACAATAATCAGATAACACTTAGTAGTTACATTAGAAATCAATTGGAGGAACCATCTACCTAGCCCAGGAGAAACACCTTTATTACCCTTTCAGTGCTCTTTATGCACCCATATTGATATTATAAATAGGATTGTCCTAATTTATGTGTTCCTTTGTTTTCTTTAACAGAAAGGCAACAAAAACAAGAAGATAATGATCTTAAAGGGAAACTTTGTTCAATTGAGATATGCCTGTAAGAAAATGTTCCACACCAACAGGAAGAAACTTGTACACTTTGACATTTGAAACTTGCAAAGAGGAAAAACAGATAACTACTATAAGCACAAAATATCTTGCCTCCACTCTTTTCTGGATGGAACTGAACTGCGTGCATTTCCCCTTTTGGTAGATGCCATAAAATTCTCACCATAATTGCTCGTAGATGAAACTCATTCTTTTTTTTCATCTGACTGCCAAAAATATGTAAATATAGGTCACCAAAAAGGATAAGTATGTTTGCTAACACAGTACTGAAGCAAGGGTGAGAGACAAATTAAGAGGTTGAGAAGAGCATGCAAGAGTGAACAAAGTACACATGGTTATCTCCTATTTCATCCAAAGTTTCAGAGTCTTTTTGCAATTTGTAAGGCATTACAGCCCATATGGCTATGAAACCATTTGAAGGATTAAACCGCCCAACCACACCAGGCATCAATCCAAGACCATTTACTGAAAGAGATGTACACCATGGAGTCCAGTTTCGAAGTAGAAAAGAAATGAAAATTGCTACAAAGAAAATACCCAGAGTTCTGACTATTTGCCATATGAGGACTTTTTCGGTTTTCATTTTTCCCCTGCTGGTGCCCTATTCTTTCTATGCCACAACTCATCTCTCTACCTTTTTTTCTTGGATAATTTAACCTATTTTTAAAGTTATCTATAAAATATTTATTTATTTATAAAATAAAATAAGAATGAGATTCAGCACTCATTTGTAGATACATTGCAAAATATATTCCATTGTCCAAAGAGACAAATATACAGATTGCTTCAGTTCTTTCTGAAAAAGAACAGGTTGTTCTGTCATGTCAATACAGGTTGGCTGCCCAATAGTGGTGGTGCAAATGCAAATAGAAGTTCCAAGAAGTTACGACTTCAGGTTGACAGGGAACTAACCTTCCTTCTTCAACTCCTCTATGCCTTTACCAGATCTCCTGATGACTGAACAGATTCGATCATGAGCATACAGCAAATAAACATCAGTATTGCCCTGTCACAAAAATTTTAGAAGGCAAGACTCAGATGCCAATTGTGATGGCAGTGCGACTAATAGCAAAAGCGGGTACATTAGTAGAAACCGTCATAAAAGAACCAATCAAAAGAAAAAGGGAATAAAACATAAGCTTCAGCATAAAAAAAATTTCCATTGGAAACAGAATGATGAAAGATGTCAGCTTCACCAAATCTGCAATCTAAAGGCAAAAAACAAATTGTTTAGGCACCTTATCATTTAGCATCTGATCAAAATTAAACGTGTAATTGGTCAAACAGTTGTTCTTCAAGTCAGCATACCTATAATCAAAATTGAAGAGTATTAAAACAATGCCAACATGGAACAAAAACTACCAAGAACATCGTAGCAATTTCAGTAACAGAAACATGTTTATATCATTATAAGTAGCTTACTTTACAGCAACATAACCAACCGCCTCAGCACTCTAAATCTCCACCTCCGTCCATTCTTCACCCTTACCTGATCAGCGCAGATAGCAGCAATTTCAAACCTAAGAAGTTTGAAAGGTTAAACGGCTACAATTCAATAACAGCAAGAACTTGCATTAACACATACATAAGAAAGGTTTCAAAAACATAAGGAACCCAAAGGGAGCTAAGAAACATTTGAAACAACACGGATAAGGTTCAATATTATACCATGCTCAATAAGAGCTGCTTTACTTTGACTCTTAGCTTCATCCGGTGGATCAACTAATTGAACTACTTCAGTGTTATGGGTTTGAAAACGCGTCATTTTCTCCACGAACAAGGCCACAACCTACATGGTTAGCTTCGGGATATGAACTATCATCTTGTGGAAGCCAGCCTGCACGTTTTGCAGCATGAGAAAAGAAAAAAAAAGGTCAGACTTGTATCTAGGGGTCAAAAGCTGGAACAGAACTGTATCATTCTTAATTTGAGGTATACAACAAGCATCAACCTAGTTTAAAAAAAAAAAAAGGAATAAAAGAGAAGTTTGACATCGTTTCTTCTCGTACAAAAGATGATTACTCATCAACAGAATTAACAAAACAGCTTTGACTACATACTTTGAACGCCATGTCGAAATGCTGCTGGCCTTCATCAGTAACATATATAATCTACTCAGCTTTTTCTTCATTGAGGCCATACCAACACATTGCAAGTGAATAGATTGATGCAAATAAGCTAATTAATTCCAATCCATTCGCAAACACATCCATCTCAATACAGGAACACATTAGACTTCACACATGCCATAATCAGTAAAATAGTAAACTGCTCAAAGCAGATTGGTCTAATATTAACAACATGCCCCAGGAGATCAACATAGAAAAGGCAACAATAAGCAATAAATTATCTAAAGTTTACACTCTCTAGAGTACTCAAAGCCAGCTGCAACTTACTAAAAATTTGCCACTCTAATTTCGATCAATTTTCTTGGCTGCAAATAATCTGACACATTTCACATATCCTGCAACAATGTAAAACTATCATAGAGGCTGATTACATCATATTCAAGAAAGAACACTTACCAAAGAGCAGCCAGATCAGTTGACACATAGTTGAAACCACCATCACTCTTCACGACAATAAGAGGTATATTAAAGCCTTCAACAAAAATTACACAAGCTCCTTCACTTTCCTCAACTAATCCTTTTTCAGTCACCTTCTCCATGGCTTCTATATGTTGCTCCACTTGTTTATAAACTGTCTCGTTGTCAGGGGATGTGACTCAGAACCAGAAGAATGAGGGATAATGGGACCATATCCTTCACCTGTAGACAGCAAGTATTTAATTAAAGGCACCAGCACATTATTAATTACATTAGGCAGAGAGGGTTGCTTAATATGTATCCATTTTCTTAAACGAATCAAAAGAAAGAAAAATAAGTACAGTTGATTAACGAAGCACCCAGTTCTTAGCCATACAAAATATCTCTTACTAACATTCAATTATCTCACAGCCAATGATAAGTACAGAATAGTTTGATAGGCAACTTCTTACTATTGGGACTTAAGCAATATATTGGCCCTACACCCTTATCAAATATCACTAAAAGTATAGCTTAAGAAGAATCACAAAGACAAATCCTGTCAACTTCAATAAAGCACTACCTCAATGAACAAAAGCTCTAGATCCTATCACATGTGCACAATTCTATTTCCCACCAACTTGAATATATCAGCAAATTTCCAACCCTCAAAGCAAGGTCAATAGCCAAAGTTTTATAAACTAAAAGGATTCAAGTCAAAGACTCAAAACTCGAGTGATGAAGTTGCACAAATTACTAAGCAACTCGTTGTTCAGTTTTGCTTGCATCTTATCCCATGTAAACAAGGTGTCAGAAACCAGACTTAGGAACCTGTCACCAAAAGGTTTAAACGTAGACTGAGCACATGTAAGAGCTACACTTATGTTGACTAACAGAATGCAGTAGAAATGCTATCATTTATCGGATACCATCTTACCTTGTCCTTGTAATTCTGATGTGGTACAGGGTACCCCACATTTCAAATTTCTAGTAATATGCCTTGCCTTAAGTCCATCTTTGAGCCATCCCTAGGTTGTATTAACAGCATGAAACAAGTACTTTTGTCAAGAATTAATGGAGTGTTTTGGGTTTTATAACCCAAAACCCCAACTCTTAGAAAAGAAGTTAACTACTAATTAACATAAAATTACCTAATTATCCTAAAATAGATAAATATATATAATTATAATTATAATTAATCCCACAAAATATAAAATAATATCATAGATGACACAATTTCTCAACAAGGATAATAGCATCCTTCACCACCAGTCTGATCAAAACTAATTAACAATCACAATAAATTAGGTGAAACCAAAGTCTCAATGTATGTCATTAGCTGGAAGCGATGGAGCCAACAGTCACGAGGAAGGTTTAGTTCAGTCACTTCCCATCTGAATTTTCTCGTCATACAAATACGTTTGCCTTTGAGTTTTATGTGGATACTTGGACTGCATACCCAAAACACAATAAAATTACCAGCATCTACCGTTTGGTGACTCATCAAGACTTGGCCATTCCTGGTCAAAAATATCGGATACCAAACCCTTTCTCCAACATATCCCAACTTGTACAGCCGTGAAGACGAAATTCTCATCAACTGGGTCCATTTTTGTTCCTTGTCATGCTTAACCCAAAGCACAATGCCCGATTTCACACGCGCAATGCCCGATTCTGCACTAACCAGAAAGAGACGTCCTTGATATACCCCTAATTGAACTGCATCCACAAGGGGGTTAGGCAGGTTTACAAGTTCAAACTTCTCATCTCTGAGATCAAATCCAACAATACATTCGCCACCTATCCAATAAAGCACTCCATCGAGAAAAGTCCCCCTTAATTTATATGAACCAAGACAAATAGGTAGACTTTGGGTTCTTTTCCAAGTTTCTGTCTTCAGTGACAAGATATAAACAGGAGTTCCAGCAGAACGAAAAACAAATCTTAGGACCTTGTAATCATCACTAGATGGATCATAACCAAATCCGTATGAATTAAGTAAAATTTGATTGTCCTGAGGTTGGGCAAGGGACAATATCTTGTATTCTCCTATGCATGGATTCCATAGGATGACAGAAGAATCCTTTAGCGTAACTAAACAAACTAAGCCATTACAAGAACCTACAACCTCAAACTCAGAAGCCATTTCCTGGCTCTGGGGATGTTTGAGAGGAAACTCAAACGTAGTAGCACGCTTCTCAATTCCTCCTCCCCCACCACATGCTCCAAAATTAATGGACTGAACAGAACGGTGAGACGAGAGAATGATACGGTGCCCATCATTGGAGGTATTACTAACGCTGTTGATGGTGATCAAGTGCTTTTTTCTAAAACCAGAACTCGTAATTAAAGCATGCCAGGATTTTGAAACGCACTTAAAACGCAAAAGAGATTTTGTTGGCAGCCGAACCAATAGATCATCAACTAAATCACACGGAAAACTTTTCCTTATGCAATCCCTTTTTTGCTTCTTCCTTTCTGCCATCTTTTATGTCTCTGTAGAAAGCAAAATTCTGAAAAATTAAGAATGGCATGTGGATTAACATAGAATAGCTAGGTTTCCAGGATCCTAACCTCTTAATGTATATATGCATCAAAAATTAAGCAGCACAGTTTAAAATAAAGCTTTCTCCTTCACATTTATACGAATCAGTTTGATTATGCCTAATTCATATCAGTATAGGCAATAGATTCTTCTTAACAAAGCATTGTTTAATTAACCCTTTCTCTTTTAAAAATCGATGGAGTCAATTAATGGATTCACTGTTAACGTTAGTACCCTATTAATCCTAAAAATTTCACAAAGCACCCATAGCCAATTGATTTTAAGCCAAAAGAAAGTAAACCAAAACAGAGAGAGGGACAAATAGACAGATGATAGATGTATTAAAAGGTATAATACATGTTCTCTATACAAAATCGTTGAAGACACCATATACTTTCGTTCCACTTCCAATCATGTAAATTTTATATCCGATCTATAACAATATAATGAAACCAAGTAAACATTAAGAACCCAGAGTCCCAAAATCACATGTATGCGGACATATGAAAGAATCCGATTAATGCCTTGAATGGGCAGAGACAATTAGAAGAAAAAGACTTGAAACCAGAGTCAGCTGATGAAGAAATTGGCTCTTTCAGGGATTGAAATATTTCAGATTGGCTCCAATTGCTTGAACTGTAAAACAAAGAAACAGGGAAGGGATTTTTTTTTTTTTTTTTTTTAAAGATACGGGGAAGGGTTTTATATTATTTTCAAATTTCAGCATTGGCTAGAGGGACGGGGGAAAAGGGTTTTTATAGAGGGCGACAATAATTGAAAACTGGGTGGGACATGGGCTCCTCCTCCATTTACTAAAAGGGTTATGGGCTTGAACATAGAGAGACGGTCCATGTCATTCTGAAGCTTATGGGTAAAAGTTACTTCCCTTTCAAGAGACTGCTTGTTTAAAACACCAAAAATTTCCGATTATTTTCATTCCTCTCATCAATTTTCCTTTTTCAAGTATTATTCCTCTCAATTTGTATCATTACAATTACCATTACCATTATAAAAATTTTGTCCCTAATGGAGGTGACTTGTGCCGAAAGGAGAGCAGAAGAAGAACCAAAATGGTCCTTGCCTTGGAACATTTATCTACCTATTTAATTAATTTTTGTTGATTATCATGTGCTCTAATAATCTCTATTCTATGAATCAGACTGCCATGGAAAGGGAAGTGGAATTGGAGCATCGATCGAACAGTTGCGGCATTCACAGCTCTTGCTAGGATCCAGCAGGTAATGTAAGGATTCCTTGTTTGGATTCCATGCAAAAATTTCAGCACCTAAATTGTCTGCATAGAATTCTAGCTAGTTTTGCTTGATAACTGAACTGAGTAATATGGTATTGCATATTTATAATTCAATATATTTTCAAGTTTACTGTAATATTAGCCCTTTAAATGTAACCTCTTCCTGATGCCTTTATAAGTCGATATGAGTTGGTTCAAGTTAATGCATTGAGTGGTCAAAAATTTGTATTAATATCTATTTTGGTGAAGTTATGTCAAAATATTGTATCCAGGGAAATTGTTATTTGCAAACATATTCAGATTGTTAGTATTATTTGTAAATGTTTCTTGTTTAGTACTTCTTTCTTGGCAAAGCAAGGTTTCTAAGATAAATATGTGACTGCAAAAGTTTATTGGAGTTTGTGTTCTGAATTCTTGGTATTTTGTTGTTATAATATGATGTCTAAGCCTGGCACATTGGACAATCTTATGTGCCACCACTCTTTTGTAAGAAAACGTGGAAAATAAACATTTATTCAAGTGCTGAACTGCCGAAAATGGAAGCAATCTAGATTAATATAATAGTCAGTGTGGAGTAATTTCCAAGGCATTTTAACTTTTTATTTTCAGTGTCTTTATTGCTTATCTCGTAGTCCTACGCCTACTATTGTACTAAGCTATAAAAACTTATTACATATAATTCATACTTGCTAAACTTGTTTAGAATTGCTTGATGAGTTTACTGCCATTAGTTTCACCACTAGGGTGCCATACCTTCACTAGTTCAATTCAGTTTCCTTCAACTTTTCTTTTAAATATAAAAATCTCTATCCTTTAGTTAGTATGTCATGAACATGTTGGCAAATTAAAGTACCGGTGCTCTTTCCTTGTTCAGCACTATAAGGTGTATGGCCCCTATATATGTTTCATCAACCGTTGTAAATTGCTGCTTGTTTCTTGTCTGGGGTGATGTACATGAGAGGACAACAAAAGCGTCACTTCTTGAGGTATATTAACTCACTGAGCCAATGCTTTTATACAGAAGTTTGTTTCTTGACAAGCTATATATTAAGTGTAAAGCCTCTTGCAATTAACCTGATACGGTATCAGGTTCAATGCGCATTTCTAAATCAAGAACTGTAAGATATGGAAGCTAGTGCTCGTCAAGGTCAAAAGAAGTCCCCAGATGAAGCAAATCAAATGATTCAGGTAAATGTGATGAGGATGTAACTATCTAAATTTTATCTTGTACGTAAATGACATGTTTGTACCATTTCGATGCAGCCAGAGTGTAGCAATAATTAGTGTCCTACTTATTTGATCCCAATGCTTCAAATAATCTATTGGGATGTGGATTTCTATGCATTAAGAACATTCTGAGGTTCAGCAGTTCAAAAGATATTTATATCTAGTTTCACCATAATCTGTGGCCTTTAGTGTACAAGCAGCTATGATAATGGTGAAAATGCAACAACTTAAAGATGGTGATACTGGATGCAGGGGTGGCAGGAGGAAGTGAAGTGTGCATGCCAAAGTTAAGGAGATGCTGAGAGCAAGCTCTCTTGATTGGAGGCAAGTATTAAATGTCTATTTTCACTTAATACTGGCCATTTTTCTTATATTACGATCATAGTGAGATTATTCTTATTTCTTTTACTGAATAATTTATGGATTATTGGATTTGTTTTCTGCGACCAATTTGTCTAGCTGTAGGCTAAAGAGCAGAAAATGAGGGTTGAAATGGCTGCTATGAAGAGGGATGCTAGCTGAGCATTATTCACACCAGGTAGCTGTTCAATCACATAAAATTTCTTTGTTCTTTACTTAAAAACATACATGCACACATCTTACTCATAAATGAAGTCATCGAAAATGAAGAAAGTATATAAGGCTTCAATGATAGAATTGTTGCTATATAAACTGCAGGTGTTTCTTAAAGTGACTCTGGAACTTCGTAGAGCCCTAAGTTTTATTGGTTATTGACTATATCTAGCTGCATGTCGGCCGTCAAGTTAGAAGGCCTTATTCACTTTCTTGTTTGGGTTCAATTAACTCCTCAAAGTTGTCAGGTCTTATTCTGCATGCCAAAACATTACAGAATAATCTATCCCTGCTGTATTAATAGCCTGAAATTGCTTGCTCTTCCCTTACAGCTGTCATTTACTCATGGACGTGAAATGTACCTTGATCGTTAGGCTAAATTTCTTGAAAATTTTAGCTGTAGAAAAATATCTATGGCATGCCCCACACCTATGATCACATCCCCATTTCTCTACCAAAATATGCTGACAACTAAGGAGAAAATTCCTAAACTAGAAACTCTACCTCTGAGTTGCTATCTATTGATATCCAATATGTTGCATTTTCTCGCTCCTGTCTGAAACGAATGTTAGCAGTTCAGTCCCTTTCTATCTGCAAATGTATACAATGTGTTTCTTCATGACGCATTTGGTTATATGTTTCGAATCCACCCAAGTATTGCCGTATTGATATTGTTGCCTTCTACCAGGAAAAATGCTAAGGCGAGCTAAATGACCTATTGGTAATACAAACTGTAGTTTACTTCTTCACTTATTCTTGTACCATTTATTTGTCTGTGCTAACTTCTTGTGGCTACACCATATTGCCATACTACAAGCAAAAAAACTATGGCTAGTGAAAAGGCTGCAGCTGAGTTCCAGCTGGAGAAGGAAATAATGCCTCTTCAAGCAACAAAGACTTGTTGATTTCAATTTTGTTGAATTCTATGCTGCAAGCGTGATTAACTATTTCTTCTTATAACTGATAGTATTTAATATCCTTTTTTGCACTGTAGTGCTAGCACTATAGTACTCGACAGGTTGAGGTAGAAAGAAGTAGGGTTCCTCATCGGGCATCATCTTCCTTGGAGGAAGACGCTGAAATCAAAGCCCTCGTGCATGTTAAGCTTTTCTTTTGATTAGAATCATTGAATTCTTTCCCCGCAAGGTTTTAGCATCTTATTCAACAAATGTGGATGTGTATGTGTATGTTTTATTAGCTGGTAGGAATATATATATTAATATATTAACTTCTCTTTTGTGTGACCCAATTTACTTTTTTGGAAACATGTAATTTGTAAAATTCAGTTGTATTTGATTGAATTTGAAGTCTATCATAAGTTATATGTTCTCAGGACTATTTACAGCTGTAAGTGTTCAGTTGTTGTGGGTCAATTATATTTCCTGATTCAGTTATCTCTTAGATGAAAGAAAGAAAAATTTTCACAGTATTAGCAGCATATTTAGAAAAATTGTAGCAGTTATTAGCAGCATATATTTGGAACATCACCCAATAGATTAACTACCCTATCCTACATTTGGCTAACTTAGCATACAGGATAGGAGTAGGACCCTTGCATGTATTTGCTCACCTCTAAATTTTAAATTTACTGGTGTCTACTTTTTGATATTTCAAAATTTCCTTAAGTTAATATTTTCAGGCCTCTTCCCTTGCATCACCGTCGTATGGCAGCTACAAGCATACAGGTAATCACACTCTTATATCCCAAAACCAATGCGTATTTCTACTTTTATTACTTATCCCAACTCTTGTGTTTCAACTTGGCTCATGCAGTTACAGAAGGCAGCAAAATTACTGGATCCAGGGGCCGTCAGGGCCACAAGATTTCTTTGGCAATGTCCAACAGCTTGAATAATCTAGCTATTCTATCTTGTCAGAACCGTTTCACCTAGTGTTTGCTGAAATTTGTTATAAGAGGATTACATGGAAGAATACGACATTCTAGAGAATAACGGTGCAGAGAAAGTATGCAGGTCTTTATACATCTCTTCTTGATGTACTTGTTGCATCGCCTTCAGGTATGTCAATCTGACCAATATTTGCACAATTAGTTGATTACTAGTATGAAAAATGTATTTCCAACTTTAGACCAAGGCCGGAGCTGCATCATACATAATGAATGCGTTAAATATGGTGTGTAGGAACAAGCAGATACAGTTTATCTGCCCAGGAACGTGCAGAATCTATGGGTCTTGCCAACCCTAACTTGAGAAGTTAGCAGCGACAGAGAGTAGTTATCCAAATGAGACTTAATATCTGCAAAGTTGTATATTTAATTTTCTTTTGCAGGTATATATTTATGGAATGTGATGCTAGAACACCCTGAATTATGAAACTATATTGAAGATGAATAAGGCGGAAATCTGTTGCTGCCATTCTGGACATGCAAGAATCCAAGGAAAATGCTGATCTTGGGCAGATTGGAACGACTAGCAAAACTAGATTTTCATGCTTCCAGATGCATCCATCGGCTTTAACTGTTGATATGCTGTATCATTTTTTCACTGAAATTGGAAATTCCATTTTGAAACAAAAACTGACATCATCACAGAAATGAGAAGCAGCATGTTGTAGATACAAAGTCATTCTCAGTGTTAACGACAATATATATTAACGCGTTAATTTTTATTAATTCATCAATATTGAACACCTTCGTATTAATTGTCGCATTGGCAATTCTTAATAGTATGTATATATTTTGCATCTGGATGCATCTGTAAAGTATCCGAGAAAAGATTATATTATGTTCATTTTGAACATTCTCAACTAGACGATAGCTAAGCACGTATTGCATGAAAATATATAAACAACAATAATAATAACTAGATTGGTGCCCCGTGCTAACGCTACGGGTTAGTTTTATTTTAATTTTACAATTTAGATGTGAGTTAATTTTAATATATTTTAATTTTATAATTCAGATACAGAACTTCATAAGTTTTATAGCTCTCATTTTTTTTTTTGCTCAAAAATATAGTTGGCATTCTATTGCCTTATATAAGTATTTTGAAAATGTAGATGCACTTCATTTTTATTTAGACGAATTCAATATGACTGACATATATTTGAATGTACCATTAACAAATATTCTATGATTATGCATATTAAAGCTACAAATTGTTTTTTTACTTCTTCTCCCCTTCAATGACTAACAATGCCCACTGCTACAACAACCAAAGGATAATTACGTTTATATAAATTAATTAAAACTTAAATTATGTAAAATATACTATTAAAGATAGTACAACCAAAGAATAATAACTTTTATATAAGTTAATTAAGTTAAATTATGTAAAATATACTATTGAAGATAGTACATGATAATTATATATGTATATGTGAGGAATGCTAACACCGTTGTGGAGCAAGGTTCAATCTCACTTTCTTAAAATGACTTGAATTGCATGTCACAATCGCTTAAATGTTGATGGAAAGGAAAAACCAAGGGATGAGGAACCCCATTGGTTTATAATTCACGTACCCGTTTGATCACATTGCCAGAAGGAAGCGAAGCTTGATGGAGGTAAATTTATATACCATGCTTACCCGGGAATCCTCCTTATGTTTTCTTTCCTCGTTAGAATTCCAAAAATTATAGTTAGTTTTAGACAGAAATACCTGTAATTGATTTACTTTGCATCTCTTTCTGGGGCAGAGTTTTTCCCATATTAACAAACACAGCGATGGTTGCAGGAACAATTATTTCCAGAAGGATCCACGGTAGGACTGCTTTTCTAACTCTTAAAAGTTGGAACGAAGAGTGCCATCTCCCTCTTAAACCAAGTGGGGCACCATTTGCAGAACATGTGGAAATTTTGACATGTGCTGCGTTGTAGAATGTATGTTAATGTCAAAATACTGCACTGTAAGTAAGAATCACACGAAACAAAATCAAAGCCAAGAAATAAAGTGAACGTAAAAGGAAAAAAAACAGAGAAAAAAAGGGTTGTGATAAAACAGACCTTGATTGTACAACAATAGGACAAGAATTCTAGGGTGACTATCCAATGCTCAGCAGAATATAACACAAGGTTGCAGTCTGCGTAATCCATTGATATAGGCTAATTTTATTGAACCTACCCATTCGTTTTCCTCTATGCATTGAATGAAGTTACCAAAAAACAACAGCGGAAGGAGAAAGGGCAACAGAAGACAAATGGATGGTCTCAACGTAAGGCTAACAGCTAAAAAAAACAAAAACGGAGGGGGTTAGGATTTACGCCATGTTCACAGGTTTTTTTTTTTTAGAACTTGTTTAAAATATTTATTGACAAAGACCTATGGATGGGAAAACAATTTTTAACAAAAGAAGACAGGATAGAGTACCAGGTGTCAATCTATGAAAACATAAGGAGATAGAATTAACAGTATGTATAGATTACTTAAGAATATAGGTCTTTTTAAGGATAATATTGCTCTTAAACAAAATTCGGTTTTACTAACGGATGTATCCATGCACTCTTTAAAGTTAGTTGACTTTTCGTTTAAGGAAACTATTTTTTATTTAATATAATAACTTTTTTTTTGAATTCAAGAAAAAGTAAAGCATTAATTACATAAAATTTTTTATATTTAACACCTTAAATGCTGCATGAATACACCATTTAACAGTTTCTAACAAAATTATTTAGATTTCTTGATTTTTTATATTGGAATTTGCTAAGTAATAAATTCTTTTGAAAATTGTGCTGAAGTGAAAAAAGTCAATATTAATGTAATGTGTAATTCTTTTATACAATCATTTAATGATATGTTTCTGAAGGACAACATTACCCTTAACAAAAAATATATTCTTAATTTTAAAAGTTGAATGAATATAGAAAAATAAAAAATATTTTACCAAAAATATTTTTAAAATTTTTAAAATAATAATATCTTTTGATAAAGTTTAACCATATGTTGTGGTAGGGTTTTAGAGAGGAAAAAAAAAACAAAACCTCAAGTTCGATTAAAAAAAAGGATATCTTCTCAAGAAAAAAATTTAAAAAATTAGGGCCTATGAAATGGAGACTTTTGCTGCTCTGTTCATCAGAAGGTTCACCCTGGCTTCATAAAAGTTGCATAAAACCTCTATTTCTGAGTTTTCCACAGATAAATGTGTTCGTAATGAATAATGAAAGATTGAAGCTTATTGAAACATTTAAAACTGTTAGCTTTTCACTAGCAGCAAGTATGAACAACCGGGGCATTTGAGTCCAGAAAAAAAAAATCCCAACAAATTCTTTCGCTCTGACAAGCTTGCCATCCATGAAGATGCGATTATTGCATTATTAGAACGAAAGAAAGGAGAAAAATGGGAAGGTGACGAGATGTTAAAAGTGTACAATGAAGTACACTTCACACTTTTGAAGCTAATGTTTAACATAACATTCAAAATTTCCAATCCGTAGAATGGCTGGCTCAGAAACTCAAACTCCTGATGACTACATTCAAATAGATCGTTTCAAAATCAATCCCAAAACTGCAAAAATGCAATAAATCATACCAAGCAGATAAGATTTCAGGTTTGCGCATTTCTGACCACTCCTGATTTTAGTAACAAAATTTCAAGAGCCTAATCGATGCACAACAGATATGCTTAGATCCTTACTTCAATGCCTTCCTTCAACAAGTGTTCTTTTACAGACTGAATGGGCACCTAAATCCCAAAGAATGGACTGAAATTAGAATTCCAATTAATGAAACCTTTCATGTTGTTCTCACAAGTATATAATACATTTCACTTATCCCATCAAGCTGGGAAAACTGTATTTAAAAATATAAGCGGTTCAATTAAATAGTTACCTCCTTTCGATGGAAAATGCCAGCAGCAAGGGCTGCTGATGCATTTGTTTTCATGAATACCTCGGAGAAGTGTTCAACAGCACCAGCACCACTACTTGCAATCACGGGGATGCTGACAGCATCTGATATCAGCTTTATTAAATCTATATCAAATCCTTTGCCTTGACCTGGAAAATTAACAAGTGAGTATTACAATTATAAAACAGAGAGAAGATCGGGATAGATTAACGAGAATTACAACTATACAATATATACTATATCTTCTGTTATTTTGAAGCCATGGACATGCTAGATAACATTTGACGTAAACCACATTCAAAATAGATGACCATTTCTTTAGCCTAAAAACTCATGCTACTAACTTTTTGGCACTAAAATATCAGGATAGGCATTCTCAACAGTATTTAACTATTGGTTGTTAATGGAAAAGACTGTTAATGTCATTTAAAAAGCAATTATAAATATTAACATCATACTGGAGAATTGTTTTGGCTACAAGAAAGTTGTTTTTACCATCACAATCAATGCAGTTCAACAGGATTTCTCCAGCTCCCAGTTCTTCAACTACTTTTGCAAGCTCAAAAGCTCCAATCGGTCGACCTTCTCGCCCACCACTAACCTGAGGGACAGAAAGCCAATCAAGATATTGTGCATAAGACAAAGACTTCTGAAATAAAAGCAGCAAAGCAATGATAAT
The DNA here is from genome assembly GCA_030664755.1 of Microcos paniculata. Classification (NCBI taxonomy): domain Eukaryota; kingdom Viridiplantae; phylum Streptophyta; class Magnoliopsida; order Malvales; family Malvaceae; genus Microcos; species Microcos paniculata. Next base: position 2,435,270 of record CP131459.1, on the reverse strand, counting down.
TTAATCATTTGATTATATTATTTATTATTTATATTTGAAGACATTTAAGTGTCTAAACAAGCCCTTGGAATGCAATGTGATCCACATTACTACAGTCAAAATGCAAAACAGTGTTGTTTTCTAGTGAAAGTGGCCATCCATCGTAAGTGTTTACTTTAAACATTGTCATTTCAACACAAACTCTAGAATTAGGTATGGTATGGTGAGGCAGCCAAATCCCACCTCACTTTCTCTTCCTCACAATATTCAATCCTTCTTTTCCATTTTCTTTGGCACATCTGCGTCAATGCCATGGCCGGTAACAGGAAGCCTAGTCTCATCATATCTTTTCTCTCATCCATTCTTTTCTTTCTAATGCGTCCTTCCTTTTCTGTTCATTGTCTTCTTCTTCCTAACCCAAACCAGTTCTAGAAGAATATGAAATCTCCCATTATACTTGTTTATGTGCAAACACAAAACTGAGCTAGCACAACTGGGTATTGATTGTGTTTGGTCCAAGGTTAAGTGTGCTTTGCCAGTGGTTGTGATTAATATTTTTGCAGGAGGTAAATACAGAGTTTGGTGGTCTTTTTTGGTTTTATGTAAGGTATCTGAGTGCGTTATATAAGATCTAATTTAATGATAGGTTTTAAGGCATACCACTAGCTTTAAAATGTATACCTAGATAAATGCTTATAACTGATCATGCAAAAGGCAAAAGGCAGAAGTCAAGAAGCCGTACCGTACACTGATACCAAGCATATTCTTTTCCGCTTGGACCTGATAACAATGTTCTAATTAACTATCATTCAGAAATCTCGAAAAAGAAAAGGTGTAAAATTTCTTGAAACATGTCTTTGGAACCACAGAGCAGGATTTCCCTGGAGAAATTAACTTCATATATGGTAAATCTAGAAACAGTAAAATCTTTACCCGGATTTGTGACCCTTATAGTTTTGAACTGCACATCATTAGGACTTTTAACGTATACCCTACGAGGATCAATGCTTACAACTACTGCCTGTCAAATAAATATTCAATCAGCTCATCGCAAATTCTTTCTTGATATTGCAAATATAACTCAGAAAATCCCGCCATAACAAAACCAAATTTGGCATTACACATGAAACAGCAAAAATTAGCAACAAAACTGTCACCAGTTGTATGGGTAAAATAGAGGACCAAAAATAATTAAGTATTCAATATTGCCACTACACAAATGAAGACTTCCTTATCAAGCACTAATATGAGAGAGACAGACAGACAGACAGAGAGTTCTGCTTCATCTGCTTTTTTCTAACTTGACTGTTACTAAATTAAAAAAATATCAACCAACAAAAAACACAATTTATCATACTGTACGACTAATCAAATATATAAGCTTTTTAAACCCTCTCATCCAACCATCGATCCTTTTTAGGTTCCTTGTGTTTTTCAACCTTTCATTTTTCTGTAATTATCTATACCAGATGTCATTTTAGAATTGCTAAAAGCATAAAAAACTTCATGAAGGACATTTTGTAAATCCAGTTACCAAACGATATTAACTAGTAAATCTAGAACTTAAATGGCAAGAATCCTAAGATTTGCTACACTAATTAGAAAATTTGATAAAAGACGGCCAAAGTTCAATTTTACCCTTTGTTTGAGAAAAAGCTACATGTTAAGTAAGTTTTCAGGAGCCAAGGGGGAGGAAGGGGAAGGCGCCTGCCTGTCCCCCAGCTCTGCCCCTCTATACAGGGCCAACCAAATATATATGCATTTTAAACCCTCTCATCCAGCCAACTACATTTTGTAGGTTGTTTATGATATTCAACATTTAATTATCCTCTATTGGTTTATTCCTGTATAAGTAAATGCTGCCAGATGTAGCAAAAACTTCACAATCAGCTACAACTCAAAAGTATGCATAGACTGAAGATAAATAAATTTGTATATATACATATTAACTCATCAAAATCTGGAATAGGAATCACCTGATTTCCATAAACCCTAGAAATTTGTTCTAAGCTGCTCTGTCCTGTCTTTATCTAAAAGAAGCACTTATAGAACCATTAGTAGAACATATCCAAATATAACCACCTGAACTCCAAAAATCAAAAGTTTTACTGAGGTGAACTTGCATACTTTCGTTTTTAAATATTCTTCTGCCGTATAAACTGCATCACTTCCAATGGATATTTTATCAGCCCCAGACCTAAAATACTCTGAAGCAACTTCCAAACTAGAATAGTGCCTGAAAACAAAAATAATGATTGCTTTAAACAATTGCACAAATTAATTACAAAAGGATCACTTAAAAGTGCAGTATTAGGGAATGACTAATAAATTACTTGCACAGAAATTAAAACCTTAATCTCAAAATATAAAAACTAGCTCACACTATAATGCAGAGGCATACCTGCCATTTGCATCTGTAAAATCTCGTATACCACCTCCAACTGTTAGAGGGACAAAAACATTTTCTGAAGTGTGTCTTAACACCTGTAAAGCACAGAAATAATATATATATATATACATGTATAAATATGCATAAAAACAAACACTTAAGAATAAAATAGAAACGCTATGTCAAAATATATTCAGATTCAGATGTTAAAAACCTGCAACATTGGTAGATCTCCTAATGGGAAGTCACGGAAGCCGGTAATATTCAAAAAACTGACCTGAAATTCAAAGTATAAAAGGAATCAATAATTCAAAGTACCATTAAAGAAACTAAGAAGGGGCCGGTAATTAAACAACATAAACATACAACAAATCAAACTATAAGCATACCTCATCAGCCCCATCTTTGTAATACTGTCCTGCAAGCTCTACTGGCTTGCCAAGGTTTCTTACCTACAAAAGTTTCTGATCACTTAAAACTGTGTCCAAATCTAGATTAGTTCTCTAGATTAAACATAATATAGGACATTAAGAGGGGGGGGAGAGGGGGAAAGGGGGGGGGGGGGGGGGGGGTGGCGAAGATGCAAGTATTACAACTCAAATTTAACTCTCATATCCTTTCATATCTAAGGCACATCCCACTTTTGTCATGTACGAGAAGTATGTTGCATTGACATGTAACAGTTCTCTAAATTTGGTTTAGGCATCCAGCAATGGAAGACTATGATGAAATGGATCATGGAATTAGAGCAATAAATGATCTCCTCTAGCTTACCTCGTTCTCTTTTGTGTGCTCTCTTACATCATACTGGTCCCCTTTGGTTACAACAAGATCCCCTTTATCATTTGTCCTAACATCAAGACAAGCAATCACCTGAATGAAAGTAAGATCAGTCAGCATAGAGCCATATGATCCACAAGATGAAGCAGAACGTGCCTAAGTACTGATCTAGAGCTATGCAATTAAGAAAGAAATGTAGGTGCATAGAAAATTTACAAGCCCTGAAAAGCGAAAACCAAGGATAACAAGAAAATTCAAAGTTTCAGAACTGTTACCCTCCTAGCAAGTTTTGAAGCCTTCCCCTGAGTAGGCTTCTGTAGCCAAGTGACACATTCAGATCATTAGGTGGATTAAAAAGTAGCGTTGATAAAAAATACTAGACGTATTAAAACCAAGGATACTACCTTTGTCCCCTGTGACTTTGGATGCAGGAACCTTCTTAATACAGAAAGACCAACATCTGAAACAAATTTATCTACTTATCAATGTTGATAAAGACATTAAATTTCTGTCTGACATTTGTTCAAGGACAAAACACATAATGTTTTGCAATTTCCAAACGAAAATTTCACAATAATCAGATAACACTTAGCAATTACATTAGAAATCAATTGGAGGAACCAACTACCTAGGCCAGCAGAAACGCCTTCAATATTACCCTTTTGGTGTTCTTTATGCACCCATATTGATATTATAAATAGGATTGTCCTAATTTATGTGTTCCTTTGTTCTTTTAACAGAAAGGCAACAAAAACTAGAAGATGATAATCTTAAAGGGAAACTTCATTCAATAGAGATATGCCTGTAAGAAAATGTTCCACACCAACAGGAAGAAACTTGTACATTCTGAAACTTGCAAAGAGAAAAAACAGATAACTACTACAAGCACAAAAGTATCTTGCCTCCACTCTTTTCTGGATGGAACTGAACTGCATGCACATTTCCCTTTTTGATAGATGCTATAAAATTCTCACCATAATTGCACGTAGATGAAACCCATTCTTTGTTATCATCTGACTACCAAAAACATAAAAATATAGGACACCAAAAAGGATAACTATGTTTATTGCATGGTCTGAAGCAAGGGTGAGAGACAAATTAAGAGGTTGAGAAGAACATACGGGCATGGCACGGTAAGAGTGAACAAAGTAGACATGGTGATCTCCAATTTCATCCAAAATTTCAGAGTCTTTTGCAATTTGCAAGGCATTCCAGCCAATATGGGGTACTCTGCAACCATTTGAAGGATTAAACCGCCCAACCACACCAGGTATCAAGCCAAGACCATTTACTGAAAAAGATGTCCACCATGGAGTCAAGTTAAGAAGTAGAAAAGAAATGAAAACATTCAACAAAGAAAATACCCCAAATTCTCACTATTTGCCAAATGAAGACTTTTTGGTTTCTCTTTTTTCTCCTGCTGGTGCCTTATTCTTCCTACTATGCTACAACTCATCTCTCTCCCTTTTCTGGGGGGTATAATTTAACCCTTTTTTTAAGCTATCTATAAAATATATATTTATTTATAAAATATAATAAGAATGAGATTTAAATCACCAAAGACTCATTTGACCACATAGTTTAATATAATATACATTCTGGCAGGACTATATAAAATAACTTCCACAAGTTTAGAACTTTACCAAGTCCCCAATAATTAATGGACCATATGTACATAAAACTATACATACATAGGTATACAGATACATACATACATATATAATTAAAACTTTTGAAAATGTAAAAGAACCACAATTGTTTGAAAATTGACCTGGTCCATTCTCTTCACTTGACTCAAAAAGTAGTTGAAGTCCAAGACAAATGCCTAAAAATGGGCGATCATTCTTAATATAGGTACATAGTGCTTCAGCCATCCTGCAACAAACAACACATGACAACTTCCAAACTCACAATTAAACTAAAAAGATAAAATTTAGATTTAAACAGAAAAGATAATTAGACATCCTTAAAATGGCATCTGGAGTAAGTAAAGATGCAAATAATGATCAACCAACTCTTTCCAGCAAGATATACTTATTCCTATGATGTAAGCCAGCTCAGGTCATTCCAATTTATGTCATTTTTCTTATCTAAACTCTTGAATTAAAAAAAAAAAAAAGAAAGGAAAGATATCTAAACTAAAAACTAAGAGATAAAATCGCTATCATAAACCCTTAGGTTTTCTAAAAGTCACACCCAAGGTTGATTAAATTAGACAATCATATAAGTTAACAGGATGGTGGAGCGCATTTTCTAATAACACTTCTTCAAGTCCAACATGGTACATGTATGTGCATTGGAGCCCATCACACTTATTTCTAAAATTTCCTGCCACCTCCATTCAAATCACACAAAGAAGTTGCTCTAAATAATTAATTTCATTTAAAAAGTTTATGTACAAACTCATACCCGGTCTTGTTCAATACATCCATGGCTGAAGCAAATGCACCGACACCAGGAAAGATTAGGCGCTCTGCATTCAAAATATCTTTTGGAGTTCTCACCTACATTTTATATCAAAAGAAATTATACGATTAAGTTTAACACTTACTCATCCATTTTAATTCAAAAGCAAGTAAACTTAAAAGTTACAACGATACAAATTATCCACATATTCTTAAATCATGCCACCACATACTCCAAAAACAGAATAAGGAATTACCATTGACCAAAAAAAAACCCCCTATCAGATTTCTTCTATGGCAAATAATATAGAAAACGTCATAAAATCATAAGAAGACATAAAGAACCATGTATCTATAAAAAAAATTTTGTCTCAATCTTATGTTGAAGAACAAAGTTTCTCTTACAAAATTGGAATGGAAACATTGAATCAATCTGAATAAATTAAATTGTAACAGTTTTAGGTAAAAATCAAAATCAAAGTAAAAATATCAACCTAGTAAAGAAGAAGGAAAAAAAAAAAGGCTAAAATGGCTCACATCCTCTATCTCAAAGCCAAGATAGCGAATCGCATTCCTTACGCTTCGAACATTTCCAGCTCCATAATCAAGCAACGTCACCACTGAACCTTAAGAAAGAAAAACAAAAAACTCTTTGAACTACAGAGTAAAAGTTCAGAGATATTTGCACTTTATTTATCTTTTGGTAAACAGAAAGTAAACTTAGCACTTTTAATTTTCAAAACTAAAACAATTTGGACACTTATATAAACCGCTAAAGACAAATTTACTTTTGAATTGCTTGTTCTTCTTCTTCACTCCTTTTTTTTCTTTTTCATTTTCTTTGAACAACGTCTTGGTATAGTGTCACAATGCTTTAGGATTTTCTTCGTCATTTTAATTGTTTTATGAGAGAAAGTACCAGAGCTAGAACCAGATGAAGCACGGATAACGAGATTTCGCGGAGAACTGGGTCGCAGAGTATTCGGGCGACGCTTTTGATGGAGGATTGACAATGATTTCGTTGCAGCAAAGCTTGTAAAGGAGGCATACTGCATCGCGCCCATTGCAGAACAGGTAGGGTTCACCAAAGCAACTGCTTTTGAATTGTTGAAGTTTGAACGCCCGAGTTGGCTTGGATGCGAACCGGCTAGGGCTGAAGAAAACAAGTTGGTTGGACTTCAAACTCAAATACACTTTCTGCTTTGTCTCTTTGCCCCAAACGCCCACATTTCACTCTCTTCCTTCCTTCTGCTTCTATTCCTTTCCACGAGACCGAACAGCCACCAAGCTCCTCCCTCTCTTTGCTCTGGTTTTCGTCGCCTCTGCTCTTGCCTTCCTTCCACTCCGGTCTAGGCTCGTAGAACAGCAGCAGCCCCTCTTTCTTTGCCCTATGCCGTGGCCAAAACCTCCTCCCACGGCAGCTGTTATCTTCCCTCGGTCTTCCTTCCAACGCGCATCCACCTCCGGTCTCCTTTCTTCAACTTTTTTTTTTGGTGGGAATCCTTTCTTCCACTTTCAGTTCCAGCAACGGCGGAAAAAAAATAAAATAACACTGTATGGGTTGGTTCAGCCCACTAACCACTAGGACTAAAAGCCCATCAAACTCGAGGCCACAGTCTTAGACTCTTACAGTGTGTTTGGTATGAAGGAAATAGAGAGGAAAGAAAATAAGTGAGGAAATACAATTTTTTTTTGTTTGGTAGGATAGAAATACACCTAAGGAAAGAAATAGGAAGGAAATTAGAGAGTCAATTTCCTTAGAAATCATTTCCTTCCAAATTGAGAGGAAATAGGAGGGAAAGAAAGTGGTTGTTGAGTCTAACAAATAGAATTGACTATTATACCCTTAAAATTTATTTCTAATTATAAAATTTATAATTACAAATAAAAGATATTGAAAGTGAATTTTTAACTAAAGAGTAAATAATGGTAAAATGGTCATATTAATTAAAATAAATTTTCTTTCTTTCCTATTTCTTAATTATACCAAACAAAGGAAACAATAAATTTTTTTCTTTTCTTCTTATTTCTTTCCTTACTACCAAACATGACGAAGGAAATATAAATTTATTTCCTTTCCTTACCTATTTTCTTTCCTCACCTATTTCTTTTTCTTACTATTTCCTTCTCTCCTACCAAACAATAATGATTTGCCCAAGGGAGAAGAACATGGCAGCGGCCTGGTTGGCGAAATGGAGCTGCAAGCAAAAGGGGACTCATTATACTAAGGTGCTGTTTGATAAAACTGAAGTAATTAAGCACTGAAAATTAAGTGCTGAAAATTTCTTCTGAAAATTTTAAGTACTGAATTTATTATGTAAAAATTGTTTGATAAGTTATTATATTTGAACAAATTTATTTTTGAACTATTATAAGAGAAATGAAAGTTTATGAAAAATAAATGCATTGATAATTAATAAAAAGGAAAGAATAGTGGTTAAAAGGAAAGAATACAACATTAAATATAATTAATGTGTGATTTTTTCCTTAAATGGAATTATTGAATGAAATAAGTAACCTAAGAGCTACTTATTATTTTCAATGCTTTTTCATTGAAAATTTCCAATTAAGTGGTTCTTTAGCTTTTATTATCAAACACATTGAAAAAATGAAAGCATTGAAAATTTTCATTTTCAATAGTTTAAAATTTTTCAATGGTTAATCAAACAACCCCTAAGTCGCCCTCCACCTGGGATTAACAGTACTCTTTCTGCTGATGGTTTGGGGATTGGCCACCCCTGAGTGATCTGTAATTAGGTTGGGCTTTAGCCCTGCTTTCGTTAAAACAATAATAATAATAATAATAATAATAATAATAATAATAATAATAGTTTGAAACTAATAATTAGTTAGTTCAAGTGGTTTAGTACTTATTTTTCTTAAGTAAGGTATCAAGTTCGAATATTGTGAATTGAGAAAATCATTATTGGAAGAGCTTTATTCCTATAATGAGTCAACCCGACTCGAAATTTATTAGTCTTGAGTTAAAGGTTTGAAGATATCTTTAATTACACCAAAATAATAATAATTTGAAATGTGGCAGGAGACTAGGAGTAGTTACTTCGGGACAATAAAGTCGGAATACCCTCGATTAGAAAATGAAAAATGGAAAAAAGTGCTGCAAAGCCTTTTCAACTGCTGCAATTGCGCCTAGCATGGGTAATGGTTCCTGCAAAAGTCCCTCTAATGTGGAATTTCTTGTTCGATTTAGCTCTTGTACTACATTTTAGATTAATTTAATCCCTTATATTACATTAGAAATCAAACAATTATGTACCTCTTAATGATGAAGTCAATTTCTATTGTTAGGGTTGTTGACATGGCATCAAAACGTGAGACCAAAGTTGATGTGTAATTGTGTATCATTGTGTTGAAAAATTATTACATAGATCCGACTTAATTCATTAGCGATAATCATAATCATTAAGACTATCTTTATGAGAGTGGTGAGAATAGTTCTAGTGAGATTGAAATTGTAAAATTAGTTATCGTATAAGTGATATTAGAATTTTAGCAATGAGAATAAAACTAGTGTGAGTAAATATGTGTTTGATAAAATAACAATAATACTGAGACAATAATAAAAAATGATCAATATAATAAGAGAGGATGAAATTTAAATATATATATATATATATATTTATACGAATAAAAAATGTCCAATCAGAACAAAATGGCCTCATAGGGTTTTGGCTTTCCACCGAGGTCTAGTTGACTTACAAAGGCCAACTTACAAGCGGTGGAAAATACACCGCTTATTGCATTTGAGGCTCCAAATGCACCGAAACAATACACCAAAGAGAGTATACCAACTTAGAGATTTTCAATAATTACTAAAACCATATCTTAATAATATCATAAAATTTAAAACCTGCTCTATAAGACCTAATTTGGCATACTTTTTAAAGCATGTAACTAAACTTGTGATTAAATTTTTTGACTAAAATTTAGGATTTATTTTGTGACACAATCGTTTACGTGGTAGCTTGAAGCTATGTAATAATTTCTCTTTTATATCATAGCTGGCGCTGGTGTACCATACAAATTACTGACGTGTCGTTGTTATATAAAAAAAATATGAATTCTAGCATGCTCAATTTTTAGGAGTACATAAATTAAATTGAACAAATTTTTATAGTGTACAGATTTTTCTTGTAAGAGTAGTGTCCTAAACACTTGCCAATCTATGTGTCTCGTCCACTAGGCTTACAAACGGAATATATTGTCTTTTGGCTCTCGCAAATTCGAATATCAACATACCTGCAATATTCCTTGAATCCAGGTTACCAAGGATTTTGTTGCTTTAAGTAAAATACTTAAGGCACATTGGTATTCAAATTTATAAGGGCCAAGGGACAATACTTTTGGTGAGTAGGTTAGGACACCAACGTTTATAAGCCTAGTAGGTGAGACCCACAAGTTGGCAAATCCATGGGCGAGACGCCTGGAGAGTGCTTAGGGCACGGCTCTTACATCTAGGGATGGCAATCCCCGAACCACCCCGATCATTCCGCACCGATCCGCCCTGATTTGTCTCGCTGCGCTTTTTTTAGGGGCGGGGCGGTTTTGGTATATGACTACATCCGTCCCGCCCCGCCCAGTATGTATAATAATTAATAACTTTTACCAAAATATATATATTTTTATGATTTTTAAATAAATAAATAAAAAGCATTTGTATTAAATTCGAAGAAATATAACGTAACAATTAAAATTATTAGTTTCCTTTATAAATATTTTGAAAATGATACTAAATTTGATATATTAAGCATATATTATATAATTTTATTTTATTAAATGTATTTTTTTTAAATAAAATATATATTAACGGGGCGATCCGCCTCCGTCCCGCCTCCGCCCCGCTCCCCGCCAATAGAGGGATTAGGCGGAGGCGGTTGAGGTAGTCCCCGCCCCCGCCTCACCCCATTGCCATCCCTACTTACATCCCAGCTGCTCTAATATTAATGCTTGAAAATTTTTTCTTAAATTATTGAACTTTGTTAATTTAATTGTAACAAAAAATCATTACATATAAATAGACACGAGCCTTAAACCAAACACAAGGGGGATTATTCTTATAAGTTAAAACTTTATACACTAACCATGGAAATATATTGATTCATTGCACTCGATCACCATGATAACACGGTCAAGGCGTTAACATCAAGAGGGCATTCTTATTTCGCAGTCCTTGAACTGATAACCCTGGTACCTTCTGGCTACGACGCTGCAAGCCACAGTTTTAAGGCAAGCGACACAACGAAACTAGAAACAAACTTGTTCTCCCATGTTTTCTATCAAAGTACCACTAGAACTTATCCCTTATCTCCTCCTATCTCACGCATGAACTCAATTTGTTTCCAACTTTTGGTTCCTAGAACGCCAACTTCCAAACACCTAACCACTCTTCTTCATCTCAACCACAATCTCGGTTCGGCTGCCCTGTCTTCCGTTTCTGAAACAAGCCCATCATTTCCATATCCAAACGCTGAAGACGCAGCCAAAACCTTACCCAACCTGTTATCAAACTGCACCAATTTAGTCCACCTGGATCAAGTTTATGCCCACATCATACGAACGCGCGTTCTCGAATTGTATCCGGCGGCATTTCATTGGAATAACATTATCCGGTCCTACACCAGACTAAATGCTCCCATTAAAGCTCTTTACATCTACATTGCCATGTCGAGAGCTGGGACCTTCCCCGATTGTTACACTCTCCCCATTATCTTAAAAGCAGCGTGTCAATGTTTCGCTATCAATGTCGGCCGTCAGCTTCATTCCATCGCTATAAAGATTGGGTTAGAGTTGAATCAGTTTTGCGAGAGCGGTTTTATTAACCTTTACTCAAAAGCGGGAGAATTTGAGAATGTGAGGAAAGTGTTTGATGAAAATCCCGAGAGAAAATTGGGTTCTTGGAATGCTATCATAGGAGGACTTTCTCAAAGTGGGCGTGCTAAAGAAGCTATATATATGTTTTTGGAGCTAAAAAAATGTGGGTTTTTGCCTGATGATGTGACCATGGTTAGTGTGACATCTTCTTGTGGTAGTTTAGGGGATTTGGAGTTGGCTCTTCAATTACATAAGTGTGTTTTTCAAGCCAAAAGCTTGGGAAGGTCGGACATTTTGATGATGAATTCGGTTATTGATATGTACGGAAAGTGTGGTCGGATGGATTTTGCTTATTTAGTTTTTTCAAGGATGAAGGAAAAGAATGTTTCTTCTTGGACGTCCATGATTGTAGGCTATGCAATGCATGGCCATGTTGAGAAAGCGCTTGATTCTTTTCTTTGCATGAGAGAGGTTGGCATTAGACCTAATCATGTTACCTTTGTTGGGGTGTTGAGTGCTTGTGTGCATGGGGGAAAGGTGGATGAAGGGAAATTTTACTTTGATATGATGAAGAATAGTTACGGGATAAGGCCAACTTTGCAGCATTATGGGTGCATGGTAGATTTGCTTGCTCGAGCCGGGTTGCTTGAGGAAGCAAGGAAGATGGTGGAGGAGATGCCTATGAAGGCAAATGTGGTGATATGGGGGTGTTTGATGGGTGCCTGTGAGAAATTTGGGAGTGTGGAGATGGGAGAGTGGGTGGCTAAGCATTTGCAAGAATTGGAACCTTGGAACGATGGGGTGTATGTTGTATTGTCTAATATTTATGCTAGTAATGGTTTGTGGAAGGAGGTAGAGAAGATTAGAGGGATCATGAAGAAGAGGGAACTTGCCAAGTTACCTGGTTACAGCTTGTCAACAGGTTCAAATTGAGTCTGATTTGTATCATTGTCCAATAATCATGCTTGATGACCATTAATTCTTTCAATTAATTTGAAAACTTTCTTATACATTATGGTGGATTTATATTGTCAAAGTTTATTTTGATAGTTACTTCCTTTTAGGCTATAGTTTACATCATCCAAATCTGAATAATGTTTTGTAATTTGACATAAACCAATCATGCGCACTTGAATTACACTTTAAATTAAAAATAGGGCCTATAACTGATAGTGGTTTGGCTTCAAGTGATTGTTGTACACTTCTACTTATATAAGATGCAAAACATAAGAACAATTCATTAGGGGGCGTTCGGTTAGAGGGAACATCAAATTACCATGGGCATTTGGCTTTGGGAAGTTTCCATGACAATGTTTTGGTTGTTATTGAGATGGTAATAGTAGGAATTGAATATTACCAATTGAGGGGGAAAATGGCCAAAAAGGTGAAAAATTTAATTCCCTAGTAGTTGCTAGGTATTTTGTAATTATCATGGGAATTAAATTTTTCTACCTATTATACCCTTGTGAAACCAAATATTTGGACAATAATAACCCTTGATATCATCTTAATGATAACTATATATTTACGTATTTGTACATTGATGTATGAAAATTTATATATTTATTATCTCTTTATCTAAGCATTATTAAAAAAAATTATTTTTTTCATCATATATAATATTTTGAGATAAATAAGTATTTCATATTTTGTTAATTTATCTATTTTGAAATAGTTTATTTAAAGATTAATTTAATTTATCTCTTTTGAAATAGTTTATTTTAAGATTAATTATATATGTTAAATTATTATGAAAACCATTAAAAAATCATTTTATACACTAGAGGGTATTTTAGCAAACAACTCATTTTATAAGGTTATTATTCCCTCAAACCAAACATAATTATTTAAAATTCCCATTGTGACAATCAAATAGAAAATACATCAATTTCCAATCATTTTTTATTACCGGTAATTAAGATGAGAATTTAATTCTCATGATAATTTGATGTTCCCTCCACCAAACGCCTCTAATAGTTTGCATATTCAATGACATCAAAGTAATAACCCAAAAATAAATGATTGCATAACGATTTGTAAGCACAACGATTGAGGTTAGTTTTATTGGGAAGATAAAAATAATGCTACTAATCATTTGATTTTGATTTTTTATTATGACTAAAATACCTTTTATCAAAGTTTAGTCCCAAAACAAAATTTAATTTTAAGGTTAAGTTTTTAAAATTTAAATATATTATTGTCGGATTTTTTTTTTAAATCTCAACCAATTTGTTGAAGTTTAGAATAAAAATAGTATTATACTTTAAAAAAATTGATTAATCATAAGATTCTTTTTTTCTCACTATATATTGTCATATGAAATTTTTTTTTTAAAATAACTTGTTACTATCCCAAAATTCAAAGTAACTCCTCAACATTATTAATTGGGTTTAATCAGTGCCCCCAGACACTAGTTAAACGGACCCTTGTAATATATATAGAAATTTAAGGAAAAGATCTAAATCTAAGATTTTAAAATTAAGTCCATTTTAACTTACTATAATAATGATTTATTCAATTTTTAATTAAAAATCATATATATATATAATTTAAAAGCAACGCATTTGTAAAAAAAGAAAGTTAGCTATTACAAATGTGTTAGAATTGTGACACGTGGCTAATTCTTCAAATGCCACGTGTCTTATGGTAATTCTGAAAATTGTAATATCAAATTTCAAAAATTTCAAATCTTAACTATTAATTATATAGTCATTAATCTAATTATCCCTAATTATATGACCCCTAATTTAACAATTCATATATACAAGTAATTATCCCTAAATTAAAATTTCAAATTTCAAATATTAACCATTAATTACGTAAACTAAATATTAACCTATTAAAAACATAAGATTTCTTACCATAACCTATCTTGCTTCTAATTTAAATATTATATCATTTTTCAAACCCTAGACATCTCAAACCAGTATAATTTTTCTGAACGACTCTTTTTCTAAAGGTAATTAGTTTCTATTTTGTATAATTTCTCTTTTTTTTACATTCTCATACACGTTTTTAATGGTTTTTTTTTTGCCTTTTTAACATATAATTTAATATAATTCTTTTGCATATAATTCTTTTGCTTTTTTCCCTCAAAATTCGTATAGATACTTCATCTTCTTCTTTTTTTATATTGAACTTCTATAATCCTAACTTTGTGTTTTTTATATGTTTAAAGCACAATAGTAATCAATATCTTTTAATTGAGGTGAAATTTTAAAATATTTTACCATTTAATTGAGGACAAATTTTAAAATGGTCTACCCCCTAATTAATTTAGGAGAAAATTTGAAATTTCAAAATTTCAAATAATAAATATTAACTCATTAATTACAAAAATTTTCTTACCAAAAATATAACTTATAACGAGTATAAATACTACATCATTTTCTAAACCTAAATCACAAACTTTTTTTAGGTGGCTCCTCTTATGAAGGTAGTATTGTCTTTTTTCATTCAATCTCTATTTTGTGTTTATTTCATATTTGTTTAATTTCACTTTTATTTTGCTTAAAATATTTCTTTAAATATATTTGTTTTCTTTGTTGGTATATTATAGGTAAATTGTTATTTAACTTTATTTTGCTTTTTATAAGTTGGAAGTCTACTAAAATTGTCAAGGAAAACAATTGGTTTGCCAAGATTTCAACTAAAAGATGGTGAATCTTGTATACACACTCACACACACATAAATAAAACCCTCCAATAAAAGGAAAGAAATTAAATGCAAATGCTCTTAAAAACCAACATATGGCATAAGTATTTGATTGTCACGTATTCGATAAAATTTCAAAGTTTAAATTTGAAAATTTAATTTTGGTGTCCAATAATTTATTACCCTTAATTTAGCAATTAATATAAATCAAGTTATAATCCCTTAATTAAAAGTAATTAAATGCTTATAGTCTCAAATTTCAAATATTACCTATTAATTACGTAAATTAAATATTAACCTATTAATAACAAAAGATTCCTTACCATACGTCGAAACATCTCAAAGCTGTCCGACGGGATACTTTGGCGAATAAATAGATTTTGAAAATAATAAGAAAAGGAAATGGAATCGTCACTAACCATTTGATTTAGATAGGTTAGCCATTTATTTTGACTCTATTTAACCTAATGCAATCTACAAAGATTACCTTAGGTCAAACAGGTATTGGTCTACGAAAACAGATTTTGGGTTCGGGAGTTGGTTACGTTCGAGGAAGGATTAGCACCCATGAAACGCCCGGAAATCGGTACCATAAAGTCTTTTGAAAATCAATTTTAGGGTTAATGACAAAATGCTTTCAATATAAAAAAATGTAATAATAATAAAAAAAATTGAATCTCAGAGTAAAAACTCCTTTTGGTATGGGATAATTCACCCTTAAAGAAAATTCGATTTAATGAGATTCGTATTGAAATTTGGTTAGAAAATTCCCAATGTTGAATAACCGAGTTGAGAACTTTCGAAAATAAACTTTGAAAACCGAAATATTAAAACAAGTAATTTGCCAAAGATAAATTTAATTTGAAGAAAAATTATGGTTTTGAAAAAAGATTGGATTAAATTTAGAAAGACCTCAATTGTTAAGGACTACGGGCATTTGGTCTAGTGGTATGATTCTCCTTTAGGGTGCTAGAGGTCCCGAGTTCAATTCTCGGAATGCCCCTATTGTTGTCACATTCCTTTGGCCAAAAAAAAATTTGTTAAGGACCAAATTGAAATCTTTCAAAAAAAATATTTTTGATTTTTTGAAATTAATGTCGGAATTATCAAATCTCTTTTATTGATGGTGGATTTTAATTAAAAAGAAAGATTTTAAAAAGAGATTAATTTTAATTGGAAAGATTCCAATGTATGGGCCTAATTGAAATCTTTCAAAATATTTTTTACCTTTTTGAAAATAATATCGGAATATTTAAATTCATTTTATTTTTGGATCTCATTTTTCAAAACTTTGATTAAAGAAATTAACCAAAATTTAATTTTTACCAGAAAACCTCAACTATTGATTAAGTTTGAGATTTTCCTAAAAAAAAACCATTTCTAAATTTTAAAAATTATGTCAGAATTAAAATTTCTTTTGCTGATAAGGGGGATTTTGAAAGAAAATATTTTTTTTTGGGTTTTTGAAATTTGACATCAATTAAAGAAAACCTTGAATATTTGATGAAAAAATAAACATGATATGCATGTAATTTTGAAGAAATTAAATGAAGAAAATATATTTTTTTGTTTTTGAAGGGATAAAAATTCCCCTAAATCTCCACCGTACTTCCGGTGAGAAACTTAGAGAAATTTCTATCTTGGCAGACCTTTGAGCATCTCGTACTTCCGAGACATCGTTGGCTTCCCATGCACATGAATTTTGTGAAAACGATGCCCTAATTTCTAAATGCATGAAATGATGAGACAAAATAAACCAAGAAAACGGGTTAGCGCAAGAAATATATTAAGTATACATTAAACGAATAATTAAAGACTACATAAATTTAATTTCTAAAATGGCATAAATGATGCAAATGGGCCTAATCTAAATAACATGAATTAAAATATTAATGGACCTAAGCTAAATGTTATGAATTAAAATGCTAATGGACCTAAACCAAATGGCATATTAAAATGCTAATGGGCCTAAGCTAAATGGCATATCAAAATGCTAATGGGCCTAATATAAATGGCATATAATATGAAATGGACATAGTCCTAAAATGCAAATGAGCCTAATTAACTAAATGGCAAAAAATATGAAAAATGTCTGAAATTCTAAATGGCATAAAAAAACATTGAAATGGCCTAAAATTCTAAATGACATAAAATATGTAAAGTTATTCTGAAAATCTAACATGGCATAAAACATAAGAAATTACCTAAAAAAAAATCTAACATGGCAAATATATATACAAATTAACCTAAAATGCATGATTTTGATTTTTATATTTAAAATAAATGCATGGGCATATAAAAACAAAGATATGAAGTCAATAAATGAAATATAAAACATCATAATCCTACATGTATGACGTGAAACAAGATTTATAAATAATAATAATAGAAAAATAAATAGATAATGACCTAAACTTAATCATGTACTTTGCAGCCCAAAAAGAATTAATGTTGGGTTGATCTATGAATCAAATAAATAGTAATCTAATCCGAAAGTAATATACCTAACCAGACCTTAAATGATATAGCCCATCAGTAACCAATCCAAATAAACTATTTGGTTGCCTTAATCTGTAAGTGCACAGAATCGGGATAGTATAGAGAAAGCAGTATTCCAAGATATCATTCCCATGAAGACTAATATTCACTAATTTAATTAATTCTAGTTAAAGCAAACAATTAAATTAAAATTAAGGAAGAAATAAACTAAATTAAAACAGCTAATTAAATAAAAGAAAATTAATAAATAAGAAAACATTAGGGTTTTGGGTTTCACTTGCAAGGAATAATTAATTATCATGCAATTCTAATTATTCAAGTTGAAATAACGATTACACTAATGTATCTATGTCCTCTCCCAAGGTACACAGGTATATTCAATTAAGTGATTATCATCTCCCGATGCATAACCTAATTAATCAAACTCATTAAGAACAAGTAATCTATTGGTTATCACCATAGTTTATGATATCCCTATCTCTAACTCTAAGATGTTTATTCTTCTAGTGCACGGATCATACTTCACCTCCCAGTTCTTCATACAATCCCAAAGAGTGAATCTATGGTGATCAAGCATAAATTCAGGATTAAGAATAAGAAGAATAAATTCAACCAACAAATAATCAAAATATGCATAGATAATTAAAAATCCAAACAAGCTACATCCCTAACCCTAACTAGGGAACTAGCTACTCATAAAATAAAATAAAATAAAATAATAGGGTCTAAGATATAAAATTCAAGACATCCTAGGAGAACCCTAGGATGAGTATTTATACTAATAATTTACATAAGATTGCTTGGAAGATAAGTTGAAGTCCCAATCAAATTTGGACTGCAAGCCACGTCACACAAGCCCAGCCAACTTGATTCCGGCATGAGAACAACGTCTCCCACGCAGGACATAGTCGAATACCGTGCGGGAGTCATCCTTTCTTTTCTTGGTTTTATTCATTTGCTTCAAACTTGCTTTTCTTTCTTCACGTGACTTCACATGCACACTTGTCCTTCCTTGCTCCATTTAAGCTTTGAGCCTTTGATTTTGCACTTTGACTTGTGCCATTAAAAGATGACGTGGCTAACTTTCATGCTTTGAATTCCAACATCAAATTTTGTTCTTGATTCTTGATGCATTATCCACTTGTTTTGTATGAAATTAGCTCCAAATTAGTATCTACAAGCAATTAAACCAAACATGAGAGAATATCATGAATTGCATATAAATCTAGCAATAGAAGTGTTAAAATATAATCCAAATCAACCACTAAATATACACTAAATATGGCCTTATCACTATTCAACAATAATTAAAACTCAAAACACATAGTCCAATGTATGCATAAGCAATGATCCAAGTACTGCCATGATACTAGCCACATTCAACATTTGCAATGATGTTAATTAAATTTATAAACTAAATACGTTCATGGCCCAAGTTTGTAATCCAACAATGAGCATGGCCCAAACAAACAATTATAACATCAGCAAATCCACTTACGTATTAAATAAATCAATAGAACTTCTGAAACAAATAAAGTCAAATGCCGATGCGTAGGAAATTTACCCGAAACGCAAAGATGATTTGCGTTCCACCCTGTGTGCCCTACTTTCCTTTTCCTCCTTTCTTCTTTGCTTTTCCTTTTATCAACCGCCCTCTTCTTCTTCTTCCAACTAACGTTCTTCTTCTCCCCCAAAGTTGATACTTTCACCGCTGTTTGGCCACTTCAACGGGATCAAAACAGGAAACAGACGAAACTATCTTCCTTTTCCTAACCTCACCAACTAGAAACTAAAGCAGCATAACTAAATTCCAAAACCCATCTATCTATTTTCCGAGGCTTCAGACTCCTTTTGCTGGTGATTGGGTAGTATATGGGAAGTGAAATTATGTCTTGAAGTTTGACTGAGTTCATGCGAAAACTACACCGAAAATGAAACTTCAAATTCGCCGAATCTCTCCTCTCTTTGACCTTTTGTTTCTAACCCAAACCCTATTTTCAAAAATCACAACTTAGAAACCCTAGATTTTCATAATTCTTGTGGGGAAAATCGGTCCCCTCCTCTTCACTCTCATATTACAGATATTTTATAAACTAGCTCTTAGGGTCCCTTTTTTTCTTGTTCATCCGAGAGCTCTGCGCTATTGTCTCTGTTTTTATCCGAGGGTTTATCATTTTTTGAATGGTATTCTTTTTTTACCCTCTTTGAAAATGACTGTGATTGGTTCATGTTTTCTATCCCTGTCTTGTGATTGGTTTTGCTTTACTGATTATCTTTCTTGCAGGGGTACAATTGGATTTGTGTAAGGAGCTATGCTGGTTGAGGAGCAGCCCGAGAATGTAAGAGAAGAGAGAGGTTTTCCTTTGTCACCAAGTTTTCGTTCTAAGCTCATTTTTCTGTTAATTTGGTGATTATTGCTACTGCCTTGCATCAATTGCTAATTTTTAATTTGTAGGTCAAAGCATGGTCAACACTCAGTTGAAGAAGAATGTGATCCTGGGTTTGTCACGCCCCGACACCGTGATCGAGCACGTAACAATCGCCGCAACTCTTGAAATGCATTATATTAGGTTAGAATACACTCCAAGGGTCGCAAGGCTAAAACGGTCATTTTACACATTTTTCCCTCATGATCTTCTCTTTATTCTTGGATGTTTTCAATACATAAAAGTCATTTTACGAACTTTCTTACCTCTCATCTTTTCCTACTTAAGATTTATTCAAAGACTCCATAATATCATGGAAGTAATCATAGTTCATTCTGCTACCACCCTTGACCTCAACTATTTAAATTCCAAAAGTTCTCATTATTCATTTAACTACTTGAACAAATCAAAACTTTCCCCACCTAATTTCACTTCGTTACCATCTTCTTCTTCAGCTTAGATTTCATATCTTTTTTTGTCGCACAAGTTTATCACCTTCAGTCTGCAATCATCAACTTATTTACTTGAATCCCCTCTTTCACCATCCATCACATACTTGCTTTTCCACAAATTTATCTCGTTTTCACATTCATATACAACTTACTACCAACATTACTAGAAGTTCATCTTGTTAACCATTCGACTACACTAAATTTCACTAAATCTATAATTATTACTGACACGCCCGGACCTACTCCGCACGTGTCAAGTTGTATGATTATGAATTGCTGTCTTGTCTATATATCAAATTTGACTTCTCATGGATGTTTTAAACATCATTTAGCTTGATTTCAAGCTTAAAAATCCTTAAATTGAAGTTTCGAGATGTGGGTCCCACTTGGGCACGGATTCCAAGGATGTTTGACCGAGTTGATCGGAGTCAACTTGACTCTGTTGATTCCGGCGCCGGAACTGACCAATACCGGCGCCGGAATTGGTCGATTAAATTGGGTCTCGGCTCACCCGAGAACCCCCAATTTCATTTCTTCTCTTTGTTCTTCAAATTTTCTCCGAGCTCTCTCTCGATTCTTCTGAATTAAAACCTCAATCTCCTTTCAAACACTTAATCAAACATCAATAACAACTTCTCTTGTCTTCTTGATGATCAAAACAATAAGATTATCAAGAAAATTTTCAAATCTAGAAATCTGGAAATTTGGCGACAGATTGTTCATCAGCTCATATCTTTTGATTCAACCGTGCGTCTTGGCTGAGAATTTGGTATGTTGTTCTAGACTCATCAAGCTTTAATTTGATAGTTTATACGCTTGATTTCATGGTCTGAGCTAAGAGATTTCGTTGATTGAAGTTGATATTTTTGTTTTGTCCGAGATAAGTCAACTCTCAGTGATTTAATTCAAAATTCGAGCATGATTGGTTGTTTGATTCCGTTCTTGAAGCTGTAAATCCATAGATCATGTGTTTATCATGCTGTGTTTCAATTTTGATGCGGATTGGTTGTGAATTGAACTTAAATCGAGCTGAAAAAGATTATGGCTGAAACTCGGCCTTAATTCCAGAACAGAACCGGCGCCGGTTCTGACTAGTTCCGGCGCCGGAACATCACTGTCGGCAAGGGTACTGTAGCACCAGGGGTATTTTGGTAATTTTGCAACCCTAGACCCCATTTGACCCCAATTGACTCCAATTAGCTCCAATTGACTTCTGGACTTATCAATTTTAGTCCGAGACCTTTAATTGGTGTTGATTTATGATTTGAACATTGATTGAATATTTTATTAATCAAATTAGAATTTAATTTGATTATTTAGGTACGTGATCGTACGAGATTTGGACCGGTAGCAATTTGAACCAAGGCATACGTGGGTAATCGGGGAGTATACAACTCTCCTCACTTGTGAGTGGCTCGGATTATATTGGTTGACCATTGAGGGTTAACCGTTTGCAAATTTATTTATAAATGCTTTACTAAATTGTTTATATATGTTTTGGGGTATGAATTGTCCACCCTCACACACTGAGTTTACAAATGATTTTAGGGGTGGGAATTTCAATAAATTTGATATATTGAAATTATTATTGTTTATGGTTTGGGGAACGATACCCCTGAGAAATTAATATAATTATTGATTATTATTGGGGAATGATACCCCTGAGAGATGAGAGATTGAGTATTGTCCTCGGGGCTCCAATATGTGGGAGCGTGGACCGAGTTGAGATGCATGCGTGTTATTCAGCCGTGGACCGCCTATCGAGGGGCACGGTGAGTCGCTCCTGGTTGCGAGAGGCGCGTAGGGAAACTCGCCAGGACTTCGGATGCTGTGTTTCACCACAGTATGGCAAACGTCAAGGGAATGGGCCAGAGAATAAAGTAAATGTTTTAAAATAGAAAGTAACCCTTGACGGTCCAGTGGATACCCCAGTGCACGGGTATACCTTATTGGGACAAATTTCAGATGCCAGCCCTTATGTAAATATTATTATGAATTTGATATTTGATATTTGATTTGGTATGGGATTTACTATATTTCAGTAAATGATTTATTAAATTGATATTTGGATTATTTCATATCCCCAGCCTGAGGTGATCGGTCTTTATAACCGAGTCTCTCACTGGGTACAAGATTATGTACTCACTCCATTCACTTTTGTTCTCAGATCATCAGTCTTTGGACGGCGGACGTCCTGGTGGCCAGTGATCCCAGTTCGTTTCTGTGGACACGATTATGTAGGTGCCACCCTTTTGCTTTGTGTTACTTGGCTCGGGATATTATTACATCTTACCTATACATTTGTGGATTTAAATAATATTTTCCGCTGCATGGAATATTGTAAGATGTGATATATATTTTAAATATTTTGAAACTGTATTATTTATGATAATTTAATATGTTTTTCATATATTGCTCGAATATCCTTTATTTTTAAGCCTTGTATCATCTTGGTTGCCCGCCTGACGAGGCACGCATCTCGAGGTGGTACGGCGGTTGTCACGTGGCCGAGCCTGCGGGTCGGGGCGTGACAATTACTTTCTATCATTCTAGTACCAATTTTTGACCTATCCTGCAGGTTTTCCATAAGCATCCCTTTATCTTATAATATTCAATTTCCTTTTTGGCTCATCCTTTCTAGGTATACACCACTAAGTTTCTTCTTACATCAATTCCACCATAACTCGTTGCTCATACAATCACATTCATTCATACCATCATCACTGGCTCATATCAATCTCGTTAATCCTCATTCATTCATTTCACAATTTATGTTCTTAATTATACACTCTCATCTTTAGTCTTTAATTCTCCTCTTTCAATTATCTTACTTCTCTATACAAGCATATCCTCGACAGATCTTTCTTTGTAATGGAGAAGAGTATCGTTCCCAAGCTTTTATCAAAAAGACATTTTGGACTTTGCTACGAAATTCTAATTTAGGTCACAAAACAAAAATCAGAGGGTACTATTAACCTCACTTTAAAGTCCATGGGAAGTTTGGGAAATATTTGAATAACGCTCAAACATTTATAGACGGTCTATGTGACCATGCGACTGCTTGATCGTAAAATTAGTCGAAGTTCGAATATCAATATCTGAAGATAACTAAGGGTTTAGTACTAACAACAAGGTGTAAGTTACTTACAAGTTTGGAAAATGACTCGATCGGACCCGAATCCACTTGGCACTTTACAATTTTTTTTTTCTTTTTAGAAAACTATTTTAAAACACTGTTTAACAAAAATTGAGTTCTGATATCACTTTAATTGTCACACCCCGATCCGAAGGTCGAGAATGTGACAACCGCCGCGTGCCACAAATTGTGAATGGCGGGCTTCACCCACAACTTGAAGCTCGCAAGGCTTATAGCATCTTGAACCCATTTAGTAAATCGATTTTAGCTTGTCATGCAAAATGAAAAAATAAGATTTTAAAACATTTATGCAGTCTAAAATTTAAATGAAAACAGTCCTTCAAGTTTAAAATGTAGGTGAATAACAATTTAACCGTATTCAAATTATGCCAATGGATTCAGTAATAAACACACGTAAGCTGTATAGACTTACTGTGAAAGGTCCGGAGTCGAGTCTTAACACTTAGTGGTCTATCTCTTTCGCGCGGTTAATTATCGTAGGCTTATTGAAAATTGTTATATACTAATCTATAATCGCGCTCGGCCCAATCGATGTTTCCTCCTTAGTCAGTGCAAGTTTGAGTTACAAAGTTTGTGTCAGAGACTGTGATGCTTCAGGGGTAGGTGTAGTGGTCTTTGTGCCCGAACTCAGTTGGCCAACAATACCAAACCTTTTTTATGGTGGTCGCTCACCACGCGATTCACCGGAGCTGTTGTGGAGGAGGAGGTGGAACTGTCGAAGGAGGAGCAGGGGTCACTGACGCCTCACGTACCGGTGGTGGAGGCTTAGATAAACCCGCATCGGATATGAAAGGCTCCTCTCTCGAAGGTGCGGGAAATTAGTGCCTAATTTGATCGGGCAAGTTTTGCCTCGGTTGGCCGCGACCGCGCTGACGTTGTGGTGGCATCACATATCTATAACGAAAGAGGATTAGTCTCTAAATAACTATCTCTACATGAGATTTTACATGAAATATGCATGTTCTAACACTTTCACCAAGTTTGACCGAGGTTGACCGGGTTTGACCAAGTTTGACTCGGGCCCACCAACACTGAAAATTCACCAAAACCGACTTAAAACCTCAAGATCTGATACCAATTGAATTGGCACACCCCGACACCATGATCGAGCATGTAACAATCGCCGCAACTCTTGAAATGCATTATATTAGGTTAGAATACATTCCAAGGGTCGCAAGGCTAAAACGGTCATTTTACACATTTTTCCCTCATACAGTTTTCATCCAATTCAATAGTTAAAACATTTAGTTAACATGTAGACAAGTCAAAACAGTTTAAATGTCAGACTGTCGTGACGTAAAAATTCATGTAAACACAAGACACCAAAACTTCAAGAATTTTACGAAAATGCCATTGGTTACTCAACATATTTTTCTGTGAATTTTTAAACTAAGCTACAGGATTCAGAAAAATACGGTAACAGTTTCAAAATATTTTAGACACACTAAAGTCGTGAAATAGCTATTTAAACCGACATTTACTTACTCGATGGACCCTACACGAATTTTTGAAAAATAGTACATGAGTGGACTTTTTCACCTCTGGTCAAATTGGTGTAAAGTGCCAACTACCTTCCCACCACAACGTACCCTAGCAGCTCGGTCAACTAGTTACAACCTGGAAAAATAAGTTTTATGAAAACGAGGGTGAGTAACTAGGTTACTCAGTGAGTGGATAACCGATAAAATATTTATAGAAGTATTGAAGTTCACAAAATAAATTCATATACTTTCATAATTCAAATATTCAAAGTAATATAAAAGAACCATTAGGAAAGAAGTTTTCCAGAAAATAGGCCCATGGGTCAAAGATACTGTCTGTCAATTTCTCTACCCAAGCTGTCGCCTTGGCCCGAGGTCGACACTGGGTGACTGAGTTCCATCCTGCCCGGCAGTTTCGCAGAATGAACTCCCGAATGCCTTGTCGGTTTCCCTCCGCGCCTTCGATCCAAGGCTAAACCATAAGCATCCGCGCCCCACAAAAGGCGGTCCGCAGGCTACTTAGTCACTGTAGTAACAACAAATTCCCCTCGTGGGGCTGCCGCGAGTAACAAGCTTACGACCTAGATGACCTTTCCACAGTATCATTTCATCACACAAAATATTAACATCAACACTTTCCAAAAACACAAGTTCCTTTCTCAATTCATAATTTAAGAAATAATTTTGTCTTAACACAATAGGATTTTATAAAACCTCATAACCGTTCATCAATACTTTAATTTGAGAAATCCAAGTAAACAGAGACATTAAATCTAAAAATATTAAATCAAGTATAAAAGCAATTTTGAGTTAGTCATCCACTCACAGTGAGGTCCTTGCTATTCTTGACCGTCCTCACCCAGTTCCTTGTCCTTTGATGGTGAAGGTACTCATAATTTTCATAACTTATTTAGTTTCTATAGCCATTGCTAAATTTAATTAAGACTTAGACTAAGTGTAATGCCATGCATGCCATGCACTAAATTTGAATTCTAACTCCTCATTAGTATTTTTCACTAATATTCTTTCAATCTAATTTCTCCAAAATTCACATCTATACCATTATAGGTTGAAAATTTCCCATAGCTATGGCACATTAAAAATTTCTGCCTTTACTCCAATTTCACCCAATTTCCACATTTTTCTTTTCCAACATTTTTCTTTAACATTAAAATTACTTTAAAACAACTACATTTTCATTTAAATTCCAAAATGACAAAAATGCCATTTTCCTTGTAATTTTCGGCATAAATATTGAAAAATTAAAAATTTCTTTTCTAATGTAATTTGATGGCATTTCCTAGTTTAGTAAGCTTCCATGAACTTCATATTTTAATCCTAAGGTTCCATGAATTCAATTTGACCCAAAAATCTTAAATTCAAAAATTCTCCATAGCTTTTCTAATTTTCTAGATTCACACTCTTACAAGTAATTTCAAGTTAAATTGACCCTATATTCATGTTTAGCATGCCATAATCTACATTCTAACATCAAAATTAGGCATGCTTACCTTGATTTGTGAAAGTCCACCGAGAACCCTAGACTTTCCAATTGCAATTTCTCCTCACTTAGCTTGAATTTATTGAAATTGATTTAGGAATGTTGATGGGCTAATCAAGAGGTTTAATTTGATAGGTAATTTTAGTAGGCTTGTTTGGAGAATTTAGGACTTGTGTTTTATGGAGGAAGCTTGGAAGGTTCAACAATGGAGTTTTGCTCATCTTTTCTCAAGGTTGAAGACAACAATAGAATTTTGTTGAAATTTCTAGGCTTTTCTAACTTCATGGCCGGATTTTTTCATGCAAAAAGATGACAAAGTTTGTTTTCATCTTAGCCATTGGTTTCTAAGGCTTTGCCACTTGTCACTAGATGGTTAAATCCATAAAAGATAACTTTGTTCTTAGTTCCTATTTTGTCCTCCAACAATCACTAAAATTCCATCTATATCCGAAGTCAGTGTAATAAAATTTTCAGTGTATATTTTTATTCTTCAGACAATTTCCTTTTATTCCATTGGCAGTGAAATTTTTAAATTCCCTGTCATTTGTTAACAATTTCAGTCTAAATTTCTAACCTTACCACTAATTCTTTAACAATTCATTTAATTCCATTTATATCCTATCCATAACTTATGTAAGGTTTAAACTATATTTTCTATGATTTCCTACTAAATGATGCATGCCGGACGGACTAAGAGGAATAGTAATTTGGAACGGGTATTACAGGGTTGCAGTCAAGTCACTAAGGGCCCGGGTTGGTTGGTTCCATTTTAGTCGGGTCTGCTTGCTTGGGTGTGCAAAGGGGTTTGGGTCTCGGCTAACTGATGGATGTAGTGGGGTAGGGGCTATGGGTGCAATTTCAGTGTATTTGCAACTCAATTGGCATTCAACCCTTCCAATTAAGGATGCGGGCCTTCAATCCTAGGCTCAGCACTTCATAGTCCAAGTACTCTCAACAAATAAAAGAAAAAAGATTAACGTAAAAATTAAATAAAAGAACAAAGTAAAATAAGATAAAGTAAGGTAAGATAAAAATAAAATGAAATAAAATAAAATAAAATAAAATAAGATACTACAAGAAAGAAATTAGATTTGCCAAAATAAAAGGTGTCTACAGTTGCCCCTCTTGGAGCGTTTTCTAAGTATCTTGAAGTTCGCTTCTTGATAATTAGAAAATGTTCCAAGACATAGACACCATGTCTTATTAAAAGTTCTTAAGAACCATAACTTGGTCTTCAAACGAAGTAAGTGTCATAAATTTGTCTCTAATGAAAGAAGAGCCGTGATTCGGTCTCCCAGTAAACTAAATGAATCATGAGAACCTAAACTAGGTCTCAAAACAGAACAAGAGCCATGACCTGGCTTCTTAAATGAAACAAGTGCCATGATTCGGTAACTAACTGCAACGAGAGCCATGATTCGGTCTCCCAATGAACTAAATGAATTATACCTTGGTTTCTAATTGAATCAAGAGTCATTATTTGGTCTCTAATAATTAACCTTATTTTGCAAAAATCCCATGGAAGGGCCAGTGACTTAGAGAGATCCCACAGAAGGGAATGTGAAATATAGATATCCCATGGAGGGAAAGACGAAATTGTAAAGATCCCATGGAAGGGCAATTGTCTTTTGTAAAGTTTGTAGAAGTTCTAATAGAACCAAAACTTGACTCATGTGGAGATGAACATTCAATTCTGAAAAAGATTGGATGGAAACAAAACAGACTCATATGGAAATGAGTATTTAATTTTGAAGAGAAGTTTGGACGGAACCAAAACAGACTCATATGGAAATGAGTTTTTAATTTTGAAAAGAAGTTTGGACGGAACCAAAACTTGGCTCATGTGAAAATGAGCAGTGATTTAAAAGTTTGTAAAAATTTGGATGGAACCAAAACAGACTCATATGGAAATGAGTATTTAATTTTGAAAAGAAATTTGGACGTAACCAAAACAGACTCATATGGAAATAAGTTTTTAATTATGAAAAGAAGTTTGGACGGAACCAAAACTTGGCTCATGTGGAAATGAGTAATGATTTAAAAGTTTGTAAAAATTTGGATGGAACCAAAAGATACTTATATGGAAATGAGCAAAAGTTTCGTAAAAGTTGGATGGAACCAAAACAAACTCATATGAAAATGAGTAATTGCTTTTGAATAATTCGTAAAAATTTCGTTGGAACCAAAGTAGACTCATATGGAAATGAGTAGGGATTTCTTTTGAGCAGTTTATTGGAACCACAACGGATTCGTTTGAAAATAAATGATAACTTTTGGAAATTTTGTGGGAATTTGGATGGAACCAAAGTGAACTCATATGGAAATGAGCGTCATCTTTTGAAAAGGTTGGTGTCAATTTGGATGGAACCAAAGCAAACTCATATGAAAACGAGAATTGATTTTTGAAGAATTGGTCGAAGCTAATACTTGACTCACATGGAAATGAATAATATCTCATAAAAAAACATTTATTTAAACATTAATCTCACAATAGATTCTATAGTTCAAAAAGGTTAATGTTTGAAAACATCATGCATTTGTGCTTGATTCAGTGTTGAAATTAAATGGAGAGTGATACTCATTGAACTTTCCTGTTTTTGCCATTTGCCCCAACACTCAATCCTTTTGTTCGGTCAATAGAGCTTGAGTCTATCTTTGGTCCTGATCTTGATTTTCTTTGGCATTCCCCTTGCCTCATTCACATCTTGAATTTTTCCTGACATATACATAAATAAAGGTTCAAAATTCATATGTGCATCAAGTCAAATTTCAATTTCACATCAAATCAATGAACTTGATAATGATCAAAAGTTGCTTTACACTTAAGCACTCTTTATTTAAGAAAACATCAAATTGCAAAGCATTCAAATATCTATTATTCATTTTTTGAAATTCAGATCCTTGTAGGTGAACAGGCTATTTTAAATTCCTAAGTGGGTTTCAACAGTAGTGGGTTCCAAGGAGGCTATTTATTGTCTCATGAAAGAGAGAATTTCAATATCTCTTCATCTAGGCTTACAATTAACTTTCTTTTTGAAAATCATAATTTTTTTTAAAAAAATCTGACTTGAAAACAAAATCAAGTTGATGCTTGCTTAATCTCTTAACTTAACAATCTTGATATGAGTCAAAACTTGGACATGAAAGGCTTGAGATTTTGTGAGATTGGTATCAAAGAGAGGTGTGACCCAACTTTCCATATTTAGGGTTCGAAAAGATATCTCATCTTATGAGGTTTATCATTTTTGGATGCCCCAAGTAGTATTGCTCATTTCTAAAACTCATTTTGCTGTATTAGTCAAATCTCGGGTGATCTCATGAATTCTCATTCCTGCTCTAGACTGCCCTTTCGAGTTTTCACCCCAGAGCCACATCATTTCATTTCTTTTTCATTTTTCTTTTTTTTCAATAATTGTCTCATCATGCACATGAAAATTCAAAATTCATTCAAACAGTCTCTTGACAAAATGGTTTGGTGTAAAAAAAAAACCATTCTTCTAAAGAAATGCTCCTTAATTAAAGTATCCACACTCGATCAAAATGGACTTTTCAAGGCACGTAATATAAGTCATGGTTGAGGGTTCAGAAAGAAAGGATAAACAGGCCCAAAAAAATATTCCAAGGTAACTGAATCAAGGATCACATTTCGGCTATATGAAGAATTCATTTTTTCATATTTGATTTCTCATTTGCCTCTATCCCATTAGTCTTTTCATTTCAATTTGTCATTTCTTTCTTTTCTTTCCTTTCTTTCTTTTCTCCTTCTCTTTTTTTCTTTCTTCTGTTTTTCTTTGACAACATGAGTTCAAGGCTATTCTTATCAAGCAATTCTTCATCATTTTGGGGCGTTATTTCTTTAAGCCATATGCAAGAATTCTTCCATCGTTTGCTCGAATGCTTTCTTTGCATTTGCCCCCAGTATGAGGGGTGACCCTTGATTAGGTTCATTAGAAAGAATATTCATTAGGCTCAAAGGGGACAGCAATGGGTAATTTTCTCAAAGTGAAGGGGATATGAAAAATGGCCATTTGCCTTCTCGAGTATGGCTATCTTCATCGAAAAGCAATACCTTAGAAAAACGTTACTTTGAAAATAATAATAATTTTTTTTGAAAGCTTTTGAAAACTTTGTTCAAAATCCTAAAACATCACGTGCATGATGATGCAATCAACTTTCTTCTTTTTATTCTTTTTCTTTTTTCTTGTTCATCATGAGAATTTCACGAAATATAACATTTCCACCCTTTTCAAATTATAACTAAGGCAATCAATCTGAGCAATTTGTCTCGATAACAAAGAGGTATTGGGACCTTACAAAGTGACTTTGATCTTTCTAATCATTTTGTCCCCAATGGTGGGTGAATGAACACCTTGGCAGCAAAAGTTACTTATTTTGAAGAAAATCAAGGTGAGCTCATTTTAAAACAAGAAGGTAATGTGTTCAAAAGTCATTCATTTCAGTCACTTTTGAGTTTCAAGGAAATTGGGAAGCATATGGGCATTATGAATTTAAAGAACATGGTCGGTTTTAAGACAAGGAAGCAATGAATTCAAAATTCTAGTGCAGTTTTGACACATATCAAAATGTCACTTTTGAGAGTTAGACAAGCATCTTGTTAAACAATCATTTTTGTTTATTATCCAGATGAAGAATATTGACTATCTCAAATGGTTTCCAAGGTTTATGCCTCATTTTTACTTCGAGTCTCAATTTTTGAGATTTTATTCAAATGACAATGAATGGCAAGAAAGATGGTTTGAAGGACTTGTTAAGAATTACTTTTGAAAGCAATCACCAACCTTTCATTTGATCCTTTTTTATTTTTCAAGAAATTTCACTTCTTCTCTCTTTTTTTTTTTAAATGTGTCAATGGAAAATAGATAACACAAACCATTTATTCCGAAAAGGCATGTAATCCAAAAAAAAGTCAATATTTACAATGATAATCCAAATTAAAACACTATGACATGATTTTCGAAATCTAAAGTTAACCCTTTAAAATTCAAATATCTAAAAGTTGTTACTTTCAAGTGACACTATGTACAAGGCTAATAAAAAGTAACATTATGTACAAGAGTAAAAAGGATTAAAAATTGCCCCTACTTGGCATACTGTCCATAGAACTTTGTAACTTGCAATTGACTAGCTTGAAGTTGCCACGAAAGGGTTGCTCCTGTTAAATGAAATTTGATGGAAATGATTGAATAAATGCATGAGCATGCGTATTGATGAAATGAAATGCAATGACTTTCTAAGCAAAAATGAACAAGAAAATTGCTAAGATCATGCACTCCTAGGACCAATATGAAAACTCATCATTTTATTACTTTTGATGCAAGATGTATACAACAAAGCCCTTGAAATCCTTCCAATGCCCTTGGGCATAAGCATCAGAGTCTGATTCTATTACTACTCATGGAATCCATCAATGAGAACTTGCTGTTGTCCCCACACAAATAGGCAAGGCACCCTAACTGAATCTTGGCTCAGTCCTATTTGGGAAGCTTAATTGGCCTGACTTAATCAATGCTTGCACTTTCTTCTTCAATGTCGTGCAATCCTCGGTTGAATGTCCCTGAATATTCATGTGGTATTCACATTGGGCTTCAACATTGTACCATTTCGGGTATGGAGGCTGTAAAGGTTCCACTTATACTTTGGTCAAGAGTTGTTGTTGGAGAAGTTGAGGGAGTAATTCCGTGTAGGTCATTGGGATCTGGTCAAATTACTGTTTTTCTTGATGACTCATGTACCCTTTCTGTTTGTCATGTGGGATGGTTGATTGAGTGGTATGTCGCATAGCTGACATCTTCATAGGCAATTGAGCATGGCTTGTATTTTGTGATTTAGGTGGATGAAAAGGTCGATTAGTGTAAACTCTGTGACTGTCAAAAAGATCGGTTGGCGGGACGGGTGGGCGTTGATTTCGATTCATGCTCGAATGGTAAGGCTGATATGTTGGGTATGGATTGTGCAGAACGGAACACTCAACTTGTTGTTCTCCTTGACCAATGTCTTGCCCATCTTCATCATCATGGTTTTTCTTGGTTCCAAAATCACCATCTCTTTTAATTCTTCCAGTTTTAATTGCCCTTTTAATAAACTCACTAGCAACAACTAGCTCTGAGAAAGAGTGCGACACACTTGCCAACAATTTGTCATAGTATGGTGCCTCCAATGTTTCCAAGAACAGAAAACTAATTTCTCGCTCAATAAGTGGAGGGTTCACTTGTGCTGCTACATTTCTCCATCTTTGGGCATATTCTTTAAAACTCTTGGTAGACTTCTTTTCCATAGTCTGAAGTGTTAATCGATCATGAGCTAGATCTGTCATATGTTTGTATTGGGCAACAAAGGCCTTCACCAAATCTGACCATGATTGAACCTTAACCCTGTCAAGCTGATTATACCACCTTGATGCTGCCCCAGAAAGACTGTCTTGGAAAAAGTGAATCAGGAGCTTGTCATCATAAGCATAAGCTACCATTTTTCTTACATAGCTAGTGAGATGCTCTTGGGGGCACCTGATTCCATCATACTTTTCAAAATCGGGGACCTTGAATTTAGGAGGGATCACAATGCCGGGAACCAAAGTAATGTCGACTGCATTCATGGCTCGATAATGCTGTGCACCTTCCACTGCTTTCAATCTTTCCCCCAGCATACTTAACATTTTGTTATCAATAGATGTTTCTTTGGAACTCTCCGGATCAAGTACTATCGGGTTTGCTGAAGTTGTACCAGTATTAATGGTTGGGACGTGGGTAGGTTGGGTAGTTTGAGTGGGCAGAGTGGTGTAGGCGAACCCACTAGCATTAGATCCGGTAAGTGGTGGAGGTGGGTAAAGATATGTCCCATGTGGAGGTGGAGGTGGGTACTGGTTTTTAGCATCTGGCGCAGCCGGTGGAATGTTGAGTGTCGGGAGGTTTTGCTGGGTTGTATCAGATGTGTAACCCGGAGGATGAATCGATGTCCCAGCGTGCCCAGTATGAACAGCTGTGTTCTCTCTGACCATTCTACTCAACTCACTGATCTTTTCCATTGCCTCACTCAGCTTATTTGTCAGATCCTCATTAGTTCGTTTCAGATTCTCCATTTCTGTATTCTGCTCTGCCATTTTCTTTCAAACTTTCAAACTTTCATTCTCAATTTCGAGCAGTCGACACTTCACAATCCACTGGTTCATCATATCCTCTTGACTTTGTTTGCTACCCATGATCAATTCTCTTTTATTTCTCTTTTATGGTTTCTTTCTTATGGGTAGACTCCTATAATGAAATGTATAGAATGGAATGTGGAGATAGAGAAAATGAAGTAAAAAGGCAAAATAAATGAGTTAATACACAATTATAGTGACAAATGCGAATAAAAATGCAAATGAAGTATGCAATAGGGATCCATCCGTAATAAATTTACTATTAAAGATAACTAATCATTTCAAAAGTGGAAGACTAGTTTAAATTCCATAACTTCGTAGTACCATTTACATCAATCATAGACTATTTACAAATCTAAACAAACCCCCTCTATACATCAATTTCTCATCTCAGGTGATTATCCCTAACTTGTTCCAAATGAATCTTCATGTTGATGTTTCCTTCCTCCGCCTTGGTCAATTTGTCCATAAGTTCCATGATAACTATCCCTCCCTCTTCTGCCATGATTGGTTTCCTTTAATAGCAGATTTGCTATGGGTGGACCCCCGGATGAAATGCATGATGGATGTACATAAACGAAAAGCATAAAAGAAGACAAAAAGGAAGAATATTAGTACTTCGTCACGAAATAAAGAAAGCAAGGTAATAAATAGATAATAACATATGCAAGAAAATATGAAAGGAATTGATAAAGGTTCAGAAGGCTTCCCTCCTTGTGTCCTAAGAAAACCAGGTTCTCTCGAAAAGGGTTTAGCTCTACCTAGGTTTAGGTTTGGCTCTAACTAGGCTGGGATTTCTCACAAGGTTTCTATATGCTGATTTAAGGCTCTAGACAAGGGTACCCATCGGACAAGATGGGGTGGAGACGATACGTTCGTGCTCCGTCTAAAGGGAAAAGAGTCCGTACTTCCGGAGGCTCTTATGATATGTTTAGTGTTGTGTATGGGAGAAACTTTACCTTTACCAACCACCTGTCACCACATGATGCCCCAACAGAATATGAAGATAGAGAGGAAAATACTATTAATAATCAAATAAACGGTTAGTCCAATTCAAAGGAATAAATGTATAAACAAAATAAAGAACAGAAAATAGACATGGAATATATATACAAGAAATAAAAGGCAGGGAAACAGGTAAGAAGTATATACAAGATACAGGCAATTAAAAGCAAAGATTGGCATACAAGATGTACACAATATATACATGAACAAAGAACAGAGAATAAGCATGCGAGACATAAACATAGGAAAATAGATAATCAAACAAAGGATATACAAATATGTACAAGGAAAGCAAGGTCATGCTGATATAATATGCATATAATATAATGCAATGAATCAAATAGTATGAGGTCGAAAATGTAAATTTGAAAAGTTTTATTGATGTAATTTAAGATGCAAAGTGCAATTTTGAAAAGGTTTATTGATGCAATTTAAGGTGCAAAATGCAATTTGGAAAAAGTTTAATGGTGCAAATGTAAGGTGCAAAATGCAATTTGAAAAAAAGTTTAGCGGTGGAAATGTAAGACGCAAAATGCAATTTGGAAAAAACTTAGTGATGCAAATGTAAGGTGCAAAAACAGCTTATTTGAATTTGGTCAAGTTAATGAATGAAAGATGAATACGCATGAATGACATCGCACCTTGAAAACATTTCAAAATTAACCCTAAATCGAAAACAAGACTTTTTCAAAAAAGGCTAGACTCTCTTAAAAAAGTCCCCAGTGGAGTCGCCAATCTGTCGAAACATCTCAAAGTTGTCCGACGGGAAACTTTGGTGAATAAATAGATTTTGAAAATAATAAGAAAAGGAAATGGAGTCGCCACTAACCATTTGATTTAGATAGGTTAGCCACTTATTTTGACTCCATTTAACCTAATGCAATCTACAAAGATTACCTTAGATCAAACAGGTATTGGTCTACGAAAATAGATTTTGGGTTCGGGAGTCGGTTACGTTCGAGGAAGGATTAACACCCACGAAACGCCCGGAAATCGGTACCATAAAGTCTTTTGAAAATCAATTTTAGGGTTAATGACAAAATGCTTTCAACATAAAAAAATGTAATAATAATAAAAAAAATTTAATGTCGGAGTAAAAACTCCTTTTGATATGGGTTAATTCACCCTTAAAGAAAATTCGATTTAATGAGATCCGTATTGAAATTTGGTTAGAAAATTCCCAATGTTGAATAACCGAGTTGAGAACTTCCGAAAATAAACTTTGAAAAGCGAAATATTAAAACAAGTAATTTGCCAAAGATAAATTTAATTTGAAGAAAAATTATGGTTTTGAGAAAAGATTGGATTAAATTTAGAACGACCTCAATTGTTAAGGACTAAATTGAAATCTTTCAAAAAAAATATTTTTGGTTTTTTGAAATTAATGTCGGAATTATCAAATCCCTTTTATTGATGGTGGATTTTAATTAAAAAGCAAGATTTCAAAAAGAGATTAATTTTAATTGGAAAGATTCCAATGTATGGGCCTAATTGAAATCTTTAAAAATATTTTTTACCTTTTTGAAAATAATATCGGAATATTTAAATTCCTTTTATTTTTGGATCTCATTTTTAAAAACTTTGATTAAAGAAATTAACCAAAGTTTAATTTTTACCAGAAAACCTCAACTATTGATTAAGTTTGAGATTTTCCTAAAAAAAAGTCATTTCTAGATTTTAAAAATTATGTCGGAATTAAAATTCCTTTTGCTGATAAGGGGGATTTTGAAAGAAAATATTTTTTTTTTGGGTTTTTGAAATTTGACATCAATTAAAGAAAACCTTGAATATTTGATGAAAAAATAAACATGATATGCATGTAATTTTAAAGAAATTAAATGAAGAAAATATATTTTTTTTGTTTTTGAAGGGATAAAAATTCTCCTAAATCTCCACCGTACTTCCGATGAGAAACTTAGAGAAATTTCTATCTTGGTAGACCTTTGAGCATCTCGTACTTCCGAGACACCATCCGGCTTCCCATGCACATGAATTTTGTGAAAATGATGCCCTAATTTCTAAATGCATGAAATGATGAGACAAAATAAACCAAGAAAACGGGTTAGCGCAAGAAATATATTAAGTATACATTAAACGAATAATTAAAGACTACATGAATTTAATTTCTAAAATGGCATAAATGATGCAAATGGGCCTAATCTAAA
Source organism: Microcos paniculata (assembly GCA_030664755.1). NCBI lineage: Eukaryota > Viridiplantae > Streptophyta > Magnoliopsida > Malvales > Malvaceae > Microcos > Microcos paniculata. Next base: position 2,398,388 of record CP131459.1, on the reverse strand, counting down.
TAACATGAATTAAAATATTAATGGACCTAAGCTAAATGTCATGAATTAAAATGCTAATGGACCTAAACTAAATGGTATATTAAAATGCTAATGGGCCTAAGCTAAATGGTATATCAAAATGCTAATGGGCCTAATCTAAATGGTATATAATATGAAATGGACATAGTCCTAAAATGCAAATGAATCTAATTAACTAAATGGCAAAAAATATGAAAAATGTCCTAAATTCGAAATGGCATAAAAAAATATTGAAATGGCTTAAAATTCTAAATGACATAAAATATGTAAAGTTATTCTGAAAATCTAACATGGCAAATATATATACAAATTAACCTAAAATGCATGATTTTGATTTTTATATTTAAAATAAATGCATGGGCATATAAAAACAAAGATATGAAGTTAATAAATGAAATATAAAACATCCTAATCCTACATGTATGACGTGAAACAAGATTTATAAACAATAATAATAGAAAAATAAATAGATAATGACCTAAACTTAATCATGTACTTTGCAGCCCAAACAGAATTAATGTTGGGTTGGTCTATGAATCAAATAAATAGTAATCTGATCCGAAAGTAATATACCTAATCAGACCTTAAATGATATAGCCCATCAGTAACAAATCCAAATAAACTATTCAACAATAATTAAAACTCAAAACACACAGTCCAATGTATGCATAAGCAACGATCCAAGTGCTGCCATGATACTAGCCACATTCAACATTTGCAATGATGTTAATTAAATTTATAAACTAAATACGTTCATGGCCCAAGTTTGTAATCCAACAATGAGCATGGCCCAAACAAACAATTATAACATCAGCAAATCCACTTACGTATTAAATAAATCAACAGAACTTCTGAAACAAATAAAGTCAAATGCCTATGCGTAGGAAATTTACCTGAAACGCAAAGATGATTTACGTTCCACCCTGTGTGCCCTGCATTCCTTTTCCTCCTTTCTTCTTTGCTTTTCCTTTTATCAGCTGCCCTCTTCTTCTTCTTCCAGCTAACATTCTTCTTCTCCCCCAAAGTTGATACTTTCACCGCCGTTTGGCCACTTCAACAGGATCAAAACAGGAAACAGACGAAACTATCTTCCTTTTCCTAACCTCACCAACTAGAAACTAAAGCAGCATAACTAAATTCCAAAACCCATCTATCTATTTTCCGAGGCTTCAGACTCCTTTTCCTGGTGATTGGGTAGTATATGGGAAGTGAAATTATGTCTTGAAGTTTGACTGAGTTCATGCGAAAACTACACCGAAAATGAAACTTCAAATTCGCCGAATCTCTCCTCTCTCTGACCTTTTGTTTCTAACCCAAACCCTATTTTCAGAAATCACAACTTAGAAACCCTAGATTTTTAGAATTCTTGTGGGGAAAATCGGCCCCCTCCTCCTCACTCTCATATTGCAGATATTTTATAAACTAGCTCTTAGGGTCCCCTTTTTTCTTGTTCATCCGAGAGCTCTACGTTATTGTCTCTGTTTTCATCCAAGGGTTTATCATTTTTTTAAATGGTATTCTTTTTTTACCCTCTTTGAGAATGACTATGATTGGTTCATGTTTTCTATCCCTGTCTTGTGATTGGTTTTGCTTTACTGATTATCTTTCTTGCATGGGTACAATTGGATTTGTGTAAGGAGCTGTGCTGGTTGAGGAGCAGCCCGAGAATGTAGGAGAAGAGAGAGGTTTTCCTTTGTCACCAAGTTTTCATTCTGAGCTCATTTTTCTGTTAATTTGGTGATTATTGCTACTGCCTTACATCAATTGCTAATTTTTAATTTATAGGTTAAAGCATGGTCAACACTCAGTTGAAGAAGAAGGTGATCCTGGGATGTAGTCAAGTCACTAAGGGTCCGGGTTAGTTGGTTCCATTTTAGTCGGGTCTGCTTGCTTGGGTGTGCAAAGGGGTTTGGGTCTCGGCTAACTGATGGGTGTAGTGGGGTAGGGGCTATGGGTGCAATTTCAGTGTATTTGCAATTCAATTGGCATTCAACCCTTCCAATTAAGGATGCGGGCCTTCAATCCTGGGCTCAGCACTTTATAGTCCAAGTACTCTCAACAAATAAAAGAAAAAAGATTAAAGTAAAAATTAAATAAAAGAACAAAGTAAAATAAGATAAAGTAAGGTAAGATAAAAATAAAATAAAATGAAATAAAATAAAATAAGATACTACAAGAAGGAAATTAGATTTACCAAAATAAAAGGTGTCTACACCGTAAACCGAACTTGCTACCAATATAAATGCTACACCATAATTATCAAAATTAAAAAATTGAAAATAAAAAATTTCAATTTCAATTTAAAAAAAGCTATTTACAATAATTTCCAAGCAGTGGAATGATACTCTCCTAAAGAAATAAATGTAGATTTATTGTAATGTGATGAGTGATCAATTAAGGAAAGAAATCAATCTTTTTTTCTAAATGGTTAATACAATAAAAATTCTAAACAGAATTTTGTGCAATATAAAAAGTTAATTTTATTATAATTGTAATTAATCAATTAATCAATTGTAACTTTGATTCTATATATTTGTTTAATTACTTTCCATCTAATCAATTGTAATCTTGATTCTATATTTTTGTTTAATTACTTTCCATCTAATTAATTACACTCTCCATTTCTATCTTTGTGACTCATTCTTAAATTTCTTTTTATTTGTCATTTTACAATAATTTCAATAAAGTCTTAATTTTTTTTTTTCAAATTTATCATTCTTCCACTTTTAACTCTCTTTGTTAGATTTGTAAAAATCTTAAAAGCAGTAAAGGGCAAGAGGAGAGAGAAAATAAGATAAGTTACGGATAAATTTGGAAACTAAAGTAAAATATATATAAAATTTTGTAAAAAACCACTTTTCTTACTTTAAAATTTCAGTTAAATGGATGATATAAATAGCAATGAAGGGAGTACTATTAAATTAGCTAATATTGATTGGAATTATGTTAAAACTTAGGGAAAATAGCTATGACAACAAATTAGAGAAAATAATAATTTTTGTCAAAATTTGATTGAGATTAAATTACATCATAAAAAATTAAACTATTTAAATCAATTTCAACAATTGATTGATTTCAATGTCATTGATTACATTTAATGTATTTCATTAATTAATAAGAAATTTATTAGTAATAAATATATTCAACCTAATTATATTTAGTTTCTTACCATTAACACAAATATTTTATTATTTTATTACTATAAATATAACATATTGTGCTAGTTTTTATTATGTTATAATAAGTCTACAGTTTCTTTCCATTATTAAAATAGTAAAAAAAAGTAATACTCATTTGGTTAGCCCCAAATTTTAAAAGCAACTACAATAAAATGTAAGTTTTAAATTTTAGATATATTTGTAGTGTGGGTCAATTGTATCATGTTAGACCAGTCAATTGGTGATATAAAATTTGATAGATCATGCGGTATTACTCTATTCAATATTAATCTAATTTGAATATTTTCACTAACTTAAATATTTTATTATTTCAAATATTAATCTAATTTAAATATTCATTAATTTATATATTTGCCACGTTGACCTTACTTTACTACTAAATTTTTATGTCTTAGTCTAATTTTCTGCAAATTTATTTAACTATGAATATGAAGTTTTAGAAATCTTAAATTTTATATCACCAATTTTTTAAAGCTTACAATATTTTTCTTAGAAGTCAATTGTTTTATTTCATTTGTTGGTTGTTTAGTTTAAAAATGGGTTAAATGCCCAAATTGGTCCATAAACTATACCTTTTTGGACATATTGGCCCCTAAACTTTTATTTGAGATAACTGACCCTCAAACTATTATTTTGGAACAATTACCCCCTTAAACTATTATTTTGGGACAATTAAGCCCTCAAATTTATTATTTAGGGACAATATAGCCCTTAATTCAATAAAAATTTCCTTTGAAAATAAAAGTTTGAGGGGTTGATTATCCAAAAATGAAAGTTTGTGGGGTTATTTATCCCAAATAAAAGTTTAGGGACCAATTTGTCCATTTTGGTATAGTTTGAGGGTCAGTTTAGGTATTTAACCTTTAAAAATTCATAAGGTTCTATTTCGTACCTTATTTATTTTTGATCATATAAATTGTTACATTTACTTTATTAAGTTAGAACTTATAATGTTATTCCATATTTTTCTTGAATTATATTAGTTATCAAATTCAAATATATTGTTAAGTCATTTCATTATTGATAAAAGAGATCATGCCTTAAAGGTGCATAGGAAATATAAGGGTAATCAAAACAACTAAAAGCTAAAGAAGTGAAGCTTCTTCAAGGAAATTCACTACTCGATAATCCAATATTTTTTTATATATAAAGAAAGGTAAGTGGCTTGAAACAGTAATTTAACACAATTGCTATTTAACGACATGTTTTAAACATGTCGATGATTGGTTATGGGCAATTACACGTGATTATTTTGAGGGTGAATTCTCGACAATGTTTAAAGATATTAGTTAAACGGTTAAAAATTAAATATGAAGGTTGGTACACAAAAAATGTTGTTTATCATGAAATTTTGAACAAATTATAATGATACTATTGACATTTTTAAGTAAATTATTTATATTATTGATTTCATTTTTATTATTATTTAACAAATTATAATGACTGTTTAAAGTATTTGATATACATACATACCTAAGATTTACTCAATTGTTTCAACTCAAAATTCTTGTATATAGTGAGTTATTTCAAGTAATCAATTATATTAGCCCTTACAATTTATCTAATAAGTGATGATAGATTTGTATCCAATGGTCACTAAAATATTTTTTTATTTTTTGAGTATATCATTAGATCATGCTAATTTTTTTTAAGATTTTATTTAAATTTCATAATTTACCATTTTCATAAAAGCAATTAAAAATTTTAAAATAAATTTTTTATTTATTAAATATTACCGGTAGATGCAACGTATGGATTCAAAACTAGTTATAAATTAAGAGAGACTTCTTCTACCCAAGCATTTGGCTCAAATGATCGGTTTATGTTTCAGAAGATCAAATAGCAACTCCCCCAATATAAAAGCACTAAACTAATAGAAACTTATTAAGTGGTGTGTCCTCCCTCTAGCAAAAAAAAACTAATAGAAACTTGGAGTTCTTAAAAAGCGAAAATGTAGTACTGACAAAAATGCAAATGCTTTGATTGGGAAAAAAAATAGTAAAGAAGAAAAAGTTTCTTTCTGGTGTGGTGGTTTAGCACTAGGATAAACATGTGTAGCATTAGCATGCACCTGATCACTACCCAAAACAATGTCACGTGAGAGCTCAATTTGAAAGGGAAGAAAACACGTGCCGCCTCAATTTGAAACCTAAAGAAACCCCCAAAAAAACCCAGAACGAAAACCCCTCTCTCTCTCTCTCTCTCTTTCTCTTTCCTTTTTCTTTTATTTTTCTCAATCTAGCAACCGAAAAAGAAAAGAGGAAGCCATGGAAGCGATACTCACAGACTGTGTTCAAAATAGTCTCCGCCATTTCATGTTCAAAAACGCCATTTTCCTTTGCGAACGCCTCTGCGCTGAGTTCCCTTCCGAGGTAACTCGATTTCCCCCTCTTCCTCACTTACTCACTCACCCACTAACCGGAAAAAGAAAATCTTTTTTCGAATTTTTGTTTTTCAAATTTTTTGACCGTTGGTTGAAAAAAGAAGAAGTAGAAGAAGCTTTTAATCTTTTCAAGTCTTTCAGTAACATTCTTAACTCCTTCCCAAGTTTCTAAAATTCGTTTCTCAAGATCCACTGTTCGCGTTTGCTTCAATCTCTCGTTATCGATTGACTGTTCAAAGAAACTTTTTTTTCTTTCCCCAGAATTTTATTTGTTTTGCTGTTTTGCTTACAAAATTAGCTTTTACATTTTGGATTTGGGTTATTTTTTAAATTTCATTTTGACTTAGAAAGTGTTCAAAAGTGCGTTGCTTTTGAGTTGCTGTTCAGTGTTTCTTAGTTTTGAAGAGAATGTAGATTTTGGAAGTGTAAAACTTGATTAATTAATAACATCAAAGTTGTAAAGTTGATGAATTTCTTGTAATTTATCAATGGTGTTTCTCTTACTATGCTTAGTGAACTAAATTTTTGTCCTTTTCGCTTAAATGTAGGTAAATTTGCAGTTGTTAGCTGCTTGCTACTTGCAGAACAATCAAGCTTATTCTGCTTATCATATTCTAAAGGGTATTTTTCAGTGTTTGAAGTTGTTGTGCTATATTTAATTATGGTTCTTTTTTGCCATTACTGTGATTAGTTTGTTTATATTGTTGCTCATGGACAAGGTTTTCTTTATTGAAGGAACGCAAACCGCGCAATCCCGCTACTTGTTTGCTATGTCGTGCTTTCAGATGGATCTACTCAATGAAGCTGAAACAGCTTTATGCCCTGCTAATGAGCCTGGCGGAGAGGTATTGCATGATCTTTTCTTATAAATATTCAAGAACCATTCTTTTAATCTGTAGACCATGTAGTTACCCACTTAAGGGCTCACTTTTTTTAGGGTAGAATGCTTTAGGTCTCTCTGGTTGGATTTATAATGATAGGTGGCAGGATAAATGGTTTGATATAAACTTCTGTAATTCTATATCAATCTATAATATATCTAGGACTCTAGGCCTGTTGGATTTTGATGTTTAGGTTTTTATCTTTCATGTGGTCCTTGTGATGGCAATATCTTGTTAACTTAAGTCCTTTCTTGTTCATTTTGTGCAGATTCCAAATGGTGCAGCTGGTCATTATCTACTTGGCCTAATTTACAGGTTGGTCTGAGTTATATGATTCTAAACTCTGGAAGATATTACCTGGAAAATTTCTCCAATATGGCTCGATAAAACGTGAGGGATGGTTATGATTTTGTGTTGAATGTTATTCATCCCTTTTTTTCTTTTATATAATGTTTCTTAATCTCATTATTGTCTGGATACAGCCATTGAGGTTGACAATCTTAATGGGATCTGTTATAACGAAGGAATCTAATACCATATGCTTTGATTTTTCCTTTGTTTAACAACTGGATGGTGGGACTTTTTCAATTTTCAAAAAGTTTTGAACTTCAAGTTTCTTAATTCGTTGCATCTCTTTTCAGGTACACAGATAGGATGAAAAGTGCCGTTCATCATTTTAGGCTGGCTTTGTCTATAGATCCTTTACTTTGGTCTGCATATGAGGAGTTGTGTATATTAGGTATGTTTAAAGCCTCTCATCAATCTATATTCTCTCTAGTGCTATGCTACCATGCTTAGGTTGATCCGAGATCTGATGACCTTGATGTCACTAATTCTTGTGTGAATATGGGTGACTGATAAACTTCATAAATTTAGTTAAATTTTGTCTGCTGATGCGGTTGGATTTATTGATAATAAGACTTAACTGGCTGAGCAAATTGTTTATTATTGGCTTGATCTTACTCATATTCATTCATTTTTTCTTCCATTTTTCATATGATTCTGTTTTGTATAATGTAGTGCTTGTTCTCATTAGTTTTGTTCATATTTGAGTTATGTTCTTTTGTGTCTGATCATGTTAGGTGCTGCTGAAGAAGCAACTGCAGTTTTTGGTGAGGCAGCTGCTCTTTGCATTCAAAAGCAGTACTTACATCATGGGGTAGCTTCTCCAAAGTCGCATTCATCCAATGAGGATTATAATTTAGTTTCTTCCCGGAACTTTGGTTCAGAAGATGTCAGTCCAAGGCAATTGAAACACGCACAAGGCAATAACCTCAGAGATATGCCTGGTAATTATCATGGAGCTGTATTGGGTGCAGCTGCTTCTCAGCCTCAAAATGGTGGTCCTTCAAACATGTCTTTTTATAGTACTCCTTCACCTATGGCTTCACAGGTAAGATGATGTGAAATGTATAATTCAGAGTCACAAGACTATGTAGAGTCAGGTTTTGATTAGTTAGGTGCTAGTTAAAAGTATATGCTTCAAACTTATTTAGTCTTTTTCCCTTTTTTCTGTCTAAATGTTGGCAAGCAGTCTGAATCACCCTGTATCTTTTAGTTGTCAGGAGTTGCTCCACCACCCTTGTGTAGAAATGTGCAGCCAAATGGTCCCAACCTCAACACAGTTAATACTGATGGTTCTCCGAAGTCTGTTGTGAACTCCACCATTCAGGCACCTAGAAGGAAGTTTGTTGATGAAGGAAAATTACGAAAGGTAGGAGCAGGTTTATGTTCATCGGTACCTTGTCTTTTCTGCTGACTTAAGAGTTTAGAGCTTTGGTGAAATAATGAATCTCTATACCATTGCTTTTGTAGTTCTTGATCATAAGAAACTAAAAAAATGAAAATTATATAAATTACCCACTTTCTTTCTACACATCAATTGTTCTTTATGTAAATTTACCATGATAGTGGGCGGCGTACCATGTCTTCAGAGAAGCCTTTTGACTACAAATATCTTTATTTTTCTTAGATTCATTCACATATGGAGCTATTTAAACAGGGGTAGCTGTCCCCCCTAATTACTTGCAATAATTTGATACATCAATGTCCAGTTCTTGGAAGCAGTAATTTTATTATCGTTGTGCTTGTTTGTGTTACAGTATAAAGCTTCTCTTTTTACCCTCCCTTAAGTACTTTGTTGATCCCTTTTGGTCAGATTTCTGGGAGGCTCTTCTCTGATTCCGGTCCCCGTCGAAGTACAAGACTTGCTGGAGATGCTGGGGCCAATACAAATGCAAATACCATGACAGTAGCTGGAAATGGGACTAATAGCTCTTCTAAATACATGGGAAGTTCTAAGTTGAGTTCTGTTGCACTTCGTTCTGTGACAGTACGGAAGGGACAACCCTGGGCAAATGAAAATTTTGAAGAAGGTGATAAATTTTCTTATTCATCACTAGTGCTGTGAGCTATGCTACCTTTTTTTTGTTTTGAAGTTCTTTCAAAAGGGTTCTAATTTGCAATTGTTAGTTGTTTTTATGATTGACAGGTAGAATACCAATTTAGCTTGTTTTCACATGTTCGTTTAAATGTCACTGTTATTTGACTAAACTGAGTTGATTAGCTAATTTTCCTTCTTCTTGATAACTCCTTGTTTTTTACCTGCTTATAGCTGCACACTAATTAGTAATCTAATCATTAGAAACGTCTGATCTTCTTTAGGGATGAGGAATGAGGCATTTGATGATTCTCGTCCAAATATGGCATCAACGACTTCTAGTTCATTTCCTTCTGGTGATTCTAGACCCCTTGACCAAGATGGGGCAACTGTTCCCATTGGTGGGGTTGTTATGAGCAGCTCAAAAGTCATAAGTGGTGCTTCTGAAGTATTGGGCCTTCTGAGAATGCTTGGGGAAGGATACAGACTCTCTTGCCTTTATAGGTGTCAGGTAATTAGTTCGTTCTTTTGAAGAAACAAATCTTAAATTCATATCTCTTGGGGCAAGGTTCAATTTTCTTTAATGCTTCTGTCTGCAGGATGCATTGGATGCGTATCTGAAACTTCCACATAAACATTATAATACAAGCTGGGTACTATCACAGGTAACACCCTTGGTGCGATATTCTCTGTTTTCTTCCTCTTTTGATGTCAGATTGCCTCATACCAGGTTGATTAAGCAGTCTTGAGGGGTGAGTTTAAATCATGTTTTAATGATGAGGTCATATTTTACACTCTTTCTGTAGGTTTAATTTAAAATTTATATACTAAATTTGGTTGGTTAATTGAAGGACAAAGGCATGTGTGTCTGTCTGTGTGTGTTTGAGTGAGAATTTAATAGATTCTAACTTCGTATTCCATAGACTAAATGGCATTTCTTTTATCTGAAAATTTATTATGCAGGTTGGAAAAGCACATTTCGAATTGGTAGATTACTTAGAAGCTGATCGGGCATTTAGTCTTTCCCGTAGAATGTCACCTTACAGTTTAGAAGGAATGGATATTTACTCCACTGTTCTATATGTAAGTTAAACTGATGCTACATTGTTTTGAAGTGTTGTTGCTTTAATACTCTAGTAATCGGTATGTTCTTTACCTGGTTTCCACTTGCGAAAGTTTTTGACCAAGTTAATGTGAAATTATCACATTCAAACTTTTACTATTTTGCCCATTTACTTTTACGGTAAATTTCTTTGCTGAAAGTTGTTTCTCATGTTTCATGCAGCATTTAAAGGAAGATATGAAGTTGAGTTACTTAGCCCAGGAACTGATATCAACTGATCGCTTAGCTCCTCAATCATGGTAGTTTATCAAATTTTATGGTACATTAGTGCAATGACTACCTCCTTTGTTTCCTGAACACTTCATAAACCTACCAATTTTCACTATCCTAAATTTCTCAAAGTTATTTGCTTAAGATTAAGTTCTACCTGCCTGCCTTGTTTAAATGTGTTATTTTAGCAATTTTGATGGTTTAGAGAGCAGCTTCTGTAAGGTTTCTTATTATCTTTAGTATCATTATTCTATTGTTTATATTGGAATTATCTTGCAGGTGTGCCATGGGAAACTGCTATAGCTTGCAGAAAGACCATGAGACTGCTCTGAAAAATTTCCAAAGAGCTGTGCAGCTGGATTCAAGATTTGCATATGCCCACACCCTTTGTGGTCACGAGTATGATTCTGTGGACCCATTTTTGAACATATTGATAAGATCTTCAATTGTATATTATAGATAAAGTCATGCGTTTATGCTTTCGCCTGCAGATATGTTGCTTTAGAGGATTTTGAGAATGGAATCAAGAGCTACCAGAATGCCCTTAGGATTGATTCAAGGCACTATAATTCCTGGTATGGGCTAGGAATGATCTTTCTTCGTCAAGAGAAGTTTGAGTTTTCAGAGCACCATTTTGGAATGGCTTTCGAAATAAATCCTCGCTCCTCTGTTATAATGTCTTATCTCGGAACTGCTTGGCACGCCTTAAAGGTTGGGCTACTGAACATATTATTTAAGATATCTTGACTTGAATAATATCCTTTTTAGGAGTTTTTAAACATTTTGTTGTAATCGTTTCACAGAGAAGTGAGGACGCTATCAAGATAATGGACAGGGCAATTTTAGCAGACAGAAAAAACCCTCTTCCCATGTATCAGAAGGCTAATATACTTATGAGTTTGGAGAAATTTGATGATGCTCTAGAAGTTCTGGAGGAACTTAAAGAGTATGCCCCTCGTGAAAGCAGTGTGTATGCTTTGATGGGTAAAATCTATAAGCGGCGGAACATGCATGAAAAGGCCATGCTTCATTTTGGTATTGCTTTGGATTTAAAGCCATCTGCAACTGATGTTGCTACAATTAAGGTATTGCTTTACATTATTTGATCTTAAGCTTTCTTTTTTCTACAAAAAAAAGGTTCACTTTGGTATGTTCCATAATTTGATTTTGATTAGAATATTTATAGGTCTATTGTTACAAATAAAAGCCATAGTGATGGTCTAAATCATTTAACCCGTAAACTTTTGCAACACAGGCTGCCATTGAGAAGTTACACGTACCGGATGAATTGGAAGATAACCTATAAATCCACTGAGTTTCAAGAAGCGAAGAGGAAGAGAATCTCCTGTAAATTTTCTGGCTCGGAACATAATTGCCCTGACCCTGAGAGATTGGCCCTGCTTGTGCTTTCCATCGATGCTGAATAGGACGGTAACAATCTTCAAACTCAAGGGCAATCCATTTGTGCAGTCAAACCTGATTAGCACATCCTGTGGAAGTGACCTCCATTTTGTGGGTGATTCACAGACTGACGAGAGAACTTGATTAACAAAATTACTCAAAGCTTAGCTGCCACACTTGTAATCCATAGTTGTATTCTCATGCCGAAAGACTGGGGCATGTACCGTTAGCCTGTACTTGCTTGCCACTGTAATTTGTCTTACCAACACATTGAGGCAACATCAAATTTAAGTGTTGGCTCATAACTTCATTTTAATCATAGTCCCACATGACGCATATTCTGCATTATCACCAGATTGGAGCCACTGTGTTCACCATTCAGATTCATTGTTAGTAGCATTGTGCCATTTATTGTTATTGTTGTTTTTTGTTGGTCATTATTTGAGTTGTATGCAACTGCAAAGGATCCTTCTATCCTTCTATATTAATACAAGACATAAATATTAGTAAAAAGTCCCTGAACTACTTACATTTTACTCAAATTTGTCCAGCATACTTTTATTGTGTTCAAGTATGTCCCTAAACTTTGACTTGCGCCGAAACAAGCTCTCAACCATAATAAAATGTGTAAAGGTTGCATTTATAACACCATAAATCCTAGGAGTTTTCTGGATACAAATTGAAGTATAACGGCTTATTTGGGTGCAAATTAAAAATATAAGGGTTTATTCGAGTATATATTGTAGTATAGTGACTTTTACTTGGGTGCAATAAAAGTAGGAGCTTATTTAAGTAAAGTGAAAAAGTTTAGGGGCTTTTTTAACATTTAACCCATAATACAACCACAGATTTTTCGAGAAACACGAGAGATATCAACTCAAGTTACGTACTGATAATTATATATATGATATGATATCTATAATCTATACTCTATAAAGGATATTAATTGTCCATCGAAGCTTGGAAAACTTGGAGAGCTGCTTCCATTCTCTGAGCCATAACTTTCAAGCCAGAACCAATGAAGATATCCAGATCTTTGAGCGTCCAGCCTTTTACAGGCTCAACCTCGTACTTCCACTCAATCTCACACCCTTCCTCCTTCGCCAAAACTTTCACCGTCGACACGTAAGAAATGAACCCAACATTCCCATCGACAATGGAGTAACTAAAAACCATTTCACTTGGATCAATGGACAGCAGTTTCTGCTTTGTCCAATTCAAACTCCCTAGTTTGTCACTGCCGTTAGCTGGGGTTTTGAAGCCAGCACAGAAACGAACACAGCCAGGTTGTCCAGAGACACCTTCGACAGGGAGACAAGTGGACAGGGTTGGGAACCACTTATCCAAGCCAAAAAAGTCTTGTAATAGAGGCCAAACTTGTTCTGCTTTGGGTCCTTTTAGCTCTGCAATGGCCTTGCCTTCCCATTTGGATTGCTTCTTCTGCTCATCACTAACTTTAGCCATTGAAACAAGTAGCTAGGCTTGATAACTCCGTTTATAGCCAAGACAAAAAGATTGGAAGAGCAAAATGTTAGGTAGGGTGTCTTTCTTAGGTATTGAAGCTGATGCTTATATAGAGAAGATTTGTAGACATCACTGGGCTAAGGCTAAGTGGCTGAAAATGTTTGCGCAGGACAAGATGTCTCCAGAATTTCTTTTTGTGGACTCTGTTGAAGCAAGCCACTGTTCCTACGAAACGATAATTGGCTCATTTTTCACGCTTTCATATGTCTTGTAATTGGATTTTGTCGAAATATATACATCATGGATCAATTCCGCAGAATATACATGTGTGCATGCCTTCGTAGTTGTCCAAAATCTAGCTGATCATTTGATTCAATTATATAAGGTTTATTTACTTTACAATTTTTTAAGGATTGAAAAGACTAATCTCGCTATATGGTTAGATTTCATTAGATTTAATTATTTAAAGTTAGATTTCATTGGGTTTAATTATTATATAAAGTTAGATTTCGTTGGATTTGTCACGAGCTTCAACTATGCTGGAAGCTAAATTTGCGAAAGGTTGAATTAGAATTTTCAAGAGCTATTTAGTCGCGATTGAGTTTGCTCTATCTCTCACGTTCATCGTAAAGCTAATGTAAGTCTGATTGGATAGTTACTCATTTTGACAATAATCTTCCTTCAAGTTTGCATATTTTTGATAACCCACATAAGGGTGTTCGATCTGTTTTATTTTTTACTTATTTAAGGTGTTATTTGGCCAAGATTTATGTAGTTTTTCCTCTTTTTCTCACACGTATGGAAAAAATGAGTTATGTTATTTCATTTGACCCTCCATGTAGTCCTCTTGACTTAACACAATAATAATCACAAGTTTCGATTTAAGACCCTACCACCGGCTAGCTATTCACCTGTCTTGACGGGTAAGTGCTTTGCAGGGCAAGGTTTGAGAGCTAGTATACACATACATCCCAAAACCCTACCACAATAAATGCCCTAAAATTTAGAACTTACCCAATAAATCAATTTGTCTTGAACTTGTGACTAATTAAATTTTATACCACATCAAGATAAGGGACAAGAATGGAGGATACAAATAATTATAGATCATACATGGATAGTGTGATATCCGATAGATCACTAATTAGTACTATATGATTTATCTATTCTTTGTTAGGAAACAACCTCAGCAATATATATGATAATCAAATCATAATTAAGACCTTGAATATCAGTTCAAGTTGTTAATTATGGTCTCTTCAGGAGAAATGAATGAAATGAGAAATTATTATATGGATCCATTTCACCACGTCATCCATTGGATCAATTAATGGAATCCTACCAACTTAAAATAATTATTAAGATTTAATCTCTAATTTAACAACAGATTTGGTCCCTTGTTTTAAGAAGTTAGACAGCGTTAAAGACGTTCAACTTAAATAGTCATATCACATGTGGAAATTGCTTTGGAGCATGTTTTCAAACCAAAGGTATGGTTTACCAAAGATTCCAATTTAATGAAGTTGTACTACGAGCCTACTATTGTTACTTCAATATTTAAGGGTCTCAGAACATTTTCAGACTATGGCAAGGGCCGCAAAGGGAAAAGAAAATTTTATAGTGAACTCATTTCAGAGCCATATATATAAAACAGACCAATCCAAACGTTATGTCCCAATATATATCTTATCAGCTGCGAAATAGCCAGTAAAAATGGCAATGATTTTTATTGGTACAAATGGTGTGGTAGCCATTAGACATGCATGCGTATCCCAACTCTCTCTATGTAGACATGCATGGTGTGTAACGATATTTCGAAATAAAATCTCCAAACAGATATCTGATCAATAAGCACTAGTATCATTTATTAAAATTATATTTTTATACTTGGTAGGAACATCCTCAGCAATATATACGAGCAAATCATAATTTAAGGCCTTGAAGATCATAGTTCAAGTTGCTAATTATGGTCTGTTTGGTATGACGGAAGAAAAAAGGTAAGAAAGAAAACTTGTTTAATTTAATGGTTGTTATCTATAGTCGCAAAGCTACTTTGTAGCTTAATCCTTGAATTAAAATTATTTCTTCCTCTCTACCAAATGAACCCTGATGATATTTTTCAAGTAATTATTGAAGTTTCGAGGATTTAAACTCGGTCATTATCGAAATCGATGTTTAAGAGGTATGCCAACTTAACTTATATAATCATTTTACTCACAAAAAATGTGTGTATTATATGTATCAGCCAACTATTGTTACTTCAATTAAGGGTCTCGGACAATGGCAAATTAAGGTCAAAGAGGGGAGAAAATTGTGGTGAAACTCATTTCAGAGCCACATATAAAACAAGTGCATCCAAACGTTTGGTCTCAATCTTTATCAGCTGCAGTATATATAGCCAATAAAAATGGCATTTATCAGTACAAATGATGTGATAGAACTCTGTAAGGGCGATCCCACCGTCTTCAACTTCATTTCTTTTGTTTGCTTTAATATATCTTTTATTTTCCTTAAATATATATCTATATATATATGTATATCTTTTATTTTGTACTTGTACAATTAAAACTTACAATGAGTAGTTGTGGTAGTGGAATAAAGGTAGTTAAGTATTGTGAATAAATAAATAAATAAATAAATAAATAAATAAAGAAGATTAACGAATGTTACCTATCTTATCAAGATTGCAAGGTTCGAACCCTCTTTCATTTGTTGAACTTCCTCATGTATATGTATCGTGTACAAAAAGAAAAGAGGGAAAAAAAATTCCTATTTTGAACTTAATAAGTAATAATTTGCTAATAATTAGCTTGATAGCAAAGTGGTAAATATTCCCATGTTGGCTTCAGCCCTTCACTTTTTTTTTTTTAACTAAGCTATTATCAGACTTTTGACTTAAAACCAATATTTTCCGACCAGGAACGTTAAAAGTAAAACTTTTCTAATAAATTAATGTGCTTTTAGGGGATGCCCATGTTGGCCTTCTTTACAACAAACACAGCCTTGGAGTTTGTGTTCTGCCTGTAGGTTAAAGTTAATTTCTTCACAATTTGGTAAAGAAAGATGTCATCCTAGCTTGTACTGGTTTAGTGTTTGTCATTCCAGGTCACAAGTGACAAAAAGTCAGTGCTTAGAAAACTTGTCGGTAACCTTACCTTGGCCTTCCACCTTGTTAATTAGCTTGAATGAGTTCTCTGTTGTCTTATGGGTGTTTGATTAAAGATAATTTGAAATTATATTGAAAATTTTATTATCATCTCAATAACCGGTAATTTAAAATGACTGAGAATTAGTATATTTTTTGTTTGATTATCATAATGAAAATTTTAAATGACTTTGTTTGGTGATTATCATAATAGGAATTTTAAATGACTTTATTTGGTTTGAAGAGATATGATATTTCAAAATGAGTTTCTTTACTAAATCACATTTTTTGTTTTAATTATATGATAATATTTTATTGTAATTTAAAACATATATCAATATTAATACAAAATAATTTTAATTGAAATGAAATAAATCAAAAAATAATTAATTATTTCAAAATAATATATTTTTGTGACAAAACTAATAGCTTTTTTAAAATAATGTAAGTGTAAAGAGATAAAAATATGCCTAAACTTTCATCTATTAGACAGAATTAGATAAATAATACAAAGATAAAAGGGTATTGTTGTCTAAAACCTTAGTTTCATAAGGGCATAAAAGATATAAAAGTTAAATAATCTTGGTAATTTTAAAATACTTAAGAAATAATTGGTAATTGAATTCCCACTTCAATAACCAATTTCTTTCATCATATGATAATATAGAATTACCAAAGTAATATAAAATTTCCAAAATAAAGACAACCAAATATAGACATTTAATATTACCAATAGCCAATTTCTAACAGGCCGTTTGATTCGCGTCTATCTAAAAATATAGTCGGTTATCTGATGGTAATCTGAAAATATTACTACGTTTGGTTACTATTCACATGAATATGTACTGCACATCTAAGATTACCACATATAACCAGATTACTATGAATGTGGCAATCCAGATTGCCATTGCCATCGGGAGAGGTGGCTATCTAAGATTACCACATTCATAGTAATCTAAATTAAATTTTTTTACCAAAATACCCTTATTTTGAAAATATTTGGACATGAATAACCTTATAAAAGACTAAATTCAATAATCATATTATGAAAAATTAAATAAATAAATTAATTAAAAAATAAAATTAATTAATTACTTTTTTCATTAATTAATTAATTATTTATTTCATTTAATTATTTAATCTGATTTAATTAGTTAATTATTTTTATTAATTAATTAATTAATTAATTGTCTTTATCATTTACTTTTTTATTAATTATTTAATTACTTGTTTTTATTATTTAATTAATTATATACTTTTTTTATTATTTAATTAATTATATAATTAATCATTTCATTTTAATATTTAATCTAATTTATTTAAATAATTATTTAATTAAATTAAAAATAATAAAAACAATTAAATAAAATAATTAAATGAAATAATTAATTTAATAATAAAAACAAGTAATTAACTAAGTTTATTTTTTTATTTAATCTAATTTAATTAATTAGTTGGTTTTTTTATGATTTAATTAATAATTTAATTAATTATTTCATTTAATTATTTAATCTAATTTAATCTAATTTAATTTAATTAATTTAATTAATTTAATTAATTGTTTTTTTATTATTTAATTTTTGATTAATTAATTAATTAATTACTTGCTTTTGTTATTTAATTAATTCTTAAATTAATTATTTCATTTAATTATTTAATGTAATTATTCAATTTAATTTAATGTTTTAATTTAATTTAATTTCTAATTAATTAATTAATCAATAAAAAATAATTAAATTAGATTAAATAATAAAATGAAATCATTAATTAATTAATTGAATGAAATTATTAAACTAATAATTAATTAACTAATAAAAACAATTAGTTAATTTATTAATCAAAATAATTGAATTATTATAGTGAGGTTATTTTTGAAATTTCATTATTATAGACCGTGGAGTTCAGCTATGTGCTATAACGAATCAAACAAGGGAAAAAAATCCTGGTAATATTAGTTTTGAACCAAACATGACAAAAAGAAATTGACATGAGATATCAGGTAATACTACATAATAAGTGATATATCCGACTATATCACTTTACTTGATAAAATTTCATAACTGCGAACAAAACGGCCCGTAAGGTAATTTGAAATTGCCTCAAGACTATTCATATGGTAATATAGAATTGCCAAGGTAATTTGGAATTCCTAAAGTAAAGAAACCAAACATGGCTATTTGATATTACTAACGATCAATTACTGGAAGAATTTCCAATTCCCACAATCCAAACACCCCTAAGGGGCCGTTTGGCTAGATAACCTCGGTTATCTGGTCTTTGTTATCTTATATGCCCTTGTTTGGTTTGAGGTAATGAGATAACCAAGGTTATCAGGTTATCTGATATAACCTCAAAATCAGGTTATCTGATAACCTCCAAGTTCTTAGGTATTCTGAGATAACCAAGTTATCTTAAATTTTTTCCTAGTTTGCCCTCACTATTTTATTCCTTTGGACCACAATAACCCAATATAATTGGTGAATTACAACATTCTTTTTAAATATTTTTTTAAGAAGCATATTATTAAACTTAACTTATATAATTATTAAACTATTTAAATATATTTTAACTAAAAAAACTATTTAAATATATGTTAGTTCAATTAAACTAGAAACATAATTTTTTTGTCATAAATAAATATAATTAAACTTAACTCATATAATCATTAAAATATTATTAATTATATAATTTGTGCATATGACTTATCCAATTAATTTTTTCACAAGACTCAAGTATAAAACATATTTTTTTTCCTTATGTAAATTAGGCATAATTTAATTTAATGAAACAAATAAATATTATTTTGTTAAGTTCAATGAAGATAAACTTGTTTTGTTAATCATATATAATTGTTGAAATAAAAAACTTGAAAAATATAGGATACATAGTATAAAAAAGAAATAAACTGCAAGTCTTTTAAGTGATGACATAATAGTAAAATATCAATTACATAACCCCTAACCAAACAGATTAATCTAACATTGACAAATGTTGAACCAAACACAATTTGGTAATCTTTCAGGTCATATGTATAGGTTATCTTCGATGGAACTAATCACATAACCAAGGTTATCTCAGATTACCCGAACCAAACACCCCCTAAGGGTTTTTCATATGGATGAATTTCTTTTTGTTTCTTCCTTTTTTTTTTCTTGGTACATATAATTGAGCATTGAAGGTTTTGTTACAATAATACAATGTATATGCTTGAATTTCAAAATTTTAATAATAGGAGCATATTTTGTCATAGAACTATAGAAGAAATAAAATCACCGTCACAATCGTTATGAAAATATAGTTGAAAATTTGTTTGCTTTGTCCTAGAATACGTCTTTTCTTTTCTAAGTGGGTACGTGGAGAGGTGTTCCGACGCCAATCTTTATTCATTTCTTTCTTTGATTGGAATTATATTCCTCAAGGGATCCAAAAGTTTGACCAAATCACAAACTACAAATTAGGCAAAATCGTAAGAAGTAAGAACTTGTATTCCTTGGAATGTCTCCACATGCATACGTCTTGAGATCCAAGATTGAGTTCATCCGAGCGCTAGGACTTGGGCTGGCCCAAAGCCACTACGCTCAAAAAACTGTGTTTCAACTTTAACAAACATGAATCGACAATGGAGTATGGACTATGGGCTGATCATGGTACACACTAAAAAGCAGAGCAATGATTTATGCCTTCAATGGGGTCGAAACTCACGAAAGCACAAAGTCAACATAAGTTGAAAAAATATCAGCAAACCTGATACAATTAATTCATTCTGAAAGCACTAGCACAAGATATTATTAGGTAAATTGGGTGTATCACGTCATCTATAGATCCGATGAATGAAGTTGTAATAACTCAAGGATTTTGATACAATTACTAAAATCTTACTACAATTATAGCCTAAATTTAAAGATTTACCCTTTAAATTCTCTTTTTTTGTTACGTGAGACTAAACATTTGTCAAATTAGTGCCTTAATTTTAAAATTTTTTTTGAATTGACACAAATTTATTGGTCAAGCCTATCAATGACGTGATACACCCGACCTACCTAATAGTTTCTCCTCTAGCACAGTCTCGGCCGGAAACTAAACGTGAATGCAATAATGGCCTTGGAAATCGGCTGGAAACAACAAAGTCAAACAGTGATGCGCACATATACCAGCCGAAACAGGTCTCTGTTATTGGCATTAACTGTGGGAAGGATCAAGGCAGGTGCATACTTCCCATGTTCTAGAGTTTTGCTTCAGCTAATTGTTAGGATTTTCAAACACTGGCCTGTACCGATATAAGCATTTATGAATTGATGGTTACTACTCATTACAAGATAGTTTTCTTCAATTCCCTTCCAATATTGGAGCCTCTGTTCGCAACTGAAAAGCATTTTCCACTAACTAGAAGTCCTTAAACATCTTAATACAGAACTAGTTATCAGCAGTCCGATTGTAGAGAGTCTTGACTATCAGTTGATCAAGCAGTCTAATTGTGGTGATGGTGGTATTAGACTTACCTTTTCAATAATAGCAGTAGTCATACTCAAACAGCAGGTAGACTTTGAATTGCAGCAGTGTCTCTGTGATTCTACTTGCAAAAGAGCAGCAAGATAATCCATCTACCGCAATCTTATTATTCACACAAACACAAGCCACATGATTATAACGATGTACCTTTGCAACTCAACTAGGTTAACAACAAATACAATAATCATTCTTACAGCCAAATAACAATTATCCATGTCGTCTGGCGAGGATGATGCAGGTTTGCTAAAATTGAGGTATAGTATTTCATCAGTCTAATTTTCAATAGCAATGAAGATGGAAACATTGCACTGGTAGTATTCTGTTAAAAAGAGGTTTAAAGGTCTTGCTGCATAAGCCTAACTTGAAACATAAATTACTTGTGTTTGGAGAGAAACTGTGATTAAACCAACAAACATGCACCCTGATTTTCACTAGGAGAGAGCTGCAACTGAAACTATACATGATATTGTCAAGTCTGGAAGGCTAAAATATAAAAGCCTTACATTAGATCAAGGATCTCTTAGTATATCATACAGCCTCAACGAAATCAAAGTATTAAATATCACATAGTATTATACTCTAGATATCTCAGCTAATCCAATTCTTCTATGTCCTGTAATCTTCTAGTTAAATTATTCTATCTTGTGCTATTTTTGAGTTTGAAAATCGGTTTCAGAATCGATTCCTCCCATCTAATACTGCGACCACCTTTTGAGCCTTCTTTATCGCTCTGAGTGTTTTCAGCATCAATAGTATTTATTTCTGATTTAGATGCACCTTCATTTATTTGGGGGCTTTTAGTGATCTTAATTTGATGGTTCAAACTTGAGGTGGTTTCTTGATGTAAAATATCCTTTGGCTGACCATCTCTGGACTTAGCTAATGTGAATTCTACAAGATCATTGCCACCTTCAGGGACACCATTCTCATCATGAAAGCCATGTGATCCATTTGCAACTTCATTCAGGACAAGAATAGTGGTATTCTCAGCACCATTGACCTGCTTGGTTATCTCCTTTCCTCTAAGGTCTTTATCACCATTCTCTTCATGTGAACCTGTTTCTTTATCTTTTCCTTGTTTAAGAGCATCATTACTTATTCCCTCATCTCTTTGCAGCTCTTTAGTCTGTCTTTGCGAGTCCTTGTCATCTCCTAGCTGAACAAGAGTATTAAAACCACTCTTCTGCCTTCTTTCATCAGAACTAATTTGCCTTTTCTGATCTTTCTCATACCCTCCTCTATCAAGGTTGGCAACAATTCTCTTAGAATTTTCCAGTCCTCGGGAATTATCTTCACTAAAAACTTCATTATCTTTGTCTCTCATTTCGATTTCAATACCTTCAGAATTTGTTGACAGATCATATTGTCTTTCCGGCTCCATTTTCTTCTCCCCTGCATCAGCCTTGACATGCCCAAATATGTCTTCACTTCCCTTGTCCAAAGATTCATTTACCGCCTTCTCATCAACATTTCTATCCAACTCATCGTCTCCACCACCGCTATCTTTCTGTTTGCCTTCCGCTTCAAGATTTACATCTTTTGAGTCAGACATGTACATACTTGTATCTTTCAACACCACATCCCCTTTGCGCCCCAAAATCATAACACTGTTTCCTTTACCGAACTCAGCCTGTAAACTCCTATCAGCCTTTGAGTAATTTGAATGCTTGATTTGGTACAACAACCAGATACAAAAAACTAAAACCAACATAAACTGAAATCCCCACTTGACATGAAACCCTCTGGGTCTCTGGTTCCGGCCAGTGGGCTGGAAATACATCACAATCTGTACACTATTTGAAAATTCACAACAAAAATGAGAAATGAAATTCCAGTTACAGATCAATATGAAATATATACAGAAATTTCTAAAGCAAAACAACTTGGAATGCTATTCAAAGCACAAATTAGTTTCAAACATGCACTGTCAATGATTATAGCAGAATCTAAGTCAACGACTAAAGATATAGAATGTCCTCATATTATCTTTGGGAACTACTTCAAAGTTCCATATCAATCATAAGAAACAAATCAATACAAATAGGTGAACCGGTTGGCATTCAAACAAATCTACTTTTCAGCTTCCCAACATATCAAGTACGGGAATCGTAGCTCAAATGTCATGGATATAAAGATAACAACAATTACAAACATATTCATGAATCAACAGAATTGCTTTGCAATGATAAGGCGAAATCTTTTTCAAGAATTATAGAATTTACACATGAATAAGCTAAGATCATAATCAAACTAAAAGATACCAGATAGCTTCCAATCCAAGAAAGTGAAAAAAAAAAAATCTGTTCTTTATTCATTTTTCTTGTTTTCTTGCGTATAGAGTGACTATTGATTGCATTGAGAAAAATAAAAATAAAAATGTCGTTTTTATGACGAAATTTAAGTTCAACTAAAAGGCTGAATCAAATCAAAGGATTCAATAATGTAGGGCGTTTTCGCTTTCTGGGTCCCATTTACACTAATATTTGAACTAACAAAAATCACAGTTCAAAATTTTCTCAGCAGCCAAGCAAGACTTAAGACTTTAAGAGTTCCTAATTTCAAAGTCTGCAATTCCCTCCAATTATTTTCTAGACTAAACAAATTAATAAGCACACAAGACGATCACGAATCTAATCGGGAAAAAAAAAAGGAAGAAATTAAGTACCTTTCTCAGTAATTTTCTATGATTGAAGCTCTTGATTTTCCGTTTTTCCTTTTTCTTTTTCTTTTCCATGTTTGGGGAAAACGGGGCAGTTCAAGACCAAAGTCGGCGGGTTATTGAGGACATAATCTCTAAAATACCCTTCTCCGACCACCAAAGAGATGTCAGCTCAATGGAAATTTTCTTAAAATTGAAGGGTATTTTAGGTAACTTGTCGACTATTCCCGTCGGTGCTGCCTTTTTGAAATGTTAGCTTTCTCCTCAGGTGACGCAGAATAAAAGCGAAATATGCGGCCAATAACTAGCTGCCACGAGAAATTATTATGTAGTCGAGTATATTATATCATTTATAGAATTGACTAATAAATTTATGTTAATTAAAAAAGTTTTTAAAATTAAGGTATTAATTTGACAAAGAATTTAACCTCACGTTACAAATAAAGGGAATTTAAAGGGTAAGTTCTTAAATTTAGATTATAATTGTAGTAAAATTTTCATAATTGTATCAAAATCCTTAAGTTTTTATAACTTTATTAGTCAGATCTATAGATGATGTGATACACTCGACCTACTTAATAATTTCTCTATTACCAAATTCAACTACTTATTAGGAGAAAAGAAAAAGATCATCGATTATATTATGGTGGATTAATTATTGATCCCAATTCAAGCAGAAGCCTTAAAATTTTATTTTTTTATAATGGAATTATATACCTAAACTCCATTTGCAATTATTTTAAAGACAATTAATCAAAGAACAAGAATTAAAGAATCGCACACAAAAAAAGAAGAAGAAAGAATTAAGGAATCAACCAACAAAGAATAAGAGAAAAAAAATATAAGTAATCAGTCAATCAATTTATATGATGTTTTCTATTTTATAATTTATTGTATTACCTTATTTGTGAGAAGGCTCTCCACTGTAAATAAAAAAGTCACTCCACCCTCATTTCTCATACTGATGACAATATGGGTGGGTTGTGCTGGCCTATCAAAAAATATGGATCGTGTCATGTTAGTCTCTTTATTTTAATGGTTAAACCAAATATAATCTGTAATTTATGATCCATATGGATCGTGCCATGCCGGTATATGGGATAATAATGAGCTGAATCAAGTAAACATATGGACCAATGATTTTTATTAAAAAAATTAATTTTGTTAGTTTCTTTATTTTATTTCATTATATATTTTTAATATTAATTAATAAATTGGAATAAGAATGAAAAAATTTAACAAAAACAATAATTTTATAATATAATTTCATAAAAATTAAACATTAATTTAATAATTTATACTAATTTTTTCCTTAATTTTACCACCATAATTTTAATTTTGTTCATTTAAAAATAAAAACGAATAATCATATAATTGATCTATTTATATAATTCAAAATTTATATTAAATATGACTCGACCCAAATAAACATGTAAGTTGTATCATGCTATGCTATTTTTATGGGCCGTATCGTGTTAGCCCATGAGCTACCAAAAGATTACCCAACTTGTTCATGACTACAGGACCGTGCTGACACAATCCACTAAAAAAATAATATGAGACTTGCTAGCACGACCCATTTGAGTTGGATCGCATTGGGCTCCGTGTTGCCCGTCCATTTTACTATCTCTAATTTCTCATCACATTCATAATTAATCAATAGTTGTACTCTTTCTTTTTCTTTAAATAATAAAATTCTCTCAAGTTCTCTTACTTATTTTCTTGTTCTTTGTTCTTATTGTTCTTGATGTTCTACGTTAGTTTTTATAACATTTTAAAGTTTTTAACATTTTTACTTTTCTCTTTGGAACGTCAAAATCTCAAAATAATCTAATCTTAGGATCTTATTGATTTTTGAAGATGTCATTCATTCAATCATGATCACTGTCGCAACGTTTCCGAGGACGACGTGATTGGGACAAAAATACAAGAGTCGCCACTAACCTCTTTTGTTTAGGTGGGTTAGCCATCTTTTTAGGAATCTATCTAACCCGACATTGGCCGTGAAATGGCATATCAAGCTAGATAGGTCTCGGTCTACGGAACCGGAGATTGGGTTCAGGAGTACAGTTACGTATGGGGAAGGATTAGCACCCCCACAACGCCCGTCAAAAGACGATACCGATCAATTAAACATTAATTAGGCCTTAATAATGGGTTTTCAATTTTCTTTAACATTGGAATTTGATTTTTTAGTCTTTTAAGAAGAATAATTACTAAAGAAATTACCATCACAATTCTTTTAGCAATTATATTTATTGATGATTAAAATAAAAAAAAACACACACACACATTCTTTTTATTTTTGAATTTGAACGGATAATTAAAAGATATTTTTTTTTATTTTCTTGGACACGTTTTTTGACTTACCAATGAATAATTATTAGGAATAATTGCCATCACAATTTCTTAATAACCATTCTTTATTTAATTAATCTTTTTTTAGATTTTTTTAATCATATTTTAAAGTTACCATTGAATAATTATTAAAGAAATTGCCATCACAATCTCCATAATAACTATCCATTATTTAATTAATATTTTTTTTTAGGATTTTCATGAGCATAAATTAAATGATGCATAGGTATAAATAATGCAAATGTGCCTAAATCTAAGATGACATAAAAAATAATTGGACCTAAAAATCTAAATAAATATCACACCTAGAAACAATAAAATAATTTAAAAAAAATGAATCCACGGCCAAATCATGTGATTTTCTAATCACTTTTATCATGAAACAAAAAGCCTAAATGATGACCAAACTTAATTCTGTATTCCACGGTCCAAGTAAAAATGATGGTGAAAGGATTTATGAATCAAGCGACTATTATAGCCGAAAAATGATCATCCAGCCCACAAATAATATAGCCCATCAGCATGCAAACCCAAACAAACTATTCAACAATAACCAAAACCCAAAACAAAGCAACCCAATATCAAGATTTACATACATTCATACGAGATAGCCCAATGGAAACAACAATCCAATAACAAAAAAACATTTCATGGTCCAACGAAACTTAGTCCAACAGCAAGTAATTTAACACAAACCGTTTCTGTAAAAAAAAAATTACTACCTCAAAACGGCACCAATAATAATGAGTTTGGACTTTTAGTTCCTTTTTAACCCTATTTCGTCTTCTTCCTTATATACTTTCCATAGCCGCCACTGTGCTTCTTCCTCTTCTGAAAACCTGAGCCAATATCTTTACTTCCACCTTGCCAGAACTGAGGAATTAACAGTCGCTTTTTTCAACTTCAACCGTTTCTCCTTCTCTTTTCCTCCTTAAAACCCAAAAGCTTATCCTGTGCTTTTCTCGCTTGGGAAGTGATTAGGGATATTCACTGATTTCTTGTTTGCTTTGAGAGGAGGTGATAGAAAAGGGGAAGTGGTTTTGAAGATGGCAGGAGGAATTGACGGCGAAGAAGGCAGACAACAAAGACAAAGGTAATTTTTCTTTGTGCTTTTCAAAGAGACACAGCTCTTGATTTGTGTTGTTTTTTTTTTATTTAATTTGGAGAAAAAGAACAGTTTTTTCAAAACCAAATGGGCTCAGGAAATAGAAACTGGAAATGAAAATGATGATGGGTGATGATAAGGAAAGCTGTGATTGTTGGGCCTTTGGTATGTGATGAACAACGGTCTTTTAACCTTGGTAGTGACTGTTTGATCAAAGAAGAGGGAGGGTGAGCTCTTCTTTTTTTATTTCATTTTGTTGTTTTTAAAGAAAATGATGGATTTTGAACATGGAAGGGTTAAGAAATTGAAACTGGATATGGAAGAATGGAAGGGGACTTTTTTTCTTTCTTTTTTTTCAATGGCCTCTCTCTCACTCTTTCTTTGTCTAATTTCTAAAAAAAAAGACCGAAAGCAAGAACCTTAAAAATTTGTTCAAAATGGGATTCGGCCTCCTTTCTTTTCTTCAGCCGCCCCCTTTTTATCTCAAGCCTTTGCAACAACAGCCACATGCTCCTAATCTTGCCGAAAAGAAAAAAACAAAATGGGGACCTCCTCTACTTTTTTTTTAACCACTAGTCTTCTCTTCCGAATAGTCTCTTTCTCTACTTTTTTTTTTAAAAAAGCCACAATTGTCTTCATCCTCCGAATGGTCTCTTTCTCTACTTTTTTTTTTCAACCACTCTTGTCTTCATCCTCCCAAATGATGTAGAGTTATGCGTTTCAAACACCCCTGACCCCTTTGTTTTCTTTAGCCGTCCCCTTCTTTACGTTTTTTTCTTCGCTTGGTCCCCCTCTTTACATTTTTTTCTTTGCTTGGCCCCCCTTTGTCTCCTTTTTTTTTTCTCCATTGACTCTGACTCCCTTTTCCATCTCATTTCCCCTCAAAGAGACTCCTAAATTAAAAAAAAAACCAAGTTTGAATGTGAACCCTAGTTTTTTTATTAGGATGTCGGCTCCCTACTCCTCACTCTCTCATATTGCCGGCATTTTTTTCTTCAACTAGCTCCTAGGGTCCCCCATTCTACATTTTTTCTTTGGTTCCTTTTTTGACTTTCTTTGCCTCCTTTTTTGACTTTTTGATTTTCTTTCTTTTTTTTTTTGGCTGTTTGATGTTTTGCCATGATGCAAATAAGGTGGAAGAATGAGCAACACGTGATGATTAAATTGGAAGCACAAGGAGAACAAGTGAGAGTGTGAGAACGAGAAGAGTAAGGCAAAATTTGAGGAGAATAGAAACCACCAAATTTCATTCTCCTATCTATTTTTGTGGTTTTAATTTTTAGATTTTTTTTATTTTTAACTTTCTAATTTTTTTATTTTGTATTTTTATGAGAACATAAATAAAAACAATTTCCTTTCTTATAATTACTGTCTAATTCAATTTCATTCTCAACTTAAAAAATCAACATCGATTAACTTCCAATTGAATTAGAAGTTAGAACAAAATTGGACTAAAAAAAAAAGAAGTTAGACTTTGGTATTTTAAGCCAAAAATTGGTGTCTACAGCTGCCCCTCTTGGAGCGTTTTCTAAGGAACTTGAAGTTTTGCATCAAGATAATTAGGAAATGATCCAACACGTAGACACCATATTTTATTAAAACTCCTAATGAACCATGACTTGGTTTCTAAATAAAATAAGTGCCGAGATCCGGCCATTAACTGAAACGAGAGCCATGATTCGGTCTCCCAAAGAACTAAATAAACTGTGTGAATCCTACATTAGGTTTCAAAATGAATCAAGAGCCATGGTTTGGTCTATGAAATAAGTGCCGTAATTCGATCACCAACTGCAACGAGAGCCGTGATTCGGTCTCCCAAAAAAAACTAAATAAACTGTGAGAACCTAAACTAGGTCTCAAAATGAAACAAATGAAATGAGTGCTGTGATTCGGTCACCAACTGCAACGAGAGCCGTGATTCGGTCTCCCAAAAAACTAAATAAACTGTGAGAACCAAAACTAGATCTCGAAATGAAACAAATGAAATGAGTGCCGTGATTCGGTCACCAACTGAAACGAGAGCCGTGATTCGGTCTCCCAATGAACTAAATAAACTGTGAGAACCAAAACTAGATCTCGAAATGAAACAAATAAAATGAGTGCCGTGATTCGGTCATCAACTGAAACGAGAGCCGTGATTCGGTCTCCCAATGAACTAAATAAACTGTGAGAACCAAAACTAGATCTCGAAATGAAACAAATGAAATGAGTGCCGTGATTCCGTCACCAACTGAAACGAGAGCCGTGATTCGGTTTCCCAATGAACTAAATAAACTGTGAGAACCAAAACTAGATCTCGAAATGAAACAAATGAAATGAGTGCCGTGATTCGGTCACCAACTGAAACGAGAGCCGTGATTCGGTCTCCCAATGAACTAAATAAACTGTGAGAACCAAAACTAGATCTCGAAATGAAACAAATGAAATGAGTGCCGTGATTCCGTCACCAACTGCAACGAGAGCCGTGATTCGGTCTCCCAAAGAACTAAATAAACTGTGAGAACCTAAACTAGGTCTCAAAATGAAACAAATGAAATAAGTGCCATGATTCGGTCACCAACTGCAACGAGAGCCGTGATTCGGTCTCCCAATGAACTAAACAAATTGTGAGAACCTAAACTAGGTCTCAAAATGAAACAAATGAAATGAGTGCCGTGATTCGGTCTCTCAACAAACTAACTTGATTTTGCAAATATCTCGTAGAAGGACACATGGCTTGAAAAGATGCTATGAAAGGGAAGATGAAATGTGAAGATCCTTTGGAAGGGCACATGACTTGAAAAGATCATATGGAAGGGAAGATGCAATGTAAAGATCCCATGGAAAGACAAATGATTAAATGAAGGCCCAGGACAGGGCAAATGATTAAATGAAGGCTCAGGACAGGGCAAATGATTAAATGAAGGCCCAGGACAGGGCAAATGATTAAATGAAGGCCCAGGACAGGGCAAATGATTAAAATGAAGGCCCAGGATAGGGCAAATGATTAAAATGAAGGCCCAGAACAGGGCAAATGATTAAAATGAAGGCCCAGGACAGGGTAAATGATTAAAATGAAGGCCTAGGACAGGGCAAATGATTAAATGAAGGCTCAGGACAGGACAAATGATTAAATGAAGGCTCAGGACAGGGCAAATAATTAAATGAAGGCCCAGGACAGGGCAAATGATTAAATGAAGGCCCAGGACAAGGCAAATGATTAAATGAAGGCCCAGGACAGGGCAAATGATTAAATGAAGGCCCAGGACAGGGCAAATGATTAAATGAAGGCCCAGGACAGGGCAAATGATTAAATGAAGAACCAGGACAGGGTAAATGATTAAATGAAGGCCCAGGACAGGGCAAACGATTTAAAATGAATGCCCATGACAGGGCAAACGATTAAATGAAAGCCCAGGACAGGGCAAATGATTAAAATGAAGGCCCAAGACAGGGCAAATGATTAAATGAAAGAAGGATGGCTGAATGATGATGAATAGACCACACTGCGATGATATGGTGCCAATTTGACTGGGCTTACTTATTGCCAGCTATATTGGGCTTAAACACATGCCGTGCCAACCTGATTGGGCTTACTTATGGTGATTGCAATTTCAACTCCTTCAAGAGTGTATCATTCCTAATTCATTCTTCTCATGCCCCAAATTATCTTGTTTTTATCAATCCTCTTTCCTAGGAAAACATCATGAATTGTCAATGTATGCAAGCATGATACGATGTATATGGATGCATGTATGTCCAGTTTAATTTTGAAATCAAAAAAGAGAATGATACTCATTGAACTTCCCTGATCTTGGTGCTTGCCCCAACATTTAGTTTTCTGAAATCTGCTTTTAGTGGTGATCTTGATTTCATTTGGCATCTTCATTCCTTCACTCACATTCTACATTTTTGTTCTTTCATTCCTGAAGTAAAAATTATTAAAGGATCAGTATTCATGTGTGTCAAGTCAAATTTCAATTTCATATATGAATCAATGAATTTGTTGATGGTTCAAAAATTGCCCCATACTTGAGCATTCTTTGTTTGTGAAAAGATTTTGGACTATTTAATGCACAAAGCGTACAAATATCTTTTATTCATCATGAAATTTGGATCTCTTGAAAGTTGGTGGCTACTATCCAAAATGTGCTTGTAGGTGAACAGGCAATGTTTGGTTCCCAAGTGCATTTCAATAAGGTTTTCAACCATTCGGCTTCTTTTGGTAAGTTCATAAATGCTCGTCATCGTCTCATCAGAAAGGGGATATCAAAATATCTTCATCTGGATTTCGATTGAATTTCTTTTGAAAATCAAATCTTTTCATTTTTTCAAAAAAAAACTTGATTTGAAAATAAGACCAAATTGACACTTGCTTAATCTCTCAATATGACAATCTTGATATGAGTTAAAACTAGCCATGAAAGGCTCAAGATTTTGGAAGTTTGGTATCAAAGAGAAAATGATCCAATGTTTCAGCATGGAGATCTAATGAAATACACCACTTTGATGGGTTTGTCAATTTCAGAAGCCTGAAGTGGGCACCTATTGCTAATTTTGAAGCTCTCTTTATTGTTTTCATCGTGGGTGATTTCATGAATTCTCATTTCTGCTCTAGATTGCCCTTTCGGGTTTTCACCCTAAAGCCATATAATTTCTTTTTTTCTTTTTTTTTCTTTTTTTCATTTTCCCCTTTTTCCTTCATTGACTGTCTCACCATACATATAAGAACTCAAAATTCATCTAAACAATCTTTTGAGAAAATTGGTTTAGTGTTAAAGGCCTATTTTTTCAAGGAAGTGCTTTACAATTTAGGTATCCATACTTGATCCAAATGGACTTTTCAAGGCACATAATGTAGGCCATGGTCAAAGGTTCCAAAAGAAATGATAACATGACCAAAATAGTGTTTCAGGATAATTGAATCAAGGATCACTTTAGACCAAATAAAGAACTCATTTTTTTTGTGCTTGACTTTTCATTTGCCTCTATCCCATTCTTATTCTCATTTCAATTTGTCAATTTTTTTCTTTCTTCTTCTTCGATGCTTATTTTTTATTTGATTTCTGCTTCTTCTCTTTTTTTTTTTGACAAAATAAGTTCAAGGCTCTTCTTCAAATTTGTCTTATCAAGCATTTCTTCACCATTTTGGGGTGTCATTTCTTTAGCTCGGATGCAAGAATTCTTTCATTGAACTCTTTCTTTGCATTTGCCCCCAGTGTGAGGGGTTATCCTTGATTGGGGTAATAAGAAAGAAAATTCGTTTGGCTCAAAGGGGACAACAATGGATAATTTTCTCAAAGTGAAGAGAATATGAAAGATGGCCATTTGTCTTCTCAAGTATGGTTACCTTCACTGAAAAGTAATTCCTTGGGAAAAAGTGACTTCAAATTAATGATTTCGTTGAAAACTTTTGAAAACCTTATTCGGAATCCTAATAAATGTCTCATGTGCATGATGATGCAGTCAAATGTCTTTTTATTCTTCTTCTCTCTTTTTTATTTCAAATGAGAATTTCATGAAAAATGTTGTCTTCCACCCCTTCCAAACAACAATTAAGGTGGTGAGTTTAAGCAATCTTGGACAAAAACTATCTCAATAGCAAAGGTGACAAGGTTTTTATGAAAAATGTGTCAGGACCTTACAAAGTGAATTTGGTCTTTTTGATCTTTTTGCCCCATGAATGGGTGAAGATGTTGGCAAAAAGATTGCTCCTTTTAGTCAATAAGAGGAATGAGAAGCAAGGTTCCGTGTTAAATTCAAGAGCATGAGTTTATTTTGAGTTAATAAGAGAAACAAGAAGCAAAAATCTAAGTGGGATTCAAAGATCATAGGTTTATTTGGAGACAAGGAAGAATGGATTCAAAATTTTAGCATAGTTTTAACACATATCAACATGTCAAACTTTAAAGTTTAAGCAAGCATTTCCTTAATCTTTTTTTTCAAACCATACAAAAAAACAATTTTGTTTACCGTACCCAGATGAAGAATATTGATTCTGTCGGGCGAATTTTCAAGGTTTATGTCCCATCCTTGTTTTGGGTTTCAATTCTTGTGGCTTCATTTGAATGACAAGGAATGGCAAGAAAAATGGTCTGAAGGACTCGCTAAGAACTATTTTCGATAATAACCACCAGCTTTTCACGAAATCCTTCTTGTTATTAAAAAAAATTTTCTTCTTTTTTTTCATTTTTTTTAATTCATCAAATGCGACCATGGAAGATTGATAACACAAATATCTTAGAAAAATGAATATTCTGAAAAGAGTTCAATATCAACAAGGATAACCAAAATCAAAGCACCATGATATGATTTTGAAAATTCAAAGCTCATCCATTTCTATTTTACACCAAAAGAAAAAAAAATTCTAAAAATTGTTACTTTCAAATGACATTATGTACAATACTGGAAAAGAAAACACTATATATAAGAGTGAAAAGGAAGAAATTGCCCCAGATTGGCATACTAGTTACTGAGTTCCACGGTCCATGAGAAGTTATCACGAAATGATGGCACCTGTTGACAAAGATGTCAATCTTTTTCTTTACTAACAAAAACTCTTGCATGCGCGTATGCATGAAATGTCATGTATGTATGGACATGTAAATTACTAATGCTATGCAATGCAGAGAATGAAATTTTATCATGAATGATGTGATGTGAAATTTCAAGATGTCATTGACAACATGTTATCAAACATGATAGAATGCAATTGAGATACTGAGATGTTGAAAAATGATTAAATGATTAAATGATAAGCCTATCATGTGTGCAACTTAAATGCGCATGACAAAACAAAAACCTCTTCTCTTTTTTTTTTCTTTTGATTTTGTTTTTCCCTCTTTTTTTTTTGCTCTTTTTTTTACTGTTCACTCTCATTTTTCTTTGCTAAATAAATAAGTCCACAAATGCCTTCCCAATGTTCTTAGGCATAAACACCGGGATTTGCCTTCAATTGTTGTTCATGAGGTATATCAGAGGAGTTTATTTGTACTCTTGCATAATTAGGCAACATGTCCTCTAATAAGCTCCCGGTCATGTTCTCTTCTAGAAGCTCATTCGGCCAAACTTGATCAGAACTTGTGTTTGCCTTTTCAAAGTCATACCACTGAATGTCCCCAGATAATCATGTGGTGTTCATATGGGCCTTGACATCAAATCACTTCAGAGTTTGTAATGGATCTAGCTTCAGTTAGAAACTGTTTACGAAAAAGTTGAGAGAGCAATTCAGTGCAAGTCAAAACTGGATCAAATTGGCTTTTCTCTTGGTAGCCCTCGTGTCGTTGCCACTTGCCATGTGTAATGGTTAAGTTAGGAACAGGTTGGATTGCTGACATTCATGTAGATAGCTGAGCAGTTGATACCATGGGAGCTGGCCTGGAAGAAAGGCTGGTTGAGACATGGGTGCAGATTGCTATCGATTACACTGACATTTGGTTTATAGCAACACAGAGATGACCGATAATGCAAGGTGTTGTGGGCGAAAAGATGATAATGGATAGGTAAATCATTAACACTTGGCAAATGGAATGATAATTATTGGTGGGCAAGGTCACTGACATTTCGAGGATGGAAGGAAGATAATTAGTGAGGCAAAGTATCAATTCTTAATCGGTAATGTGAACACTGACATTTGGTGAATGAAGAGATGGTAATTGGTGAGGCAAAGCATTGGATTGTGGACCAAGGTCTTGGAATTGCTTCATCCAAAATGAATTTCGAGCCAGAGGCAACTTCATTGGTGTGTTTTGACTATCGGGAACTTGCACATTCAAACTGATGGGAACCAATCTATCTATTTGTTCCTTCAGTTTATACGTTTCAAGTCAAAACTTCCATTGAATATTCTCAAAGGCACTTATCTGAGCTTCTATCTTTTTAACTACGCTTCGAAAGCCTTTCATTTGCTGGAGTTTCCTCACCAAATTTTCTTTCAAACATGTCCGATCACTGAAGTGACATTATTGAAGCCTTTATACCGATTTGCTTTCTCTTTATCTTTTCAAGTGACCAATTTATTTGGAAAAAATGAAAAAAAAAGGTATGTATATGAATGGAAGAATGTGTAGATATGTGATGATATGCTAATGGATGATATATACAAGATACTCTCTTAATCTGTTATATGAATGGATGCATGTGACCATACAATGGTGTCTAAACATGGAATTATGCTTTGATCTACATGTCATACAAGAGATGCATAAGAATGTAAGATGCTTTTAAGATTTGGGATCAGACAAATGCATAATGTTTCAATGATGAATAGAGGACATGATGCAAGAAAAAATGACTTTAACCGACTTATGAATGAAAAGATGAGACAACATCATGAGAAGGCGAGCTGTAATTACTAAAAATTTTGTAGTAGAAGAAAAAGACCATTCCTTTTTTTGTTCCCCCTTTTTTTTTTGCTTTTCATCATCTTCATTTTTGGATGATTTTTATTGGACAGTGTAAAAGCAGTAAAGCAGAAATATGCTATTAGGTAACCAAAGAAAGTAAAGCAAAATGCCCCTTTTTATTTTATTTAAAAAAAAAAATCAAAAGATCGAGCCCCGAGGCCCTGGGACAAGTAGTATCCCTTATCACGAACAAAACGCTTGTCCACGTTACTGTCATAACTCATACATCAAAGAGGAGAAGGGTAAAGAAGCGTTCCTTCATGTGTACCTAGTATTGTAGTCGCCTCACGGGTTCAGCTCTACCTAGGTTCTCTCACCAAAACTAGATGCTGGTTGGGCTTTGTTCCTATGAAAAGGTTCCCGAATTGCCCCCTACTAGCGGTTCGCTATCCTGTGCTAGCAAGTACAATCCGAGTGAGAGTGTTCGCTCAACTCCCGGGGACAGAGTCCTTTGGAAGCCTGTTACTATGCTCTCTTCTAAGGGTGATCTGACCATCATCGGATTATGCATGAATGCAAGAAGTGATGTGTGTGGAAGGAACTTGCAAACCTTTACCGATCACTGTGATATATCAAACATCACCAAACTCATTCACCTTTCTCTTTGCACAAGGAAAACAAATACAACAAGTCAGCAACAAACCAGTAAGATAATATAACAAGCATAACAAATAAGCGCACATAAGCATAACAAGCAAACAGATAAATCAATAGGGCGACAAGATGTTTTTTTTTTAAAAAAAAAAATCTAAAGGCGATTCCCAAAACTAAACTCCCCATAGGACTTGAATTTTTTTTCTTTTCTTCTCTTTTTCCTTTTTATGTTTTTTTTGTTTTGTTTTGTTGTGTTTTTCTCTTAAAAAAAATTTATTAAGGCCCAATTAAAATCAATTTTATCTCGGCTCGACTCTCAGACTTTGTCCCCAGTGGAGTCGCCAATCTGTCGCAACGTTTCCGAGGACGACGTGATTGGGACAAAAATACAGGAGTCGCCACTAACCTCTTTTGTTTAGGTGGGTTAGCCACCTTTTTAGGAATCTATCTAACCCGACATTGGCCGTGAAATGGCATATCAAGCTAGATAGGTCCCGGTCTACGGAACCGGAGATTGGGTTCGGGAGTACAGTTACATATGGGGAAGGATTAGCACCCCCACAATGCCCGTCAAAAGACGGTACCGATCAATTAAACATTAATTAGGCCTTAATAATGGGTTTTCAATTTTTTTTAACATTGGAATTTGATTTTTTAGTCTTTTAAGAAGAATAATTACTAAAGAAATTACCATCACAATTCTTTTAGCAATTATATTTATTGATGATTAAAATAAAAAAAAAAACACACACACACATTTTTTTATTTTTGAATTTGAAGGGATAATTAAAAGATTTTTTTTTTATTTTCTTGGACACGTTTTTTGACTTACCAATGAATAATTATTAGGAATAATTGCCATCACAATTTCCTAATAACCATTCTTTATTTAATTAATCTTTTTTTGGATTTTTTTAATCATATTTTAAAGTTACCATTGAATAATTATTAAAGAAATTGTCATCACAATCTCCATAATAACTATCCATTATTTAATTAACATTTTTTTTTAGGATTTTCATGAGCATAAATTAAATGATGCATAGGTATAAATAATGCAAATGTGCCTAAATCTAAGATGACATAAAAAATAATTGGACCTAAAAATCTAAATAAATATCACACCTAGAAACAATAAAATAAT
The DNA here is from genome assembly GCA_030664755.1 of Microcos paniculata. Lineage (NCBI taxonomy): Eukaryota > Viridiplantae > Streptophyta > Magnoliopsida > Malvales > Malvaceae > Microcos > Microcos paniculata. The sequence continues at coordinate 2,361,451 of CP131459.1, read as the reverse complement.
TTAAAAAAAATGAATCCACGGCCAAATCATGTGATTTTCTAATCACTTTTATCATGAAACAAAAAGCCTAAATGATGACCAAACTTAATTCTGTATTCCACGGTCCAAGTAAAAATGATGGTGAAAGGATTTATGAATCAAGTGACTATTATAGCCGAAAAATGATCACCCAGCCCACAAATAATATAGCCCATCAGCATGCAAACCCAAACAAACTATTCAACAATAACCAAAACCCAAAACAAAGCAACCCAATATCAAGATTTACATACATTCATACGAGATAGCCCAATGGAAACAACAATCCAATAACAAAAAAACATTTCATGGTCCAACGAAACTTAGTCCAACAGCAAGTAATTTAACACAAACCGTTTCCGTAAAAAAAAATTACTACCTCAAAACGGCACCAATAATAATGAGTTTGAACTTTTAGTTCCTTTTTAACCCTATTTCGTCTTCTTCCTTGTATACTTTCCATAGCCGCCACTGTGCTTCTTCCTCTTCTGAAAACCTGAGCCAATATCTTTACTTCCACCTTGCCAGAACTGAGGAATTAACAGTCGCTTTTTTCAACTTCAACCGTTTCTCCTTCTCTTTTCCTCCTTAAAACCCAAAAGCTTATCGTGTGCTTTTCTCGCTTGGGAAGTGATTAGGGATATTCACTGATTTCTTGTTTGCTTTGAGAGGAGGTGATGGAAAAGGGGAAGCGGTTTTGAAGATGGCCGGAGGAATTGACGGCGAAGAAGGCAGACAACAAAGACAAAGGTAATTTTTCTTTGTGCTTTTCAAAGAGACACAGCTCTTGATTTGTGTTGTTTTTTTTTATTTAATTTGGAGAAAAAGAACAGTTTTTTGAAAACCAAATGGGCTCAGGAAATAGAAACTGGAAATGAAAATGATGATGGGTGATGGTAAGGAAAGCTGTGATTGTTAGGCCTTTGGTATGTGATGAACAACGGTCTTTTAACCTTGGTAGTGGCTGTTTGATCAAAGAAGAGGGAGGGTGAGCTCTTCTTTTTTTATTTCATTTTGTTGTTTTTAAAGAAAATGATGGATTTTGAACATGGAAGGGTTAAGAAATTGAAACTGAATATGGAAAAATGGAAGGGGACTTTTTTTCTTTCTTTTTTTTCAATGGCCTCTCTCTTACTCTTTCTTTGTCTAATTTCTAAAAAAAAGGACCGAAAGCAAGAACCCTAAAAATTTGTTCAAAATGGGATTCGGCCTCCTTTCTTTTCTTCAGCCGCCCCCTTTTTATCTCAAGCCTTTGCAACAACAGCCACATGCTCCTAATCTTGCCGAAAAGAAAAAAAACAAAATGGGGACCTCCTCTACTTTTTTTTTAACCACTAGTCTTCTCTTCCGAATAGTCTCTTTCTCTACTTTTTTTTTAAAAAAGCCACTATTGTCTTCATCCTCCGAATGGTCTCTTTCTCTACTTTTTTTTTTCAACCACTCTTGTCTTCATCCTCCCAAATGATGTAGAGTTATGCGTTTCAAACACCCCTGACTCCTTTGTTTTCTTTAGCCGTCCCCTTCTTTACGTTTTTTTCTTCGCTTGGTCCCCCTCTTTACATTTTTTTCTTTGCTTGGCCCCCCTTTGTCTCCTTTTTTTTTTCTCCATTGACTCTGACTCCCTTTTCCATCTCATTTCCCCTCAAAGAGACTCCTAAATTAAAAAAAAAACCAAGTTTGAATGTGAACCCTAGTTTTTTTATTAGGATGTCGGCTCCCTACTCCTCACTCTCTCATATTGCCGGCATTTTTTTCTTCAACTAGCTCCTAGGGTCCCCCCTTCTACATTTTTTCTTTGGTTCCTTTTTTGACTTTCTTTGCCTCCTTTTTTGACTTTTTGATTTTCTTTCTTTTTTTTTTGGCTGTTTGATGTTTTGCCATGATGCAAATAAGGTGGAAGAATGAGCAACACGTGATGATTAAATTGGAAGCACAAGGAGAACAAATGAGAGTGTGAGAACGAGAAGAGTAAGGCAAAATTTGAGGAGAATAGAAACCACCAAATTTCATTCTCCTATCTATTTTTGTGGTTTTAATTTTCAGATTTTTTTTTATTTTTAACTTTCTAATTTTTTTATTTTGTATTTTTATGAGAACATAAATAAAAACAATTTCCTTTCCTATAATTACTGTCTAATTCAATTTCATTCTCAACTTAAAAAATCAACATCGATTAGCTTCCAATTGAATTAGGAGTTAGAACAAAATTGGACTAAAAAAAAAAAAAGAAGTTAGACTTTGGTATTTTAAGCCAAAAATTGGTGTCTACAATCACTTAAACAGACGATAGGATTATTGAACAAAGAATTCATACTTTAGCATACATATCATATGTTGTATTCAATTACTTAATGTGGTTCATGTTAAAAGGAAAAAAGTTCAACCCGACCTAGATTCATTGATAAAAAGAGAAGTTTTTTAATTCATTGAAATTAACCTACCAATTTTCCCCTCGCATAAAGTTTAGTTATAAATTTTAAAAAATAAGATTTATAGGTAAGTCATATAAATATATATATATATATATATATTCAGATATTTATGGTTATAAACTTTCAATTTAAATATTATGGTGGTAATTACGTCATGTTGGACAGGACAAATTAACAAGACAATTTTGATAAGGTAAGAAGCATAACTCTCGACGAAAATCAGCCATCACATAATAATAGAGAAAAAGTATCTATGTATGCTTCGAAAATGAGATATAAGGTGTAATATATAGACAAGTGTCCTATAATATAATTGATTAGTATAATTTATAATTTATATTTTTTTGGGTATTTGGACTTTATTTGGACTAAAGATGTAAGATTGATCATAATGTTTCTTCGGGCCAAAGTTGAGCTTACTTAAATAAGCTTATATTTTAGTTTTTTTTTTTTAATTTGATTTTTATTCTAAATAAAAAAAAGATTTGATCCAATTTTAAATTAAACTATATAATAAGACTTAAGATTATAAAATTTCTATTTCATTCTTTTTATTTGTATGTTAATCAAAATTTGTTTTCTGATTAAATTTTTATGTTTTTATTTGAGAATTTTTTTATTTGAAAAATTTTAATTACTTAAGGTATGTATAAATAATTTTACTTTACAATCATCATAATTATATGTTCAATTTCTTCACTATTTTCTGTTCTTACAAAGAACTTAATTATTATTTTTATGACAATTATTAAGAATATAAATATATTTTAAAACTTCTAAGAGTTAATTTTGTTTCATAATTGTGACAATAAAATATCTTCTTAATACCTAAGAATTGACAATTTTAAACTTTTTCTTAACAAATCATTTTCATAAATAGAAGTAAGACACTTTCAGCGAAGCACGAGTAGCCTTTGGCTAGTAAATAATAAATTAGGAGTCAAGACATCCGTTGCCAACCACAAGTAGATTTTTGGCTTTTTCCATTTTTTTATATTATGTAAAGGTATTTGAAAATGGAAAATGGAACAGTAGATTTATCCAATAACAAGAATAAATTAAACAATTGATTGCTTAATTTACTTGTGCAATTGCATTTCCTTCATGAGTCTCTTTCTCATTGAATTATTTAAAATGTAATAGTGATAATATAATTAGGGGTCATGCACCCTATTTTTCTGATAAGAAACTTGATTAGATAAAAGGTAATTTGATGACATATCAATTGAATAAACTCTTTCCATATTTTATTCACAAGAGCCAAGAACCAACGAATTGTTTAGATTAGCAAAGGAGAAAATAAAATGCATTGATCCTTAGCATTTGCATTTTGCTTAAACTTGGTCTTGTATAGGAATAGGGTCAGGAAAAGTTGCTTAAGTACAGAATGAAAGAAGCAAAAGAAACACATATATGGCGGTACTGAAAATATTACTATTATTCCATTTCTTATAGAAGCCCGCATGTACGAATACTCATCATCTGAGGATAGGGATGGTAATGGGGGGGAGGTGGGGGCGGGTACTGCCTCATCAGACCTGCCTCGCTTATACAACCACCTTGCCATGCTTTTGTTTTGTCCCGTCAAAAATTTTAATTAGTTACTACCATCCATGTTTCGTCAGTTTTTTTTTTTATATTCCCCACCCTGCTCATATATATTTTTATTTCATAAAAAAAATTAATGAAATATAAATAATGCATGTAATATACATTCTTGGCTATTTTTAATAAGTATAATTTTGCTTTCTTAATATTAAAAGCCAATTTACATGATTGTAATAATTTTTAATGAAATGAAAATCATAGAATACATATTTAATATGTCAAATTTTATATAATTTTTAAAATATTAAAAAAATAAAATAATATTCTTAATTATTAAGTTTCGATTTTTTTAAATTCAATTCGAGTTCTTTTTAGTTTAGTTATTTAAACATAAAAAAAATATAAACATTTAGGATGAAAAAACACTAATAATAATATCTACAGGGCAGGGCAGGGCGGGGTGGTAGCAATCATATAACAAAACCGCCCCGTCTTGCCTATCAAACAAAAAAAATCCACCTACCCCCACTTTTCAAATAACAAAAATGCTCAATTCAAGGTGAATTGATGCGGAATCCACAGTACTACGACTAAGGGTTTGCCATCCCTATCTAAGGAGGAAGAAAGTATGTCTAGGTGAGCATATCCACTTCATGCGATTCATTGAGACTTCTTTAATGTAATTAAGGGAGGCTGTGCCTATCATCATCCCTCTCACTGCCGCCAAAATGTTCATCTTTCTCACTATTACTATGACTCTAGCACTGCTTGAAATGTAAGTATAACAGCCTTCATCATTCAATAGGATTCCATTAATAGTAATGTCCTCCTCCTCATCGGTCGCTTGCTATACATATAAAAAAAGAAAATAAGACAGTTTAAAATGTAACATATAGAACCAAAATAATAAAGGATTGGGAAATTGAAATCAAAAAGATATTTGCTTACCACCCTAAATTACCAAGGAAAGTCAAAACACTCATGCTCATCCAAGTGCATGTCAAACGTGCCCTCAACATTGATTGATCTCACACACTCTACATCTCCAGAAGTTTGAAAGGGCCTTCCTCCCCTTTTCTAGACAACAAACGTTCCCCTATGATTCACAGCCATCTTTTGTGCACTAGATAAAAAGCACACTTTATAAGTACAAAAGTAATGGAAAAAATAACATATTTACATATAAATGAATAAAACGATATAAGAATCTTATAGTTATTAATAAAATTAAATGATTATTTGAGATAAAATTGAAAATACTATTTAAACACTCAAACATACTATTGAATTTTAATTCTTTAAATTAAGAATTGAATTTTAAGATAATTAAACTTTGAAGAATATGTGTTTATAGTATATGTTTTTATCATAAAAAGACTTAATTAAACTTTTATCATAAAATGATAATATTTTAAACAATTAGTCTTAATCAAACTTTCATTAGGTTTAATCATATATAAAGTTGTTATGCATATCTCGTGCATATTCCGTGCATATTTCGTGCCTCATCAGATACATATCAAATTACTTATGTATAATAGATATGCTATTAGATACGTGATAAAATATATACTTTATATAGATACATATTGATTATATTATATATCGAATCGTATTTTAAGATACGTATTGAATCTCGTAAGATATTAATAACTATGATCTTATTAAATTTGTTAATACTCACCACCACATTGTACCTTTGGACATCTATCATTCTCTTTTCCTTTTTTTTTTCTCTTACTAGCTATTTGCTAAAGGCTAAGTTGAAGATAGTCTTTTGTTTAGACAAGTAGGGAATTTATAGAGGTGGTTTTAAGGTAAACCGTGAACCTTATTACTATTATGATTATGAGCCCTCGGGTTGCCTTGGTGGCCATTTGTTCTTGTTATACACTGCTATCGATTCTCGATCCTTCCGGAGAAAACATAACTCCTCTTTTTTGACAAATCTGAAGTAGCCCTTAAACCAAATTGTAAGCATGTGAGCACTACCCTGAAATCTTCCATTCTGCCTTCTATAATAGTTTAAAGATCGGATGGTTTCAACTAGAATAGCCACAAATGGATCGGCTCTATACTTAACTTCTTTGAGGAAAGTTGCTACTGTCTGATGCACATATATATCCCACCGTTCTAAGAAAGATCACCAAACCATAAATCAATACAGCCAGAAGATCTACCCCCGTCTTATAGGTGATATTCTGATCCGCCAATTGTATGAGGTATTTGGCCTCTACTTTCCCATCTCTCATGCATCTTCGAACAACTTTTGTTTCGATGTCTACTAACCTCGCTAGATCCCTAGGATGATCTGTCCTTGGCCAAAATGTTTTGTCCTTTTTGACATTTTTGCATCATGAGCAAATCTTGATACTTTTCCACGGTTGGAATCATGTCATGCTTGCCAAACACAAAACACCGGTATGAAGGATCCCAAAAGTACAGTGCTGCTTTAAGTACCTCTTCCTCCATTGTCACATTTACTAATAAGGCTATGTCACTATATAATTCTCAAAACCATGTCCAACCATGTGGCCCTAACTTCTCCTATAATTGCTTTAACTCAGACAAGTCATTTTGTGCAAAATCACACTCAACAACCTCAGGCAATGTAGAATTGAAACCTTCTGGAAGACATCTCCCTGGACTTTCTATTTAAATAGATGCCGGGCTTGTACCAAATTCGGATTGGTCGGATCAAAAACTATCGACTCTTCTGAATCAACCTCCATATGAATTGTTTCCATTTCCTCCTCCATTATCTCTCCCTCTTTCACCATGATCAATTTCCCTTAGTAGTAACTTTGTTACGGAGGGAACTGGAAAGAAATGTAAAATGAAATGTAGCATGGAGAGCAAGAAAACAGAGAGAAAATACAAAACAAAACAAGGTAAAAAGAAACGCATTAGTATACCGTTATGAAAGAATTAAGATAAATGATGAAAGATAACTAGCAAATAATAATATATACCAACAAAATACTAAATGAAAGGAATTGACAAAGGTTAGAAAGCATTCCTTCTTGTGTCCTAAAAAAATGTTATCTCGAAAGACTTGGTTTGGCTCTATCTAGGCTTGGTATCCTCACAAAGGTGCTACGTGCTAGTTTCGAGGTTCTGAGACACATGAGATCTCAAGTTGTCCTTAAAAAACAAAATAAGGTGAGGCATTCCCTTAACTTTTCCTAGGAAATGGTGACTACCGAAATCCCGGCCTTTAGTGTAGAAAAGGTGAATCCGGAATCCCGGACTTTTATGAACTAAAGTGGTGTGTGGGAGGAGCTTCACTTTTCACTTCCTCTGTCTACCACCCGAATATTTTCTCTCTCTCTACAAACTAAAATAAACCCAGATTTTGCCCAACTTTCAGATCAAAAGCTCATCACAAAATCAGAAAATGCAAGAACACCTGATGAACTTCAAGAACAAACTTAAAATACAGCCACCAGGACCAACGCCCATTTCACCGAAAATTTCATCGGAACCTTAAATCAACCTTCAAAACTTGCAAAACCCTTCTTTTTTCCCCTAAACATAAATCTGATGCTCGTTTCTCCAAACTGCCGCTCTAAAACACCAGATCTAGATCTGAAAGTTTTAAATTCAAGACTAAAAATCTCCGAAAAGACACTTTTTTTTCAACAAATCAAGTATCCGCCTTCCCTCTCCTCTTTGTTTCCATTCTTAACAAACTGAAACAAACCTAAAAGCTTCGAAAATACTCAGACTTGATGTCACGCCCCGACCCTCAGGCTCGGCCACGTGACAACAACCGTACCACCTCGAGATGCGTTTCTCGTCAGGCGGGCAACCAAGATGGCACAAGGCTTAAAAATAAAGGATATTCGAGCAATATATAAAAACATACGAAATTATTATGGATAATATAGTTCAGAAATATTTAAAAATAAAGTGTCACATCTTACGGTGCTCCATGCAGCGGAAAGTATTATATATAAATACATAAATGTATATGTAAGATGCACTAATATTCCGAGCCAAGATATACTGAGTAAAATGAGGTGGCACCTACAAAGTCGTGTCCACAGTGCCGTACTGGGATCACTGGCCACCAGGACGTCCGCCGTCCAAAGTCTGATGATCTGACAACAAAAGTGAATGAGGTGAGTACATAAACTTGTACCCAGTGAGAGACTCGGTTATAAAGACCGATCACCTCAAGCTAGGGATATGAAATAATCCGAAAATCAAATTAATAAACCATTTACTAAAATATAGGCAGTCCCACACCAAAACAATTAATAAATCAATAATAATATTTCCAAATGGGCTGGCATCTGAAAATCGTCCCAAAAGGTATACCCGTGCACTGGGTATCCACTAGACCGTCAAGGGTTACTTTATACTTTTAAAACATTTTTTATTTTACTCTCTAGCCCATTCCCTTGACGTTTGCCTTGCTGTGGTGGGACACAGCACTCTGGAGTCCTGGCGAGTTTCCCTACGCGCCTCTCGCAATCAGGCCCGACTCACCGTGCCCCTCGATAGGCGGTCCACGGCTGAGTATCACGCATGCTCTCAAACTCGGTCCACGCTCCCGCATATTGGAGCCCCGAGGAAAATGCTTAATCTCTCATCTCTCAGGAGTATCGTTCCCCAAACAATAATCAATAATATCAATTTATAAATATTTGAAATTCCCACCCTTTAAATCATTTGTAAACTTGGTGTGTGAGGGTGGACAATTCATACCCCAAAACATATATAAACAATTTAATAAAGCATTTATAAAGAAATTTGAAAATGGTTAACCCTCAATGGTCAACCAATATAATCCAAGCCACTCACAAAAGAGGAGAGTTGTATACTCCCCGATTACTCCACGAATGCCTTAGCTCAAACTGCTACCGGTCCAAAACTCATACAATCACGTACCTAAATAATCAAATTAAAATCTAATTTGATTAATAAAGCTTTCAACCAACAATTAAATCATTAAACAAAACCTATTTAAGATCACGGAGTAAAATTGGGCAAGTCCGGAAGTCAATTGAAGCTAATTGGAGTCAATTGGGATCAAATGGGGTCTATGGCTACAAAATTACCAAAATGCCCCTAATGCTACAGTGCCAAGTCAATTGATGGCTCACTCCCGGGCGGGAGTGAGCCAATTCGGGAGAGAACTCCCAAAATTTGGCAGCTCCCGCGCGGGACTCGTCGGGTCCGGTGCGGGAGTCATCTCCAGCGCATGGCCATCGCCGGCCATGCACCAAATTGAGCTCGGTTTGAGTTCGATTCTCAACCAATCCGCACCAAAATTGAAACACAGAAAGTTAAACACATGATCTAAGGATTCACAGCTTCAAGAACGGAATCAATCCATTAAACATGGTCGAATTTTGAATCAAAACACTAAGGGTTAACATATCTTGGGCAAAACAAAAATCTCAACTTCAATCAACGAATTCTCTTAGCACAGACAATGAAATCAAGCATATAAACTATCAAATTAAAGCTTGATGAGTCTAGAACAACATACCAAATTCCCAGCCAATTCCCACGGTTGAATCAAAAGATATGAGCTGATGAACAATCTGTCGCCAAAATTACAGATTTCTAGATTTAGTGATTTTCTTGGAAACTTTGGTGTTTTGATCTTCAAGGATACAAGAGAAGTTGGTATTAATGTTTGATTGAGTGTTTGAAGAGGGATTCAAGGTTTGATTTCAAGGGAATTGGAAGAGAGAGCTCGGAGAATTGAAGAAGATGAGGAGAAGTGAAAATGGGGGTCTCGGGCAGCCGAGACCCCATATAAAAACAACGGGTCCGGCGCCGGACTTGTCCCTGTCCGGCGCCGGAGTCAACATTTTCTGAGTTGACTCCGGTCAACTCGGCCCAATTTCCTTGGGACTCGAATCCAAGTGAGGCCCACATCCTCGGACTTCAATTTTAGGGTTTTTAAGCTTGAAATAGAGCTAAATGAAGTTTAAAACATCCATAGGAAGTCAAATTTGGTATATTGACTAGACAACAATACATAAATACTCAACTTGACACGTGCGGACTAGGTCCAGGCGTGTCACTTGAAGCTCTCCTTTCTCTTTCGGTCACCTTCCAATAGAATCCCAGCCAGAAGTTGACCAAGTGTCACTATAGCAAGCTCCGAATCCCGAGTTGCCACCTAGTTTCACTCTCTTCCTCTCTAAAAACCCCAACTTTCCTTTCTAAAACCTAGCAAGATCTGAAAACTGTGACACTTTTCTTTTTCTGAAGTGAAACCCTAAATTTCAGTTTTCAAAACCCTGAAGAAATCCCGAAAATCCTCCCCTTTTAAACTTTGGAACTGGGTTATATAAAGGGCTATATAGGTTTGATCCGAGGGCTGATATTGTTTCTGTTCTCTCAATCCCACGGCCGACATTGGCCAATCAAGGTGCCACCTTTGCTATTTGTCTTCTTGCAGGCTTCTCACGAGTTTTAGAGGGTGTTTTGCAAGAAATATTTTTTGTTTGCTTTCTTTGCTATCAACAGGGAAGTGAAGAGAGAAATGGGGACCAATTTCTTGTTAAGTTGAGTTCCAATTCGTTTTATGTTACCTGACTTATTTTCTGTCTAATTCTTTCATTAATCTTGGTTTCCTTTTTGCTTTACAGTTGCATTAACAAGATAATTATATGGTTTCGTCGGATTTGGCAAATTTTTCGGCCAGCTAGCCTTTCTGAATCAATCTTGTTTTGTCGAGAATGGCAATCTGTAATAACAACTCCCATGTCGTTTTGAGTTTTTGCTTTGCTTCGGGCTTTGGGTTTCAAATTGTAACTTGGGCTTGGGTTTCCTTTTTCTTAGTATTCAGGCTTTGTATTTGGAGAGCAAACAATATGAAAGTCCATGTACAATATTTATCTTCTAGTGAATTTAGGCCATTGGCTTGGTAATAATAGGACTTTTTTCTCAATTGTGCACCATGACCTATTTATCTTTTCTAACTAAGATGAAAAATAAAAATAAAGATATAAGCCTACGATCTAAATGAGAATGTTAAGAGCAATTTAAGTGTAAATGACTAAAAATTAAAATTAAAACTAAATAGACATTAGAAGGTAAATGAATAATTAAGATGCAAACTTAATAAACGAAAAATAGAGTGTCTACATTATCTATATAATTTCATGAATAAGATAGGAAACTGAAAAGAGAAACTGCATTGCTTCTTGCTCCAAGATTCATACCTCAGCTATTAGGGCCAAAGTCAATTTTGTTCTCCATGTTTTAGTATATATGTTGTACTAGGAACCACATTATTATGATCAAAAAGGAAATTGAATGGATGGATCTCTATTATGCATCATTGATATTTAGCCATCTCTACTTGCCTTATATGTATACCATTCTTTCATCAAGTTCAGTACAATATCAAGCCTTTTTTAGAGAGATGGTACTCAATTTCTTTAACTAGCCATGCAACTTCGCTTAAAACTCTTTGATAAAGACAATGGGAACTACCAATTGCTGTTGCCCAACTTTTTCAAAATAGAAGGTAGTAAATGCTCCTTTGTCCCATTTTCTTTGGCCCTAATTGACTTTTTTGTCAATTAAACTAATCTTTGACCATTATTTATGAAAAAAAATGTAGAATTAAAATTTCAAAAAATATATTTTAAGAAGGTCATGATTCAAGTTAGTTTATAAATATTATTTTTTAAAATTTTTTGACTTTATATTTTTGTAGAAAACAATAGTAAAAAATGAGATTGTTTGACCAAAAAAGTTAATGGGAGATAAATAATATGGGACAGAAGGAGTAATTGACAAAGAGTTATGTAATGTAACATACAGTAGATGTTTCAATGAGCTAGGGACACTACAACAAAAAACATCTTTTGCGACGTTTAAGAAATGACAATTTTATCAAATGTCGCTATATAGATGAGTATGGGTATTTATGATGATGTTTGATATAAGTGTCGCTATATTTAAATTTCTTGTGACGTTTGTAGCCACACTTCCTATATATGTCTTAATAGTGTATTCCGTTACGACGTTTTTATTAATTCATGTAACATTTGTAATTAACATCACTATAGTTTTAGCTATTGTGACATTTAAAACGATATTTTAAAATAATGTCATTATAGAAAACGACGTTTCGCAACAAACGTTGTAATTTTTTATGACGTTTGTAGCCACACTACTTATATATGTTTCAATAGTATTTTTCATTGTGACGTTTTATTAAGTTTTGTAACATTTGTAATAAAAAATCGTTATAGTACTAGCTCTTGTGACACTTATAACAACATTTTAAACAAATGTTGAAATACTAAGAAATCTTTCCCAATAATAAGTATCACAATTTCTTGCAACGTGTTTGTAGCAACACTTTTTATGTATGTCTCAAAAGTATTTTTCATTGTGACATTTTAAATAAATTTTATAACATTTATAATTAACATCGCTATAGTTATTCTTTAGCGACGCTTACAATGACGTTTTAAACAAATGTTAAAATATTAAGAAATCTTTCCCAACAAGCAATAAGCATCACAATTTCTTGCGACTTTTTTAGCCACATTTTTTATGTATGTCTCAATAGTGTTTTTCCATACCACATTTTTAATAAGTTTTATAACATTTGTAATTACTATCGCTACAGTTATTCTATAGCGACATTTACAATGACGTTTTAAACTACTGTCAGTATAGCAAAAAATCTTTTCAAAACAAGTGCTGTAATTTCTTGCGATGTTTGTAGCCACACTTTCTAAATATGTCATAATACTGATTTTTGTTGCGACATTTTTATTTATTTTTGTAACATTTGTAATAAATATTTTATCACCTATTTGATGAAGGATTTAGTAACTCATATTTCAAAATGACAGTTAAAATATTTGGAATGATGTCATGGCTTGATGGTTTTAATAATTGTTTTTTGTTTTTAAATTTTGGGATTAGGTAAGTAAACCAATTATTGGGTCTTGAAGTTTCATTACAAGGAAAAATCAAGCTACCTTTGCAAATACTTGTATATTATAAAGAGAAGTTTTCAATATAATTAAAAGTGTACTAAGATATTTCTTTTTTCTTTGGTGGAAGTATGCTAAGATATTTCAATGATTAATATGGGTAGACTCAGTTTGAATTTGATTATACATACATACATAAATGCATATATACATACATAAATATGGGTGTGAGAACATAATGCGATTTACACTAACATGATCTAAGTAATTAACCATCACCAAACAAAAAAATCTAGGTAATTAACTACACAAAAATAGATGGATTAGTCCTGTTGATTTAACACATTTTTTCTATAAACCTTCTGGTATTCGATAGTCACATAGGATCTCGATTAATCCGGAATTTAGCCACGTTGGACCCTAAACGGAGGGAAGCTCTCCAAACCTGTTTTTTTCCGTTCATAAGACTTAAATCTAAAATCTTTTTAAGAGACATTGAACTCTTTCCACTCAATTCAACAAACATTGACACATTAATACGTCAATTAACCAGGATTGATTGAGCATGTTTCATATATAAGACTAAGAAAGAGGCAAGATTCATTTTCACTCCCATTAATTATCGACATTAATAATTCAACAAGGTTTTGCACATAAATAGCAGCGACAGATGATGTTAACCATTAACCAAATAGCCATTAGTATGACAAATTTAGCCTCTTTCAATTCCATTACTCATTTGCCGCAAGATTAATAATAATTAGTGGTTCTGTTGGGTCGAAATTGGGAATTGTCTCAATCACTTCTTCAATTATGAAGTTGATTTTAAGGTAACGTAATTGGATGGTAACTACAATTCGTTACTTTTGTTACAATGACGACAATGTATATGATAATTTTCATATATACACGCGACATGCGCACAAAAAAAAAGAAGAATTATTATTGCTTGTGGAAAATATAAACCACGGTATATATTGACTTCATACTCTCTTCTCATTCATTTTCCTGATTGATTAATAATGATTAAATTTTAGAAAAGGAGGAAACCGACCAACCGAAAGTCTTGAATATTTTAATAATTTCAATTGACAATTTGAGAACAAGAAGTAGTAAAATATGAAACGGTAATGGTTTGCTTTTATATGTAGCTTCGGATTCGGAAGCCTCTACTTGACAAATGGATCATCACTCAATTGCAAGCCACTACCAAGCTGCCAACATCCAATTAAGAAACTTTTGGATTTGGATAAGCTCTTCAAAGTTATGTGGTATTTGGAAAAATTACAAGAAAGTGAGATATATGAGTCAAAAGATCATAAAAAGTTAAAGCAATTAAAAGTCACCATATATAAAATATATAGAAGTACACTTTCCAAATTCCTTTTCTTTTGTCTTGTCCATTAGGCTAGAGTCTCACGTTGCATGGAAATTATCACATTCATCATAGCTGCGACTATTAATTGTTCATTTTGAAAATATTTTTATAAATAGAATTTAATTAACCTTAAAAAAGTGTCTTAAAGGTACTCTCAATTAGCAAAAATCATATACTAATTAAATATATACTATAAATGATCCAATCGATGATACAAATCCACTACCAAAAGTAATCTATATCCACAAATCTCTATCGGAAATTCAAAGCAAATCCACCAAAAATTACTTTTGGAATCCATAGAATCTCCCCATGAGGTTTTCAAAGGCTTTGAATTAATTAATCATGCAGCTACTGCAAGAGATAAGAGTAAATAGAGAGTTGGGTCCCATAATAAGCACACTAATAAATACATCCAGCAATCAAACAGCCTCTCGTGCATGCACGCTTGGTGTTCCACATGGCACTTAATAAAGCAAATGAAGCGAAATTCACCATGTAATGGGAAAAATTTATGAATTGAACTTATATCATTTTTGTTAGGTGCTATTTATGTTAGTAGCCATTAAAATCTTGTTAAGTGTCTATTTATATTATAAATCATTTAACATCCTTTGGACATCGTTAGAAGTAAAAAAAAAAGTTAGAATATTTTTTATTTGTTTTATTATTCTTTCTTTTTATGAGAAAAATATGTATCATAAAGTTTAGTCCCCAAATTTTAAACAAATTAACTATTTAAGGTTAAGTTTTTAATTTTAAAATAAATATTGTGGTAGGATTTTAGAAAAAAATTTTATTGCGTATCACAAAATTTAGCCCCAAATTTTAAATAAGTTGACTATTTAAGGGTAAGTTTTGAATATTAAAAAAAATATATTGATAGGATTTTAGAAAAAAAAAATTGATTGGAATATTCAAAATAAATATATTGTGGTAAAATTTTAAAAAAAAAAAAGCACAAGAGGAATAAACTAAAAAGACAACAAAAAAAAGTTAACGGTGTTAAAAAGGAATTAACTAATTAATGATCATGTGAATGGACATTTGATAATATTTTAGTGGCTACTAACATAAAAAGCATCTAAAAAAATAATATAAATCTTATCTAAAATTTATACCCCACTTTTAAAGTTATATTCAATTAGGGACGGAGTCGGAAAATTTTTTTGTGGGGTCAAATTATAAGTGCAAAACGTGAAAAATCTAAAGGTATAAATCTAAATTATATACGTAAAAAATTATAAGAAGTCAATGTTAATAAATGTGAAAGTGAAATCTCAATGAGTTAAGGTTTAAATTAATTAAGTAAGAAATTGTAAAAATTCAAGGAGGGCCATATATTAAATTTATGCAAATATTTTCCTTGAAACTTAAATTTTTCAAGTCATATACAGCAAGTTGTAACCCCTTTTCGCCTACCCCTGGCTCCGACCATGAACTCAAAGGAGCTCTTTCAGAGCCTTCACCTAGGATATTAGAATTTTTTATTTTTTCAATTTTCTCAAAATCTATTCATAATAAATGTTTTTTAAAAATTATTTATAATTAATTAATAATAAACTTATTTTTAGTTTTTTTATTTTCTCAATTTTTTTCACTGTCTCAAACTATTAATTACCATAAATATGTTTGCAAAAAAAGTATTCTAAATATAGTGACTTTCTCTTCATATATTTTCTTTTATTTTTTCCTATTACTGGTTCGATCAATGATTTTATATATAAAATTATCTATAATATATTTATTACAAAAAAATGGTCGATTCCTCTAAAAAAATTTCTACAAAAAAATCGATGGAATTTTCCCATGTATATTCCCACCACTACCTACAAAAACAAAATACCGTAGAAATTCGTTGGTAATCATAACCAATTTATCCAATAAAAAATTCATTGCAAAATTCGTAGAAATTTTCTCGCTACATGTGGCTAACAGCCTAACACAAATTGGTGACAAATTGTAGCAAAATTCAAGGGAAACTAGTGGAGACGAAAATTCTCATGAAATTTCCCACGAAAATTGATAGCCGTGGGAATTTTTCGTGGAAACCGTGGGAATTTTCATGGGAAACTATGGAAATTTCATTACTTCGATTTCCATCGCCTGATTGAATTTTTCAATAGATTTCCGACGATTTATGGATGTTGGTAATTTTTGCCATAAATTTCTTAATACGTGGGAATTAAAATTTTTCTTACGAGGTTATACCAGTCAAAATTTTTTTTTGTTGTAAAATCCGTGAAAAATTAATTTTATCACGGATTTTTTGTCATTTTTCGTGGTTATATATCCATGATTATCGGTAATTTTTCTTGTAGTGATTATGCTGTTTGTTCATACATAATTTATGCGGCTTTATATTTATTAAAATAGTAACAAATCAATGACTGCAACCTTTTAGGAACAAAGACATGACTAATCAATTACTAATAATTTCTACAAAGTATAATAGATTTTAGGGAATCCCCTTTCTTTCGAGGCTCATAATTTTTCATTTGATAATGGAGATAGAGAGAATCTCTTAATTAAATTAGAAGAGTTTATACATGAACATATAAGAAGAGTTTATACTTTATTACAATCTACTTTATGTTCGAAATATATGAAATACTATATTTAATAAAGAGGAGGGATCCACTTACATCCGGTGTAAAACTTTTAGTTTTACATCCTTTTTATAACTTATCGCACGATTAATATTTTAACAATCCGACCGTTGGATTTAAAGATATATTCGAATCTATTATGCACGTAAAATTTCAAGTCAATCCGATACTTTTATGATATCGATCTAGACTCTAACATTTTTAGATATTTTTAATATATATTTAACGGTGAGAAATTCTATCGCTTCAAAACATATGCTGGACATTTTAAATTAACTCGAAATTTTGCATGTACGATGTATGCGAATAGAACATGAAATTCGACGGTTGGATTAATTAAATATTAATTGTACATTAAATTACGAAAGGATGTAAAACTCTTAATCTTACACCCGGTGTCAAATGATCCCTCATCTTTAATAAATTACAACTTTACATATAATTGATTGGCTTTCAATAGTTGGATTGGCATCTAAAGAATTTAAAAGAAAAAAAAAGAAAAAGAAATCAAAAGAAAGCTACCCCTTAGGGAGGGGAAGGTTAAAGTTCAATTATTTATGATATATATGGAAGGTCTTACGCATTGAAGCTTAAGAAATTTAACAAACTTTGAATATCGATATAACCCAAAGAAAATGACAGTGAGAAGTACAGCTTTAAAAAGGGGTCGGACCACACCAATAATTTAGGACATCAAATATCTTCAAATATGTAATAAATTCTAATGTAAAAGCATTAGGTTTAAATGATGTTCAATGTTAGGTTGGACGATAGAGGGATTAGTGGTTATCTTCCCATGGTGTTGTAGGCCTCATCGATCGATATCATCATCACGCTTATTGCTCTCATCTTGAAATAAATTTCTCTTTTTATACTTACATAGGTTTTTTTTATAAGTCTTCCAATATCTGATAACTACATTGATTTTTAATTAATCAGAAATTGAGTCACATCAAACCAGGCCTAAACGAGCTTATTATATAAGCTTATACTACATATAATATAAATAGCTTTGGCTTCGGCTTTAGCCCATTTGCAAAAGTCATTGCTGAACTCCAAACAACTTGTCTTGTTAATTAATTCTCATGCTGCCCTTTTGTCACTTTCAAGTTTAACAACGTCCGTTTTCAAGTCCTCTGGAAATTGGTTGACGATTGATGCCAAAAGTTTTTTGCCGTGTTTACTACTTCGTGTATGTATGTATTCCAATAGAAATTTCCAACTCCGTGCGGTCCTTTCTTTTAATTGTTATGTCGGGCTGCCGGCTCTAATTAACTAAAAGGTTTTGCGTGAAACCCTAATTCTTTCTTATTTATACAACCATATGCGTGTACGTACGTTTAGATTGGGAATATTGAACATTAACAAGAGATTAATGAACTTTTTAGTTTTACAACCCTAAATTAATTAATTTAACCCAAACTCTATGTATAAGGGGCATCAACTGAATAAATTAAATTAAAACATAAACTTTTGTTCTAAAAGGAAACCCCACTGTCTCTTGATGATTTATTAAAAGAAGTAAACATCTAAGTGCTCTTTATTGATGCTGATACGGGCTTGCTTTTTTTTTTCTTTTTGTTCTGTTGAAACTTTAATTAGGAAAGGGGATTCCACCAATAGCAATGACCGCGGAATATTTTTTTTATTTTTTTATTTGTTATGGTATATATTAATTAAATGCAATCCCTGTTAGTATTTTAGTATTAATTTATTTTGATACTAAATAATAGGCTAAATACCCAAGTTGGCCTCTAAACTATATATTTTTGGACATATTGGCCCCTAAACTTTTATTTGGGATAATTGAGCCCTCAAACTATTATGTTGAGACAATTATCCCCTTAAACTATTATTTTGGGACAATTAACCCCCCAAAATTATTATTTTGGGACGATTAAACCTTCAAAATTATTATTTAGGGACAAAGTAGCCCTTAATTCAATAGAAATTTTCTTTGAAAATAAAATTTAAGGGGTTAATTGTCCCAAAATTAAAGTTGGAGGGGTTAATTATCTCAAATAAAAGTTTAGGGGCCAATTTGTCCATTTTGATAAAATTTGAGGGCCAATTTAAATATTTAACCTTAAATAATATAGAGGAAGAAGGAAACAAAACACAGTTCATACTGCACAGTTTTGTTGAATCTTCCGAAATGCGACTAAAGATTCTGTTGGATCTTAATTAAATTTAAGTACGGTACCGACTTACTATTAGTTTTATATAATATATATTAATATATATATATATATATATATATATTGATATATATTTCAAACACATGTTCCATGTGCATGTGTTAATTTCCCCTGGCGGCCTGCTTTTATTTTCTTAATTAATTAGTAATTTCCATTTGGCTGCTAATTGGGAAAAAAAATTAAGTGACTAATTAATCTAATTCCTCTTCATGGAGCAAGTCCTAGCTTCTATGTGTTCTACCTAACAGCTGTGTATTAATCATGAAAAATACTTGTTGACCTGTCTATCTCATCTAACGTGACGTTTCTTGATTTGTTTAATTT
The DNA here is from genome assembly GCA_030664755.1 of Microcos paniculata. Taxonomy (NCBI): domain Eukaryota; kingdom Viridiplantae; phylum Streptophyta; class Magnoliopsida; order Malvales; family Malvaceae; genus Microcos; species Microcos paniculata. Next base: position 2,342,017 of record CP131459.1, on the reverse strand, counting down.
TTATGAATATTATAAATTTTAACACCACATTTTAAAAAGTTACCATAATTACATGGTAAGTTTTGTTTTTGTCACGCCCTGACCCGTCCGGGGTCGGTTACGTGGCAACCGCCGCGCTACCTTGAAGTACGTATCGGCCGGTCACGCACCAGAAGCACCGCAAGGCATAGAAATGAATATCATCGCTGCAAAACAACTAAAACTTTAATTAAAAATCATTTAATAAAATATTTAATTTATAAGCAACACTAGTAGATTAATTTAAAAGAATACCTACACAACGGAAACCACTAAATCAAAGCCACCGACATCTTCTAGTGAGCCTCCATTCTATTGGCTGACCTCGTATGCGGATCTACATCCATCCACATAGGATACAGGTGAGTGACAGAGATTCAATGAGTCTCCATCAGGGTTAGAGAAAACAGGGATAATCCAAAATATATTAATAACAATAAAATAATTTAAAATTTAAACAACTTTGTTTTCGTTATTTCCTGTATCAATTCTCCAGGAGTGAATAAAATAAACTTTCTTTTCTAAACCTCTTTTGAATTCCTTCCAAGGAGTATTAAATTTAAAATCTTTAATAAATAATTAAATACTCATGGGCTGGCATCTGAAATTGTCTCAATAAGGTATACCCGTGCACTGGGTTATCCATTGGTCCGTCAAGGGTTACTTTATACTTTTAAAACATTTTTACTTTACTCTCTAGCCCATTCCCTTGACGTTTGCCTTGCTGTGGTGGAACACAGCACTCTGGAGTCCTGGCGAGTTTCCCTACGCGCCTCTCGCAATCAGGCCCGACTCATTGTGCCCCTCGATAGGCGGTCCACGGCTGAGTATCACGCATGCTCTCAAACTCAGTCCACGCTCCCGCAAATCGGAGCCCCGAGGAAATCCACTCAATCTCTCATCTCTCAGGGGTATCGTTCCCCAATAATCATAATAATAATAATATCATTTCTTATATAAATATTAAAAACATGTAAACACACACAAACTTTTGTATCTTTAAAATCATCCCATCTCCATAAGTGGGCGTATCACAAAGTAAAAGTGTGTGTCGTGGATTACCATTATCCCAAATCCATTGTAAAACCTTTTTAAGACAATTTATATTTTTAAAACATTTTTGTCCTAGTGGCTAAGCACTGAAATCTAAGCCACTCACAGTGATGGGAGAATCGTATACTCCCAAGAGTTCCATGTAGCTCAACCTCCGAAGCATCGCCGCACTCGATTCAACCGGAGCCCTAGTACACAGAAATATAAGTTAGCATTCATAATTAAATTTATGAATGCACCTACGAGTCTCTAATATGACCTAAGACAATGTTTGAACGTGGTTTGGAAGACTCGAAAGTGTTCCGAATCGATTTGGGATCAATTTGGGTTTCGGGAGGTAAAATGACCATTTTGCCCCTAAAGGGAAGAAACGGCGTCGGAATTGGAGTGAACCGGCGCCGGTTCTATTCGACCGGAAATTTACCCAGCAGAGATGATCCGACCCCCGGTTCATACTAGAACCGGCGCCGGTTCTGTTCTGCATTTAAGGCCGAGCTTCGGCCTCCAATCTTCTTCAGCTCGATTCAAGTTCGATTCAGCACCAATCTGCACCAAAATTGAAACACAGCAAGTTAAACACATGATCTAAGGATTCACAGCTTCAAGAACGGAATCAATCCATTAAACATGCTCGAATTTTGAATCAAAACACTAAGGGTTAACATATCTCGAGCAAAACAGAAATCTCAATTTCAATCAACGATTTCTCTTAACACAGGCCATGAAATCAAGCATGTAAACTATCAAATTAAAGCTTGATGAGTCTAGAACAACATACCAAATTCCCAGCCAAGTCTCACGGTTGAATCAAAAGATATAGCTCGAAGAACAAACTGTCGCCAAAATTCCAGATTTCTAGATTTGGTGATTTTCTTGGAAATTTTGGTGTTTGGTCTTCAAGGATACAAGAGAAGTTGGTGTTGATGTTTGATTGAGTGTTAGAAAGGAGATTACAGAGTTGATCTTGAAGAGATAGAAGAGAGAACTCGGAGAATTGAAGAAGAAGAGAAGAAATGAAAATGGGGTCCTCGGGTGAGCCGAGACCCATTATAATCGGTCAGTTCCGACGCCGGTTCTGACCAATTTCGGCGCCGGAATCAACAGAGTCAAAGTTGACTCCGGTCAACCCGGTCAAACTTCCATGAAATCCGTGCCCAAGTGGGGCCCACAACTCATAACTTCAATTTTAGGGTTTTTAAGCTTGGAATCGAGCTAAATGAAGTTTAAAACATTCATGGGAAGTCAAATTTGGTATATTGACTAGATAACAATACATAAATATTCAACTTGATACGTGCGGACTAGGTCCAGGCGTGTCAGTTTTTTTCTAATTATAGTAAAAGGGTTTTAAAATGAAAAAAAAATGACAAATTAATGAAAATAACGTTGGACGGGATAGATTTTAATGAGTCATATATATATACAAAATTCACTCATCATAGACTTTTTGCAAAAAACTTGCCTATTTAATTTCTTTCTTTATAGAAAACTGACTTTATACATGAAGGGTAGATTCTCATGATTCTAGCACAGATAACTTTAATTAATTAATTAATTAATTAATTAATATCATTAGTGAAAGGTAGGAACTCTAAACTATATATAATGCCTAAACACATAATAATACTCATAAGCAAAATCTTGCTTTTATGTGACAAATTATGGTTAATGCCACATCATTAATTTGGTTGTGAACTTTTTAGCTTAGTTGGGTGATATATGTTCGATTTGTCATCATGTTTTTTGGGCCAAAATGATTAAAGTCATTGAGAAAACTTCATTTAGTGGCAAAAGGTTACTTAACCCTTTTCCGACGTTCATAGGAAAAGAAGGAACGCATAGAAGATAAAGAGTTAATTATAATTACGATCAGAGTTAATCCCTTCAAAATTTTTAAACATGAATATAATTAAGAAAAATACACAATAATCCCAGCCGCTTTCTATATATGTATGTCAAATAGGAAAAGCGTGTGAAGTTCAAATTGTATTTATCGATCAATATTATTATTGAAAAGGAGAGATTACGACAAGTTGCCAAGAACGCGAACTTCATGCATCAAATTTGAAAAACATTTTTCCAAGAAATGATCAATTTGGGAGTTGTGATTAAGAAAATAGCAATTCGAACGATACATTAGTTGTTGTAGTTAATTAACCTCCAAAACATTCTCAGTTTGATTATATTAATGGCCTGTATATGTCTTGGATGATCTCCTCATCAGCTTTGGATTCCTCTTTGAGATGTACAAGTTTTACAAAATGTTATCAGGACCCATGCGCTGCTTGAAAGTTGAAACCTGCTTATTGCTTTTCCTTTGTTCAAAGACCATATGAATAATGGAAAGAAAAGTGTAAAAGAAGAAAAGAGAGACAAGCAAATACAAGAATAATTTTGATCAGCAAAAAAAAAAAAAAAAAAGGGGTAACGCCCTATTATAAAGTAAATTAATAATAATGTTGGATCATCTAACTCCACAACGTATATAGAGCCACTCAGCTGGAATTATTGTGGCTTTCGGAAGCATGTATAAATGCCCAATAATTCCTTGTGGTTGTCAAATGTTTTCCTAGTTTTTGAATCAAAATCAATCACTCGGTGGCACTTACAGGTTGGCTGACACTGTCTTTTTCACCATAATTGGCTCTCGGGGCGGAGCATTTGCATTTGTTCTTCGACCAGTCCTTTGCACCTGACTGACACCCACACGTTCAACTTTCCCATTGTACATATTATTTGTACCATATAAGGGTAGTCCATATATATTTTTTCTTATGATTAATTATCAAATTAATATATATATATATATATATATATAAAATTAAAAAAAGATCACAGAGAGAAAGAGCAAATTAAATGCACTTTTTCTATAAACATAATTAAAGTTAGCCGTGATTGAATTCTAATTACCGAAATTAAAATTTCAACATTTTATCAACAAATATTCCGTCGCAGAACAAATTTTGTTTGAATTATATAGGGATTTATGTTGTGTTAGCTATATAGGCATGTAAGTTATTTCCACACAATTATTATTATTATTATTTATTAGGGCTAGCCGTCTTCAAATCAAAGGTTTGTTTTCCAGGCCGTTGTTGACGAAGAATTATGGAGGAGAGGAGATCGACGTCGACCCTTCTTCCTACCTATAGATATTGAATGGCGGAGATGAGGGTGTACTAAGGTTGATATTGGCACCTACGGCCATAGATTCATCTGGACTTCAACTGGGCTGCCACGTGTCCCAAGTAGGTGCAGCTATTCATTTCTGTCAACCTTGTCAGCCTGGCATCTTGGAACTCATCATCTCTCCCTGTCGATCGCCATGAAAATTTCTTGCAAGGAAGAAAAAGACCAAAAAAAAAAAAAACAAGAAAACAAAAAACAACTAAATATTCATCGTTTTATCAGTTTATTATCATGCACCTCAATCAAGATTCAAGCAGCCTCTATAAACTTCGGATGCAAATTGAAGGCACAATTTTAATTAATTTCTACTTCGGTTCCTTAATTTGCTCAATTATTACAAGATTCATGCACAATTCAATTACTAGTGAGTTAGCCAACAAGGACAAATCGTGTTCCTCACTATAAATTATATGAATTCAAGTTGTGTTAATGATCCCGTTTGGTGATGCTATCTCGAATACAATGGAAGGATAACACTAATAATTACCTATCTACCTTCGATTTTTTCAACCAAAAACAAAAATTAATAGTAACTTACAAATTAGTAGTTAGTGGTAAGCATATATAGGTTTCCAATAAGTTAACAAATTTCCCTAGTTAGTTTGGTAAGGAAGAAAGAAAAAGAAGAGAAAATTCGAAGAATTACATCCACCACACTAAGTCAAATTAAGGTAATAGTTGAAATTAGTTTTACTCTCTAATTACTATTACTACTACTATAATAAAGTGAGTAGAAGTGCCATTGTCTTATTAATTGCTATTAATTAGTCTTAGCTAAAATATATAATGCTATTGAGAAAAATCCCTTTCCCATTTAAGTAGCCTAAACGTAAACATGATGCCATACCTATGCAATGGTTATTTTCACAACAAACTTTGGTTAGCTACAGCAAGCTGCAGCCTATAATTCGTCAATGCTGCCTGTCACACATTGTTGTGGGGTCCCTGGGCTATTTAATAACCTACTCAGTATGCAAAACCAACGGTCGAGATTCAATTGCGGAAGGTCACGATTTAACAGCCAGTTGAACTGTGATCTATAGACTATGAAATTAATTGTGCTCAGCTTAGCTTCCACGGCAAAGCCCCCTTTTTCCACTCCTTCAAACTCAACTAAATATCTTTAATCATTGAACCCTTGGGGTATACTTAAGTAATTTGGTTCTCTCCTAGGGTTCTTCTAGTAATTTCCAGCATAACTTTTCTAATCACAAGAAAAGAAAAGGAAAAATTAAAACACTTAAAAATTTTTTTAAAAATATAAATGAAAATTTCGACCATTATTTCTCGTGCATGCAAACCATAATCCTTTTCTTTCAAGTCGCGTGAGAGTCCCGCGACTTTATTTTTGTTGGTGCTATTGACACGCGCTATAGCTGAGAGTGGGGAATGCTTGCTAGTTTGTGCTGTTAATCTCGATTAATAAATAATTATTTTCTAGCCCTTTATATAGGTCTCTGCCTCTCTTCTCCCTTTGCGTCCAGACCTAAAGATCCCAATTCTTCTCTCCTAACTCTCTCTCTCTCTCTCTCTCTCTCACTCTCTCTCCCCACATTCTCTCAAAAATTACCCAAAAAAGAAATTTCAAAAAAAAAAACAAAAAGAACAAAGAAGAAACACTCTCCTTCTGACATCCTCTGTACAAAGTACAAAGAGATGGAAGTAGAGGCAAGTCCACCAGTCGTAGCCAAAAAACTATGGAACATTGTACGGATAATTTTCTTCATGTTAAAGACAGGGATATCGAAGAGCAAAATAATGGTGGATCTCATTTTCATGCTGAAGAAAGGTAAATATAATGCAGGCAAAGCCATCAGCAATCTCAATTTCCACCAAAAAGTCCACGACCATTTATCTTCTTTGAGTTGCAAATCCAGCGATGCTCATCTCTCCTTCATTTCCCCTCGAGAGTACGAGTTTAGCTGCAGCAACAGCCCTGCTTTTTACCCTTTCTATGCCCACCACAAGCGAAAGCACCACCACCATTATAATTACTACAACAACCGCCACCACCATTTTGGTGGGAAGTCATCCAAGTACCGTTATGATGATGTGACGACGGTTGCAGCGGTGCAAAAGGTCCTCGAGATGTTGAACAATGAGGCAGCCGGGGCGGTGGAGGCGTCGCCTTTGGTCGTTTTGCCCGGGTTTGGAAGGAGTCCTATGGTGAGACAACTAAGAGTGACCGACTCGCCGTTCCCATTAAAAGACGAAGGCGATAGCCAGGTGGATATGGCGGCTGAGGAGTTCATAAAGAAGTTCTACAAGGACCTTAAATCACAGAAAAGAATCTCAGCCTTTGAGTCCCCTGCTCATAGCGCGCGGGGTCGATGATGACTCAGCTCGATTTTGATAATGCTCCAAAGGCCTACACGAGCTACGTACTTTTCATGCTTCCTCTGGCAAGTTTATCACACTTTCGAAAGAAAAAAAAAAAAAAGTCTGGAGCTAAACCAAGTCAGATGATTTGCATATACGACAATATACTTCAATTTTGCCATCATTTCCGAAGTTTTTTTTATCTGACAAAGTTTAGTTACTTAGGTATTAGTATAACAGTGTATTTTGCTTTTTAATTTGTTTAAATTTGATGATTGAGGTTGCAACTTTTCTTGGGTTTCAGAAGTTGTCTTTTACTTTTCTTTTTGATTTACCAATGTCAATAGTCTTAATCATTACTCAGAAATAAAAGGAGAAAAAAATTATACTTATGTATAATTAATTACTTTACTAATTTAGTTCTTTCCCTTTAAAAATTCATCCAAATGGACTAAGTAACAAGGTAAATGGAAGTAAAGAACTTTAAATGAATTACTTTTCAAGGTTGATGATTGATTGTTGCTTGTAGGAGAGCTTTTTATGAGCTCTTTAATTAGGGTTTAAAAAAAAAAAAAAGAAGCTTTTTGTATTTGTTGCGTTGCTGTCTTTTAGATAGTGATCGTTGTGGTTGTGGTTGTGGTTGATTTATGTATTTAAGAGTTTGCCACGCATGAAAGTTAAAAATTACTAATTCGAAAAACTTTTTCTGTTGGGGTGTATATATAATAAATAATTGAATATTTCAGATTTAAACATCCGAAACTTAAGGTAAAATAAATTTAATGAGAATTATGCAATACAAAAACTTAATTGAAATTTTAAATACTTTTTGAAAAAAAAGTCAAAATAAAATTTTTGATTAAGCTTTAGTATAGCTATAATAGGATCAACAAGTACTCGCATACAAGTCAATTAACAGTCACGTTAAAAAGGAAAAAAAAAAATTCCCCTCAAATATCTTTCAATTACAACATCAGTTTCATTTTCAGGTGGTTCGGAATTTATTATAAGAAATTTAATTTAGTAATCAATTAATGTTCCAAAACATCCAAAATTAGCTGTGTTTGAGCTTTAACTTTGACCATTTCACGTTCGATTCGGATTGGCACTGATCACATTGATTATTGAATTTATGTGCTTTTTCTTGGCAACCTAACTCAACTCTCTATTCAAGTTTGATTGTTTGAACAAACCCGAATTTCTCATCAAATTATCAGTTAATTAGTATTTAATTTAGTTCAACCGAGAATAACATAAATACATAACTTTAAGATAGATTCTCGTCCAAAAGAATCTAACTTTTTATAGAGTATACTATATCTTAATGATGAATTTGTTTTTTTTAATCTCTAAATTAAAACTAATCTAATTATCAAAAGGGTTAACATCCAAAATATTTTAAAAGTTATAACAATTAACAATATTCATTTGAAGGCTAAAGGACTTGAAAAATCTCTTGGTTTTGAGAACAGATGATATATATATATATATATATATATGTAATTCCTAATATAAGAATTGCTAGCTGATGCAATTCCTAATATAAATTTCCTAAGGTTGAGAGTAAAAAGAAACAAAAAGAAATTGCTAGCTGATGCAAGAAATTAATTAGAATTGGCTATAAATAAATGTGAAGTGGCAGGTGAGAGATTAATATATGGTTTCATAAGAGAAAAAATTCTACAGACTCGGTTCCTTAAGAATTATCACGAAACCAAGACGTGGCATAAAGTTTAGCCATTAGTTTTAAAAAGTTAAAACTTTCTAAAATTTTCAAGGTAAGTTTTATAATTAATGATATTTATTGAGGTATGATTTATTTTAAATATGTGGTGATAATTATGTCACATCTTAATTCTATGATAATTATCACGGAGCTGAATTCATGGGTTTATCACTCATATCACGGAGCTGAATTCATGGGTTTATCACTCATATGATTCAAGAAGAGTCTCTCTCCAGCACTTAAGCTGGGGTTTCTTTTTCCCCTCTCAAAGCAATAAAAGAAATGAACCACCATTCTTATCATATGCTTAATACTTATATATAAATATAAATTTTGCATGTAACATACGAACATAACGCGGGGCCGTCGACGCCGAAAAAGCCTGATCAGGCCCAACGTTCCGCCGCTGATATTTAAATGATTTTGTGGTTGTGTCACTTTGTTCGTTTTTCTTTATATGGTTCACTCCTAAAATGCAAGCACGTGTCCTGCACGACCGTAGTTTGATTTCGACTACTCATGTCACTTTTGCATCGTCAATTAATCATTCAAATTTCAAAGTCATTTTCATCTTCATCTTTAGCTTTCACAGCTTTTAATTCCGGCATAGAAAAGTTACATCATGTCACTGTTAAATTCCATTACCACGAAGGTTTCATAGGTGCCGAAGGAAGAATTCAAGAGTGTTTCGAGTTTAGATTTGAAATTATTTCCAATGTGGATCATTTCGTGTTTAATTATTTTAACTTTCAGGCGTATTAAAAATTTAAATTCTTGTCATTTTAACATTTTTTCCGAGTACTTTTGGTTGTTTGAGATTTTCTATTTGTAGATTGGACATCTTTACATTTAGGGTTTTTTGTGTTCGGATTTACTTTTTTGATTTAGAGGCCTTCGACATTTTTCGATTGTGTCAAATCCAAGTTGGATAGGTTGGTTAATTCAGATCCATTTGTCACCTTTTAACTACAATATTATGTGTGCTACATTTTTTGTTGATGGCCACGTATTCAAATATATTAAGATAATCATGATGGATAATCATCTTTTGCTGAGAAATTAACACCTTAAGTCTTTAACAAAAGTTTAAGGAAAATTAATTAATAAAATCATTAAAAAAAAGCCCTTTTGCTTTAGCTTTTAATCTCGTATTGTCCCCCTTGAGACATTAATAAGACACCTATAGGTTTATGCCAAAAGCAGAGACTTTAAAGAAAGTGTTCAAATCCATATACATATATATATGTGGATAAGAAGTGAGGAAAAAAAGGGAAAACAGGGACAAAGAGCCAAGCAAAGTGGGGCTGTGTGTCCTTAATTGTGATTGTCTTATTGGAGCATGGATTGAGATGGGGTTCTCTTCTTTTCTTAATAAAGCTGTTGGTGAGTGGAGCTGATGCAAAAGCTGTATTTCTTTGGAGTTCACCAAATTATCGAAGTATGAGAGTGAGAATTGAGACTGCTAGCTTGTTTTGTGTAGGTAGAACTGTATAAGGTCGCTTTGCTTCATAAATTAAGTCTACTAGTTGCATGCCTATAAGTAATTAGGGCTCCTTTTTTTTTTCTTTTTCTTTTTATGGGATATTTTTAGATTTCCATTTTGTATGGAGATATAAAACGTATTTGGTTCTTTTTGGAGATATAAAAAGTAAGAGTAGGGAAAGGTATTCAAGAACAAACCGTCGACCCTTATTAAGATTTATAGATTCATATGAGACTTTTATGTGTGTAGAAAGTTCTTTTGTCGGATAATGAAGAGACGTCACATACGATCAAAGAGGATATATAAGGGGTAATAAAGAAGAAGATCGGAGCAGATCTTAAATAATGAGTGGCAGACTGGCAGTGGCAAGTGGAAGAGGCAATTGAGAGATTGCATATTCTGAAAAGAGAGAGAGAGAGAGAGAGAGAGAGAGAGAGAGAGAGTAGGGCTCGAGTTTATAGGTGAGGCAGAGAGAATTTGATTAGAGAGAATTTTATTAGAGTTCTTTGGATGATTTCAAAATAGTTTATAGCTACCTCTTCTGTCTTTGGAAATCTCTTTTTCTATTTGTGAAGGTGTTCATAACATAATTTTGTAAGGTTCATAAATTACGGGTAATTATAAAAAGTGATTTATGGAGTAATTAAAATAGTGTGGAGTCAATCAAGAGTCGTTGACTCCTTAATTAAGGGAGTCAAATGTGTGATTGTAATCAATGTCTACAATTTGCATACTTTTCTGTTCAACTTATTGACAACAAAAAAGGACGGTGGGATTCAAACTCAACTCTATCTGCTAATTGTCCAAACCTTAACCGCTTTTGTCAATTAGATTGTTCTGGGTAGCACTTTAATTAAGCTCGAGCCCAACAGGTAGGGGAAAGAAATTTTGAGCTTGAGAACAAGGGCTCATGTAATGGGCCAATTAGAAGATGATAAAATGAAAAGAACAAGTTTCTAAAATGGGCTGCAGCCCGTCATTTTGAAAAAAATAGGCTACAAAACCCAAAATTTTACCCACTCACCAAAAGTCCCAATGAACTTATTTCTTATTGCTGGAGCCCAACAGGTACGAGAAAGAAATTTTGAGCTTGAGAACAAGGGCCTTATATAATGGGCCAATAGAAGATGATCGAATCCAAGAACAAGTTTCTAAAATGGGCTGCAGCCTGTCATTTGGAGAAAATATAGGCTACTAAACCCAAAATCTTAGCCACTCACCTAAAGTCCAATGAACTTGTTTCTTATTGGGATTTTGTTTGGTCTACAAATTTTTTTTTTAAATTATATCACCTCAAATTTCATTATTTAAAAAAACTATAATCGAATTAATAAACTTTTTCAAACCAAGAATTAATAAAATTTTGTTTTGATTATTATAAAGAGTAAGAATTTGGTTAGTATAGTTTAAAAAAAAAGAGATTTTATATTATCTAATAATAAGTAATAAAGCGTCGTCTTAAATTTATTAAAATTTTATAAAATTTTAAAATATCATACAGTACACATAATTATTTAAATAAAAAAACTCTTATTATCTTATTTTTTTATATAAACTCGAAGATTTTTTATATTGTTAAAATCCTGTTTTAATAATATCTTAAATTTTAGAATTTACCTTACAATTTTTTCAATTGAAGACTAAACTTTGATTATATATGAGTTTTTTATTGGAATAGTTGTGTATAATAAGATTTATTATTACGTTTTATAAAAAATTTTATAAATTTAACATGATACATATTATTATTAAAAGATGTAAAATTACAATTTTGCTTGCAAACATTTTTTCTATTATAAAATCTGAATTAGTAATAAATTTTGCTTGCAGTGTACTCCTTAACGAGCCACCTCCACCTATCCCGTCTTCAAGACTTCAACGACGTTTTCAATTTTTTAATTTTTTTTTCATTTTGGAAAAATGATAAGATTCCTGTAATAACAAAAAACTATAACTGCAGAAACGCTGAAACGGCATCATTTGGACTTCTTAGGACTTAAAAAATATAATAAAAAAAAAGGCTCAAACTCAATTCCAAAATTTCGATTCCGTTAGGCAATCGCGCTGTTGATCTTTGCAGAGATCTAGCTTGTTTCGTCGTTTCAGTTTCATTTATAGCTACGCCGAGTTTTACCGACGCCGTCTGATAGTCTCGCTTGCCGGTGCATGGAAGCTCCGTCGATTCGTCTGTAGGGCACGATTTTCTTTCAGATTCAACCAATGGCTGCGTGGCTCAAAGCTGCCGAAGGTCTGGTTCTTCTCCTTCAATTTATTTCAACCTACATTTCTTTTTCTGTTTTTTAATTTGTCGACTTTTAATCTTTTTACTGATTGAATTTTGAAGTTGTGATCTAAAGCTCTGAATCTTTTAAATAGTGGAGTTGGATCAAATTTGAGATTTGAAACGAATTAGGTGGCTTACTATAATTTTTATTATTTGTTTGCTTTTGAAATAAGTTTTGATTAGCTAGATACTGAAGAGGAGGGAGCTACCGGATTTCGTATTTGACTCAGTTTGGTGTAAATAATGAACCGCTGTTAACCTTACTCTAGAGATTTGAGAAGGGACTGTGGAATGTTTATTTGAGGAAATTTGAAATTACTAGTTAGCTATCAGGAAGGGAATGTTCTTCCCTCGGCAATGCCAATGCCTGGAATCTTATATGATAAACAAGAGGTCAATTGATGTTCTTTGGTTGGTATAAACAAACATTTGATGCCAAATTGATTGCCGGATGAAATTGACATTTTGGTATGGGTTGAAATCTCTTATTTTTATTGCTTTTTTGGGGTTTGTTAATTGTTATGGAATTCTGAGTCCAAGAACTGTCAGTAGGTTATTCGCAAGTCTATTATGGCCTTTGTTTAGCATTGAAAAAGGTAGAAAACTGATAAGTTGTAAAGTATTAAGTAGAGAAGCATCTAATATATAGATTTAGATATTGTAAATATTAGTAGGACTCTACCTTAGGGGTTGCTTTTGATGCTGCTCTTTAGTTTTAAAACTGTTGCAGGGGAAGTTATTTTGCATCCGTGTTAGAGAATTCAATATTACTTGGAAGTCTCAATAGTCTTTCATAGATAAAGAAAACTGTCAAACTAAAACTATTCATTTATCAATCGAATCTTGAAGCCTCGTCTAGGAAATTTCTGCCAGAATGTCCCGCATTTGTTGATTGGCAATGCGTTCATAAATTTTGTTAATCGATTTGGTCTGTTCCATGTTGAATTTTCTTGTATTCTGTAATGTTTTCGTTGCTTTATTTTATTTAAATATTCTGTATAAGAGGTCAAAAAACTTTGCAATTGCAACTGATGCACTTTTAGGGTCTGAACCTTTAGCACTTCCTGAAAAAGGCTCTAAACACTTATCTCATGCTTGTGCTCTTTGTTGTTCAAACAATTTTACTATTGCTCCAGGCAGTGCTTGCCATCCATCAGTGAAAATAGCATTCATATTTTGCTGCTTTTTTTTTTTAATTTAAAATTTTTATGATGTGATAATAATCCAATATAAATACTATTTGCCCCAGATTTATTTGAAGTAGTAGATCGAAGAGCAAAGCTGGTTGTTAGTGAACTGTCAGAAGAGCAATCTGAAGCTCAGTTACAAGGTAAGGATATTTCAGAGGGATCATTTGCATGCGTAACTGAGGACATGCTTGGTGTCTTTGAACTTTCAATTTCCTATTCCTGGTTATCCTGGTTATATCAACTGGGTGTTAGTCTAATAGATGGACTAAAATTATAAAAGTCTGTTGGTTTATTATTGGATCATGCATCAGGAGCAATTCAAATGGCCATTTTATATGGTTCATTTGCTTAGTCATATAAAATGAATACACATAGAAATTATTCTAAGATCATCACTTTGTGAACCTCAGTTTCACAATGTTTACTAGCCATTTGTTACCTATTTACACCAATATGAAAATTGTCTTGTATATATGCAATTTGGTTGAACTTAATAATAATATGCAGGATCTTTAATGCCTAGCTTTTCCTTTTCTTCTGGAAATTAAAGTAGAATTTTATTAAAAATTTGATGTATAGTGAAGAGGATGAGAAATCAAACTTGAACTTTCTTTCCTGAAGATGAAGTTTGGATATGTCAAGCTTTATGGTATTTGGTAATGTTGTTGAATAGAAGTTTTAAAAGCCATAAAATTATAATACCAGCTTGAATGCTGAGGTGAAAAATAAAATCTTAATTAGGTATAATATTCTCATCTAAGAGGTTTATTTTAAAATCCAAATATCTTTTCTTTTCCCTTTTCTATTTACGATCTCTCTCTCTCTCTCTCTCTCTGTCACTACTCATTCTCACCCTGTCTCACTCTTATGGGCTCACGTACTTCCCTTTTAATGGTGAAGCTTCTAATGTGCAAGGTTCTTCAACCAAAAACACAAAGTCAAGGACAAAGGTACTACAGCTGCACAACCTCAATTAATTTTAAATGTTATCAGCTCAAGTAAGTTTGTTCATAAAAACAAAAATTAATTGCGTACTTTACTTGTTGGCAGCCTCAGAAAAAAATTTCTGCAACTAAATCTCCCAAACCTAGCAATACTCAACGTGAACAAACAACTTCAGAAGTATTATACTTAGATTTAGCACCCGATAAAGATAAGGGTAATCTTTCTTCTGAAAATGAGGGTAACCCTATTCCTAAGACTATGTTCCAAGCAAGTAGTAAGCAGCATAGCAATGGTGAGAAAGATCTTCCTGGAGTTGCTTCATCTGAGCCATTGGAAATTGATGTGGTTAGACATGATGCTAATCAGGAAGAAGCCTCTGCAAATGTTAGCAATGGAGAAGCTTCAGTGTCAACTTCAAATGGCGAGCTTCTCAAAGAGAATGCTTCTGCTCATGCAGAGCACCCTCCTTCACCGTTAGCTGCTAAAGAAGTTGAGGTTGTTAGTGAAGATCATTCAACTGATGGTGGCCGAAATATTGAATCTCAAAGTGCAGATGTTCCTTCGAAGACTGAACAAGAGAGGTCACAACCTGTAGTTGCTGATTCTCCCATTAACATTGAAGCTCAAGTAAAAGAAGATGATCTTAAAGTTGAAACCCCTGTGAGTCAAAAGAAGCCACGGGAGCAAAAAGTTGATACTACCCCAACGAGAGTCCAAGACCCACTTGATGAGGTGATAAATACACTCTAGCTGAAATTATAGTTGAGTTCTTGGATCTATTCAAATGCCTTCCATATAAAAGCTTTATTCACTAGCCCTTTAGTTTTTGTTCAGGCTCAAGGACTACTTAAAACCACAAATTCTATTGGTCAATCAAAAGAGGCAAGACTAGCTCGAGTAAGCTCTCTGAATTTATTGGTATTCCTTTTGCAGAAGAATTTTACACTATAAATTGTGTATGAAGAAGTGAGTGTCATGTTTATGTACTGCTTTTAGAAAATAAGGGTTTGATACCTTACCATAAGAGATTCATGAGTGGGGTGGTAAATGGTTTGAGTGCCCTTGATATAGTTTTGTTATTAATCAGAGCAAGCTGCTCCTTGGGATTCAGCATCATATCTTTTCCTTGAAGTCTGCTAATGGGCATATGACTTGCCCTTTTTTTCTCTGTTGTACCTAGTAGAAATTGATCTGAATCATATCGTTGTCCCATTCAGAAGGTAGGCAAAACTTGAGAATATTTTTATTAAATGCTTTGAAGAACAATTTTCTTTAATAAATTATTCTCATGAAATGAGTAAGCTTTACATGGAATCAGCCAAACTTGCAAATGAGCTGGATTGTTTTTGTACCTCGAAAGTAACCGTTCACAGATTAGACATTTGCTGCATCTACTTTCGTTTTTCCTTTTCTTCTCTTTGTTTTCTAATTTTGTAATTTGGTATTTATAAGAAATTTTCTACGCTGATTCCCAGGTTTGTGCTGGACTCTCATCCCGTCTTCAAGAATACAAATCTGAGAATGCACAGCTTGAGGAGCTTCTAATTGCAGAGGTAAGCCCTTGTCTCCTTTCATTCTCCTTTTGCATCAGTTTTCAAGTTATGATTGTTGAACGGTGTTTGAGGGTACTAATACTTAATTGCTTTGTTGACAGAGAGAGCTGAGTAAATCTTATGAGGCTCATATAAAACAACTACAGCAAGATTTATCTCTATCTAAGAGTGAAGTAACAAGGGGAGAGTCAAGTATGGTTGAGGCTTTAGCAGCGAAGAACTCTGAGATTGAGGCACTTGTCAATTCTATGGATGCACTTAAGAAACAAGCTGCTTTATCTGAAGGAAATCTGGCGTCACTGCAGGTTTGACTCTAACCTATATTTGGTTGTTGATCATAAACCCCCTGTTTTACAAATGGTATATCCGTATGTAAAATGTGGTCTCTACTTAGTGCCTCATCTAAAGGATAAATATATATTTTGAAGTTTATGTTCTAGGTCTTACTACTGACTGAGGTTATCACAGCAACAATTGTCCAAATTGCATGCAATAAATATTGCAGCTTTTAGTTATTTGATTTCTGTGGTTTACCTTGAAAAGAAAAGTTCCCATTGCCAGAGATACTGTGAATCTGACAATTAATTGTTCTTTACATGATAAATAAAAGATATTGATCCTGCCACTTACTTCTGTTAGTCATGCTTTTGTCATGATAGTGAATCAAAGAGCCTATTTCACATCCTTTATAACAAAAACTCAGTTCATTCATGAGTTCATGTAACCCTGCTAAGCAAACTGTAACATATGTGCCTACTGTTCTATTCCTGTCCTCTTTGGTGCTTGCTCCTTTATTTCACCTCTACATTTAGGCATTGTCTTGCTTATATGGGCAATCAGTATTTGCTCTTTACATGCATCTTTTGGTTATCTGAGGTTTGTTACTTTGATTGCGCACTATCAGGCAAACATGGAGTCTATTATGAGAAACAGGGAATTGACAGAGACAAGGATGATGCAGGTAAATTAATTGGTCCTTTCTGCTTTTGATTTTGTTGCAAACGCATGTTCATTCACTCAAACACACGTGCAGAGACGCATATGTACATATTATTGTTTCATTACAAGCTTGTAATTTATTCCTATTATTCTTGCTTAGGCCCTACGGGAGGAGCTGGCTTCTGCCGAGAGGAGAGCAGAAGAAGAACGTGCAGCACACAATGCAACCAAAATGGTCCTTTCTTGGAACATTTATTTATCTATTTAATTAATTTTGTTGTGATCTTGTGCTCTAATAATCTCTACTTATGAAACAGGCTGCTATGGAAAGGGAAGTGGAATTGGAGCATCGAGCAGTTGAGGCATCCACAGCTCTCGCTAGGATCCAGGTAATGTAAGGATTCCTTATTTCGGATTCCATGGATTCAACTTATAAAGGCATACTATTCTTGTTTTGCTTGATTACTGAGTAATACAGTATTGGATATTTATAATTCAATATATTTTCTAGTTAAATGTAATATTAGCCCTCTAAATATAACCTCTTCCTGATGCCTTTATAAGTTGATGTGAGTTGGTTTAAGTTAATGCCTTAAGTGGTCAAAATGTTGCATTAATATCAATTTTGGTGAAGTTATGTGAGCATTTTGGATTTCTTAATATTTTTATCTAGGGAAACTGTTATTTGCAAACATATTCTGATAATTACTATTATTAGTAAACGTTTCTTGTTCAGTACTTCTTTCTTGGCTAAGCAAGGTTACTAAGATAAACATGTGACTGCAATGGTTTGTTGGATTTTGTTGTTATAATACGATTTCTAAGGCTGGCACATGTAGGACAATCTTATTTGCCACCTCTATTTTAAGAAAACGTGGAAAGTAAACATTTGATGGATCAGCATGAGTATCAAGTGCTGAACTGCAAAAAAAAAGGCAATCTAGATTAATTTAATAGTTGGTATAGGGTAATTTCCAAGGCACTTTGACTTCTCATTTTCGGTTCCATTATTACTAATCTTATAGTTCTATGCTGACTATTGCACTAAAGCTATAAAAACTTATCATTCATACTTGCTAAACTTGTTTAGAATTGCTTGATGAGTTTACTGCCATTAGTTTCACCACTAGGTTGCCATAGCTTCGCTAGTGTAATTTGGTTTCCCACAATTTTTCTTTTGAATTAAAAAAATCAACCGTCTGTTCTTTAGTTAGTCTATGTCATGAACATGTTGGGGAATGAAAGTAGTGGTGCTCTTTCCTTGTTCAACACTATAAGGTCTATGGCCTCTATATATGTTTCATCGAGCGTTGTAAATTGCTGCTTGTTTCATTTTCCAGCGGGTTGCAGATGAGAGGACAACAAGGGCAACAGAGCTTGAGCAGAAGGTGGCACTTCTTGAGGTATATAAACTCAATGATAAGAATGTTTTTATACAGAAGTTTGTTTCTTGACAAGCTGGTTATGAAGTGTAAAACTTCTTGCAATTAACCTGATATGGTATCAGGTTGAGTGCGCATCTCTAAATCAAGAACTGCAAGATATGGAAGCTCGTGCTCGTCGTGGTCAAAAGAAGTCCCCAGATGAAGCAAATCAAATGATTCAGGTAAATGTGATGAGGATGTAACTATCTATTTTTTATCTTGTAAATGAGATTTTTGTACCTTTTCGCTGCTGCCAAATTCTAGCAATAATTAGTGTTCTACCTTTTTGATCTCAATGCATCCTTGTAATCTTCTGGGATGCGGGTTTCTATTCATTGAGAACATTCTGAGATTCAGCAGTTCAAAACATATTTATATCCAGTTACACCCATAATCTATAGCTTTAGCTGTACAAGCAGCTATAGTAATGGTAAAATGCACCAACTTAAAGATGACAATACCAGATGCAGGCGTGGCAGGAGGAAGTGGAGCGTGCACGCCAAGGTCAAAGAGATGCAGAGAGCAAGCTCTCTTCATTGGAGGCAAGTTTTAAAATTTTTTTTCTTTTCACTTAATACCGGCCATTGTTCTCATCATTTGATTATACTAAGATTATTCTGGGTTCTTTTACTGGATGATTTATGATTTGTTTTCTGTGACCAATTTGTCTGGCTGTAGGCTGAAGTGCAGAAAATGAGGGTTGAAATGGCTGCTATGAAGAGGGATGCTGAGCATTATTCACGTCAGGTAGCTGTTCAATTATATAAAATTCCTTTGTTCTTTACTTGAAAACATACATGCACGCACCTTAATCAAAATGAAGTCATAAAAAATGAAGTATAGCTGCTTCAATGATAGTATTGTTGCTATATAAACTGCAGGTGTTACTTAAAGTGACTCTGAAATTTAGTAGAGCTTTAACTTTATTGCTGGTTCGCTCTATTTAGCTGCATGTTAGCTGTCAAGTTACATGGTCTTATTGATTCTAATGTTTGGGTTCAATTAACTCCTCAAAGTTGCAGATCTTTTTCTGTATGCCAAAACATTACAGAACAATCTCTCCTTGCTGTACTAATAGCCTGAAATTGTTTGCTCTTCCCATAAAGTTGTAATATACTCATGGACGTGAAATTTACCTTGAATCTTTGGGGCCAAGTTTCCTGAAAACTTTTTCTGTGGAAAACATCTATGGCATGCCCCACATCTAAGGTCATAACTCCATTTCTCTACCAAAATATGCTGACAGCTAAGGAGAAAATTCCTGAATTAGAAGCTCTAGCATTGAGTTCCTATTTGTTGATATCTGATGTGTTGCTATTTCTCAGTTGTCCGAAACGAATGTTATGATTCAGTTCAGCAGTTCAGTTCCTTTATATATGCAAATATATACAGTGTGTTTCTTCATGATGCATAGGGTTATATATTTCGAATCCACCAAGCATTACCTTATTGGTATTGTTGCCTTCTACCAGGAGCATATGGAGCTAGAGAAACGCTACCGTGAACTAACTGATCTATTGGTAATATAAACTGTAGTTTACTTTTTCATTTATTCTTGTAACATTTATTTGTCTGTGCTGACTTCTTGTGACTACATCATATCGCAGTACTACAAGCAAACACAATTAGAAACTATGGCCAGTGAAAAAGCTGCGGCTGAGTTCCAGTTGGAGAAGGAAATAAAGCGTCTTCAAGAAGCACAGGTTTACTGATTTCTATGCTGCAAGTATGATTAACTATTTCTTCTTATCTGATAGTATTTAATATCCTTGTTCACTTTTATTCTACCATTATGCACAACAGGTCGAGGTAGAAAGAAGTAGGGTTCCTCGTCGGGCATCGTCTTCCTGGGAGGAAGACACTGAAATCAAAGCCCTTGAGTATGTTAAGCTTTTCTTTTCATTAGATTAGAATCATTGAATTCTTTCTCCACAACTTTTAGCATCTTATTCAGCAAATGTGGATATGTACTTTTTATTAGCTAGTAAGAATATATATATTAACTTCTCTTTTGTGCGATCTAATTTACTTTTATCGAAACATGTAATTTGTAAAATTCGGTTGTATTTGATTGAATTTGAAGTCTATCATAAGTTATATGTTCTGGCGGACCATTTACAGTTGTAAGTTTTCAGTGGTTGTGGGTCAGTTATATTTCCTGATTCAGTTACTTACATACATCTCTTAGATGAAAGGAAGAAAAATTTTAGCAGTTATTAACAGCATAGTTGGAACATTAACCAATGGATTACTTTTGTCGCTACCTGAAGATATTTAGATTCACATAGTATCCGATACTTTGTATTAGGAAAGCATCATGGGTGCAACTCTGAGCACAATGAGAGAAAAATGTAATATTATGTAGCTGATAGACCATCTGAATTCTTATTCTTTTGTATCAAGGGCGCAAAAGCAAACAAGAAATGGAGGGGAGAAAGATAGAAAGAAAAGAAATTCTTTGTGACTTTGTCATATTTGAGGCTGAATAATCCATTTATTTATGGGCTACTGGTGCTTGCATTGCTTCTTGGGTTGTAATGCCTTCAGATTAGAATTAGGACCCTTGCATGAATATTTTGCTCCCTCTTAATTTACTGATGTGTTTACTTTTGATATTTCAAAATTTCCTTATAAAGTTAATGTTTTCAGGCCTCTTCCCTTGCATCACCGTCATATGGCAGCCGCAAGCATACAGGTAATTGTGCTCTTACATCCCGAAACCAATGTGTGTTTTGACTTTTATTACTTATTCCGACTCCTGTGTCCCAACTTGGCTCATGCAGTTACAGAAGGCAGCAAAATTGCTTGATTCAGGGGCTGTCAGGGCCACAAGATTTCTTTGGCGATATCCAACAGCTCGAATAATCTTGCTATTCTATCTTGTAAGAAAAGTTTCACCTAGTCACTCTTTGCAGATATTTGTTATAAGATGATTGCATGGAAGAATGCGAAATTCTAGAGAATAATGGTGTTGGGAAAAACATGCAGGTCTTTGTACATCTCTTCTTGATGTACTTGTTGCATCGCCTTCAGGTATGTTAATCTGACCTTGTGCACAATTATTAGTTGATTACTAGTATGAAAAATCTATTTCCAACTTTAGACCGAGGATGCTGTATCATACATAATGGATGCATTAAATGTGGTGTGTAGGAACAAGCGGACAGTTTAGCTGCCAGGGAACTTGCAGAATCTATGGGTCTTGCCAACCCTAACTTACCATAATTGGGCAAATGCATGCCCAAGGTCAGAAGTTAGCACGGACAGAGAGTTGTCAAAATGAGACTTAATACCTGCAAGGTTGTATATTTAATTTTCTTTTGCAGGTATATGTGGAATGATCGAAGAACACCTTGAATTATTATGAAACTAAAGAAGATGCATACAGCGGAAATCTGTCGCTGCCATTCTGGACATGCAAAAATTCGAGGAAAATGCTGATCTTGGGAGAAAATGCTGCAGATTGGAGCAACTAGCAAAACTAGATTTGGATATTTCCAGATGCATCAAGCGGATTCTAACTGTCGATATACTATATCATTTTCTTTTACATAAATATGAAATTCTGTTTTGAAACGAAAAAAGAAAAAATGAAAAACATGAGAAATGAGAAGCAGCATGTTGTAGATCCAAACTCATTCTCAGGTGAATGAAATATATATTCTTTCACTGACTTAATTCTGACTTGTTTTCAACATTGTAAAACAAAAAAAAAACATATATTAAGGTGTTAATTCTTTTTCTTATTAATGCATCAACATCGAACATGTGCATCAGCATTGGTAATTCTTTTAGTAGTTTGTATTTAGCATCTGGATGCAGTGCAGTATCCGACAAAGAGTGCATATGTTCATTTGACCATAGCTAAGTGCTACGAGTGACTGAAAATTATAGGAAATAATGGTTCGTCTCTCGAGCTATATATATACATGTTTAATAAGACGGAGGTAGCACCATCCCTAGTGTAACAATTTACCAACCGTAGTTAATATTTAGACTTCCATAAATATGTAATTAAGTATAAAATAGACATCACCAATTAATATAAAATAGAATAGCCATTACCTTTTAGTCAGACTAGTTTTGAATCTGTACATTCCACGGGTCGGGAATGTTTCATAAGTAAAAAAACTATTTTAAATTTTTAATTGTTTTTATGGAAATAGTAAATTATGAAGTTTAAATAAAATGTTGAAAGAAAATTTAGTATGACATAATGATATACTCAAAAAACAATAAAAGAATTTCGCTATCTTATTAATAATCTGTAATATTCTATTCATCACCTGATACAAATTTTTCATCACTTATTAGATAAAATGTATGGGCTAAACATACTGTTAAAGTGTTCACATGTGAGTTAGATTCCACATCATAAAGGTGATCTGATGTTAAGGTGACTTATATACATGGAGGACTCATGAAACTAATAATTTAGGCTTTTGGTTTCAAGTGGTGTTTAGCCTATGTATGTGAGTCACGGTGTGGTGGGCCTTGGAATTTGGACAAGGCCCGATTCATTCCCAACAAATGGTATCAAAGCCCAGTTGAGACTCGATCGGTGCGGCGATGTGCACGGATTGACCTAGTTGAAAAAGTCAATGTGCTTAGTGGTGCAGTGGTAAGACCTGGTAAGCCCTCGAACCTGATTTCGCCATCTTTTCCAAGAAGGGTAGATTAGCCGCACAGGGGAGTTCCTTGGACATGGGGGACTTAGCTGTCGCACTAGGGAGTGATGTGACTCACAAGTGAACGGAGTTCCTTGGTAGGGCTGTTCAAGCGAAACGAAAAATCCGATAACTGAACCGAACCGACAATTCAATTAGGGTTTTGGACTGATCATACGAAAACCGAATTAACCGAATTGGAAACCGAATTGAACCGAATTGTCCAAATGAGCTAAAATTTAAAAAAAAATGTTTGATTTTATTGGCTCAAAATTGAATAATTCAAAGTTTTTATAATCTTATTTGAGCTTTTGTAAAAAAATAAAAGTTTAAAATTGATTTTATTGGTTCAAAATTGAATGAATTAAAGTTTTTTAATCTTATTTGAGCTTTTATAAAAGAATAAAAATTCAAAATTGGATGAACTCTAACAACCCGAAAACCAGCAAAAAAACTCGAACCGAACCGAAATCGAAGCGTTCGGGTATTAAAACCTTAATATCCGAACCGAACCGAACCATCTACACCCCTATTCCTTGGACATGGGGGACTTAGTTGTCGCACTAGGGAGCGATGTGACTCACAAGTGAACGAAGAAGATTGTTAAGGTGTTCACATATGAGTTGGGATCCCATATCATAAAGGTAACCTGATATTAGGATGACTTATATACATGGAGGACCCATGAAACTAATAGCTTAGACTTTTGGTTTTAAGTGGTGTCTAACCCGTATATGTGGGTCATGGTGTGATGGGCCTTGGAGTTTGCACAAGGCCTGGTTCGCTCCCAACACATACCATGATCACTTAACAGAACGCATTAATTATCAATTATTTGAAATAATTGGTTATATTTAAAGTATATAGCGAATACTTTAAAAGATCAATATAGCTTGTTCTTTTAAAAAAAGAAAAAGATCATTATAGCTTATTAAGATAATAATAAAAATAAATAAATTATATGAATAATTTACTTAATAATGTCAATAATATCATTGCAATTTTTTCAAAATTTAATGATAAATAATGTTTATTGTGTACCTTTTATATTTATTTTTTAATTGTTTAACCAATATCTTTAAACATTGTCGAAAAGTCACTCTCAAGATAGTTACGTATAATTGTCCATGACTAAATATCGGTTTAGATAGATAAACATCAACATACTTAAAAGTCTATCCTTAAATAACAATAGTGTTAAGTATACTCTTTCAAGCAATTATCTTTCTTTTTATAATAGATTATTGAGCAATGAATTTTCTCGAAGAAGTTTTAATTCTCTGACTTTTAATTGTTCTTATTATACTTTTATTGTTCATACGTAGCCTTAAGATATATTCTTTTTTATTAGTAATGAAAATGACTCAAACCAAAAATACATTTGATAGTTAATATAATTCAAGAAAAGATATGGAATAACATTAGAAGTTTTTACTCAATAAAGTAAATGCAACAATATATATGATCAGAAGTAAATAAGCTACAAAATAGAACCTTATCAACTTTTAAATTATAAAACCTACAAATGAAATAAACAATTGACTTCTAAGAAAAATAATGAAAGCTTTAAAAAATATGTAAAACAAATAAAATATTTCTAGAAGTTTATATTTATAGTAAAAGAAATGTATAGAAAATTAGAAAAACGAATAATAATTGGATAAATTATATAAATGGTTACTTATGACACGCCCGGACCTTGTCCGCACGTGTCAAATTGTATAATTATGTATTGTTGACTTGTTAAAATACCAAATTTGTTTTCCATGGATGTTTCAAACTTCGTTTAGCTCAATTTCAAGCTTAAAAACCCTAAAATTGAAGTCCGGGGATGTGGGCCCCACTTGAAATTGAGACCCGAGGCATTTGGGGCTGAGTTGACCGGAGTCAACTCAGATTTGGGTGACTCCGGCGCCGGAGCTGGTCGGGTCCGGCGCCGGACATGTCAAATTTTAAAGGGGTCTCGGCAGCCGAGACCCCCATTTCTCACATTTCATCTTCTCTTCACTTCTCCGATCTCTCTCTTCCAATTCTCTCTGAACCAAGCCCTCAATCCCTCTTCCAACACTTCATTAATCATCAATATCAACTTATTTTGCTTCCTTGAAGATCAAAACATCAAGATTTCTAAGGAAATTTCCAAATCTTAAAATCTAGAAATCTGGCGACAGTTTGTTCATCAGCCGATATCTTTTGATTCAACCGTGCGTTTTGGCTGAGAATTTGGTATGTTGTTCTAGACTCATCAAGCTCTAATTTGATAGTTTATACGCTTGATTTCATGGTCTGAGCTAAGAGAATTTGATGATTGAAGTTGAGATTTCTGTTTTGTCCGAGTAAAGTCAACTCTTGATGTTTTGATCCAAAATTCGAGCATGATTTGTTGTTTGATTCAGTTCTTGAAGTTGTGAATTCATAGATCATGTGTTTAACTTGCTGTGTTTCAATTTTGGTGCGGATTGGTGATGAATCGAAGTCAAACCGAGTTTGTTTTCATGATTGGCCGAATTCGGCCATTTTCTGGCAGCAGGTCCGGCGCCGGACCTGGCCGGTCCCGCGCCGGAGCTGCCTAAAATTGGCACTTGCTCCCGATTTGGCTCACTCCCGCCCGGGAGTGAGCCACCTGCCGACAATGGCACTGTAGCACCAGGGGCAATTTGGTAATTTTGCAACCCTAGACCCCATTTGACCCCAATTGACTCCAATTAACTCCAATTGACTTCCGGACTTGTCAATTTAGTCCGAGACCTTTAATTGGTGTTGTTTTATGAATTGATCATTGATTGAATATTTTATTAATCAAATTAGATTTTAATTTGATTATTTAGGTACGTGATCGTACGAGTTTTGGATCGGTTGCAATTTGAGCTAAGGCATTCGTGGGTAATCGGGGAGTATACAACTCTCCTCACTTGTGAGTGGCTTGGATTATATTGGTTGACCATTGAGGGTTAACCGTTTACAAATTTATTTATAAATGTTTTATTAAATTGTTTATTTATGTTTTGGGGTATGAATTGTCCACCCTCACACACTGAGTTTATAAATGATTTAAGGGTGGGAATTTCAATAAATCATATACATATTGATATTATATATTGTTTATTGTATGGGGAATGGTACCCCGAAAGATGAGAGTTTGAGCGATTTTTCCTCGGAGCTCCAATATGCGGGAGCGTGGACCGAGGGAGAGGCATGCTTATGAGGTTCCCGTGGACCGCCTTTTTAAAGGGGCACGGTGAATATATATGAGGTTATCGTGGACCACTTTCTTTTTGAAAGGGCACGGAGAATATTCTGGCCTGGAGTAGAGAGGCGCGGAGGAAAGCTCGCCAGGTCAGAGATAGCTGTGTTCCACCGCAGCGAGGCAAACGTCAAGGGAATGGGCCAAAGAGTAAAGTAAAATGTTTTAAAAGTATAAAGTAACCCTTGACGGTCCAGTGGATACCCAGTGCACGAGTATACCTTATTGGGACGATTTCAGATGCTAGCCCATTTGAATATATGTATTGTTATTGATTTGATATTTGATTTGGTTGGGATTTCATATATTTCAGTAAATGATTTATTAAATTAATATTTGGATTATTTCATATCCCCAGCCTGAGGTGATCGGTCTTTATAACCGAGTCTCTCACTGGGTACATGATTATGTACTCACCCCATTCGCTTTTGTTCTCAGATCATCAGACTTTGGACGGTGGACGTCCTGGTGGCCAGTGATCCCAGTTTGTCTCTGTGGACACAATTATGTAGGTGCCACCTCATTTCACTTTGAGTATCTTGGCTCGGATTATTATTACATCTTACATACATATATTTGTGTATTTATAAATAATACTTTCCGCTGCATTGAAACACCGTAAGATGTGATATTTTATTATTAAAATATTTGAACTATGTTATCTATGATATTTCATATGTTTTCATATATTGCTCGAGTATCCTTTATTTTTAAGCCTTGTGCCATCTTGGTTGCCCGCCTGACGAGGCACGCATCTCGAGGTGGTACGGCGGTTGTCGCGTGGCCGAACCTGCGGGTCGGGGCGTGACAACTTAACTTTTAAAGGTTTTCTATTTTGGCCAGTCAACTATAAAAACTTACGATTTAATCATTTATCTTTGTAAAATTCAACACTTTGGTCACCAAATCCTTAAAAAAATTGATTCACTGATGTAACATTATCACATCACCCAATATGCCACGTGACATGATGATACGGCTATGTCACGTGGCATATTTGATGACATGGCGTTGTCATGTTATCATGCCAAGTGGAGAAATTATTAGGTAGACCGGGTCTACCACGTCATTCGTAGACCCAACTAATAAAATTGTGACAACTCAAAAAGTTTTCTAAAATTAAGGCACTAATTTGATAAAGGTTTAGCCCCACTTTACAAAGAAGGAGGATTTAAAGGGTAAGTTTTTAAATTTAGGCTATAATTGTGGTAGGGTTTTAGTAATTATATCATAATTTTTAAGTTGTCACAATTTTATTGGTCGGGTCTACGAATGACGTGGTAGACCCGGCCTACCTAATAATTTCTCTGCCAAGTGACCTTTTGAATGATGTGGCATGCCACATCACCATGCCACGTGGCATGTTGGATGACATGGTCATGCCACATCATTAAGCTATTATTTTTTAAGTGGGGTGACCAAAATAGTTAAGTTTACCAGGTTAAGTGACTAAATCGTAATTTTTTTATAATTAAATGACCAAAACAGAAAATCTTTAAAAGTTAAGTGAGTAAATAGCAATTTACCCATAATAATTTAGCAGTTGATTAAAGGTCAAAGTTGAAATTTACATCAAATAAAATTAATTTTGAATGAATGACAATTAAGAATAATTTTTTTTTAATATTGATGCTAATTTTCTTTGAAAAATTAAATTAGATCCTATAACATTAATGACAATTAATTTGGTGTAAAAATTAGTGAAATTTGAAAATATTCAAATTAGATGAATATTTTGTATGAAATAGTGCTACATGACTTACCAAATTTCTTACCACCAATTTGACATGCATGACGTGACAGAATTAACCCACCACTAAATATATCTAAAACTTTAAACTGACCTTTTATAGTGATTGCTTCTAAAATTTGTAGCTAAATTTGTGATACATAAGCAAATTAATCGAAATTATGATTCTATGGAACTGATTCTGCCATGCCTTGACCTGCCGGCTCGGCCACATGGTAGCTGTCACATTGCCTCGAAGTACATGTCACGCGTCCACATATCCGAAATAGTGCCAGGCATAGTATACACAGCATAAATATAAATATCAAATGCCATTTGATAAAACAATATTTTAATAAAAATGATATAATAATGATAAATAAATACATACATGTAGTGAAATCTCCCGAAATAAATATCGAAACTTAGTGTTGTCATGTGTGCGGAGATAAAGTATAAAACAAGATACATCGGAAGTAAAATTATTAGTGGATCAATAACATTAAGAATGAAGTCACCTATTAAGCTGAATGTGTCGCCCGCATGTTCTGTGATGCATTGCTCCTCAATGAGCCTTATGCTTGAAAAATGTTAACAACCACAAGGTAAGTCCACCGCCTCAGTGATGTGGTTTAGAAATAATATAAAAGACGAAAGATGGTGGAGGATACAGATATACCAAAAATATTATTATAAACCATCATTTATTTCATAAAGCAATTTTCCACCACTAAATCATTTATTTCAAAATAATATAACATATAAGGGGACAATAAAGTGACCGAGTCCCATCCGTCGATGGATTCGCACCATTGAGAGCAATCATCATATAATCATCCATAAAATAATATATATATATATATAAACTAATTACCTGCTCTCCCAACGTTGCCATTTGTTGCCTTAAAGCAACTACAAACCCCCTGGCGAGTCACCTTATGTGCCTCTCCAACTCTAGGGGCACACTCACCTATGCCTTTCCCAATAGACGGACCACATGCTACTAAGTTTGCTAGCATAGCCCCTCAAAGGGCAATCTATCATGTCCCTTAAAGTACTAATATCAATAGCTTTGATTTGGCAATCCTCATGGGGGCTCTTATCGATCTCGCCACAATCAAGCTTATTCAATACCTCAAATGGGCAGGTCTCTCACGGTTAGGTTCATAGCAATCATGCCACGATTAAGTTTATAGCAAAGTTTTAGGTATGTACATATATCATATATAATATATATCCCGCCCTCTTAAAATGTGTAGACTTGTGTAATGGCTAGCTGTACCCGAAAACATATAAAGCAATTAATTTAAAATAATTTAAAAGCATTTGCCATCAATGTCACTAAACATTGAGGTCAAACCACTCATAGATACTAGAGGTTCATATACTTTCGGAATAAAATCCACCGTGCATCTGGAGCTCGTTGGTGCTCTTAATTCGTTATTAAAACTTTTATTAAAAACCAATTTAAAATCAAAATATGAATTGATGACTCAGGATGGCCTAATCTGGCTTTAACACACTCGGGAATGACTTTACACTTAACCAAGATTGATTTTGTCAATTTCAAGAAAAGTCAACATATCACTTCAAAAGTCAACCATAGGTAAAAGTCTACTCTAGAAAGTCAACAATTGATAATCGAAACTTGATCAAGTCCGGAAAAAGGTTCAACACTAAATTGGGATTGGCTAGTGTCATTTTCGAGTCAAAACAATAAGGGTCAAACTTGGTCAACTCGGGTCAAAGTAAAGCCCCCCAAAGTGAAAGTAATCCAAAAAAGTCAACTTTAGTCATGTTTATATTTTGATAGTTTTTCTACCCATATTTCAATTGGCCATAACTTTCATTCTACATTTTGAAATAAGGTATATGATACCTCCATGGAGAGATCTAAGAGTTTGTTTTAAAAAGTTCTTCTGCACTAAACTCTAATTATCACTTTAACAAAGTCAAAATTTCAATCAAATATACTGTCACCAGTTTCATGATAGAAAGTTCGGAAAATCATAACTCACTTATTTCTTAACCAATTAACTTCATTCTTAAACCAAATGAAAGCTCATTCAGTCTACTACATTTTCTCAGTTGATCACTAAACCCAGATTTTCATTTAACTAATTTGAATTTGGCTCACACTCCAATGTCGCCTAAAAATTGGCAGTTTGGCGACATTGGATAAAATTGCATTTTTCTTTATACTAGGTTCGGAATTATGGGAAAGCTATTTCAGACAATAGTGTAGAGGAATCAAATATATTTCTAGAGATACAAGACAAGCCTAAATTGGAGGTTATTTGCCTGCCATGTCGTTCCTCATTCATCTTTGTTTCCTTCTCGAATCGTCTCCTTCACCAGCACCAACAACCACCGATTGATTTCATGGATTCCTGGATCTTTCACGAAGCTTAGGCACTAAAATTTAAAATAAAAAATTTATGCATCATTCATGAAGACTTTAGCAGTTATAATTTTTTAAAAGCAGTATATCATAGAAAAAAAAAATTACATGCAGAAGCAGGAAAACTACTCGATATGTGCATCATGGTTTCAGTGTTCTTTAAGAATTATTCGGTTTCTTCATTCTTTTTTAATTTTTCTTTTTTATTAAGAACATAAGGCAAAAATAGTTTTTATGGAGTCTTTCACTTATATTTTCTGTTTTGTGATGGAGTTTGTTCTCTATTGAACTATTTTGTATTTTTTTTAAGGAATAAAATTTCCTTTGATGGGCCATTAAAAAAAAAATTAAGAACAGAAAGCCACAAGAAGCTTTTACCTTGAAGAAAGATCAATCAATTATTGGAAAATAAATTTTTAAAAAATAGCAATATATATTAATAAGACAAAGGAAATTTCTTTTCCAATCATTTCTCTTCTACGTGTGGTATACTAGGAGATTCTTGCAATGAGTTATTTTCTTTCATGTTTTGGTTCTTCTGAAAATCGTTAGTCTCGAAACAAGCACAAGGTTCAGCCTCGATTTCAAAGGTTTTTTTGTTTTATGAATTTTAGTTCAATTGGGTATTTTCATTTACATGAAAAGTTTCTTAGTGGGATGCCAGCATGGTGCTCAATCTACGGCTTATTTGGAATGGAGCAACTTTGAAGAGCATCTCAGCCTGGTTAAGGAAGTTTGATCTGTGATTGGTTCTTTGGTGCCGGTGGAGGAGACGATTGAAGGAAACAAAGCTGAATGGCGAATAAAGGATATGATGTGGCAAGTTTAGGCTTACGTGGAAAGAATATACCTCTTTGAGGAGAAATTATTGGGTAGGCCGGATGTACCACATTATCCATAGGTCCGACCAATTAAATTTTTAAAATCAAGGCACTAATTTGACAAATGTTTAACCCCATGTTACAAAAAAGGAGAATTTAAAGGGTAAGTCCTTAAATTTATGCTATAATTGTGGTAGGGTTTTAGTAAATGTATTAAAATCTTTGAGTTGTCACAATTTAATTGGTCGGGCCTATGGATGACGTGGTACACCTGACCTATCTAATAATTTCTCCTCATTGAGGGAAATAAGATTAAAACTACCTCACTTTGAGAATTAAGATTTAAAAGTGCTTGCTGTTTGATAAACTGAAAAAATTAAGTGCTGAAAAATAAGTATTGAAAAATTAAGTATTGAATTTGAATATAAAAATTGTTTGATAAATAAATGTTGAATATAAATATATTGTTTGAAAACCATAAATGTTGAAGATTTTTAAAATTCATTAATATCTAAAATAAAGGTTATTTAGTATAAAAAGAAAGTTTTTCAAATTAAAACCATTAATTTTTCACCATTCAATTATAAGTAGATCTCCATATACTTTTTAAATTCAATATTTTTTTATTGAAAAAAAATCTTTTAAATAATGACTAGCAAAAGTTATCAAATATGTTAAAAATTTAAAAGTGTTGAAAATTTTTATTTTGTTTAAAAATTTTCAATAATTTACCAAACAGCCCTAAAGTTAGGAAAAAAACTCAACTTTCCCCTCCCATTCCTTCTTTCTTGTTAGTTGTATCCTGTCAAGTGTCAATTTACTTGGGTTCAAATCTTTGGTAGTTTGGTTGGATTCCCATGTTTTGTGGGTGACAACAGTACCAAGTAGGTTATATGTGTTAAACATCCAACCTAAAACAAATTGGTAATAGGTGGAGAGGCCTAACTTGAAAGGTCTCAGGCCAGTCAAATAGAACCGATGTGAGATTCCCACTTTAACACTCCCCCTCACGTGTAACTCGGGAGAAACAACGAAAATAGACGGGTTTACACGTGGACAACCAGAAAGGAGACAACAGAAACGGGCCTAAGCTCTAATACCATATTAAACATCCAACCTAAAACCAATTGGTAATAAGTGGAGAGGTCCAACTTGAATATAAGGGTCCCAGACCAGTCAAACAGAACCGATGTAAGATTTTTCCATGCAATAAAATCAAGTTTACACCAAATCAGGTAAGGCGTGCACCTTGTGCCTGTGGGTCAACTTTTACGCTATCACATAGCCCCAGATTTCATTGATTCAAAGATTAATCAATTTTTTCGGTTATAATTATAACATGTCAGCCTCACTCTACTAGAAAAGCTGGCTTGATTCAAGTTCGTGGCCACTTGCTGCCATTTCCTTGTCCTACTTGCCTTAGCCTTGAATATGAACTAATGTCAATTAAATCTTTCATTTTGAATTCCACTATCATCTGCATAAGTTTATTTGATATTGACATTATTCATATCAAACTTCCAATAGAATTTCAATTTTAGATTTATAATTTTTTTATTAATTTTAAAAATCAAATAAAATCTTTGAAAAACCAATATGAATGTTAAAATAAGTGAACACGATGCCAAAAAGTGATTTCATAAAATAAATATTCACACCCACATGCTTGCGTCATGTTACATAACGTTCACAACCGTATTTTAAAACTATGGTTGAAACTAAGATTTAATACAAGGATCTTTTGATGGCACGAAAGTCTGTGAACCTTGCACCAATTTCATATATATCCTGCAACCAATTCAATAATGCAGTTAGAATGGAGAGTGATGAGAAAAGTAAACTCGATTTGATAAAATGCACCTACCCCTTATGAATTACTACAAGATATGGCTGGTCTAGCTAAGCCAATCTTTAAGGACATGTTAGAGATGTCTTTAAAATTCTGTTCACAAAGTACAACCTGCAATTTCAATGAATATATATATATATATATATATATATATAATAGAATAAGAAACCACAAGAAAACTACCGTCAAGCAAAATGAAAATAGGGCAATTTTTTCTTCCTTTTCTCTTTTCCCTCACTGTGTGTGCTGCTGGTGGTGGTTGGGGTTTGTTGGGAGGGTGAGGGTGGTTTAACATCTTTGTAAAATACATATAGTAAATTTTTGTGAAACTTACTTTATTCAGCAGCTTCTTATTAGAAAAAAAGACTGGGGATCCAATTGCGTCCCTAATGTAGCATTCCTGCCGAAAGAAACAAATTTAAGCTTCACGGTTGTGAGAAGTTATTAATCATCAAAATGCCTGTCCCTCGAACAATGCAAAATGGTGTGCCCCATTTTGAGGGGGCTTAAATCTTTCACAAATATATGATGCAAGTACACAGAAACTCTCGCACTCATGGACAAATGAACGGATGCAAAGTCATTCTTAAGAAAGAAATTTACGAACAGACTTAGTTATAATGGGTAATTAATATTACACCAACCAAGATGTGGTAAATTGTCCTCAATATTTCACACAAAAAAGTTTTATTAGCGTTAGTCTCACCCCAGCATATATAGGAAGTAAGAACAGGCAAAGTTAATAAGTTGTTTGACACCCAATAAAAAACAAAAGAATTACCTGTGAGTTCAAAACTTTTTGGATGACAGACTGATTCTTATCCAATGACTCAAGGTAGACTTCCACCATATCCATGGGTTGGAGGCCAGCTTTCTTTCGTAATCTTTGGACTCTATTAACAATCTGCAACACGTTTCAAAAAGCCCCGCGCATCAGAAATAGTTTAGATATCGGCACTTCCAAAGAATTTAGGACCACAAACTTTTAAGGGGTTGTTTCCACGTCAAAGTAGCAAAAATCGTTAGCCACAATTTGCCATGATTAAGATTAACCAACATAGGTCATCATATTTCCACAGGCACACAATAGCTAAACTAACAAGAACCCAAAGCTGAAAAAATACCATTTTCTACATTAGAATTAATGGCGTCACTAGCATGATGATTTATTTACCTCACGGGCAGTACCAACTTCAAACAATGACTCATCAGGACGCAAATCCAGAACCACCAAAATATCCCCTATCACAGAGAAATATGAGAAATGTAATTATGTAATTAATCATAAACATATGGTATAGGAGGGAAGATTTTTTTCCATTTCAATATGTACGCATAAATCAGTAATCACTAAATTGGAATGTGATTAACAATTCCTACCATCTCCAGCAGCATCCACCTCTTTATCTGTCACTCCAGCAGGTCGTCTAAATCCCCGAATAACCTGAAAATATTTTATACAAATAAAACATTAATTTACTCAGCAAATATTATTCAACAGCTATCTGGGGAAGCAAGTACATACAGGATAAAGCCATCATCACATATTTAAATGAATGTAGAAGCTCTAAGCAATCCTTGCTAAAGTAGCCTCCATATCTTATTCGAAGAATGCATGGAAGCACAAAACAAAAGCTCCAAACTTCTTGAAATCACTAGTCACTTATATTTCCATGAAAATTCTAAGATCCATTCCCATTTGTGTGCTTCAGATAAAATTTATCCTTTCACAACGTTTCAAATGATGCCAAAAGAAACATAGCAGATAGCAGAGCAATTTACCTTAATATCAGTCAGCTTCAAACGGTGTGTACCAACAGTCCACTCTCCAGCTCCCTGAAAGGCTAAAATATCTTTGTGAGGCATTGCTTTGACTTCTTTGGCAACAGCTCCCATAGATTTCCCCAGTCGCTTGCCTAAAATGCTACAAGAAATAACAGAAAAACAAATAATCTCAGATACAAGAAATGCAGCTCGTTCTATACCCCCAAGCTCCCTTTCTCCTCTCTCAAAGAAGGGAAAAGGCGCCAAAAAGATAATTCCTTCCATACCTAAACTCAGGCTCTGCACGTAAAGAAATATACTTCAAGGGGTCATTGCATGGAACAAGAGACCTGATATTGAGCTCCTCCAATACATACTGTAAGAGAACATGGCAAACAAAAAAGATGGCAAAAATCAGAGACGAGAAACAGGAAAATAAATATGCAGTCCAGCCAGTAAATTTTTATTTCGATTGGATCAATGGACCACCCAAAGGGGAATGTAATAGTTTCATGGAAGATGTCAATTTAAGTAGAAGGTACCATAACATTGCTTCAGTTCTATTTTCAATGCCATCAAACTACATGAAAAAATTGTAAGCATTTCACTCACTTCCTGGTTCCAAGTTCCTACTTAAAGAATCATTCTATGTCAACAATCAGACCATATAGTTTCCTTAGATATCTAAACAATTTGGAATAGGAAACTCAGAATTTAAAAATATAGAGGAAGCAGGGGCTGTCTATCCATTATCTACCTTCCGAAAATTTTATTATCATAAAAAGACCACTAAGGATGGCCCATTATCTACTTTACCTTTTTCACCCCTTTCTTCATTCTCCCATTTGATATTCATAAAGAAAACAGCAGTTCCTACCAGTACTACCAGACAATTAAAGATTATAACACCAACAACAATGGGAAGAAAATAGTGGTAATTGCCTTCTATGCCTGTTCAAAAGCTATAAAAACTTCAAGTATAGATAACGACCACCAGGCACAACAGGAGGGAACTACAGGAATGGGGCATTCATTAAAGTAATAGTGGAAAAAGGACTGAACTAAAGCTCTCAGGTACGCATCTCTCTCAGGTTCCCAGCTATATCACCCAGAAACTCTTTGTCTGGATGAGCAACTACCATCTCCCTAGAATGACAAATAAAGAAAGGGCAAGGGAGTAAGGTAAAGAGCAGAATCGTGTAAGAGAAACATGAAGCAAGAGATAGCTTATAAGCAGACCTTAAAGGTGTTTTCAGGGGCTTGTTATGTTGCTTACGGATGTTGCGGGCAAGATCGACTATCTTCATCATCCTTGACACACTTTCTTCAATCTGCTCCCCTCTCTAAGATGGCAATGGCATTTCATAGGAGAAAGCAGCCAAATAAATATTTGAGTAATAATACAGATATATATTTAAGAAAATGCAATGTCCATACTTCTTAGACAACTCTGACCAAAAAGATTTGGGAGCAAATAGTCTATGAAGCCATTCACCAAAAACCATTAATAAGTTATAAACACCAAACAATATTAGCATAATTACAACACAGATGAACCATACCTTTCCTTCTTGAGGAAAACTACAATACTGAACACTTTCCTCTGCTCCTTCACAAACTTTCCCGCATATTTTGATAAAGAACCTCAGTGTGAAGAATGGTGTAAATTTTTAACTTTTTTTATTTTAATATATTTTCATAATAAAAATATAATTTATGATGTAAAACAATTTGTAATATTTATTTAGATTATGTAATGCACTAATATTTTTTATTTTTTTATATTTTTTTATAAATTTTTCTTATTTTTATCAATTTTTTTAATATTTTAAAAATTAATAAAATTAAATTATTTATATAATTGAATCGGCTGATTAAACTATGATCCGATCGATCAACTGATTCAACCACCAATTCAAATTTTTATTTATT
Organism: Microcos paniculata; assembly: GCA_030664755.1. NCBI lineage: Eukaryota > Viridiplantae > Streptophyta > Magnoliopsida > Malvales > Malvaceae > Microcos > Microcos paniculata. The sequence goes on along the minus strand of CP131459.1, from coordinate 2,305,487 downwards.
ACAAAAAGTTGTTCAAGTGTTTGGTTTCGAAAGTCAAATGAATTTATAATTCCAATGGAGGGTTTTTTACGGATTGGGCCTGAGTTGCAATTCAGAGCCTCCCCCTCTCAATTGCAATTCAAGGTCGAAAGGAGCTGCCTAACAAATTTTTAGACCATTTTCCCCTCGCATATATTTGAAAATTCCAATGATATCCTAATATGCAAGAGACAGAACTAACCGGAAGAAGATGACAAAGTTGCACCGATAATGAAAAATGGGTTTTCGGCCTCACCACCAGATTAGCTTTGGAGTAGACAAATTTAGCCAGTAGCAAAGCCTAATAGGCCCACCGACGACCAAAAATCTGGCCTCTGGAAGTTGGAACCTTTCTTTCAATTCTTATTTTCTACAAAAAGACCCATAATTTCCCAAACTCTAGCCGGATTCACCTTCATTTAATCCTAATTTCTTTATATTAATATTTAAAATCCAGTTTATTTTTCACCCAAATTTCGTAAATAAAAAAGATTAAAAAATCTTGAGACCAAAATTTTGGCCTTCAATTTCAAAAGATAATGTTGGAAGCCCCGATGGGCTCTTCGATGGCCAAACCCTACCAATAGCAAACCATAACTCCAACAACGATGAATAATTTGAGATATTTGGGTTGCTTCATGCTACCAGTTAAAGTCGAAATTAAGTCAGATGGTTGAAGAACAAGAAAGAAATGGCAGAAGGAAGGAACCCTTTCTTTTTAACAATTTTAAGGGAGCATATGGAGCTAGAGAAACGCTACCGTGAACTGTAGTTTACTTTTGGACTTATTCTTGTAACATTTATTTGACTGTGCTGACTTCTTGTGGCTATCATATTGCAGTACTAGAAGCAAACATAATTAGAAAATGGCCAGTGAAAAAGCTATGGCGGCTGAGTTCCAGTTGGAGAAGGAAATTAAGCATCTTCAAGAAGAACAGGTTTGTTGATTTCTATGCTGCGAATGTGATTAACTATTTTTTCTTAACAGGTCGACGTAGAAAGAAGTAGGGTTCCTCGTCAGGCATCATCTTCCTGGGAGGAAGACACTGAAATCAAAACCCTTGAGTATGTTAAGCTTTTCTTTTTATTAGATTAGAATCATTGAATTCTTTCTCTGCAAGAGCATCTTATTCAGCAAATGTTGATATGTACTTTTTATTAGCTAGTAAGTGTTCAATCGTTGTGGTTCAATTATATTTCCTGATTCAGTTACTTACATACATCTCTTAGACGAAAGCAAGAAAAATTTTAGCGGTTATTAACAGCATATTTGGAACATTAAACCAATGGGTTGCTGTGGTCATGACTACCTGAAGATATTTAGATTCACATGGTGTCTGATACTTTGTATTAGGAAAGTGTCAGAGCATAATGACAGGCTTTTTTTTTTTTTGTAACCAAGAGTATCTCTAGGCCTTTGGTTCAAGACTAATCCCTTTCGAGCAGGATTGACTCATTATGGAGGTAAAACTCTCTCAATAATGATTTTCTTCATTCATAAAACTCGAACTCAAGACCTTATTTAAAGGAAATAAATGTCAAATAACTTGAACCAACCAATTGTTGGTACAATGACAGAATTATGTAGCTTTTAAAACATCTAAAATTCTTTGTGAGTTTGTCATCTGTGGGGCTGAATAATCCATTTCTTTTTGGGCCACTGGTTCTTGCGTTGCTTCTTGCGTTGTAATGCAATCAAAGTAGAACATCACTCTTCATGAACTATTTAGGCTTTGACCCTGATTTAATTATTCGTTTTAGCTTTCCTTCAACCAGTGCTTTCTCCCTTGTACTTCTATGAAATATAAGAAAATGTGAAACAAAAATTAACACAGATTATTACCACCCTATCCTACATTCTGGCTACCTTAGAATACAGGATAGAATCGAGTAGACACTTACATGAATATATTGCTCCCTCTAGATTCGCTGATGTGTTTATTTTTGTATATATTTCAAAATTTCCTTCAGTTACAGAAGGCGACAAAATTACTGGATTCTGGCGCTGTCAGGGCCACAAGATTTCTTTGGCTATATCCAACGGTTCGAATAATCTTGCTACTCTATCTTGTAAGAACAGGTTCAACTAGCAGAGCTAGATTCCGATATATCCAGTTGCATCAAGCCGATTCTATAAGTTCTAACTGTTGATATACTAATATCATGTTTTACATAAATTGGAAATTCTGTTTTGAAACGAAAAAAATGAAAAACATGAGAAATGAGAGAAGCAGCATGTTTGTAGATCCAAAGTCATTCTCAGGTGAATGAAATGTATATTATTCTTTTTATTTATATATACACACGGGCGATTAGAAACACTAATTTTGATTTAATTCTTATTTGTTTTCAACATATCTTAAAACGAAAGTATAAATACTAATATTAACATGTTAATTTTTTTTTTAACATAAAAAGTAAGGAAAGAGGTCTACTTGAGGAATCAGATGTTTTAAATTCGAGATTTTTTATGTAAATTCTTCAACTTTTAATTGAAAAAAGAATTCACTAATGTGTTGATTCTTTTTCTTATTAATAATACATCAATATGGAACATGTGCATCATCGGATTGACTCATTGAAATATATATCAACTTTTACTGTGGCAAAAAAAAAAAAGGCTTTTACTTAATTTTGACTTGTAATTTTATAGTAGTATGTGGGAAAGCTTCAACTGTCGATGGTCTTTCTATTTACGTGGAATTATTCATCTCACCGCCTAATAAGTCTCTCAAAGTTCAAATTGGGAAAGGAGCAGCGGATCAATGCTGCTCGGTAGCCCTCTATAAAAACCTTGTTCCCTCGCGACTCTCTCACGAATTCTCTCAAGATTTAGAAAAAAAAAAAAAAACCTTCCCTGTTTCTTTTCTTTGTACCTTAATTTAACCAAGCTAAAAGAATATTTCAAAATCCTTGATCAGAGAGCCAGTTCTTCATCTAATAACTCTGGTCTCAAGCATCTTTTTCTTCTAGTAAATTGTCTCTCTGCCCATTCAAGGTATTAATTGGACTCTTTTATATGTCTGCATATGTCTATATATAGTTTTGGGACTCTGGATTCTGAAAGCTTACTTGGTTAACAAGAATCTATTGCTCATACTGATATGAATTAGGGTTAATCATACTGATTCATATAAATGAGCCTAGCTATTCTACGTTGGTCCACAATCCATTCCTAATTTTTGCAGAATTTGTTGTCTACAGAGAGAGAAAAGAACGGCAGGGAGGAAGAAGCAAAAGAGGGAACACATATCTAAAAATTTTCTAGTAGAGGATTTCGTCAATGACCCATTGGCTCGACTGCCCACAAAATCTCTCTTGCGTTTTAGGTGCACTTCAAGGGCCTGGCATGCTCTAATCACGAGTTCTGGCTTCCGAAAGAAACACTTCATTGCCATCAACAGCGCTAGTAATGCCTCCAATGATGGACACCGAATCATTCTCTCATCTCGCCGCACTCTTCAATCCATTAGATTCGGAGCAGGAGGAGTTGAGAAGAGTGCAACGAGACTTGAGTTTCCTCCCAAACAACCCCCCCAGAGCCAGAACGTGGCTTCTGAGTTTGAGAACGCAGGTTCTTGTAATGGCTTGATTTGTTTAGTTACGAAAAAGGGTTCTCCGTCGTCCTTTGGAATCCATGCATATAGGAGAATACAAGACCTTCGCCCAACCTCGGCACATTTTATGTAATAGGTACGGATTTAATTTGTATATGATCCATCTAGTAACGACTACAAGGTCATAAGAATTGTTCATCGTCATGCAAGATTTCGTGTTGAAATCTTGTCACTAAAGACAGAAACTTGGATAGGAATCCAAAACCTACCTTTTCGTCTTGATTCATATAAACCAAAAGGAGGAACTCTTGTTGATGGAGCCGATAGGTTTTGAAAGTATTGTTGGATTTGATGTCAAAGATAAGAAGGTTGAACTTGTGGAGCTGCCTGAACCCCGTATGAACGTAGTTCAATTAGGGGGATTTCAAGGTCGCCTCTTTCTGGTTAGCCCAGAATCACCAGGCATTGTGCTTTGGGTTCTGACGAAGGGTAACGAGAAACAAAAATGGACTCAGTTGATGACAATTTCCACTTCGCATCTAAACAAGTTGGGATATATTGGAGAAAGGGTATGGTATCCGATACTTTTTGCAACGAATAATGGCCAAGTCTTGATGACTCTCCAAACAGAATATGCTAATACTCATGTCGAAACGTCTAAAGAGCCGTCCAACGCGAAATTTGTAGAATAAAAAGATTTGAAAATTTCAAAAAAATAAGAAAAGGAGTCACCACTAACCATTTGGTTTAGATAGGTTAGCCACATATTTTGACTCCATTTAACCTAATATAATCTAAGAAGATTACCTTATGTCAAACAGATATTGGTCTGTGAAAATATATTTTGAGTTCGAGAGTCGGTTACATTCGAGGAAGGATTAGCACCCCTGAAACGCCCTAAAATCGGTACCACAAAAGTCTTTTTGAAAATCAATTTTAGGGTTAATAATGAAATGCTTTCAATATTAAAAAAAACATGTAAAAGAAAAGAAAAAAAATTGAATGTTGGAGTAAAAACTCCTTTCTATATGGGTTAATTCACCCTTTGAAGAAAATCCGATTTAATGAGATCCATTTTAAAATTTGGTTAGAAAGTTCCCAATGTTGAATAACCGAATTGAGAACTTTCAAAAATAAACTTTGAAAATCAAAATGTTAAAACAAATAACTTGTTGAAGATAAATTTTAATTTGAAGAAGAATAAAGATTTTGAGAAAGATTGGATTAAGTTTGGAAAGATTTCAATCATTGAAGACTAAATTGAAACCTTTCGAAAATATTTTTAAAAAAAAAATTTTTAAAACTAATGTTGAAATTATTAAATTCGTTTTATTGATATGTAGATTTTAAATAAAAGCAAGTTTTGACAAAAAAAGGTTTAAGTTTAATTAGAAAGATTTCAATGTAGGGGTTGAATTAAAATCCTTCAAAATCATTTTTTTATTTTCGAAAATAATGTCGGAATAGTTAAATTCCTTTTATTTTTGGATCTCATTTTTTAAAACCTTGATTAAAAAAATTAACCAAAGTTTAATTTTGTAAGAAAAATCTCAACTATTGATTAAGTTTGAGATTTTCCTAAAATGTATTTTTAAACTTTTAAGACTATGTCGGAATTGAAATTCCTTTTGTTGATAAAGGGGATTTTCTTTTCAAAATGTTTTTTTAGGGTTTTCTTGAAGAAATGAAATTTTTAGAAAAATTTTTAGAATTTTAAAGAAATCATAAACATGATATGACATGCAAATGACCTTTTAAAATAATGGATAAAATCATTTTTTACTTTTTTAAAACAGACGAAAATCTATATTAAAGCCATTCGAGGCTCGATCGGAATCCCGATAAGGTTATCTCAAAAAACCTTCACCTAAGAGAACCATTGAAGTCCTCGTAATCACGAGGTCCCCTCCGATCCCCTATCATCGGGATTTCCAATGCATATGATTTTTTGAAAACGATGCACTAATTTCTAAATGCATGAAATGACGGGATAAAATAAACCAAGGACATGGGTTAGCACAAGAAATATATTAAATATATATTAAACGAATAATTAAAGATGCATGAACTTAATTTCTAAAATGGCATAAATGATGTAAATGGGCCTAAGCTAAATGACATAAATTAAAATGCTAATGGGCCTAAGCTAAATGACATATTAAAATATTAATGGACCTAAGCTAAATAGCATATTAAAATGTTAATGGACCTAAAACCAAAATGCAAATGGACTTGATTCTAAAATGCAAATTAGCCTAGTAACTATATGGTATAAATTAAATAAAATGGGCCTAGACTAAAAATGTGAATGGGCCTAATTACTAAATGACATATATCAAATGAGATAGGCCTAGACTTAAAATGCAAATGGGCCTAGTTACTAAATGGCATAAATTAATGGAATAAGCCAAATTTAAAATGCAAATGGACTTAATTTACTAAATGTCATATAATAATGAAATGGGTCTAAATTAAAATGACTTAGACTAAAAATACTTGCATGGACCTAAATTAAATATGCATGACCTAAATTAGAATGACCTAAAAATAAATATGCATGGATTAAATTGAGACAAATTAAATATGCATGAATCTAAATTAAAATGACCTAAGGTAAATATTGCATGGCTTAAAATGTGGCTAATTAAATATGTATGAACCTAAATTAAGATTGGATATGTATGGACCTAAATGAAGATGACTTAAATTGTATACACATGTAGCTAAATTAAAATAGGATAAACAAAACATGTATGGAATTAAATTAAAGTGACACAAATTAAACATGCTTGGATCCAGATTAAAATGATTCAAATGAAATATGTATGGACATAATTAAAATGATACAAATTAAATATGCATGAATTTAAATTGAAATGATACTACTTAATTGTGCATAGGTCTAAATTAAACATGTATTAAAAAAATCAAAATAAAAAAATACAAATTAAATCAATTTCGGAAAATACCAGAAAAATGGAAAAGGATTTGTTGCGATCGGGTCAGGTCAGCGCACGGGTCAACATGCGAGTCAGAAACGGGTCCGGGTCAATGCACGGATCCTTGGTGCAGCCGTCGGGGCGAAACGCGGATCCCGGTCGCGGGTCGGGGCAATGCTCGGATCTTGGACGCAGGACGCGGGGGGAGCGCAGGCTTAGCAGGCGGGGACACGCGGGCCAGCAACGGGGACACGCGGGCCAACCCTTTAATGAGAGTGAAATGCCCTTTTTACCCCTCCTGAGTATATAAACCCACTTTCTACCTCATTTTCAGACTTTTTGCCATTTTTTGCTCTTCTCTTTCTCTCTCTACCCGAGCTTTTCCCCTCTCTCTCTACAAACACAATTAAACTCAGACCCCAAAATGATCAAAACCAGCTTTCAAACCCAGAATGTATGAAGAACATGAAGAACAGCCAAGAACCCTAAGAGCATTTTTCCAGATTTCATATGCTAAACCACGAAATTAGTCGCGAATCTCCCAAACAAATCCCCTCAGATCCCTAAACACGAAACCGTACTTCGATTCGCCAAACCTCAAGCCAAAAAAACCTTAAATCTAACCACCAAATTTCAAAAAACAAAACCCTAAAGTCCCAAAAATCATCAAACTCAAACCCTTTTCTTCCTATTCCAGTGAACCCTAGGCGGAATCCCAGCCCAAAATCCACCAGTTTCTAGCCTATAACAAGCTCGGAATCCCGAGATGTTCCTTATTCTCTGCGCTTCTCTCTTCCTGAAAATGAAACCCTAGATTTCGATTTTTCAAAACCTAGCTCAAGTTTCGAAAATCGTGAACCCCGTTACTGTTGATGAACAGAGGTATATATATGGCTCTTTGAGGGCTGAGATTTCATCTTTGCTTTTTAATCTGACAGACAGATTTCATGTTCTAGAGAGTTCTTTCATTTGTCTTCTTTTGTAGGCGTGAAGATGGGATTAGGAGAAAAAGCCTTCTGAAATTTTCGTTTGCTGTGTTGGCAACCCCCGCACGAATTTAGGAAAGGACCACTTTTCTTTAATTAATCTGTGCCTTGACATTGTAATCCTGCTTTTGATTTCTATTCAGTGACTACTTTTCTGTTTAATTTCCTGTTTTTGCAGACTAAACAGTCCAGGTGGCAGTCTCTTTGCCTGAAATGGTGAATTTTCCAGCCAGCTGGCCTCTGAAGCTGCTGTCTTCTTTGCCATTAATGGGAAAAAATTGCAACGACATCCTCTGTTGCCGTTTTGAAATCTGTCTGAGTTTGGGTCTTGGGCCTCAGTTTGTAATGTTGGGCTTGGGTTTCTTGTATTCGGGCTTTGAAAACTTTGAGTCATTTGTAGCCTTTGCTTTTGTAATTCCAAGTCTTTGGGCCATTAGGGCCATTACCAATAAAAATTTCTTTTGTTTGTACCTTGGCCCAACAAAAATGCTCCCAAATAAAAAAAAGGACATAACATTTAAAATGGGCATATTAATAACAATCCAAGTTAAAATTGAAATTAAAATTAAGACTAAGATTAAAATGAACATTAAGATGCAAATGAATAAGGAATGGATAAAAAAAAAATAGTGTCTGCAACTCATATTGCATTTAGGGTATGCAGTCCGAATATCAAAATAAGCAAACCTGATTGTCTGCAGCCAAAATTCAGGCGGCAAGTTCCTGAAGTAAGCTTTCCTCCCGATTGTTGGCTCCAACGCTTCGAGCTAACGCCACACTTTGAGACTTTGGTTTCACCTCATTCGTTGTGATAGTTCATTATTAGCTAGTTTTGATTAAATTAGACATGTGGTAAGGATGCTCTTATCAAATTTTATGTTGCGTGTGATAGGATCTAGAGGGTTTAGTAATTAGTTCATTGCGCTACTGCATGCTTTATTAACTTCGACGCGACTTGTCTTTGTGATTCTTCTTAAGCTTTTATTAATTAAACAGTATGCATATGTTCTTTTTGAACATTCTCAATATTTCCTTCACTTGAGATGCTCATTGCAGTTCTTAATCCTTGTCAAGGGATATTGTGACTTAGGACCAGAAGAATCATATCCTTGACTATTAATTACGTTAAACAGATAGGGTTGCTAGCTAATATCGAGCCATTTTCTTAAAGGAGTAAAAAGAAATTAGGAAAATATGTAAAGTTAATAACCAAGCTTATTGACCATATCAATGCCATTTGGTTGAGTAGGGATGTAAACGGTTTGATTCAGTTCAAATATTAAGATTTTAATACCATAACGCTTCGGTTCGGTTCGGTTTGAATTTTTTTACGGATTTTCAGGTAGTTGAAATCCCTTTAATTTTAGATTTTTTTCTTTTATAAAAGCCTAAATAAGATTATAAAAATTTAGGATATTTTAATTTTGTCCAATAAAATCAAGTATTTTTTAAAATTTTAGCTCATTCGGGTTTCATTCAGTTCATTCAATTTTCATATGAACAATCCAAAACCCTAATTTAGTTGTCGGTTCGGTTCGATTATCGGTTTTTTCAGGTTTCTTGAACACCCCTATGGTTGAGTGGAAGGAGTTCAAACTCTTCAAGAAAGGTGTCAGATTTGAGTATTATAAATGAAAAAATAGAGTAAAAACCTGTGGCATACACACTGAGTATTTCTTACAAACATCTAATTTTCTCATGGCCAAACAAACGCCTGCTTCTAATCAGATTAAGTTTTGGATATGCAGTGGATGCTCTTCATTAAGTATCCGAAAAGAAAGAGCATCTAATATTAATTAATGAGAAGAGATCCATTTACACCCGGTGTAAAACTTTTAGTTTTACACCCTTTTTATAACTCGTCGTACGATTAATATTTTAACAATCCGACCGTTGGATTTAAAGATATATTTCAATCTATCGTGCACGTAAAATTTCGAGTTGATCCGCTACTTTTATGATATCGATCTAGATTCTAACATTTTTAGATATTTTTAATATATATTTAACGGTGAGAAATTCTATTGCTTTAAAACATATGCTAGACATTTTAAATTAACTCGAAATTTTATATGCACGATGTATGCGAATAGAGCATGAAATTCGACAGTATGATTAATTAAATATTAATCGTACGTTAAGTTACGAAAGAGTGTAAAACTCTTAATCTTATACCGGTTGTCAAATGATCCCTCCTCTTAATTAATTATTATATGGAAATACAATATGCCCATCAAACTTTATTTGACTTATAATTCAGAAATGTCTAATAAACCTAATTAAAAGATTTGGAATATTGAGGCTATTGAACCTACTTTTTTTTCATAATTAAACATTAAACATTTTTATTGACAATCCTAAAAAGAAAAAAAAATCCCTTTATTGACAAAATTTTAAAATTAAGTATCAAAATCAAAATTTTCAATAAACACTTAGTCCTTAATTAAAATTTTCAGCCTTTCTTAATGCAGCTCCAAGTCCCACCAAATTGTGATCGCCCTCTAAAAATCCCCTTTTCCTTAATTGCGTTAAGCAAAGAGAGTCGTGGCTAATATCAACCCATTTTCTTAAAGGAATTATTAAAAGAAAGGAAAATAGGTACAGTTAACTAATCACCAAGCTTACTGACCAATTCTCAGCCATACAATACAAACTTGAGTATTTCTAATTACCAACATCTAACTATCTCACTGCCAATGATATAAAGTGCAATATAGTATAGTTTAATGGGCAATTTCTTAGGACCTAATAAGCAACATATTGGCCCTACGGCTTTATCAATTATCACTAGGGCTTTGCTTGATAGGAAATTAAGATGGAAAATTGGACAGAAAGAAAATAGAAGGAGGAGAAAAGTAGGAAAATGGAAAATAAAATTAATTTTTCTCTAGTATGCTTATTAGTTGGAAAGATGAAAAAATAAGTAAAAAAATTAATTTTCTTTCCCCTCATTGGTTGGTAGAAGAGAAAAATGTAAAGAAAAAAATCAATTTAATATACTTTTATTATTATACCCCTTATTTAATATGGTAGTGAATAGCAGTGTTATATGTTAGAATGTTTTTAATAATAAAGGATATATATAAGTATTTTCACTTTAATTAATTAGACTTACCTTATTTTCTTTCCACTTTAATTTCTTTTCAAATTAATTTGGAGAGATTTTGAATATAAAGTATGATAGAAAACTTCTATCTTTTCAATTTTCTTTCCTCTCAAATTTCTCTTTAACCAACCATTTCAAAATTTATTTTCTCTCCACTTTTCTTTCCTAACTTTTTTATTTCTCAACCTTTTCTTCTAGCAAGCCATGCTTAGAAGTATATAGCGCTCAAACAAATCACAAAGTCAAATCCTGGCAACTTAAATAAAGCAATACATTGCAATTAAAAAAGACTTAATAACCAAATTGGCCCTCTATCCTTTCAAAAATGAACCAAATACGCCCCTATCCTTTTTTTTGAACCTAATTAGCCCCCCAATCTTTTATTTTGAACCATATTCACCGAATTTGGACGGAAGTGAGCAACGTGACCCCACGTGACTAACGGGACCATCTGTCGAATTTCCACATCATTTATTAATTTCCACATTAGTAGTGGGGCCCACGAAAAGTAAAAAGCAAAGTTGACTTAAAGTCAATTTACACTTCTTGCAACAAAAATAAAGGTACTCGCAAATAGGGTAATGTAACGATATACACTTGAAATTTTGAATAAAGATTCATATGGTGTCATTTATTTATGTTTACAATATTGACAAGAGTTTTTCAAATAGTTAAAAACCAATCTTCCTATTTACTTTAGTTTAAAATTTTAATAAGATTTTTTAACCTTAACCCTCAAAACTAGCTTAGACCCAACACTTTACACTTATTGTAACAGAAACAAAGGTACACGCAAGTAGGTTAATGTAACGATATACACTTGAACACTTTACACTTCTTGCAACAAAAACAAAGGTACCCGCAAGTAGGTTAATGTAATGATATACGCTTGAAATTTTGAATAAAGATTCAGATGGTGTCATTTATTTATGTTTACAATATTGACAAGAGTTTTTCAAATCATTAAAAACCAATCTTCCTATTTACTTTAGTTTAAAATTTTAATAGGATTTTTTAACCTTAACTCTCAACTAGCTTAAACTACATCGGACACTTTATATTTCTTGCAACAAAAACAAAGGTTACATTAAAAATTTAATAGGATTTTTTACACTTTTTTCATACCATTTGAAAAACCCACAACCACCCACCTACAATATTTATATTCCCTGATGAGCCTTCCAACAAATAAGAACAAATTGAGCTAATTTCCCAAAAAAATAAGACTACTTACTTTATAATTAACACACCCATAAAACCTTCTTCTTTGATTTTCATATGTCCATGAAGTTACAATTGGAGATAATTGCTTGCATTCGCAAAAAATTTCTGCTCCATCATGCACATACTCAATCTTTGCTGAACTCACAAGTGAAGATTTTTTACCAACCATGGCTTTGAAGGTTTAATAGGCCACTATAGAGAACAAAGGTATTAAGCATAAAAAAAAGGTTTCAAATCAGAGGGGACAAAGGTTGAAGATGATGGTATCTAAGAGAAAGAGAGCTATGAAAGAGAAAGAAAAAGACGTGGGAATGGGGGAGAATATTTCTGAACACAAATAACAAAATGATTTCTTCTTCATTTTTTGACCTTCTCACCATATGGGTCACACTGATGATGTGAAAATTATGTAGACGGTATCGTTAGTCACGTTGCTCACTTCTATCCAAATTCGGTAAATATGGTCCAAAATAAAAGGTTAGTGGCTAATTAAGTTAAAAAAAAGAATAGAGGCATATATTTGGTTCGTTTTTGAAAGGATAGGGCCAATTTGGCTATTAAGCCAATGAAAAATAATGAAACAGTGAATCAATCGCCTCAAATCAATGTTAAATTATTAATTATGTTAATTATGAAAATGTAATATGCTGACCAATTCTTATTTGACTTAATTCAAAAATGTTGAATACTTAGTTGACTTAATTAAAAGATTTGGGATTATATCAAGACTATTTGCATACTTTAAATCTTTAATTGACAAAATTAAAAGATTGAGTATCAATCAAACTTTCTATAAACATTTGGTAATTAATTAAATTATAATTTCAGCCTTCTAGTAATGCCGCTGAAGTCGCCAGTCGCAGCCAATTTTTTGGTAGCCCTCTCAACACCTTGTTCCCTCCTTCCGCTTACCGACTCTCGAAAGATTTAAGGGGAAAAAAAAAAAAAAACTCTTCTGCGTTTCTTTGTTCCTCGATTCAACCAATCTAAAATATTTCAATTCTATCCCTGAAAGAGCCAATTTCTTCATCCGGTAACTCTGTTGTCAAGTCCTTTTCTTCTAATAATTGTCTCTGCCCACTCAAGGCATTGATCGGCATTTTTTATATGTCTGCATCATATATATAATTCTGGGACTCATTTGGGTTCTTATTAGCTTATTTGGTTTAGAAGAATCTATTGCCCATGCTGATATGAATTAGGCTTATAATCAATCTGATTCATATAAATGTGAATAAGAAAGCTTTATTTTGAACTCTGCTCCTTGATTTTTGATGCATATATAAAATATTGTGAGTTTAGGATTCTGGAACAAGCCTATTCTATGTTCGTCTACAACCCATTTCTAACATTGCAGGATTTTGTTGTCTACAGAGAGGGGAAATAATGGCAGAAAGGAAGAAGCAGAAAAGGGAGCACATAAGTGAACATTTTGTAGATGATTTAGTCGATGACTTATTGGTTCGACTACCAACGAAATCTCTCTTGCGTTTTAAGTGCATTTCAAAAGCCTGGCAGGCTATAATTTCAAGTTCTGGTTTCAGAAAGAAACACCTTATCGTCATCAACAGTGCTAGTAACAGTACTTCCAATGATGGACACCGAATCATTCTCTCATCAGGCCGTTCTGTTGAATCCACTAATTTCACTGCGTGTGGTGGTGGTGTGGGAGTTGAGATTAATGCAACTACGCTCGAGTTTCCTTTCAAACATCCCCATAGCCAGGACGTGGCTTCGGAGTTTGAGTTTGAGGTTGTAGGTTCCTGTGACGGCTTGCTTTGTTTAGTTATGCTTAAGGATTCTTCTATCGTCCTATGGAACCCATGCATAGGAGAATACAAGATATTGCCGCTCGCCCAACCTCGGGACAATCAAGTTTTATTTAAGTGGTGCGGATTTGGATATGATCCATCTAGTGACGATTACAAGGTCATAAGATTTGCTTCTCGTTATGTCGGAAATCCTGTTGATATCTTATCACTGAAAACAGAAACTTGGAAAAGAACCCAAAACCTACCTTTTGCTCTCGGTCCGCATAAATCAAATAGAGGGACACTTGTGGATGGAGTGCTTTACTGGCTAGGAAATGCATGGATTGTTGGATTTGATCTCAAGGTTGAGAAGTTTGAACGTGTAAAGCTGCCTGCAGACTCCCACCCCCTTGTGAACGAAGTTCAATTAGGGGTATTTCAAGGACGCCTCTTTCTGGTCAATGCGGTGGTTAGTGCGAGGGAATCCGGCAATATTGAACTTTGGGTTCTGACGAAGAATGAGAAGAAACAAATATGGACTCAGTTGATAAGAATTTCGACTAGGCGTCTAAAGATGTTGGGTTGTGTTGCAGGAAGGGTTTGGTATCCGATATTTTTTGCTAGGAATGGCCAAGTCTTGATGACTCTCCAAACAAGGCACGTTGCTAATCAGATTGAGTTTTGGATATGCAGTCCAAGTATGAAGATGCTATTCAAAGGCAAACGTATTTGTTTGGAGAGAAATTTCAGGTGGCAATTTACCAAATTAAACTTTCCTGGCGACTGTTTGCTCCCTCACCTCCAAGTAATGACGTACATTGAGACTTTAGTTTCACCGAATTTATTGTGATTGTTATTTATGTTAGTTCTGATCAAAGACATGTTATTCAAGATGCTCTTATTCTTGTTGAGGAATTATATAATCTATATTATGTTATTTTATTTTATATTTGGTGGGATTAATTGTTATTTTATATATTTACATTATTTTAGAATAATTTGGTTATTTTATATATTAACTAGTAATTTACGTATTAGGGTTTTGGGGCTATAAAAACTCAAAACACTCCATCAATTCATGACAAAAGCACTTGTTACGTGCTTTTTGTATACATACAACCCATGGATGGCTCAAAGATGGACTTAAAAGCTAAGCATATAACGAGAAATTTGACATCAGAATTGTAACGACAAGGTAAGATATATAGTATCCGATATATGTTAGCACTTTTGTAAGTCGATTTAACTGTATTTTGTTGTGAATTTTTTTGGTTGTTAAATAAGCATAATTATTGTTGGATGTTGATGCTACTATTTTTGAAAACAAAGACAATGATGGTGCATATAATTTGTGTTGATGTTTTGACTATTGCCTTGAGACACGACTAGGTTAGGCTTGCCATGTGAAATCTTCATTTTAGTTCTTATGTAGAATACATGACTTTGAATTTTGGATCCAAATAATCACCTAAATCTAGGAAAGGGTATTGTCTTCTGCAAACTCCCCACATGAATGCATATGATCTTCCAGAAGAAATTGGTCAAAAGAAAAAGGTGTAAAGTAGGTTTTTTTTTTTTTTGTTTTTTTAAACTTATGTAGTGCATTTAATAAGTTTAAATGAAGTATATTTGTATTTCAGGTGTTGTTTCGAATAACTCGAATTTGGAATTGGTGATGATGGCCAAAAAATTATACAAATTAGGATGTTATTGTCCACTTTAAACTTATGCAGATTCATGATACAGAAATTCCCGTAGAAGTTTGGAGAAATTACTTGTTAACCAATAGATAAGAGGCGTATCCTTGTTCACATACTATCTTTTCTGACTGTTTTCTACTCGTTCTTGGGTTCTACTTAATTTCTTTATGTGATTTTATTGTTTTGAATAAAACTAGGTTGCTGACACTTTGTTTACATGGGATGATTTGTAATGCAAGCAAAACTGAACGAGTTTTGAGTTAGTCATTAATTTGGTTGACTTGATCCTTTCAGTTTTTAAAATTTTGGCTATTGTCCTTTGCTCTGAGGGTTGGAAGAGGCTTTGTTCATTGAGGTAGTGCTTCATAATTAAAGTTGACAGGATTTGTCTCTGTGATTATTCTTAAGCTATACTTTTAGTGATAATTAAGGCCAATGTAATGCTTTAGGTAATTCCGATGGTAACTAAAAATTTACCCATCAAAGTATGCTTGACAGCATTTTCACATATGATTTGCACCCTGTTATGGCTTGGCTTCATCACGATCTTGTAATTTTCAAATAAGCTGTGATGAACATCTCAAGTGGAGAAAAAAAATTTGTAGTTGCTTTTCAGAAATTAATGTCCCTATGTGTTGGGTTCAGTGACTCTGTTATGGACAACATGGTCAGGCTAACATGGCACTTTTTGTGATGTTCTTGTTTGATTTCTCATGCAATGACTTCCATTTCTTTGGTGCACTTAAAAGGTGTTTGCGCAGCTTAATTTGCATCCTCAAGCACTACTTTCGCTTTAGACACTACAATAATTATGACCTATGGTTACATATATTTAGATGTAATTACAATTGTGCATCCATGAAAACTTTAGATTCATATAAATTTTGGTTTTCGATGCACTTTTAATTTGCATCCGTGGAGAAATTCAAACCTTTTAATTATTTTATTTTTATAATTTATATTAATTATTAACAAAAGAATTATGGTTGTCCTCTTTTTTTTCGTCTTTTGGTTTTTGTTTTTAATCCTTGATACACTCTGCCGATTCAATGCCTAAACTAAGGGTCTCTCGCACAAATTATCAAATGATGTATTTTCTCTCTATTTCTCTCGCCCCAAACGACTTACTTTCAAAAAACAAATTAATTACATTTTCTCTCAGAAATTACTTTGATCCCCTCTCTTTTCATCGTTTCCTTACCTTTTCTTCTTCCTTGCAATTTCATTCTTCCCTGTAATTGGAAGAGATTGAAACAAAACTAATGGAAGACTAAACCCTAGAGATTTGGGGATGTAAATCCAAAGCTTCAATTCACTCCCTATCCTCGCTGACGAAGAGGTATATACCTTTTCCCTCTTAGTTTCTTGCCCTCCGTCAGTTCCTCACTTCTTTTTTCTCTGTTCTTAGATTCTCTGTTTCGTGATATAGAGAATGATTATTTCCTCCATTTTTCTCAGGTAAACAATCGACTCTAAAATTTTCCAAGATTTATATTGATTATGTGTTTGTTTACCTCTATTTATCACTCAATTTTCACCATCTCTACTTCAAACCCTAACATTTGGAGACAGGATTTGGCAAGAGATCACTAGTAGAAAACTTCTTGGAGCCCTAGGATTTGGGTGAGTTTTTTTTTTCTTTAATTTCGGTTAATAATTACTTTTACTTATATACTTACTCATATACTCTAATTAAATTAGAGTATATATTGCATATATATGTTTATTTCTGTTTTTGATAAGATAAACTTTGATGAGATGTTCTTGAAGTATATTATTTCATTTTCTACAAAAATAAGTTTAAAAAATTTAAATGTAGTTGTGAATAGTGTTTTGATACAGTTGGATGTGCTGTTATACATGGATGAACATTTGACCTCAATTTTGAGGTGCTAATGAGTAAGTCTTTTGGCGAAGGTTGGTGATTGAGCTAACTCAATTCCACCGAATGAAAACATGTCTGAATTGGTTGTCTTCATTCAAACCGCTGCTTCATGTCTTTCTCTGGCTTCGAGTGTGTTGACTAATTTTAAGAGCTTTAATCAATTACAGGTTAGTGGAAACACATATATTCTCTTTTGTTGTGGGCAAATCAAAGGCCAAAAGTAGTTAATTCTAAGGAATTAATTCCCACCTAAAAGGATTCAATTGATGATGTTAGTCAAGCTCACCGACTTGAGGTAGTTTTCTTTGCATGATATCCTGAACCTCTAATTGCTTTTTATGTATGCTCAACTATATATGTGCATATATGATGCAGGTATTTGGACATTTACCTATTACTTTTTTTTTCTTGAGATACACATTTACATATTACTATATGTCGTTGAAAGGTTTATATCTTGGTAGAATGAGTAGCCATCAGAAGCCTATACTTCCTTTTGCTTTTTGATTCTTTAGGTTGCTAGGAATGCAATCATGACAAAACTAACAAAGAAACGAAATTATAGTAAGTGTGAAATTAAAAGTCCAATAATAGGTCATGTGATTATTTGCAGGTTATGAAGAGAAAGAGAGGTGTTCTTTAAAAAAAAAGGATTTTTAGTAAAGGGGAAAGTGTAAAAAATAGGGGTTGTTGGTTAATTCGTGATGGATTGAATGTGAAAATCCATGGAAATTCAACTGCCTGTACAGCCCAAAAGTTGGCGAAAGCGCCAAACTATTAGTGATTTCTTATACAAATTAATTCTCAAAATAATTCTTGTACAAATTAACTGTCCTCTAATGCCTATTGATTTCTTATTGGTGCAGTGTTCCAATGAGAAGGTGAATCTCCAATTACCAGTGCTTGAATCTTATACATAGAGAGGAATCTGTCACTCCCACTATAGGAAGTAAGATTATCTTTCCTTTACAAATTTACAATCAATTTTCCAAATGAAGTGGAAAGAAGAAGGTATTGCCGTAAAAGCCACTATTATGTCATTATATCATGCTACGATATTTATATTTTGTATGGTGATTACAGTAGTTTCAAATTTCTACAATATACTTTGGTATTGGTTGGTACTTGTTACATTTAGGCAATGTTTTAGCATGCTTAATTTGTTGTATATACTTTTGCAATTTATCCTTAGAGGTTTTACTAGCTCTAACAGTGCTTCATAGTGAGATTTCAACACTGTGCTACAATCTCCTGGATCAAAGCATTCTGACTTAATTGCTGATTAGAGAGATAGCATTATCCTTACACCCAAGAATGTGTAGGTATTATGAGTATGGTATATTCTGTCAATCTTTCCCCTTAATTTCATATTTATGGTAACAGTTTAATGAAGGACTAATCTCAATTAGTTACTTGGCTTCTACTTGCTCTCATGACTTAGGCTCTAAGGACTCTCATTAAAATTGCTTATCGACTATATCATGTGTTGGAGACATCTTGGGTTTTGGTATGTTGGTCTAGTTTTCATATCTTTCTAAAGTCAGGGAGAGTTTGAAAATCATGATTGTATGCAAAAGTTTGATCGATGGATAAGGTGCTGTTTTTTATTCCTCACCTTTTTTGCTACCCTCTATCTTTGTATTTGAAACTTTAATTTCAAAAACCACCTATTCTGGTTTATAAAGAACTAAGCAGTATTTTGATTGCCATGGGATGTTCAAATTTTCTTATTATGGCTAACTCTTAACATCTATTGCAGGTGAGAAACTCAGCTATCAGGACATTTTTTCAAATTCTTGGAGGTCATTGGCAAAAACTTTCGAAAAGCATGTGGGAGGACTGATTATGGAATTTTGTTGTGGGCAAATCAATTAGATTATTATAATTGGAAGTTAATATGGTAGGGTCATCTACTGTCAAGGATACATTAAGACTTTTACTTTACTTGGAATTACCACAATATTTATGTATTTTTAATTATTAATAATAACAACTTTTGTCATTTTATTTGTAAATTTAAATGCCAAAAATATTTCTTAAATCTACTTGGATTCTATTGCTTTTATACACCTTTTGGCTGCAGATTTAATATGCTATCAAAGGTTTTAGAAATGCAGCCATATAGAAAATTGCTGCACATAAGTAATGCAGTGAAATCCATTACAAAATGCATCTAAACTTTTGCATGCATTGGCTAAGGATGCATTAGTGAAAATGCAGCCTTTAGTCAATGGATGCATATATTTTACTTATAGCTGCACTTATTTTTGCAGCCATAGGATGAAAATGTTGTAGTGAGATGAGATAAGAGATCTCTTCTAACTTTTATAAATGACTGATTGTGGGAATATATATAGCTAGGAATGTGATTACTTTATGTCTCCCTTTCAAATATTTGTTTTTATCTGCTTGAAATACAAAAAATTAGACCCACAACCCTGCTGGCTCAAGCCAGAACCATCCTGATACTGATTGGTTGTTATGTTGAAGAGATCTATGGGGGTTAAGCCCTGCCTTGAACAGTGGTTAGTGTATATTCCTGTCCTGTGGAAGAGAGGCATGTGTTTATTTTCTGCCTCTAAATTCTTCAATAGGTAAGATATTGGAATACCTTCTCTGCAGGGAAATTGGGTAATTGGTATATACGAATAGTTTGTATATTTATTGCCAGTCAAGCCTTTTCAATCTTTTGGCAAAACCAGTTGGTGTGTGTTATTGGTAATTTGAGGCCAGCAACCATGCGATTGCGAGGTGTAAAATCCCATAATTGTTCTTTGCTGCTTCAAAAAGTGACCCGAAGATGGCTAATTTTGGAGACTCTGCGAGTGGATCTCCATCTCCCACTCACAACTGCAAATAGTATGCCCCTTTTGAGTCTCTGACCACATGATGAATGTCAAGATAAGTAGGATGTAATTAAAATTTAAATAAAAATTGTTAGTAAGTGACAGTGAATCAAATGGGTCTCAAATGTTACTTAACATTATATAAATCAATAAATATATATATAATATATATTTAATAAAAAATTAAAATTTAAATCGAATAAAATAAAATAGGCTAAATCCCACATCATGCAAGCAGTATAAACGAGCAAGATTTTTCTAGTATTTATTATACCCTATCTCTGGCCTCCTTTCCTCAAGAAAATTCATTTTTCAGCCGAACGAAGAACCCATCTAAAAGAATATTCCAAAATCCCTGAGAGAGACTATTTCTTCATCTGGTAAACCAATTTCTTCTAATTGTCTCTGCTTACTAGATTCTTTCTATTATTGTAGATCAGATATAAAATTTATAAGATATCTGTAAATGGTACAAATATGGTGTCTTTGTGAAATTTTTGAGGATTGACGCGGGACTAATGCTGAAGCCTGATGGTTATATGTAGTCCCTTTGTGTTGAAATATATACATGCCTTTCAGATGTTTAACAGTAAATCCACTGACTGACTGACTCCATGGATTTTGAAGAAGAATCTGTTGCCCATACTGATTTGAATTAGGCTTAATCAAACTGATTAATATAAATGTGAAGAAGAAGAAAGCTCTGTTTTAACTGTGCTGCTTAATTTTTTTATGCATGGTATATGAATTTTGAGGTTAGGATTCTGGGAACCTGGCAATTCTATGTTCGTCCATAACGATTCCCAATTTTGCAGAATTTTGTTTCGTTGTCTACAGAGAGAGAAATAATGGGAGGGAGGAAGAAGCAAAAAAGGGAACGCATAAGCGAAAGTTTTCTAGTAGATGATTTAGTCGATGACCTATTGATTCGACTGCCAACAAAATCTCTTCTGCGTTTTAAGTGCGTATCATGCGCCTGGTACACTTTAATTTCGAGTTTTGATTTTGGAAAGAAACACCTGATCGCCATCAACAGCGCTAGCAATACCTCCAATGATGGGCAACGAATCATTCTCTCATCACGCAGTTCTGTTCAATCCATCAATTTCAGAGCATGCACTGTTGGAGAAGCAGGACTTGAGAAGAGTGCAATTACGCTTGAGTTTCCTGCCAAACATCCCCAGAGCCAGGACGTGGCTCCTGAGTTTGAGGATGCAGGTTCTTGTAATGTTGGTTCTGAGTTTGAGGATGCAGGTTCTTGTAGTGGCTTGCCAATTTGTAGCCAGGACGTGGCCCCTGAGTTTGAGGTTGTAGGTTCCTGTAATGGCTTGCTTTGTTTAGTAACAGTCGAGGAATTCGTAATCCTTTGGAATCCATGCATAGGAGAATACAAGACCCTGGCGCAACCTCCGCACATTCAAATTTTACGTAATCGGTATGGATTTGGAATTTTACTTGATTGGTACGGATTTGGATATGATCCATCTTGTGACGACTACAAGGTCCTAAGAATTGTTTCTCGTCACGATCCTGTTGATATCTTATCACTGAAAACAGACACCTGGAAAAGAACCCAAAACCTACGTTATCGTCTTGATTCAAATAAACCAAAAGGAGGGACTCTTGTTGATGGAGTGCTTTATTGGATAGGTGTTCAAAGTATTGTTGGATTCGACGTCACAGATGAGAAGTTTGAACTTGTGGAGCTGCCAAACCACGGTATGAACGTAATTCACTTTGGGGGATTTCAAGGACGCCTTTGTCTGGTTAGCCCGGAATTGCCAGGCATTGTGCTCTGGGTTCTGACGAAGGATGACAAGAAACAGAAATGGACCCAGTTGATGAGAATTTCCAGTCAGCGACTAAGCAAGTTGGGATATCCTGGAGGACAGTTATTGAACTATCCCATATTTTTTGCTAGGAATGGCCAAGTCTTGGCTTTCCAAACAGAATACGCTGATACTCATATTGCGTTTTGGATATGTAGTCCAAGTATCAAAATTATAAAACTCAAAGGCAAAGGCAAACGTATTTGTATGGAGAGAGAATACAGGCGGCAAGTTACTGAAGTAAACTCTCCTCCCAAATTTTGGCTCAGTTGCTTCCAATTAATGCCATACATTGAGACTTTGGTTTCACCTCATTTCATGTGAGAGTTAATTATCTAGTTTTGGTCAAATTAGACAGATGGTGAAGGATGCTCTTATCCTTGTTGAGAAATTTATATCATCTATGATGTTATAGTTTTGTAAGCATCTTAGCAGTTTACTTCTTTTCTAATTATATTGGGGTTTTTGGGTTATAAAACCCCAAAACACACCATTAATTCACGAGGAAAGCACTTGTTTCATGCCATTAATACAACCCAGGGATTACTCAAAAGATGGACTGCAAGCAAGGCGTATTACTAGAAATTTTGATGACCCTTGTAAAAAGGCAACTAGGCAAGCATGTTAGCATATCAGCAGCTGCTGCTGCCGAATAAGGATTCAAATCTCCATCTGCTATCCTTATAACCAAGTCCACATCAAATTTGAAATTTTGAATTCTATCAGAACGTGGTGCATGTTTATGAATTGCCATCTGAATGAGGTCTGGCTTGACTAATTCAGATTTCATCTGAATGAACAATAATGGCAAATTTGATTAATCCAAAGGAAGCAAGAGAGCCTGATAAAAAGGGAAAACCAAAGTAAACTACCACAACAAAAGGCAGAGCACAAGGAAACTAATTCTAAAGACAATAGCCTGTTAAAAGTACATTCATACTTAAGAACCAATGACTGAACCTGCAACGCAAGTGTTGGCATTGTTTGTTAAGCCCAGAACCACCCTTGGTTTCATCCCAAATCCAAGTTCTGCTACATGATTACACGTTGTGACTCAAAACGAGAAGAATCAGCCATCATCAGGCCAGGATATATAATGGAATCATATCCTTGACCTGTAGCCAGCAAGTACTAAATAAATGCACCAGCAGATTATTAAATACGTAAAGCAGAAAGGGTCGCTAATGTCTACCCATTTTCTTAAAGGAATTAAAAGAAAGGAAAATAGGAACAGTTATTGAGCACCAAGCTTACTGACCAGTTCTCAGGCAAACTGAGTAGCGTACCATTTCTTAAGTACAACTTATAGTATAGTTTGATGGGCAATTTCTTCGGACTTTATCAAAATTTGATGTGGACTTGGTTATAAGGATAGCAGCATGTTGGCTCGGAGGCATTATCAATTATCGCTAGAAGGGGATCGCTTTGGAGGAATCACAAAGTCAAGTCCTATCGATTTTAAGGGCTTGTTTGGTTCAAAGAGGGGAGGGGAGGGGAGGGAAGGGGAGGGGTGAGGGGGAGAGGAGTAGGGGGGATTTTCAAGAAGAGTAATCATTTTTTTCTGTTTGGTTAGAAAAGGAGTTTGGAAGAGTTTTATTTGTATTTTTACTAAACTACCCTTATTTCTAAAATCATATAAAATATGATTTTCTCCTTTTTATTAATGACTAATTGGATAAAATAAAAGATGAATATCCAATTTTAATTACAAGTACGTTGTTTCATTATTATATGAATTTTTAAATAAAAATATTAAGATAAAATAAAATATAAATATCTTTATTAATTAAAAAATGTATTCCATGAAGATATTAAGATAAAATAATAATATGAGTATCTATTTTTCAAAATAAACAAAATTTCCCATTATTAAGATAAAATATGAATATCTTTTTTAATAAAAAAATATATTCCAACAAGATATGATTTTCTTTTTATATGAAAATATTAAGATTAAATAAAAACATGAATATCAATTTTTTTTTTAAAAAAAATTTTCCCATTATTATATGAATTTTTTATATAAAAATATTAAGATAAAATAAAATATGAGTACCTTTTTTAATTAAAAAAAGATATGATGGAAATAAAAATATACAAGGGGGTAAAATTATCAAAAAAAAGTCACCCCTCCTCACTCCCCCGATTTGGGGGCTTGGAAAAGGAGGGGTTTTATGCTCCTCCACCAACCCCTCCTCCTCCCTCATCCTCTAACCAAACACCACAAACCCCTCTTGACTCCTCCTCACTTCCCCTAAAGACTCCAACCAAACATGGGCTAAAATAAAGCAAGCTCTCTAGATCCAAGATAGTACTGAATTAACATTGTACTAGGTGACAAGGAAAGTGCATGGAATCTCGACTTTTGCTTAACTTTTGGTGCTTATCTTAGCTGTGGACAGGTCGAAAAATGTCCAACGGATTTTCTTTACTTCAAGGAGGAGGTGAACGAATTTTATAATGTCAGTTGTCAGAATGAGTGGCCACATCGATTGATTCGATTTGATTCCAACTTTGACATAAAGCCCTTCTTATTTTCCGAGAAATACGAGAGAAAGTGGCTTTTTATGGGGAGATAAGATAGTACTAGATGGAATCACCTTTCTAACTTTTCACGAAGAACTTTGCCTTGTCTGGCCACTCATGATAATGAGCGGGAAATTACAAACTAAAGTAATCAAAATATAAATAAGAAGACTTTTGGTCAATTCGTAAAAATATTTATTGTGAAAGAAATATTTTCTACATTCACATCGTTATACATGTATATGGAGGAGAGCTGGAGAGGGAGTTACCGAAAGAGTTCCCTTTTTAATGAATGCTAGCGTGGATGTTCGCGTTAACGTTACGGGTATATATAAAAGTTTGTTTGGTATATATTTTTTCATATAATTAATGTAGGTGTATGATAATGGTATTTCATAGACCGATAAATATACATAATATTGACAATTGATTTTCAATATATGTGTAAAAAAAACCTTTGTACATAAAGTAACTTAGATAAAATGATATAATATAATTATAATTAATCATTGAGTATCTAGATAAGTAATTATTAATAATATTTCACTTTCCAAAAATAAAAAGTGAGATAGAGACAGAAGATCATAAACGAAATTTAAAAAAAATAAATTATGAGAACTAATCTCTTTTCTTTTTCTTCCTCACCTATTTTAGTAGCTGGCATATTAGAAATGTTATTGTCATTTGTCCATCCGATTTTCCCTCTCTTTCTTTCGTTCCTTCCTTCTCAATTCTTTCATTTTTTCACTCTTGAAATTCAATGATAATAAAAAAATAAAAAAATAAAAAAAGAAATAATTTCTTCAATTGAAAAGAAAAAAAAAACTCAAGAAAGAAATGATAGAGGAAACCCATCTTCCCTATGATGCACGTTTCTTCATTGGGTTCTATTATGGAGAATAGAGAGAGACAGAAGAGTGAACGGTTAGAGAAAATAAAAGAAAAATATTTAATTTTATGAAGAATAAAAAAAATTAATAATATGGATAATAAGAGAACTTATTTGAGAATAACTTTAAAATATTTAAAATATG
The DNA here is from genome assembly GCA_030664755.1 of Microcos paniculata. Taxonomy (NCBI): domain Eukaryota; kingdom Viridiplantae; phylum Streptophyta; class Magnoliopsida; order Malvales; family Malvaceae; genus Microcos; species Microcos paniculata. Next base: position 2,280,086 of record CP131459.1, on the reverse strand, counting down.
TATAGATATATAGATATGATTATTAGGTGCTGTTTGATAAAACTGAAGTAATTAAGCACTAAAAATTAAGTGTTGAAAATTTTTTCTGAAAATTTTAAGTACTGAATTTATTGTGTAAAAATTGTTTGATAAGTTATTATGTTTGAATAAATTTATTTTTGAACTATTATAAGAGAAATGAAAGTTTATGAAAAATAAATACATTGATAATTAATAAAAAGGAAAGAATAATGGTTAAAAGGAAAGAATACAACATTAAATGTAATTAATGTGTGATTTTTTCCTTAAATAGAATTGTTGAATGAAATAAGTAACTTAAGAGTTACTTATTATTTTCAATGCTTTTTCATTAAAAATTTTTAATTAAGTGATTCTGTAATTTTTATTATCAAAACACATTGAAAAAATGAAAGTATTAAAATGATTTGAAATTTTTCAATGGTTAATCAAACAATCCCTTAATGTTACAGTAAATCCATTACCCTCTGCTGTAATTGTAAGTACTCCATGATCAGTTTGTGCATTTTGATCTCCCGTCCTTCTCCTTTGAAAAATGAAACCCCCATAAATGTGAAAGGCCGCGGGTAGAGGAGCATGTGGGGGGGGGGGGGGCGAGACCAAGGCAAGGGAGATTCGTTCATATGACAGTACTGTAGATTTTAGTCTTTACATTTTTCTGAAGAAAATCAAAATACTATTTGATTTGACAAAAGGCTTGGGTCATGTCATTTGTCGTCTTTATCCATCGCCATTGTTTCACCAAAATAGTAGTACTAGTAAATTATGGAACTTTATTTCAGTATTGCCTCCTATCACTTTATCTCCATCTATCTCCTGTTCTGTCTGTCACACTTGAATTCAAAGAAGAGCGCCAAAACAAACTTCCCTTTTAAAAGTTTGATCTTTGGTAACGTTTTAGAAGAAATTATTTTAGCAAAATTCGGAAAAGCCTGCTTCTTTGAAAACCCAAACTTGAGAAAGCTGTTTTAATAAGTTCAATTTGATCAATGGCCAGCAATTTGCGTGAGGCTACCGTTCTACCTCAAGCAGTGGAAGAAGCGATATCAAGAATCTGTCGCGAGCAGAATCAACACCCGCTTCAGGAATCCACGAGGCAGACTCTGGCTAATGCTGGCGAAGAAGTTTCTCTAAAGATCTTACAGAAAATTGGGGGGATGCGCATTGAATACTCCTTTGATGGACTAACTATGCGCATGTTAAGAAATGAAGGCACTCCTCAAAATCAGAAACGAACCAATTCTTCTCCTTCTTCTTCTCAACTACAGTGCAGTACATCTTCTCCTGTGAAAATTTGTCGTCTGATGATGGATTCTAATGGTAAAATCTCTCTCTTTCTCTCTCTGTTTTTGTTAAAAAATAGCTTTTTCAATTGTTGTTTTGAAGCTTTACTTTCTGGGTTTTTGGATTTATGGTTAATTTAGGGAGAGATGATGTTCAGACTCCACCGAGTACTCCTCCCTTGAGCTCATATGTTGCTCCGGACGAAAGGTTCAGCCCAGAGTTAGTTGCTTTGGGAGAACTTCAATTTAGAAAAGCTTTCCTCATTCTAAACTACATTGGCTCGTAAGTTTTTTCCACCTACTGCTCTCTCTTTCATTGATTTTAGCAAGTTTAGTTTTCTCTCTCATTTTTTTTTTAAATTTTCCTTTGCAAAATAATAGAGAAATAAAGATTTTTTTGGTTCCGTTTTTACCCCAGAAAAAGGCTGGAAGAAGTAACTACTCCCCATGAAATTCGAGAGCTAAAAGATTTGGCAATGGATGAATTTGAGGAAAAAGTCTGGTTTTCTCTGGGCCATCGACATCGTTGTCTCACTCCAGCTGACCGTTGTAAGGTAACTTATCATTTTTTTTAATGTTATTTGCCTTTGTCCCTATTTGTGTTCCGAATTAATTACATGCAAATGAGGAGAACTTCAGACTTTTGCAAAGTGTTAAAGTTGGGATTGACCAAGATTTGTCCCAGAAACAGAATTCGTCTTGTAGCCTTTTGACTTTGAAATTGAATGCTAGGATGTTTCAAAAGTTTCGAATGTGTATTAGATTACTCTTTGTTATGGGCATCGCCCTGCCTTGCATCTGTTGCTTTATGCATTCGATTACTTTCTCTTGTTGGTCCTACTCTCTTAGCTTACAGCTTGCATTCCCTTGTCTTGCAGTCACTTGAGTGGGAGTCTGGAAAGACATATCTGTACCATTGTCATGTCTTTGAAGATGGAAGTTGTAGGTTCAAGGTAAATTGAGAGTTGAAGTTTCTGGTTCTTATATCTCCTTGATTTGGTGCGTGGTTATATATTAACTTGCATCTAAAGGACATAATATTTGAATTAAATCTATTGAAACTTGTGGAAACATATATCAGATGGTGTGCACTGCTTAATGAGGCTACTGAAGGCCGTTTAGTAGGATTTCTCAGTTTTAAACCTATATCACATGCATACCTATGTGACAATATGGGAATGCCTGGTTATTTGAATCCATTATGAGATTACAAAGATGGCAGCAAATTTTATGTTAATGCGTGGTCTTTTCAGATCAATCATGAGAGCGGAATTAGCACATGCATGACCGGGGAGAATTCACATGGTCAAATTTTATTAAGTCTTTCGTCGCAAATCCCAATCTTTGTTGTATCAATTTTTTGTGTTTACCTTTTGACCTGGGGACACATCAACTTTTTGGTGCAATCGCCTGATGCTCTCTACCTACAATAAAATCAATTGCTTGATTTTGGTTCTCTCATTGCATTAAAAGTTTCATATTTGAGTTCCATTGTTCTCAACTTCAAAGGAAGTACTGAATATTAATTATGTTATCTTGGTATTTAAGTTCTCTATCTGTGTAAGCCTAAAGCTATTTTCACTATATTCCCTGTTTAAAATTTAAAGTTGTCACTTTTATGTCCTGCTCATGTGCCCTTATGAGGAATTAGTCGCTTGGAGATGGACCTTTATTATATTTGGGAGTTTCACAAATACTATTAGTAATATAAATTGCATTTCTTATTAATTGTTAGTTTAGCATTATTATTATTTTTTTAATATTTCACCTCCATTGTATTATTTCAGCATTCTTATTCTATTGAATTTTGTTTTGATGTGCTTTTATTCCAGGGTCCTTTTCTGGACAAATCTAGAAATCATTTGCAAAGGGTTTTAGGAGACGAGAACGTTCTCATCGTTAAGTTTGTAAAAAGTGCAGATGGTAAAAATTCAACTGGCAATGATTGTTATGCCAAGTACAGGAAAATTGCAAAAGATGGAATCCTAGTTGGTTTGCGCCGATACCGGTTTTTTGGTGAGTATTCTATGCTACTTTCTTGTAATGATGAATTTTGTATTTGCTGTTCTTATTTCTCTCCTTTCATATCATTCATAATCGTCATTCCAACATATATCAATTATTATCAGTTCAAGAAGCATGTGAGGGGATGTCTTTTATATTTCTGCTAGCTGTATGCATCTCTGAATTTTATTTAGGTTTCCCTGATGTGCTTCTCTTTTAGGTGGAGGAAAGTTTGATCCGCCACCTGAGTTGTATCTCTTGTTCTTGTCCTAGTGATGAGGAATATCTGCTTTGTCCAGTTGATTGGTTTAGGTGTCCTAGTCAACACGTCTTAGAGAATTAGCACAAAGCAATGTTGCGAATGCTGCTCTTAAATCGTGAAATGGTTGTTTGCTCGAATCGTACTTGATATTTTTCCCATTTAATTGGTGGTAAAATCTATCTGGTATGCATTTGTTCATTTTTCCTATGCCATTCCTCATTTTTTTTCCTTTATAATGATTAGGGTGATCCATTGCAACAGTTAGGGATTTTAATCCCTTGATGAATGTGGGGCTTTTGTGGTTGTCTATGTGCCTGAAAAAGAGGTTGCTGTTATTTTCCAGTTTGCAGCATTTTGTGGATGTCCTGACTCATTTCCTTTGCCTGCAACTTGTCAGTTATTGTGTAACCCTTGCCTCTAAATTTTCTGATAATCGTCATAATAAGAAAAAACTTTGTAGTATGACAAACCTACTTGTCATCAGGAATGGCATTTAATGTGCATCAGCATGGAGGATGTGCCGACTAATGTCATCTAAGTCAATTTATTCAACTCTTGTGATGTCATTTGTCCATAACTTTTACTAATGGTAATTTAGTTTTCATTTTTATTCCATTTAATCTTTAATCTTTTTTTCCTATTATGAACTTTCAGTCTTAAAGGATGGAGGCAAAGAAGCAAAAAAGAAAGACCCAATTTCCTCAGGCGTAAAGTGCTTATTTGTTCGATTTGAGTCCCATGCATCTATTGATGATGGAAAAGACTATCTTTTAGCTGGGAAAACTATTCAAGATGCCAGATGTCTGTTTATGCATGTCCATACCATGCCTAATGTGGCCAAGTATATGGCTAGGTCGGTGGTAACATGAGCTTGCGTGATTCTCTTATTCCTTTAAAACTTCTTCAACTTTTTCTGGGAGGCATTCTTAAGGTTGTTTATTAATGATTTGAACCGCCTTTTGTTTGGACTGTAGATTTTCCCTAATTCTATCTGGTAGCATGAAGGTTGAAGTTGATCTTGCTGACATAAATGTTGAGGCGATAGCTGATATATTTTGCCATGTATGGTATATGGCTTTATGTTTTGAGTAAAAATTATGTTCTTTCCCTTCTTTATAGCTATTTTGTTATTCTTTTTATGGAGTTTAGTTTGGCAGTTTAGCATGAAAAACAAATTCTTATTGCAGGATAAAGATGGAAATTATGTTTATAATAAAGATGGAGAGCATTGTATTCACAGTGATGGAACTGGTTACATATCAGAGGATTTGGCTTTGAAATGCCCAAAGAACGTCTTTAAAGGAAGCATTGTGAATGGTGACTATGTTGAGGTTGGTGATTGGCAATTGATTTGCATCATATGCATGTAGTTAGAGATGAAATTATTGCTGTATTTGCCAATAATTCATCTTTTTGGTGTGCATGGCAAAAATCAGTTTGCAGTAAAACTCAGTTAATCTGTTCTGGGCGTACTATCTTTGAACCTCGGAATTTGGTTAAAACTTCACTAGGTTTGAGATGATATGGATGGGTATGGTTCCAACCACACCTTTGCCATTTAGTTCTTTCTATAGTTCTATCTTCTTAATTTTATTGCCTTTTTCCTTTCCATTTATTTTATGCCCTGGATACTATACTTGTTACCATCTGGTCTTCTTATCGTTACCTGTTTTTCAATTCATTGCAATTTTTAAGATCATATAATTATTATTCTCAATGAATTTTAGGGGAAGTTTTCTGACATGAAATCAACAAAGTCTCACCATAGGGTTCCGGTATGTGCTTTTAAGAACTCACTGTGCTTTCTTTTGTAAATCTTATATACTGATTAATCAGTCCATTTTGATTTTTCTTTCTAGCCACTGCTGATCCAATGTCGCCTCTTTAACAATGGTTGTGCTGTCAAGGGAACATTACTTGTCAATAAAAAGGTATAAATTTTTCATTTTTGATGTTTGAGGAATTATAGAAAATGATCTTATAATTACAATAAACTTACTCCATCTGGAAGCTCCTTGCCTAAAAATTTAGTGAAAAGTGCAACAGAGTTGAGCTAACATTGCCAGATATTTCCCTGGTTCAATTTGTTATAACAATAATTACATTGAGAATATAGTTCGTGTGTTCTATCTATTAGTATTGAGTTCAAAATTCATATAAATTTGGATCCCATATTTGCCCTTAAAAAAGTCAATTGGTTAATCTACTTTAGTGTGCAAGCTTTACTCATTCTATGCAGTATGAATTTCTTTTTCCTTTTTTGTTTCTTTAATATTTGAAGATATAACCTATTAAGTAGATAGGCAGTGCAACCATTTCATTTATCTGGTTTAATACATTAATCACATGAATTTATAGTTAAGGTAATTTATCTAATTTCTTTGTTGTGTAGGATCTTAACAATTATAACATATTTTCTAATAATTACTTAATTCTTTTCTAGAGCTGTGCATTTTACTAACTTTAATTCCCAAAACTTTGTAGCTTCCACCAAAAACCATTCAAGTTCGGCATTCCATGATTAAAGTTTACCCAGATCCAAATCTGTCAAATGTGTACACAATGAATTCATTGGAATTAGTTGCGACAAGGTACTCCCTACTGTACAATTTCTGTAATTTTTGTTTAGTTTATGTAGTATTATTTTCTCAAATCTTGTTAAGTGCTGGTTGAATGCATTCTAGGTTCAATATGGAAAATTGAGTCAGTCCTGGGGCTGAGTCTAATTATAGTGAGACTCTCAACTGAAAAATATAGGGAAAGAAGGAAATGGACTGAATATCTCATTTAAATGATTCCTTGTGCACATTTCTGTCAAAATATCTGTTCAATGAATAAAATCAGATAATAATACTCCGGAGACTTGTGGAATTGCATTGCTATTCTAATGGCTTGTGTTGCTATGGTGGCTTCTAATTTTATTCCCTCAAACCACACTTTGAGCCTAGCCTTCTAATAAATGCACTCAATGCAATTGTTAGATGTTTTCGAGCTGAATGCATCACGGTATTATGAACTGTGGCTGGCTGAAATTGAAGCTTGCCAGCTATTGCTTCTCTAATAATTACAATTAAGAACATGCCCTATGGGACAAAATGTGAGAACTAAAGCCTTTCAGTAGGTATCGATGGAGAAGCCCATTTGTAAGTATTGGATCACCAGTGCTTGTATGTCCTACCTAATCTATGGGGATAAAGCCCTATGAAGCTACTGACTTCCCTCAAACTTAAACAGCATATCACGAGATGGTGCTGCAGTATAATTTGTTGCACGTTATCATTTTCAAATTATCTTCCAGCCCCAATAGAAAATTACCTGAATCCTTTCATTCGCCAATACCCAAATGAAGAAGTTAGTAATTTTTTTTTTTTAATTACTGACATGACATGAATTTACTTTGAGAAATTTGATGATCTCTGTGTGCTTAAATTGTTTTTATGTTGTTGCATTTTGTGGTGAGGCTTTCCTGTTATGTTCTGCAGCAATCAACCAAAAAGAACTTCTCTTTCAAAGTTTCTGATTGCACTCCTTAGCTATGGAGGTGTGCCGGATGACTTTTTTATGGACATATTGAAGAATAGATTAGAAGAGTCACAAGGTGTTTTCTCCAGTAAACGCACAGCACTTAAAGGTAGTTTAACTTTTATATCATCATCAGTTAAGCATTATTACAAGTAGTCCCCCATCCCCTCTTTTCTAATTTTCCATTTTGAAGATTATACTAGCTTAAGGGAACCATTTTATATAGTTGCAGAAATGAAATTCCATTCTAGTCTAATTGTTTTTAATTTTCTTTTGCTTTTATTGGCTTTGCATGATCTTCTTTGAAAAATTGGTCTACTATTGACAAGTCTTGCCTCGTGCATTCTCTTTAAGTTATCTGCTCCCTCTGACTGATCTCATCACCTTTTGAATTGATTTCATTACTATAATATGCAGTTTCTTTTTATCGTGGTGGCATGGATGATCTTGCTACAGCAAAAATGATTTTATCAGGGATTCCCCTTGATGAAACATATTTGCAATATCAGTTGTCAATAATGTTGAATGAAGAATGGAAAGGTCTCCTAGGATTGAAGCTTCCAGTGACTGATTCATATAATTTAATGGGTACCGTTGATCCATCTGGGGTCCTTGAAAGTGATGAAGTTGCCATTATCTTGTATGTAAGTTTGGGCTTTTTGGTTGTTCTGATTATTTGTGTTGTTAACATAAGAAATAATATCGATTTTCAACTGCATACTCAAAGATACCATCATTGTGTATGTTCTCTTCATTATAAATGCTTGTGGATAGGCTCAACTAAATCAGTGAGTATCCACTGCAAAAAGTTTTACTGGCAATTTCAAGTCTTACCTCAAGTGTGAGAGTTGGAAACCTTTGGAGCATCTCAAAATAAAAAAGTAAAGAATGTGTTTGTCTATGTTAAAAATCCTAAATCTCATTAGCGTTTGATATGACTGATTTGAGCATGTGGTATATGGTGTAATGTTAGTTGCCATGATATGCTTGTGCGCAAAACGGAGTGATAAAACGGAGGTTTTACATTTATGCGCGTTGGCACGTGTATTTTGATACATTCTTAGGAAAGATCTCTGAAGTCAGTCTGCGTCTCCATGTTTCTCAACTAAAACAAAATAAAAACTATCAGTCTTCCTGCAGCCCAAGCCTCAGATCTCTGTTTGGACTGTGTCATTGCAGATGTTGATGTTAGACATGATGCAAGCTGCATCCTTTTGTTGAACTCAAGCCTTAGTTTATTTATCTCAGCTTTGGCCACCATTTTATTTGGTGGAAGTTATGAATGTTTGTAACAACTTAGAACTAATCTTGACAGAAGAATAGATAAAAGTAAACAGATGCAAGGAGTGGGAGTGTTGGAAAATATTGACTTTTCAGTTTATTGTAATAAAAAAACTGGTGCACATTATTCTTTACAGTTTATTACCATGTTAGATGTTAGATGCACTGGCATTGAGATATACTATTAGGTTTGCTAGATACTGTATGGAATAGATTTGTTGCCCCCACTAGTTGGACTTTAATTTTGTTCGGACATCTGCTTTATTGAAAGTTGTAATCTGGTTTGTTTTCTTAGACATTGAAACATTATATAGTCTATGACTATGATGCTTAAGAGAAAGGAAACTGTTTGGGGCCATAGAAAAATATATCTTTGCTTGAACATTTTTATTATTGTTGTTATTGTCTCAATTATTGTGAATAGAAATTTGACTCTTGTCTTCAGCCAGATGAATCTATTAAATCAAATATAACTATTTGCATGGATGTTGACAAGTTTGTTCTGCATTGACTCGTTTTTGATGATAATGTGTAGGGATAATGGACAGATTTCTGGGAAAGTGCTAGTGTACCGCTCGCCTGGTGTACATTTTGGAGATATACATGTGCTAAATGCTAGATATGTGGAAGCTCTGAATGACTATGTGGGAAATGCCAAGTACGCTATATTCTTTCCTTGTAAAGGCCCACGCTCTTTAGCTGATGAGATGGCTGGGGGTGATTTTGATGGCGATATGTTTTTTGTGTCAAGAAATCCCCAGGTTAGTTTTGTTTTGAATTAGTTGTAGTTAATGAGCTTATCTATCTTTTTTCTTTTCTTTTTGTTTGGTCTATTAGCAACCCTCATTGCTCTCTCCTTTCAATAGATGGTAAAATAAGTACGTTTGGTATCATAATTTCAATATATTCTGTTTTTATTATTGTACCTATTTCAACTCGATGCATCTATTAGACTTAAGCATATGCTAACAGGTAAAATTTGATTTGTCTTCAGTTCACTCTTCTATCTTCCTACATATGCATTTTCTTTGATGACCTTACACTCTTGCATGGTTGGCAGTAACTGCTGTCAACAACTTTTATTGGTATAGATTTCCATAAAATTCTTAGAGATCCGTGAATAGGATGCGACTTACTTCTCTTTTCGGTACATATGATATTGGGCGACACAATGGTAGGTACCTCCTCAACCCATAAAGTCCATGTTGCACTAATTGTTAGTGGGACAATAGGATATGGTTATATAGGGGAAATTATCTTGTTCTTGTACTTAGTTGACAGTAGCATGTATGAGACATTCAAATGGTAATATTGCCGTTGTACTTCAAATAGAAATAGAGTTTGTTATATACACATATATGTGCAGAAAAATTGTATGCATTAAAATGTCTGATGGCCGAGTTGATTAAATGCCAACCGTCGTTTTCCTAGTTTGTAGTGGGTATTTCTGATACTGCAAAGGTTGCATTGCTCCTACATGTATTATTAACTTTATTATTATTATTAATTATTTTGCGTTAATGGTATGATTTTCATCAAACAAAGTTCAACATAAAGTTTTTCTTACCCCCTTTAAGAAGAGAACTATTGTTTTATTTGACTCTTCATAGATTTTGATACGAACTTTTTGAATGTTTACATTAAATTGTATGTATAACTCTATTTAGCATTATTTTGATGTTTACTCTAGCTGGCTATTGTTGTCCCATCTTCAGTTATTGGATAATTTCAAAGTGAGTGAACCTTGGATAGAAACCTCTTCAACTTGTGGAGTGTCCAATAAAGGACTAAGTGAACTTTCAAATCAGGAGTTGGAGCATGAGCTCTTTGAATTATTCTTAAGAACTAGGTTTCAGCCAAGGTAACCACTTGACCCTCCATTTCATATTCGATGTCAATTTTACTATTTTAGAATGTTTTGAAATAACGTCTACCATCTGAAGGTGGAAAATACTCTTCTGACATTATACGCTTCATTTGAATATCAGGTTTTGGTAAAATCCACCACTTTGCATCACTTTGAAGGGCAAAATGTTTAAACTAACAAATTTTTTCGTTTCAAACTTTGTGCCATTTGCTTGTTGGGCATTAAATTTGGAATGGAATGACTTACCATCTGGTTTCACATTGAAGTCTGGACCTAGGAATGTTAATGGCTGTGAAATGTGAATTGATATCTGCTTGAATTATATCATGTCACTGCTTATCACATTCCTTTCGTAACAGTTAATATATTATAAATCAAACTCTTACGAGTAGAAGTTTCGTTTTATCTGTACTTGTGTAGGAAACTAGGTTTTCCCATTTTCATTTGAGTTCCTCAAGACTAGCACCTTCTCCCCAGAAAAAGTGTCAGTTGCTTTACTTGCCTTGCCGATTGGGTTCAAATACCTTTGAGGTCATAAAAGTGTCTTTTTGGTTTTGTCAAATGTTGTGCTGTAGTTGCAGGACAGATCAAAGTCATTCAGTGGTAACTATTATGTTATTTACTTGTTAGTTATCATTTAAATCTAGTTCCATAATTCAGGCTTCATTACTTGATACTCTCCTATCAAATATGAGATGGCGACTTGGGGTGGTGGATCTCCTGGTTTTGGTGCCTAATGTCTCTAGTGTTTGGTGGTGCAGTTGTGTAATTTTAGTATGATACTAGCTAGGTATCAATTTTGGTTATGATGTAAGTGGTTTTTTGGCTGCTTTCAGTCATGCCACAGGTATTGCAGCTGACAACTGGATGGCAATAATGGATCGGCTTCTTACACTTGGAGATGGTAACTCTGGTGAGAAAGAAGAAGTGAAAAAAAACCTGTTACTGCTGACTAGTTTATACTATGAGGCTTTGGATGCTGCAAAGGCAGGAAAAAAGGTTAGTAATTAAGTTTCTTGTAAAGGGATTGGGATATCTGAGCATGTTATTTTTTGAGTTAAAAGTACAATCAATAACAGCATTCTCATCAGTTAATGGTGAGCAATTCACTTGAGGAACTAATATTGTTAACTAAAGCAAAGCAATGGTTGAGTTGTCGCATTGGTGAGAAATAGTGGGAGACGGTTGCTTCCTACTTTTTGGTGTTTTTGCTGTAACCTATATGTACACATACACGTGTAACTATTTTTATGTACTTTTGCATGTTTCTTGCAAGTGCTGGTTGCTATTGTAAAAATAGCTATAACTTTTTCCCTTGTGTCCAAATAGGTTGAAGTTCCACAAGATTTGAGGGCAGATGTATTTCCTCATTATATGGAGCGCGAAAATTCCTTCAAATCTTCATCTATATTGGGAAAAATTTATGATTTTGTCAAATCATATGAAGAACAACTGCCAAGGAAAGGTAAACCTTAGCCTGATCAAAACCGAAGCTTAACACATCTTTTGGCATAAGGAGCACTATTGTGAAAGCACCTTTCTTGGTCTTATGATTATGCTATTTTGATTTAAGCAGAAGGGTGTAATGTGTTTTAGTCTTATCCCATTCAGAAGTTCGAAAGCTCCCTTGTTTTGATGTCGGCTTTCATGAAGATAGCGGAAGAAAATGGACTGAGCTTTATAAGGCATATAGGATAGACATGACAACTGCTCTGGATGGGAAGACCAAAGAGCAGAAAGAAGAGGCTGCTAATGAAGTTTATAACAAATACAAGCAGGTGCTCCTAAAGCTTCTCCTTTAGATACATTGCCGTTTCTTACCAACCCTCATTATGATTCTTTTGTTACTAATCATTCTTGTTTAGGAATTGTACGGAGCTGCTGAGCTCAATTTGAGACAAAGGCCTCTAGACCAAATCTACGATGAGGCTCGTGCCATTTACAGCATCTCTTATGATTATGCTATGGAGAAGGATGATGTAAAAAAGTGCAGATTTGCTTGGAAAGTTGCAGGTTCAGCCCTCTTAAGTTTGTATGCCTCGGAACAGGGTGGAGAGGTATTGTCATGTACAACTTCCGTATTAAAAGAGCTTTTTACTTGAACTGAAGTTGTGTAAGTAGGCTAATGGGCAAATAGCCCATGGAGTTTCAAACTTCCGGGTTAAAAGAAACTTAATTTGATGTATTCTATTTTTTATCCTTTTTCTACATATGTATGTCAAGGAAAAGTAGTGGTGGCAAATGGACGGGTTCGGGTGGGTTCGGATCATATTGTTTTCAATTTCAGGTCATTTCAGATTCGAATTCATTTCGAGTTCAGATCATTTCGGGTTCGGATAATTTTGGTTGCGAACAATTTCGGATTCGGATATTTTCATGTTCGGATTGTTTCGAGTTGGGACATTTTTCGGATTCGGACCATTTTAAATTCGGGCGATTTCGAGTGGGTTTCGGATCAATTTATAATTCATATGATTTATTAATTTTTTATTTTCAAATTGAGAATTTTTTTTTCTTATTAGTGTTTCTTCATAATAGATTAAGATAATTAAACACTAACTCAATATTATTGAGTGATTTAATAAAATTTTGAGAAATTAATAATATTTAAAATTTTTATAAATATTAAGATTATTTATAAAAATTCAAATAATATTGACTATATTCAATATTTTCCCATGGCATTTTACCATTAGTTGAAAAAAATGTCTTACTTAGGGAATAAGACAATAAGTGTGGCATATAACGTAATAATGAATAAAATATATCAATTAATTTTACAATAATAAAAAATAAAATAAATTAATAATGATATGTAAAATTAAATTGATATATTGTCACCTCTAATTTTAACATTTTATTATATTCAAACTATTAATGAATTAAGTATGATCTTAATTTGAAATTATCTTAATAAAATTAGATGTTTAAGTGATTTATAAAATTACAACCTATCAATAAAAAATTGTTTAAATTATGTGTATATTATGTATAATATAATATAAATATTAGAATAGTTTTTTAAAAAATAAAATGAGAATTAGAAAGAAAAAAAATTAAAAATCATTATACTGATTGATTGATTCGTAAGTCATGCCTTTCAAATATTTTCTTTACTTTACCCAAAATGATCAAATATCACGTAAAAGTATGCAAAATGAAAAATTTTAATAAGTGTATTTGTTTAACTGTTTAAGTCATATATAAGAACTATAACATATCAATAAAAAATTGTTTAAATTACGTGTATATTATGTATAATATAATATAAATATTAAAATATTTTTTAAAAAAATAAAATAAGAGTTAGAAAAAAAAAATTTGCATTGTCCTTTAAGATTTAAACTTTTGAGCGGTAGTGAAAAAAAATTTAACGAAATCTAAAAAATTTGTCTACTACTTAATTTCCCACCAAAGAAAAATATATAAAAATAAAAAATAAAATTTCAAATATGCCCAAATTAATTAGGATTTCTTTTCTTATTTTATTTTTCTCTCCTTTATTCATCCCTCTCTTTCTCTTTCACCTTTCACACAGCTACCACAATTACTTAAACTATAAGGTAAAAAAAGACTCACTCTTATCATCGCCAAGTTCTCCAATTCTACGATTTCACAAAGCAGGTATGGATAAAATTTAAAAATGCTTATGATGTGTAGACACCCTATTTTTATTATTTAATTTCTTTTCTTCCTACCTTTCTTGTTTTCTTTATTTATGTGATTTATTTGAATTTGATTTTATTCTTATTTTAACTTCATTGTTTTTCTTTTCTTTTCTTTGGATTACTATTTGGAATAGAGTGGGCTTTGATATGAGATAATTGGATATGATGTTAGAATAAGCAACAGACAGCACTCTCACTCAGCTCCGAGATTCCCTCAATGCAGTCGGCGGTATGTCCCTCAAAAAAATGGAAACTTGCACAGCACGAGCAACATGGAAAAGTTACAATACATCGCACACATTTACCTCATCAAGCAGACAAATACACAAGGTCAATTAGAGCTATTCACAGCAGCTCAAAGTACAGTTGTCAAGATCAGAAGGGCATCGAGTATCAGATAATAGATATATGCAGTGCAATTCACGAGGAAAGATAACCATTTGGCTCTCATTAGCCCCACCATGAGACATGGCGCTAATAACCAAGATTGTTATGTTTTGGGACATAAGACTCTTAACACCGGTGACCTTTCCACTCTCTCTCCTCCCACCTTCCCTTTGCCTCAATTCCATCACTTCATTCACCCCCACCTCCTGTTCCACCACCTAAACCTTCAGGTGCAAATTTAAAATTCAAAGAGGTTTAACACGCGATGGCCCTTTCAACAATTCCTGCTTAACAACTGCCAACCAAAGAAAAAAAAGAGACGAAGGGGGGCCAACCAAAGAAAAACGTAGAGAGGGGGGCCAAGCAAAGAAAAATATATAAAGAGTTGCCAACCAAAGAAAAAAAAAGACAAAGGGGGGCCAAGCAAAGAAAAATATATAAAGAGCTGCCAACAAAAAAAAAGAGACAAAAGGGGGCCAACCAAAGAAAAACGTAGAAAGGGGGGGCCAAGCAAAGAAAAATATATAAAGAGAGGCGAACCAAAGAAAGAGAGAAAAAAAGGGGGCCAAGCACAGACGATAAAAAAAAATACAAAAAAATGAAGAGACTCAAAGGAAAGATCGCTCAGCTTCAACATCCTCATAGATTCCTTTTCACGATCTGGCCTTTTTCACAACATCACTCAACATTGCTTCTTACCTTTTCTGCGTTACTAATCTCCAACTGACTCCTCCAAAAATATTGCCATGTTGACCCCAACGGCCCTGAAACTAGTTGCTTCTCTCTGTTCATAACACTCTTAGGAAAGTCCCAAAGAAACTTAGGGAATCTCCTAAAAGCAACCCGCACGGGAGAAGAAGAAGAAGAGCAACAGAAAAAATTGGTGAAAGAAGAAAGGGGATTTTGAAAGTCTCCTGCGTCAACATCAGAGGGGCTCCACGGCTTCTGTGGCACTTTGGTTGTATGGTTAGTTTGTAGGTATGCTTCCAATCTTCACGTTCACGTTTTGATGATCTTTTGTCAGTGACTTTCTTAAATATTACCAATGTATTGGCTTGGTCCGGAAACATGCATGTTCCCGCTTCCTAGCTCTTGCCATGGGGCCAGCCCTTCCCTTGGTTGACGTCCAAGTCACCAAACTTTCAATCAAATCTCTGGGAACCCCACCCACCAGCCACCACGACACCACCACTTAGCCTTATTTATTGTGATAGTTATACCCAAAATGCCAGCAAGTCGTGGTGGTGGTAGCTGATGGGAATACCAACAAAGAAATATTAACGTGTTACCTTGCTGTTCTTTAGTGATAAAATGCCAAGTTCTCGAGAGACGAACCATTATTACCTATGGTCTAGTGGAGAATGTCCACCATGAACATATAAACTCTGTCGGATACTTTATTGCATCCAGATGCAAAATAACAAACTACTATAAGAATTACCAAGGAATGATGATGCACATGTCCGATATTGATGCATTAATAAGAAAAATACAGATTGGGAGAAAAATTCTTTGGAGTAGAGTTGAAAAGAGAGTAATTGTTTTGTCTACTTTTATCACCAGAGAAAGAAGACTTGGCAGCAAAATGTGCAGAAGAGACAATAACATCAGATGTTGTGGCTTAGTGTTTCAAAATATCCTCATAATCCGTAAACTTATCAAGCAGCTCTTCAAAGGAAACATAGGTTTCCCTAGCTCGAATTGCAGCAGCAATTTCCTTAAAATCAGAGCCAACACCATTCAAGGCATGTATGACTAAATCCTCTTCGCTTACTGGAAAATTGATTAAAGCAAGTTCATCAGCAACACCACGAAGATTCTAAAAATATTCATAAATAGGACGAGCACCACGAGGTTTGGTGAGTTTTTCACGCAAAGTCATCATTCTTGACCGAGATTTATTTGCAAACAAATGCTGAATTTTCTCCCATGCTTGCTTTGAAGTCTGAGCAGAAGCAATGAAAGGCACCACAGATTCAGAGGAAGAAGCAATCATAGCATTAAGAAGAAGCTAATCTTGTCGAATCCAATGTTCATAGGCTGGATTATCAATCATTGCAGGTGGAGTGGTTGTAGAATCTGGTTGTGAGATTTTTGGGGAAGGACAAGACAAACTGCCATCAACATAACCAGAAAAGCTTGTAACCAAGAAGAATAGTGTTAAGTTGAGCCCGCCAAGAGGGGAAATTACTAGTAGTGAGTTTGAGTGGCAATTGAGCTGCAGCATTGATAGTGAATAATGAAGTGGAGTGACCAGTGAGGATGGTGTTTGAAGAAGAGACAGTTATTTGGTCTGACATGAGTGGAAGAAAAAAAAAGTAGATTTTGTGAAGTAGAGGAAAAAAAAAAGGAGCAGAAGGCTTTCAAGCAAGAGAAGAGGGAGGAAAAAAAAAGCAGATTTGCAGACTGATAGAAAAAGAAAGGAAAATAGGATCAAAAGGGCTGTTAAGCAAGTGCTCTGATTACCATAAAGAGAAACACAAGGTTGTATTATAGAGCAAATATTTTGTATCGTATATTGATGAGGCTTTATATACACTTGTACAAGCATTTGAAAATATTCAAAACATATAGATAGTATACAGATAGCAGATAAGATAATACTAAGTTTGAGTTTGAATGGCTGAGTCTAAGTTGGTTTTGGTTGAAACTGGATGTAGTTGAGTTGGAGTAGAATTCCTTCTAATACATTTTACCATTACCATAGCTGCTTCTACAGCTGTAGGCTATAGATTATAGGTAGAGCTGTCAAAAGATGACCCGAACCTGACAACCCGACCCGAACCCGAAACTAACCCGATCTGGTTTGACTAAAAAAGTAAACGACCCGAACCCGACCGACCCGGAACCCGATTGACTCGAGAATCTAACCCGAAAGAACCCGACAAACTAATGAAATACTCCCTCTGTCCCTATTTATCTGCCTCCTGCTAGAAGTTTTATTTGTTTCTAGAAGTTTTATTTATCCCTTTTTATCTGTCTATATCCCAGCATTAATTATTAATTTTTTAAAATTACACTTTTAAACTACTTTTTTTCTCTCTTAAATAAATATTTTTCCTAAATAGGAGAGAGAATTAAAGAAGAAGAGAGATAAGGATAAAATAAGAAAGTCAATGTAAATATGTATGAAATTTTGTACCATAACTATTTTTTTTGCCCTGTATGAAATGATTAATTGTAACAGACAAATAGGGACAGATGGAGTATTTTTATATACCTCATAAACTTCAAATTTAATAAATAAATTTGATAAAGAAAATAAAAATAAATATTTGATAAAATTTTGATCAAAGTGAACTTAAAAAAATATTTTTTCATAATTATGTTTTTTAAATTTTATTATTATGAATTTATGATTGAATTATATGAATTTATAGAATATTATTACTTAAATTTAATAATATTAATTATAAACTTTATTAAGGAAAATTTGAGAATTTACAAAAGGCCATGTTGATTTCATCAGTAATAAATTTTTTCATGTGAATGACAATTTTCCATTCTAACTAAGAAAATTTATAAATTATAGTAGTATTAATAAATTATTAATATTTATATCAAATTAGTGAATTATCTATCCAACAAAAAGTATCTAAACATTAAAAATTTGAAATTAAAATTTCAATATGTTGTCATATATTTTCTCCTTATAATTTAGTTCTCGCCAAAACAAATAATTTAATGAGAATGCTGAATGTAGTGTGTGTGCAAGTTGTTCTATTATGCAGAAGTATGTGATGTTAATCACTAATCATTATAAAGTATAGTTTATATATAAGTCTTAGAAAAGAAAGAACAAAATAAAGTCATTAGCACTAAGATAATAAGATACTAAGATTAGTGGTTCATGGTGGCCATAGCTGTATGACAGTTCGGATAGCCTATTAGCTATTGGCTATTCCTTTTCGGTTATCCTATTCATCGACCAAATAAAAGCTTTTAAATTTTCAATTCAATAAGAGGAAACAGGTAAATTTTGTAGTTGTATGCCAAAATTTTGACTTCTTAGTTTGTAATTATATATCAAAATTCTGGTTCCTTAGTTTGTAATTGTACTACCGACAATTCATGATTATATATTAATGATTTTATGAATCATAAATTTGTTGTATATCAATTAGAATTTAGAAATGAATTAGTAAATAATAAAAATTTAAATATTTATTTTATTTAAAACTATAGATAATTTATAGGAAAATTTTTAAAAAAGTTATAAATATTACTAATGTAATTAATACATTTATAACATTACAAATTTAATTAATTTAATATCAATTTATAACAAATCTAATAAATAATATTTTTGATAAAATCTCTTTTAAGTATTAATTTGTAAAATCAAAACTTTAATTCAATTTAAAATAATCGAAAACTCGAATGATTCGAGAGTTAAATCCAAAAAAATCGAATCTAAATGATATAAAACCCAAAAAACCTGTAACCTAAAAGACCCGATGGTCAAACCCGACAAACCCGAGGATAAAATTCGAAAAACCAGAGACCCGAATGACCCGAAACCCGAAAATCTCTTTTGACCCAAACTGACCCGACCTGATTAACCCGAACCCAAAACCTACCCGATCAACCCGATTTGACACCTCTAATTATAGGTGTAACTGGATATAAATATGTTTTGAACCACTGAATCTCATAGCCATAGCTGCTTCTACAGCTGTAGGCTATAGATTAAAGGCTTTGGATTGAAGCAATTTTCACCGTTGGATCAAATCCCTTGGCCAAATATATACATATTTCGAAGAGAGGGAAAACGAATAAAAAAAAAGTAGGGTTTACTCTGGTTTTGGTTGTCTGTGATTCTCTCCAAAAATGTCAGACGAGAGTGTAGATTTCGGAGGATTCCGGGGATTGGAAAAGCAGCTCGGCTTTGCAAGGTGTCCTTTTAGTCGGCTTACTACTTTGATTTCGGAGCTCGTTTGTTATAGAGATTTTAATCTATTTTCCCTGGAAAGTAAAGTGATGGAATTACTTTCTATGGTTTGGTTTGTTTTAAACTATGGATTTTAAAAGGGTAGAAACACTTTCTTTGATTTGATATATTTTAAAACTAGAGAAAGTGGTGCTCATATTGGAATCACTTTCCCTCATATGAGGAAAAGTGATTTTAAGGGAGGGGGGTGAGAAAGTGATTCCCTAGAGAGTGATTCTCTAGAATTACTTTCTATGGAATCACTCTCCCTAGAATAACTTTCTAAGGAAAGTACCAAATGGGCTCTCGAGGTGGGTGTATTTTCCCTTTGATTTTGATTATTCAAATTCAATTAATAATTTAGAGTATGTTTGGGAGTCCGTTTGGCTCTGATTGAGGCTTCAAACACATCGAACAGCGTAAAAGACGCCTTAAGTGTATTCAATGACACGATGAGACTTATTGACATGACAAGATCCGATCATATTAAACAGTAAATTTTTCAATTGGAGCAAAATGCTCCAATGGGTTAAACGACCCTATTTTTTTTCCTTTCATTGTCCTTAGTTTTTTATTAGTATATTTTAAATATATTCATTCAACTCATACTTAAAAGGATCTTTTTATATTTTTATCTCACCGTCACCGTTATTTTTGTCAAATATATATTTTCTCATCATTGATTTTAATCACATCACCATAATCTCAATTTCTCATATATACAGTATCTAATCTCATCATTTTAATCGTAACGGAACCAATTGCACCGTCCTTCCAAATATAGCCTTAGGTTGTCTGTCTCTCTATCTAATCGCCTCACTGGCACTGGACAGAGAAAACTCCAGCTGGAAGACATACTGCCCCTAACATCTTTTGCAAGTGCAACAACTGGACTCTCACCTTCTCAGCCTACGAAGGGATGCTGCTGTTGAGGAAGCGGAGAAGACGAAAACAGAGTGGCTATTGCTACAAGAGTCGCTATTGCTACAAGGAAGTAAGATTTTATTTCGCTGTTCCTTCAGGTTTTAAGCGCTATGTTCCTTCTGTTTTTAGCTTCTTCTTTTTTTTTTTTTATTTCCTGATACTAGGAGATGACTTTTTGAGGAGGGGTATTGCACGTCCACTTGGCCAAACAATATCGAAAGGCCAACCCTTGATTATGCGTCGCCAAACAGTATACGCTGTTAAAGTGTTAATTTTATTGTGTTTTGGACATGCGGTTGACTTATATCAACAAAAAATGCAAAGGCAAACGTATTTTCGTGGAGAGAAAATTCAGATGGGAAGTTATTGAGTTGTAAATTTTCTCAACATAAAATTCAAAGCCAAAGTAGATCTCTTGGTTTTCTGAAAACTTTTTTTTGGTTCGTATAATATCTTGTATATAAAATACTTAAAATTTTAGTTGATTTAATTTTACATTGAAGTTAAACGAAAGAAAATCGCACATCACTTTAAGCAATGCACGTGGAGCATGTAATTGCTTTATACTAAAAAGTTTGAGCACCTTTAGAGTCCTCGTCATCTCACATTGGATGGGAAGCTAGCCAGCTTGTAAATTGTATAGCGATAGAATCTTATTTATACCCCTCCATTTTCTATTGATTTATTTAGCTTGGTGGGCCTTTGGTTTTCGGCTATGCTTTGAAACTCCAAATCGCGCGAACGTATTAGCCAATCTGAAAGAATATTTCAAATTCTCATGGAGAGCCAATTTCTTCATATGGTAACTCTTTGAGTATCTTTTTCTTTTAATTGTCTCTCTGTGACAGGTTCTACATTTTTTTTAATTCTATCACTATTATTTATAAAAAGATATTATTTTATAAATAACATAACTTTTTAAACATGAAACTAAGAGACTGTTTGATAAACTGTTGAAAATGTTCAAACCATTGAAAATGAAAATTTTCAACACTTTAAGATTTTCAACATGTTTGATAATTTTTATTAACCATTACTTAAAAGATTTTTTTCAACAAAAAAGTGTTGAATTTAAAAAGTAGGTAGAGACCTACTTATCATTTAATGGTGAAAAAATTAAGTAGTTTTAATTTGAAAAACTTTCCTTTGATACCAAATTTCCTTTATTTTAAGCATTAATGGTTTTTAAAAATCTTCAGTATTAATGGTTATCAAACAGTATGTTTATATTCAACATTTATTTATCAAACAGTTTTTATATACAAATTCAGTCTTTATCAAATTCAGTACTTAATTTTTCTATACTTATTTTTCAGCACTTAATTTTTTCAGTTTATCAAACAGCATCTAAATTTTTGTAGGAAAAGATATGTCACAAAGATTGTAGACATGATAAATTTAGGCTTCAAAGAGGATTGTAGATAGTATAAATTTGCTGTCCATAGAGGGAGACAGAATGGGAGAGAGGAAGAAGCAAAAAAGGGCATCGGTGATTTAGTCGTCCACATAAGTGAAAATTTTCTAGTAGATGATTTAGTCGATGACCTATTGATTCGACTGCCCATAAAATCTCTTTTGCGTTTTAAGTGCGTTTCAAGGGCCTGTACGCTTTAACTTTTTGAGTTTTGGTTTTGGAAAGAAACACCTGATCGCCATTAACAGCCCTAGTATTACCTCCAATGATGGACACCAAATCATTCTCTCATCACGCAGTTTTTTTTAATCTATTAGTTTCAGAGCATGTGGTACTGGAAGGGCAGAAGTTGAGAAGAGTGCAACTACTCGAGTTTCCTCCCAAACATTCCCAAAGCCAGGACGTGGTTTCTGTGTTTTAGGATGCAGGTTGTTGGAATGGCTTGCTAATTTGTAGCCAGATCGTGGCTTCTAAGTTTGAGGTTGTAGGATCTTGTAATAGCTTGCTTTGCTTAATTTGTAGAAAGAAGGTGGTGCATGATTATGAATTGCCATCTGAGTGAGGTCTGATTTGGCTGATTCAGATTTTACCTGAATGAAGGATGCCAAATTTGATTAATCCAAAGGAAGCAAGGGAGCCTGCTACAATGGAAAACCAAAGAAACCCACCACAACATGTAGCAGAGCACAAGGAAACTAATTCTATAGACAATAAGCCGTTAAAAGTACATACCATTAAATTAAAGAAACCAATGACTGAACTTGCTGAGTGTTGGCATTGTATGTTAATCCCAAAACTACCCTTTGTTTCACCCCAAAACCAAGTTCTGCTTACATTGATTACATGTGACTCAGAACCAGAAGAATAATCAGCCATCATCAGGCCAGGATAATGGAACCATATCTTTGCCAGCAAGTACTAATTAAATGCACCAGCAGATTATTATTAGATACGTAAAGCAGAGTGGGTTGTTAATATATATATCTACTCATTTTGTTAAAGGAAGTAAAACTTAAAAAAAAAGGAAAATACGCAGAGTTACTTAATTAAGCACCAAGCTTACTGATCAGTTCTCAGGCAAACTGAAGTCTATTTCCAAAGTGATAGGCAATTTCTAAGGACTTTATCAATTACCATGAATTTTTTTTTTGGTGGAAAAAGTACTTCATATATTAAAGACCAGTAACTGTTCTAAATATTACAGCACCTGCTTCATCTAAGTGAAGCGAATTAAGAAAAAAATTTGGAGGTTCTAAATAAAGTTCATAGACCTCATCGAGGTTCCTACTCAAAATATGGCTACCCTGCTTAGCCAAAATATCAGCACAAGTGTTGGCTTCTCGGAAGATATGCTTGATCTGCTTGTGTTGGATCTTATGCAGCAAACACCTGCAATCGTTTAAAATTAGTTGTAGTCTACTATTAGTACAGTGACCATTCAAGGTAGCAGTTAAAGAATCACAAAGTCAACTATTACCATGAATTGGTTGTAGTCTACTATTACCATGAATTATCACTAGGAAGTATGGCGCTTAAAAAGAATCACAAAGTCAAGTCCTGTCAACTTAAATACGTAACACTAGTACTATATTGCAAGTAAAACTCCAGATCCTATCCCGCACAACATAGTGCCGAATTAAGCTCGTACTAGGTGACAAGGAAAGTGCATGGAATCTCCACTTTTGCTTTAACTTTTGGTGCTTAAGTTGTGGACAGGTCGGGAAATGTCCAATGGATTTTCTTTACTTCAAGGTGAAGGAGGTGAATGAGCTTTATAATCTCAGTTGTTGTCAGAATGAGTGGCCACATTGATTGATTCGATTCGATTCGATTCTAACTTTGAGTTAAAGCCCTTCCTTTATTTTCCGAGAAATACGATAGAAAGTGGTTTTTTATGGGAGAAAGAACCTGTCGTGAGCAGTGGAAGAAGCGATACCAAGAACTTTTGCCTGGTCTGGCGCTGGCCGCTAATGAGCGGGAAATTACAAACTAAAAGTAATCAAAATATAAATAAGAAGACTTTTGGTCAATTAGTAAAAATATTTCTTGTGAAAGAAATATTTTCTACACTCACATTGTTAATTTGCTATACATGTATATGGAGAAGAGGGAGTTACCGAAAGAGTTCCCTTTTTAATGGATATATTCTCGAGTGTCGCAGTAAAGTCTCGCTAGTCTCAATCCATTACCCTTTGTACGTTGTAATTATAAGTACTTCATGACCCAGTGTGTTCATTTTAATCTCTCGTCCTTCTCCTTTGAAAAATGAAACCCCCGTAAAAGTGAAAGGCCGCATGTAAAGGTACTAGTAAATTATGAAACTTAAACAATTATCGCCTTCTCTTACTCTATTTATGTATTCTTCTGCCTGCCACACTTCAATTCAAAGAAGGGCGCTAAAACAGACTTTCCTCTTTAAAAGTTCGAAGTTTGATCTTCGGTAACGTTTCAGAAGAAATTATATTTTACCAAAATTTGGAAAAGCCTGCTTCTTTGAAAATCCAAACTTGAGAAAGCTGTTTTAATAAGTTCAATTTGATCGATGGCCAGCAGTTTGTGTGAGGCTACGGTTCTACCACAAGCAGTGGAAGAAGCGATATCAAGAATCTGTCGTGAGCAGAATCAACCGCCCCTTCAGGAATCCACAAGGCAGGCTCTGGCCAATGCAGGCGAAGAAGTGTCTCTAAGGATCTTGGAGAGAATCCAGGGGATACGCATTGAACGTTCATTTCATGGACTTATTATTTACATGCTAAGGAACCAAACAGACTTTCCTCAGAAACGACCCTGTTCTTCTTCTTCTCAACTTCAGTGCAGTCCATCTTCTTCTCCAGTGAAAATTTGTCGTCTGATGATGAATTCTAAAGGTTAAATCTCTCTCTCTTTCTCTCTCTCTCTCTCTCTCTCTCTCTGTTTTTAAAAAAAGCTTTTTTAATGGTTGTTTTGAAGCTTTACTTTCCGTGTTTTTGGATTTATGGTTAATTTAGGGAGAGATGATGTTCAGACCCCAAATACTCTTTCCTTGAGTTCAAATGTTGCCGAGGATGAAAGGTTTAGCCCTGAGCTAGTTGCTTTGGGAGAGCTTCAATTTAGAAAAGCTTTCCTCATTCTGAACTACATTGGCTCGTAAGTTTTTCCACCTACCTCTCTTTCATTTCATTGATTTACTCTGTCTCCTTTTTTTTCTTGAAGTACCTTTGCAAAAAGTATGGAGAAATAAAGATTATTTCTCTCTCCGTTTTAACCACAGACAAAAGCTGGAAAAAGTAATTACTGCCCATAAAATTCGAGAACTAAAAGATCTGGCGATGGATCAATTTGAGGAAAAAGTCTGGTTTTCTCTGGGCCGACAATATGTCACTTCAGGTGACCGTTGTAAGGTAGCATAACATGCTTTCCTTGTTTTTTTTTTTTTTTTCAAATAATGTTATCTGCCTTCGACCCTTTTTGTGTTCCGATTAAATTCCATGCTAATGTAGAAGAAATTCAGAATTTTGAAAAATGTAAAGTTGGAATCAACCAACATTTGTTCCTGTACAGATTTTCGATTACAGCCTTTCGACTCTGAGATTGAATGCTAGGATGTTTCAAAAGTTTCGAATGTCTATTAGACCACTCTTTGTTATGGGCATTGCCCTCCCTTGTATCTGATCCTTTATGCATTCGGTTACTTTCTCTTTTTGGTCGTACTCCCTTACGCTTGCCTTCCTTTGTCTTGCAGTCACTTGAGTGGGAGTCTGGAAAGACATATCTGTACCATTGCCATGTCTCTGAAGATGGGAGTTGTAGGTTCAAGGTAAATGGAAGTTGCGGTTTCTGGTCCTTACATCTCCTTGATGTTGTGCATGGTTATATGTTATATTGCATGGAAAGGCCCTTAATGTTTGAGTTAAATCTTCTGAAACTGTTAGAAACATATTTATAATTCTATAAATCTTTAAACCATAGTTACCTAGAACCTAGTTCCATCCGAGTCGGGGTTGGGTACAAATTCGGGAAACAATACTCTCGATATATGGGATAGACTTAGTTGATACACTTGTTTCAAGTCAAGATAAAGTAAAAATTTACATCCGAGTCAATTATATAAAATACATATAAAATTATAATAATGCTGATTAAATAAAAAAGAAAAGAGATATTTAGTATGATTGGTGGGCATTTACTAAAAGTAGCAAAAATTACAAACCCATCTACGTACAATAATTAAAGGACCAAGTTTCTCAATCAGCCCAATATGCATATTTATAGGGATGCAGTGGTAATCTGAGTGTTACCCCCAAGCTTGCCTCAGTTGGTTCAGATTTCATCGCTTTTGCTTTCTCGAAAAACAGAGCAAGTTTCGGTCAGAACCATGAAATAAATTGTTCCTTCTGTCTTTATTTATTTGATCATTTCTCTTGTCTTTTTTTATTTGATCATTTATAATTTCAATAAAGTATTAATTATATTTTTTTAAATTTATCCTTTTTTTACTTTTAACTTTTTTAGTTGAAGAAATATTTATTTAATATTAGTAAGAGACAAGAAGAGAGAGAAAATACAAGGATAAATTTAAAAAATAAAATAAAATTTATATAAAATTTTAAATTAACTACTTTTTTTAACCTAAAAGATTCGATTATTATGGTCAAATAAATAGGAACAGAGGGAACAAATACATAACAGATTTTGAGTTGCTCATTTATCGACTCAGATTGTGTGCCTGATCGATTTGAGACGAAAATGAACTGTGATTGTGTCCGATCTATCTAGGTCTTAGATTGTCTTGTAGTTGATATAAACCCTATTATTATATACAAATGGCATTTTCATTTTAGTTATATTATTTATATGTAGAGTTTGAGCTTTGAGGCCTTTCTCTTTCATTTCTTTTTTTTTCCTTTTTAATTTTCACTTTACCCTCTCTTTTCTTTTCTTTTTTTTCATACTTCCATTTTTACTTTTTTTCTTAGTGATTGATTCCATTGACATAAAAAATTATGGGCCCTTGGAAAAATAATTGTATTGTAGGTGATATAGATTCTATTATTATATATAAATATTATTTTTTATTTTTAATTAGTTATATTAATATTATTTATATACATGATTCGAGTTTGAGTTTGAGGATTGCGGGTCTATTTATTTCTTAAAACTTTAACCTTTTGTTTTTTTATTAAATCCAACTATGGATATATTTAAACGTGTTGTGAAATACAACGTTTGGTTTTTCAAAATATTAATACTACACAACTAGCCTAAGTTGATTCATCTTTCTAATATATCATATTTATCTATAATTGCCTTTTTTCCGAAACCATTTGTTCCTGTTGATTTTCCTTTTTTTTTAAACAATAATATTATTTGGATATTTAAAATTAAACGGTATTTTCCGAGGCAAAGCCCTGGGCCAAATTCTAGTATCAGTCAATGTGCACAACTTAATGAGCTATTGAAGGCAGTTTAATGGGATTTCTCAGTTTTAAACCCGTTTTGCATGCCTACCAAACTTGTATTCTATCTTACCAGATGGTAATGCTTGGTCATATGGACCCATTATGAGATTACAGATATGGCAGCAAATTTTATGTCAGTGCTTGTTGTTTTCATATCAATCATGAGAGTGGAATTAGCACAAGCATGATCAGGGAGAATTCACATGGCCAAATATAATTAGGTCTTTCCACTTAAATCTTAGACTTTGTTGTATCATATTTTTGTCTGTATTTTTTGACCTGGGAACAGTTTTAACTTTTTGGAGGGATGGCGTGACACTCAGTTAACCTACAGTTAAATCAATTGCTTGATTTTTGTTCTCTCATTGTCTTAAAGGTTTCATATTTGAGCTTTCATTATTCTAAACTTGAAAGGAGTTCCTGAATATTAATTATGTTGTCTTGGTATGTAAGTACTCTTATCTGTGTAAGTCTGAAGTTATTTTCCCTGTTTAAATTTAAAGTTGTCACTCCTGTGCCATGCTCTTGTGCCCTTACGAGGAATCAGTCGCTTGGAGATGGACCTATATTTTATTAATTGTTAGTTTAGCATTATATTTGTTTTCAGTATTTTACGTCCACTGTGTTATTTCAGTGTTCTTATTGCATTGAATTTTGTTTTGATATGCTTTATTCCAGGGCCCTTTTCTGGACAAGTCTAGAAATCATTTACAAAGGGTTTTAGGAGATGAGAATGTTCTCATTGTGAAGTTTATAAAAGGCACAGATGGTAAAAGTTCAGCTGACAATGATTGTTATGCTGAGTACAGGAAAATTGCAAAAGACGGAATCCTTGTTGGTTTGCGCCGATACCGGTTTTTTGGTGAGTATTGTCTACTCTCTCATGATGATGAATTTTGTATTTGATGCTCTTATTTCACCTTTAACGTCATTCATTATCATCATTCCAACGTACATCAAGTTATCAGTTTAAGAAGTGTGTGATGTGATGGCTTTTGATTTTCTGCTAGCTGTATGCATCTCTGAATTTTATTTGTGTCCCAATGTGCCGCTCCTCTAGGGTGGAGGAAAGTTTGATCTGCTTTGTTCAGTTGTTTGGTTTAGGTGTTTTACTTAACATGTGTTAGAGAATTAGCACAAAGCAATGTCCCTGCTTTTAAACATGAAATGGTTGTTTGCTACAATCTTACTAGATAGTTTTCCCATTTTAATGGTGGTGTAATATATCAGTTATACTGTTCATTTTCCTATGCCATTCCCTTGATTTTTCCTTTTATGATAATTAAGATGATCTGTTGCAACAATTAGTATTTCAATCACTTGATGAATGTGGGGCTTTTGTGGTTGTCTATGTTCCTGACAAAGGTTGCTCATCATTCCCAGTTTGTAGCATTTTGTGGATGTCCTGACTATTTTCTTGTCTGCAGCTTGTCAGTTATTTGAGTATCCTTGCTTCTTAATTTTTCGATAAACCTATATCATTGAGAAAAACGTTGAAGAAATGAAAAACCTACTCGTTGTCGGGAATGACATTTAATGTGCATCAGCTTGTAGGATGTGTTGATTAATGTTATCTAAGTCAATCTATTCAGCTCTTTTGGTGTCATCAGTCAATAACTTTTAAGAATGTTAATTTATTTTCATTTTTAACTTATCTTTCATTCTTCTTATCCCAATTCTGGTGAATTTTTCAGTCTTCAAGGATGGAGGCAAAGAGGCAAGAAGGAAAGACCCAACTTCCTCATCTGTGAAGTGCATATTTGTTCGATTCGAGTCTAATGCATTTATTGATGATGGGACAATTTATCCTTTAACGGGGAAAACAATTAAAGAGGCTAGATGTGTGTTTATGCATGTCCATACCGTGCCTACTTTGGCCAAGTATATGTCTAGGTCAGTGATAATATGAACCTGCATGGTTATTTTATTCCTTAAACCTTGTTCAACTTTTTCTGAGAGGCATTCTTAAGGTTGTTTATTGATGATTTGAAAGGCTTTCTTTTTTTTTTTTTTTGGGCTGCAGATTTTCCCTCATCCTGTCAAGTAGCATGAAGTTAGAAGTTGATCTTGCTGACGTAAATGTTAAGTGGATAGATGATACACTTTGCCATGTATGATATATGACTTTATGTTTTGAGTAAAAATTATGTTCTCCCTTCTTTATAGCTATTGTCTTATGGTTCTTTTTCCAGAGATAAATTTGACATTATAGCAAGAAAAAATTCTTATTGCAGGACAAAGATGGAAATTCTATTCCCAATAAAGATGGGAAACCTTGTATTCACAGTGATGGAACTGGTTACATATCAGAGGATCTGGCTTTGAAATGCCCAAAGAACATCTTTAATGGAAGTGTTGTGAATGGCGACCATGTTGAGGTTAGTGGTTGGTGATTGTTGGTTGATTTGCTTCTCTTTAATTTTGGTACGTTTGGTGGTTGATTTTCTACTCTATGCATTAGTTAGAGATGAAGGTGTTACAGAGTAGTTGCCCAATAATTTATCTTTTTGGTGTGCATGGCAAAAATCAGTTTGATATATATGATACTCTGCTTTTGCACTAAAACTCAGGTAATCTATTTGTGCTAATTTTTTTGAACCTTGGGATTTGGTTAAATCTTCACTAGGTTTGAGATTATATCTATGGGGATGGTTCCTACCATTTCTTTGCCAGTTAATTCTTTCTAATGTAATACTTTCTCAATTTTGTTTCTGTTTTCCTTTCCATTTATATCCTTCTAATTTTATGGACTGGATGCTATCCTTGTTCTCCCCTGTTTTTCAATTCATTGCATTTTTTAAGATCATATATTTCTCATTCTCAATGGACTTTAGGGAAAGTTTTTTGCCGTGAAATCAACAGAGTCTCGCCATGGGGTTCCGGTATGTTGATTTAACAACTCAAAGTGCTTTTGTTGCCCTTTTCTTTTCTAAATGTTATCTGTTGATTATCATTCCATTTTGAATTTTATTTGCAGCCGCTGATTATCCAGTGTCGCCTCTTTCACAATGGTTCTGCTGTCAAGGGAACCTTGCTTGTTAATAAAAAGGTACAGTTTTTTCATTTTTGATGTTTGAGGAATTATAAAAAAAAAAATGACGAATTCGGCCTTAAAATAAGAATAAGCTTACTCCATTTAATACTCCTTGAATTGAGAAATTGATTATTGGTTCTTTTTAGGAGTAGATCCCAAAGTAGACGTTACTAATAAAATTACTTCCAAATGCTTGTAAATTTAGGGGAAAACATAACAGAGTTGAGCAAACATTGCCAGATATTAGCCTGGTTCAATTAGTTATAACAATAGTTACATTGAGAATACAGTTTGTGTTCTATCTAATATTGTTGAATTCAGAATTTATATAATCTCCAATTCCCTAATTCCCCTTGAAAGATATATTTGCTAATCTACATCAGTGTGTGAGCTTTACTCGTTTCTTTCTAGTATGAAATTCTTTTGTTTTTTTTAAATATGTGAAAGTACAACCTATTAAGTAGATTGGCAGGCAACTATTTCATTGATCTTGTTTTAATACATTAACCTCGTTAATTTATAGTTGAAGTAATTTCTTTAATTCAGCAGTTGTCTACGATGTTAACAACTGTGAGTAACATACTTTAGTTGGCTAATAATTTCTTAATTCTCTTGAGGAGCTGCACATTTTGCTGACTTTAATTCCAAAAACTCATGTAGCTTCCACCCAGAACCATTGAAGTTCGGGAGTCGATGATTAAAGTTTACCCAGATTCAGAAATGTCAGATGTGTACACTAGGAATTCGCTGGAAGTAGTTTCAACAAGGTACTCGCCACTGTACAATTTGTGTAGTAATTTTTATTTCGGTTTATGTAGTATTATTTTCTCAAGCCTCTTGATAAGTGCTAATTGAATGTGTTCTAGGTTCGATATAGAAAACTGAGTCGTTTAGGGGACAAGGACTCTAAATATAATGAATCTCTGAGAAGGAAAATATGGGAAATAAGGAAATGGATTGAATCTCTCAATTAAATGATTCCTTGTGCACATGTCTGTCAAAATATTTGTTCAATGAATAAAATTAGATGTACAATAATACTTTGCAGACCTGTTTAATGCGGCATTGCTATTCTAGTGGCTTGTCTTTGCAATAGTGATTTCTTCTTTTATTCCCTTAAACCACACCTTGAGCCCAGCCTTCTTCAATGCATTAGTTAGATGTTTGAGGTTAATGCGTCGTGGTAGTATGAACTGTAACTGGTAGAAATTGAAGCTTGCTAGCTGTCTGTTCCTTAATAATTCAATTAAGAACATGACCTGATGGGACAAAATGTGAGAACTAAAGGTCTTTCCCAGTACGTATGGATAGAGAAGCTCGTTCCTAGGTATTGGATCACTCTAGTGCTTGTATGTCCTACTTAATTTATGGGCATAAAGCCAGCAAAACAAATGGCATCCCTCAAACTTAAGAGCATATCACAAGATGGTGCTTTATTTTAATTTCGTGTGTGTTATTATTTCTCAAATTCCCCCATAGAAAATACCTGCATCCTTGCATAAGCCAATACCCAAGTGAAGATGTCAGTAAATTTTTATTTTCTTTTTTTCTGATCGGGTTTCCTTAAGATGAATTCACTTCGAGAAATTTGATGGATTGTGGACAACTACATTGTTTTTATGTTGTTGTGTTTTCTAAGTTTTCTTTGTTCTGTCCTCCAGCAATCAACCAAAAAAGTCTTCTCTTTCAAGGAATTTGATTGCACTCCTTAGCTATGGAGGTGTCCCAGATGACTTTTTTATGGACATATTGAAGAATGCGTTAGACGAGTCACAGGGTGTTTTCTCCAGTAAACGCACAGCACTTAAAGGTTGTTTAACTTCTATATCATCATAACTTAATCTCTCTCTCTCTCTCTCTTTAAGGCCCTTAACACCTTTATTCCAATATTTGTTTTGAAGATTACACTAGCTTAATGGGACCATATCATATACTTGCAGAAACGAAATTCCATTATTCTAGTCTAATTGTTTTTAATGTTCTTTTGCATTTATCGGCTTTGAAAGATCTCCTTTTGAAAAATTGGTCTGCATATCAACAAGTCTTGCCTCATGCATGCTCCTTTACTTATCTGCTCCCTCTGATTGATCTCATCACCTTCTGAATCGATTTCATAACTATAATATACAGCTTCTATTAATCGTGGAGGAATGGATGATCTTGGGGCAGTAAAAATGATTTTATCAGGGATTCCCCTTGATGAAACATATTTGCAACATCGGTTGTCAATAATGTTTATTGAAGAAAGGAAAGGTCTCCTAGGAGGGAAGTTACCGATGACTGATTCGTATTATTTAATGGGTACTGTTGATCCAACTGGAGTCCTAGAAAGTGATGAAGTGAGCATAATCTTGTACGTAAGTTGGGGCTTTTCTTTTGTTCTGATTATTTGACTATTTTTTGCTATTGACATAACAAATAATATAGATTTTTAACTGCATACCTAAAGATACCATTGTTGTGTATGTTCTCTTCATTAAAATTGCTAGTGGATATGCATGTTTGCATCAATGAGTAATCACTGCAAAGTTTAATTAGTAATTTCAAGTCTTACCTGCAAGTTTGAGAGTTGGAATCCTTTGGAGCATCTCAAAATAAATAAGTAAAGAATGTGTTTGTCCATTTTTAAAATCATATATCTAAGTAGCTTTTGATAGAACTGGTTGTAGCTTATGGTATATGGTGTAACGTTAGCTGCCATTGTATGCTTGTGTGCAAAACAAAGTGATAAAGGGATGTTTTACATTTGTGCACATCGGCACATTTATTGTGACATGTTCTAAGAACAGCTCTCTGAAGTGGGTCTGTGTCTCTATGTTTCTCAATTAAGACAAGAATATAACCATCAGTGTTCTAGCTACCCAAGCCTCAGATCTCTAAGTGGACTGTGTTACTGCAGATGTTGTTGGACATGATGCAAGCTCCATCATTATGCTTAACTCAAGCCTCAGTTTCTTAATCTGAATGTCTACAACCATTTTGTTAGGTAGAATATATGAATGTTTGTACCAACTTAGAACTAATCTTGACAGAAGAATGGATAAAGTAAATCGATACAAGGAATGGGAGTGTCGGAGAACATTGACTCTTCGGTTTATTGTTATAAAAGATATTGATGCATAATGTTCTTTATAGTTTATATGGTAGCTGGAGCTTCTCTCCTTTGATGGCATGCACTGCCATTGAGATATTCTATTGGGTGTGCTAGATACTGTACCGAATAGATTCTTTGCCCTTGCTAATTGGACTTCAATTTTGTTCAGACATCATAGCAGGCTATAATCTGGTGTATTTTCTTAGACGTTGAAACATCATATGGTCTATGATGCATAGGAGAAAGAAACTGTTTGGCGCCCTGGAAGAATCTTTGCTTGAACTTTTATATTATTGTTCTATTGGTAAATCGTTATCATTGTCTAAACTATTGTGAATAGAAATTTGACTCTTAACTTTTCAATCAGATAAATCAAATATAACTATTTGCATAGCTGTTGATAAGTTTGTTCTGCATTGACTCGTCTCTAATGACATGTGTAGGAATACTGGGCAGATTTCTGGGAAAGTGCTAGTGTACCGCCAACCCGGGGTACATTTTGGAGATATACATATACTAAAAGCCAGATATGTGGAAGCTTTGAATGAATTCGTAGGAAATGCCAAGTATGCTATATTCTTTCCTTCTAAAGGTCCACGCTCTTTGGCTGATGAGATGGCTGGGGGTGATTTTGATGGTGATATGTTTTTTGTATCAACAAATCCCCAGGTTAGTTTTAATTTGAAATAGTTTATTGTTAAAGAGCTTATTTACCTTTTTCCCTTCTTTTCTTCAGTTTATTAGGAATCCCTATTGTTCTATCCTTTTAATAGATGGTTCAATGAATAACTATATTTTTGTATCTTAATTTCAATATATTCTTTTTTATTATTGCACTTATTTCAACTTGATGCATCTATTAGACTTCAGCATATGCTAACAAGTAAAATTTGATTGTCTTCAATTCACTTGTCTATTTTCCCACAGATGCATTTTCTTTTATGACCTTACACTCTTACATGGTTGGCAGTAACGACTGTCAACAACTTTTATTGGCATAGATTCCAATGAAATTCTTAAAGATTCATGAATAGTATATGAGTTTCTTCTCTTTTTGGTACATATGATATTGGGCTACACAATGAGAGGTACCTTCCCAACCCATTTGCGGTACTAACTGTAGGTGTAGGTGTCTCCCTTTGGGGACAATAGGGTTATATAGGGGAAATTATCTTGTTCTTGTCCTGCTTATTTGATGGTAGCATGTATGAGTCAGTCAATTGGTAATATTGCTATCGCACTTAAAATGGAAATAGTTTTCTGTATGCACGTATGTATACAGAAAAATTATATGCAATTAAATGCCAACATATTAAATATTCTGTCTCTTCTTCTTTTTGTGCTGAAACACATCAAGAATTTTATGTTGACCTGCCAAAAGTAGTTTTCCTAGGATGTAGCGGCTACTTCTGATGCTGCAAAAATGGCATAGCTCCTACTTGTATTTAGAACTTTTTTATTAGTATTAGTTATTTTATGTCAATTGTATAATTTTCACTTAACAAATGTCAACAT
The DNA here is from genome assembly GCA_030664755.1 of Microcos paniculata. Classification (NCBI taxonomy): domain Eukaryota; kingdom Viridiplantae; phylum Streptophyta; class Magnoliopsida; order Malvales; family Malvaceae; genus Microcos; species Microcos paniculata. The sequence continues at coordinate 2,245,445 of CP131459.1, read as the reverse complement.
AAAGTTTTGCATACTCCATTCAGAAAGGGGACTATTGTTTTATCTGAGGCTTCCTAGATTTTGATAGAACTTTGAACGTTTACATTAAATTGTAAGTATCACTATATTTGTCATTATATCGATGTTTGGTAAGACTAGCTGGCTATTGTTGTTCCATCTTCAGTTATTGGATTATTTTAAAATGAGTGAGCCTTGGATAGAAACGTCTTCAACTTGTGGAGTGTCCACTAAAGGACCAGGCGAACTTTCAGATCAGGAGTTAGAGGACGAGCTCTTTGAATTATTCCTGAGAACTAGGTTTCAGCCAAGGTAATCACTTGACCCCCCATTTCATATATCCAATGTCCATCTTACTATTTTATAATGTTTTGCAATAATGTCTACCTTCTCAAGATGGAAAGTACTTTTCTAACATTAATACGTTTCATTTGAATATCAAGTTTTGGTAGGATCCTCCACTTTGCATCGTTTCAAAGGGCAAAATGTTTAAACTAACTAATACAACTTTGTGCCATTTGCTTGTTGGGCATTAAATCTGGAATGGAATGAGTTGCCATCTGGTTTCACAGTTATGTCCTGATGTGGAATGTTGATGGCTGTGAAGATGTGAACTGATATCTGCTTGAATTATATGATGTTGCTGCTCATCACATTCCTTTCTTAACAGTTAATATTTTATAAAGCAAACTCTTATGCATAGAAGTTGTTTTCATCTGTAATTAGCACCTTCTCCTTTGAAAAACAATCAGTTGCTTGCCTCGCTGATTGGGTTCAAATACTGTTGAGGTAAAAAAAGTGTCTTTGGTTTTGCCAAATGTTGTGCTGTAGTTGCAGACCAGATCAAAGCCATTCAGTAGTAACTAGTATGTTATTTACTTATTAGTTGTTATCATTTAAATCAAGTTCCATAGTTCAGCCTTCATTACTTAATACTCCCTATCAAATATGAGATGGTGGCTGGGCGGTGGATCTTCTGGTGTTCGTGCCTAACTTCTTTAGTGTTTGGTAGTGGAGTTCTCTGTGTAGTTTTAGTATCATGCTAGCTAAGTGTCAATTTTGGTTCTGATGTAAGTTGGTTTTGGCTGCTTTTCAGTTATGCCATGGGTATTGCAGCTGATAACTGGTTGGCAATAATGGATCGGCTTCTTACACTAGGAGATGGTGACTCTGATGAGGAAGATCTTGTGAAAAAAAATCTGCTACTCTTGATTAATTTATACTATGAGGCTTTGGATGCTGCGAAGACCGGAAAAAAGGTTAGTAAGTTTCTTTGTCAAGGGATTGGGATATCTAAGAAGGTTTTTTTTAAGTAGAGTCAATAACAGCAGTTTCATCAGCTAGTAGTGAGCGATTGACTTGAGGAACTTATATTGTTAACTAAAGGGCAACAATACTTGAGTTTGTTGCATTGATGAGAAATCTTGTTAGATAATTGCTTCTTTTTTGGTGTTTTTGCTGTAAACTATAAGTGTTGCTATTTTTATTTACTTTCGCATGTTTCTTGACCTCCAAACAATATTTTACTTGCAAGTGCCTGTTGCTATTGTAAAAATTGCTATAACCTGTTTCCTTTACCTCCAAATAGGTTGAAGTTCCATCAAATTTGAGGGCAGGTGCGTTTCCTCATTATATGGAACGCGAAGATTCCTTCAAATCTACTTCAATATTGGGAAAAATGTATGATTTTGTCAAATCATATGGAGAACAAGTGTCAAAGAAAGGTAAACTTTAGCCTGATCAAAATTGAAACTTAACACGTCATTTGGCTTATAAAGCAGTATTGTGAAAGCACGTTTCTTAGTATTAAGTTTATGCTATTCTGTTGTAAGCAAAAGGGATAATGTGTTTCAGTCTTATCCTCTTCAGAAGTTCGAAAACTCCCTTGTTTCGATGTCGGCTTTCGTGAAGATAGTGGAAAAAAATGGACTGAGCTTTATAAGCAGTACAGGAGGGACATGACAACTGCTTTGGACTGCAAGACCAAAGAGCAGAAAGAAGAGGCTGCTAATGAAGTTTATAACAAATACAAGCAGGTGCTCCTGAAAGCTTTTGCTTTAGATACATTGCCGCTTTTTCCTAACCCTCATTATGATTCTTTAGTTACTAACCATTCTTGTTTAGGAATTGTATGGAGCTGCTGAGTTCGAGCAGACACAAAGGCCTCTAGACCAAATCTATGATGAGGCTCGTGCTATTTACAGCATCTCCTATGATTATGCTATGCAGAAAGAAGATGTAAACAAGTGTGGATTTGCTTGGAAAGTCGCAGGGTCGGCCCTCTTAAGTTTATATGTCTCGGAACAGGGCGAAAAGACATTGTCATGTACACCTGTTGTCTTGAAAGATCTCTTTACTTGAACTGATGTTGTGTAAATAATGCTAATGGGCAATAGCCCATGGAGTTTAGAACTTCCAAGTTAATAGAAACTTAATTTGATGTATTTTAGTGTCATTTGTAGCTTATCATCTCCCATATGATGTATTTTAGTGTCACTCATCCTGATGCTCTTGCAAGGCTAGGAAGTAGCCATTCTAATATTTTGTTGGGTGAAACTTTTTGCATCCTTGAAGTACCACCTAAGTGTATTAAGTCCTTGCTGCAACTTGATGCAGCTGGAAATTGTTTCGTACTATTTCCTAATTTATGGTATTGTTCCATTTTCTACCAAAAAAAATTCTCCCTGTTGTATTATATGCTTTATGTGGGGGAAAAGGGGAAGCCACTCAGTGCTGGCTTTGGTGGGGAAGGATAGACAGGACATTGGCTTCCTTATCCTTATCCAATTAAAACTTAAATTAACACATTTATTAAAGTTGTAAGCAATTGTCAAGTTGTTCATTTAATATACTCCTTCCTTTCCATATTATTTGTAGTTTTAAGTTTTTGTACAAGAATTAAGGTTGTCATTAAAGACTCATAGAATTTAGATAAAATATTATGAAAGGATAAGTTTACCCTTGTATTACTCTCTCTTTAATAATAAATACTTTGTAGGATTAATTCAAAAAAAGAAGGGTAAAATTGAAAAAAAAGGTAATTAATGCTTTATAAAAATCTTAAAGTGACAGATAATTTAAAAAAAAAATCTCCCAAAAACGACAGATATTATAAAAAGGAGGAAGTAATATAAAGCCAGGCAGCTGTCGCTGGGTCTATAGCTCGCTCGCTAAGTTTGATACACCTCGAGAGAATGACCCTGTGGAACAATTCAATTTGCATTTCTAGCACAAGTTACTTAATATTAGTAGAAGGTTATATCTGTCACTTAGAATTTATTATGCATAATCGGCTTTGAAAGCAATTCAAAGAGTATTTGCCTTAATCATGAAAATCCATTTCATATTAATCACGCTCTCTGCTTCACCCTTAGTCAAAATTTCAAATTGATATTCAATTAAAATCGAAATTAAAAGAAAAAAAAAAACTTTCTATTGACGGAGTTTATTTTTTCCTTTTTTGGCTCATTGAGAATAGTTTTTCCTTCAGTTGCATAGTTAGTTTTTTGATAAATTGAGCTATTAATTCTAAACGAGGTTTATCTTTTCTATCAATCATAGATCAGTTGATAAGAGTGTTGATTTATTATTTCTAATAATCGGTACTTGATCCACGATGACTGATCATCTAAACATATAGTAGTATTTTTTTCCACAAAAAAAAAATGAATGACAGATAAGGAGGGAAAAGCTAGTGTTAAAAAAAAGATATTAGGAGATAAGAAAATGACGAGAAATAATTCATTTTTGTATTATCTATATTACCTTATATGAAATATCAAGGCGTATTAGAGGAGGGAGGTATAATTGTCACTTCTTCATTGGTTTCTCTTTTTTTTTTTAATGTTTTGGGCTAAAAAAACCCATTTATTCTTTCATTCTTCCTTTTTTTTTCATTTTATAGTTTTCTTTTATTTTTGAAAATTTTAATATATATTTTGTAGGAATTTTTCATTTATGATAAGTCTAAAAAAAAATTTTTACTTCGTGATTTTTGTGAGATTTGAAATTTTTTTTTCATATTTTATATTATATATATTTATTAAAATTTTTCTACTATTAAAGAATTTAATATTTGATTATATGTAATTTTTATATATTATGTATTATATTTTGATCTACATATAATATTAATATATGATGACTATATGTTACATCTTTAATTTTAATATATTAATTTTTCCTATTAATCCTCTCAAATTTTTAAAAGATAAAAATTTAAATACTTAAAATTAAAAAAAAAAAAAGGATCCCGGGCGTAACCCGGTTAATTTCTAGTTCAAAAGTAAAGAGGATGGAGAAAAGAAATGAACTAAAGTTGAATGGGACCCGAAAAGGACTTAGTATATGATGAATGAATAAATCCGGTATATGCGAATCATCCGGGCTAAAAATCAGGGGGCATGCATGTTCCCGCTTCCTGCCATGGGGCCACCCCTCCCCTTTGTTGACTCCCAAGTCACCAAATTTTCAATAAAATCTCTCGAACCCCACAACACGACAGCAGCACCACTAAGCCACCACGTTGGTCCCAATCTCACCACCTAGCCGCCTCTCCTCCTCCCACGCCCCACCCTTCTCTTCCGTCATTTAAAATGAAAATGAATCTATACGTATATAAACAAATAACCTTCAACCACTCACCCAACACATGTAATAATATACTACTAATAATAATAATATAGTTATAAGAGTTCAGACTTCAGAGTTCAAATCAAACGGTGCCATTTTTCCAATGAGACAAGAATCTACAGTATTGTTATTTGTCTTAATTTCATAAAGATTCTCTCTCTCTTTAAAAGGAAAATAAAAAAAAGAATTTCTGAAAAAATTAACGACTTATCCACATGGATCCTTTCACCCTTTTCTTAGTGCAATGATAGTGACGTTGATTTTTCTTTAAAGTCGTCAATTTGACTTTTTTGAGTAATTTTAATAATTGAAGGAAAACACTGACACAGCTAATCCAAATACCCAATTGGTTGTGTATATCCGGTTGAATCTGTAAGAAGTAAGGGAGTATCTGTTGAAGCAAAAAAATACAGGGAAAGATGGAGAGCACATTGAAGGACATCAGAGGGGGAGCATCGGTGCTTGACATGGATCCCAAATCCACCGTTGGCGGCGGTGTTGAGGATGTTTACGGTGAGGATTGTGCCACCGAGAACCAGCTCGTCACCCCCTGGACTTACTCTGTCGCCAGGTCCCTTTTCTTCTTCCTTCTGTTTGTGCTTTCATATGTGATCGGTGATCAACAACATCATTTGACTTGGTTTAGTTTACTTCCAGTTTACGATGGTGATAAAAATATGATCTTTTTTTTTTTCGGCGAAAGATAAAAATATGATCTTTAAACCTCTAAGAAAGGATTTAAATTTGACGGTGCAGTGGATATTCACTGTTGAGGGATCCACACCATAACAAAGGTCTTGCATTTACTGAGACAGAAAGGGATTCCCACTACTTGCGTGGTTTGCTGCCTCCTGCTGTTTTCACTCAAGAGCTTCAGGTTACTCTATTTGCAAGACCCCTTTTGGCTCTTTTGTAAAAGTATGTTTGCGTTTGGAAAAGATTATATATTAATACAATTTTAATTTTATACTTGTTCTATGAAACCAGGAGAAAAAATTGATGGCCAGTATCCGGAAATATAAAGTTCCTCTGCAAAAGTATATGGCCATGATGGAGCTTGAGGTCTTTTTCTATCTCTGATTTATATTCATTTTAAGATTTGAATTGTGCATTTCTTTTTTTTTTTTTCTTTCCTTGGTGACATTTGCAATAAACAGATTGGCTTTGCAATGAATGATGTGGGAAATAATGTTTTAATTTATGGTTCTTTGCTTGGCAATTGGCAGTACATGGTCCTGATCAGTTCAGGAAAAAAGAGATTAAGTTCTTTTTTCTGTTTTCTCTGTTAACAGGAAAGGAATGAAAGACTGTTTTACAAGCTTCTAATTGATAATGTTGAGGAGTTGCTCCCAATTGTCTACACTCCAACTGTAGGTGAAGCTTGCCAGAAGTATGGAAGCATCTTCAGGCGTCCTCAGGGTCTGTACATAAGTTTAAAGGAGAGGTATGAATGTTTCTTTCATTGTGTAAATTTTCACCTGCTGCTGGATTAGTTACAACTGACGAATTAACCTTCTTATGGGCAGGGGAAAAATTCTTGATGTTTTGAAGAACTGGCCTGAAAGGAGTATTCAAGTTATTGTTGTTACTGATGGTGAGAGGATTTTGGGACTTGGGGATCTTGGCTGTCAGGTAAATTGTTATCTTTCATTCAGAGATAGTTAATTAGTATTTAGTTCCGAGTCCAGTGTTGGGATTTATTTCCAATTCCAGTGTTGTGATTCCATACTTTAAAGAATAACAAGTTTGCATGGGATTCTGTTAAAAATTCAGGGGATGGGAATTCCAGTAGGAAAATTGTCTTTGTACACAGCACTTGGAGGGGTTCGTCCTTCAGCGGTAAGCATTTCCGGTGTGTCATTATCCTGAATTTCTTCATTTGATGTACTTGAGATTTATATTTGTAGTTCTTTGGCTGAAAGTTTACATAGTTAAAGGGGTATAATCTGAAAATAAATGTGAAATTGGTAATAATGCTTCTATAGCTCTTGAGTATCTGAATCTCATGAAGTCATGATTTTTAATTCTGCTTTATAGTGTTTGCCTGTGACCATTGATGTGGGCACAAATAATGAGGCGTTGTTGAAGGATGAGTTCTACATTGGGCTCAGACAAAAGAGAGCAACTGGGAAGGTTTGATATTTGTTTCATATCTTGGAGGCGTAACAATTATCCACTCCATTTTATTTGATACTGAAGTTATCTTGAGTACATTTCAGGAATATGATGACTTGCTGCATGAGTTCATGACTGCTGTCAAGCAGAACTACGGTGAAAAAGTTCTTATACAGGTATTCATGCTTCAGACACAACTTTTTCTGTTAAAAGCTTTTGAGGATATAAATAGTATTCTTTCACTTTCTAACCATGTCTAATTCTTTTAACATTATGCAGTTTGAAGATTTTGCAAACCATAATGCTTTTAAATTGCTTGCAAAATATGGCACAACACATCTTGTCTTCAATGATGATATTCAGGTGGGAGGTAGAACCAACTTTGTAAGGAGCTTCCTCTGTAGGATGATGTTTTATGTTTTCCTTAATTATATCAACTGTTGGTGCAGGGGACAGCATCTGTTGTTCTTGCAGGGGTTGTTGCAGCATTGAAGTTGATTGGTGGTAATCTGGGTGACCACACATTCTTGTTCCTTGGTGCTGGGGAAGTAAGACTCTCATTGATTTCTGCCTTATCACTGTTTTAATCTTTTGCTAAAGGGAAAGGGAGCAAAAGTACTGAAAGAATTGATATGCTCCCTCCAATACATTATTTAACTTTTAATGGATCAATTTCTGATGCCACTCTAATTTTCACCTGTTTGTGTAAATCGAGCCACTTAGACTTGCTTTCTCATACTATTGCAGGCTGGAACTGGTATAGCAGAGCTTATAGCTCTAGAGATGTCAAAGCAGGTAATAGCTTGGGATTCATATTTGCAGCTCTTTATAGTTTGTTTTTGAGTTCCATTTCTAGTGTTTGGAGGATTATTAATATGCTGGGGTGGTTACTCTATCTCTCATTTATAGACAAAAGCTCCCGTGGAAGAGACTCGTAAGAAGATCTGGCTTGTGGACTCAAAGGTATAAATAAATAAGCACGGCACGATTGTTTCCAAATGAAAAATATATCCTGCAAACATCCCATTTCACGCAAGGAGCATATGAATTATCTTTCAGGGACTTATTGTTAGCTCTCGTAAAGAATCGCTCCAACACTTCAAGCAGCCTTGGGCTCATGAACATGAACCTGTTAAGGATCTATTAGGTGCTGTCAAGGTGAGAAGAAGAGATTGCTTGCTTCTGCATTCCATAAGTAGCTTTTGGTACTTACTTTGCTCATACTTCTTCAGGCAATCAAGCCAACAGTTTTGATTGGGTCTTCTGGAGTGGGAAGAACTTTTACAAGGGACATAATTGAGACACTGTCCTCCTTCAATGAGGTACTTTACTCATCAATTCTGTCAACAGACGAAGGAAAATCCATAACTATATAAATCATGTTAAGACTATGTTCCAGCCAGGAAAAAAATTAAATCATTGAAAATCTATGACACATGCAGAAACCTCTTATAATGGCTCTGTCCAATCCAACCTCACAATCGGAGTGCACAGCTGAGGAAGCGTATACTTGGAGTCAGGTAAAATTCTTACTTCTTATTCTTATTCTTACTTGTTACACCTCATAACTTAGGTGAAAATGCTGCTGGGAAGTTTGAGTGCCCTATTTGCTTCTTTATTTCATTCTAATTATATTTTCTTTTGCAGGGCCGTGCAATTTTTGCTAGTGGAAGTCCATTTGATCCTGTTGAATACAATGGCAAACTTTTTGTTCCTGGCCAGGTGTGACCATTATATGATTATTTAGTACATTGTAGCAAACTCCTCCCCTATTGGATATCTGTTGGATATCAGGGACTGATCTCTGTGCATAATCTTTCCTTTGTCAATTCAGGCCAACAATGCTTACATTTTCCCAGGATTTGGTTTGGGTTTGGTCATCTCTGGAGCAATTCGTGTGCACGATGACATGCTTCTAGCAGCCTGTAAGTAGGCAGTAATTTACAAACACTACAAATTTAGGCTGTCTTGTCTCTTTTTGTTTGTTACATTGAATAACACTACAAATGTGTACTTGTCATATTCTTTTGGTATATCATCTTCTCACAGGGAAAAAAAAGGGAAAATCTTAAAAGCAGTTAACTGCTGAAGTTCACTGTGATTTGAAGTCTTAACATGGATTTAAGTTTTGATAAGGAGCCAGGGAATTAACTTTGTACTTTTCTTGTCTGTCTTCTATAACAGCGGAAGCCCTGGCCAAGCAAGTTTCTGAGGAAAACTATGACAAGGGGCTAATTTACCCACCATTCTCTAACATAAGGACAATTTCAGCCAATATAGCTGCTAACGTGGCTGCTAAGGCATACGAACTTGGTGAGCATCTGAGCTGACATTCCTAGTACATTTAAAGACAAAAATTGACACAGTTTCATCTCTCAAACCTGACATTATTTGTACTAATGCTCTCTAGGTGTGGCAACACGTCTTCCTCGTCCTGCCAATCTCGTGAAGTATGCTGAGAGCTGCATGTACTCACCTATCTACCGAACTTTCCGGTGAAGGGTCAGCAATTTTTCTCACCACTTCTTATGGCTTCATGTAGAAGCTCATCCTATGTATCATGTTGCTCAATAAATAAGGTCAAGTAAATATATGACTTGGAGTTGCGAAGTATGTTGTACCATTAGAGTGTTTGAAAAGAATTTTCTGCAGCGGATATAATAATGTGTTTGTATGTTCTATGTTTTGTAAAATCCCAACAATAGATTGAAGTATAATTTGTCTTTCCATGTGATCTCCATCCCATTATTGTCTTCAACATCAGAATGACCCAACCTCAAGCTTTACTCTGTCACCTCATTGCCATTGGTTACAAATGGAAACATGCCTCCCCTGGCAGAGGCCCATTTCTAGTCTCCATTGAAAGCTGAAGGATTTTCCATTTTTATGGTGAAATCATCCCATGACAGTTACACACGGGAACTCGGGTCTGGCTTATCTGAAAGTCTGGTAACTCCTTTTTGTTTTTTTTTTTGGATAAAAAAAATCTGGCAACTCCACATCTTAAAACCTGGACATTCTTTAGAAGGATTCAAACCATATTGGATCTTGTTTCCTGGACCTGCTATTTGTAAACTAAGCAACATTAGAAGCCCACGAGGCCACGATCCAAGCTTCATATCTTCGGCCCAATTTGCAGTACACATCACAGCAGGGGAATTAAGCGATTAACACGTAAAGAGATTTTAAGTCCCGCTCTGAGTGGTCTCGTCTGCTGAGTAAGTCCATTTATCTTCCTTGATTTCTAGAAGGTTCTCATCTCTGCTGGTTAGGGGTTTTGCATGGAAGAACAAGTTACGGTTTCTTAAAGCTGGGAAGGTCTGTTGGCCAAAAAAAAGAAAAATCTTGGAAGGTTTTTTGAGGTATGGATCTTCCTCTCTATTGCTAGTCATTAGCTTTTCACTAAAAGGACTAATTTCTCTTTGCATTTTATGCTTTGAATTCCATATAATGATGATATGAGTTGCCTTCGAAACAGTGGATCTTTGTTTACTGATGATTTGTTTGTCAAATTGTTTCAATGTATTTTATGCAGAAGGGCTGCGGGTTGGTCTATCACTTTGCGTCAATTTGGGGGGTATCCCGTCCTTTTAGTTCTATAATCATTTCTCTTTTGTCATTTGAATTTTATGTTCTCAGTTCTCATGCTCCTTTTTTTTTTTTTGGCCAGTTGGTATGGCTGTTGCTTTAAATGTTGGGTATTTTGGTGCGGAATTGTGAGTTCCATCAGCCTTTCTATATGCATTAATATCGTTGAATACTGAGAAAGTTTATTATTTCCTTTTATAGCACTTATTATTGATTGTTGATTCATTGGGTAGGCTAATTAAGTTTCATGGTGATGTGAGATTTCTGCAGAAGTCTACATTTTATTTTTCTAATGCTTGTCAAACCACAATTTTTGCAACCCGGCTAGCCACAATCTTAGAAACTAGGCCACCTCAACAAGTTCATGGTTGAGCCTGCAAGATCAGTTTGTTGGGGATTTGGGGATCTGAATGTTATTAAAGCTGTTTGGGTAAAAGTAAAACAACTCTAATTTGGTCAACCAAGCTATGGTCCATCTTTTATATGCTGCTCCAGCGTGCACACACACTGTCTGGCTGCACTACACACCCATTGTGGCATGCTGTAGCCACTAGCCAGCATGGACCAGGACATGCTGTTTTATTAACAATATGTTGTTTTACTTACTTGGGCATGCAGGACGTCGCGGTATCTGTTTGGTGGCATTTTAAGGAAATTAGATGACCACATCAGGGAATTGGATGCCATAAGGGACGTGGTTAAACGCCAAATGGAAAGGATTGATTACGAATTAAGTTAAACATTCTTTGTTAATCTTCTTTGGGATCAATTGCATTAGCAGAAAAATTGTGATTGGGACCCAAGGTTTTCTCTCCCTCTCTCTGATTTTATGCTTTTGTGAAAAATTTTCTCAGTGTCTTAAAAGAATTTAAATAAATGGGGGTTGAATAATTTTATAAACTGTAATTACTAATAAATGATTGTTTTTCATCAGTCGTCGTCCTCGTTGTGGAGACAAAGTTGCATGCCCGCGTTGTGGAGACGACAAAGTTGGACTACCAACTAAGGAAGAGGATTAAGTGTAAGGCAGCGGGCCTTAATTAGCTTTTCATTTATATTTTGATAGAACCTACCGTATATGACTTACCATTAGAGTGTTCGAAAATCTCATCTACAGTGGATGGTATAATGTGTTTGTACTTTTTACTTTGTATGCCCTTGATAAAGTGCCAGTCTCTGCTTAATTCTTTCCCTGCCAAGAATGACCATTATGACACTGAAATAAGAACAAGGAAGGGAATGGACATAAATTCTAAATTAAAATACCTAATTTTGGTTCAATGACCATACTGTTATCAGTACGGAGAATGTCAGGGTTATGTTCCCTATGGTTGTTTTACCAAACTCAAACACTAGAATTATGATGCTATATGACACCAACCGTTAACCAAAGCACAAATCAATCCAAATAATAGGAAAAGAATAGTTTATATGCTACAGCTAATAAAACTCACAGGTTTGTGAAGGCAAAGATTGATGAGGAAGGACGGTAATGGCTTAATAGTATAGCCATGGATCCTGTTCTTGTAAAGACAATGATAAGTGTATTAAGAGTGTTAGCCATAGTTGCGGAATGGAAAGCGAACATTTCACCCATATGACTCTGCAAGAGAATGCCATCAATGTGGTTAGATTGGGAGCAAAATTAGAAAAAGGCATTTGATAGTAGAAGGACTAGAGATTGAGAAAAAAGAGAACTAGAAAAGATAAAACCTTTTGCTCTCTTCAGCCCACTGTCAAATATCCATATTACCACAAAGGCGCATGAAAACACACACAACTTTAATTTCAAAGACTGATTACCTTGTAAGCGCTAAAAGGAACTGGAGGCATAATGCTGGCTGGAAGACCTGACTCAGTCTTCAAAGCCATAGTGTGCATAATTTTAACAGCTTTAATTGGATATCTTCAGTCATTGTCACGAATCTAACAAGTAAAAAGATATACAATTATTAGAATCTAATCTGAATGCATCGACTAATGTCAACAATTCAACATATGAATTCAAGCAGTCGAGGCCCAACATTCCTATTGATGATAAAGTAGAAAGTTTAGAATAAAACATTAATGGACCAGCTATTGCCTTCTCGCTGGAGCTTTGCCCCATACAAAGCCTAAAAGACAATATTTGCGTTCAACCAAACCATGTTCACGCTGTTGACAAGCCCAACAAATAAAATGAGAAATTAAGCCAAGTTAACTCACTTTCCATGTGCAGTTTCGCCGGAAAGCATAATTGCATCAGCACCTTCTCAAACGGCAATGGCAATGTCTGAAACTTCTGCTCTTGTTGGTGAAGTGTAGGATGATTAATCATGCTCTCAAGCATGTTAGTTGCTACTATTACTGGTGTATGCATACTACGACATCTTCTGATGAAGTCTTCCTGTCAGATGTCAACAGGACAAGTTGTTATTAATGCAAGCTGAAACTGATATTGATCCTAGAATCCAGAGATTACTGGTCTGGGTAGGACATATTAACACGATCATCTATTGACTCTATAAGATCTTCAAACACAATCAAAAATTGAAAATTACCGGCAACAAAGGGACCTCCTCAATCGGAAGTTCAGCCCCTAGGTCTCCCCGAGCAACCATTGCCTATAATGTTCATGAGAACAATTAAGGTTCAATTGAAAATTGGAGACGCCAAACTCAGTCACTGTGTCCTTTTACAGCTTTTCAAGACCATAAACATATTCCAAATGAATCAAGAATATTGAAACAAACCCCATCAGAAGCAGAAATTATAGAGTGAAGATTTGGTACAGAATCAGCACTTTCAATTTTCACAATTACATGAATATCAGCATTGAAGCCTGCAAGAGAGTTGGTATTAGAAATGGTCAGAAATACAGAAAGCATAGATTATATGCACCCACCATAGTGTAACAAGATCAACAATAAAAATCTTACCTTTCAGGTACGATTTCAACTCATTGACCACTTTAGCATCCTTCACAAAAGAAACGGCATAAAAATCAACTTGGTTGTCCACCCCAAATTTGATATCTTCCCAATCTTTGTCTGTTAAACAAGAAGTACACCATTCGAAGTGGAACAAACAGAACATGTATAAGGAAGTAAAACTTCAAAGCGGACCTTCGCATTTAAAACCGAGATTCTAAAACAAAAGACAAAACCCGGATTTAATGTTGAGAGTATCGAGATCTTATTTAAAGAGAATAAATACTAAACCACTTGAATCAATTAATTATTAAACCCGGATTTAATGTTGAGAGTATCGAGATCTTATTTAAAAAGAATAAATACTAAACCACTTGAATCAATTAATTATTAAACGGAGATCCTTTTACTTTTAGTAATAGTCTATTTTCGAAGAAAAGATTGGGTCTTGTTTCCTGGGCCTGCTATTCAGAAACCAAGCTTTCTGAACTGTCGCTTAATATGAGTAACCCACGAGGCCATGATCCAAGCATCATATCCTCGGCCCAATTTGCATTGCACGGAATAGCAGGACGTGCGAAGTTAGGCACAAGTACAGCCGGCAGAAGTTTCCACTTTCCAGGTCAGATAATGACAAAACATGCACCTTCTACTAATTCTTCTGACAATTAAGTGATTAACACGTAAAGAGCTTGAGTCATGGATCTTCCTCTCTATTGTTAGTCATTAAACTTTTCGGTAAAAAAATTAATTTATGCTTTGAATTTTATATAGTGATGATGTAAATTGCCTTCAAAACAATGGATATTTTGGTGTACTGATGATATCTTTGTCAAATTGTTCCAATTTATTCTATGCAAAATTCTTGCGAGTCAGTCTATCGCTAATCCACTATGCGTCAAATTGGTGGGTATCCCGTCCTTTAATTTTATAATTTTTTTTTAATTTTAATTTTATGTTCTCAACCTTTTTTTTTTTTTGGCCAGTTGCTATGGTTACTGGTTTCCCTTGTGGGTTGATTGTTGCGGAATGGTAAGTTTCATCAATATGCACACAATTTGAAAATTGAGAAAGATTATTATTTCCCCAGACGATACTTATTATGCAAGGGAAGGAGTAGATCATTGATTCATTGTATAGGCTAATTAGGTTTCATGGTGATGTGAGATTTATGCAGAATTTTATTCGTTTATTTATTTTTAAATGCTTGTCAAACCACAAATTTGCAACCCAGCTAGCTACAATTTTAAAAACTAGGCTGCCTCATCAGGTATCTTTGTCACCCCAGGACCAGTTTCTTGGGGATTTGGGGATCTGAATGTCATTATAAAGTTGGTCTGAATCTGGAAAGTTGTTAGGCTAAAATAAAACAACTCTAATTTGGTCAAGCAAGCTATATATGGTCCGTCCTTTACATGCTGCTCCAGCAAAACACACATCGGAAGCTGTGTTTGGCATGGTGCAGCCGCTAGAAAGGATCGATGGAGCAGGACATAAATATGTTGTTTCATTTTCTTGAGCATGTAGGGTTTCGCTGCATGTATTTGGTGACGACACAAGGAAAATACATAACTACAGAACCAAGGAATTGAAGGCCACAAAGGAAATCATTACTACTACAGCTAGGGAATTGAAGGCCTTGAGGGAAATGATTTCTACTACTACTAGGGAAGTGGAGGCCACAACGGAAATGATTAAGCGTCTAAGTGAAAGGATTGAGCAGGAACCAAGGTGAACATTCTTTGTTGATCTTCATTTGGGATCAATTGCATGCAGAAAAATTGCGATTGGGACCCGAAGTTTTGTCTCCTTCTCACTGATTTTATGCTTTTGTGAAAATTTTCTCAGTGTCTCAAACAAGTTTAATAATTTTATCACATGTAATCACTAACAATAATAATGATTGTTTTTCATCAGTCTGCGTCGTCCTTGATTTCCTTGAAGACGAAGTTGAGCGCAGCACCAACTAAGAGAATTTAGTGGAAGGCAGTAGGCTTGATCAATCATGCTAATGACTCAGATTATTCATCAATTCCTTAATAGCTTTTTATTTTTACTGAAAAGCTTGAAAATTGAGTATATTTGTTAATGGTACGTATTATTGTGTGACTTTTAATTTAAAGCTAATATGATTTTAAAAATATTAAAAAATAAACTATGAAACTTGGAGGATTTTCCTCTGCCATGGCAAAATCATCCCATGACAGTTATGCACTGGAACTCTGCTTATATGTCGAAGCAGCTACACTACACCAAAGTATTGGAAACCATCAAATTAAAAGAATCAAGCTTGATGAAAATTGTTATGATCCGTTAATATACTTTACTATTCGGAACACTTCTTGCTCGATTGCTCTCTCTCTGTTATAAGGTTTGCCAAAGGCTTGAAAAGAAGTGGCAGCTGGCAGGAACTCTGATTTGTGATCGTAAGTTGTTTATCATAGGGAAGCTCAGCTGAAGAGAAAATAGCTGAGACGGGTTCCATTTCGAATATTGGAAGCTGTAATAACTGTTGGAGTTGGTAAGAGAAAAATAACTCTTTTATTGATAAAAAAAAAATTACAACTAGCCAAATTCTTGGCTTTCTTATAAGTGATCAACTCACTAACTAACCAACTAACCACACATACACTCTTAGCTTTAATTCTCTCTTGCTCGACTAGCTCTCTCTTTCTCTCTTACACTTTGCTTGGCTAACTCTCTTTTTCTTACTTTTTTTTTATATCATCATCACCCGAGCACATATATTTATAGTTGCATGAACCGACATGAAAGGCTCTAGAATGTTGGTGAATTACAACTTGCATGATGAGCTACAAGTCGGCATAAAAAAACAAAGTTTAAGTCGGTTTGTCTCCTTGTCTCCATCTTGCAATTATGAAGAAATTTCTAGAGTTGGAGAGAGAAACGTTGAACTTTAACACTCCCCCTCAACGACTACTCTCTCCAATTGTAGGCCTTTTAGTTATCCCGAGTAACCTTCTGAACTCTTCAAATTTTGGACCATTAAGTCCTTTGGTAAATAGATCGGCTACTTGGTCTTCAGTCTTGATATGCTCGACCTTGACTTCTCCTTGAAGCACTTTTTCCCGAACAAAGTGATAATGTATCTCCACGTGCTTGGTTCTTGCATGGAACACTGGATTTTCCGCCAAGCGTATAACTGATTGATTGTCACAATAAATTTGTACTGGAGATTCAAATTGTTGATGCAAGTCTTTTAATAATTGTACTAGCCATGTACTTTCTTGTGCTGCTGGTTGCCTTAATCTGCAAGTGCACAGAATCGATATAGTATAGAAAAAGCAGTATTCCAAGATATCGTTCCCACGAAGACTAATATTCACTAATTTAATTAATTCTAGTTAAAACAAACAATTAAATTAAATTAAAGAAGAAATTAACTAAATTATTAACTAATCAAAACAACTAATTAAATAAAGAAAAATTAATAAATAAGAAAACATTAGGGCTTTGGGGTTCACTTGCAAGGAATAATTAATTATCATGCAATTCTAATTATTCAAGTTGAAATAACGATTACACTAATGTATCTATGTCTTCTCCCAAGGTACACAGGTATATTCAATTAAGTGATTATCATCTCCCGATGCATAACCTAATTAATCAAACTCATTAAGAACAAGTAATCTATTGGTTATCACCCTAGTTTAGGATATCCCTATCTCTAACTCTAAGATGTTTATTCTTCTAGTGCATGGATCATACTTCACCTCCCAGTTCTTCATACAATCCCTAAGAGTGAATCTATGGTGATCAAACATAAATTCAGGATTAAGAACAAGAAGAATAAATTCAACCATCAAATAATCAAAATATACATAGATAATTAAAAATCCAAACAAGCTACATCCTAACCCTAACTAGGGAACTAGCTACTCATAAAATAAAAATAAGAACAAATTAAAATAAAAAATAATAAGGTCTAAGATATAAAATCCAAGACATCATAGGAGGACCCTAGGATGAGTATTTATACTAGTAATTTACATAAAATTGCTTGGAAAATAAGTTTAGTCCTAATTGAACTTGGACTCTTTGGCCCACATCACAAAAGCCCAGCACCCAACTTGATTTACGGCTTGAAAACAACGTCTCCCGCGCGGGACATAGTCGAATACCGCGCGGGAGTCATCTTTTTGTTTTGCTGATTTGCTTTGCTCCACTTTGGTATTCAATGTGAACTCCTATCAAAGCTTACGTGGCAAGCTTGACTTTAGCTTTTGATTTCTTTCTTGACTTTGTACATGCCATAGTGAAGCTTACACCTCCAAATCCTTCAATCCTCCAAAATTAAGCCATATTATCTTCAATCATCATCTACAAGCCAATAAATCAAATATAAGAGAATATCAATAATTACATATAAATCTAGCCATAAAAGTGGTAAAATATATATCAAATTAGCCACTAAATATTCACTAAATATGGCCTTATCAGCTGCCATAGCCATTGCTCTATATTCTGCTTCCGTTGTTGACAATGAAACTTTAGGCTGTCTTTTGCTACACCAAGAAATTATGGTAGACCCGAGATTGAACATGTACCCTGTGGTTGATCTTCTTGTATCATGGTCTCCACCATAATCAGCATCACAGTATCCGATAACTTTGCAAGGAATTCCTTTCCTATAAAATAATCCAAAGTCAACATTTCCTTTCACATACCTCAAAATTCGCTTGACTGCCTCAAAGTGTGGTTTCCTCGGTTTTTCCATGAATCGACTAGCCACTCCAACTGCAAATGCAATATCGGGTCTTGTTAATGTGAGGTAGATTAGACTACCCACTAATTGCCTATAGATTGTTGGATCTTCCAACTCCTTGCCTTTTTCATTGCATAATCTTGCATTAACTTCGATTGGTGTAGTCACTGGCTTGCAGTCGGCCATTCTAAACTTATGTAGAAGGTCTCTTGCATATTTATGCTGGCACAAGAATATTCCTTCATTTGTACGTAGCACTTCTAGTCCAAGAAAGTGATTAAGTTCTCCAAGCTCTTTCATTTGGAAACGAACTCGGAGATTACTCTTAATTTGTCTAACTTATTCTTCATCATCTCCAGTGATAATCAAATCATCCACGTACACCAAGACAGTTGCCAACTTACCATTTTTAGCTTTCACGAACAAATTTGAGTCTGCAGCTGCAACTGAATATCCACTTTGCATTAGGAATTCAGCAATCTTCCCATACCAAGCTCTTAGTGCTTGCTTTAATCCATAAAGCGCCTTCTTTAACTTGCAGACATAATCAGGATGAGTCTTACTTTCGAACCCTTTGGGTTGCTCCATGTAAATCTCTCGATCTAGCTCTCCATGCAAGAATGCATTCTTTACATCCATTTGCCAAAGCTTCCAAGATTTACTCGCTGCAAACGTAAGTAATACTCGAACTGTTGTAATCTTCGCAATTGGGCTAAATGTCTCATCATAATCTAATCCATATTGCTGAGAAAATCCAAGAGCCACCAAGCGTGCCTTATATCTTTCTATTGCTCCATCAGGCAGAGTTTTCACTTTGTACACCCATTTGCATGATATGGGTTTATCAATACTCTTTGGCTTTGGCACTAACTCCCAAGTCTCGTTTTGCTTCAAGGCTTGAATTTCTTCTTCCATAGCCTTTATCCATTCTAACTTTCCAGATGCCTCTTCGTATGATGCCGGTTCTAGCTGCTTCGTTTCTTCAACCAAAGCAGCATTAGCATATTTAGGATTTGGTTTTCGTTGTCTTGATAACCTTCGTAAGACTGGTTCAGAACTTCTTTCTTCAGCTTCCTCTTCTTGAATTGGACTTTCCTCTTCAACTATTCTTGGTGGAGATTGGTCAATTATTTCTTCAATCTCCTCTTTTCTTGGTGAACTTACAGTTTGTTCTACCAACTTTTCTTGCAACTTCTCTTCAATTTCCTTCGAGTCTGGCAGCAACACTGCTTGTGGTGACCACCATGAAGATGCTTCATCAAACACAACATTTCTTGACACATAGCATCGACCAGTAGTTGGATCACAGCACTTCCATCCTTTTCTTTGATCATCATAACCCACAAATATGCACCGAATTGCCTTCTTGTCGAACTTGCTGCGCAGGTGATCAGGCACAAATACATAGCAAACACAACCAAAGACTCAAAAATGACTTACCGTGGGTTTGATGTTCCATAATTTCTGAAATGGAGAAATAAAGCCAAGCCTTGCTTGTGGAAGCCTGTTTATCACATGAGCTGCAGTCTTCATGCATTTAGCCCAAAATTGAGATGGCACATTTTTAGCATGTAGCATGCTTCTACATATTTCGGCCAAATGCCTATTCTTCCTCTCAGCAACTCCATTTTGCTGTGGTGTGCTTGGACATGTTAATTGTCGATGAATTCTACATTCTACCAGATAGTCTGAAAATTCCTTGGATGTGTATTCTCCCCCATTGTCCGTACGTAGGCATTGTATCTTGTGGTCGATCTCCTTTTCAACCTTTTCTTTGAATTCTTTAAATTTAGCAAATGCCTCCGATTTTTCTTTCATGAAATCAACCCAGACAAACCTTGAAAAATCATCAATGAAAGTGATCATACACTGATAGCCACTGACAGATGGTTGCTTCACCTTACCAAACACATCCGAGTGGACCACCTGGAGAGGCACTTTAGCTTTGAACTTTGATTCCCCGTACGGTAATTGATGAGCTTTTCCGTACTGACATCCGGCACAAACTGTGTCTTCTTGAACTTCTAGCTGGGGAAGACCTTTGAGCATAGATTTCTTCATCATCATTTTTAGCTTGGAATAACTTACATGCCCAAGCCGAGCATGCCACAGATCAAGTGTTTCATTTTTTCTTGTTTTGTCCACATACGCAGCCTGAGCTGACATAACATAAATAGATTCTAGACGCCTTCCTTCCATTATTGGTGGACAAGTTGGCTTTATCTCCGGATATACTTTTACATCTTCTGGACCAAATACAACATAATTCCCAGGGTCTGTGATCTAAGAAACTGACAATAGATTTTTCTTCATACCTTGAACGTGGAAAGCATTCTCCAATTGAATTTGATGTGGACTATGCTTCGGCACGATTGTTATCTGACCGATGTGAGTAATTGGTAACTTTGAGTTGTTTGCTGTTACTACTTTCCTCTTTCCATTGTATGTGGAAAGATTATTCAATTTTTTCTTGTCGCCGGTCATATGATTGGAGCATCCTGAATCAACTATCCAATCATTGTTGTAGTTGATTGATTTATCCACTGACATAAGAGCAACGTCCTCTTCTAACTCAATGGTGCATAAGGCTACAACTTCTTCGTCCTCCTCGACAGCAAACGAAGCCTCGAAATTCCATTCTTCTTCCTCATCTCTGACTGAGGTTACAGTATTGCCTTGCACTTGTTTGAACCAACAGTCCCGAGCAAAGTGACCAACCTTGCCGCAATTATAGCACTGGTTATTTTGACGACGATCTCTTCTTTCGTTGGTGTTTCTTCCATATTGAGCTCCCCCTTGCTGAGAGCTTTCTCCTCCTTGTCTCTTTTGCCATACTCCTTTCCTCTTTCGAAATTTATTGTCCTCTGACCTTTGCGTCATAGCAGCCTTCCCTTTTCTATTGAAGTTTCTTTTGCCGGTGAATAACGCCTTCTCATCATCTTTTATAGAGACTTTAGACATTTGTTTATCTAAAGTCTCTTGATTAAGAAGGATACTTTCTAGCTCAGTTAAAGTTGGCTCTCTCTCCCAACCACGGGTGACAGTAATAATTCCATGGTACTCAAGTCTCAAACCATGGATAATGATTCTTCTCATACGTGTTTGGGAGATGGCATTATCTGGGTCTAATTTTGAAATTTCATCGCAAAGAGATTTAACTTTTGAAAACTAATCACTCACCAACATGTTTTGTTGTGAGACCGACAGGAGCTCATTCTCCAACTGTTGGAGCTTTGCATCATTCTTTTTAGCAAGCAGAGTTGCTAGTGTATCCCACACCTCCTTTGGCGTCTTTGCATCTTTAATACGTTGAAGCAAGCCATCCTCAATAGTGATGGACAGCACGTACATAGCCTTTCCGGCTTTAATTTTCCACTTTCTTAATTCTTCCGCTTCGGTTGGTGGTGTTGTGTTTTGGCCTCCAACAATCTCTCACAAATCTTGTCCGAGCAAGTAAAATTGGATACGTGTGCTCCATGTGTTGTAATTGTTAGCATTAAGCTTCTCAATAGTGCTAACATTACTAGAAACATCTGCCATGGTGACTAGTGCCCTGCACTTCACTCGAACTTGGTCCCAGACCAAAGATTTTCACAATCCCAGACTGTAATCCAACAGAGTCTCCTCGAGCGACAATCCCTGACCGCCAAGCTCTGATACCAGATTTGTTGGAGTTGGTAAGAGAAAAATAACTCTTTTATTGATAAAAAAATAATTACAACTAGCCAAACTCTTGGCTTTCTTACAAATGACCAACTCACTAACTAACCAACTAACCACACACACACACTCTTAGCTTTAATTCTCTCTTGCTCGACTAGCTCTCTCTTTCTCTCTTACACTTTGCTTGGCTAACTCTCTTTTTTTCTTACTTTTTTTTTATATCATCATCACCCGAGCACATATATTTATAGTTGCATGAACCGACATGAAAGGCTCTAGAATGTTGGTGAATAACAACTTGCATGATGAGCTATAAGTCGGCATAAAAAAACAAAATTTAAGTCGGTTTGTCTCCTTGTCTCCATCTTGCAATTATGAAGAAATTTCTAGAGTTGGAGAGAGAAACGTTGAACTTTAACAATAACTTTATTAGGAGCAGAGCATGGTTGGTTACATTTCAGGTTCTACCCTGTCACCTCATTGCCATTGGTTCTAAATAAACATGCCTTCCCGGCCGAGGGCCATTTCGGGTCTCCATTGAAAGCTGAAGGATTTTCCTCTCTTATGGCAAAACCACCCCATGACAGTTATGCACACGAACTCTGCTTACATTTCGAAGCAGCTGCTAAAGTATTAGAACCTTACTTCTGCAAAGTTATCTGCAAATTGACAGCGTAAGAAATGTTTTGGAATTTCTTGTCGAATAAGTTTGGTTTTTTTTTTTCTCTCTTCACTTGAGCAGGCAGTTTAACAAAGACTTAAATAAAGAGCTTGATCGGAAAGGGACTACTGCTAAGGGCCCAGGACCTATACCTTGGTTAAACAAAAAAAGTTAGGCACGAGTACAGGGTACTGCCAGCAGAAGTTTCTAGGTCAGATAATGAGAAAACATCCAGCTTCTACTAATCCTTCGGACAATTAAGTGATGAACACGTAAAGTAAAGAGATTAAGCCCCCCTGTTGTCTTCTCCTGCTGAGTGAATCCCATATTTATCGAGTCTATCTCTGCTAGTTACGGTTTTTGCATGGAAAAGCAAGTTACGGTTTCTTAAAGTTTAGAAGTTTTTTTTTTTCAACAAAGAAAAAATGTTTAGAAGGTTTTTTCAGGAATGGATCGATGTTCCTCTTTGTTTTTAGTCATTAACTTTTCGGTGAAAGGATTAATTTATGTTTTGAATTTCATATAATGATTATATATGTAATTTGTCTTCTAAACAATGGATATCTTGGTGTACTGATTATTTCTATATTCTATTTAGAATTCTTGCAAGTTAGTCTGTCACTATACGTGAATTTGGTGGGCATCCCCGTCCTTTAATTCTATAATAATCATTTTTTATTTTAATTTTATGTTCTCATGCACTTTTCTTTTCTTTTTTTTTCTCTTTTGCCAGTTGTTGCGGTTATTGGTTTCCCTCTTTCCCTTGAGTGTGGATTATTGGGAAATGGTAAGTTTCATCAGGCTTTTTATATGCACTATCATTGAATATTGAGAAAGTTTATTATTTCCTTATGCTTATCATGCAAGGGAAGGAGTAGAACATTGATTCATTGTGTAGGCTATTTTTATTTTTTTGGCCCAACAAGAAGTTGTCATATTATTGCATTGAAAGAATTGCACCATACAACAGATTTACAAGGTCAAAATCACGTGGAGATAGAGAAACAGAATGGCTCTCACTTCCTAAGACTACCCATTGTTTTAGTCAACAATGTGGTGGTGCAGGTACCCGTCCTTATCACAAATGTGGACAAGAGAGGTTGGGTGATGTGAGATTTCAGAAACTGGGCTGCCTCATCAAGTTTATTTATCACCCAAGGGTTGAGCCAGTAGGATCAGTTTGTTGGGATTTGGGGATCTGAACTGGAAGGTTGTTAGGCTAAAACAACTCTAATTTGGTGAACTAGGGCTCGGCAGTATCTGTTTGGTGATGGTGACTCCACAAGGAAATTAGATAGCTACTACAGTACTAGGGAATTGGACGCCCCAAGGTAAAGGATTGACCACCTTCGTGAAGAATTACTAAATTAGCAAGGTAAACATTCTTTGTTAATCTTCATTTGGGATGGTCAATTGCTTGCAGAAAACCTCTATTCGGGACCCCAGGTTTTCTCTCAATCTCACTGATTTTATGCTTTTGTGTGAAAATTTCCTCACTATCTTAAACAAGTTTAATAATTTTATTGCTTGTAATCACTAATAATAATGTTGCACCAAATATCTCCCTAGGCCGAGTGGTCAGACCAATGAGCTGGTTACTGAGTGTGCCAGTTGCTTTTGTAACGAAAAACAACAAAAGGTGGAAATAATGCAGGTTCTTGTTCAAAGTAACAGTCGGACTGTTTAAACCATTGAACAAAAAGGGAATTTCTTTAATAAACTGAATGAGAACATCGCCCGATTGGGTGTTTACAATGAACTGAACAAAGAAAAAGATGGCCGATGGAAGACTAAACAAACTCTTGAAACACTCAATAATTGGGGAAAGCAAAGGATTGACTAAAAGTAAAAAGACTTTGGACTAAACAGATCTCGAAAAGGGTCTCTGGCTGACAGAGTAAAGAAAGGAAATCGGAGCAAGTTTGAGCAGAGTGCAATCTGGTTTGTCTGAAGGAGTGTTGATGCCGTTTTTGTGGAAAAGGTCTAAGGGAAAATACTAGAAATTGAGGGCCATCGGGCAATCTTCGAGTGTTGAAGAGGTTTCTGTGGATGATTGTTCGTCTTTTCAGTCGTTCTAGGATGAGGCTTATATAGCCCTCACAGCTCCCAATCAACTCCTCTGAATCAGCTCATTTTGATTCTCAAATCTCAGTCTTTAAGACTGAATCCCTTTGATTTCGCTTGGCTTTGAATTGGTCTTTCCAATTTTCAAGATTGGTGCGGCCTTAATTTGGATTTAGGCCGCTGACCTTAAACCCATCCTGCTAGTCCGATTTATAGGCCGATCGGCCTAAATTATTTCTTTTTTCCTGAAAATCTGATATTTCGGACCTGAAATCGTGCTATCTTGAATTCCGAATATCTCCAATTAAAACATGAGGCAAATTTCCTGGCTGATCATTCACGCGCTCTTCTTCCTCCATGATTATCGTGGTTATTAATTTCCCAATTAAAACCTGCTGATTCTTGTTGCCAGGCCGATCTCCCTCGAGCAAAAAGCCCTATTGCCTCCTCTTCAATCCATTGGTCCACTGGTGTACTCATTTCCTTCTTAGGCCCATTAGCCCAATTTTGCAAATTAAGGTACAAACAAATAATAATATAATAATAATCATGATTGTTTTTCATCAGTCTTGGTCGTCCTCGTTGTGAAGACGAAGTTGCGCGCGGTACCAACTAAAAGGATTTAGTGGTAGGCAGCAGGCGTGATCAACGATGCTAATGACTGGTGATTCAAGTCCTTAATTAGCTTTTTATTTATACCGTAAAGTTTGACAATTAAGTAGTATTTCCGAATGCCTCTTGCTCGCTTGCTCCTTTAAGGTTTGGCAAAGGCTTGGAAAGGTTTAGGGTCAAGTGACAGGAACTCTGCTTTGTGATTGTAAGCTGTATGTCAGAGGGAAGCTCAGCTGAAGAGAAAAAAAAATTTGCCGAAACAGGATCCATTTCAAATATTGGAACATGTAATAACTTTATTAGGAAGGATAAACATATCACTATAGCACTACATCTATATGTGAGTAAAATGAAAATTTTAAGGTTTGATATATAGCACATTCAAATTGATATGCTCTTGTCTTATGAAACCTTTCAGTCCTTTTCCAATGTAATCTGTCAGTTCGTCAGTCTTCAAGCTTGATGTTTATTGTATACGCTTAACTCGGCATGAGTGTCCTTGTAGCGTTGGGTCAGGTATGTTCCGCATCTGATTGGAGGAAACCTGGTTATATTGCATGCAGCACTTTTATTAGAGTTAGTTTTTCGGGTAGAACAAATACAAAATGTGATCATTCAAAGATAATCCGTATGGATGTCATAGCAGGTAAGGTCTCAATGGGGAAGGGATCTGGGGATTGCTCCAATCCATATTATCTACGTTAACTGGCACGCTTTGTTCTTAAGACTTACTTGGGAGGATTTTTTTCCGATTTGCAAGTTGGTAAACATTCAACGAGACAGTCATGACTAGGTTCCACAAAATATGCAATCTGCCATCAGAAACAGGAGATATAAAATATGTAATGAAAAGGTTGGTAAGACGGCACACGCCAAGAAAGTCCAAGCTAGAATATCTACAAAGAAACTTACCACAAAGAATATTAAAGAGAAAATAAAGGAACTAAGCCAAAATAGTGAACTATAAGGCAGAGAATAAGAAATACCAAGATGACAATGTTAGTTTAAACCTTTCTTTGTAATGTTAACCAAAATGCGTTTTAAACTTTCAAAGAACAACAAATCAATCATAGAATTGTAAAGTTTATTACAGTAAGGGTAGAATAAGATCAAATGGAGTCAACTTGCACAGTAACTAGAAAAATTAATTTCAAAGCCCTAGATGGCCCAGTTTACCCTGCTTGCTATTGGTTCCCACTTACCATAGACGGTTGGACATGCAGATTAAGAACAAGTACACCAACAAATAAGCATAATCAGCATTATAGTCAGCACGACATGAAGAAAAGAACATTAGGGGATGATTATAGCAGAGCAAGCAAGAGCTATAACATGAAGATGTTGTAGAATGTCTTCTGCGCAATCATGAATTAATTAAAAGAAAGTGCAAGACACTAAAGCATGGATAAATAGAGAAACTGAGAAAGTAAAGGGGCCTTACAGAATATCTATCTTGACCATTCCCTAGAACTCTGTGCAGAGTGGACCTGAGTTCAGACAGAAAGGCGAATACTTAGGTAACACAGAGGAGAAGAAAAGAAAGTCATAAAAAGGTAGCTTCCATAACATGACCTCGGGTAAATATAACATTACAAACATATAAGCGGATATAGAGACAGCCACAAATAAAAACTGCACTTTGATGAATAAAATTGCAAGAATAATGAAAAACAACCAAAAGTGTCAAATGAAAAAGGTCAAGGTCACTAGAGAGTAGCTTTCATATAATGAACACGGTACAAATACCAGTAAAGAACCAAGAAACATAGAGTAATATTTTATCGGTTCCAATGGAGATGACGGCCTTAGACAATAATTCCGTGCCTTCAATTCATCAACATAATACATGGCTGAACTTAAAACTGAAAGGCAAGTCGATTATCAAATACATGGCTGAACTTAAAACTGAAAGGCAAGTGGATTATCAAATTTAGCCTAAAGTTCTTCATTGTACGTTCAACGATTCAGGGAGCCCACTGATATGATAAGCCCATTCAAAACCACCATTCGTATGTACTGTAATACTGACTAAAATGCAGTTTGTATCAGAGTTACCAAAGAAAATTGAACATTACTTGAATATACAGTTGCTCCAGCGTTCCAGCATATCCCCAAGATTGACAATAAAAGCTCTGTAGGAAGATCACCACATTTTCAGCATGCTATACATTGTGATGCAAGAACTGAATAAATAATGAGTAGAACAACGAAAGGATAAAAAATTTAAGAAGATAGCAGAAAAAATTATGATAGCAACCTAGGTGCAGTGAGTAACTCGAAATCAATCACTTGAAAACAGATATTGGTTCCAATTGCAGTCTACAACACCAAGTCAGTCAGACCGACTTGTCTATGCAGTACAAATCTATGACAGCCATCATGACTTACCCTTTTAAAGGTGCCACATACTCCCATATTTGAGGTTTTGCATCTTTATCCTTGCATATCTGCAGCAAATCACATGAGCTTTTGGTAACTAGTCAAAGGTGTGGAATAATGCTAATATAACCCCATGATTCAGCATTGTTCATACTTGCAGACCCATCACATCATCTGTTGCCAAGAGTGTAATCAGCCCATAGTCAGAATGTGCTCCAGCTCCATATATTCCTTTTGAGGGATCAGAAATTTGACCTGAATAGAATATGAAAATTCATATAACGAGTTATACGTGCAATGACACTATGCTTAAATAATGGCACGGCACTCCTTGACCTACCACCTTCATAGTGTAGTAAGCGCAAGGTGGCAATAGGCTTCCCAAGCATCTCAGGCTTATCAAAGAAATCAACCTCTAGGTCCAGTGCAAGTGCTATGATCCTCGCAACAGCTTTCCCAACCCCCCTATTGCGAATAAAGAAGAAACATAAAGTCTTATTAGCAGTTGACCAAAAAATAAAATAAAGTCTTATTAGCATATTTTCTTTGTAGAAATTATCATTAAACAGATCATATTCACATACTAGCTGAGTAACTTACAACGCCTCATGATGGAATTTCTCCATAGTCTGCCTCCATCCAGGCATAACATCTAACCAGAGACAAAAGTTTGAAGAAGTTTGGTGACAAATTCTTTCAAATAGGTCTTACAAGATAACCAAGCAATCAAATCCAACGCAGTTTACCATCAGTAGGCCAAACATTTGGCCCATAAAACGGCTTCTCTGCTTCAGGATCATCTTCAGGTACTTCCACACCTATGTAATATCCCTCTTTGTAGTCTCCTACTACCCCATCAGAAAAGAAAAGCTCGGACTTTAGTTCCACATAAGCAAATATAAATAGTAAAGCAGATAATACATTCCCCAAAAAATACAATACAACCTCTAAAAAGAAAGAATTACTGACCATGCACTTGATTATCAGGGTCAAGACTCTCATCATGCACAGGAGTGTAGCCTCTATTCTTTTCATTCCTCAAAAGCTTCATCTTTTCATTTAGTGGCAAATGGAAAAAGTTCTTGCTTTGAGCAAAAACTTCATCCATGAATTCCTGGCTTATTCCATGGTTCACCACATAGAAAAACCCAGAATCCAAACAAGCCTAAACCCACCAAAAAGAATCCAAACTTAGATTCTGGGATTGTCTCAATTATTACGAAAACATCAAAATATCAAACTTGAAACCATAAAAAGCATAAAGAAAACAACAAATTTCGTATAACACACAGAAAAGAAAAGGGCAAAACCTGCTTGAGTGAGGAGACGGATTGATGAATATCAGGATTAGAGAGATCGACACAATTGAGAGTTGACACTTTGATACAAGCTTCGGCGCCATTTTGGTTCTGATTCTCCATCTTTTTTTCCTCTTTTTCTTTTCTTTTAATATTTTTTCCTTGGCAGAGCTTTCGTTTCTGATTTGGTTTGCTCTAAGGGCGTCAAGTTTTGAACTGAGATTAGAAATTTAGAATATAAATAGTGGATGAGTACAGAGAACCAACGGCAACTTTGGGACCCGCTCTTTTTACCACCGTTCCACCTATCTCGTAAAGCTGGAAATGTTCCCCTTTCTTTTTGTGTATTTTATTTTTTATTTTTTTATTTATTTATAAGAATTCAATAAATAGTATGGTAGAGGTGGTATTCATTTTTAAAAATTTTTTTTGTTAATTTGACATAAATGGTTAAGAATTAAGATTCGAAAATTATACGTAGTCAATTCAAATTCAGATCTTCCTCATTACCTAGCTCATTAATCAATTAACAGTAAATCTGAAAAATTCAGATATAAAATCCAATGAATACGTAAATTTTATATGGTAAAATTAATACGCTTTCTTTTTTTTCTTTTTACTTTGAATTTAATTTTCAGACCATATTTAAGTGTTAGTAGTATATAGATATTTATAATCTATAATCTATAATTTATAATATATAATATATATAAAAGTACGAATGGTGTAAAACTTTTGAATTACTTAAAATATCTTTTTTTTTAAATATTTCAGAACTACCATTGATATTATTCATTTAAAGTGAAATTCTTTTATTTATCTTTTACTAAATTTTTTTTATATATTTTGAGATTATATTATTATTATAGTTTTATTATTATTCTCTTTAATGTAGTTTATTTTTCTAATTTATTTTTTTATTATTAATAACACATTATATCATGTGTAACGCACGGGACAGTGAGTGACTAATATAATTAAAAATCATAGATTAACATTTGCAATATTGACTATAGAAATACTAAAATAGATTAAAGTTTGTTCATAAATTTTTTTAAAATATTACTACAAAGACATTTTCTACGGGTAGAATTTTCTGACAAAAGTTTCTCACATTAGGGAACAACATCCACGAAAAGTCTACGAAGGATTCATCTCTCATACTGTTTAAGTTATTTTTTCTCATGGAGCTCTTTCAGAGTTCGATCGTGTGTTTTTGGGTTTTGGCTGTTAATTAAATGTTTTTTCATCTTTAATTAATTTTGAGATTTTACTTGGAAAATGGATTTTATATTTGACGCCGAATGGTTCCAGATTGAATGTAGGAAAAAATTTTAAATTTTTTTTAAAAAAATAAAAGTTTACATGCAAAAGTTTAAATAAAAAAGTTTTCTTTCATTTTTCTTCTTTTACATGTTCTCTTTACTTTTCTTTTTCCTTTTTTCTTCTTTCCTTTTTGTTTACTTTTTTTTATTAATATTAGAAAACATCTTATACTGATTTTTTTAATTTTTTAATCTTCAAAAATGTCAAATAATATCAAATCTTCTATAGATTCACCTATTGCTGTTACTCTGAATTCTGCGAAATCTTCTATGGATTCACCCACTATTGTCACTTCAGATTCCACGAATTTACCTGCCATTGTTACTCCGGATCCTACCAATGTTATTGAAAATTTCAAATTATCAAAAATTGATGAACTAGAGGTCTCACAACAAAAGTATACCATAAAAGTTATGGTACCCCGAAAAGGGAACTAAGAGACTTATTCAAATAAGACCAGTAGCTGACAACTCATGAAATTGATTTTTGTGGATGAGGAGGTAAATTTACATATGAATAATTATATTTTATTTAGTATGTTACTTTACATTTGAAATTTATATTTATATTTTATATTTAACCCTTTTTTGAAAATTTACAGGACACTAGAATCCAAACTATCATGTTTAATGATATTGTATCTAAATTATTAGATATATTTTACATTTGAGAAGGAGAAGACACATATGTACCATTACAAGTGGTATTATTAAAGAAATTCAATCTGATTTTATTAACGTTAATAAAAAGATTGAGTTATCTTTAATATAATATGCTATTACGAATGGGGCTCCATCTCTATATTACAACAACGTTCCGTCATATAATTTTATTCAATTGGATTGATTCGTAAGTAGTTTTTTTTTTTAATAAAAAAATTTCATAAGTTCCTTATAATCTTACATCATTAGCTTCTTCGTTTTTAATATATACAGATGTTATTAGAGTTGTTATTAAAGCAAAACCAGCCATTGCATTCAAAAGTGCAATAAGCAACAAAACAACAAGGAAACAAGAAGTTATTCTCATAAATGAAACGTAAATTATTTTTAATAAAATAAATAAATTAAATTATGTTTTAAAGTATATATTATGAATTTTTAGTTATTTTAATCTTTAAATAAAGAATATTCCATATCCCATTAATTTTATAGGATGACATTGCAGAGAATGAGGGGAAATTGCTTCATGAAAATTTTGATGAGTACCACATCTCATAATATTTATCAAATTAATAATATTTCAACTTAATTTCTAATATGCAAGTGAGCCCACAAATAGAAAAACAAATGAAAGCAATAAGGGAATTCGAACAATTGAAATCTTTGGAACTCAAAAAAATTTACTCATTGAATGTTTTAATAAATATTCGGACTTTAGAAATAAATAATGTGTTGTATCTCGAGTTAGTAATTAACTAATTTTATTTTCATCATAATTAAATTACTATTATATTATATTGAAAAAAATAGTTTAATTATTGTTCAATTTTATATAGTTTAATTTAAAGTCTACTAATATATAGTTTAATTATTATTTACTTTAATGTAGTTTATTTTTTAAAATTTATTATTATTATTATTATTTTGTTATTATTAATAACCCATTGCATCACGTGCAACACACGTAACAGTGAATTATTAGTCATATTTAAAAGTCTTTACAAATAAATAACGTCTAATTTTTTTTTTGGAAAATGTTTATAATTTTCATCCTTTGGAAAGCCAGGAAATTGTGAAGGATGACAGACTTCCTATCTTTGTTTTTACTTGCTAATGTTTGGGGTGTTGTTTTTCCAAGAGGTCGCCGCATGTTCACTTTTGTCTTTAGTATTGTCTTTGTTGACCAAAAAGAAAGAAAAAGATAAAACAAAAAATCCATGTTTTGTTGTGAACCTGAAGTTCCCACATCGCTCGCACACGGGATTGTGTGCATGCTTATAAGTAGGGCCTGAAGCCTTTACTTGTGGACGCGTTTTAAATCCGTGAGGTTTTGAAGTACCAAAGCGGATAATATTCACAAGCTGTTTATAACACGTTATCAGCACGATGCTCGCGATGGGAGGGTGTATTGTGAACCTAAAGTTCCCACATCGCTCACACATGGGATTGTGTGCGTGCTTATAAGCAAGGCCTGAAGCATTTACTTGTGGACGCGTTTTAAATCCGGGAGGTCATGAAGTACCAAAGCGGACAATATCCACAAGCTGTTTACAACACGTTATCAGCACGATGCTCTCGATGGGAGGGTGTGTTGTAAACCTGAAGTTCCCACATCGCTCGCACACGGGATTGTGTGCGTGCTTATAAGCAGGGCCTGAAGCCTTTACTTGAGGACGCGTTTTAAATCCGTGAGGTCCTGAAGTACCAAAGCGGACAATATTCACATGTTGTTTACAATACGTTATCAGCACGATGCTCGCGATGGGAGGGTGTGCTGTGAACCTGAAGTTCTCACATCGCTCGCACACCGGATTGTGTGCGTGCTTATAAGTAGGGCCTGAAGCCTTTACTTGTGGATGCGTTTTAAATCCGTGAGGTTCTGAAGTACCAAAGCAGACAATATCCACAAGCTATTTATAACATGTTTATATTTGTTTTTCTTTTTGTTTACAATTTTTATGTTGTTCATTTGATCCTTTTCCATCAAACAATAAAGTTCTTGCCTTTGAAAAAAATGCTTATATATATTCATTTAAATTAAACAAATACTAACATGATGGGACACGGGGATTTATTTAATTATTATAGTCAATCTATAAAACAGAGCACATTGAATGGATGAGAAAAAATCATGAAAAAAATGAAATTAGAAAAAGACAAGTAATAAATAAAATTAGATTAATTGACCTATAAATACCCCTAATTAAAATTTAAACCATCAACAATTGGTCAATTCAAATGTTTTGTATTTGTTCTTTTTAAGTAAAATCTTGAGTACGAGTTTTGTTAATGAAGAAAATTATTATTAGGAGAACTTTATCCCTATAATAAGTTAACCCAACTCAAAAGAGATTAGTGTTGAACCAAAAACCTGAAAATACCATTCCTTCAAAAAAAACCTGAAAATATCGTTAGTTAAAACTAAAAAAAAAAATAAATCCTATAAGAAGCATTTTACGTGTATTGGTGTAACTGAATTCATCTTCTCTCTCTATAGACAAAATTTGTTGACGAAAATGGAAAGCATTTTCCATAATGTGAGTAATGAATTGAAAAAACCCTTAATTCAGCAACCTATATTTCGTTTTTTTGTTTTGTTTTGTTTTATAATTTGGGCCTCAAACCTAAAATTCTTTCGAGAACATGAAAATTATGTGTTGTTTTTTTTTCTATTTTTTTTAAAATATTTGTTAGGAGAAAAATTACAAATGGATAAATGCTCACCGGTCACCCTTTTTATATATTAAACCTAAAAATGTTGGTTGTATTATTACGAAAAATTATCTTATATATTATTAATATAAATTTATAATTTCAAAAGTAAGATTAAATGATTATCAAAGTATCAGAGTTAAAAAATTCCAATAACAATGATGAGAAATAATTGTATTATTATTTTTTTAATCAAATAATCCTATTATTATTATATATACGCACTATTATTATTATATATGCGCACTAAGGCATAATTATTACAGTGGTAATATTTTATTATAACATTTTACATAAAATATATATAGACTTGGGCTAAATGTAATGGAAAGTTTAGATGCACCAAGGAAAGTGGAAATTGATTAGAAGCTTCTTGGTGCTATCTTGCTTTACTTGAGTTACTTTTTTTTTTTCTGTACAATACGGCGTATTAGGATCTGAGAGAGGGAATGACAGGGGTCGAACTGCTACATGTGACCTCTCAGACCTGTTAGTCACTAGGCCAAGGGATAGAGATCAGCTCTTTTTTTTTTTGTTTTATTTTGTAGTAGGAACATATTAGACTTAAGCCCAGGCTAGTTGGTCAGGCCCATGCATCTAGTCCGGATGGTAAATTTCAAGGTCCAGTCACGTCTACACAGCTTGATTACCAACACAAAAATCCCTCTCCCTCTTTTCCACCGGCCTGTGCATGAATCTCAGGGTTGACAGCGGTGCAGAGATCTATTTAATTTTTATTATTTATAATTGAAACTGTTTAACTATCTGTTATATGAATTCGCGTGAGAAAACTGCTTAACTTTTAGATCTAATATTTGAATTCGCACCGAAACTGTTTAATAATATCCAAATCCGCACCGCATAACCATTTAATTTAAGGGATAAGCGGATATCCATTTAAGAACCGAATTCAAATCTAAAATCACAAATTTTTAAGTCAAAATTTTAAAATTTATGAAATTCAAGTGCTTCAACAAATAAATTAATTAAATAATGAAGCTAATTAAACAGTTTTTAAGTGGATATATAACGGATATCCGAGGTCTTAAAATTGAAACTGCTCCAAATCCGTAATGAATGGTGATTTTATTATCCAAAACCATTTATTAAGTGATTTGAGGTTTTAAACGGTTTTAATTGGAGTGAATATCTGTTTAATATCTATCCATTGCCATCCATAAGCATGATTTTCTAATACCCATTTGAAGTGAGTTGCATGCGAGGCTATCAGGCCTATACTTTTTTCTTTTCCCTTCTAGCTTAGATGGTGTTTACATTGCAAATTTACAAGTCGGTGAAAAGTTTGAACCCCTATTTTGAGTAATCTGTCCTACTACTTTAGCCATTAAGCTAAAAGGGGTGTATACATTTCTTTTTTATATAGTCTATCTCGTGTATATAAATATATATAATAATAATAATTATATTCGGTCCCAATTAATTGAGCCCCTCTTAAACTCTAAATTAGAGAAATTCTTCTAAATTTATGTTTTTATTCACAAATTTTGAAATATATAGAAATCTTACACAAGACACAAAACTCTTTTCAATCAGCTCAATAGGTATTGGTATATCAAGCATGTACTTTTTAGAGCATATTATTTGGGTCTCCAAAGAGTCGTCATCAGGTTATAGTTAGATTTGAAAGTTCAATTTGAAGGTTTTGGACGCAAACCAAACGAAGACATACGGAATCAAAGTGGGGTTACATACAAGCCCAGAGGAAAAAGACTAAAGGCATCGGAAAGAGATCTGTGTTTAAGTAGTGCTGGTTGGTGTTCTCTTTTTTTTTTTTAAACATTCATTTTGACTAAAGGAATAATGGAATGTATAAATTTATTATAAATTCGAATTCTTCGATGGTAATTTCTTTAAAACATTCAATCTTGTCAACTAAATTAAATTATTCGTGAGTTGGTGGTTGTGAAGAGAAAGAGAATGAGGAAACTACAGAGAGGGCAAGGATCATTGATACTGTATTTTCCTATTGTACCACAATATTAATTTGTTTCTATCCATAATTCATCACCAAATAAATTCTTTATACGGCTAACTATGGTATTAAGCTAGGGAACGGCAAAGTCCGCCAACCAACCAGAACCAGGCATCCTCACTCCCACAGCTACTGGGAGATAAAATGAAAAATCAAAGTGATGAACAAGAGTCAAGAGTCAAGACAAACAGAGTAAACCATCTGGCTCTGTGCTTTCTCTTTCTTTCTTCAACAATCATTTTCTCTGTTAAAGTTTTCTAAACATGCATTTGGGTGTAAGAGAATCATTGACGAAGACTAAAAAATTACTGGCATCGTGAACCTCATTTTCCAAGCGATATATCCAGGCACGCTTTCCGTTGAGGAGCCCAAATTCTTGTGCTGACGATGCCTGAACCAAGAATTGGGGCAACACTACCTTCTACATACGTGATACGCCATTCATATTCCATAAGTTTCACGAAATTAACCCTCCAATTTTTGTCTTTTTAGGCAAAAGAAAAATATGTAAAATAAAAGACCTTTTGATTAAAATTGAATGTTATTTTGCGTACTCATTATTATTATTAGGTGGGGGCTGCAGTCCGGACGTTGTGGTCCGGACTACAGTGCGGCCCTTTTGTTTGACAAGTTTAATCTTTTTTTTTTTTTTTAACTTTAAGTAGGTTATTTTTTATTTATTTAATTTCTTTCTTTGGGTTTTTTAAGGTAATTTTTTAATTTTTTTCACTAAATGAGATGAAATCAACCGGGATGTATTACCATTTGAAAAGAAAGCAAAAATATTTAACCAAAAAAATAATGAGTCATCCTCAAAATATTATTCATTGTTCCCAAAAATCATACTTGTCATCCTCACAATTTTTTTTATTTAAACCAAAAAATAATATGAGTTATTCCCAAAGAATTATTAGTCAATTCCAAAATAATATTGATCATACCCAAAATTAATAGTGTTAATATTGATCATCAAAAATTTTTTTCAATAAAATAAGAAATGTTCATCCCCTATGTTCTTATCCCCAAAAAAGAATTTTGAAAAAAAATCTCAATAATACACTTTCAAAATATAAATATTTTATATGCATATAATTTCATTAAATTTCATCCATCCATAGTTTAATATCTTTAAAAAAACTGTGAACAAAACAAAAAAGGTTCATCCAAGTTTAATATCTTTAAAAAAAATGTGAACAAAACAAGAAAGGTTCTTCCCCAAAATTATATTTATCATCCCTCAAATAGTATTAATCGTTCCTAAAAACATATGTTCTTTATCACAGAATATAATTTTGGGAAAAAAAAAATCAACCCAAAGAATATACTTTCCGAACTTAATCATGCCATATGCATATATTTTCATCAAATTTCATCATATCATAGTTCAACATCATCAAAAAATTTTGTGAAATAAAACAAGAAAGGGCCATGTTGTAAAATTATATTCATCATCCTTCAATTAGTGTTAATTATCCCTAAGACCATATATTTTTCATCCTCAAAATAGAATTTTGAAAAAAAAAAAAAGAACCCCAAGAATACACTTTCGAAAGTTATATGTGCCATATATATATATATATATATATATGTATATATGTATGTATGTATTCATTAAATTTCATCAATTTATAGTTTAATGCCATCAAGAAAGTTCGTGAAATAGAACAATAAAGGTTCATCATCAAAATTATGTTCATCATCCCCCAAATAGTGTTAATCATCCCTATAATTATATGTTTTTAATATCCAAAATATAATTCTATAAAAGAAGAAAGTTAAATGCTTGGATTGCTTACCAACAAGCACTTGTTTATACTCATTAGCTCGACTTGTCCCTAATTGATTATTCATCAGCAATTAACTTATTTTTTTGATGAAAATTTATATCTTCATGTAATACACCAAAGGCTTAATTAAATGTTCATCTCCAATACTTTATTCATCATTCCCAAATTAGTCTTAATCATGCCCAAAAAATTGTAGTCTCCATCCCCAAAATAGAATTCCAAAACTTAAATATGATATGTGCATATTTTCATTTAATTTCATTATTCAATTGTTCAATTATTTCGAATATTTTTTCGTTATTTTGGAGATGGGTCTTTTATTTGTATAAAAACAAAAAAAAATGGAAATAATTGAATAATAGGACGAGGCAATTATATAAATATATATATATATGCATAATTCAGAATTAAATTATGGAATTGGGTTGAACTCTTTTTTTTATAATTTAATATTTTGGGGATGGAGACTATAACATTTTGGGGATGATTAAGACTGTTCTGGGGATAATGAAAAAATGATTGGGGATTGATCTTTTATTTGTATAAAAACGAGCAAAATTCGAAATAATTGAACAATGGAATGAGGCAATTAAATAAATATATGCATAATTCAGAATTAAATTATGGAATTGGGTTGAAATGTTTTTTTTTTCTAATTTAATGTTTTGGGGATAACTATAACATTTTAGGGATAATTAAGATTATTCTGGGGATAATGAAGAAATAATCGAGGATGAATATTTGATTTTATAAAAACGAAAAAACTTAGAAATAATTGAACAATGGAATTACGCAATTAAATAAATATATGCATAATTCAGAATTAAATTATGGAATTGGATTGAATTCTTTTATTTTTTTTCTCTAGTTTAATGTTTTGGGGATGGAGACTATAATGTTTAGGGGATGATTAAGACTATTATGGGGATAATGAAGAACTAATTGGGGATGGGTCTTTTATTTGTATAAAAACGAAAAAATATTCGAAATAATTAAATAATAGAACGAGGCAATTATATAAATATATGCATAATTCAGAATTAAATTATGAAATTGGGTTGAACTCTATTTTTTCTAATTTAATATTTTGGGGATGGAGACTATAACGTTTTGGGGATGATTAAGACTGCTCTGGGGATAATGAAAAAATAATTGGGGATTGATCTTTTATTTGTATAAAAAGGAGCAAAATTCGAAATAATTGAATAATGGAATGAAGCAATTAAATAAATATATGCATAATTCATAATTAAATTTGGAATTGGGTTAAATTCTTTTTTTCCCCTCAAATTTAATGTTTTGGGATAGAGATTATAACGTTTTGGGGATGATTAAGACTATTGAAAGAATAATGAAGAAATAATTGAGGATGGATCTCTTATTTATATAAAAAAGAAAAAAAATTTCAAAATAATTTCACAATGGAACAAGGGAATTACATAAATATATGCATACATCATATTTACATTTTTGAATTGTATTCATCGGGTTAAATTGTTCTTGTGAAAATTTAATTTTCGGGATAGAGAATATAACATTTGGGGGGATGATTAAGATTATTTTAGGGATTATAAAGAAAATATCGAGTATGAACCTTTTATTTTTCTTTTTTAAAAAAATTTGAAATAATTGAAAAATATAATGATGAAATCTTAATGAAAAATATATGCATATGCCAAATTTAAATGTTGGAATTATATTCATGGGGTTAAATTCTTAAATTAAAAAAAATCTAATATAGGGATAGAGGCTACAATGTTTTGAGGATAATTAAGATTTGTTTTTCTTTCAAAAAATCGAAGTTTCATCCCAAAAGAATATTCTAACTATTCGATATAGTATTAGCCATCTTGAAAACTTATCTTCATAATAATGACATTAATTTTATATCACAAATAATATAAAACTATTAGAAGGAAATGTAAGAGATGATAAGAATGGGTTAAAAAAAGTTATTCATAAAAGTTAAAAAAATAAAATTGTTTAAAACTGAAAAAAAAAATCAAAAGAAAAGAGCATAAGCGTCCAGCCATTGTGGTCCGTACATAAGGCCCGACCACAATGGCCGGTTGGCAGCCCCCACCTTATTTAATTGCCTCATTACATTTGTTCAATTATTTCGAATTTTTCATTTTCATAAATGTCAAGGATCTATCCTAATTATTTATTCATTATCCTCAAAATAGTTCTTAATCATCACCAAAACATTATAGTTTTACTCCCCAAAACATTAAAATTTGAAAAAAAAATTGATTCAATTCCATAATTTAATTATGAATTATGTATATATTTATTTAAGTGCCTCATTACATTGTTTAATTATTTCGAATTTTTTCTTTTTATAAAAATCAAAGATCCATCCCCAATTATTTTTTCATTATCTCCAAAATAGTCTTAATTATCCTTGAAACATTATAGTCTTCATCCCAAAACTTTAGAATTTGAAAAAAAAAATTGATCCAATTCCATAATTTAATTATGAATTATGCATATATTTATTTAATTGCCTCATTACATTGTTCAATTATTTAAAATTTTTCCTTTTTAAAAAATCAAAGATCCATCCCCAATTATTTCTTCATTATTTCCAAAATAATCGTAATCATCCCGAAAACATTATAGTCTTCATCTTCAAAACTTTAAAATTTGAAAAAAAAAATTGATCCAATTTCATAATTTAATTATAAATTATGTATATATTTATTTAATTGCCTCATTACATTGTTCAATTATTTCAAATTTTTCTTTTTTATAAAAATCAAAGATCCATCCCCAATTATTTCTTCATTATCCCCAAAATATCTTAATCATCCTCAAAGCATTATAGTTTTCATTCCCATAACTTTAAAATTTAAAAAAAAATTTTGATCCAATTGCATAATTTAAAAAGATTAAAATTATTTAAAATTGAAAATAAAAAGTTTCAAAAGGAGAGAGGCATAAGAGACCAGCCATTGTGGTCCGTACAGAAGGCTGGACCACAATGGCCGGTTGGCAGCCCCCACCTTATTATTATTATTATTAGATCTTGTATGGACAACGTTATGTACGGCCTCTTGATAGAGTATTGAGCTTTAAATTTAAATTCAAGCAATCGAATCCAATCTAGTTGGTTAGAATTTGAAAAATTTATATAAGAGATCTCGGATTCAAAATCTCTTATTCTTTAAATAGATCTTTTTTTCCTAATTCTTTTATAAAAAAAAAATTTCAAGCGATCAGTATGTTATCTTTAAATACTAGTCTAAAAAAACAAAAATAGAAAGAACAATGAAATACTAGTACAAAAAAACATCTTTAAATAGTAGTAGGAAAAAAAAACAAAAACAGTAGGAACAACGAAGGCGAGATCATAAAAAAGACTAATAATTTATATATCTCACACCTAAACAACATCACGAGTTAGTCGATCGGAATCTTCGTACACCAATTAAAAAGTGAACACGAAGAATGGCAGGCGTACGCGTACGTCAAAAGAAAAATAATCTTGAGGGACAATCTTTTCTTGGAGAGTATGATGTTGTTGGTTTGAAAAAGAAAAAGAAATAGAAAAATAATCTCGAGGGACAAATTATGGAGTATTTATAATTACGTGCTATTTGTATGTAGTACGCTGTTGCTTAATTAATATTCTTTTGCATAAAATTATTTAAAAAAAAGAAAACAGAGTAAAGTCTAAGATTTAGATAAGTCTTAATGTTCAAATTGATCCCTAAATTATATAAAAAAGGACAGATTAATCCCTGAATTTTTATTTTGAGATAAATAAGTCCTATCTGAATGAAAAAAAATTTAAAAAAATTCAGCAATCAATCTTTTCCAAAATAAAAGTTCATGGATTAATCTATCCCAAAATAAAAGTTCAGGAATCAATCTGTCTCAAATAAAAGTTTAAGAACTAATATGTCTTTTTTTATATAGTTAGGAACTAATTTAGACATTAAACCATTTAGACAAAGATGATTGGGTGATGCATATTGCCGGATTGAAGGGGAGCAAAAAGGTCCAAACGTTTGTTACATGTGACTAATTTGCTACTAATTTTGATTATAGATATTCTATTGGGTCACACCTCTCTCTTTTTCTCTACTCACTTTAAAATTTTGCCACTTTAAACCCAATTCTTTGTTCGCTTTGAAAATGATACTCCTATCTAATTGTCTAGACTCTAGAGTCAGCAACGTGGTTAGAAAGTCCACAAAAAAATTGAAATAACAAAAATAATTGAAGAGAGATGAGATCAACTATTGTCAGTTTTAATGCTTAATTTATACAACTAATTAGGTATGTTATAGCTTAATTAATTAGCATACAGACAAATATATACGTACCTTTCCTTTTTTTTTTGCCAATCAAATGTAGTAATCTATATATACTTGAACGAACCTAACCTAAAAGTACGATTCCCGTGTTGAACTTTTCCAGATTTGGGGTTCAAACCATATATATCTCTGAAGAGCGTAGTTTTCTGATGTTCTAAAACAAATCTGGTTTTTGTGTCGAAATTACTTCTTGTTCTTAATTAATTCTTTCAAGCATAACAAACAAACAGGAAAGTGCAACCAATAATTTGGATTAATTAGTAGCGAAATGTTTGGACTTCCTATGGCTAAAGTTTAGAAATTTCCTATGCAACTTTTCAATTCAATTTTGCTTCCTATTAGTATATTTTTATATCCGACGATATATATTATTGATTTTTCTTTTCTTGTTTAGTATTTCAATTTAACTCCAATTTTTTCCCATTGTCAAACTTTACAAATGATACCTACTTTATATATACTAGAAATTGCCCCGTTCGCCCCGGGGTCAATTTTTATTTTTAATTAAAATTAAAAAAATTTAATACATGTTTTAATTTTTTATAAGTATTTTTAGTATTTAATTTAAAAATTAATAATATTTTAATATATTTTTAAAGTATATTTAAATAAAAACAATAAAATTTGTATATAAAATTAACCTATTTGGATTCAACCAACTGGTTTAGATGAACAACCTTAACTTTTAAATAACTCAAACCCTTATATGATTATTTCTCAAAAAAATATTTTTCTAAAAAAAGGAAAAATAAAAAACAAAAAAAGTTGAATAAAAAAAGAGAAAAAATGAATACATTTTGTAAAGAAAGAAGAAAAATTGAAAAAAAAAAGAAAATAGTGCCAATGGGGGGATTGCCATTTGCCCCTCCATCTCCTTCTATTAAGGACCATATCCTTCTACTTCTATATAGGGTTTTAGATTTTAGATTTTAGATATATACTAAAAATTGACCGAGTTACGCTTCGGGATCATTTTCTTAATTTGAAGTATTTAAATTTTTATCTTTTAAAAATATGAGATTATTAATAAAAAAAATAGTACATTGAAATCAAAGATGTAACATATAATCATATATTGATATTACAAGTAGATCAAAATGTAATAAATATCATATAAAAATTCATTTTGATATACACAACAAAGGTAATGTTAATTAACTAATAGATAAAAATACATAAATCAAATATTCTATATAAGTTTAACATGTAATTAATTATTAAATAAAAATATATAAATAAAATGTTAAATTCTTTAATAGTAGATAACTTTTAATAAATATATAATATAAAAACGCGAAAATTTTTTCTCAAACCCCATAAAAATCACTAAGTAAAACCTTTTTTTTTTGTTTAGACTTATCATAGGTGAAAAACTCCTACAAAAAATATATATTAAAAATTTTA
The DNA here is from genome assembly GCA_030664755.1 of Microcos paniculata. Taxonomy (NCBI): domain Eukaryota; kingdom Viridiplantae; phylum Streptophyta; class Magnoliopsida; order Malvales; family Malvaceae; genus Microcos; species Microcos paniculata. Next base: position 2,202,595 of record CP131459.1, on the reverse strand, counting down.
AAAATAAAAGAAAACATTAAAATAAAAAAAGGAAAAGAAAAAAACAAATAGACTCTTTTAGCGTAAAACATTAAAAAAAAAAGAAAAAAGGAGCCAATGGAGGAGTGACAATTGCATCATACTCTTCTAATGCTCCTTCACCTTTCATAGAAGGTAGTGTGTGTATATATATAGTAAAAATTTGATCAAGATTACTTATAAAAGAGAGGTTTTACGGTATCTTTTTCTTGTTTTATATATATATATATATATATATATATATATATATATATAACGTTTAAGGCATATATATTTTTAATTGTTGAAAAAAATATCTCATTTGACAGCTTAGTTAAAGAAAAATCAAGAGTATATAATTTTAAAATGAAAATATATCCTAATTAACAAAAATTCTTCTTTCAAACATAACAAGAAAAAGTGCAACCAAAAATTTTGGATATAGGTTTTGAAGTTTTTGAACTCTTCTATAGGTGAAGCGTAGGAATTTAATTTGCATGCATTTAGTTACTAATTCATCAATTCAACATAATTAATTTTCTCCATTTCTTCTTTATTCAGTTTTGAAGATATATATATTATTGGTCTTTAATCCTTTCTTCCTTCAATCAAATTTAATTTATTAATTATGAATTAAAGATCGCACATACTTCCAAAATTTTCACATTAAGACCTTATAAATGATTCGTACGTACATGTGTATATATATAACGTTGAAACTAAATTTTAGAAATAGAAAATTAATATAACACGTATGTATACAATAATTAAAATATGGCATACTATATATATATATATATTTGTATCCATTGCTAAAGTGAATATTGAAGTTTTTGATAATTTATTAGAAAGAATTGACCTATCATACAGATATTATGAAAAATGTGCACCGGAGGTCCATTATACTTATTTAAGACGAAACAAACTCATCAAACAAGTGAGTAATAAGATGAGATGGGATAAGAGTAGTTTATGAATTAAGGAAAATAAAGGGGAGGAATTGACCTCTTCGACCTGTATTAAGTTGATTAAAACTTGTAACCATCACGTTCGAATGAACCCTTTCCAAGTTGTCACAATTTCCCGTGTACAACTAGTTCTTTCATTTGACATCCTCAGCAACTTTGCTAGCCCACCATATTGGCTATGGCCACTGGAAATTTTATCCAAAAAATATCTATGACTTTTTCTCTCACTTTCCTTTTCACTTTTCTGCTGTGCAATAATTATTTATCTGTTAAGGATAAGCCATTCTGATAAGTGGTGCGCTAATTCATTGAACAGTTTATAGGTTGCGATGAGAGATGATGACAAAAACATACTTGTTTTGTTTGGAATTCCTTAATCCATTTTTAAATGCGATTAAGAAGTGTTAAATCCCAAACTAATTACGCATGGTTGTGGCAGAATAACAAACATTTTAGACCAAAATTTGTAATAACGAAACTACTAATTAGGTTGATACTATAGTTTATTATACAAGACGATAAAGAATGAGTCTCGATCGGGGAATATTTTTATACTAATTTCGCCAATGGAAGCTTAGGGACCAAAAAAAAAAAAAACTCAAAATATGAACATTCTCCAAACCTAGAAGCTGTTTGCTTAATCTGTCTGTGGGCTCGGGCTGTGCTGTGACCAATACTGACCATGTGATTATGTAATTGTCATCTTCAGCCGGAGATTTCATGACGGCAAAGAGGGCAAGAGTAGCTGTTGCCGTTTAAGAGCCAATCGCTGATACAATTATGGTGATAGATATGGCCGCAGGAGACTTGTCTGGCAGCTTCCTTATCATCATCAGAAGGCCTGAAACTCTCCATGCAAATAGAGCAAATCACGGTTGCATTATGAACAGCCGGCATGTCGGATAGCATACGGGCGACTGCTTGTTGCCTGGCGAGAGGGTTCTCGGGCATCGTCAGGGCATCGTCGAGGTCGAATTCTTGTGTGAAAGAGCCAGAGGTGGCTGGAACCACGACAAGATGGTACTTTGATGATCCGCTGGCCATGGGGAAACAACAGGACAAGGAAACGAAGGAAAAGATTTTGGTATTAGGGAAGAACGATTTTGGAGGAAGCAGAGAGCTAAGCGATGAGAATATGGCTTTGGAAGGAAATGATCTCCTTCTGCTTTGCTGTTGCGGAATATAAAGAGGTTCCTTGTGAGGGCAAAATTTGACCAACTCGAAAAGGTTCTATTGCTTTTTGACTTCTGTGCTGCATCAACATCAATTTCCACGACATTGCGGATAAAATAACTTGTGGGCTGTGGCAGTTCAGATTTTAGATTAATTTGATTAACATTTGTTTAGGATAACAAAACAAACTTGTGCTTGTTTTTTATTTTAAAGTTACATTAATTCACAAAATGCTATAATATTAACTAAGAAATACAGCACATATTTTCTCATAAAGAATGCGCACGTTAAAGGGGTTAGTAAATTTATAGTTGTTTTTACAAACATCTCTTGAGGGATTTTTTTTAATAAAAAAAGTTACTTTTATGATATAATCACAACATATATCTGTATCTGTTTTATGATAGTTAATTCTGTACAAATAGTGTTGGACCTCGAATGAAAAAAAGTTCTCCTAATTATTCACAAAATTCAAACTTAAAATTTTACATAGAAAACATTGGGTTCTCTTTGCTCAACTCAACATGTAATTATTTTCTTTATTATCTAAAATAGTACTATAAATTGCTGCTAGCACAAAGGCTATATCATCAACATTTTGCAACCTTAACTATCCCCCTTTTTCTCTTGTCTTAGCTAAAACTGGTTATCAAATTAAATTCCATCTCTTACAAAGGGCTATATTTACATAGTTTCTAACCATGTTTTTAAGCCCACACAATTTAAGTCTTAATTATATTACCAATGAGTTCAAATAAAACACGTGTGTTCCTATGAGGTCCGAAAATATCGTGCATTCGCTTTTCCAAATAATCTCAATCTTTATTGTTATTTATCTATTAACTTTTTTTTATTTAACTAAGAAAATTCCCAAACTCTTAATTCAAGATTAATCTCATTCAAATAGAAAAATATTAAAGATAAAATCCTCTAACAAGCACGTTTCTAAATTCATTATTTTCTAAAATTCCCAATTAAAACTCAAAAAAGTTTTCAGTTAATGGGCCACTAAACTATTTAATAATAAGTGCGGTAGCTGTGGGCTTTACCATGGGGCCTGTTCGGATAATTAAGAATGCGCCAGCGCATGCCTCGCGGCATTCTACACGCAGGATTCAGCCCTTATAGATAAAGAAATTATTAGGTAGGTCATATGCATCCGTTATCTATAGATAAGATTAATTAAATTATGACAACTCAAGTATTTTGATATATTTATTTAAAACCTATCATAATTGTAGTCAAAATTTAAGGACTTATCCTTTAAATTCTTATTCTTTGTAACATGGAACTAAATCTTTGTCAAATTAGTACCTTAATTTTAAAAAAAATTTTGAATTGACACAAATTTATTAGTCGAACTTATAAATAACGTAGTACATCCGACCTACCTAATAATTTCTGTCATTGGATCTTAAGCATCCCGCGGCAACTACCATATATATGTGTCCATATATCATATTTAATGCCCCCCGTCAGCGTGAGAAATGGAAACAAAAAAAATTGAACGTAAAGTCAAGGGAGATTGAACATTGAATCTTGACATAAACCGTCGCAATAATGTATACGTGCTCAAAGCCGCTTCGAGCCCTCGACCAAGCCCTCTGCTTGGTTCATGTGGGTAGATGAAGGATATGATTATGAAATGAAACTTTCTAAGTCGGTCTTGTGTTAATATAAATCCATGAAAATTCGGTATGTTGCAGAAAGGCCACGTGAAAATACAGAGCAACGCCATTTTTGAAGGCTAAACCACACTGAAATTTTGAACAATTGATAGATTTCGGGTCTCTTTTTGTCCTGCTGGACCTAAGCTACCGGAGCTGAGTGCTTTGCCTTGATTGGGCCTAGGCCTAAGAATTTCTATCCTAGATATGGGTTCAAGCTTCCCAACAACAGCGACTGAAAATTGGGGTGAATGTCGTCATATTTTGGGTTTTGACTTTTGTCGGGGGTTGTCAAAAATCCAAAGCCAATTGTCTCAATTATTTTGAGCTTGATTGATCAAGTTGCGTGCATGATTGGCTTCAAATAGCAATAGTGGGAATGTCGGCTGTAGAATGATTTTCGGTTTCTAATTAAACACTTTAATTATATACATAAATAAGACATTTCTCATAAAGAATGCCCAAGTTAAAGGGGTTAGTAAATTTATTGTTGTTTTTTTGGTACATAAATTTATAGTTGTTTTTACAAACATCTCTTAAGGGATTTTTTTAATAAAAAAAATTATTTTTATGGTATAATCACATGTATCCGTATCTGTTTTATGATAGACCTCAAATGAGAAAAAGTTCGTCCAACCATTCACAATATTCGAACTCAAAATTTTACATAGAAAACATTGGGTTCCCTTTACTTAACCCAACATGTAATTATTTTCTTTATTATCTTAAATAGTAGTATGAATTTCTGCTAGCACAAAGGCTATATCATCAACATTTCGCAACTTTAATTATCTCACTTTTTCTCTTGTCTTAGCTAAAACTGGGTATCAAATTAAATTCCATCTCTTGCAAAGGGCTATATTGACAGAGTCTCTAACTATGTTTTTAAGCCCATGCAATTTTACTTATATTACCAATGAGTTCAAATAAAACACGTGTTCCTAGGTCCAAAAGTATCGTGCATTATGCTTTTCCAAATATTAATCTCAATCCTAAATTTTTAGATTTTTGTGGTCTGTCTCTGTCTTAAACAATAACGATCCCATATATACTACTAGTATTTGTCTCTCCCGGTCTGTCTCTAAATTTTATTATTACAAGTCAACTATGGGGAAAATGTCTTATCTATGTAGAGTATACTCCATTAATTAAAGTGCTTAATTAGAAACCGAAAATCAGCCGACAGCCGACTTTCCCACTAGTGCTATTTGAAGCCAATCATGCATGCAACTTGATCAATCTCGCTCAAAGTAGTAATTGAGACAATTGGATTTGGATTTTGGACGAACCCCCAAAAAAGTCAAAACCCATAATCTGCCGATATTTGAAGCCTCCCAAAAGATTTCGTTTAACAGATCAAAGCAACAAGAAGAATCAACCTGAATCTTGAGAGCTGTAGAGTTCTAAACCAATCGGAGTGATGGTCGGAGGCTCAAAAGGGAGATGAGATCATCATTGGAGAGAAAAGAAATCGATGGACGGCATCATTGGAGGTTCAATGGTGCGGCGAATGGTGAGATGCTCGACGCCAAAGAAAGAACAAGAGAGGGGATAGAGAATTTTTTGGGCAATCCGTAATAATAAATTTGATATAGGGGCATTCTAATATTTTCGAACCAATAAATAACCCGTCCATGATTTTCTCTCCCATCATCCGTCCGATTTTGGACGGATTTTACTTATGAAGAATGGACAGAAAACCTTCATCTTCTCTATTTTCTTTCTTCTTCATTTTCTTTCCTACCAAACCCACCAATTTTGATTTTCTATCCACTTTTCTGTCATTACCTTTCCATCCTTCCTATTTTCGGTGCTATCAAGCACAGCCTTAATTTAATGTCAGGAGCTTGCTCCAAACTTCCAAGTTTGGGGGAGTGCTTTTGCTGTTTGCAAGGTCCTTTGGTTTAATTGGGCCAAAGCCTAATACTTTCCATCAACCTGAATTTGGGTTTCAAAATTTTTCTTATAGGAAATGTGATTCTCTTTTTCCTCATAAGCCCATTATGTGGGTCTTAAGATCCAAATCAAAGGAGTCCTAGACTAATGCAATTTGGGCTACTACCACTTCAAATTCTTCAAGTCCGATACCAATAATCGAATGACTAAAGCAAAAGGACCTGCACGTGGATAAACTTATGTGGGTAACAAAATGTAACTTAAGCTCTATTAAAGTATTCGGCTAAAACCAATTTCTGATAGGTGACAGGCGAGAGGCCCCTTGAACAAAAGGACCATAGCAATCGAAAGTTAATTGATGTGGCATGATTCCACTCAACAACTTTAATCATCTTTACTTTGAAGAGTCAGATTTGAATCTCCCATCGAAATTATTATTAATTTTCTTGAAGAAATAAATGTAGAATGAATATACATAGTCGGTATTTGAGAGATTTAAATGTGGAGACCGACATCTTTTCATAAACCGATTTTAATCGGATTTGATGATTTATCGGAAACAAAGAAAGCCTTCACTAACAAAATACTTGATATTTAGCAAAACGGCAGTTTGACATCTAATCTAATTTATATATCTAATTGTCTAATAGTAGTTAGAATAATTTCACACGCAATGGCCCAACACGTGGAACCAATAATCTCACTGCCAGTTGTCTTCCTTTTTGGCCGAACAACTTCGTTAATTAGTTAACAATTGACAAGGAGAAAAAAAGAAGGAACGAACAAAGTGAACAACTAAAAATATATATATGTAGCCGTATTAATTAATTTCTTAATAACCATATATACAAAGTGTATTCCAACTAATAAATAAAATATTATTATTGATTAAAATAACTTTATTATTATTATAAAGTAATGATTAACCAAATCTAATTGTGATTTAGTGAATCACCAACCAACAAAAGTAAACCCTAGGTAGCTGAAATAATTAAAATGAAAAACAGGGATAAAGCGAAGAATGAAAGAGTGAATTAGTATTGAATTTCCAAAAGCACAATCAAAACCAAAAGGTCGCTGCTTGTCAATGGAAAATGACAATGTTGCCTTGATAACTTTACGTTTTCTAAACGCTCACCATGTAGCAGGACAAAGATTAATTAATTATAAGCTCTTCCTAAGGATAAAAATTGTCAATTCCTTCTTAATTTTCACTAAATTATTGTGCTTTTATGGGTTGAATGATCACGGAATCGAGAAACAAATTATTGCACTTACACCACTTGTTATGAGGAAAATTCATGATCTTAGTTTGAAGAACTTTTCCTAAGTTTAACCGAGTTAGGCTCCAATTAATGATACCCACATATTTTACTCGATTTAGCACGTAAGTTTTCTAGTCTAAAGTTATATTGTCCATAAGTTAGTGTGTCAAGACCTTCTCATAAGTTCTTTTTGGAATTTCCTCTCAATCAATAATGCTGCTTCCATATCAAGTGTAAGTCATGTATTCAGTCAGACTATAATAAAAAATGAAAAGCAAATAATTAGAGTATAAGTAAAGCAAGTAATCTAAATAATAGAATGGCAGTCCCTCCAAAGCTATGGCAAACTTCTAACATAACTGTTGGGCTTTGGTGGCTTCTTGCAAATGGTAGGCTGAAATGCACTCTCCATCCACTGTATATCTGTCACTACGAATATAATAAATATTATTATGTTATATAGTGTATATGATCTCAAGGTCAATGAATATAATTTTAAGTAGTTAATTAAATACATCATTTAAAATCAATATCAATTGGATCAAGTGGAAGAAGTTTGATCTTTCTTAAATAAAATGTTAGTGGGTTTGAATCTTATAAATAAAGAAAATAAACCGAAAAATTTTCTTGTATTTGAGTTTGATTTAGTTCGACTTCGAATTAATCAAAGTTTAATAGACATGATGTATATCAGAAATTTCATACAAAAAACTTATAAACCTTAGAACTTTTTTATTTGGTACATTTCGAGATGCTAAGACTTGAAAAAAAGGGTATGAGAAGAGTCCAACTCTTATCTTGGTGACCTTTCAAGCCTCTTGACCATCAGACCAAGAGCTAGAGGTCTAAACCTTAGAACTTTAATGATTAAGCTAATTGAGTTTAACCGAAATGGCATCCAAATCTTAGGCCATCTTACTTGTAATCGATAATGGTAAGAATATTTGGCCCAAAAAAAAAATAAGGGTAAGCATATACTTCTCCTATTTATTGAGGAAGGAGTCTACTTATCAAGGTGTCAATCTCGCATTGGAGAAACCAAACAAATGTCAAAAGAAAGAAGGTCGTTTGAGTAATTCCAATGGTAAGAATCCCCCCAACCGAACCGACTGCACGACACTATTCCAATCCAAGACCTGAGGGGAAACCGATGTCTTCTAGGGTGAAACGTGTCAGACTGTAGCAACGTGGGGCCCAGTTCTTGCTATGTGTCGATGTGTTGATTCCATATTTGCCAAGTTTGACAGATTGCCGTTTGATCTGATCAAAATCAAATCCATCCTTTCATTTGATGTCCATCCTCCAACTCCTTACGGGTCCCACCATCCATTCTGACCTCAACCCGTGATATGATCTTTCATCTTTCCAATATCAACCGTCCGATTCTTTCTCAATCTTCTTATTAAAAACCAAAACCACCGACGTGGGCCTTTCACTAGCTTCTGCGTTTCCAATTTTTCCACCAAAAAAGTCTGATTCCTGCTCCAACTCGCCACGTAGCCAATTTTAAAGGTTGGTAGACCATTGCTGGGGTCCACCTGAGGGCGAAGCTTGGATTCCTCAGACATTGACTTGCTCGAATCCAATACAAGTAATGATTAGCAGTATATCGTATTTTGATCATCAACCACACAATCAGATGCTTCCACGTTGCAATGACAGCTGTAGAAACATAGATGGTAGTGACACGTCATATGATGATTGCCGGTGCAGGGAATTTCAAGAGAATAGGATAGCAGAGAATCTTTACCCCCACCCCCCACCCTCCCAAAACACACACTTCCTCTCTCTTCCTCCCACACACAAACACACACAATAACAGTTTTCTTGTCCGGGCGGACCGGGCCTATTGACCCGCAAAACCAGCGAGGCAACGGGCAGATTAAAAAGACACGTGGCGTCACAGAAAAAAGCGAGTGAGTACGACTCATAATCAATGACCCTTTTTTTCATTTCTCATTTTTTTCTGAATAGGTAGTATTTAATTACACTAAGGAATGGGGATGCCTGCGTGTGTCATCGACTGAATTTCTCTTCACACGTGTCGCATTCCTATCAGTCTCTTGCCCTCTTCTTTTTTATCTCATTCACTCTCCTTCTTTCCTTTTTTCCTTTCTCTTCGTTTCTCTCTTTTCTTCTCTTTTCCTTTCCTTTCCTTTCGCTAACATGGAACCTCCACTGGAAGAACAAGAGGAAAAGCGGTGCAACCGAGTCGAATCACTCCCGGAACCAGACCTATCTCCAACCAGTTCAAGCCTTTCCTCAATACTCAGTGCGGAGGATTGTAGAAGCACCACGAGCTCGGGCGATATCTCCGGCACAAGCGGCAGTTCCGGTGAGATTTTAGCGGCGGAGGCTGTGGTTCCGAGGTTTCTGGAACCTGCACCCGCCTGCGATGAGTTACCTGTGACTACAGTAACGGCGAGACAGAAGTGCGTTGGGAGGAACAATAGGGGAGTAACGTGGGGGTTCACTTCGGTGATAGGGAGACGGAGAGAGATGGAAGACGCCATCGCCGTTATACCGGCGTTCATGTCCCTCACTTGCGATCACGTGGGAGGATGTAGTGCTCCTGGTTCCAGAACCTCCTCCGAAATCACCCCTATCCATTTCTTCGGCGTCTATGATGGCCACGGCGGCTCACAGGTAAAAAATTTCTCTTTTAGAATTAAAACAAAGTAATTACACTAATTTTTTAAAAATCGTTTTTGTGTTTGACTCTTTAGAAGGAGAAATATTATTGCTAAATTTAAGTCTCGCGAAAATCAACGGATGATTTATAGGTTGGCTCCACGAAGAGAAAACAGTGCTCCCTTCCCTTCCCGTTTCAGTGGAAACTCTTTTGTAGTATAATTTATTTTTTAATAATAAGGGATTAGACGTAAATAATTATTTTTCTGACATGGATTGACACGTTCGCAATTTCTAGTGGTGCATACATGGGAGTACTCGTAGCGGCTTTCGTATTGTTAATGGACACGTGTCACAGAAAGCCGCCCAGCGGTTTTAGGTTTTTGTTTTTGGCTGGTTTTTAATTGAAAAAAATTGAACGAGCATTTTATTTTACTAGTGAGAAACATGTGGTCTTCTTCTTCATGTGAAGCTTTTGCTGATGGCAGCCTGTGTAATTTTAAACGTCACGGCATTCCGAAATGCAAATGTCATGCGTAATTATTTTTGTTGCATAAAAGTAAGGCCATTCATTCATTCATATCAAATTGTGGGTTTAAAACTACTAAGTAATAGTAATAATTGATGATAGTCTATTGGTCTGCCGGAAACATTTAACTTAAGTAATTTGTGCATATTTGTTTTATTCAAAATGTAGGAGTTTTTAATTAATTTATTTACTTTAATATTCAATTCTTCGTTTGTGGTATTTTTTGGATAATTCATTAGTATTTTAATATACAATAACTGCAATATAATATGCTCGGGCCTGGAGTCTGGAGTCGATCTGGAATCTGGATACATATCCATTCCAACTTACCCAGGAGGGACGAGGAATCAAAGAGATTCCTTTATTATTGAGAGAGTTTTACCTCTATAATAGGTCAATACGGTTCGAAAGAGATTAATTTTAGATCTATGGTCTAAGAATATCCTTAATTACAATAAAAAAAAAGGTTCCTTCACTGTGGGAAGGGAAATAGTCAAGGTGTGGGAAGGGAAATGGTCAAGGGCGGGACCAAATGTTTCCTGGGTGCGCCACGTTTAAGACATACTAAGTGGGTAGCATGGGTTTGATCGATGGTCGGGTCTACTACAAAAGGAGGGGGGTTTGTGCCTTTGTGGTGGTCACCGGTTCCTCACCTAATATATAGTACTACGTTCTTTCCTTTACAATCTTTCTTTTTGGTTCTTTTTTGCTGTATTTTCTCTTGCTGTCTTTTTTAAAAGACTTTGTTATTTTCTTTATTTGCATTGAAACCAAAGATTAATTTCTAGTGACACTTCCTCAAAAAAAGAAAAATTCTAGTGACGACACATGCCACTGTTTATCAACATGTGTTAGGTAGTTGCTGTTGACATGGGTCCATTAACATACAGGCAGCTTAATTTCTAAGAAGACTTAATTTAATCAAATAACAATAACTTTCTTGTCATGGTGTTGAAATATTTGGATAGAATCTTTACAAGATATATATACATCAATTAAGTGCAGTGCTGATAATCCATAAGTTGTTTATATTTTTATTTTATGATGACAAGTTGGACATACCTTTATTGAAGCACCAGATTCTAGGTATTAACTTCAGCAATAATTGTTAGGTGGCTAAATTTTGTGCCCAGAGGATGCATGGAGTGATTGCAGAGGAATGGGACCGTGAAATGGTTGCCAACTCTGGGTGGCAGAGAAGATGGGAAGTGGCGTTTTCCAGTAGTTTCGAGAAGGCAGACAATGAAATCCTGACTGCGGCTGTTGCTCCAGAAATGGTGGGATCAACTGCTGTGGTTGTAGTTTTATCTGGTTGCCAGATTATTACATCCAATTGTGGTGATTCGAGAGCAGTGCTTTGCCGGGGAACTGAAACAATTCCATTAACTGTTGATCAGAAGGTAACAATGAAAAAATCCCTTCAGTTTGAATCATTCTTTATCAGTAGTTCGTAGAAGCAGTTTATAACTGGTACAGGTTTTACACATTCAAAATCTTTCTAGAAAGCTTAGAAACTGTGTAGAATAGAAAAGTGGCGGGGGATCAGGATGCCAATGATATAATAGCCATCTGTGTTCCAGTAATAACTATTCAAAACAGTTAAGCAGTTGCCAGTAGCTTATTTGTGTTTAGATACTCATACTCTTAACTCTAGTAGTGTCTTTAAGCGTCGTTTCATTAACAAGGTTTAAGACATTTATGTTGCTTCTTTTTTTTTCTGCTTTCTACAGCCTGATAGACAGGACGAACTCTTAAGAATTGAAGGAGGGGGAGGAAAAGTCATAAACTGGAATGGTGCTAGGGTCTTTGGAGTTCTTGCAATGTCCAGAGCTATAGGTTTTCCTTTATCTCATACTTCCTTTTTTCATTTCAAATTTCCAGTTTAGCAATTATATATAGAAGCATGTTCAATCATATTTATTCTAGGCTTCTTGCATTATGTGCGCTTATCAACATTATTATGCACATGGGCGTCCAGTCTATTTTATTGTGTCATCTAATCTCAGAGAAAAAAGTATTTGGTTCTAAATGATATGTTGGCAAAACAAAGACTTAAAATCAAAAGTTGTGAATTGCTTCATGATGGTGTTGTGCTGGATGCCTGAAAAATCCATCTCGTATCAGTACTGCGATAGGATTATGTCATATCAAACAATTTGAGGTGCATATTGGGATTGCATTTATGATGTTGTGGTAAAAGGGTAAATTGCACTCCTGAAAACAATTCCGAACATGACAGCATGAAATTAAACAGAACTGAGAACTTCTGATATTTCCTCTTTGAGATGTGATTTTCCAGTGAATTTTTGACATGGGAGAAGTTTAGGATATATATTTCAGAATATGACGTCTCTGATCAGGTGCCTTTATCTTCATGTAATTATGTATACATCTAAATGATGGTGTTTCTGTCGACATCTTTTCTTCTCTTTGCTTTTCCTTTTTTTGTTTTACTTTTACCTCTACTTCTAAATGTGTTACATGGATTCATTAATTCCTAGTTAGTGTAAATTTAGCATCAGTAGATGACAATTGAAATATTGAAGAAAGATACTACATGTACAGTAAAACATACTTGTTATTTTCTGTATTTCTGATCATAAATCCAATTGCTGTAACTTGTAAATCATGAATAACATACACAGATAGTGACCTTGTTGCTGTTAAAACCAGGTTACTGTTGAAACTCAAAATTTAAAAGCATGTATATATAGTTTTTCTGCTGTTTTAACTTTTTTGGAGGAAAGAAAAAATAATGTTCTTTCTCATTCGTAATAATATGGTATGGCTGATGTGGTTTTGGAGGCACATCTTTGTCCTACTTCTACCATAGCCGGGATCTTTGACTAGTTTAAGATTATGCTGTCCTGCTCCACCAGTATTGTAGACTTTTTCATTCGGATTATCTTTCCAGATACAAAACTACAACTTTGAATAAGCACAAAGCTACTTTCTCGGCCTTTTGGCTAAGATCAAGTATAGTATATATCTGTTCTTATCAGTTTTAATATATTAGGGACTTGCAGAGTGATTGAACCACCAATAATTGTTTGTCTTGCTCTTGTATATTGTCCCTTCCCCCATGTGGGCAAAGAAATTTGGTTAACCAGAACATGTGCAATGGCTGCGAGTTTCTGAATATAATTGGTTGAATCCGATTTAATCACAGGTCACAGAGGTTTTTTGAAAGGAGAGTGGCGGTCTGCTTAGTTAGATTTATCCATATTTGGCATATAACATGCATGAAAGGTAACCCGACTTTGGTATAATGTAAGAGGTCATCACATAATTAAACTTTTTAACTGATCATATCTAGTGAGGGGGGGTTATCATTCTAAGGAAATAATCACATAAATAATTGATTTGTACTTAAAAAGTTGAGCAGCCTGGCCATCACAAATATTACACCACACTGTGGTATTGCTGCATTACCATATGTTTCTACTGTATGCTGAATCTAATATTATGATCCCCTTGCTTCTGAACTTATACTGAAAAAGAAAGTGATTACCTAAAAATGATAACTAAGTTCCTGTATTCATCCTTTATGGTTCTTAATTCATATGTCAGGTGATCGCTATTTAAGGCCATGGATAATTCCAGTGCCTGAGATTACCTTCATGACCAGGTGCGATGAGGATGAGTGTTTGATATTGGCCAGTGATGGTTTGTGGGATGTCATGACAAATCAAGAGGCTGGGGATGTAGCTCGCAACCTAATAAGACGGCGGCGTAGGTCTTCGATGGCTGATGGAGTTTCTCCGGCTCAAGCAGTTGCTGATAATCTCACTGAAATAGCAATAGGACGAAACAGTTCCGATAATATCTCCATCATAGTCGTCGATTTAAAATCCAGGAGGAAACGCCAGCCAAGGCAGTGAAAAAGAGGCAGAGTCATTTCCTTTTTTCACCAACTAAAGTGGACAGATGATGATGATCGGGTTGGCAAAGTACGTTCACCTAGATCAGCAAACAAACAGATGGATCCCCATGTGATTGAAGCCCGAAAAGGTGGCCATTTGCTACTCTTCCTCCTGACCTCTACAAAGCTGACTGGAACATGGCGTTTACTCCATAACATGAATGGGGTTTGACACTGCAAGTCTTAATTAATTTAGACCAACCCTCACTTTTAACTGGTTTGGTCAAGAGAATGAGTAGCAGCAGGCTCGAAAACCAACAAAAACATTTATAGAGAATGACCTTTCTTTTGTTACATGTTGTGCAGATCATCAGGAGAATGGTTGGGAAAGGAAGAGAATTATCTTTTGTTTATACTTATTTGTTTGCTATATTATATATATTCAATTCCAATTCCTCCTAATACTTTTTTCTCTTCCAAGTAATTATTGAAACATATTGAAGCATTATAATTATTATGTGCCTTTATCACACATGTTCTTTGGTTATTTTTACTTTTGAAAACATTTGGGGAAAAAAGAAAAAACCATACTTCAATTATATATGTAATCATAATCATTATAATTATGTACAATATTGCATTTGAATATTTATATTTCAATTTTTTAATAATACTAATTTTATGTAACACAGAGTGGCATAAATTAACCAAAGTTCACATTAACATACAATAAGGTGCAAAACATGAACATAAACCTTTTTCTAGAAATAAATTGAAGTCTTTTTTTTTAATGAAAATAACACAATTAAACATAAATTCAATTTCTTTTTATTTATCCAATAAATCTAAAAGTTTTTATCTATATATATATATTGCATCTATGAGTATTATTGATATTTAGTGTACTATATATATATATATATAAGTACGAATGTTATAAAACTTTTGAATTGTCTAAAATACTTTGTTTTCAATAAATTTTAAAAATACCGTTAATATTATTAAGTTAAATTAAAACTCTTTATTTATCTTTTATTAAATATTTTTTATATATTATTAAAAGATAATAATAATTAACCAATTTACTTTCATCATAATTAATTTACTCTTATATATAACTTGAAGAAAATAGTTTAATTATAATATAATTTCATGTAGTTTAACTTGAAACTTTACTCTATAGGATAATTGTCATCTACTAATATAGTTTTTTTTTTAATTTTTAACTTTTTTATTATTAATAATAATGTATTGTATTATGTACAACGCATGTGATAGAGTGACTAGTATATATATAAATTGACAATGTAAAAGCATAATGGGTAAAAGATAAATATATACCATCGATTATAGATATGAATTGAGGAGTATATAATATGGAAATAGATCCAATATCACTTCTAAAGTTAAAATGATTATGTTATCAAGGAAGATTGAAGTTTTAGATTTTAATTGTTTATATTAATAAAGACTGGATAACAATGGGGTCAGATATGGAAGTCTTAGGTTCAAGCTATAGTACCTCTTCTTGTACCAAAAGGAAACAAAAAAAAAAGGATCGGTTTTGGACAGTAGTTCAATTTAACGGTAATTTTGCGTGATCTAACTTTTCAAAAAATAAAAAATAAAAAACAAAGAAAGGCAAGTTTTGCGAATCCTGTTCATTAATTTCACAATCCACAAACAGGATACGGAAAATCTAATGTATTTTCTTAAAAGTTGTAAAATTGTAAGTTCATTACAGAAAAGTTAGGATTTTCTCGGATTTTTTTACACTAAGATTGCACATTCTTACCACAATTGCTTACCTATTAATTATCTCCTTTCTAAGTACTGTAAACCCTACTTTTCAGAAAGGTATTGCATGTTCATGCATTTGTTGGCTCTTATAGTAACTTTTTTCTGGCTATATATATAGTCCAATTTGGCCACCCATTGTTGGATATAGTCAAGTAAAGTCTCTGTTGATCAACTCTTTCTTTTCTTCCATTGCAACAAAATTCATCACTTGTTTTCACTTCGAAATGGAGAGCAGAAGTTTGCGTGACCAAATTGCTGTCATGAGGCAATCCTTCTTTGATGAGGTTTCCCCATTCTTCTTTGCCTAGTTCATTCAAAATATTCTTGTATTTTTTTTTGCAATTTATGTTTTTGTGCCTACAAAATTATGATAAAGTGAAAATATTCTCGACATAAAAATCTTTGTTATTTAGGGTATTTTGGACTCACAATTCACTCAGCTGGAGAGGCTAGAGGACAAAGACAACCCACACTTTGTGGAGGAGGTGCTTACCTTGTACTTCAGGGACTCGGCTACACTGCTAGTCACTGTGGAGCAGGCAATGTTAGTAGATTAATAAGTTCTTTGGAACGAACTAGATTTTCACCTTTTTTTTTAATTATATATATATGAACAGTGACGGGTTTCTTTGCATGTATACAGGGAAACTGAGCCTATCGACTCTGCCAAGATAGACAGGATCCTTCATCAACTCAAGGGCAGCAGTGCCAGGTAAAATTCCATCACTGAATTTCTTTAAACAAGCTGAATAAATAATATCGTTCTAATGGAAATTGACATTTTAATTATCTCTTGCATGCAGCATTGGTGCTAACAAGGTTCGGAATGAGGTTACCAAGACAAGGGAGCTTTGGCAGCAAGGGAACCTAGAGGGGTGAGAGGGTTCCCTCAATCAAAATTTTCTCTCCATTTAGTAAAGTGTATTTGCTTGTTAACCAAGGAAGGCCTAAGACAAACATCTAGGAAAATATTATTTATCCACCTGATGATGTTACACATTTGGAGCAAATTCATGACATGGGAATTAAACAATCAAATCAAACAGAAAATGAATGTAACGCCGTCGTATGTATGCATGCAGGACCAAAGCAGCCTTCCAGGAGCTGCGCAAGGAACATAACTCTCTCAAAGCCAAGCTGGAGCCCTACTTTCAGGTTTATATATCTCTCAAATCCACATAAACTCTTTGTTTATATATACTTTGATCGATAGGTCAACCAAAAAGATAAAGAAATTGTATAGAACTGATTATGTCGTTTCCTCTATATATATCTATGACAATGACAGCAACTGAGGCAAGCAGGGCCTGTTCAGGCAGCCATGCGCCCCCAGCAGTGAAGCGATTCATTCACGCTAAATCTGGGAACTGAAGCTGGAAGTTGGTGTCTCCCGAGTGCTTCCACCATTTTCATCATCAGCTAGCTATAGCTTTTAGACTTATATAAAAACTGGGGTTGTTTCTTTTTTCCTGCAGTCTGCGTCTGGTGTCCTTAGTTTTCTTAGCTTTTGTCGCCCTTGTTTCTGGGTTTATGGGAACTGTATACAGTTCATGCAGTGGGTTGGGTCTGTCAGTGTTGTCTGTGTGTCTTTTTATCATGTCATGTAATAAGGGTTTCCTTTTCACTATTACTAGTTTACTAGTATTAGTATGTCTACAAGGAAGCTCTCTATAATTTCAATGTATTGTGTAAGCAGATCATTTCAGATTCATTTGAATTCTGAAGTGAGGTATCCTGCTGAAACTAGTTATTTTCCAACTTTTCATGTTTGTGTGGTTGCTATCTCCCTATCTATTTCTCCGGTTTGGATGAAATTTGAAGATTTCTAGTACAATTTCTTATGCAATTATATACTACTATACTAATTATTGATGAAACTACTACGAAAGTAAATTAAATATTAATAAATATAAAATAGGGATATAGTTTTTTGGTATAAACCTGGCCCGCTGTCCGGTTTATATATACAATTTTTTTTAACATATTTTCTCTTTAAATAAAAAATAAATTCATTTTTTTTTAACTCACATGAGTTCTCTTCTCAATTTCTTTTTGGATGAAATGTTTTTTATTTATTTCATTCCCAAAGCAGTAAAAACCGCTGCATGATTACAAAGAGTTCAATGCATAAGCAAAGAAACAGACCAGAACAAATAATATGACAGGATCAATGAAGATGACTAAAATAAAATAAGTTAAATGTAGCTAATAGTGAGTTCCCAGTTGTCCTTCAACATCAGATTGGTTTGATCCCCTTTAACATTTTCTAGGCCTTGTAACGGCATCCTGATTGCATCTGCAATGAATCCCAACACCTCGTCATGGTTTTTTGGCTGGTTTCCAAACATTCTGGAATTCCTTTCTTTTCAGATATGGTAACAGAATGCTCCCCAAGCAAGTTTCAAGACAGTTGAGAGCTTTCCCTTTACACCTATGTGCCATCCATGAAAATTCTGTTTGCCAGCCACCTGCAAATCTTTGTATGCCGCAGGTCAATAAGATTTTCCCCCATAATCTCCTCGAAAAGCTACATGCATGAAACAGATGATCTCTAGACTCAGTATCTTCATTGCACATCAGACATAAATCTGTCTCCAGAGTCACACCCCAAGCCAACAACCTGCTTCTTGTTGAAAGTCTATCAAGGATTACCATCCAAGACACCAAAGAGTGCTTAGGAATGTGGTATTTAAACCACAATAATCTGTGCCAATTGACTTTACTTTCCTTTGCGTCTAAGTTTTTTATATGCATCTCTCACCTGAAATCTGCTTCCGGAGACTCCATGAACCATCTGCTTGAATAAAATTAGCAGCCAACTCCCTTAACTCCAGAATTTTCTTCAAGTTCCATCTGTATCTTTGAAGAGAGGAAATTTCCATAATTTGTCCCCCTTTTAAAAGTTCCAGCTGTATCTCTTCTCAGTTTCTTACTCATATTGATACGGTAACAATTAAAACCTGCACTTATTTTAATTTTTTGTTGAATATTTACGGTGCCATTTTATTTTAATTAAAAGAATTAATTAAATAAAATGCCAAAGAAAATATAGAAAGAAATAAATGGGCTGCTACTGCTACATATATATATATATATATATATATGTATATGGGCCCAATTGGGCATCTTCAGCTGAAGTCTAAACCCAAATTAAAGTTGACGCAAGATGCCCAATTAATCCCAAGCAGGGCTATTTCTAAAACCAAAAGTCTATTAATCATGGGCCTGAATACTTACAAAACAGCAATGTTCAAGTTAACTGCTATAATACTATTTAAAAATCCTCTGGTTCGGGGTTCGATCCCTGACATCACCATCTCCCTTGGGTAGAATTTCCCCCCGTCTCTCCATTTGTATATATGAAAAAAAAAAAATCCTCTTGTTTGGATTTGACATGACTTGATTTCATATTGATCAAAACTGAATCTAATATAATTATCATATACTGATGGATGTTTATTTTTTATTTTTAATTGATAGCCTTCAATCCCAAGACTTCTATAAGAATAATTGGGGCATCATTCATCGAGATCACAAGATGAGGGCCTACTGATGGGTTTATTAGGAAAAAGAAAGATCTCTCGACTTCCCTCTGTTTGCCCGGTGGCCACAAAGTAGAGAAGTCATATAGTTTAGGGATTTTGCTCCTCTCTCCCCAAAGCATAACTCTCTTGTAGAGAAGAAAAAAAAAAATCTCTCAAAAACTTTTTTCAAATGAAGGTTTTCGATTTCTTCTTTAAGCAATAAATATTGGCTTGCCATTTTTGCGATTTTATGTTTGAAGTAAGCACCTTATAGAGATGATCTCATGGGTTTAGTTTAATGGGAGTTAGCATGAAAGTATGATGTAACATAATAATTATGGTCATATATTTAAATAAATCACATCCCAATAAATATCATTAATTGTAAAACTTACCTTGAAAATTTTAAAATTTTTTATTTGAGACTAAATTTTATTAAATTAGTGGTTAAATTTTATGTCATGTCTTCGTTCAGTCATTTCTTAGCACGTTATATCTCATTAAGCATTTTATTTCTGCCCGATGATCAACTACATAGATAGCAAGTGAAATCATCCTTCTTCAAACTTTTAGGCAGTATCATTTCATTTCATATATACAAGTTCTTTCATTATTTGACTGCTGAAAATGGCAAAACCATCTTTGAATTTGAGGGCTACTGAATGTCTTGGATCATAAGAATTAAATTTGCCAGATCTTATGAATGATTAATTTAAAGTGAAAATTAAATTGCATCACTCCTTGGGAAAATACCATAAATCTTATTTATAAATATGATACATTGATATATATATATATATGTATATATATATAGTAATCTATGTAATAATTCGTATGTTAAACACCTGCTCTCTCTGATATAATTGATCTATAACCAGTTTTCCTATGTTTCGATGTCTTGAGATATCTCCAATATTACTAGCATTTAGGACAGCATTTTATAGGAAACCATAGGAGTAAGAGATCTCTTTTGAGTTTAAGCCAAGAAGTGAGTACTAGCTACTTGCATTCCAGCCTAGCTTGAAGATCTGTTAGCAAGTAGTATAATTTATGTTTGAAGGCTAGCAAGCTTGGAGAATGCTCCTTGTTGGTTCTTGAGCTGAGCATAGGTGCCTCGCTCTAGTACCCTGCCATCGGCAACAAATGCAATTGAGTCTACTTTCTTTATTGTGTTTAGCCGATGAGCTATCACAATTGTGGTCCTTCCCACCATGATTCGATCTAATGCTTCTTGTACAACTTGCTCAGATTGCACGTCCAGAGCGCTGGTTGCCTCATCTAGCAAAAGAATTCTGGGGTTCCGAATTATGGCTCGAGCGATGGCTATTCTTTGTTTTTGTCCGCCTGATAATTGTACTCCTCTTTCTCCGCATTCTGTTTCGTATCCTTCCTTCAGTGCCCTACACAAGAAGCAAAACCGAGTTATAAATGAGTACTTTTCAAGGTGGCAATGCCATTAGCCCTTTACTGCAATGGCTGCTAACTAGGAAGGTAATTAAGAACAACTTACGAGATAAATTCATGAGCATTTGCAGCTCTAGCTGCCTCCAAAACTTCATTCTCTGATGCATCAAGCTTTCCAAACACGATATTGTCCCTGATGCTGCCTGAATATATCACTGGCTCTTGGCTGACGAGTGCCATTTGCCTCCTGTACCATTGAAGATCTAGTTCTCTGATGTCGATGCCATCCACTTTCACTGACCCCATTTCAACATCATAAAACCTTTGGATTAGTCCAATCACAGTTGATTTTCCACATCCACTTCTTCCAACTAAGCCGACGCTTGTGCCTGCCTTCACCTCCAAGCTAAATTGGCATAAAACAAGCGTATCTGGCCTGGTTGGGTATGCAAAATCAACCTTCTTGAGCTCTATCTTTCCAGTCATTCTTTCTAACTTTGTTCCGGTACTGGTGCCATCTCCTTCCTAATACAATACTTAACTGATTAAGTAAAGAAATTTTTATTTTGCAAATTAAGATAGACCAGTTCTTTACAGTCTACTTACTTGAGACCCTGGAATTGTAGATTGCCGGTCAAGGATCTCAAAAACAGATGCCACAGCAGTTGAGCCCTTGGCTAGATCAGAGGTCATGCTTCCAGCTTCAGCTATGACTTTTCCAGTGCTTACCAAGACAAAGAATGTCCTGAACACATCCCCTGCTGATATCACTCCCTTCTGAACTAATTTACCTCCATACCAGAAGTCCAAAGCCCATGACATAAAGGTTAAGCATTGAGCTGACCCCATACCAATTCCTGCAAGCCATGATTTTTTGCTGGACTCTTTCCTTGGTTCCTCTTGAGCCTCATCGAAAAGTTGAAGAACTTTGCCTATGCTCCCATAAGAAGTTACAATTTTATGATTATAGACTGCTTCTGCTGCTATTTGAGTACTTTGATTTTGAGCCTTAACAAAATTAGTTGAAATACTTGAAAGCAGAACTTTTCGTGTGTAGAAACATAGAATTGTGAGAGGTTGGACCGCAATCATGACTACCGCTAACTTCCAAGCAACAACAAGTCCTATAATCATCGCAATGGTCACAGCAGAAGTAGTTTGAACTAACAATGAAATTCTGTCTGCCACCAGAGTCTTAACCATTGAGGCCTGATTGCTCAAACTAGAACACAATGCTCCACTAGAGTTTTTCTCTTCATCAAACCAGGCTGCTTCAAAGGATAAGATTTTTTCTAGCATTCTCTTTCTGATTCTCCTGGTTAGTCGTTCACCCATGTAAGCGAAGTTATAATGCTGAATAAGATTCAGAATGATGGAGAACAAGGTAAGTAGAGAAAATATGGAAGCATAAGTACGAATCCGAGCCTGCATTTCTTGGTGGCTTTTTGCAAAAAAGGCTGAAATCACGCCACCAATAGTCAAGGCATAGACAGGTTGAACTGCACCAAATGCTATAGCTGAGAGGCCGCCAACCAAACCCTGCTTCCATTCGGGGGAGTTTAAAAGGAGAAGGCGAGCGAAGGAAGGCGGGGAATGAGATACTGTTACTTTTGGACTATCAATATTGTGCAAAGGTGTTGCAAAGAAAGCCGGGCTTGATTTGGCAGTGCTTAGCCTGCCTGTACTGATTCTTCCAACAGAAGAAAGGCGAGTTTCGGGGTTTTGTTCATGGTCATCACAGCTGAATTGTCTTTGGAGTTTTGCAAGTTGTGCATATTGGCCGTTCTTCATGTTTATGAGGTCATTGTGGGATCCCATTTCAATGATAGAACCATTGTTCACCACTGCAATGAGGTCTGCATTTCGAACAGTGGAGAGCTTGTGGGCAACAACCTGATGATCAAATTGGAATTTTAATCTAAATAGAAGAAGAAAATTATGAGGTTAATTTCTTAATTAATTTCAACTCCATTCACTAAATTAACTACTCAAAATTGTGGGTTAAGAACTAAACCAATAAATTACCCCTTGAAAAAGTGTAAGTCAGGACCAAAACAAAAGCAAAGAAAGTGGGACAAGAAAGAATCGACTTTAAAAAGAACAAAGGTTTATTGGGTAGGGTAGCAAAGAGCCAAAGACAACTCATATTTACTACTATATTTTTAGAAACAATGAACAATAAAGAGGAAACATCTTGGACAGAGTGTTTAAATAAGATAACTACGCACAAAAAATTCGTAGGAAAAATATGATTAAACAGAATTGATCATATATACTGCTTTGCTTAAGGCACTTTTGAAAGGAATCAAACCATTGAAAAATGATGAAGTTAATCGACAGAATATGTAATGATCACATTTTTTTCAGAAAACAGAATCCAAAACACACACACACACATATATATAGTAATTTTCTTCACGTTAAGGCAGTCAAATTGGTTACCAGAGTGGTTCTTCCCATGGAGGCCTGATCAAGTGCATTTTGGACAAGTGTTTCCGATTCAGAGTCAAGAGCACTTGTTGCTTCATCAAGGAGGAGAATAGCAGGGTTCTTGATGATCGCTCTGGCGATGGCAATTCGCTGTTTTTGTCCTCCTGACAGAAGTGCTCCGCGTTCGCCAATCTGTTACATTTTTTATGTCACAAGTATAGTTCATATGATTTGATTCAAGAAACAAGTCAAGAGCAGATAATTTCACAAATTTCCTAAGAAAAGGAAAGCACAAAATGCTTGATTAGCCCTCCCTCACCTTAGTTTCATATCCTTCAGGAAGCTGTCTTATGAAATTATGGGCATTAGCAGCCATGGCAGCTGCCATGACTTCATCCGTGGTAGCATCAAGCTTCCCAAACATTATATTTTCCCTTATCGATGTCCCGAATAATGCATGTTCTTGACTCACAAGGCCCATTTTTCCTCTGATCCATTTCAATTGCAACGTTCTTATATCAACCCCATCAATCTTCACTGCCCCACTGGTTGCATCATAAAAACGTTGCACCAATGCAATTGCGGTGGATTTGCCACTTCCACTTGCACCCACGAGAGCCACAGTTTTGCCTGCTTCAACTTTGACGTTGAAGTCTTTGAGAACAATGGAATCAGGACGAGAAGGATATATGAATTTGACATGATCAAATTCTATTTCTCCTCGAATTGTGTCTAATACAATGCCCTTTGTGTCTTCACTGTCGATTTCGGGAGTGCGGTCGATCCTAGCAAAGATTCTTGTGGCAGCAACCGTAGCTTCTGTGAAGTGCTTCAAATCAGCAAGAGCTACTCCAAGAGACCTATGTTTGATTGAACACGTCAACTCTAGCAATCTATGCAAGGTACTAGAAAGACTTCCATGAAGAATATATCTCTAGACTTTTTGAACAGAAGATTATGGACCTAACTATATACTAATCAAATGCTGAGACTAAGAACTAATATAGTGATGCTTTTTATTTTTTAAATCCACTAATTAATTAATAATCGGCTTAATACACAAAATAGTCCTTGAACTTGTATAAAACTGTCGTTTTGGTCCTTAAACTTTTATTTTAAAATTTTTGGCCTTGGAACTTTTATTTTGTGCACAAGTCCTTGATACTGATGTGGCCTAATCATATTTTAACACATGAAATTTTTATATGACACGTGGAATTTTTTCATTGGGCCACGTCAGTAATAAGGGCTACATTGTACAAAAAATAAAAGTTTGAGGGTCAAAAATTTCAAAATAAAAGTTGAAGGGTCAAAACGACAGTTTTGTATAAATTCAAGGGCTATTTTGTATATTAAGCCATTGATTATCTGATCATCTTTTAAATAGTCTCTCTACCATAACCGCAAGTTTAAAGTATAAATCATTACTTATAAAATTGAAATTAAATAAGTGATTCAGCTATAATAATTCCACATACTCAAAATTATAGTTTAACTATTCCAACCAGGGAAAATAAAATTATAGAATTATAAAATTAGTTAGAAAGAAAAGAAAATGAACTTACCTAGG
This sequence comes from Microcos paniculata, assembly GCA_030664755.1. Classification (NCBI taxonomy): domain Eukaryota; kingdom Viridiplantae; phylum Streptophyta; class Magnoliopsida; order Malvales; family Malvaceae; genus Microcos; species Microcos paniculata. The sequence goes on along the minus strand of CP131459.1, from coordinate 2,177,879 downwards.
AAAGGAAAAAAGAAAGGTAAAGGAAAAAAATTAGAGGAAATTTATTCCTTTCTTCTTTGATGTTTTAGTAAAATTAGAGATAGAGAATTATTATACCTATATATTATACCCAATCACAATTTAAATAAAAAAAAGTTCATGAATTTCTCTTCATCACATCATTTTCCAACCATTCCTTCTCAATCTACGGGTTTGGTATATATCTAGGAAAACGAGTAGAAGGAGAACGTGGTATGGAAGTAGCTAGGGAAACTTCGAAATGATGAGAGCAAACAAATATTCGGTCGAAGCTTCCTCACATCACTTCCATGCATATTTTTAACATAAAAGATATTCTGCATAGCGTACTTTTAGAGCAGACCTTATTAGACCATTTAATCAATGTGATGGAATAATGAGAAATAAAATATGTTTCAAGGCAATAGTTAATTGATAATGAAGAGAAATATGGCAGCCTGGTGACTTACAATCCGCCCAACACAAAGGAGACACCAGCTGCATAGATCCTTCCTCCACTTTCTCCTTTGTACATTACCAGACGACTTCCATACCAAGCAAGGAAAGCCCATATTGCAAAAGAAATTCCTGTGCTTCCCACAGCTAATCCTTTTGCTATGCCCTGTTTTAATCCCAACTTTATTGTACTGTCCAATATTTCTGAATATCTCTCCACAATTCTCCTTTCTGCTGTGAATGAATATACAGTCTTAATTGAACTTAGAGCCTGCTCCACAATGCTGTTTGCTTTCCCGTATTCCTTGGAAGCTTTCTTTGACAAATAGAGAAGGTATTTCCCGTAGATTATTCCTGGAATGATTAGGAGAAGCAGTGCTGGGAAAACTACTAAAGCCAACCTCCATGAGAGGTAGGCCGCAAATGCAAGTCCTGCAAGGAAGGCTGATGAATTCATCACAAATATTGGCACCTGAAATATTTTTAAAACCAAAAGAAAATTGTTGGTTTATGTTAGAAACAGTTTCACTACAATCTTGATCTTAATTAACAACAACAGGCTCTGGAAAATCAGTAGTGGAATCAAATACTAATTGACAATTTTTAGCTTAACGATTAAAATGCTATAAGATTAAATATTTAATCAAATTATAGGCACCTTTTCACTAAGGACTTCCTGTATGAGAGATGTATCTTTTGAAATACTATTGATGACTTCTGAAGTAGTTGCTTCCAGTGAATCGAAAAAGCCAACTTCTTGTCTAAGAATGGCTTCCAAATACTTGTAACGAATCTTCAACACTTGACGCTCGCTGGTTTTGCTCCAACAGTACCCTTCTGCAAGCATTAATTAAGATCATCAATTTAGTACAAGTCTCCTTTTGTTAATTGATGCAAAATGTTTGTATTATGTATAAAGTTAATAAATTTAGTCTTTTCAATATTAGGGCAATCTAGGGCTTTGTAAAATGAGCTCATCTCTTGTTTCATTTTAGTTATAAAGTTTGTTTCTCCTTAACAAGGCTACGAGGTAATTAGCTTCCTCGGATTCCTGCAGTTTGGAATGGATTGTTTCAACTTTTGCACTAGAGTCCTAGAGTCGTCCCTTGTCCTCTGAAAGCCAAACAAACGTGGGAAATGAGTAAAACGTTTCATGAAATTACCCATGAAAGCCACCACCATGACTGCCAACCCCAAGTATGTAAAGTATAAGCTGCACTGTTAACAAAGTCAAAAGAAAAAAGGGAAACATGAGAGACAGATCAAACAGCTGCAAATTATAGTACTGACAGAATGAGATTATTGACTATGTATCTACCCAGTTCTAATTAAGTTCTAGTACTAACTAGTACAATTATAACATCTAATCACAAGTTAAAGTGCTAATTGATTACCTTTTCGACCTCTTCCATGAAGTTGTTATTATTTTGTTGGGTGTTACCATAACCCATGCTGTTCATTATGCGGCCGGCAAAGACTATTAACCAGTTTGTTGACATGCCATCCCCAATAGCTCCCAAAGTACCCAACACCATTAGCAAAATATCAACCCAATCTGCATATCTGAAAATTATGCCTATATTGTGCTTTCTGCTGGTTATTTCCTTTGTCTCCCTCATTTCTCCTTTCCCTAACTGACCATTGTTCTCTTGAGAACCCATCGTTTTCTTCCTTCTGGAGATGAGGACCTCGGGATCAAAACAAACTTTTAGAATATTTCCAAAGCCAAATCTGATTAACGAGCAAGAGATATGGAAAACAAGAAAAGCAAGAAAAAGGCAATGAGCATAGAAAAGGACTTTAATTTGATTTTGCTCTCACTACAAAAGCATTGGCCTTTGAATATCTATTTATATAACTAGGTAGAGCGTGTTAATGAAGGCAGCAGCTGAGGATTTTCCATGAAAGTGAAACTTTATATGTGACAAGCCATTTGTGGGGTTGTTAAAGATATAATAGTAGACTTTAATTTATTTATTTTTGTGTGTTGGTGCTTGTTCCTTTCGTTAGCATGAGCATGAGAGTACTAATAAGGATATATAAACAAATTCTTTTTATGTAAGTTGAAGAAAGATGACTATGACCACCCTTATAATAGGGGGCCGCTGTTTCCTGTTCCCTTTCTTTTCATACTTTTTTATAAAAAATGGTTAGTTTAGCTAATGTGATTTAATTTACTTTAAACACATGTTTATTTACTAATTGATTTTTTTAATATACAATTATTAAACGTTAATTGATGATGATGACGTAGGATCCATCTCTAGATCCGATTCATCATTACCTACTGGGCATTCTTTTTTTTTTTTTTTTTTTTTTTGGTCCGAAAGAAGAGCTTCACTTCATTGATCACACAAGCAGGCTATTACAAAATAACGTCTGGGGTATCGACCCCCATATTACAAATATCATTGATACTAACAGAGTTCTTTCTATAACAGACTCTAGGAAAAGAGATTCCCATTCTATCAGCCATAAGCGCATTCAAAATACAAGTACTGGGCATTCTTCGTAATATTATTAGTGACAACATGAAAGAAATGCACCAATAATTTAACTTTTTCGGCAATAGTCCCGATGCTCTAACAATTAATATTCAATGATAAATAAATAAGTACTACTCTCTCTGTCCTTATTTATCTGTCTTTTTTTGTCTCTATTTATCTGTCATTGTCCCATTATTAATTGTTAGTTTTTTATCTCTCTCTATATTGTTTTAGCAAGTGAACGTTAGAGAGAGAATGAGTGGAGAGAGAAGCTAGCGTGGAGAGAGAATAAATGAGAGAGAGACAAGGACAAAATTGGAAGGTTAAGATAAAAATATATAAAATTTTGAACCGTAACTATTTTTTATTATTCTATGTAAAATAGTTAACAGAGATAGATAAATAGGGACAGAGGAAGTATAAGACTAGACTTTACCTTAGTCTTCCATAACAATATTGTTACTTATACATCAAGATGATCGTCATTTTAGAGAAAGGGAGAAATCAATAGTAATAAGTATAATTTACGATCTTAAAGTCAATAAAAGGGTTTAAAGAATTGAAGAGGAAAAGCACTTGGAATGAGTTTCAAAATAAAAGTCTCTTTTCCAAAAAAGTCGAGGGGTTCCCCTCTTTTCTTTTCTTTTTTCTATAAAGTAAAGCAAGATTTAAAAACCAAAAAAAAAAAACCGAGACAAAGCATATTCACATATCTAATCCAAATTGCTGCCAGTTGCTTGCACTGATCCTATGCTGGCAAGCATAGCATCATATTCTGGGCTAGCTGTACATTAATTGCTGGACTTGCAAGCTATTGCTTGGTTTTAATTACAACATTTTAAATTGGCAAAAGCACACTTTCCAGTCTCTCCCATCATACAATTGGTGCAAATTTCCAATCAGGAGAGCTCCATGCCATTATAAGGATATTAACTAATGAATGAATGATTAATGAAACCCAATTAATGATAGGAAAATGTTAACGGCGCATTGGTGCATCCGTTGAACATCACTTATTAGTTTGTCTTTTCTTCATCTCTTCTTCAAAACTATACAAAAGCACTTTAGATGTTAAATTTAAAATTACATAACTTTAAAAAACCACTTAGCCTTTTATTTAATATTTTATTATTTTAGATTTGTAAAATTATTTATATTTTGATAAAGTTCAGTCCCACATTAATTTTTTTTTTATTTTAAGGGTAATTTTTTAAATTTAAAATTTATTGTGGTAAGATTTTAAAAAAACAACCCAAACATTTTTGACAAAATTTAGCCCCAAATTTCATAAAATATTAATTTTAAGGGTAAGTTTTAAAATTTAAAACCCCAATTGAGATGGGATTTTAGAAATAAGTATAAACTAATTTATTAAAATTTAATATAAAAATATTTAAGAGTAAATATTAGTACTATAATTTTATGAAAAACAAACCATAAGGATATTATTGTCTAAAATATTAACATTTATTATCTCTTTTCAGTGGAACTCATCTTATCATTAGAGCACAAAATACAAAACAAGAATATTTCATCAAAAAAATCACTTTTATATATGATGCATGGTACATCCTTTAGCATAAGTCTAATATTGCTGACTTAAAAGTGAAAGAAAACCTACAGAATCTCTCTCCACACAAATGCAAATGATACCTAGAATATCTGAGGTCTTCTTTGTCTATATATATGACCTCAAATACACCTACCAATATCTTGTCCCAACAATAAATCATGAAAGTCATTTATGAGATATGTGAAATCTCCAGGAGATATGAGATCTTCCTTCCACTTATAACATCTTAACATGTTATAGCAAAATATGTTCATGATCCATCATTGGTTTTTTGTTTTCTATTCAATTCTTGCAGTTGCTGATCTTTTCTACTTTTGGAAGCAAATTATAATCATAATTCTTCCAAGGATGCATGGGTATATAACTATACCAAAAAAGATAAATTGACCCATAAAATTTTATTTAAGAAATTGACCCCTTAAATTATTATTTTGAGACAATTAACCCCTAGACTTTATTTTGGGATAATATATATAACCTTAATTGCATGAAACCCTCAAGGGTTATATTGTCCCAAAATAATAAGTCTGAGGAGTTAATTATCTCAAATAAAAGTTTAGAGACCAATATATCAAAAAAGATATAATTTAGGGGATTATTTCGGCATGCAACTTATATAAATATATAATATATATATATATATATATATATATGTGTGTGTGTGTATGCGCTTAAGATATTAATTTGGGTTGAAGGACTCTTGGGGCCTCCAACTTTGTTATGATTACATGAGATTTTCCTAGAATGAAAAGACAAAATCTGCTGCAAATTCCTTTATATGTGCAGTGAGCAATATTGTGATTAAAGCATTTAGCTTAATTAATTAGCAATCCAAAGTTCATCAACATTCAAGGGCTCCAACTTCTTCTATTTGGTACTTTAAAAACTTTTTTCATCTGATCTGTTGGAATTTTTCATTTTTGTAAGAATAAGAATTTCTTTTGGTTCTTATCTGTGTTGCTCACCAGAAATCCACCATTTACTTCCAAGAAGATCTTATTCGATATGTCATAATTAGATTGATTTTCTTAATTAATTAAAATAAGTTGGAAGAATAAAGGAAATACATAGATATATATGCTTTGGAGTGGCGCAGAAGAATCTTATAGAATTCATCATGTGTTCAAATGTATATTCTTTCTATACTAATTAGCCCTATAATTTATATAGAGTTCTTATTTAAAAGTTACGGTCCCTAAAAAATAAATAAATTTTAAATCTTGTACATAGTCTCCATTACAAAATCAATATTCCTAATTGAACGTTTACATGTAGTCCCTATTTAAAAGTCACAGTTCAAAAAATAAACAAATTTTAAATTTTATACATAGTCTCCATTAAACAGTCTCTACAAATATTAATATTTCACGGAGAATTATTTTATGGATTTATGAATATTAATTTAGATGAAAAGAACTTTAATACTTATGAATCAAATTTCTTACCAACAAGAGTTGGAAAAAAAAAAGTAAAATATTAAGGGTATGGATGTTTAAATTTATAAATAAATATTTATATGTAAGCTAATTAAAGTCCTTTATAAAATAGGAATTTTAATTATTAATATATTATTATATTTAAAATAGATAAATAAATAATTATTTGTTACTTATGACACCTCTTAATTTAAGGATATTAATGTAACTTTAAAATTATAATTGTTAATATAATATTTAAAATAAATAAATAAATATTAAATACTTATTATACCTCTTAATTTAAAACTATGAGATAATTTCAAAGGATAAAACATCGATCATTATTTCACTAACAAAGTCTACACTCTACACTTTTATAATAGAAGACAAAAAATAGCTCAGCAAAAGTTAGTTTTAAGTAAGTTTTTACGAAAGGTATAATGACAAAAAAGTTTTATTCTTTTTTGTTTTTAACCAAGGGTCTCCTCACAGACCTTTAGTTCAAAACTAAATCCTTTCAAGATGGATTAACCCCACTATGGAGGTAAAACTCTTCCAACAATAATTTTTTTCATTTACAAAACTTGAATTTAAGATCTTATTTAAAAGGAATAAGTATCAAATCATTTGAACCAACCAATTATTAGTATAAAGAAGTCTTATTTATTTTATTAAAGTGGATATCATTTTAAGACATTCAAAAATATACGTAAGACGAAAATTCAAAGCGGAATAGAGGGAGTGTAATTTTTTTCTACATAAAAGTTTAGAAGTATGGGAGCTTACTCCATCTCCAAAATCAGGATAAATCATTAAATCTTTTGGAGATTCATGAATTCATTATACATAAATTTCATAAAAATAAAAATATTATGATAGCAAATTAGGCCGGTCGGTGAGTTTCCTTGAAGTGTCTATTTCAAGATCAAGCCGCCAAGAACCTTGAAGTAAATTCTCAAAATATCATTTAAGATCAAGTCATTAAAGACCTTTGAAGCAAATTCCAAGAAGAGAAGAATTAGAGGATATTTTTCTTTCCTATAAAGAATTTAAAAGATTGTACCCGCATTATTAAATCAATAAGATTTATTATTTGGCTCCAAAATTTTCTTTGCGAGAATTTTGTGTGTACAAGCATAACCTAATATTAACAACTGAAAAGTGGAAGAAAACATACGGAATCTTACTCCACACAAATACAAATGATAACTAGAATATCTCAGGTCTTATTTTGGCGTAAATAAGGGTATCAGCAAGCCTTTAGCCCAAGACTAATATCTCTTTCGAATAAGGTTGACCCACTGTAGGGGTAAAACTCTCACAAACAATGATTTTTTCCATTCACAAGACTTAAGCTTGAGACCTTATTTAAGGAAAACAAATATCAAACTATTTGAACCAACTACTTTTGTCTATATATATGACCTCAAATACACCTACCAATATCTTACCCCAACAATAAATCATGAAATTCATTTATGAGATATATGGAATCCCCAGGAGATATGAGATCTTCCTTCCACTTATAACATCTTAACATGTTATAGCAAAATATATTCATGATCCATCATTGGTTTTTTGTTTTCTATTCAATTCTTGTAGTTGCTGATCTTTTCTACTTTTGGAAATATTGAACCAGTCAAGCAAATTATAATCATAAAGGACCCATGGGTATATATATATATATATATAGATATATATATATATATATAGATATATATATATATATATATATAAATATGTATGTTTGTATGTATGTATGTATGTATGCTTAAGATATTAATTTGAGTTGAAGGGCCCTGAGGCCTCCAACTTTGTTATGATTACATGAGATTTTCCTAGAATGAAAAGACAAAATATCTGCTGCAAATTCCATGAGATGTGCAGTGAGCAATATTGTGATTAAAGCATTTTGCTTAATTAATTAGCAATCCGAAGTTCATAAACATTCAACAGCTCCTTCTTCTATTTGGTACTTTAAAAACTTTTTTCATCTGATCTGCTGGAATTTTTCATTTTTGTAAGAATAAGAATTTCTTTTGGTTATTATCTGTGTTGCTCACCAGAAATCCACCGTTTACTTCCAAGAAGATCTTATTCGATATGTCATAATTAGATGGTAAGGAATTGATTTTCTTAATTAATTAAAATAAGTTGGAAGAGTAAAGGAAATACTTAGAGATATGCTTTGGGGTGGCGCAGAAGAATCTTATAAAATTCATCATGTTTTCTAATAGATATTCTTTCTATACTAATTAGCCCTATTATTTACATTACATTATTATTTCATCTAAGGTCAAATAGAGAACAGTTTTTGTAAACAAAAAAAATGAAAAAAAAAGAAAGAACAGTTTTTCAACCAAGAGACAAGGAGACTTTGGCCCAAAAAACAAAAAAAAAAAAGACAAGGAGACATGCAGCAAACTAAGTACATCTATTTAACGCTTCGTTGAAGATTCTCATGCAAGTTCGTAATATTTCATTTAAGAAAAATTACTAACATTATAACATATATATATATATACACACACACACACACACACACACACACACACATATATATATATATATATATATGTATATATATGAAAAATTATCTCGTATGTTGTTAATGGAGTTTTTACCTTTAGGGCTTCCACAAATAGAGTTAAAAAGTTGACATGTGTTCTTATAAGGTATATATTTATATATTTTTAATTAATTAATTAATTAGTGGATATACGCCATTCTCCTAATATTACTTGTGAAGTTAAAAAACGGCAAAATACTCAAATTAGTTCTCAAATTATATAAAAAAGAATTAATTGGCCCCTAAATTTTTATTCGAAACAATTGACCCCTCAAACTTTCATTTTAGGTCAATTAACCCCTTAAACTTTATTTTCAAAGGAGTGTTCTATTGAATTGAATTAAGGGATACATTGTCCCTAAATAATAATTTTAAGGGTTTAATTATCCCAAAATAATAGTTTTAGAGGATTAATTGTCCAAATTAATAGTTTAAGGGGGTAATTGTCCCAGAATAATAATTTGAGGGATTAATTGTTCCAAATAAAAGTTTAAGGGCTAATATGTCTAAAAATGTAGTTTAAGGGACAACTTGGATATTTAGCCAATAAAAAACTCCACTGACTATGAAATAATAATCCTATTGTTGCACCAAAACTCTCTTTGGCCGATTTGCTGAAGGGTGTGTCAGTTGCTTTATAATAAAAACAACAAATGTAAAGAAATGTGTCGGTTCTGATTCAAAATCACAGTCTGACTATTTGATACATTGAATCTATTGGGTACTTTTCTACTATGATCGAAGAAAATTTTTACTGGAAGAAACTTTTATTGGATTTGAAGACTAAGCTTGGCTGATTGGCATAACAAAACAAAACAACAATTTAATTACTGAAGTCAAAGGGAAATTGTATTACAAGAGTACCAAAGGAAGTTTGGACTAAAACAAAAGGATGGAATCAGTCAGGATATAAGGTGTAAAGACATTTTTGACAAGGAATTGTTTGTGTAGTTTAGAGAGTTCTTGATGTGTGTTTCATTCAGGTTGAGGCCTTTTAAAGTTGTGCTTAGACTAACATCAAGGCTCTATAATTCTGTCACCTTTAATTCAAATATTTCTATTTTAAAACAGGACGATCTCTGGCCGATCTATTGCTTAATCTTTCACCTCCATGATTGTCACGGTCTTAATATCACTTAAAGCCGCTAACTTTGAAATGGTCAATTCCCTTTTTCATGGCCTTTTTGGCTACTGCATAACCAATTGATACATATTTATGGCCCATTTGTTATACCAGTCCATTGGCCCTATTTTTGAAAACTAAGATATATATATATATATATATATATATATGTATGTGTGTATGTATAAATATATATATATATATATATGTATGTCTATGCACGTTTGCACGTGCTCTGATAAAAGGTGAATGAATGGCAAGGGTCTTAGGCTTTTTACATAGACTTACTAAATTTTCCAAAGTGTACTAGATATATAATTTCCTTCTAATTAATCTTAAGTAGTTGATTTGACTTGATGACTACTCCAGTGTAAACATTATTATTGCACATGACTTTATCTTTTAATTCCTTTATTAAATTATAAATTTATCTTTTAATTAATCAAAACAACATCATAATCATTTCTAAGAAAGAACATCAAATATGGATGCAACTTTCTTTTCATTTTCACTTTTATTTCCTATCACATTTTTAATTTTTTTTATTTTCTCTTTAAAAGTCTTGCAAAACTTCTACTATTTATTTTATTTCTTCATGTTAAAAGGAAACTTCAATCTAGAATTCTCTCAATTATAAAAATTAAACTACTTGCAAGATAGTCTACTAATCGAGAATATGCCACCAATAATGGGGTGATCATGAAAGGGATTCTTCTTTAGGCCAACTGTGGCGGTTTGGCCCCCATTGCTTTTGATTTCTTCAGTTTGATATAAGGTGAGAGTAGGTGTATATATGTGTATGATAGTATTAATTTAGAGCTATCTATATTGAAATTTTGTCCTTTAATAATTTCCAGAATGTAGGATTCTTTTATATATATACATGCATATATATACATATATATATATACATACATATATATATATATATATATATGTTGTGGACTATCTTCTTGTGTACCGTCCTAACTATCTTTCAACGAATTTTGTTTTATTTGAACCATTAAAAAGAAAGTGATATATGACCTAATTAAGCAAATACTGGTTATCAATAATTGGATCAACCAAATTGAATTACCCGGTAAAAAAATTAATTAAATGTTTGGCATACACAATTAATATGTGTCTTAAGTGCTTTTCATACATTTTGACGTAAAATTAGAAATCAAAAACCCTCTGAAGCTAAGACTCAATCAGCAAAATGATTGAACCTATCGATACCTATATATCGACAACCTATTTCTTTTACACCATATATATATATATATAGCCCCGGCCCTATTCCAATTCAAATGTCTATTTTTGATTTTGACACAAAGTTTTAAGAAAATTAGTATTTGTGGGTTCATCATTTTTTTTTCCGTTGTTATAATATAAAGTAGCAAGTCTCATCATCTAAAGTTAGTTTTAAGTAAGTTTTTAAGTAAAGGATAATGATAAAAAAGTCTTATTCTTTTTTGATTTAACCAAGGATCTCCTCATAGATCTTTGGTCCAAGATTAAAGTTTTTCGAGTTAAGTTAATCCAACTATGGGGGTAAAACTAATTCAACAATTATTTTCTCTATTTATAAAGTTCGAACTTAATATCTTACTTAAGATAAGCAAGTGTTAAAACATTTGAACTAACCAATTGTTGGTATAAAAAAGTCTTATTCTTCATTTTATGAAAGTGGATATCATTTTAAAACATCCAAAAATATATGTAAGATGAAAATTCAATTCAAAACAGAGGGAGTATAATTTTTTCTACATAAAAGTTTAGGAGTATGCACGGAAGCTTACCTCATTCAGGATAAATCATTAAATCTTTTGGAGATTTACGAATTCATAATACATAAAATTCATAAAAATAAAAATATTATGATAGCAAATTAGGCCGGTCGGTGAGTTCCCGTACCTAAGGGCTATCAAACTACTCCCTCGTGCAAAAAAATTGCAAAGGACAGCATATAAAAGCAAAAAAATACTAGTATAGCTACTAGCTATATAGGATTAGCCATTAAATTATTATTATTTTAAATTATATGTTATTGTTAGGTTAACCAAAACAAATACTTTGCGAGACAAAGTGGGAACATATTATTATACAAACAATCCGGCTTTTAACAAAGCGAAACTCTGTTAAAATATCACCATTATCATTAACAAAGGCCCACCTCTAAAGCTTACTCGTCCTTCTCAACAGGTCAAAGTTCAAACATAATCAACCCACACATAAAAAAATTTAACCCAAAAAAAAAAAACACTTTGTTCAGTATACATCTTATAAGGACGCAAAGTACGAAGGAAGCTAGATAGATATTCTATAAGGAAATTGTTAGCAACAATTCTTAATCAAATCATCACATGAAGCATGTGCCATTCCCCCATGAAAAGATATTTAGAGCTACTCCCACTAGAATTCATCGGAAATCTGCCCAACTTGGTACGAATGGGATTTACCAAAATTTCAGATGCATGGCTGCAGGCCATCAGTAGATGGCAAGTAATTGGGATGGTGAAATGCAATTTTGTCATGTGTGGTTTCTGACAAATACTAATTTAATTAAGTTGGTTAGTTACTAAACCACACATGCTGCGATTAACAATTGATTAATTAATTTTCTGCAATAACAGGTGGCGATCAAAGTTTCTAGGTCTGAAAAGTTACAATTTCAAACATTAATTAGTGGTCGATTAGCCCTTAATTAAATCAATGCACCAAAGGAATGGTATGTATATTCGATGCTTGTGACTACGTGTTATATGTTTTATATTATGATCATTGGGTTCAAACTTGTCTCTTACTCTGTAGACATTTATATGTGGAAAAGTACTATCACAACAAACTTGATTTGCTATGCGTGCCTCTATGTTAATTCAATGCTTGGGAGAGGGAGAAAAGGTCCACCCACTATAGTGATGCTTAAACATATAATCTCTATACTATATATGTAGATGTCAAAAATCTACCGTGCTTGCTTTAACTCGATCAAGAGATCAGAATAAGAACTTTAATATAGACACGTTCGGATAATCAAATCAGTGTGTCACAAGTGAATAGAGACATGTAATAATAAGAGAATTAGAATAATCATAGAATGCGACAAATGCATGTAAGGAGGGAAAGGGGGGAAGCAGGGCTCGAACCCGTGCCCTTACATGATTTCCCCAACTTGATGGGATGGCCAAGAGGAGTAAGTCTATATCCCTCCAAGTTACTAGAGAGATCAAAAGAGCAGCATCAAATAAGCTTCATTGATATTAAAGTTAATAATAATTGTATCCAACTATCATAATCCATAATACAAATATATCATGAAAGAATATAAATCACATGAAATGACAATATACTTAACACCAAAACAAAAATAAATGAAAACATATGAAGAGACCGGGTTTAGTTGATAAAACTATGAAAAAGGGACCTATCTTAACTTTAATTCTAAACCACTAATTTAATTAAATTACTACTTTAATTCCACGCCCACATACTTAATTAATTGTTGAATCTTCATATAATTGATAAATCCAGAGAGAGAGAGAGAGAGAAAAGAAGCTTGAAAGTGATCTTGGTCCTTGCTGATGATCTGACCTCTGCTGGGTGACTTGACCTAGCTTGGTCCCTCGCTCTGTGCTTCCATGGCTAAAGCAAATTTGGGCTTATGCATGCTTCAATGGACAATGGGGACCTCCCCATTTTTAGATTATGACAAAAGCGAAATCACTTAATTATAATTGCTTTTATTAGATTGCAAACGAGACAGGAAAGAAACTGTCTCCATCTTTCCTCGATACCCTTTAAAAACTAATTAACAAAAATTAAAGCTTCGATCCCATTTACATAAAGAAAATTAAAATATTGTCACCCTTTTGATCCTTGGTCTGTTTCACCTTTCAACTTTTTTTTTTTAAAGCTTAAAATTTTACTTTGTTTGTCGCATTTTGGCACTATAAATATTACTGATTTGTCTGTTTGTTTTATTTTTTTGGTTGTTTAAATTTAATTTTGAGTTTAAAGCACTGTTTTAATATGTGGAGATTGATGTTGGATTAAAGCTTTATGCGCCCTATTTTCTTTCCTTTCATGTGCTTTCCAATTAGGGACATATGCAAGAAGTTGATGACCTGCATTCATAGGCTGAATCCAATTGTTGGTTGGTCTGTTTCCCCACTTGGTAACTTTTAGCTGCAGGGAAATTAAAAGAAGAAACCATTATTTTTTGTCTTAATCTGCGAATGGACATTCAATGGTTAAAATTTAAATTTTATATAAAAATCTCAAATTTGAATTTTTGAGATGAACGAACCCCATTATATGCTCCATCACTTATAAACAAATAAAAACCATTTTTTCTATCTTATCGAAAAATCTCGAGTTAGAATATAAATATAAATATATATATATATATATATATATTGATGACTAATATTTTGTAGAAATATATACACACATATACACATGCTAATTAATCAATTAATAAAAAAACATGTATTAAGTATTACACAAATGTTGATTAAGTGGGTGTTTGACCCAACTTTTTAAAGAGCTTCTCTACTTTGGAAGTTGAGTGTTTGGCAAATATTAAAACAATTAGAAAAGTAAAATAAATTAAATAAAAAGGAAAATCAAATTATAAAGAAAAGAAAAGAAAAGAAATTTAAAAAAAAACTAACAAATTGGGGGGTGACATAAAAGTAAAATAAATTAAATAAAAAAGAAAATCAAATTATAAAGAAAAGAAATTTTTTTTAAAAAAATCCAACCAATTGGAGGGTGACATATGCCCCCACAAAACCTCTCTTCTCCTATTATATTTTATTATAGATAGATATAGATTATAGATTATAGATATAGAAGATTATACATGTTATAGATTATAAATATAGATATAGATTATAGAAGATTATATATTGTTATAGATTATAGATAGATTATAGATTATAGATATAGAAATTAAATTAAAAAAGAGGAAATCAAACAAAAGAAAAAATGAAAAGAAAAGCAAGAAAAGAATATTAAAATATTAAAATAATTAGAAAAGTAAAATAAATTATATAAAAAAAGAAAATCAAATTATTACAAAAGAAAAGAAAAGAAGCCTTATTGTCTCTTATTATATTTCGTTGTAGATAGATAGATAGATAGATAGATTATAAATTATAGATTATAGATGTTATAGATTATAGATAGAGATAGATAGATTATAGATGTTATATCCTTCTTTCCATCACATCATTGGCATAAAATTCATTTCTAACCTCTAATATTTTTTAATTTTAAGCAATGAATAAAAAACCGGACCGATCGTTGAACTGGTTGCTTGATCAGGTCACGGTTCAACCGGTTGTTCAATTACATAAATAATTTAATTTTATTAATTTCTGAAAATATTCAAAAAAATTGATAAAAATAAGAAAAAATTCATAAAATTCATAAAAAAATATGAAAAAATAAAAAATATTAGTGCATCACATAATCTAAATAAATATTACAAATTATTTTACATCACAAATTATATTTTTATTATGGAAGTATATTAAAATAAAAAAGTTAAAAATTTAAACTTCAAATTTCAAAGTTTAAAGTTCAAACATAATAAGAAAATTAAAATTTGGGCTTCCCATTAATTTAGGTTTCTTTTGAATTTGAGTTAATTAATTAAAAATAGCTTTAAAAATTAAAAAAATTTAAATTTCCGGTTGAACCGGTCCAACCTGTTCAATAGTTTTCGATTCTGTAGACACCTCGTTTGTTTTCTATTATTTAATTTCTTTTCTTATAACCTTTCTTACTTTCTTTATTTATATTATATTTTAATTTTAATTTTAATCTTACTTTAGTCTTCTATTTTTTCTTTTTATTTTTTTTTCTTTTTCTTGGGTTTTGCTATTTGGAATAGAGTGGGCTTTGATATGAGACAATTGGATATGATGTTGGAATAAGCAACAAGCAGCACTCTCACTCAGCTCCAAGATTCCCTCAATGCAGTCGGCGGTATGTCCCTAAAAAAAACGGAAACTTGCACAGCACGAGCAATATGGAAAAGTTACAATACATCGCACACATTTACCTCATCAAGCAGACAAATACACAAGGTCAGTCAGAGCTATTCACAGCAGCTCAAAGAACAGTTGTCAAGATCAGAAGGGCATCGAGTATCAAATAATAGATATAGGCAGTGCAATTCACAAGTAAAGATAACCATTTGGCTCTCATTAGCCCCACCATGAGACATGATGCTAATAACCAAGATTGCTATGTTTTGGGACATAAGACTCTTAACACCCGTGACCTTTCTACTCTCTCTCCTCCCACCTTCCTTTTGCCTCAAATCCATCACTTCATTCGCCCCCACCTCCTGTTCCATCACCTAAACCTTCAGCTGCAAATTTAAAATTCAAAGAGGTTTAACACGCAAAGGCCCTTTCAACAATTCCTGCTTAACAGCTGCCAACCAAATAAAAAAAGAGACAAAGGGGGCCAACCAAAGAAAAATGTAGAGAGAGGGGGCCAAGCAAAGTAAAAAAGAAGGACCAAACCAATCAATGTCATTCAACTTTTTTTTTTTATGATATAAATCCTTTCCTCTTTCGTTTCTTCTCCTTTCTTTAACGGTTGCTTGGTTTTATTATCACCCTTTATCAGCAAACATCAAGTATGGTGGACCATCCCAGATTATCAATCCGCTGAATATTGTCAAAAGGGATTATTGTCAACTTGCATTAAATAAAAAGGAAAAGGCAATGAATCAGCCAAGTTGGGATTAAAAAATGACACTTATATTGCAGAAATCACTCCCACGCAGTCAGGAAAAAATTTGAATTTTGAAGCAAGTTCAAGCCAACAAGTAATCAAGAGAACAGAAGCTATCAGAAATCACGGAAATCACAGGTAGCTTGCATTGAAAATAAAAAGCCAAAGAAAAAAAAACCTACAAAAAAAAAGGAGAGCAAAAAAAAAACATTTGGACTGGCCATCCCTCTCTACCATAAGACCATTTGTCCATTAGCCACCGTCAGGGTCTCATCCTCCAGTCATCCACTCCATCCCTCTCTACCATAAGACCATTTGTCCATTAGCCACCGTTAGGGTCTCATCCTCCAGTCATCCACTCCATCAACTCCACCATAAGGCTTGGTCCCAGGAACAATAAAAAAATCCAACTTTTCTGTGAACTAAAAAACTTTGCTGAACCATTCTTTCGAAACCACAGAGTAACTTTTCCCATTTTCGGCTAAGCATCATCATAAGGGGGGCCAAGCAAAGAAAAAAAAATGTAAAGAGGGGGGCCAACCGAAGAAAAATGTAGAGAAGGAGCGGCCCCAATGTTGAAATGATGCCAAATAATTGCTGCCACAAAAATCTTGATGAAATGAAGTTTAACTTCAAACAAAACAAAACAAAGAAAAAATCAAGCTGAAGCGGCCAGAACAATGTTGAAAAGGCGCCACTACTTGTCTGCTCACGAGCTTTTACACGCCAAATAATTGGGTTTTGGACTCATGTGTTTTATTTTAATTAAAAGTCCTGTAAATGCCCTAGTTAGCTAGTATAAATACTTAGTTTTATTTTTAGATGGAGAGGTATTGCAGATGTTTAGAAGGAGAAGATTTTAGAGAGTAAGGATTCAAAGGGAGAATTTTTTTTTTAAAAAAAAGTTGGCCTGGCCATCTTTCAATTCCATTGCAAACCCAAAGAAGGAAACCAAAAAAAAAAAACACCTTACCTTCCTCTTTTAAAAGGCCATCGTTTTCCATTCCTTGGGGGGAATTTCAGCACTACTTCCCACCGAGAGACCCCATTGAGTTCCTCAAACCCTTTGTTGCTCTTCCTCTCAATCTCTCCTCAATAAATAAAATAAAAGCATTATCAATAACTTTCAGCCCTCCAAATAAACCAAAAACACAAAAAAAAAAAAAAGGTTTGGAATTCAATCAACTTATGGGGAGGTGGTCCAAGGAGGAGTGTGGCCGCTTAGTGGTATGGAAACTTGTCTAGAAGAAAGAAGCAGAGAAAGACAAACGAGAGGAAAAGCAAGTGGGGACGTAGGAATCACAAAGACTCAAACGGTGCCGTGCATTGCTAGTAGAGTTTTATTCAAATTTATCTTTAGTGCAGCCGAAGACCAAGTCAAATTGGGTTTGTCTTTTAGCTCCAAAGCCATCCATCGAGTTTGGTAAGTTGTCTTTCTCCTAGGCTTTCAAGTCATGTTGATTTACTTAGGGCCTTTAATTGTTTGTCAACTGCATGAAGGACTTCATTAAAATAAAATGGGTTTAGAGGGGCGGTAAAAAGAGCACAAATAATTGAAAAGAAGAACACAGATGTTTGGATTATTTGTATCATATTTTAGTTTCTTGTTTGATTCGGAAAATGTCACTATTAAACGACAACGAAGAAACTATAAAAATAAAATAAGTATAAAAAAATAATAAAGTTGATATTTTGTTCATAACACACTTTTTTTTTCTCATATTTCAAATGCCGTATCATTTTTGTTAATAAAACATTTGAAAATTGATGAAATAAAATGAAATAAAGTGAATTAATAAATTTCAAAATTAATTGTTAGGAAGCCCATATCTTCATCTGCATACATTCTTTATTATCATATTATCATTGTCATACATGCGAGTAATGATATGCGGGTAGTGTGGATCGATCATGGGATCCGGTTCGGGAAGGTGAAAATTCACACCCGGTCTGGGTTCCTAGGTAAGAGATCCACTTTGAACCGGACCCAGAATTGGGCGAGATTCACGGTGGGTCTTGATAAAATCCTTACTATCCTTATTTTAAAATTAGTAAGATAACATTTCACATGCCATGCATTTAGGCATCTAAATAAATATTGGGTATTAGTTTAAAAAAAAATAATAAATAATAATCATTAAAAAAAAACAAAGATAATGTAATCATAATTAAGGTAAATGAAATTGGTAAATAATCTTTGAGCAAATATTTGTAAATGTGGTTTAAGCTATGTGGGAGAAATGAGGATGCGAATTCGATTTGGGACAGTGAAAATTCACACCTAAAACGGATTCCTAGACAAGTGGCTGTCTTTGAATTGGCCCCAGAATTAGGCGAGATTCATAATAGGCCTCGATAAATCCTCACTATTTTCATATTAAATTAATAAGGTGGCACTTTGCACTTCAAACATTTAAATACCCAATAAAGATAATGATTTCAAAAAAAAATCCTAAAAAAAAGGCAAAAATGAAAAGAAAAATATTTCAAAAAAAAAAAGAAGGTGATAAAGTATATTTTTGAAAAGCATTATTTGTCGGCTTTAATAAAAATGTAATTTCCTAAAAGAAATAAAAGCTTTTCTTGTTTGAATAAAATAAACTTTGGAATTAAAATAAAAAGATCAAAAATTAAAAAAATTACTTGACATTGTTTCTAAAATATTGATTTTAAAATGATAGCGATAAAACCAATAAATTTTGTTTTTATTCAAAAACATATATTTATAAAAAAATCAAAAAGGTGTTTCGAAATTCGTTTCTTTACAAAAAGCTAAAAAAGATAAAAAAAATGATTTGGAAATTGCCTTTTTTTTTAAAACTCTTACAATAAAAAATGAGATGTTTTGAAACATAATTTTCTTTTAACTTTTCACTAATGACAAAAAAAATAAAAAGAAAATATTTTGAAACTTGTTTTTGTTTGCCCGAATAATAAAAATAAAAAAACTATTAATACAAAAGAACAAAAAAAATCAAACAAAAAAAGAAAATTATAAAGACATTTTTTTAAGGCCTAAATATTATTAAATTAATCGGTACCGTCATCTTAACGGGCGTTGTGGGGGTGCTCATCCTTCCCTACACGTAATCGTACTCCCGACTCCAGCTCTCCGTTCCGTAGATCGAGACCTACCCAGCTTAAGTACGCCATCTAACGGCCAATGCTAAGTTAGGTAGATTCTTAATAGGTGACTAACCGCACCTAAACAAAAAATGGTTAGTGGCGACTCCGTAAAATTCTCTTAAGTCCCAAATTCGTCGTCATCTCAGGTAACGTTGCGACAGATTCAACACCGGTTCAAAGGGAATCCGGTTTTAGACCTATTAATGGACCAGGCTTGTGGCCAATTCTGGGTCCGACCGGTTGAACCGGCCGATCCGGTCCGGTTTTTTATTCACTGATTTCAAGTGATCCTTTTTGGCTCTTTTGATCTTAAATTTTGCAAATTGCAAGTGAACGCAGCATATGCACCTGAACATGGTCCTCCCTGTGCTACTAAGCACTAACTTGTAAAAGAAAAAGAGAGAGAGAGAGATTAAAAGTGTAGAATGTTTGTAATTTCTTTGACATGGAAATGGATTTTTTTTTTAATCTGTATTATTTTGCATTTTTACTAGTAGTTAGCAATAGCATAAATTGGTTAATAACATTATTATAAACAGATTTGAGGTGCCCCATACTTACTCAACAGAGTCCAACTATACAAGCCAAGAACAGGTCGAGAAAAATTATTGTTGGTAATAATTCAAGGAAAGGGATCCATAACAATGAGAAAACCATCAACATGCCAGCCAGCTAGCTAGTGCTCAATAAAATCATCTTATCAAAGAAAACTCAAAAAGATTTGATACAATATTCCAGATTTCTAATGCAGAAGTGGTTGAAATGTTATTGTCTGTCTCTCTTATTTTTCTGGTATATTATGCTATTCCCTCTCTGACTTCACCAAAGTATCTACTAGTACAAGCACAACTTCTTTTGGTACATACAAATATATCCATTAAAATAAGAGCGCAGAGTTAAACTACATTTGGATCATAATTCTGCAAGTCTATCATTTCTGATTTCACTGTAAAACATATACAAAGAGAGTAGAGAGAGCCGATCAAACGTCAAAACTTAGGTGACTTTTCCACTAGTAAGAAAACTGAAGACTTGTTTGAGGTTTCCTCTGGACGGCCGTGCCTTTGTTGCAAATTTACAAATGTATACAAGGCGTCGTCGCATCTCACATTTCGTGATACATGTCTCACTAAAGGATTTGCCACCATCGAAGGACCCTGAAAAAGTTGAAAAATTACCCAAGAACTTGGAATTCAGAAAGCAAAAGAAACGATGCTAAGGCCTAACAACAAGCTATCATTCAAGCTAATGATAGTTAAGAAAATTATATCCGCGTTTAATTCTTTGGCAGGGTAAATCTTGCAGAAATGCATGACTGATGCATATAATGACATCTTCAACATCCTTCTAATTAACCATATGCAATTCCCAATATATAACACCTTTGACTTGGTTGTTTGTTAAGCTTTTGAATAAAAGTTGGTTTCCTTTCATTCCATTATGAAAGGGTAAATTTTGGGGTTTTCAGTTCTCAATAGGAATACTGCTTTTTTTACCTTCAAATGATTCGATTCTATTTTTATATATCAGTTTTGGTTTCAGATTTTTCACTGGATGCACCAACTCTTCCCAGTTTAAATCCCTTTGGGCAGGAAATAAGAAGCTGAATTGAACAAGGCAACCGTTAAGAAAGATTTCATATGTCGGTTTATCCATTCTCTAGGCATCAAACATAATTAAGTTAAATGATTGACTTGAACCTAACGGGAGAACTGGCTATAAGTCTAATCATGTAAAGTTAGTATAAGATGTGTTACCTTCATCATCAAATAATGATATCAAGACTGCCAGACCAACGCATACACTAATATCTTCCCCTGATGATAGATGCATAAGGACATATTAGAGA
This sequence comes from Microcos paniculata, assembly GCA_030664755.1. Classification (NCBI taxonomy): domain Eukaryota; kingdom Viridiplantae; phylum Streptophyta; class Magnoliopsida; order Malvales; family Malvaceae; genus Microcos; species Microcos paniculata. The sequence goes on along the minus strand of CP131459.1, from coordinate 2,156,544 downwards.
ATATTTGAGTGCTATCCAAATCCATACAATATTACAAACAAATCAATCTATTTTCCATGACTGAAAAGATAGAAAGCTCAACCAAAGATGGTTGTTAAGATAAAGACAGTTTGATTAGGGAAATGGCACATGAGAAAGCTTACCGTCATGGCAACTTAGAAGAAGCGTTCTCCCTTTCGTAAGCTTTGATCTTGCAAAGCTCACCGCAGAAGGAAGGTTATTAAACAAGGAAAACCGATCCAATTTTGAATTCTGGACAGCAAAAACAAAAGTAAGCAGGAAAGGTACAAAGGTAATCAGTAATAAACTCATGTTTCAATTAACTTGCATACAGACCACAATAGGAAGATGCAAATATGCCTCGGCCTCTGGAAGACAGACGGAAATTGACCTTTGATCACAATTCAATAAGCAATCAACATTAGAAGCATTTTCAGCTGCACCACATAAGTAAAACAAATTGTGAGGCACTTGAAAAAAAAAAAAATCTGCTTGATTGGTGTTACTGACATAAAGGATAGAAAGGGAAATAAAAATGTAAAACAAGGTCTGATTCAAGTATAGCAAATACTTAATACTACAACCACCATAACCTCAGATCATCACTAACATTTTACACAACCATTTTGTCCACTATACAAAAGAAATCAGCATCCTTAAACATATCACATTAGATTCCGGTCTAAAGAATCAATTATGAGCAATTTTATTGCAGACACCAAGTTCAAGATAACATCCATCAACTCACTCAGAACCTCTAATGAAAATTTGTGAACTAAGATCCAAAATCCTTCGTCAATCAGCTAGTTCACCAATGAAATAGAGTAAACAGAAATATTAACAAAATCCAGTATTTGGGAAACAAACAAAATAAGTTATTCAAATAAATTTTTCAGACAGAATGACTGATGTCACCTGCACTGTTTGATTTAGTGTGTATCCTTTTGCAAACTTTACCAAAGGAGTAACCTTTTCTGTGTCATCTACATGTTAAAAAAATGAAAGAAAGAAAGAAAGAAAGAAAGAGAGGACAACAAAATCTTATAACTAAATAAAAGTAGCAACTATGTATGGCCAATGAGAAGAATTGCTGATCTATCATACCAACTTGAGATGAGCCCAGAGCAATATTAGTACTTCCCAGCCAAAATATTCCGGATTCTTCTTCGGAACAGCCAACATTAAGGTTTGAAAGATCTGAGCATAACATGGGATCCGAAGAAAGAAGATTAGGGGAACTTTCTGATGTTGAGGGATTGGCAGTGATCTGTGGAGCATTCTGCCCCCTTTGAGCACGATATACTCTGTCATTCTCAACTATATCAGCAACCTTCTTGTTACATAAATCAGGCCCTGAATTAATGAGATCATAGACATGATTCCAAAAGAGATTAGGAGACAAGCCCCTAGCCCAGCTTTCTTCATCGTCTCCAGCTCCCGGTATATAGTTCCAGCTAAACTCTGAGGTAGTCCTCTGTTGAGTTACCCCAGTTGAGGAAGAGGCAGAAACAAGGATTACTGGCGTGAAATCCCAAGAATCATAATCGGGCACTTCATTTATCCAGATGACAGTTCTCTGAGAAATCCATAGAGGACGCAAGGGCTTTTTTAAGCAAGATGCAAGAGCCGCAATATCAGCTCCACTCGCATCCAGGTCTTTGGTCCATCTTTCTAATCTCTCCTCTATAGCCGCCTTCTCTGTTCCAGAAACCCAAAGAGGAAGGTGCAAGGAACAATCCCAATCAACAGAATTCTGCCCCGTATCTGACTCCTGCAGAGAAGCAAGTCAGAAGAAATGAAGAAGAAGAAGGTGTTTCTACCCAAATGCAGCACCTTTCAACCAATGAGGCAGCTTTCCACGCATCATGCCTCATTGCAAACACAAACAAGAATCACAAATGCAAGTCAAATGGTCTCAGCTCAAACACTCACTCTAGTTCTTGTCATTTGTGAATGATAAAAAGGTGGAAACACTGTTTCCAAAGGAGGAAAAAGAAAGAAATTAGCTCGCAATATACCGGCCCAACTTTGCATTAAACCCCACATATTAACAATTAAATTACTCGGGTAATCTTGAAAACTCAAACACTTGAACTAACATGAATCCCCAAAATCCAAACATGAGAAAACAGCATTGAAAATGATGAAAAAGTTCTACAAAATAACAACGCTTCCAACAAACAGAGAACTCATTACCACAACTCACCCGATCCACCGATGAGCCATCATTATTAGTCAAATATTTAGAAATAGAGCGATTCAAAACACAAGTCCAGATAGGTATCGTTTTCGACATACTATCAGGAAACCGCTTCCCTTTCCTTGTCGAATCAACAACCATACACCCTCCCTTCTGTCCTACCAATAAAAAACCAAAAAAAAAAAGTAAGAACCCAAAGAAGATATTAAGTTAATTAATGGATGAAGTATCTGTTTTACCGGCGAGAAGGGCGATGTGGAAGTTGAGGCGGGAGGTATTGAAAGACCAATTGTTGGTGTGACCGTCGGTGGATTTAAAGTAACAAGTAGAATGAAACTTGGGAGAATACCAAAGACCGCAGCGAAGGTTGGCGACGAGAGGGAGTTGGGGCCACAGCTGGGAGATTTCACCGACAAAGATTGAGTCCTCGTAGATTGATCTGAGTGCGTTGTAGACACTGTTCTCCTTGCGTTTGATCGTCCTTGCTGCTCTGTATATGCTTAGCATTGTTTCGCTTTCCATTTTACGGCTTCTTTGGGTCGTTCTCAGTTCTCAGTTCTCACTTCTCAGGGTTTTGGGGTTTCACCTTTCGGACAGAAACACAAGTACAAGATTTTGTTAAAGAGTGACGAGTTTTAGTACTAACTGATAACTGAAACCATGAAACGACTGTCGTTTTGGGTTGGGAGAAAAGAATAGACAACATTGTATATTGGTCAAAAAATTAAGTAGGCCTCAGACTAATTCAGAATCAGAGGCACCTCTAATCCTGAGCGGGGGAACTCTTAAGGCTGTTTTTCCCATTTATATTACTCAAATCCGATACCTTACCTTAACGGACATAGAATTTCTTTTACTTAACTGAATAGGTATTTGATTAAATTTTTAATTTTATTAATATATTTTTCTTCAAAAATACTATTGCTTAATACCTTATTTGCACCCTCAATTTTTGTAAAAGTGTCACTTTGTACCCCAAACTTTTATTTTGATCGTTTTACCCCTTGAGTTTTTATTTTGAACCCATGTTGCCTCCCCTGTCAACAAACAAATGGAAGGCACCGTTATGATGCTAACGTGGAATTCCACATCAAATTCCATGCCACGTGGCATGCCACATCATTTTGCCAACCAAGTCTAGAATAAAAGTATAGGGGGCAAAATGACAAAATTTTAAAAGTTCAAGGGACAAAGTGTGTTAAAATCTATGTATAGAGAATCTGACTTGGCATGTCACGTGGCATGGGCATCTGACGTGGAATTCCACATCAGCATCATAACGGTACCTTTTGTTTGTTTGTTGACGAAGAAGGCAATAGGAGTTCAAAATAAAAGTTCAGGGGCAACACGACCAAAATAAAAGTTCAAGGTGCAAAGTGACACTTTTGTAAAAGTTCAGGGTGCAATTAGGGTATTAAGCCAAAATACTATCATCATGTTGATGGAAATGGAATGATAATGCACAACACAACCCTGCAATTATATACAACTCCAAACACAAAACAATTACATGCCACAGTAAGGGATTTCATTTTCCAGGATTGACATGTTTAATTAGAATACTCAAAAGGATTTGATTCAGTTTCAAGTTCAACATGGAAGCGTAATTAGCCAACATTGCTAACATAACCAACAGGATTCTTAATACGGTTTCCTGCTTCTATTCTTGGCGGCGTTGTTCAAAAGACCAGAAGTGGCAGTCGACGACGGAGTGATTGCCTTCCTTATCTTTAATACGTTCCAAGCAGCACTGGCACAATGTCCTGCTGTTGCTAGCGCATCCTCCGTGGCCTCCCCTGCTCTTTCACCGAACCTCTCAGTCATCATTCTGGTGGCGGCAGTGGAGGTTGCAGAAAAAGCTTGCTTTTCGGCAACTTCAGCTGCATCTATAATTTTGTCTGCCCACGCATAAAATGGACTATGCAGTTACAATAAGAGAGATTGAGCCACTGCAGTATTTGGGTTAAGTTAAGTACTCACTGACAGCATCGAGGGAAGCTAAAAGAACTTCTCCCGGAACCATTGATAGGAAAGCTTTCCCTGATTTGGAGTTAACCAAGGGTGCCATCACTGTTCCACTGGCCACACCAACCATGTTCAGCATTGCTTTGCTCATCTTTTCTGTCATTTTCGACAGCTTTCTCACACTGCAAAATACGCGCAGTGCCGGAGGCAGCAATAATAATTATATACTATATGTCTATCTTTTGACTACTTACATGGAAAATCTATGCCATGTTCACATAATATAATTTGAAAGATAATTTTCTTGTCTTAGGGTACCGTTTGAGGCTTCTGTTGACTCCACTCGTCCTTGTGGCCCCGCTACTTTTGTAACCATTACTTGCTGGCATCCCTTTTTTCGCCGAAGAAGCTTGAGTTAATATGATTTCTCCAGCTCCTTTCTGAACCTGCTTTCCCCATTTTTCCTTTAGATTGACCATAACCAATATACTTTTTGAGCATATAAACAGTACTTTACCAGGCTTCATGGTTTATTTTGCAGTGACTGGTTCCTAATCATGGCCAGTTCTATTTGTGTAAGAATGCAAATTTCATTACTATTACTCATGCCTAAACAATTAGTATTTTGTATTCCATTTTCAGATTACTTAAATGGGATGCTTAAATGCTACCTGTAGATTAATTTAGATGTTCGGAATTAAGCAAAAACCTGGCTTGTATAAGCGTTGGTGCATTTGAAGATTCCCTTAACAATCTGGCCGGTTCCTCCTGCAATGGCCTTTGCCAAAACGTTGTTGTAATCTTCAATCCTGGGGGCATACTCCTTCCAATCAACATGTTTATCCCCAGTCGAAGCTGCGCCAGAAAAGCACGAGTGCTCCTTCAAAAACGAATCCAGCGAGCCCATCAAGCGGGTGCTACCATACTGTCCCGAAAAGGTCACTCCATAACTCAGGGGATTCCCATCTTTCATCGGCAATGAAAACAGGTAGTGAAAAGAATCAACCTTGACAACGGGCTCATCTTTCGTCAAGGGCCATTGAAGATCCTCGCCAACTTTGACGATGGTAGCAAGAGGAACATCCTCGTCCAAGATCCGAACAAGTGTGAACTCACCCTTGGCGAGTTCCAAGGCTTCTCCTTCATCCATCAGATGAACTATGCATCCTGGAATCAGCAAAAGAACCTCCAGTTTGAGATTCTTGTTTTCCGGGTATGCAAGAACAGGTTCGGCACTCGAGGAGGATGGCTGCATGGGAGCGGAGGTTTTGGAACTCCTGGGCCTGAAACACCCCATCTTTTTAATTTTCTGTTCTTCTTGAGGCTAACTTTGCTATCTTTTTCTTGAAGAGAACAAATTCAGATATAAAGGAAGAGGAACAAAGGAAGAGAAAAAAGGGGAATTGGGCAACAGAGGAATTTTTGCTTTGTACTGATTGATTCTTTGTAACTTTATTCTATTCCTGATGGATGGACTAAGCTTCGACTGTTACTTTCGGTGGAGGCCAAAGGAGAGCTCGACATATGATTTTTTAAGTATACTTAAAGTTAATTTTAGGAATAGTAGATTTAAGATTACAAGTTGTTTTTTTCCCAATTAAATCACTCTGCTAATGCATGAAAGGCAACTTATATCTCACATTTGCAATTTGCAGAGGTACCGCCCTAGCATCCAATGGCCATTACATTGGATCTTAATTAATTTAGAATTAAATTATGTTAAATCTCAAATAATTTTTTTTAAAACTTATATTTTTTTTATTTATGAGATTGAAACTCGAAATTTTACTTAATAAATACCGAGCTTTTTTTTACTCAATTCAAAGGTCAATGATTCCAATTACTTTTTTTTTTTTACAGTTCCAATTACTATTAGAACTCAAACATTGAGAATGTGAAATATAAAAGAACTTGTACAGCATTAATTGATAACCAATAGTTAAATTCAAGAATATAAAACATATTTTTATGTTCTTCCAATCACTTGTAGCTAAAGCCTAAAGGGTAATACTTTGGTAGTTTTGCTCAACTTAATCTCTCTCTTTCATTTCACCTTATAGCCCTCATGAGCTAATTATTACGAAGATCTGAATTAAATTAATTCTTAGGCTATATAATGGTAAAAAAAAATTGTAATTTTTCCTTGTCGAAAGGTCAACCCGACCCGTTTCTAGCAGTGGATCTGACCAGGAAAAAAAAAAGAAAAAACCAAATCACGGGACATGACAGCCAGCAAAACTGCGTGCAGAGTTAAAAGATGCCAATACGTTATACGTCTAGGAAATAGGAATAGGATCTCATCGGCAAATCCGACTCAACTCCCCTGGGTTCAATCGCCGGACTACCCAGATTCCAATCCGTTTTCATGGTGAAAACTTTACTCTCTTTAATAACTTATTCGTTTGCATTTCAAGTTTATACCTTTCTATTATTCTCTCTCTCTCACTCTCTCATTTTCTCAGCGCCCAGAACCCACTGTTTCTCTTAGCTCACACTCTTTAAGCTTCTAAGTAGTATTGAACTATTTGCCTGGAGCTTTTGAAGCTACTTTTACATCTGGGATTCGCTAATTTTTTTCTCCTTTTCTTTTAATAAAATGCTGCTGCTGGATAAATCTGGGTTGATCAGTAAAAAGAAGCTGAATAGGGAGATATGGCGATAGTTGTGGTAGCATTGATTTTGGGTGTCTTACTTGGAGCTTTTATTTTGATTCCCCGGCATTCTAAATCAGGTAGTCTTTAATTTGTTGTGTTATCAATGTATTAAGTGCCACAAGCAGTTAGAAAAATATGAAATATTAAGATGGGTGTCAAGTGTCAACATACTTCAAAATTTCTGCAGCTTGGTGTTTATGGTTTATTTCTTGATGTTTCCCTTGTTCTCTTTGATTCTGGACGATGCATGGAGGGTTTGTTCTTTCTTGTTTTGTATTGCTGGATGCCAATTTTGGGATTTGTTCCTTTAGAGGTTGTTTATACGATTCATGATGGATTTTGGTTCCCTCTGTTCTGAATAAATTTTCCTTTTACCTCTAAGAAATATGTTAACAATGGTTATGTAGATTATTTTTTACTGATGAAAATTTTCACTTTTTCCAATGCAGCTCATAAGAACAAGGTTCAATCAAATGGTAACAATGCTAAGGTAGATTTTATGAATCTTGGGTACTTTGAAGTGAATTACTTACATTTTTGCAGTTTGTCAGTATTTTCAATCTGCTATAGTTTGTAACTTTAAGCCTGTAAAAGCCTGCGGATCAAATTCATTTGGATTACCACATAATTTAACATATCACTGATACAGTAGATGGCATTTTTGATATGCTTAGTGGCAGAATTAATCTCGAGGTATGCTTGTTAACGCGAAACTGATTATAAATATATATTTTTTTCTTTTAGGCATCCAAATCCTACAGTAAAACAGAAGTCGCTCAACATAATAAGAGGACTGATTGTTGGATCATCGTTAAGGACAAGGTGATTGAGGACTTAGGCTTGATGCTGTTCCTGAAACACTAAGATATCTCGCTTCTGTTTTCGTGTCTCATTATAGTCAACAACTGCAGGTTTATGATGTTACCCCATATGTAGAGGAACATCCAGGTGGTGATGCCATCTTGGCGCATGCTGGCGATGATTCAACTGAAGGGTTTTATGGGTATGCATTTGTTCCTTATCTGGAAGCACCTGGACAATTTTAAAAAGTCCATGTTGCTTCTTTTAATTTTGGCTCGACCTTTATGCATGTGTAGATAAGATTCGATACATAGAACTGGTAAATGAGGATATTACGTATGCATTTTTCCCCTTCCAAAGCATGGTAGAAATAGTATGTTCTTATCGAGTTTAGTCTCAATTGTACTCCGGTGCAAAGTTTGGCATGCTTAACATAATTAAAATTCTGATTTTATACGTCCAAGTTCGTCTTGCAAAGTCATATTTCCATCCATCGGTTGTTTTTGACAGGCCACAGCATGCTACCCGTGTCTTTGACATGATCGAGGACTTCTACATTGGAGATCTTCAGAAGTAAATTTTGAGCAACCGACCTCGGGCTGTAAAAAATTAGGGAAGAAAAAAGGAACACTTTCAAAAATATTCTTCTCTTGGCATTTCTGCCTTGCAAGTCTAACACTGTTATGTGCTGTGCACGCTTTTAGTTCCTTTTCTAGAAGAATCCTTAGCAGTTATTCAACTCTTAGTACTTCAGACTTCTTTTCTGCATCAGCTGATTAATCTGTGAGAGTTGCCTTGCAAAATTATACATTGGATTCTTTGAGGCTATGTACTCAATTAATTCCAAAAGATTAAGTTCGACTTTTCGAAATTATTTGTTTGTACCTTAATTTGTAAAATTGGGCTAATGGGCCTAAGAAGGAAATGAGTACACCAGTGGACCAATGGATTGAAGAGGAGGTAATAGGGCTTTTTGCTCGAAGTAAAGAAACATTCGAGGGAGATCGGCCTGGCAACAAGAATCAGCAGGTTTTAATTGGGAAATCAATAACCACGATAATCATGGAGGAAGAAGAACGCGTGAATGATCAGCCAGGAAATTCGCCTCATGTTTTAATTGGAGAAATTCGGAATTCAAGACAGCATGATTTCAGGTCCGAAATATCAGATTTGCAGGAAAAAGAAATAATTTAGACTGATCGGCCTATAAATCGGACTAGCGGGATGGGTTTAAGGTCAGCGGCCAAAATCCAAACTAAGGCCGCACCAATCTTGAAAGATTGGAAAGACCAATTCAAAGCCAAGCGAAATCAAAGGGATTCAGTCTTAAAGACTGAGATTTGAAAATCAGAATGAGCTGATTCAGAGGGGTTGATTGGGAGCTGTGAGGGCTATATAAGCCTCATCTTAGAACGACTGAAGACACGAACAATCATCCACAGAAACCTCTTCAACACTCGAAGACTGCCCGATGGCCCTCAATTTCTAGTATTTTCCCTTAGCCCTTTTCCACAGAAACGGCATCAACACTCCTTCAGACAAACCAGACTGCACTCTGCTTAAATTTGTTCCGATTTCCTTTCTTTACTCTGCCAACCAGAGACCTTTTTCGAGATCTGTCTAGTCCAAAGTCTTTTACTTTTAGTCAATCCTTTGCTTTCCCCAATTTTTGAGTATTTCAAGAGTCTGTTTAGTCTTCCATCGGCCATCTTTTTCTTTATTCAGTTCATTGTAAACACCCAATCGGGCAACGTTCTCATTCAGTTTATTAAAGAAATTCCCTTTTGTTCAATGATTTAAACAGTCCGACTGTGACTTTGAACAAGAACCTGCATTACTTCTAACTTTTGTTGTTTTTTGTTACAAAAGCAACTAGCACACTCAGTAACCAGCTTATCGGCCTGACCGCTCGGCCTAGGGAGATATTTGGTGCAACATCTCTTTTTGGCACACCCAGTGGGACTAAGGGGTAGTTTCTTTTCGCTCCAAAGTTTTTTTATTTGATTTGTTAAGTTCCTCACAAATTTTTATGGACATGGCCCCGAAAAAGGATACTGCTAAAACATCCGAGGGCTCTCAACACACTATGACACTTCGCTCCCACGATCGGAGTTCATCCAGCAGTCCCGAACGGGACCAGAATTCTCGAAGCTGGCAAGATACCATGCAGGCGATGACTAGAAATATGAATGACAATCTCACTCGTTGGCTCGATCCACAGCAAGGAGTTGGTCAAACCATCGGTCAACAGGTGGGCAGGCAGGTTGGTCGAGAGATTGGCCAAGAAATCGGCCAGCTCGGCATACAGTTTGCCCAAATGCAGGTCACGATGACCGCAATGCTAGAAAGACTCGGGGGGCAGAATCCTCTAGTCGAACAGAACAATGGGGTTGCCGCACCCCAGGTAGTCGTCCAAGCAGGTCAGAATGATCAGAATCTGGGAGAGGAAGTGGCCGACAATCGTGATCAGCCACCCCAGGTGCAAGACAACCCGGTTGCTAGGCCGGAAAGATATGTACCTCCACAGGTCCGCAATGGACACGGCCAGGGTAATGGCAATGGTAACGGTAACCATGGAGGGAATGGTAATGGAAATGGCCACCGGGCTAATCGCCCCGCAGTCGGCCAAGAACCCGCACCAATCCGTCAAGAGCCAGTAGCCGGCCTTGATCGAGGACAGATCGTGGACATCATTCAGGACGTTTTGGGACCAGCAATGAGGAGGGCGAGTCGGCCAATATTCCAAAAGCCCTATCCGGAATGGGTTGATCGCTTGTACCCATATCCGAGATATTACAAGGTTCCGGAGTTCTCACTATTTTCTGGAGAATCAGATCAATCAACAGTGGAACACGTTGGGAGGTTCTCGATCCAATGTGGTAAGGCGGCTTCCAACGGCTTCCTTAAGTTGAGGTTGTTTCCAAACTCTCTGACGGGACACGCCTTCACGTGGTATATCGGGCTGCAGGCTGACTCAGTCCGGACTTGGGACGAGATGGAGAGGATATTCCACACACAGTTCTACAGGCTGGAACCAGAGGTCTCCATGGCGGACTTGTCCAGAATGTCCCAGAAAGGAGGAGAGACTGCCGAAGATTACTTGGCACGATTCAAGAGGGCCAGGAACAAATGCCGGGTAGCTCTCCCCGAAGAAGAATTTGTCCGCTTGGCTCAAAACGGACTGGATATCGAGCTGAGGAAGAAGTTCGAAGGTATGGAATTTCGAGATTTCTATGAAATGTCCACCAAGGTTGCCCGATATGAAGGCTTACTCAAGGAAGAAGCCGACGGGAGGAGTTCTTCTTATGGAACTTATTACCAGGAACCGAACTTTGAGTTAGGCATCGCTGAATTATTGGTGAGTCGGCCAGTGGAGTGCCCGATGCTGTTGAAAGCCGGTTTAGCTCATCCTGTCAACCAAGAAACAGTCCAAGCCAACTTCCATAAACAGGTCGAAAGCTCGACCAGGAAGTTCCCACACGAGAACAATCGGACATACACGTTCGATGTGAGGAAAGCCTCAAAGATTTTTGACTTCCTCCAGAAAGCGGGACAGATCAGACTTCCTCCCGGTCACAGACTTCCTAGCCCAAATGAATTGAAGGGCAAGGATTATTGCAAGTACCACGATTCCTGGAGACACTCGACCAATAACTGCCTGGTCTTCAGGAATGCCTTACAGGAGAAGATTGACCGAGGGGTGCTTCGTTTTCCTGAGGCCGAGAAGAAAGAAATGGAGGTTGATACGAACCCATTTCCTGCAACCGTGAATATGGTATCGGCTAATCTGACGTGTCTGAGTCACACTAGCCGAGTCAGGGACGAAAGATACGGGTTCATGGATGGGGAGATCCGTCCGTGGTTGGAATTCAAGAAGGCAGCCTACCGAGCCCGACAGGAACTGGGCGTTTGCCGATCGAAGCAGTTGGTCAGAACTTCAGAACAAGTCCTAAGCGGTCTAGAACAGTTAGACCTCCCAGCAATGCTAAGGTTGACCACTGGCAACGGGTTGAGCACCCCAAGTTTCCTGAGAAAAGGAACCGGAGGACGGTTAGAAGAAGGATGCTTCGACGACGAGCAACCGAGCAGAGAAGACATAACCCGGAGCAGTCCGGAGGCCGATTGATCAACCTACAAGCTGAAGATTTTGGGCCCGGTGGTAGCGTGAATTTTACACCCTATGAGATCACGGATGATACTAAAACCTTTGACTTAACAGTCCGAGGGGTCAGTTTTGTGAGGGCGCAACAACTTTTGAAGAAGAGAGATCGGGAGAATCGGAGGTTTGAAGAGAAACTGAAGAATGAACTGTTCCAGGTGGAACATTGGATGACGGAGGCCGAGCTCGTGGCTCGAGGCATGGAGCCTCATAGAGCAGCTTATCTGATCAGGCAGAAGAAACTCGAACATGCCGAGAAGAAGGTCAGAGAGCGTGAAGGAAAACAAGTTGGTGGAGTACGGCGCCAGCTGTTCAAAGTGGAGGATTGGATGACCGAGGCTCTTCTAATAGCCCAAGGTCACGACCCAAAGGAGGCTACCTATTTGATCCGGCAGAAGAAGCTCGAGCGGGCAGAAAAGGAGAAGTTCAGGAAGAAAGAAGTTTTACCTGAGCCAGGAAAAGATGATGAGACTATGGAGGCCGATGACTTTCTCGAATCAGACGGTTCTATTCAGTTCGGGCAGTTTACAGTAAACTTATATTGCTGTACCCTAACATTGCCCAGGATTTTTGCAGCAGCCAGACCAGAGGAAGAATCTGGAGATCCTGTTCTGGTAGATTTTGTGGAAGATGTGATCGAACTACCAACTCCTGAGGAGGAAAAATCCGATCGGCCTGAGAGAATCATATTCGAGAAGCCTGAAGAGAGGACAGCTTATCATATCAAGCCTTTGTATATCCTGGCTCATTTCGATGGGGTCAATGTAAACCGGGTGCTAGTAGACAATGGGGCAGCAGTCAACATACTGCCATATCGGTCACTCAGAAGGTTGGGCAAGTCAGCCAGTGACCTGATCAAGACTGACGTAACCGTGAGTGATTTTGCCGGCACAGTTAACCAGACTAAGGGGATTCTGCCCGTGGAAGTAATGGTAGGGTCCAAGACCATGCTGGTCGCACTGTTTGTCGTGGAGTCAACTTCAACATATAGTGCTTTGCTAGGCCGCGATTGGATTCATTCCAATATGTGCGTGCCATCGTCCTTGCATCAATGCCTAATCTTTTGGGACGGAAATAAAGTTGAAATCGTCCAGGCAGATCAGAAGCCGTTTCGGGTGGAGTCCAATGCTGTGGAAGCCCGATACTACGATGAGACCGTAGGGACAATCAGGTTCCTCGGGCAAGATAAATTGGGACGACCTCGCCCAGTCTTGATGGCTGCTCAGCCACAGGCAGCACATGTGAGCGAGAAATTCGAAAATCTGCTTAGGCCGAATGCCATCATTCCATTCAGGCCAACAGATTCTGGTCCGATTATCGAAGAAATTCCATGATTAGTGACCAAGAAAAGAAGAGAATCACGGCGGAGGCCGCTCTGAAGAAGTTCTTAGCATATCAGATCGAAGAAAGGGTTCACCATGGGGCGCCATCAGATGAGTCCAACCCCGACCAGGAAGTAGCCCCTCCTGATGAGATAACGATTGAGGAGTTAGAAGAGGCTCCAACCAAGCTGGAAGATTCAAGGGCAGAAGTTCAAGACCCTTTGATAGAAGTCGACTTGGGGGAAAATGGAGAGCATCGGCCAACTTATATCAACGCTCTCATGAGTAAAGAAGATCAGGCAGATATCATCAAAATCCTGAAGGAATACCGAGATTGCTTCGCATGGGAATACTCGGAGATGCCTGGTCTTAGCCGAGAATTGGTTGAGCACAGACTGCCAATTCTGCCAGACCGACGGCCATACCAGCAACCCCCGAGGAGGATGTCCAACGAGGTGGTGTTAAAGATCAAGGAGGAGATTGAGAGAATGCTAAAAGTGGGATTCATACGACCAGCCCGATATGTGAAATGGTTGTCCAATGTGGTTCCCGTGGTGAAGAAGAACGGCAAGATAATGGTCTGCATCGACTTCAGAAATTTGAATGCTGCTACTCCCAAAGACGAATACCCGATGCCAGTGGCCGATTTATTAGTGGACGGTGCATCCAAGCACAGAGTCATGTCCTTCATGGACGGCCACAGTGGGTACAATCAGATCTTCATCGCCGAGGAAGATATCCCAAAGACAGCATTCAGATGCCTTGGAGCTCTCGGGACTTTCGAGTTCGTGGTCATGGCATTCGGGTTAAAGAATGCTGGGGCGACATATCAAAGGGCCATGAACGCCATCTTCCATGACATGATCGGGAAATTCATGGAAGTCTACATCGATGACGTGGTAATAAAATCCCAGTCACAGGAAGATCATCTCGGCCACCTAAGGAGATCTTTCGAGAGGATGAGGCAGCACGGTCTGAAGATGAATCCATTGAAGTGTGCTTTCGGGGTCACAGCGGACAACTTCCTTGGGTTCCTTGTCCATCAGAGGGGAATTGAGGTCGATCAGAACAAAGCCAAGGCCATCATGAGCGCTCAACCCCCAACTACCAAAAAGGGGCTGTAAAGGTTCCTCGGGCAGGTCAATTTTCTCCGGAGGTTCATATCCAACATTGCTGGCAAAACCAGAGCGTTTTCGCCACTGTTGAAATTGAAGGTTGAAGAAAACTTTACATGGAACCAGGAGCATCAGGAAGCTTTTGACAAACTCAAGAGCTATTTGGCAAACCCACCAGTCTTAATTCCACCCGAAAAGGGCAAACCTTTGTACTTATATATATCGACTGCGCACTCCTCGATAGGGTGCTTGCTGGCCCAGAAGAATGAAAAAGGGAAAGAACAAGCGGTGTGTTATCTTAGTCGGGCTTTGACGAATTGTGAAAAGAAATATAGCCTGATTGAAAAACTTTGTTTGTCCCTGTATTTTGCAGCAGTAAAATTAAGGCATTATATGCTTTACTTCTGTGTGTTCGTCATTGCAAAAACTGACATAGTAAAGTATATGCTAGCCAGGCCGATCTTAAAGGGCCGATTAGGGAAATGGTGCCTAGCTTTGTCCGAATTTGATCTGGTCTACATTCCTCAAAAAGCGGTCAAGGGGCAAGTATTGGCAGATTTTCTAGCCGATCATCCATGCTTAGAGGTCGGGCAGAATGAAGAAAATGATCTGGAGGCTTTATCCATCTCCTTATCACCATGGATACTCGAATTTGATGGTTCGAGAGTCTGCTGGAACAGGTGTGGTTATCATCTCCCCAAAAGGCCAACAGACCATGTGGTCACTCCATCTGGACTTTGAATGCACCAATAATCAGGCTGAGTACGAGGCACTCATCATCGGTTTGGAGCTACTCGGAAATCTCCAGGCTTCTACAATTCATATCCGAGGAGATTCTCAGCTGGTGATTAGCCAGTTGTCTGGTGAGTTCAAATGCTCAAGTCCTCAACTGCGATCGTACTTCGCCATGGCCATACAGCTCATTAGCGAATTCAGTGAAGTCACGGTTGAGCACATTCCGAGGGAGATGAATGAGACGGCCAATGTGGCCGCTCAATTTGCTTCAGGGATTTCATTCCTTCAAGATCTCGCTCAGAAGGTAGTAATGATAGAACGACGGACCATGCCTTCAGTTTTACAGAGGGCCAACGTCTTCGAGATCAATACCATTCCAGTCACCCAGACCGATTGGAGACTCCCTTTCATACACTATCTAAGTCATCCAGACGGTCGGGCAGATAGGAGGATCAGGACCTTGTCGATTCACTATGTGCTGCTTGATGGGGATTTGTATAGGAAATGAGTTGATGGGATCTTTTTGAGATGCCTTGGGCCGGAAGAGTCATATAAAATAGTCAGCGAGGTGCACGATGGGCTATGTGGGGCTCATCAGGCTGGAAGAAAGATAAGATGGTTAATTAGACGCCATGGTTTTTACTGGCCGACGGTCATGAAGGATTGCATCAGCTATGCGAAGAGCTGTAGGGCATGCCAGATTCATGGTCCAGTCCAAAGATTGCCCGCTGCAGAACTTCATTCAATCATCAAACCTTGGCCTTTCCGAGGTTGGGCGATTGACCTGGTTGGGAAAATATATCCGCCAACTCAAGGGGGGCATTCCTTCATGATCATAGCAACCGACTATTTTACTAAGTGGGTGGAAGCAATGCCTCTGAAAAGAATCGAGCAGACAGATGTGGTCAGGTTCATCAAAGAACACATCCTTTATCGGTTTGGGATTCCAAAGACTATCACGACTGACCAAGGGACCATGTTTGTCGAACAGCAAACTCAAACCTTGGCAGATGAGATGGGGTTCAAGCTTATCCAGTCGACTCCCCATTATGCACAAGCCAACGGTCAAGCCGAAGCATCTAACAAAGTCATCCTGACCCTGATGGAAAAGTTGGTCGATGATAACCCGAGAAAGTGGGATCGACTTTTGCCAGAAGCGTTATGGGCGTATAGGATGTCCCAGCGGTCAAGTACTGGAGTTAGTCCTTTCACGTTAACATATGGCCACGATGCAATGATCCCTATGGAGATTTTAGCCCGATCGGCTAGGATCGCTTTCCAAAATCATCTCACTTGGGAAGAATATAGCGAGGCCATGATGGTAGAGCTGGAAGATTTGGACGAGAAGAGGTTGGCCGCTCTCGACCATTTACAAGCACAAAAAAAGAAATCAGAGTGAATCTACAATAAGAAGGTTCGGGCAAAGAGCTTTGCTGAAGGGGATTTGGTGTGGAAAGTGATCCTGCCTATTGGAAAGAAAGATCCTAAGTACGGGAAATGGTCGCCCAATTGGGAAGGGCCATTCCGGGTAAGAAAAGTGCTGAAGGGTGGTACTTATTGGTTGGAAAATTTGGAAGGTGAACAGCACCCTAGATTCATAAATGGGAAATATCTAAAAAGATATTATCCAATGGTGGCAGAAATAGAACTTCAATAAAAGAAAAGGAAACTTTTATTTAAAAGAATTGTTTGTATGATTTTTGTACATTTATTTATTGCTCTTCAGGGAACAATTCGGGCCCCCAATTGTCAAACCCTGCCCTATGATTGTCTTTTTCTTGCTTGACAAACAGGAGTTGATGTCTCCAAACTTCAACTTCTGGCCGCTGGGTAGAAAGTTGATCTGCTCGTTTTTCTAGATCTCGAAGCTGGACCAATTTGCTTCGATCGGCAGCCTCAGCCTCAACAACCAGAGTTGCCCTCTTCTTTTCCCATGCATCCAGTTGAGCTTTAAGTTCAGCGATATGGGCATCCGCCTGAGTCACTTGTTGCCAATACTTGTCCGATTCCTGGGCGGAAGATTGCAGAGTAATACCATCCTCACAAAGTTTCTTCTGCAGGGCCTCGAAGCTCATGATTTTATTATTCAAAGCCTGATCATCGGCTTCCAAGGTTTTGTACTTCTTGCGAGCGTTCTCATACAAAGGTCTGAAGTTGGACCACAGGAAGCTGGAGTCTTCCTTCACCTCGGGAGAATAGCTCCAGACCTTTACAGCTTGAAAAATTGGCTCCATATCTGACCACTCCATGGCTTCGTAATAGTCGATCAGAAATTCCCTCAGGGTTTCCTTGGCCGCTGCCAGCTCATCTGGAGAGGGATTAAGAACCGGAGGAATGGCAGGGTCGAGGGCAGCGATTTTGTCAGCTACCTTGGCCAGATGTGCTTTCAGAGGAGAAATTGAAGAGCTAGGATCCTGCAGGCAATAAAGTATACGGTTAGAGGTGGAGATAAAGCTAATGACAGGTATGAAAAGTAAAGAAAATTACCTGGGAAGGTGAAGGAATTGTGACTGAAGCAGGAACCTTGGCCGATGGAGTTTGGACTCCTTCAGACAAAGGGCCAGACGGAGCTTGGCCGATAGCAACTCCTTGGCCGACGACCGAAGCTTGTCCAAAGGCAGCGAAAGGGCTGATTTTAGAGGGCGGAGCAGTAGGAGGAGCAGTTTCAGGTAGTTTTCCCTGAGAAGAGAGAAAACGTTAGTGGAAGATTCCGTCTAAAGAATGAGGGAGCAACGAAAGAATGAAACTTACTTGACCCGCAGAGCTTTCAATAATTGGCTCCGAGGGGGTTGATTTATCGGCCTGAGGAGAAGAAGAAGTTGGAGATGGAGCTTCGACCACAGCAGCAATCTTCAAAGCCACATCAAGAATTTTGTCAGCCAAGTGAGTGGATTCCTATTTAACAAGATTATAAGTAAATCAGACAAAAATGGAAATGATTTAAGCATTGGGTTGAGAGAAGATTACCATAGGGGAACCCGGAGATTCAACAGGGGCAGATGAAGGCTGGAGGGATGGAACATTGGTTCGAGGATCTGGTTGATGGGAAGTTTGCTGAACTGGCGATTCATCCCTGGTGACCTGAGAAAGATCAAGACCAAAGAAATAATTAGGTTCAACTTGGTCACCAGGGATGGTGGAAAGTGGTTGGACATTTAAAGGGTTCAGGTGAGAGGCCACTCGACTTTGGATGTTTCGGAAGGAATCTTCTGCTTCTGGGTCAGAGGAAGAAGAAGAGGAAGAATCAAGCACATGTACCTTAGGATGCTGATTGCTTGGAGGAGCTTCGAACTCAACCTCTGCTTCAACCCTTTCTTCCTGGGCCTCCTCAGATGGCTGCAAAGGCACAACCTGGAGATGAACTTCCTCTTGACTCCCAATAGCCTCTGCCCGTTCCTCGGGCAGCACGTTCTCTTGGACCTCCTCTTGAACCACCACTGGCGTAGGATCGGCCTGGGTGGAACTTGGTTCAATGAGCTTGGCCTTTTTTGATCGATGGACCAAGCTGCTGATGGGCACTGCATCATCTCCAGAGGAACCTGAGGCAGTGGGCTTAGTAGTTGCGGTCTGAACAATCCCACCAGCAGGCTGGACAACGACCGATTGTGCAAAAGCAGCCACGACTGAGGAAGTGGAGGTCGAATGTTTCTTCAAGGAGGACCGAGCTGGAAGAAAGCAGAGCGTTAAAAACCCATAAATCAAGAAACAAAAGGGGATTAAAGGAAGAACAAGCCTTACTCTTTCTTTTGGGCGTAGGAAGTGTTTTCTTGAGGGCAGCAGGGGGACCGATCCTACTGATGAAGAAGAAGGATGGGTGTTCACCGACTACATCAGCCCAATGCTGTTCCCACCAGCGAATGAACTCTGGGGTAGCCCGATTGAATCCTGGACTTGGGATGAAGACCGCACGACTCCTAGCAGCAGAAAATTCAATATAAGCCTGTTCAATTTCTGACTCCTTGAAAGACAATGTTTGATGGCAGCCACGGGAGTTCATTGAGGATGTTGGAGGAATAGGGACTAGCTGCTCAAAGCCGAGCTGTCTGCTGAAGAACTGGGGAGCGTATATCTCGAAACCGCTCTTGGAGTTAGTTCCCCCAGGGAGCAGCCCGACAAAAAGATCGCAGCTTTGAATGGCCTCCGCCCACGCAGCTCGCCCACATTGGTTGTACTCTTGAAGGGGCATTGTAAACCAAGTTGGCCCATGCTCCCGATGACGGAGGGGGTAGAAATTGAAGCTGTCGTGTTCAGACCCATCTTCATCCGGGCGCTGGAGTTTGAGAGAATAGAAATAATGAAAAGCTTGAGGGAAGGATGTGCAGCTAGGTTCATGACCGGACAAAGCCTCCCCAAGATAAAGCGTAGGATGAGCAATGGGAAAAGCCACTGGAGAAATCTTTGGGAAGTACAGGTACGCCCAGAGCTGAACGATCCACATCGGTCCGCTAGGGCTACCAAGCGGGCTGGAGGAGGTAATCGAGCGGAGCCCCCTGTACATGGCCCCGAGGAGAAATTGACACAAAGCCAGTTCTTGTTTGGCCGCCAGCGCTCTGGCTAGAGGAACGTACTCTTGAGTGCAGGTCTTGCTACCGGTGCAGACCATGTAGCGGCAGATGAGACACAAGAGAAATGTGATATGTTCCTTTACCTGAGGAGGATCAGGACCAGTTGGCTTACCCTCAACTTCAGCATATTGATCGAATGTGTTGTGGTGTGGCCTTGTATAGTCACCGACGTGCTTGAAGTCGGTAACCGGCGAGATTAGAGTGCCCTCCATGGGAAGCCCGGTGATGGCTCCGACGTCTAGGAGGGTGATGGACATCGGTCCATGCGGTAGATTGAAGAAGTTGAAGCACGGGTTCCAGAAAGACATAAGGGCAGGCAAGACCGCTTTATCATAAGGGAGCGGTCTGGTAGTCAGTTCGATGAAGGAGTAGATGCCGGTCAGTTTCCACACCGAAGCATAAACAGGCCTCAAGCGATCGACCCATTCTCTCCAGCCCTTGAGTTCGGTCGGCCATGTAGAAAGGGCTTTGCCGGAGAGCCACTTGCTCCAATCGAATGACTCGGCTTCGAAGGGGAGAGGAGTATGATGAGGGAAAATCGGTCTAAGAAGCTCTGGGGGCTCGGCGTTGAAAGTATGGCCGATGCGAGGAGGGTTTGTACTTGGGTTCTTGACAAAAACGTCGGGGATTTCAAGGAGGATTTTCTGAAGGTCGACAAGGTTGAAGTTGCTGGAATCGATAGAAGCCATTGTTGAAGTCACAGAAAGGAATGATTTACGAATGGGAGTGTTGGAGATTTTCGGGCAGAAATATTGGACAAAGGAAGAAGCTTTGCAAGACTTAGGGATTTCGTTTTGAATTTGGTAAAATAGGAAAGGCTGCCAAAGGGGTTATAAAGGGTTGAGGAATCGAGCCGATTGACTTCCTTATGAAGACGTGCCTTTTCGAAATTGAAAATTTGTGTTGTTATGGGTGTCAAGCGTCCAAAGAATTAAATGGAGAAAAGAGCTGTTGATCAACAATCACAAGGTATGAAATGAATTAAGTCATCAAAGCAACAAGTGTTTAAATTTTACACAAATTTTCACACTTGGGGGGGCAATGTTTGTACCTTAATTTGCAAAATTAGGCTAATGGGCCTAAGAAGGAAATGAGTACACCAGTGGACCAATGGATTGAAGAGGAGGCAATAGGGCTTTTTGCTCGAAGTAAAGAAACATTCGAGGGAGATCGGCCTGGCAACAAGAATCAGCAGGTTTTAATTGGGAAATCAATAACCACGATAATCATGGAGGAAGAAGAACGCGTGAATGATCAGCCAGGAAATTCGCCTCATGTTTTAATTGGAGAAATTCGGAATTCAAGACAGCATGATTTCAGGTCCGAAATATCAGATTTGCAGGAAAAAGAAATAATTTAGACTGATCGGCCTATAAATCGGACTAGCGGGATGGGTTTAAGGTCAGCGGCCAAAATCCAAACTAAGGCCGCACCAATCTTGAAAGATTGGAAAGACCAATTCAAAGCCAAGCGAAATCAAAGGGATTCAGTCTTAAAGACTAAGATTTGAAAATCAGAATGAGCTGATTCAGAGGGGTTGATTGGGAGCTGTGAGGGCTATATAAGCCTCATCTTAGAACGACTGAAGACACGAACAATCATCCACAGAAACCTCTTCAACACTCGAAGACTGCCCGATGGCCCTCAATTTTTAGTATTTTCCCTTAGCCCTTTTCCACAGAAACGGCATCAACACTCTTTCAGACAAACCAGACTGCACTCTGCTCAAACTTGTTCCAATTTCCTTTCTTTACTCTGCCAGCCAAAGACCCTTTTCGAGATCTGTTTAGTCCAAAGTCTTTTACTTTTAGTCAATCCTTTGCTTTCCCCAATTTTTGAGTATTTCAAGAGTCTGTTTAGCCTTCCATCGGCCATCTTTTTCTTTATTCAGTTCATTGTAAACACCCAATCGGGCAACGTTCTCATTCAGTTTATTAAAGAAATTTCTTTTTGTTCAATGATTTAAACAGTCCGACTGTGACTTTGAACAAGAACCTGCATTACTTCTAACTTTTGTTGTTTTTTGTTACAAAAGCAACTGACACACTCAGTAACCAGCTCATCGGCCTGACCGCTCGGCCTAGGGAGATATTTGGTGCAACATTATTATTGCAAATAATTTTATCATACTACCGTGAATGCCTGCCGGCTCTATTCTGCCCTATGCATGATGCATTTGCGATCTGCCATTGCAATGGCAAAATGTTAATTTGCGCAAATTTGATCCAAAAAATAGGAAAGAAAATTGTACAAAAGTAAACAGAATGGCCACTGGAACAGACATTGGAGAGAATTAAATCACAACACTACTGTCTCACATTTCAACATTGACTGTAGTCTGTATATCAAGATTTATAAAATTACAGGATGAAACTGATACAAATTACAAAACCAGCCCCGGAAAGGGTGGAAAAATTAAGAATAAATTGATTGAATGGGGACACTAAAAAATCAGGCAAAAATTCCTAAACCACTAAAATCAATCAATAAGGAATCACCAAATAATCCACCAACAACCAACTAACCATCTTTGCTTCTGAACCCTTGCTAGCTATCTGATCTCAAAAAGGAGAGGCAAGAGGCTAACCAGATTCTTGAATCTCTAAACATCGTATTTCTTGGGTTGACGCCATTGAGCCAAACTTCTGGCCAAAGAGCTAAGGAATGAGGCTTTGGGAGGAGCTCCTTTCTTCCCACCATATAAATGCTTCCACGCCAAGTCAGTAAATCTTGGACCTATCTCCCTGTTCCTTTCAATCTGCATAGTAGGCAAATAGTGCTAAGCTTTGAACAGCTAAATAAAGCTACATTATGCTGCTTAAGTGTTATGCTTAACTGACATACCTTGCTTATCTTTCCTTTCTTCAAATGATATCGAATACCAGACCAATTGATAGATTGAGAGAAATGTGAACGGAAGGCAGAGATAGGGTATAGAAAGTTATCAACCAGAATTGCCATGAAGACCTGCACCACCGCAAAATGATTTCATTTAAATCAATATATCAAAATTATTTGTGGCGTCCAAGCTCTAACTCAAACAATGACCAGCCTCAAGTCAAAATTCAGGCCATTTCATTCCAACTAAAAACAGGAAGTTGGTTTAAGTATATAAATTTGTTTGACAGTTTGATTATACAAATTCACTACTCCAGTCCGAAGGAGATTACTCCAAGATTCTCGATGAGACACTGAATGGTTAGAAAGGCGAAAACTCTTCTTCATCACTCTAAACATATAGTATCTGATAATGAGTGAATATACAGTTATGAAAGATTAAAAAAAGGGGTGGGGGTGGGGTGGAAAGAAATTCTAAAGACTCAAGATAACCACTTTAGTTTCATGTAAACAGAATGGTAGAACTCTGATTTCCCATCCCATATTAAAGAGATAGATTTGCTTACCATGCTCCAGTTGTAACTATTGAGTGAGAGCTGAGGTGCCTCAGGGGATAACATGTTGCATAGTTGAACTTCAATCCTCGTTAAATTCCACATAGAAAGTAGCTCTACAAAGGTACATATAGCTAGGCTGCTCACCAGTAATAATCCTGTCAAAAGCAGTTTTGCTTAGATGCAGGAGCTAATTCCAGCTTCAAAATCATAATAGTACACTTCTGTAGCTACCATTTGTTTATATTTAATACTTTTACCAGAGAAATACTGCAACCTAAAGAATACAAGTAAAAGGGAATTTCCTATTATGTGGCAAGGGCTTCTCCTACCATTTCTATTGGTGGAAAGGCAAACAATGATGGAACCCTAACAAGTACATCTAAATTAGTAAAAATCCAATATCATAAGGGTCAAGGGAACTTGTAGATTATCTGTAAAACTGAGAACTCTCTCAGTCAAATAAAAAACCTCTTGTTACTCAGAAACTACGAAATAGATCAGTATTGCTTTCCAGATCAAGACACCCAACATTGGATTCATCAGAATAATTTAATGCTACGACCTACCTAAAAAGAAAAAGTAGTGTGCTCACCATGAGTAGTACAGGTTGTTTCGTTATATGGATAACCCTTAATATATATTTGTAGTGCTGCTGCAAGATGAACCACACCCATAAAGTATGGCGCAACAAATCCCCATGATAGATAGCAATGGGAAGTAAACAGTGCTTTATTCATTAACCAGTTAGCCTTGTCTATGTATGATTCTAAAACAAAAGTTTGCTTCCTCAAGTAATTCCAGTACCTGGACAAGAAGTCAAAGTCAACATGGATATAAGTATAACAGCAAAGCTTAACAGGTAAAAATCACAAACCTTGAGAAACTAAGATCATTTGAAAGAGGATGTGGAAAAACAGCAACTGGAGGAGATGTAATAAGCCTCTTGTGGGCTCCTGAGAAGAGAAAATGCATAAGCAGTTAAAAGGTCGTGAGTTTATGTGCATAAAACTCTAATTTTAATGTCAACAGAAATATCTAATCTCTTACTAGTATACTGAAAGTTTTACTAAAGACAAATTACCAGCTAAAGCAGCTAGTGTCATATCATCAGAGTATCCACCATCTCGAAGCCCCGAGACCACACCATAACGGTCATGTCTAAAATCATCAGCATGCATCTGAAAAACAATCTAGAAGAATCAGAATAATCCTTCAACTTTGTGCAGTAAGCACTGAGAACGATAGGAGGAGCTACTTGCCATCATGCACCCTCCCCAAAGAAAAAATGTTTTTCCACCAGTAGCAAATCCCATTGAGCAAGGCTGTAGATACAAATGTTCAATGAGTACATGAAATGAAGGATACAATCAACTTATTAGAGAAAGATTAGAATAACAAATGCACAAAATGCAAAATCAATCACTAGAGACAGTTACACATAGAAACAGAAGTTTTCCACCCATGAAGGAGGAGAGAAAAGGAGGAGGAGGGTGGAGTGCTTCCTTTGATTTTAACACTTTCACTTCAGATCTTGGCCCACATCCAAATAATAGATAAAGGCAACCTATTCACCAAACTGGCCATCTATAGTGCTCTATTCTTGTTTGAACTCCAGGCCATGGAACAAATTACCACTTAGAGCTGATATTTCCCTTTGACATTTCAAATAAAAAAATGCATGTGCCTAGATGTGTGTGTGCGCGCACATGTGTTTAAACTTTTGGGGAGGGACATGGGTTTTGTGTATCATAACTAGTAATCCAAGGATGCAAATCGTTTGGTGTTATCATATATGCAACATCTTGGGAAAAAGAACAAGTCATAGATGACACCATACCATATGGTATTCATAGATGCAGTAACTCCCTAAACTTCCAGACGGTAAATCAAGAGGATATCCAGTTTGAATGAATATCTGCACATCATTGCCAATAAGATGAGTACCACACACACACACACCAAGAAAAAATCAATAGCTCAGAAAAATCGAATTATTTTAGGTGTATAGATATGCACAAAAATACCTCGGGATTCTTTTCCATCTCAGCAGTAAGAGCTCCAATCGTACCTGGGTGCAGTCTAACATCATCATCCAAAAATAATACATACTTGGTATCTTTATGCATTTTCTCCACTCCAACCTTCAGAAGAAATACAACAATACACATGATTAAGCACTATACATATTACTTCTAGCAGAGTGATTTTGACAACATAAAGAGACTAACTTTAGGGTTCCATTTGGGTGGTGGTTTTGCTTTTTGTTATTTGTCCGCAGTTTTCTTTTCTTTTTCCTTTTTTTTTCTTTTTTTGGCTTTTTCTCTCCATTCATTTTTGCCAAAAAGGCAAAAAGAAAATATCAAAAGCAACAACGAAACGACCCTAAATAATTGTGGATTAGCAAATGAGAAATCTCCAGCTAAGACTTTAAATTAAGTCTTCACTGACAACAAATGAGGATGACAAGGCATTTAACCTAAATAATGATATTGATAGAAAGGAAATTGATATAAAGGACCATGTCAGTTAAAGAAATCTGTTTTAACAGTTTGGTAAATTTGTTACTACCAGTTGGTTATGTATTTTCTGACTACAGGTTGTTGATAAACCAGCCACAATGACTTTAGCTTCAACATCATCCTGCACAGAAACCATGCATCAAAATCAGCAAGGAAAGAAATGAAGCCACAGTGAAGAAGCTTAAATAAAGCCCTCAAACACTTATGTAAAGCAAGGGCAGGCATTGAGAGCTTTCAGCGAAAGGGGAAAAGATAGTAGTAACAAACCTAATGAGAGCTTTCAGTGAAAGGGGAAAAGAAGGATTACATGGTAGAAACAATCTTATTTGACTTATTGTTTGATTCTTTTCTTTTAATATTATCAGAAAATTCATGATAAAGAAAAACTATGGTATACCTTAAAATCTGATATTAATCGAGATACAGCATGGTAAGCAGGGTCTTCAGTACTTTCCACCACAAAATGGAACTCTAGAGGACCCCCATAAAGAGATGTAATCTGCCTCCATTAATAAACCATAATTAAGAATGTATTTCAGAAAATATGTAATATCAAACATAAACAATTTAAAATAAGATGAATTCAGGTAGACAAATATGAAAGAAAAGAGAAAAGGTACAAGTCTAATAATTATTTATGGAAATTTCTTTCAATTTTCCATTTTCTGATAAACAAAATGTGGATAAGGAAAAGCTAAACACACACTTCTTTAGCATACAAATAGAAGACATCTCAACATAAGAGCTAGCTAGAATGCGTACCATAAAATACTCACCTGACTCTTCCAATTGTGGAGATTATGTTCTCCAAAACCTTTTAAAGGCATCACAACTGTCACTCTTGGTAGATTGACCTGATTAGAGTGCTCAAGATCATTAATATCATGGCATAGAAATGCAAAACTATTGCCACCTTTCATGCTTTCCTTCATTTGGTTGATCTCCCTGTTCCTGTTAAATGCAAAGAATGTTGGTATATAAAAATAATAGGAAAATCTGTAGGTCATATGACAACAGAGAGTAGTCATGGCATCCTGCCGATTTGAATTCTCGCCATTTAAACAATGTACCTGACATAAGCAGCTAAAGCCCACCCAAGAGCAAGAAGCAAGCATATCATACATCCCTGCATCATAAATAACATATTCAGATTGTTAGCCTTTCTAAATTTTAAATTTGAATAGAAAGAGAGAATAAGCGAAGTAATAATGACTGAAGCCACTAGTCAACAGCAGATGACAATCAGCCAGCAGAACGGATAATACATCGGCATATTACACGTAAAAGTGAAGATGTATCAATAGCTTTCTTTTGAATAAACCATTGATTGGACGCTGACTTTGTTTACCATTCAATCGGACAACAAAGTTCCTGTTATATGGAATTAAAGTTGTAATTAGGAGAGGGAGCCTCCAACTCTATTTGATTACAAATAATCCTATAATAGACAAAGCCATACCACTCACAAGCTTAATGAAACTTCTTCTCTCGAAACCTTCTAATCACATCAGTAATGTAATAAAATTAAGGACTTCATATCTGTACAAAATCCTTACAAGAAAATTGAAGATACATTGCCAAGTATCATAATAACAGCCGCCTCAGTGACCGAATTTCAGACAATCCATTTCCATTTCCATTTTCTCATAAGTAGCGAAACAATTCATTTTCCTTCTTTTTTCTTTTCTAAAAAGTTGTAAACTAAGAAAAATAAAAAGCTATATAGATCCAAAGGTAAGAGTAGATCTTTAAGGTTATACATGAAGGAAAAAAGAATGAGAATAACAAAAAAAAAGCAAAAAAAGGAAAGAATTCAGCTTATTTCCACAAGCTAAACTACATAAAAAAAAAAAGGCCAAAAAGCGAAACAAAAAGAATGTCTTTACGGCGGGAGCAAAAGAGAGGAAAAATGGATCTAAAAAGCAAGAGAAGCGAACCTGGATCTGAACGAAAACAGCCAAAGGAGAGCAGAAGGCTCTGCTGAGAGAGAAGAGCAGCAAATCGACAGAGTCCAATGCCGACATTTTTTATTTATATATTTTGTTTTATTACCGCCTCCTTCGTCTCTGAATCTTCTTTCTATCGACGGAAACTAGCCAAACAAACAACAAGAAGGGAAACAAATGAAGAAAAAGCCCTAGAAATTAGCTTAGAAATATTCTTCTTTCTAATTTATTTTTGGTCTCTCCTTCTCTCTCAATGGAGGGGGAGAAACGAGAGAGAGGAAAACAGAGGGAGAAAGAGAGAGAAGGGAGTAAGAGTACGAGAGCGGGTAAGTTTTATAAGTTATGGATTTGGATTTGGGATGGAGAAAGAAAAGAAAGGGAAGGAAGGTGATTGATTGTCGATTGACCACACACACTTCCGCCCTGCCTGCCTGCCTGCCTGCCCGCCTTCCTTTTTTAATGGCAATTTTTACACACAGAAACAGATTGCAAAAAAGAAAAAAAAATTCAAAAAAAATAAACAACAACCCACCGAATAAAGAGAAGAGGGAGAGACCGTTAGATAGATGGGTTGGTTATTTATAGTCCGAATGTATAAATATAAACATTAATTAAAATTAATTAATTAATTAATTACGTAATTAAAATGAAAAAGAAAAAGAAAAGGGATTGTGTTTTCTGGGACCCCGCGTGAGCTGGCACGTGCTCCTCCTCTGTCTTCTTCTAATGAGTAGGGAAGGAGAAGGAAGGGAAGGAACAGAGAAGAATAGAAGATGCTGCCCTACGGTCCGAATCTTCTCCTTTCGCCTGTCCTTTTTGGTATTTACTTTGGCTATTGCCACGCCTAGTTTTCCATTTTTGATTCATGGTTTAGGGTTTTATCCAAACAGAGTGTGATTTGTCTGCTTGGCTTCATAGATCATAAAGGTGAAATTGCATATTTAGTTCCTTTGTTATACTTTAATCTTTTTATTTTAATATGATCAAATTAAATCTCTTTATTTTTATTTGTTATCAATTTTAATTCAATTAATAACTGTGTTAAATTTTCACCATTAATTTTGATAATATAGCATTAACTATACCGATGTGATATTGACTATATTGATGCGGTGTTAACATTGATGATAAATACTTATAAAAAAATATTTAAAAACCTTTATGTCACTTTTTTTGTTATGTAGAATACTTTTTAGTCGTAATTATAAAATCTCTCAAAAAAATAGTATGAAATTGAACATTTGAAAAGAAAATAAAAATTATCTATCTGAGAAAAAAAAATATGTGATGTGGTAAAAAAAGTCATATGAATTTTTTTTAATATTTTTTAAAAACATATGTCATCAGAATCAATATTACATCAGAATAGTTAAAAATGAAAATTTAAAACCGTTAATAATTGGACTAGAATTGACAATAAATAAAAGTAAAGGAACGTAATTTAATCAAATCGAAGTAAATGACTAAATCTACACTTTTTTATATAGTAAAGAGGGATTAATTGTAAAATTTGGCCAATCATAAATAATGTTCTTCCTTTCCTTCTCTCTATTTTTTATTCTTATATATTATATTTTCCTGTTAACCTTTCTTTTTATTTAATTATTATTATTTTTCTAGTTTCTTAGTTAAATAAAAAATCTTATTACAAATTTATATCGTCACTCCACAAGCAGATTTGGGGTTTTAACAACTGTAAAATATTTCTTTATATCGATACCTAGGCCGGGGCAAACATTTGAACTTCATAGAGAAAATTTGGTCCTTATGAGTTTCGTATTTGAATTTCATGGTTAATGAGCTTAGAGAAATATTTCTCTATGTCCTTTTTTTCAATTGTCACTAAAGTTCAAACAGTATTCCATCAACAATAAGACACTAATGTAATTTTGAAAAATTACAAAATTTGAAGGTTCATGCAAAATCTCAAGATTACGTACCGTCAAAATAGTAGCATGATTTAGCCATATATTGTTATGTATATAATTTTTATTAAAGTTATTTTCATTTGAAAATTATGATCTCAAAAAAAATAGTAACTATTTAGTATTATTAAAAAAAAAAAGTTGAATCAAGTGTCTTGTGACAAATTTCTTGTTGTACATTGTCCATTCTCGGAAATGCCAAAGAGTGGCATCAGCAAAATTTTAAAACAGGCTAAAATAAATATTAATTAATTAATTAATTAATTAATAATAAATTAAATAAAAGAGAAAGAGACAATATCACATGAATGATGGTGATAGGTTTTAGGTTAATTGGGTTGAAAGAAAGAATTAAATAATTGTTTCATTGAAAATTCGATGTGTCAACCTTGGAAGAAAGAAAACACCAAAACCATAAAGAGTGAAACCCGGCATGGATTCCCAACATTAACACAAATATAGTAAAATAAACTTTGTTCTTCCTTCTGCTTGTTAATTTGGAATTCAAGGAATGCACCCCCCTCCCCATGTGGATCTGTGAAATTATGTTACAAAAATCTAAAACGTGTTTAAGACACTGCTGTCGGCTGATTTCAAAGTTTTTTTAAAAAAATACTCCCTCAGTCCCTATTTATCTGTCTCTTTTTGGAGTTTTTTTTGTCCCTTTTTATCTGTTCCTAACTAACCTTGATTATTAAATTTCCAAACTTACCCTTTCAAACTCCTTCATCTCTCTTTTAAATTAATAGTTTCTTAAATATGAGTGAGAATCAAAGAGGGAGAGAGATAGATATAAAATAGGAAAGTTAAGATAAATGTTTATAGAATTTTGTATCTTAACTACTTTTCTTGCTCTGTATGCAGCGGTTAATAAGAACAGATAAATAGGGACAGAGGGAGTATGTATTAATAGGCAGAATCTATCTACAAATACCATATTATTGCCTTAATAAATGTCTATATAATTATTTTTGACAATTCAAAATAATCCTACAGATTTTCGAGAATGGATCCTAAATTCCCATGGGAGTTTATGACTTATCCTTTTCTTGAAGATGCGATAGCTTTCCTATTCTTAAACTTTTATTATAAAAAATGGTAATCCTATAGATTAAGAAAGAGTTTGAGACTTTCTCCATCAAACAGTCAAATGGTTAGAGACACTTTCCCTTACTCTCAAATAATCAACATTAGCCACCCCTTGGTCTGACTAGTTAGGTTCAGAGATGGAGCCAGGGCCCAGGGAGGCGAAGGGGGCCATCGCCCTACTGGCTTTTTATAGTTTAGTTTAGGTTGTTAAAAAATATTACACTTCTAAGAAATTTTGTGTAAAAATTCATTATATGATCCCCTTGATATTTTACAATTTATTATTTAATGGTAAAGATATTAGGAATTTGGGCTTTTATTTTTCACTTTTGTAATTTAAGTTTAGTAATTATTATTCTATTATGATTTCTATTTAATTTCATAGTTTCATTATGATTTCCAACTTGGACTTAGACCTTTAATATTTGTAATTTGATTTAATCAACAAATCCAATTTCAATTTGGTATTCCTAATTCCACTATGACTATTGCTAAATCTATTATATTTCATCTAAAATCTAAATTACTCACCACTCTCACTTGTTTCTACAAATTACATAACCATCACCTATTCTTGCTTGCAGTTTACCTACAAAATTTTTTTCTTTATTTCACCAAACACAAGAAACTTACCGAAAAATTATTTCATCATGTAAGTGTTCTAATTTATTTTCTAATTTTTATTAGTAATTATAATCATATAATTTTTTTGTATGTACTGATTCTATCTTAGATGATTTCAATAGTATGAAGGAGCGTAGAGCACCACTTCGTTGAGCTATATTAGCTTTGGTAAAGATTGGATGTTGAAATTTCTACTTTATTATGGATGGTTTATAAATATTTAACTTTGTAGTATAGTATTTTAATTGTCGAGTGTTAGATAAACTATTACTAATATTTATATAAAATTAAAATTTCTTTTGGCCTCCCTAGAAAAAATTTCTGGCTCGTCCCTGGTTTGGTTGTGGACTGCTCACCCTTCACTGTAGGGGTTCGAACCTCCAATAATGTTATAGATTACTGCTGCACACACCACTTTATCTAGGCGAAAAAAAAAATCAAACACATAATGACTTGAAAGAGGACTCAATGTACAAGAGGTTAATCTGGATAGAAATGGTGGACTGTTGAAGCTCAAAGTCAAGGACAGTTGGTGTTGGCTACTCCTGCAAGAAAGAAAAGCTGAAGCAAATAATTAGCAAGAATTTGTGGCACTATTTTGGAAATCAACAAGCTGTCAGTGTGCTGCTTTGTTTTTGAAAATTGCTGAGGCAAAAAATCCCATTAGCAACTGAGGAGGGCAAAAGATAGGAGATGTGCCCACAAAGGATGGCCACATGGTGCCATGGCAGTGCCAGGCCAGCTTTCTCACTCGAAGAAACAATGTTGGCAAAACGTAACATGGTTGCCCGCTTGCCTCTCCCCATGTGGCCCACTGCTTTCTCGATATATTTTATGAAAATTAGCCGAATGAATCATGAGCTATGGTTTATAGAGATTTTTTTTTTGAATTGGATCCTGGTATCCATACCTACCATTCCAAATTTTGACTCCCAAAACATGATGATAGTTTGCTTGTCAATGCCCAAGCTGCCTTTTGAAATTTGAATTTTTCTCCAACTCAAATACTATTATTAGAGTTTACTGATCAAACATTTAACACCAAGGTCTTTAGAATTTAGTAGTGATAAATAATAGTAGCAGTAATATTAGAGTTCATGACTTGTGAATTTAGAAAAGCTTGAGAAACAAGAGGGGACCAAGCTGAGGTAAGCCATAATTACGAGCCTGGAAAGGTCATTTTAGAAGGGACCGATCCATAATGGACAATGGAAATGCCACTCTGAGTGATCAGACTGTCTTTTACCTCATGCAGTTAATCAACTACAAAGTAGCTAGGGAAGATTACCCTATCTCTAAGGTTATTTGGGTAAGTGGCCAACTGTTTTCTCGTAAAGTTTTTTGCACGTACGAATCGCTAAGCAATAAGAGATTGTATGTTTGTGCCAACCCCCATTGGCGAACTATTAACCTTTTCCAACAGCTGATCCCTCTTCTAGTTACATGCTGCAATTTCATTAGATAACTCCTTTATCCCCACTTGAAAATCACTTTTGTGATAATCCCAATTGAGGAGACTATAAAAAGATTGTTTAAAAGAAATTGACAAGGACCAAAACAGAAGCCCTTTTTGGCTATCCAGGAAAGCGACTCAACCTTGTCCCGGTATTGAAAATGATAAAAGCCAAACTTGACAAAGTTTCAAGGCCTTTTTACAAATTTTTGGCAAAAGGCATTTTCAATCAGGTTTCCATACAGATCGGATCTTTGGATAGATTCGCCCACGCTCCACTCCTTCATGCTTTTATCGCCTTTCCCCTTTGGAAGAAAGATAATTCAATGATAAGCTTTCGAAAAGGAGCAAATGCAAGCAGCTGCTATTCCACCCCTTTTGCCCCCAATCCTTGTGGAGTTGGTGAAGAAAAGGTTGAAATCATATCCTTTTGACATCAACATGCCTTAGGAATTTATCTTCCAATAAAACTTATTGCTATAATCCAAATTATTATAGCCTTTGTAGATGAATTCCAAGCCCCTGGACAAATATGGAGTTGAGGTTGAGATCATAATGTGGGTACTAGAATCAAATCAAAATCATAAGAAATTTATAAGCATATTTAGCTAGTTCGACAAGTGTACAAACCCCACACGCATTCAATTTGCAAGGAAATTTCCGAATTTGTACAAATTGCATTCGAACTGTGTTAATTGCTCAAGAGATTAGGTGCCTGCAGGGAAAAGATCACCGTAGGGGTAGGATGTTTCATTCCTGTTCCACGTGCAACCACATGGAGCAATTTCTTTCATATTTTCCAGGCTAAGAATGAAAAGCCAATGTGTGGGTTATTTTCATCATCAGATCAGATTCAGGGCAGCAGATAAACGCAGGTGATTAAAGTTCTTCATGGATCCACCAAGCAAACTTCGACTGCATGGTAATTGACATCTCAAGACTGTTGTTCTTTGATGACAGATGACAGAATTAGCAACTTACGCTTTCTTGTATTTCTTTTTTTTGGTGGGACGCTTTCTTGTATTTCGATAATATTGGAAAATGGAAACTTGGTTCATTTCGTAAGGCCTTGTTTGAGCCATGGGCTTTGACCCAGAGACCGAGCTGAACCACTGGGACCAGGTTTCAAAAACTGGCTCCCCCCAATTACAACAAACTGAAAGTAAAGCATCACGGCTTCCTGCTCATACTTCGGTTCACTGCCTATTACAACAAACTGTTGACGAACCAAGCAAAACTAGTAAAGCATTCTTGCATAAAAGGGTTTATAGCAACCTGTTGTGTGATGATAACTTAAATAATTGCAGTACACTGGAAATGAGAGAAAGACCACCAATATGCTTGAACAGTTACAGTCTAACTAATGAAGCAAAATCGTGAAGCTTCTTGAATTCAAAAAGACTAGCAACCCTCATACGATGATCGCAAACTATATAATTTCTGTATATTGGAATGAAAGAAAGACCATCAAATATCTTGAACATCTAACTAATGAATTGAAAAACTTTGATTACAAATCCATTTCTCAGCCTACTTCCCTTTCTAGAGAAAGCCCTACGAATGGTGATTAAATTTCAGCAATAAGTATTAAACGATGACATATAGACGTCAAACACAGTGCAGCACCAATTGAATATTATTGCTGGATATCAGATGATTTGTTGTCCGTAGGCGAATTAATGCCATGGCTGCCTCCAATTAGGTGGTGAAGAAGCACACCAGCAGCAAAACTGACATTCAAGCTCTCCACAGCCAAAAATGGCCGGAACTCCTAGCCTGAGCAGCCAGAATCTACTTCAGTAGCTTCCACGTCATCAACCTCTTTGGCTGCTATGTCAACAGGAATATTTCCAGGGATCCTAACTAAATGAGTGCATGGTCTCTCTAAGGGCCTCAGCCCTCAAGCCAGTGCCTTCACTGCCTAAAACAAGAATGGTCGGCAAACCCGGTGAAACCTCATTCAAAGGACCAGCTTTCGAGGAAACAGAACCCCCAAGAACCCGCCAACCGTTTTCAGCTGAGGAAACTAAGAACTGCATCATATTCTTGCAGTATCTAAGTTCCATTAATTCAAGTGAGCCAGCACTTGCCTTGCTCACAACACCACTTAATGGGGCTGAATTTTTTGCACATAGCACCACCCCTGAGGCTCCAAAGAAGTAGGCTGACCTAATTATTGCCCCCAAATTCTGAGGATCTGTAACCTCATCCAAAGCTACCCAAAGACAACCTTTCTCTTCATAATCTGAGACAGGGTCCAATTGCTTTATTTCCACCATCTCCAGTGGAGAAGCATCTAGCACCAATCCTTGATGCGGGCGGTTATCAATAACCATATTGAGATCATGCTTTGAAATTTCCTTTACACTTAAACTGAGTTTTTCAGCCATCCTAAACACTTTTTCAAACCCTTTCTTATCCTTCTTTTTCCTATTATTACTACTCAAATCTAATCCTTCTTGGATATACAAAGCATAAAATTCCCTTCTTCCAGCTGATAATGCAGCCAAAACATGACCAACCCCGTAAACTCCTTCCCCAACCATCTTAGGTACAGTTGATTCACTAGCCTCTTTCCATGTTTTTCTACCCCAGCTTTCCTGCTTATTCCATATTTGAAACTCTGGTTTCTCAGACTCGGGTTTTGCACCCACCATTCCTCTAAACCTAGTCTTAATTTTATCACATCTTGGATCGTCAACAACCTCATCCTCTTCCATGACCCCTTTTTCTTTATCACTTTCATCCCTTGTCAGATGACTACTACCACTATGATGATCCCTCACCATGCCTGCCTACCTATGTCTACTTTCTTTAATACCCAGTGAATCAGCACGTTCTTGTCTAAAGAAAGATTCACCTGATTCCTGCCACGAGGAGACTCCAGTTTTTCCTACCGTCACCTTCTCCAACCTCTTTGGTGATTCCTCCCGAGAGGAATGATTATCCCCTTTCTGTAATCTATCCAATGATTCCTCCCAAGAAGAACGAGTGGTACTAGTCTTTGCAATTGCCACTTTATGTGACCCTTTGGCTTCATCCACTTTCTCAGAGGCTAACCAAGGTAATGAGTTTCCTGCTCTGGTAAAATCTCCCTCTTCACCAATTCTTTGTGAATGTAAACTCGATAAACCTTTAGCTCTTACTACAGAACAACACTGTAAAGCACCTCTCATCCTAAACCCACTTAAAATACTTTTGGGGCTTTCCGTATTGCCAATTTCCAAAGACTTATGGCGAAAGTTGAGAACTTTGCAGGTGCTATACATCAAGGAAGGGTTTAGGGAGGGTTTTGGACCAAAACCAATTAGCAAAGATTGGGATTTTGAGATTTTTAAAGAAAATCTAGTAACAATAGGAAATGCTTGGCTCTTTGTCAAGTTGGAGTACATTGTTCGCATTTTTGATAGAATTACAAGAACTACTCTTCACTTCATAAATAATAGAGAGATGAATTTGGAAATTCAAATAGCAGTTTAGTGAAAGAATACTCTTACCTGGATGAAGAGAAAGAGACTTTGAACAGCTAAAGCAATAGCCTTATCTACTCCCTTCAATGACGAGACTTGGACAAGCTCTCTGTTTCATATCCTACGTTTCTTTAGCTGCTGATGCACATACGACGCCGCCATTGCAAAACCTTAGCTTCTCAAGTGGCTGAATATCCTTTTTAAATGCCGAAAATATCCTCTATCTGTTTTCATTCAATATGGAAAATATCCAAACTCTTTTGACTTTTATAGAGTGGCCTTTCCGTCAGGCCAGACAACTCAAAACCGAACACCAAGGTCCAAGGATGACCCTACTTCAAGACAAAACAAAAGCCTCGGACTTTGAGCTAAAACCCCTTCAAAACCTCCCTCCAACACACAGAAAAACAAAACTCAAAAGGAACAAAATTTTCGTTGCAATATGGGAACTCCGGAAACCTCTCGTGAACCATGCCCCGATCGCATCATCGACGACATGGGCGGTGCGTTTGGGATGGGAGCTGTGGGCGGATCGGCTTTTCACTTTCTCAAAGGCGCCTACAACTCGCCAAGTGGTTCACGCTTCCTCGGCGGCTCCCAAGCCGTCCGCATGAACGCTCCGCGTGTGGGTGGAAGCTTTGCTGTTTGGGGTGGTGTCTTCTCCGTCTTTGATTGCTCCATGGTTTACGTTCGCCAAAAGGAAGACCCTTGGAACTCGATCTTGGCCGGCGCCGCCACGGGTGGCTTCCTTCAGATGCGCCAAGGACTCCGTGCCTCAGCTCGGTCGGCTCTTTTTGGTGGAGTCCTTTTGGCTCTTATTGAAGGAGCTGGGCTCATGCTCAACAAAGTCCTCGCCGCCCAAGAAAATACTATGCCTGTGATAATCGAAGACCCTGCGCATGGCGGGCCCCCAATAGGCTTGCCCGGTCAGAACGCAAATGAGGTAGGATCTTCTTCGGATTCGGGTTGGTTTGGAGGGTGGTTCGGTGGAGGGAAGAAGAAAGAGGAGGCTAGGAGTGGAGGAGCCAAGACGGAGATTTTGGAGAGTTTTGATGCACCGCCAGTGCCAACTTTTGAGTTGAAGTGAATAGGATCCTTTATGGTTCTTTTTGATCAATTTTTGAAGTGTAGTTCTAGCAATGTACAATAAGCATTTCGCTAAATTTTAATTTTCAAAATTTTGGGATTTAAACAGCTATGATAGCTTGTGAGGGGCTGTTGATTGTATTGCTTGCACTGTTCCTTGACCATTTTCCTGGTAAAAGTAAATCGAATCCGTCTTTTGATGCCTCATCTTAACTAGAAATGACAGTACTTAATCCCCTTCTCTGATGATGAGTTCATGAGCCTGAAATTTTCTATCTTGTTGGGCCAATACTTTTCCATTTCTGCTCATTCTCCTTCCAACATCAAATGAGAGCCCCCCCTCCATCGTGTTAGTGGGGTCTTTTATATTAGAATGGAACTTGTCAGTTGTCTATGATTGGCGTTGCTCTCTTTTATTGGTAGAATTTTAGTATTAGCAAAATTAAAAGAATGGCAGACATTCCAAACCCCTTTGACACTCCCTCCAGCATGTTATACACGTTCCCAGAGGTTGATTGAAGTGAAGCACAGACGTTAATTAGACGCCAATGTTTCGGAAGCATTGTTGATATTACTTTTTTTAATTTTATTTCACTACTTGTCTTCTCCAAATACTCAATTTCGACAAACTGGAACTGGAAAAAAATGGCGAAAACAGCAGGCAGATTCCTCCAAATTGATTTCAAGGCCCTCCTCCTTGTTCTCCTCCTGAGGCTTGCCATCTCCAAACAGCATAATGCTGAAGAACAAGCTATCCTAATTAAACTAAAGCAATACTGGAAAAATCCCTCTCCCATCAGCCATTGGATCCCATCATCAGACTCTTCCCACCATTGCAGCTGGCCTGAAATCACTTGCATCAACAACTCAGTCACTCAGTTACTCCTTGGCAACAAGACTATAGGCGCAACAATACCATCTTTCATTTGTGACCTTAAGAACCTCACATCCATTGATCTTAACTACAACAATATCACAGGTGAATTTCCAAAAGCTCTCTACAACTGTTCCAAACTCGACTACCTGGACCTCTCTCAAAACTACTTTGTTGGCATAATACCTCAGGACATTGACAGCCTAGCTCAGCTCAAGTACATGAACCTTGCAGGCAATAATTTTTCTGGTCATATTCCAGCTGCCATTGGACGTTTAAAGGAGCTAAGGAGTCTTAACCTTGCTGTAAACCAGTTCAACGGTTCTTTCCCGCCAGAAATTGGTAACTTGTCTCAACTTGAATTTTTGGCGTTGGCCTATAATACCAAATTCCAGCCATCCAAACTGCCTTCCAGTTTTACTCAATTGAAGAAGCTAAAGACATTACACATGTCTAAAGCAAATTTAATTGGTGAAATCCCCAATACAATTGGAGATATGACAGCTCTTGAGGTATTGGCTTTATATGAGAACGCACTAACGGGAAAAATCCCAGATGCGTTGTTCTTGCTACCGAATTTGAAGGGGATATATCTTTACAGCAACAATTTATCTGGAGAGATTCCTCAAGTAATTAGAGCTTCCAATCTGACCTTAATTGATCTTTCAGTTAACAACTTAACTGGAAGAATCCCAAGTGACATTGGGAAACTCGAAAAGTTAACTGGTTTATTGCTGTTTTTCAATCAATTGTCAGGTGGAATTCCACACAGCATTGGACGAATCTCAACACTAACAGACGTGAGATTGTTTAGCAACAAACTGTCAGGCACTCTGCCTCCAGATTTTGGTCGATATTCAATGCTTGAGGGATTTGAAGTTGCCTCGAACAGGTTTACCGGGAAGTTGCCGAAGCATTTGTGCCATGGAGGAAAGTTGCGGGGAGTTGTAGCTTTTGATAACCATCTCACTGGAGAATTGCCAAAATCACTTGCTAACTGTAATAGCTTAACACTGGTTGACATTCGCAACAATGGTCTTACTGGGAGCATTCCTAGTGGTATATGGACATTGTTGAATTTGTCTCAGTTGAGGATAAGTGACAACTTGTTCACAGGTGAACTTCCTAGTCACTTGTCTGAACATCTGACTCGACTTGAGATTTGTAACAACTGGTTTTACGGAAAGCTTCCAGATGAAGTAAATTCCTGGAAAAAGTTGGTCATCTTTGATGGGAGCAATAACAACATAAGCGGTAACATTCCAAGAGGATTAACAGCTCTTTCATCTCTCAGCACTCTTAGGCTTGGTCGAAACCAACTCCATGGCTTCCTTCCATCCAACATAATTTCATGGAGATCTCTTGGCAGTCTAAACCTCAGTCACAATAACCTCTCTGGACAGATTCCAAAAGACATTGGTTTTCTGCCAAATCTCACCGAATTGGATTTGTCAGAAAACCGATTTTCAAGCCAGATTCCTGCTCAAGTTGGCCTTTTGAGGCTTACTTACTTGAACCTTTCTTCCAACCGCCTCACGGGGAATATACCAAAGGAGTTTGAAAATGCTACATTCTCAAGTAGCTTCTTGAACAATTCTCGCCTTTGTGCGAGTACTCCATGCTTAAACCTTAATATCTGCGGTTCACCTGGAAACTCTAGGAGAAATTGCTCCCAAAATCTTGCTTGGATTTCAGTTATTGTAATAGTACTATTTACATTGACTCTGTCATGTTGCTTCTTCATGATTAAGTTTAACTGGAAGAAGAAACATGCATTGATTTCAACATGGGAGCTCACCCCTTCTAGAACTTGAATTTCACAGAATCCAGCAAGCATCTTGATTCTTGTCAGGGTTGCAGAATAGACAAACACTGTTGGGATTTGGGAAGCCCTGGTAATGGTTCCGGCGATGTTGTTGGCTGTTGCTGTAGGAAAGCAAGCCAGACTGCCAGAGTAGAAAACAAGTCTGGGCCAAAGACTCCATCTCCAGTATCTATTATGTCCTTTCTAGTTGTAAACCGAAGCTTGCTTGATGTTTTGGATGCTATGAAACTTATGTATGTACAGGGACCTGCGTGAGCCAAAGACTTATTGTTGATGGTTAACTAGGATTTGTTACCTTAAATTTACAATGATGTAAAATTCAAGATTTCTGAATGTTTAGAGAGCAAAAATTGAATCTTTGCAGCAAAAAAACAAACCATGGCTGGCTTTATTTATTGTCCAAGAAAAAACAAATTCTTTAGAGTCAAAATTTAACCAAAATGTTCGGCAAATTACCATTTCCCACATAATTGAAAATATTTTCTTTTATAGGTAAGATAATTCACATAACAATAGAATGCAATCACTGCCATTCCTACTCCGCTCACTCTCTCGCCACTATCAGATTCCCTTTCCTCATCTCGCCTTCTTCCACCGTTCCATGGCTGCATCAGTTGCCGCAGAGCCTATCAGCCCATCGAAAACCCGCTTGGGTTGGATCGGAACTGGCGTCATGGGTCGATTTATGTGTGCTCATCTAATCAACGCCGGCTACACTGTCACGGTGTTCAATCGAACCCTCTCCAAGGCCCAACCCCTCGTCGACATGGGCGCCAGCCTAGCAAAAAATCCCCACGACCTCGCTGCCCAATCCGACGTTGTTTTCTCCATAGTCGGCTACCCTTCAGACGTCCGCCAAGTTCTCCTCGATCCTACTAACGGAGCCCTAGCAGGCCTCCGCCCCAGTGGCATACTCGTTGACATGACAACATCCGAGCCTTCTCTTGCAGTCGAAATATCCTCCGCCGCTTCCTCCAAGAACTGCTTCTCGATCGACGCCCCCGTTTCCGGTGGCGACCGCGGCGCTAAGAACGGGACCCTCGCGATATTCGCTGGCGGAGAGGAAGCCACCGTCCACCGTTTAAGTCCCCTTTTTACGCTCATGGGAAAAGTTAACTACATGGGACCAAGCGGGAAAGGCCAATTCGCAAAGTTAGCGAACCAAATCACTATAGCGTCTACGATGGTCGGATTAGTAGAAGGAATCATTTACGCCCACAAAGCCGGACTCAATGTTCAATCATTTTTGGACGCGATATCGACGGGAGCAGCTGGGTCAAAATCGTTGGATATGTATGGGAGCAGGATTTTGACGAGGGATTTCGAACCTGGTTTTTTCGTGAACCATTTTGTTAAAGATTTGGGTATTTGTTTAAAGGAGTGCCAAAACATGGGACTTGCCTTGCCGGGTTTGGCTTTGGCTCAACAGCTTTATTTGTCGCTTAAGGCTCACGGGGAAGGGAATTTGGGAACCCAAGCTTTGGTTTTGGCTTTGGAGAGGCTCAACAACGTGTCCCTTGATTCTTAAACCTGGTAAACTATTAAAGCACTTGTATCGTTGTTAAATTTCTAAGAAACATAGTCTGGTGAACTTGCTTCTATAACCTCTTTATAGTATTACTCAATCGGGTGTTTAGATGCTATGCTACCTTTTAAATGGCTTGGATGCTCATATGATAATTTAGTACTACTGAAGCTTTTTAACAAGATTGTGAAAATGCAATCGCTTTTAATAGCCTTTTAATGCCAGTGAAGTTCAGACTGCACAGTTTTCTTCTTTACACTCGGCTTATATAACATGTGTGATGATGGGAGATACATTTGTTTCCTTATCTTAAATATGAGTTGATTTGTGGCCGAGATAATAGCTGTTGGTTTTTATTTTCTTCCTTTCTAGTGAATAACACAGAGCACAATTGTTGAGTGAAACTAGCATTTCATGTGCCTTGGTAAGGGATTGGTGGAGCTTGCAATTCATAAATATGCTCTGCAATGAGAGGGCATGGCTCATGCTGCAGGGCAATATTATCTGATTGTGTTTGTGAAAAGAAAATAAATAAAATAAACTTACTTTATCATAAATATTATGTGGTATTACGATCTTCAAAACTGGACATCAAGCACTTTCAGTTTCTGTTTCAATGCCTTCTTCTTCCAGGCTCAGACAAGTTATTCGGAAGAACTATGCACTAAAATGCATGCTCTAGACGCATCACACACTCTCTATCTGACACGGATCCAAGTGCCCCTGAAGCTGCTATATTCTTATATTCCAAGTTTGTTTTACATTCACTTGCCTAACCCACCAACCATTGGAGGCATCTAAAACTATTCCCAGGATAGGGCAATCTGACTAGGACACCACTCCGATCAATCTGCTGAGTATCTTATAAAGTGAAGGTAAGTGGAAGGACTAGGTCTCTAGGAGAACTATTTTCTACTGAAAAGAATGGCCATTTTTAGTGTTCTTTGATTGCATTATTAGTTTAGACCCAGATTAAATTACATAGCAAGACCATTCCACTACAACTAGTGGCAAGAAAGTGTTTCATGAATTAATTAAAAGAGAATGGTCGGATTGAACTTAGTGGCCATGAAAGTGTTCTTTGATTGCAGTCCTGGGTCAAGATTAAGTTTTCCTTCTTATGATACTGGATATGATATGAATGTGTTCTTGAGTATGTCCTTTACTGAAGTGTCTCAAAGTCTCCTTTGTGCATTACTTTCTTTGGTCTTTGTTCAAAAAGGCATTTGTCTTTTGCCTTTTCTTATCTTTCTCCTCCACTTCCCTATTTAACTCCCACTTAATAGTGACACTTATTTTTTACCTATGGGAATGCTATGGTCATTCCCCTATACAGACTCACTGTGAATGTTTACTTAGAAAAATGTGGACGAATACCAAATGAACATAACATATGTAACAAGTTGAGATATTTTGCTTACAATTCTTTA
Source organism: Microcos paniculata (assembly GCA_030664755.1). Classification (NCBI taxonomy): domain Eukaryota; kingdom Viridiplantae; phylum Streptophyta; class Magnoliopsida; order Malvales; family Malvaceae; genus Microcos; species Microcos paniculata. Next base: position 2,113,867 of record CP131459.1, on the reverse strand, counting down.
GTGCACATAGAAACTTATGGAATTTTGGATTACACAACGGGAAGCAATTAGCTTTCCTGCTATAGATTATAGATCCCATCTGAATTTTCTGATATGAACTTGAGGCTTCCAAGTTTAAACTTCAGGGTGCACTACCATAGATGATATAGATCCCATCTGAATTTTCTATATATCCAAATTATTCTCATCGTTTGAGTGTTTTAAAGTAGTGTAGTTGATGACAACTTTCCATACATGCAGTTGAAAATAGCCAAAAGCAGAAGAAATGGCCAAAAGAAGAAAGACTGAAAAAGATAAGAATCGTTTGGATTATTTAGAATTATTTTCTCTCTTTACTTTTCTCGGGGAGAATGGTAACAGTAATTAGTAATCATAGGCTAATGCCTTATAGCATGTCCCCTGAATCCTCTACCAGGAGACACCGTGTTGGAAGGTTCTGTAATCAGAGTACAGTAAAAGCAGAGCAACCTTTGGGAAGGTAATAAACAGAAGGTGTATATACGTATACTCCACTTTATATAGATTTATTTATCAGGATAGTATAAAAATACAATACATATAATAGGAGAAGATTTGGGAGCTCAACACCTCTCAAGTAAGGTCTTGGATTCGAGTATTGTAAATAAGGAAAATAGGTGTAGGAGAGTTTTTCTCCATTTGAGATCTAATGTAGTTTGAACATGATTAATCGTAGACGTTAAACGGATACGGTTATTTGTGATTATAAAAAAAAATGATTTGAGTTTTCCAAAACTCTCGGGGAGGCAGACAGTAGGTGGCTAACTGTATCTGACGTATAATCTCCGACTCTGAGACAGAGTGAGTACTGTCTTACTGTCTTTCTTATTAGCCCTCTGTCCAATTCCATCGAACTATCGCTTTAGGCCTTTTGTTGTTTTTTCTTTGGCTAGAACATCGCTTTAGTCTGTAGGGTCCTATGATTCTAACCTCGTCCTATCTCATTATGCGTTTCCACTGCTTGTTCGTAGGGGTTGGTTCTTTAACGAGAATTACTTATTAATAGCAATGGAGCCCGCCATTTGTTCAAGTTTCCAGAAAGTACCCAGACATCCGCACCTTATACACTCCCAAACGTGTTATAAATATTGGAACTCCTGGAGCTTTGAAAGCACAACCCTTCAGATACTTATGCTCTACTTTTGGATTATGTTGCCTACTTCACTCACTCTACCTATGAAAGCATAGCCCTTAAATTTAACAATCTCATACCTCACTTGGATTAGCGCGAAACTCCATCTCTCTGTACAAAACAACCTTGTCTATGTCCCAAAATGTCAAAATCGACGGCACCTTTCCACCAAATTTATTTCAACGTCGTCCTCCTTGTTCTCATTTTCACCCACGCATCCTCCCAACTCCATGTTGCTGAAGAACAAGGTATCCTAATTGAGCTAAAGCAGCACTGGCAAAATCCATTGCCCATCAGCCATTGGATCCCATCATCAAATTCTTCCAACCACTGCAGCTGGCCTGAAGTCACTTGCATCAACAACTCAATCACTCAGTTACACCTTGGCAACAAGACTATAGGCGCAATAATACCATCTTTCATTTGTGACCTTAAGAACCTCACATTCATTGATCTTAACTACAACAATATCACAGGTGAATTTCCAAAAGCTCTCTACAACTGTTCCAAACTCGACTACCTGGACCTCTCTCAAAACTACTTTGTTGGCATAATACCTCAGGACATTGACAGCCTAGCTCAGCTCAAGTACATGAACCTTGCAAGCAATAATTTTTCTGGTCATATTCCAGCTGCCATTGGACGTTTAAAGGAGCTAAGGAGTCTTGAACTTGCTCTAAACCAGTTCAGCGGTTCTTTCCCGCCAGAAATTGGTAACTTGTCTCAACTTGAATTTTTGGGGTTGGCCTACAATACCAAATTCCAGCCATCCAAACTGCCTTCCAGTTTTACTCAATTGAAGAAGCTGAAGACATTATACATGTCTAAAGCAAATTTAATTGGTGAAATCCCCAATACAATTGGAGATATGACAGCTCTTGAGGTATTGGCTTTATATCAAAATAAACTAACAGGAAAAATCCCAGATGCGTTGTTCTTGCTACCGAATTTGAAGGAGATATATCTTTACAACAACAATTTATCTGGAGAGATTCCTCAAGTAATTAGAGCTTCCAATCTGACCTTAATTGATCTTTCAGTTAACAACTTAACTGGAAGAATCCCAAGTGACATTGGGAAACTCGAAAAGTTAACTGGTTTATTGCTGTTTTTCAATCAATTGTCAGGTGGAATTCCACACAGCATTGGACGAATCTCAACACTAACAGACGTGAGATTGTTTAGCAACAAACTGTCAGGCACTCTGCCTCCAGATTTTGGTCGATATTCAATGCTTGAGGGATTCGAAGTTGCCTCGAACAGGTTTACCGGGAAGTTGCCGAAGCATTTGTGCCATGGAGGAAAGTTGCGGGGAGTTGTAGCTTTTGATAACCATCTCACTGGAGAATTGCCAAAATCACTTGCTAACTGTAATAGCTTAACACTGGTTGACATTCGCAACAATGGTCTTACTGGGAGCATTCCTAGTGGTATATGGACATTGTTGAATTTGTCAGAGTTGAGGATAAGTGACAACTTGTTCACAGGTGAGCTTCCTATAAAATCGTCCAATAATCTCTCCAGACTTGACATCAGTAACAACAGATTTTCTGGAAAAATTCCTGCTGAAGTGAACCTGTGGAGGAACCTTTCTGTATTTAATGCCAGTCACAACCTTTTTAATGGTACAATTCCGAGGGAGTTAACAGCTCTTCCCTTTCTTACTATTCTTTTGCTTGATCAAAACCAACTCCATGGCTTCCTTCGATCTGACATAATTGCGTGGAAGTCACTCATTTCTCTAAACCTTAGCAAAAATAAACTTTCTGGACAAATTCCAAAGGCCATTGGTTTTCTACCAAACCTTCGTGAATTGGATTTGTCAGTAAACCAATTTTATGGCCAAATTCCTCCTCAACTAGGTCGTCTAAGATCTATCTCCTTAAACTTGTCTTCCAATCATCTCATTGGGAAGATTCCAAGAGAGTTTGAAAATGTTGCATATTCCAACAGCTTCCTGAACAATCCTGGTCTCTGTGCAAATACTGCAAATGTGAACCTTGACATATGTGGTTCAGGGAAAAACGGTGTCATTCTGATCTTGATTTCTAGTATTTTGATAGCAATACTTGTCCTGAGCTTGTCATATTTATTCTTGATGACTAAATTTGATTGGAGGAATCGCGCATTAGGTTCGACTCCAGAGTTCACAGCATTTCAAAACTTGAATTTCACGACAGGAAGCATTTTGTCAGGATTGAAAGATCGACCAAACAAGATTGGAAATGGGGGCTCAGGAGAAGTATACCGTGTAGATTTAACTGGAAATGATGATTTTGTTGCTGTTAAAAGGATTGGGAATAACAAAAAGTTGGAGCAGGAACTTGAGAAGGAATTTCAAGCTGAGGTCACGACATTGAGTAGAATCAGGCATTTGAACATAGTGAACCTCAAGTGTTGCATTACAAGCGAGGACTCAAAGCTCCTTGTTTATGAGTACATGGTTAATGGTAGCCTATACCTATTGTTGGATAAGCATCGATCATCAGCTATTATCTTCGACTGGCCTAAGAGGTTCCGGATCGCAATGGGGGCTGCCCAAGGGCTCTGCTATATGCACCACGATTGCTCACCACCCATTATTCATCGAGATGTGAAATCAAGCAACATCTTATTAGATTCCGAATTCAATGCAAAAATTGCTGATTTCGGTCTAGCTAAGATGTTAATCAGGCAAGGAGAACCCACATCAACCTCTGTGGTGGCTGGCTCCGTTGGCTACATGGCTCCCGGTGATTTTTACATTTCTGATATATGTTCCAATCATCCATTTTTACTAGCTAGATTTCTAGTTAAACATTATCTTTATTTTGGATGGAATTGTAGAACGTGCTCATACGAGAAGAATAAGCGAGAAGATTGATGTTTATGGCTTTGGAGTTGTCCTTCTGGAGCTAACAACCGGGAGAAAAGCCGACCATGGAGATGAAAACAGATCACTTGCAGAATGGGCTCAACATTACTTTCAGGGAGGCAATTCAATAGCAGATGCATTAGATGAAGATATCAAGGAAGCTTGCCACTTGAATCAGATGTGCAATGTCTTCAAACTTGGGATCTACTGTACTAGAACATTGCCTTCAAGACGACCCTGCATGAGAACAGTAGTGCAAATGTTGCTCCAAAGCACTCATCCTCCTAATTATCAGGACAAGAATGATGGAAACAAATATGATACGACTCCTTTGCTTCAGAATTCGAAGGATGGAAGCTCGTCGGGCAGCAATAATGTTGATCCAGTTTGACTTGAATTGAAGGTAAATTTCGCACATCTTGTCTCAAAATTTATGCTTAGTTACATTTACCAAATTCGAAACTTAAAAATTGAAGTTTTTGTTAATGCGTGATCTTATTTGATTTTTGTTTTTCCCATATATGTGGCGAAGGAATGAAATTACTTCTAAGGGGACACTTGAATGAATTTGAGGTCAGGATTTCGTTGAAGAATGGATCCCGGCAAGGCTGCATCTCAAAGACAAATAACCGTCTCTTTACAAGTAGTCTGTAGTTTACTTAACTACCTATGTACAGAACGTAGTGTACTTCTCCTGTAAATATTGCTCCACTATTTGGAAGATGCCTTTGATGTAATATAATCCATTGCTATTAATTAATAAAAGGAAACTCAGATCCAGCCTGGTGAAGTTATTGGGTTGACGAATATTTGGTCTTAAAGAATAAGGATAAGTGGACTTGGATTTGGAAACTGAGTCCTCCATAAACTGAAATTCATTTTGTGGCAGTGCTTTCATGATATTTTACCGACGACAAGTTTTCTATCTCATAGGGGTTTAAATATTCCTAACGTTTGTCCTGTTTGTCGTTGTCAAGGAGAGGAATTTAGTCCATTTATTATGTGGTCGTTGCACGGCCAAAGGTGTGTGGAATGAGCTTGGTGTTCAAAAAAGTGATGATGCTTCTTTTTTCGGTGGTTGCAGAGCTTAGTGACTAAGAAATCTATGTGGTATAGTCACGCTATTCCTGCAGGGCTGGTCTTCTCACATATCTTATGGGAAATTTGGTTGTTTAGAAATAAGATGGCTTTTGGGTCTTCACCTACGAATAGACTCGTTAACCTTGCTGTTGAGAAGGAGATTGAGTTTTTGGCAGCCAATAGTAGAACCAATAGAACAAGTCTCAGTGATTTTGTTCCTATTTGTTGGAAACCACTTGAAGCCAACTGGTTCAAGATGAATTCAAATGGTTCGTCAATTGGAACCCTAGGCCACTGTGGTGCAGATTCTGTCATCAGGGACCATAGTGGTAGTTGGATTGCAGGGGCTGTTGTCTGGGTTGGTGTTGGTTTAAACTTCTTGACTGAGTGCTGGGCTTTGAGAGATGGCCTTCTGCTAGCCAAAAGTTTCAATATAAAGAAAATTGAAATTGAAGTTGATGCATGTTCTATGATTTCTGGAATTACTAATCTCAATTATAATAACAAGTTTTTGCTCCCTGTTACTAATGACTGCCGAACCCTTTTGAAGCAGTTTGAAGAGTTCAAATTGCTCCATGTCTTCAGAGAAGGAAACAATTGTGCTGATGCTCTTGCAAGGCTAGGGAGTAGCCAATCTAATATTTTGTTGGGTGAAACTTTTTGCATCCTTGATGAACCACCAGGGTGCATTAAGCAGCTCGAAAACTTATTGTTCCATACTATTCCTTAATCTATGATATTATTCCATTTTCCACCAAAAAAAAAAAAAGAACCCTAGATTTACTGGCACCAAGAATGAGTTTATCTGATATAAGAACATAATTTTAGATTAAAGGACTCGTTAACATGAACATAAGTTATTAATTAACTACATGTATAGAGATGAGACATTATTTTCCAAACCATCTGAGGGTTCAGTTCATGACTTTTCCAAATATTCCAAAATGCGATTCTTTCAAAAGGGTATCTTTCAATCCTTTTGGTTTGGTCCATATATATGTCTCCTTAGCTTTATTTGCCAGTTGTGTGATGGTGATGGATGTATGATTTATTTAATGTCAAGTCTGAACGTAGGAAAAGGGGTGAAAGGACCATCCTTATGAAGGCAATGTTGAATGAATTTTAGGTCCCGATTCCTACTGCTCGGCACTCGCCAATGGGATGTAAGTTTGATTCAACATTCAAAGTGGTAAAGCGATTCCAAGCTCCCTGGCCCATTACATGTGGGTTTAAACATCAATTTATATGAGTCTTATTTTTTCTTTTATACAATTACATGTATTAACAGTTTCTAAATTTATAAATCTTATTTAATGTAACAAGTAATGATTCCACGAATTTAATTTCATATAATCAATTTAATATAACATAATTGGACTTTGATAAAGTTACATTTATAAAAAAATATATAGTTTTTATTTAATTTTAATTTAAAATATATTTATAAATAAAATATTAATATAAAAATAATTTTTATTTCAATAATATAATTAACAAATAAATATGTAAGTGGAACCGCGCTCAGGCTTGCCTTATAAAAAGTAAGGTCCAAACCAATAAACTTGACTAGGTACTGTAGGACACTTTTAGTATTTAGATTAAACTTTAAAGATCATTGATAGTATTCATTTTGAAAATTTTGATTATTAAAGACTTTTCCCTATGTCATAAACGTAAAAATTAAAAAAAAAATGTAATAGTTTGCCTCTTTATCATGCATGGAAACTTTAGTGCCAGCTGTGCGATCAACATTGGTACATTGTCTTGTCTCTACATTATTAATTATATATATATATATATATATACACACACAATCTGTTAGGATTAATGACCAAGGACCATCACCATCCCATTGCATTTCTTATGAACGAAAGCAATTGAATTACACGATGAATTTAGGATCCGGTTCCAGGTACTCGTCAATTGTGGAATGTAAGTTTATTGCTTTTAAAGGGGTAATAATAATTTCTTAGCAAGGTAGAGTTATCTGTCTAGACTTGAAAGCTCGACCAATTATTCAATGAATTTGAATATAAATTTTTAATCCATAATGTGATATGGTTGGACATAATTAAACTTCGGTTCTATTTCAAATCGAATCGTACATATTATTATTTTAAAATATCTTAAAATAATATCTATTTTCTTGATATAAGTTCGTTACTTTCAAAGAGGTAATGATCATTCCTTATCAAGGTAGAGTTATCTATATACATTAAAGTTTGACTAACTACGTATTGAATTTGAATATGAACTTTAGACCTGTAATATGACATGGCTGGACATGATTAAATTCATATCTATTCCAAGTTGAATGTACATCGATCTTATCATTTTAAAATGTTTTAAATAATATATATTTGTTAGAGTTAGTGACTCAAATTCTTAGAAGATTTAATTAAGAGATTTTTGATCACCTAAATCTGCAAGTGAACAGAATCGAGATAGCACAGATAAAGGAGTATTCAAGGTCGTTCCCACTGAGATTAAAATTTGTTATCTAAACTAATTCTAGTTCAAGCAGGTTTTAAAATAATTGAGGAAGATAATAAGTGAATCAAATTAAAGACTAAATTCTAAAATTAAGCTGAATAAAAGAATGATTAAAATCAAATTATACGAAATGTTAGGGCTTCGGGATTCACTTAAGTGGATATTCAATTACTAAACATGATTAATTATTACGGTTGAAATAACGATTACACTAAGATATCTATGTCCTCTCTCAAGGTACAAAGGTATATTCGATTAAGCAATTACCATCTCTCGACGCGTAATTCAACTTACTCAAATTCATTAAGATCAAGTAATCATAAGTTATCACCCTAGTTTAGGATATCTCTATCTCTAACTCTATGATGTTTATTCTCCTAGTGCACAGATTATACTTCTCCTTTCAGTTCTTCATATAATCCCTAAGAATGAATCTATGTTGATCAAGCACAAATCCAAAATTAAGATCAAAGAGAATAAATTCAACCAAAGCAATAATCAAATCATGCATTCATAATTAAATAATCCAACAAAAGCTAATCCCTAACCCTAACTAGGGATTTAGTTACACATAATTGGGTAAAAACTAAAAACAATTGAATTAAGCGTAAAGAAAGAGTGTAGGAACAAAGTAGAAGAAAACTCCAAAACTTGCTTCTAGCTCTCCTCCTCAGCAAAAAGTTTTTAAAAGAATAATAACTATTGTATTTATACTAGAGGACTAAAACCCTAATAACCTAAAAGATTACAATGGACTTGGGCTTGAACTTTAATTCTTCAATTGTGATAACTGGCCCATAATTGGAAATTGTCTTGAATTTATGTTTGCATGGGCCTTGACTTCTAATAAAGCTCCAATTCCATCAGAAATCCTTTAAAATATATTAGAATTCCTACAAAACAAACAAATAACTAAAGTGAGAAGAAATTAATAAATATGGACTAAAAATATAATTAAAAACCCATAAAAGTGTTCTAAAATAGTCCCAAATATAAGTGTAAAATACACCTATCAATTTTTTAAGGATATTACTTGATGGATAAGTAGATTTTGCCAAGTTTTGGTGAATATAAATAGTGAAAGTCTCATTAGAGTTTAGTATGAGAGAAATATATAAGTAGAGTTATACAGTTTTTGGGGGTGAGTCACCCCATAGGACAAAAGATGGTCTTATTGGTGTGTATGATTGATTGATTATTAGAAACCGAACGACTATCATCAAATTTGTTTGGATGGGTTTGTCGTTCGTTTGGATTATTATATTGAGTGTGTGTTTGAGTGAATTGATTGTTAATTGATGTTTGGTTGTAACTCTTATAATTAGGAGACCTTTTCTCTCATCCGTGGATATAGACAAGTTGAGTGCCAAACCAGTAAATTATTGTGCGTTCTTCAGATGATTTATTATTTTAGATTGCTTCCGCTTGCGTGATTGGTTGGATGATTGATTGATTGGAGTTTGGAACCTAACAAGTGGTATCAGAGCAAGGTGGCAAGATTGCGAGGATTGGTTTGATGAAGATATAACTCCAAGTTAGAGCTAAGTTAGAAGTTGCGACCTATCTCGATTAGAACTCAATTGGAGTTGTGTTGAAGATTGTGGTGATGAAGATATTCGATTGTTCAAGTTCAAACTGTATGTGGATAGAATGCAAGATTGGATTCGGAGTGAAAATGAAGACACACAAGAGATGATTGATGTGAGATTTTCATTGTAGGTGAAGCCAAGCATTTCCAGATGATGAAGATTGAAGAGTTAAAGATTTGAAGGAATTTGAGTCAAGTGGAGATTGTTAGGATTAATGACTTAAATCCCTAAAAGATTTAATTGAGAGATTTTTTAAGGATATTACTTGATGGATAAGTAGACTTGTGGACCAAGAAATGTGATCGGCACAATATTATACTTTCTTTATATATGTGCTTTTTACCTATGATTATTGTGCCTATCTTATCTTACTTTCACTCATATAAGCATGGTTTTGTATTTGAAGGTTTTAAAAGAGCTTTGAGTGGAGAAATGAGCATTTGAAGATGAAAGGAGTCAAACTGGAAGCAAAGGAAAGAAATGAGATTGAAATGTTAAAGTGAAGATGTTGGCAGATTGGAGACACCTTAAAGATAGCTGATTTTCACCACTTTAGAGGCTTCATTTGCATTTGTGTTCTCATCAAAGTTGTAGAGCACATCCTAAGATTTTCGGAATGCTAAAGAACGCCCCAATCGGAGTCTGTTTAGCCTTCCAAATGCTCATTCTACAGAGACCTATAGCAGTAGGCGAGACAACCATTAGCTTGGCGCCAAAGGAGTTTAGCCTAGCGCCAAGGCTTACGCCAAATGCCCCAAACAAAGCTAAGGAGCCAAGCCTGGCTTCAGGAGATTATGCATAGTGCCAAGGAAGTTGAATTCTTCATGTTAAAGTGCAAATTGGAAGAAAGGAAGAATTGGCTAAGGCAAAAGTTAACCTAGCGGCAAGCATAAATAGGCTGGCCCCAGGGGAGTTTCATTGTCAGCCAATTTCCACCACATGAAGACATTGAAGACATAAAGACTTGGCTTGGTGCTAAGTAAAAGAGGATGGCGCCAAGGGGAGCCTTTTGGGCCAAATGAAGAAGCCGCGTTTAATCAAGGAAGCCAGAAGAAGTTGCCTTGGCGCCAAGCCTAGTTGCAGCCACTCGCCAACTGACTCGGTGTGACTCAGCGAGAAATGTCTCAAGCGCCCTTCTCATCTCTTTGTTAGTTCCTAGGGTTATGAGGGCAGTCATGTAATTTGACCCTTTAAATATTAGTTTTCAGTACAAGTACAGACATATTTCAACAGAATTAAAAACAAAAAGATTTCTCTCTTGTGTTTTTTTCTAGAGAATTTCTCCCATTTTGTAGAGAGTTCATCTTTCATTTCCTAATCAATCTAATTGTTTCTTTGATTTGATTAATAAGTTTACTTTATTTTCTCTTTGGTTTACACTCAAATCAGTGAGTGATTAAACCCATAATCCATCTTGCCATCTATTGATCAAAGGGGCAATATTGTTAGTGAAACTCTCTGTTCTTATTTTGGATTGTTAATTGGGTGTTTCAATATCTCTGTTTATATTGTTTTTCTGATTGTTTGGGTTTTGATATATGAGTCGACGCATGTATTTGATCCTAGATAATCTACTGTTAGTATTAGAGAGAGTGAATCTTTAGTAACTTGATCTAATCTTAGGTAACAAAAGAATTGATTTTACATCTTTCTTGGGATATTGATTAATTGATGACTGGGTATGCACGAAACTATTTCGGGTCAATTGCATACTTGACTGATTGATTCTAATTCATGCTTTATCAAACCTATAAATCAATATCGCGAAAAGTCGTTGGTTCATACTAGGTAAAAGGCTATTTTCTAAGAATCTTTAGTACTAGATTATACTGTTTAGTCTCCACATAGGCTTAGGAAATCTTTAGTACCTCTGTTTATAGTATGCCATTCAATTGATCAATCTTATATTTTATAGGTCAAGGATCTAACAGCTTCATTCCCTTTGATTACTAGTGTGAGATGGATGCTTGTTTATATTATTGTCTTTATTTACTTTATTGTTTGTTTAATTTCAAGTTTCAATTCTTTGCCTTCAAATCCCCCCTGTTTTATTGTTGTTCTATTGAAAAACAAGATTGCTCTTACTTCCTTTTGGGTTCGACCCTTAATTGCTCTCTATACTATTAGTTTAAGTAAGATTATAAATTTTATTCATTTTGATGTTTGTGACGACCGAGCATCAAAATCTAATGGGAATAGGATTTCTTGTTTGCCAAGTTTGGATGAATATAAATAGTGAAAGTTTCATTAGAGTTTGGTATGAAAGAAAGATATAAGTAGAGTTATAGAGTTTTTGGGGGTGAGACACCCCATAGGACAAAAGAATGATCCTATTAGTGTGTATGATTAATTGATTGTTAGAAATCAAGTGAGTGTCATCAAATTTGTTTGGTTGAGTTTGTCGTTTGTTTGGATTAATATATTGAGTGTGAGTGTTTGAGTGAGTTGATTATTGATTGATGTTTGATTGTAACTCCTATAATTAGTAGATCTTTTATCTCATCCATGAATATAGGCAAGTTGAGTGTCGAATCACGTAAGTTCTTGTGCGTTCCGTAGATAATTTATTGTTTTAGATTGCTTCCACTTGAATGATTAGTTGGATGGTTGATTGATTGGAGTTTAGAACCTAACACTATTTTCATGATGTAAATTCGTAGCTTTCGAAGAGGTAATGATCACTCCTTATCAAGATAGAGTTATTTGTACAAGCAAAAGCTTGATTAACTAGGCATTGAATTTGAATATGAACTTTAGACTTGTAATGTGATACGGTTGGACATGATTAAACTCATATTCTATTCCATATTGAATGTACATCGATCTTATTATTTTAAAATATTTTAAAATAATATCTATTTTCTTGATGTAAATTTGTTGCTTTCGAAGAGGTCATGATCATTCCTTATCAAGGTAGAGTTATTTGTACAAACTAAAGCTTGGCTAACTATGTATTAAATTTGAATATGAATTTTAGACCTGCAATGTGAAATGGTTGGACATGATTAAACTCCCGTCCTATTCCAAATTGAACATATATCGATCTTATTATTTTAAAATGTCTTAAAATAATATCTATTTTCTTATAATAAAGGTAAGTTCGTTGCTTTTGAAGGGGGGTACCTATACAAGTTTGAAACGGTGACCAACCATGCATTGAATTTGAATATATATGAACGATTAACTCTCGTAATGTAACATGATTAGACGTGATTAAACTCTGGTTATATTCCAAATTGAAATTAAATCTTATTATCTTGTCTCAAAATAATGTCTATTTTCTTCTAATAAAAAAAAACTTTTTCAACCATATTATATATTACAATTAATTACACTAACATTTGATGAGACTATATATATATATATATATATATATATATATATATAATAGATATATCACTTTAAAGAGTAAAATTGTAAAGCACTTATCAGTATACCACTAAATTTGTGACATTTACCTGGGTACTATCTATCATCTTCTTTTGTACATATCTTGAGTCGTGATGGCTTAGCAGCACCTCATATAATATAAATAAAGGATGGAAATATCCTTCTCCATTTTATTGTTTCACTTTATGTCTCATATACCAGAACACGTCACGTGTCTCTTTAATTTAGCTCTATTTATTCTTTATTTGGTTTTGGAATTTTTTTAAACAAAAGTTTCTAAAACTATTTTAAAGAAAAAAAAATCATCTATAACAAAAGTTTAACCCCAAATTAAAATTTTTTTATTTTGAGGGTAAGTTTCTACCTTTATGATATTATTGGAGTAGAGTTTTAATTTAAATCAAGAAAAAATATGATTTTTTTCTTTGTTTATTTTGCTAAAACCAAACAAGGAATAAGAAGAGTTAAGTGAAAGGGACACATGACTGACTGTGATATATGGGGCATAAAGTGGGGGCACATCAATTGTAGTCTCATTAAATAGAATTCTTGGTTGGTTTTTTTTGACCCGTGAACACTACTTTGTTCAAACATCTAAAGTGGCCGTTTGGTTGTAGGGTTAAGTTATATAACTCCTGTTATATAGTCTTTATTATATTATATACCTTTATTTGATTCGAGGTAATGAGATAATCAATGTTATATCATATTACTGTCACGTCAACATATAATCTCAAAATCACGTTATGTGATAACCTATAAATTCTTAGATAATATGAGATAACCAAGTTAATTATCTTAAAAATTTTTCTAGTTTACCCTCATTATTTTACTCTTTTGGACCACAATAACCCTATGTAATTGATAAATTACAACATTCTTTTTAATTTTTTTTTTTGTAAGAAGCATATTATTGAACTTAACCTATATAATTATTAAACAATTAAACATATGTCAGTTCAATTAAACTAAATGCATAATTTTTTTTTGTCATAAGCATAACTAAACTTAGCTTATATAATCATTAAAATATTAATTATATACTAATATTTTGTGCATCTGACTTACCCAATTATTTTTCTTTACAAGGCTCAAGTATATGGTATTATTTTTTCTTATGTAAACTAGGCATAATTTAATTTGATGAAACAAATAAATATTATTTTGTTAAATTTTATAAAGATAAATTTTGTTTTGTTAGTCATATATAATTGTTGAAATAAAAAGATTTGAAAAATGTAATACACAGAGCACAACAAAAAAATAAATTATAAGTCTTTAAGTGAAGGTATAATAGTAAAATACAAATTTGACAAAAAATATAATCCAACCAAACAGATTAATCTAATATTGACATATGTTGAACTAAGTACAATTTGGTGATCTTTCAGGTTATGTAAACTAGGTTATCTTTGATGGAGTTAGTCACATAACCTAAGTTATCTCAGATTACCGAAACTAAACGCTCCCTAAGAGATTTTTGATAATGAAATGAAACACCTCTTTGGTTGGCCAAAAAGAAAAATTGTGACATTTGCAGTATGCACATTATTTCAATCTAACAAGGAATGGAGTATATAGATTTCATATTTAATTTTAATTAAAAGTAGATTTATAAATAAAATTATTATTAATACATAAAAATAATATCCATTTTTAAGTTCGGTTTTTAACAAAATTACAATAGCAACATTAATTTAGTACATAAAATTTTTTTTATTGAGTCATTAGTCAACTTAGTTCTTGGAAATGAACCAAGATCCAAAGGTGAGACTTCGGTTTGGAAACAAGCAATGGCAGATGAAGATTAGTTTGCCACTTCATCCCTGGAAACATTGACCTCCTTGGCAGAATCTTTATGGAGCCCAAGTCCATAAGGAATTCTTCCACGGTACTGCAGCTTCCTTGGCAACGAATCTGATTCCATTCTCATTACGCTACCAAAAAATTCGAAATATATAAAAAACTTTTTGCTTAGAATAGAAATAAATTTTTTTTCATTGTAATTTCCCAAACTTATACGCTCACCTGTTATCGAAAATGACGACTGAACGAATTTCACAGTTTTGGAAGCTGCAAACGCAAATTTATAATTTTCTTTATTATTAGTCATTTTATTATTAATAATTAAAAAATACCATAATTACAGGTTTTTTTCCTTTTTGGTCTAATACTTAAGATTGCAGGGTTTGAATCCAGGGTAAGAGGAATATTGTACTGACCGGCTATAAGGATCACCATCCACCAGGGGGTAACATTTATTTTCAAGGGCAATCATGGTCTCCTGCAGAAACACACCATGGCTCACCACAGCTATCTCACTTTCTTTCCTTCCCAATAACCTACAATAGAATATATGCATGGGAACACATATAAAATAGTAAGCAAGTCGATGAAAATGGAATTTTGAAACGCATCAATAAATTCAAAAAGATCAAAAAGAACTCTGTATATTTTTCCGTGCCTATATGTATTTTTTCGCTTGTAGTATTTTTCCATACCTATTTTTCCGTGCCTATATATACATGTAAATATCGTCCCTGCAAGAATTTTGATACATTATGTTGCTCCAATTATTCTTTTTTGTTTCTTATAGGTACATATATCTTGATGAATATAGTCGATAAATGTGAATTTGACTTAATTTCTATCCTACCCCCTGAGTTTGTGCAGGAGATATATATAGAATCCGACATATGATCATGTGAAAGCTAGCTAGAGTCTTACACCAACCAAGAATTTTGGTACACACCAGTTAACAAACTCTATTCCCCTGACTGCAACTTCTTGATTGGTTTCGCCTTGATCGGCTTCCCACACATCGTCATCTTCACTTCCAATCTGTACATGAAGTTTAAACTTAATTTGTCAATTAAAAGATTAATTAAGCTTTCAGTCTAACTGTGAATGAACTTACCGGGAGATCAGCAAGTTGGTTAATTAGAATATAACAAAATAATCAAATATGAAAACTATAAACTAAAATAACTTGCCAGTGAGAAGTCAACTGCAGGGAAACGCGCCTGGCATTGACTAACAGTTCCTCTCTTGCGTCCCTTTTTCTACATTGAACCCATTGATTATGTCACAACGAAAAATAGTAATTATATCAATATATATTCTCGTCTCTTTTTCATTTTTTAAAAGAGAGGATTCGAACCCAATTCTTTGAGTAATTCAAAAATACGTACCATACGTTCCCGACAAAGTTCATGTGCTATAATTGGTGGTAGTCGATTGAACGTTGTTCTGGCAGTTGGATGATTACTCCTCTCTACATTTGGTGCCTCCTTTGACAGAGGTAGATCTTCATCACCAAAAATTCCAACCGCTGTCTGCAATGTCCTGCTTGCATTTGAACAATTAACATCAAGAAGTTTACACATAAATCAGGAATTCGACAAATGAAAAAACGGAACACGCACACACGCAAACACACACACACACACATATATATATATATATATGTCAAAAATTGAACTACCAATGCTACTTAAAGTAATTATTGATTTGATGATATAGCATGTGAAAAATGAATAATGGGTACCTTAGCATAGGGGAAGTGATGACTACCTCAATCCTCCCCAACAGTCCACTGTCGGAAACATTTTTCCTCTGATCCCCAACCTGTGATTTCATTAACTTAATTAATATAGTAACTAGTAAATGCTGTTCCCTAGTTATATACGGAGAAAAAAGGTTTGGAAATGGATCGAACGCATGGCAATATTAACAAGCTGTGTTCAATTATGATCACCTGCTGCCAGCCGTAAGAGGAGAGTTCAGGGTCAACAAACTCAATGGATGTTCGTGCATCATGGCACTTCTCTGCCTCTAAGTTGTGAAGGCCTTGTGCATGTCTCACCTGAATTAATTAATGTTCGTATAGATTGATTATTATATATATATATATATATATATGCATGAACAAAATAGTACTACTATATGCTTTAATTTCCAAAGTAAAATACAGAACAAGAAAACTTGGACACAGACCAGATGAACAAGTTTCTGGCTGCAGCCAATGCCAAGCAAGCACAGATCAGTTGGAGTTGCCACAGTTGCCTCCATTTCTGTAATGTCCAAGACAGTGAAATACAGATATTCCAACAAGTAAGGTACTTATAAACATGAATGAATGGAAGGAAAAATTTGGCAAATTTATGCTTTCTTCGGATCAGAAAGAGTTTCCTCGTGGCTATTCGATGTTGTTCGAGGATGGCGATTGGGCCTTTCGTTTGACTTAGAAAGATTCATATTCAAAGTCGTTACGTATGTAAATTGAAGTGATAAATGATATGATGGATAGTATTTCAGTGTTTTTGGGTTTTTTTTCGCCCATTTTTTGTGTTATTGTTTCCCTTTCACATATCTGCCTGATGGGTTGTATCAAAATATATACTTCTTATGGGTTATGCTATTTCTCCCAACGAACTTATCCTGTCAATTTGTCTCACCTGACTTCTTGTTATTATTTCAACTATAATATTCAAAGTAGGAGTCTAGAGCATGGACTTGTATTTTAAGCCGTACACTCATTCAAGGACGTTTTTGTGCAAATTTTCCAACTAAAGTGGGTTGTCATAGATGATGACTTTGAAATTTTTTGGAGCCAGCTTGAAAATTTAATTAAGGGGGTGTCCAGAAGCAGGTGTTTGGGTATTGCATTTCCAAGGGGTACTAACAATAACAATTTTTTTTTTTGGATGAATGTGTATTATTCATTCCAAAGCAGTAAAACTGCTACTCGGTTACAGAGTTTACAGCTTGCAAAAGCACAAAATTAACAATAAGGTAGCAGCATATAAAAGGAAATACAATCCAACTTTTGACAGCTACTACAATCAGACACAATTATGATAAGATACAAGTAATGTTCAAATTCCAATTGCTCCTCAATCTCATGTTGACTTGGTCTCCTTTCACTTTATCCAATCCATAAAATCTCATTCTTATAGTATCTCCAATAAGTTGAAAAACCTGTTCTATGATTTAGGATGACCTCCATGGTACCTATTACTTTTTTCGCACCAAATAAAGTAGCAAAAAGCATTCCAAGCTATCCGAAGCAGAGTAAATATTAATGCTCTCCCTTTAATTTTCTTTATCGCCCAAGTAAATTCATGGTTCTGATCTCCTGTATTCTGAGATAAACTGCATGTTTGTAGAACTTTCCGCCAAATAAGGTTGGAGTAAACACAAGTAAAGAAGATATTTTCAGAGTCCAAATCAATGCCCCAAGCTGCAAGCCTGCTTCTAGTGGGAAGACGGTCCAAGATTGCCATCCATGAGATAATTGTAAGCTTTGGAATATGAAATTTGTACCAAAGCAACCTGTGCCAATTGACTTTTTTTTTCGATGCCTTATCTGATCATAAACATATGCTGGTTTATATTTAGCACCTGGAATTCTCCATGAACCATCACTTTGTCTAAATCTTTCAGCCAACTCTCTAATCTTCAACCTTTTTTTAAAATTCCAGCTGAACCTCTGCAAAAATATAAATTTTGTACCTTCCTTTTATAACCAAAAAAATTATGCCTCAACTTGTAAATTTTATTTTCTAAAAAATTGTGGCTAAATTTTGTGACATGTCAGAATGGACAAATCAATAGGAAATTTTGACAACATATCATCTATAACTATTTTCCCTACAATATTATAAGGGGCCGTTTGGTTGGGGGTAAAGTTACATAACCTCAGTTATGTGACATTTAATTTGTTATCTTATTCTTATTTGATTCAAGGTAATAAGATAACTAAGGTTATATCATATTACTGCTATATCAACACATAACCTCAAAATCTGGTAATGTGATAACCTCTAAATTCTTAGATAATGTGAGAATATTACTATATTATGTTAAAATTTTTCCTAATTTACCATCAATATTTTACCCTTTGGACCACAATAATCCTATGTAATTGGTAAATTACAACATTATTTTTAAGCAAATTTTTTTTGTAAGAAGCATATTATTAAACTTAATTATCATTAAAGTATTAAATATATGTTAATTAGTTCAATTAAACAAGATGCATAATTTTTTTATCATAAGCTTAATTAAACTTAACATATACAATCATTAAAATATTAATTATACACTAATATTTTATGAATATGACTTACCTAATTATTTTCTTCATAATGCTTAAGTATATATTAGTTGTTTTTTTCTTATGTAAACTAGGCACAACTTAATTTGATGAAACATATAAATATTATTTTGTTAAGTTTTACGCAGATAAAATTGTTTTATTTGTCATACATAATTGTTGAAATAAAAAGACTTGACAAATGTAGGGCATATAGCACAAAAAAAAAATATGTCTTTCAGTGAAGATATAATAGTAAAACATCACTTTGAAAGAAAATATACCCTCAATCAAACAAATTAACCGAACATTAACAAATGTTGAACTAAATATAATTCGATGATCTTTCACGTTATGTGCACTGATTATTTTTTATGAAGACAATCATAAAATCGAAAGTTATCTCAGATTATCCAAACCGTCCTTTAATTATCCAATCACAATGAAAAATTATATAAGGTCTACCACTAGGAAATATGGACCTCATGATAGACTCCATAAAATTATTTATTGTGATTTATGGAAAATAAATTTTGAATAATTTTTTAACGGTATAAAAGTTTCTTTAAGGATAGACCGTATTTACAAAAGTTTTTTCTTTTTTCTCTTTACGGAAAATGACAAAAGTCTTCAACGCCCCACTGATGAAAAAGCGTCTTTTTGACTGCCTCAGATGTATTGTCTTTACGTTCGGTGTCGATTCATATCGTGTTATCCTCAGACATCAAAACGTAGGAAAAGGGCAAAGGAATTTGAACATCACATCAGGTGTGAAACTGTCTCTTTTTTAACATTTATAATAATTTGAATGTAATTTCAAAAGAAAAATAAAGTTCGGTCTGGTGTGAAAAAATAAATTTATTGTTACTTTTATTTTCATAGAAATGAAAAATTATAGAAAACTTATTTGGTTTGTAATTTGGAAAACAATTTTTGAAGAATGGAAATAAAAATGGTTTGAAAACAGAAAACAATAAAAAGATGTTTTCAACCTTTTGTGAAAACATTTTTAACATTTGGGGAAAAGATGAAAACACGCGTCTTAAAACCATTATAGAAGCCTTTTCATGATGCCGTAGTTCGAATCTCATCAATGTCACATCTTAATATTTTTTTTTCAATATTTTACTTTGCTGTTGCCTCCTTGTGTGTTACTGTGTTATAGCAAAAGGAGTTTTGCAGAGCCACGTGGCAAGCTACAATTCCATTCAATGCCACAGCCCACGGCTACAGTAAGCCAAACTAAAGGATTCATATGATTTCATTGCAATTTTCATGTACATAATTAGTGTATTTTAATCCCTTTGTATCCTCAAATATCAGTATTTATAACTCTGTTCCTTAAACAAATTGTATTAATTTTTATTTACCTTAAGTCCTTTTTCTTTTTAATTGGTTTTTTATTTTAATTTCATTTTATTGTTATCAAAGACCATTTATCTTTATATTTTTATTTTTATTTCAATAATTTCGATTTTATTTTTTATAGTAACATACATTTAATTTTGAAAATATAGATACCAAGCACATTTTCACTATTTTTATTTTTGAAAACAATTTTTCATTTCATGTAGCAAACAAGTTTTTCAAAATTTAGATTATGAAAACAGGAAATGAAAATAGAAAATATTTTCGTATACCAAACATAGCCTAAATCTCTCTCTTCCATCAAGGCTCGTTTGGCATTGTAGCCTAAATCTCTCTCTTCCATTATTGCTTGTTTGGTATTATTGTCATTTTTTATTTTCTGTTATCATTTTCATATTTTTGAAATAAAACAGATGAAAATGTGTTTGGCAGGATGTTTCTGTTTTCAAAAATTTTAAAAATAGGGTCCATATTTTAGAAATTAGTGAAAGCAAAAATTTTATATTTTTATATGTTTTCAAAATACTTCCATAATACAGATAAATAATAATTTTTTAGTGGCATCATTAATACTTAACTAACACATGTTTAGGTTTTTTAAATATATTTCTATAAGAAAACATACAATGAAATTATATATCCAAAGATATTTTTATTTTTAAAAAATTAACAACGCAATGAAAACAAAACAAAAATGAAGCAAAAATAAACAAACAAAGAAATAAAAACGATACCAAACCACCAATAAACTACTCTACATTAAAGAACTAGCTTCCTAATATTAAAACTAAAATTGAAATTGGATTTGCTCGGTAAAACATGTTTGTTGGGAAGCAGTAGAAATACAGATTTGACGGCTACTCATTTTAGACCTTCTTACCAAAGGAACCCGCCTAAATTTGTCTAAATTTTAGTTTTATAAATGTTAATTGAGGTGGTAGCTACTTCTATTTTATTGTGAATGTAAAGTAAAATTTCAATTCTCAAAAGTGCACTTGTAGAGAAATTTTATCTTTTGCACGTTTTATTTGAAAGAAAACAGTCTCATTTTGATAGGCTCATGCATATCTTTTACAGGGTAATTGATTAGAGGTAATTTGAAATTACTTTGAAAATTTTATTACCACCTCAATGACCGGTAATTTAAAATGACTGAGAATTAGTGCATTTTTTATTTGGTTGTCATAATAAGAATTTTAAATGGTTTTGTTTGATGGTTTTTTAATAGAAATTTTAAATGACTTTGTTTGGTTTGAGGGGATATGATATTTTAAAATGAGTTTCTTTACTAAATTGCATTCTTTGATTTTGATTATGATAATATTTTATTATAATTTAGCACATTTATCAATATTAATACGAAACAATTTCAATTGAAATGAAATAAATTAAAAAATAATTAATTATTCCAAAATAATATTTTTTTTGTGACAAAACCATAATAATTTTTTTAAAATAATGCAAGCATAAAGAGATAAAAATATGTCTAAACTTTCATCCATTAAATATAATTAGATAAATAATACAAAGACAAAGGGGTATTATTGTCTAAAGCTTTAGTTTCATAAAGGCATAAAAGGTATACAAGTCAAATAACCTTGGTAATTTCAAAATACCTAAGAAATAGTTTGCAATTGAATTCTCACTTTAATGACTAATTTCCTTCGTTATATAGTAATATAGAACTACCAAGGCAATATGAAATTCCCAACAATCAAAAATAGGCATTTAATATTATCAATAGTCAATAGTCAATTCACAAGGTAATTTGAAATTGCCTCTAATATATCATATAATAATATAGAATTGTCAAGATAATTTGGAATTTTTAAAGTAAAGAAACCAAACATGATTATTTGATATTATCAACAATCAATTACCAAGAGAATTTTCAACTCCCTCAAACCAAATATCCCGTTAAAAAAATAGAGGGTAAATTACGGATTTAATCATCTAACTTTTGGATAGTTTTTGTTTTGGTCACCTAAATATAAAAAATAAAAATTCGATCATTAAAGTTTGTGAAATTGATTTTTTTAGTCATGTAACCGTCAAAAACTAATGGAATGATGATGTGGCAGTTAACATGAGACAATTAATATAGCCATGTCATCCTATGTGCTGTGGAAATATCCACATGGCATAGATTTTTTTTTTATATAAAAATTAGGATTACAAAAAATAAAATAAAGAAAAAAAAATCCAAAAAGAGAGGGAAACAGAGTTTCTCATAATGTAATTGAGTTATACGGCCATCGGGCCATAGCACGACAGCGATATCGTGCGTTTAGCCTAGCAAGAGCTATCGACCAACGACCCACCGTTTCTCTGCCACCGTATCTCCTCTTTCCCAACTCTAAGTCCCTCCTCTCATACCTTCTCTTACGCGCTACCTCTCCTTCTCCATCCTTGGCCATTTCCGAATATGTCATCGCTCTCCTCTCCCTCATTTCCCTCTCTCTTGAAACCCCCTCAGTCATTTCTCTTATTTTATCCTACGCCCAAATATGCAATTGTTTTTAAATTGGCAAGGGCAATTACGTGGTTTGACATTCAACTTGCCTACATCCACAGATAAGAAAAGATCCATTAATTATAGGGAGTACATCAATCAATCAATCTAACAATCTCACACTTAAACACTCGCAATTTATTCAATCAAATAATCCTAAATCCAAACAAACAATCATGAGCACACTTGCTCGATTTCTAACAATCAAATAAATATTCAACCAATCAATTATACACACCCATAGGAGGACTATCCTTTTATCCTACAGGATGTCTCACTCCAAGACCATATAACTCTACTTACATCTTTCTTTTATATCATACCTTAATGAGACTCTCATTATTTATACCAACACAAACTTGGTCAACAAGAAAATCTAGGATTTCTTAACTAACAAGTCTATTTGCTCAACAAGCAATATCCATAACAAATCTCACAATCAAATCTTCTAGGGATTTAAGCCACTAATCCTAACAAAGCTTTATAGGGTCAATCATAACTTTAAGATTGTGTCAAGTTTTGTACATATGGGAATTGATTGGATTGGGGAAAAAGAATTAGTGAAAGTTGGGATTGTCTTCCTTGAAAGAATTGTTTACAATTTGAAGGAAGGAGGTTTTAATCTTCAATTCTTGGAACTTCAATCTTCTGTCGGTTGCAACGTGGGGTTCATGTTCTACAAATTATTTCCAGCACTTTTTTTATGGACGATGTAAAACCCATTGGAGGCAACCTCAGCCTTCAATTACCAATTTATTTAAGATTCAAATAAAAAAAAAAAAACTGCAGATGTCTTTTTGCTAGCAAGCCTGAAGCAAGAAAATGCAAATTGCCTATCTACATTTCTTCCTCGTCTTCTTTCGCTTATCTACGTTTTTTTCCCCCAAAAAATCTTTATATATGGAAATTGCCATTTTTTGCCTTTATTTTATGTTTTTAAATAAAAATTTGTAACGGTGCGTGGCACAAAGGGTGACATCACGATACCAGCATACTCATGTTAACTGCCACATCATTATTCCGTTAGTCTCTAACGGTTCAATGACAAAAAAAATCAATTTCACAAACTTAGGTGATCAAATTGTTGTTTTTCATAATTAGGTGATCAAAACAGAAACATACCAAAAGTTAACTGATCAAATATAAATTTACCCAAAAATAGAAATTTTACCTTCAATCATTCACCAGTCAAAAGATGAAGAAATTCCGACAATAACGTAAGTTCCAAGAATTCCAAACCTTCAATCATTCACCGGTCAAAAGATGAAGGAATTCCGACAATAACGTAAGTTCGAAGATTTCCAAACCTTTTGACGGTTCTATCACCAATATTCCAACTTCAATAATTGGAAAAAAAAAAGTTTGGAGCTACTAATATTTAAGAAACCTATTATATATATATATATATATAACCAAAAGTATCATTGGATATTTGGCTCAAAATTAATTCATTTGAAGCGATAAAGATAAAATCCTTCCATGCATTTTTGGAAGATTGAACTTATATCCTTACCCTTATCGAGGTAGAAGCTGTTACTATCTCAACCAACACTTGTTGATCTTACTTTATATTTAATGCATTACTAAAGTAAAAAAGAAAAGAAAAGAAATATATACGTTGATTACATGATTCTCTTCTTCTTATATAATATATACTCTCTCTGTTCCACTAAAAATATCACTTATTGATTTTTTACGGAGTTTTAGAAAGTGAAAAAGTTATAAGATAAAAGTATGATTGGTCGATATTATCCTTAGAATTAAAAAACTTTGAAAGTGACTTTTTAAAAAGGTTTTAATATTGAAGGGCAAAAGAGAAAAAATAGATGTTAAATTTTTTTACTTTTCTAAAGTGACATTTTGATTTGAATAATTTTAAAAATTGAAAGTGACAATTTAACTGGGACATATGAAGTATCACTTTTAATGTATTATAAGTACTTTAAATTTTTCCTAAACTAAATTCATTCTTCAATAGATTTCTACTAAGGCTCTGTTTGGTAGAGCGATGAGACTGACTAATTCTGGTAAGATTAAAATAGTGAAATTAGTTCCTATAGTAGTGAGATTAAAATTATGATGATGAGAATAAAACTAGTGATAAAAAGATATGTGTTAAGTTAAACAACAGTGACAGTGATATGAGAATAAGAAATGACCATATAGAGTATTATTAGAGAGATAAAACAAAAATAAAAATTAAGGAAAACATAGTACAAAAGAAAAAAATAATCCACTAACCTCAACTGGAGCTAAAAGGCTCCAATGGAAAATCCTCATTTGAAACACAGCTTTGGGTGGCCACATGGGCCAACTGGGCTGGGCAAAAGTGCTATTTCAAAGAGCAGCACGGTCAGTTGGGGCAAAAAGTCCTCCAATCCTGCTGTGCTGGGCCTAAGTGTATTAAATTTTTTAAATAGACCTATCATGTTATTCACAGGCACTATCAATGAATTTGTATCAACTCTAAACATTTTTCTAAAATTAAGACATAAATTTGACAATAAGTCTAGTCCCACATTATGAAGAGAAAAAAAAAATTGAAGGGTAAATTTTTAAGAGAATGAAAATTAAAAATATTTTTATAAATGAAACATAGCCTTCATATCCTAAAACGTCCAAGTCACCAAATCAATTTTCGAAAATTTCCAAACCCATTTTAAGGGTTATCATGACTTCGCACTAATTCCATCAATTTCACTCCTTCAAACAATCAAAGATATTTTTTTTAATCCATCAAGGGTAGTTTTCATTCCTTTGGAATTGACTCAATAAGCTGTAAAGAATAACGACCGTTAATTTGTAAGATTTGTGGGTGACAATATTTATTTTTGCTTCATAATGTTTTGGCGCATGCAAATGCATGAGGAGTAGAATTTCCCGGAGGCTAATTTAGAGTAGAGTATATTTTTATGTTAATTCCTTATTTTTCACCTAAAAGGAAAGTAGGAAGAGTACTAGATGCCTACTAGGTAAGATTTCAAATTTAAATTATGAATAAAGGAAATAAAACTTGGAAAAACTTTCATGGAGATTTAACACAATTCAACTTTGAATTAGTTAGAATCTAATATAACTATACTTATACTATATGAAAAGATTTTATATATATATATATATATATATAAATTTGCATGATTCACAATGTTTGCATTGTCATTGTCCACGTAGAAAATGGGGCAAATTATGTAGTCAAAGTGCCTATTGCATTCATATTGACCAGTACAACTACCACCACTAATTAATTAAGAAATTACATCTTTTGGGAAAGAATGTGACAATTAGTACTATTGTTGTGGAATTTTTTTGTTAAAGCCAATTAGTACTATTTTAGAATAAAATAAAGTAATGTGAAAATGAAGCAATTAGTTAATTCGATACCCCTTGACACTGCGAACGTGATTCCCAATCTTATGTCTTGTACCTCGAAACAATATGTATGGCCCTCTTTTATTCTCTGTATAAAATCTTGAACGCTTGATTATATATTTTCTCCGTTTCTATTTATCTGTTCTCTTTTAAAATTTTTATTTGTCCTTTTTCATTTATCCCTAATTTAATTTTATTTTTTGAAAGACAAATAGGAAAATTTATTAAAAACACCAGAAAAGGTGAAATCGTGTACAAAACACAGAACATAAAAACCAAAGCAAAACAAGCATAGAAAAAGCATCACACTGCCCGAACAAACAAAGAACAAGGACATAACACAAACACAATGGCAGCCGCAAAGAAGAGAACGGCTCCAACGATCACAATACGCAAAGAGCATCATACGCACAGCTGGTGAAGACAGGTGCAGTAGCCCATTCCCTAATCTAACATTAATTATTAATTTTTAAAGTTAACATTTCAAACTTTTTTTCCTTTCTTTTAAATGAATATTTTTTTTAAATAGGAGAGAGAATCAAAGAGGGAAAAAGATAGGTATAAAATAGGATATTAAGGTAATTATGTATGAAATTTTATACCTTAACTACTTTTCTTATCTTGTGTGAAACGGTTAATGAGAACAGATAAATAGAGACAGAGAAAGTATTATATACTAAAAAACCTAAATCAGGCAATATGAATTGGTTAAAGTGATAAGAGTTTAGATCAGTGGCATAAGGTATCCAGATTCAGACTCTCGCAAATCTCCTTTGGTAGGTGATCTATAAGTCCGAAAAGCTTCCTAAAACCTTAAAAAGGTTGACGGCTTGTCTTGACTTTCGAGGTGGCATAACATACCTTGTTCGTACACTTTTATTTCTAACCAAAAAAAAAAGAGCCCATAATCAATGTTAAAAAATGATTAAGCCCTTGAACTTTTATTAGCAAATAAGTCCCGAAAATTTTTATTTATAATAAAATAAACCCTAAATTGTTATTTACATCCTATTAGGCCTTTGCTATGATTTAAATTAGTTACTTGATCTTTATGATTTATGGATTTTAACGGTTATCAAGTAAGAAGTCTAACCAATTTTCATAATATCGAGAGTTTATATTACCAATTTTAAACTAACTTGATATAAATTAAAGTTTAGCATGAAATATTACCAATTTTAATCTAATTAAGTTTTAATAAAAGTTTAGGATCAAGGTCTTTTTTATATTAATTAAGTCTAAGCCAGTCTTAAACTTTGATATGTGTTAATTGGCTGATTTGTCTGATTGATTATTGTCTTAAAAATAAAAATAGTAGAAAAAGGTCCATTCTTATATTAAGTTCTCTGAGGTCCATCTTCGTCTTCATCTTTATTGACTTAGACAAATGGTCGGTTCCTCTGTTCCATTTTTTAATTTATTAAATAATCTTTGTTCAAAAAAAGGGGTCAAAAAGAACAAATGATGCAATTCATATTCTTTCTTTTATGGTCATGATTTTCTCTTATTTTATATGAAAGCCTTTTCATCATTATTCTTTCCAAGTCATGTGTTAGGTCCAAAACCTGATCAATCAACCATCCAAACAATCACGCAAGTGGAAGTATTCTCAGAGAATAAAACATTCAAAGAACACATAAGAAATTAAGTGGTTCGGCACTTAACTTGCCTACACCCACAGATGAGAAAAAAGATCCACTAGTTATAGGAGTTACAATCAAACATCAATCAATCCACACTCAATCACTCATACTACCAACTTAATCTAATCAATCAAATCAATCTCAAATCCAAACAAACAACCATGAGCACACTCCCTCCATTTCTAACAATCTAACAATCATACACATCCATAGGACCATCTCTTTGTCCTATGAGGTGTCTCACCCAAAAACCTTATAACTCTACTTACGTCTTTCTTTTATGCCAAACCCTAATGAGACACTCACTGTTTATACTCACCCAAACTTGACAAACAAGAAATCATACTTGGCCCACAAGTCGTCTTATCCATCAAGCAATATTCCTAAAAAATTTTCCAATCAAATCTTTTAGGGATTTGAGTCACCAATCCTAACAATCTCCACCTTGATTCAAATTCCTTCAAATCTTCAATCTGGATATGCTTGGCTCCACCTACAATGAAAGTCTCATAACAATATTTTCTTGTGTGTCTTCATCTTCACTGCATCATCTTCAACAAATCCGAATTTGATCTTGCTTTTCATCCATATCTAGTTTGAACATGAACAAGCGAATATCTTCAATACCATGAACATAAACACAACTCCAATTGAGTTCTAACCAAGCTAGGTCGTGACTTCTAACTTGACTCCAACTTGGCGTTGTGTCTCCATCTAACCAATCCGATCTGAGTAATCTCGCAACCTTGCTCTGATACCACTTGTTAGGTTCCAAAACCCGATCAATCAACCATCCAAGCAATCACGTAAGCGGAAGCATTCTCAAACAATAAAACATCCAAAGAACACACAAGAAATTATGTGGTTCGGCACTTAACTTGCCTACATCAACGGATGAGAGAAAAGATTCACTAGTTATAGGAGTTACAATCAAACATCAATCAATCTACACTCAATCACTCATACTACCAACTTAATCTAATCAATCAAATCAATCTCAAATCCAAACAAACAACCATGAGCACACTCCCTCCATTTCTAACAATCTAACAATCATACATATCCTAACAATCTCCACCTTGACTCAAATTCCTTTAAATCTTCAATCTGGATATGCTTGGCTCCACCTACAATGAAAGTCTCATAACAATATTTTCTTGTGTGTCTTCATCTTCACTGCATCATCTTCAACAAATCCGAATTTGATCTTGCTTTTCATCCATATCTAGTTTGAACATGAACAAGCGAATATCTTCAATACCATGAACATAAACACAACTCCAATTGAGTTCTAACCAAGCTAGGTCGTGACTTCTAACTTGGCTCCAACTTGGCGTTGTGTCTCCATCTAACCAATCCGATCTGAGTAATCTCGCAACCTTGCTCTGATACCACTTGTTAGGTTCCAAAACCCGATCAATCAACCATCCAAGCAATCACGTAAGCGGAAGCATTCTCAAACAATAAAACATCCAAAGAACACACAAGAAATTATGTGGTTCGGCACTTAACTTGCCTACATCAACGGATGAGAGAAAAGATCCACTAGTTATAAGAGTTACAATCAAACATCAATCAATCCACACTCAATCACTCATACTACCAACCCAATTTAATCAATCAAATCAATCTCAAATCCAAACAAACAATCATGAGTACACTCCCTCATTTCTAACAATCTAACAATCATACACAATCATACACACCCATAGGACTATCTCTTTGTCCTATGAGGTGTCTCACCCCAAAACCCTATAACTTTATTTACATCTTTCTCTCATGCCAAACTTTAATGAGACCCTCACTATTTATACTCACCCAAACTTGACAAACAAGAAATCATATTCCCGTTAGATTTCTTGGCCCACAAGTCGTCTTACCCATCAAGCAATATCTCTAAAAAATCTTCCAATCAAATCTTTTAAGGATTTGAGTCACCAACCCTAACATCATGAATCACGGGCTGAGAGTAGTAAAACATAAATATGTTATTAGTCTTCTCCCAAGTAGTTTAGTCTAGTTAGAGGGTGTAAGTGATAGGAGTGTTTGGCTAATAATTCATGAACTATAGTTCAGTTTATGATCGGCTAATAATTCATGAACAAATTCAACTTAAGCTCATTTATATTTGGTTCATAAGGTAAATGAACAAATTTAAATAAAAATTTAGTGTTCATTTTTTAAATGAGCCGAGCTTTTAAACAATATTTGTTCAGTTCATTTTATATTTATGAATATATATTTTATAAATTGTTCATGAATAAACTCGATAAGAGCTCGTTAATTAAACTCTTTCTAAATTGTAGTTACTTTAAACTTTAATATCTTTTATTCAATTACAAAATATAATTAATATTATATTTACATAACTAAAAAGTATATTTAATATACAATAAGTCATCAATTTTTTTAAAATATTATTTTATATTAAAATTTTATTTAGTTAAAAGTGATAGACTTTGATAAAATTGAAGTTTAGTTTCTTTTACTCCTTCAACAAATCCCACATCCATTGAGAATAATGAGTGAAAGCCGTCTACTTACTACTCCCTCTATTCTATTTTGTTTGTCCATCTTTTTTTGGAGTGTTGGAGGGGGAAAAAAGTTTTAATTTATTGTCTCTTACCATAAATAAACCATCAATAAATTTTAATTCTCAATTTTACCTTTTTTTTATGACTATCATAACACATTAAAGATAACAAAATATTAATTCAATATAAATCAATCATTTTTTTCTTAAATTTTATAAAAATCAATAAAAACAGACATATAGGGGCGGAGTATAAAGGTTAGTGGCCCCCTGCTTCTCTCTCCAAAGACTAAGACTAATGTGGGTTCTTACGTGTTGGATTCGCAAGGGTTGGTCAAACTCGAGTCCATATCATTTACACATTTTTCTACAATTGTCCAACTATTCCGTGTTGGCCGAACCATAATTATCTTGTGAGTTCCACCAGTATTGAATTCAAAATTCTTATTGGTGATTATAGTATAATAATTGTACGAGGTGACATATTCCTTTCAACCATTAAATTTTTTGTTAATACACAAAATAGTCTTAATATTTATATAAAATTATCGTTTTAACCTTTCAATTTTTATTTTGAAATTTCTAATCCTCGAATATTTATTTTATATACAATATAGTTTTTGGTGTTGATGTGGCGTAATAAAAAAATTTTACACGTCATGTGAAAATTTCACGTATCAATATATGGATAGGTCACATAAGCATCAAGGATTACATTATGTACAAAATAAAAGTTCGATGATCAAAAATTCTAAAATAAAAGTTGAAAGACCAAAACAACAATTTATTACAAATTTGAGAACTATTTTGTATATTTAGCCCTAAATTTTTGTTCGAGCTCAAGCAAGTTAAATTAACGAACGTAGGAGCAAGTCAGTTGACTCAATTCGTTTACACTTCTAAGTCTAGCCTCAACAACTAAAACATTGATGAACCAATTATACACCATACACCACTTTTTTCTCTTGGGAGGTAGAAAAAGATGTCTAATTAAATGGAGTGGGAAGTCTCAAGTTTGAGACCTCATGATGAATTTTAATTTATAACCATTTCTGGAGACCACCTCAAGGTGAATTTCAATCTATAACCATTTCAATCACTCAAGAAATGGATTCTTTTCTTTGGATCTTTGTTTAAGTGATGGCAAAAACATATATGCTTTTGCTTCTGGATCCTACTCTGTTTTGCCTTTTATTTCCATTTGTCCTAGCATGTTTCCCATTCAACTACCAAATAATTACTTATTACTTTCCATCCCATGAACCAAAGTAGATATGATACACTATTTTGCTTGAACATGCATGCATGAGTTTATTTGTTATCCTTTTATCAAAAAATTGTTTCCTTTTCTCCAAGGATATTTAAGATGTTATAATTAATTCAACCATTAGATAATTAGAGGATTGGAGGAATGATAAATTGAGATAAAACTAGATTAATTTGGTTGTATCACCCATGAAATAATATGGTCAGTCAATGCTAGTTGACTGGGGGGGCAGTAGGGTCAACTCCAAGTGCCATTTATGTTCGCCGTTCTGGCTTGTGCCTTCCACGAACATAGCAGCAAAACGAGCTAGAAACAAACCTTATCCACAACCAAAACCATGTTTGAATTATCTACTCCGGCGTTACCTTATTCTCACATAAACTTTTTCCTGCTTATTCTGTTCCTTGTTAACCTCGTAAGCAGCTCTCAAATGCATCATGAATCAGAACAAGCTGTCTTACTTAAACTCAAAGCATACTGGCAGAACCCAGCATCCATCAAGCATTGGGTCCTCTCGGTAAACTTTTCCTCCCATTGCACCTGGCCCGAAATCACGTGCCTCAACAACTCGGTCACCGGGTTATCCCTCCGACACAAGACCATCGGCAAAACAATCCCATCATTCCTTTGTGACGACCTTAAGAACCTTAAAGTCATCGATCTTAATTACAACGACATCCAGGGTGAATTTCCCAAAACTATTTACAATTGTTCCAAGCTTGAGTACCTCGACCTCTCTCAAAACTACTTTGTTGGCAAAATTCCTGAGGACATTGACAGTCTAGCTCAGCTCCAGTACTTGAACCTTGCAGGCAATAATTTTTCTGGTCAATTTCCAGCTGCCATTGGACGTTTACAGGAGCTAAGGAGTCTTGAGCTTACTGTAAACCAATTCAACGGCTCTTTACCGTCAGAAATTGGTAACTTGTCTCAACTTGAATTTTTGGGGTTGGCCTATAATATCAAATTCCAGCCCTCCAAATTGCCTTCCAGTTTTACTCAATTGAAGAAGCTGAAGATATTATACATGTCTAAAGCAAATTTAATTGGTGAAATCCCCGATACAATTGGAGATATGACAGCTCTTGAGGTATTGGCTTTATATGACAATGCGCTAACAGGAAAAATCCCAGATGCTTTGTTCCTGTTACCGAATTTGAAGGAGATATATCTTTACAACAACTACTTATCTGGGGAGATTCCTCAAGTAATTAGAGCTTCCAATCTGACCGTAATTGATCTTTCAGTTAACGACTTAACTGGAAGAATCCCAAGTGATATTGGGAAGCTAGAAAAGTTAACAGCCTTGTTGCTGTTTTTCAATCAACTTTCAGGTGAAATTCCAGACAGCATCGGACGAATCTCAACTCTTAAAGATGTCAGGTTGTTCAGCAACAATCTGTCAGGCACTCTGCCCCCTGATTTTGGTCGATATTCAATGCTGGAGGGGTTCGAGGTTGCTTCTAACAAGCTAACAGGGAGGTTGCCTGAGCATTTATGCTATGGAGGTGAGTTGCAAGGAGTTGTTGCTTTCGACAACAATCTTACTGGAGAATTGCCCAAATCACTTGGTAACTGTAACAGTTTAACAATGGTCAACCTTCGCAACAATGGTCTTATCGGGACCATTCCTGATGGTCTTTGGACATTGTTGAACTTGTCGATGTTGATGATAAGTGACAACCATTTTACAGGTGAGCTTCCCAAAAAGGTGTTACATAATCTGTCTAGACTTGAGATTAGTAACAACAAGTTTTTTGGACAAATTCCAGCTGAGGCGAATTCTTGGAGGAACCTGGTTGTGTTTAATGCTAGTAATAACCTCTTTAATGGTACGATTCCAAAAGCATTGACAGCTCTTCCCCTTCTTACTACTCTTTTGCTTGATCAAAACCTACTGCAGGGCTTCCTTCCATCAGCTATAATCTCTTGGAAGTCACTCGTTTTTCTAAACCTTAGTCAAAATAAACTTTCTGGACAAATTCCAGAGGCCATTGCTTTCCTTCCATCCCTTCTAGAATTAGATTTGTCTAGAAACCAATTTTCTGGCTCAATTCCTCCAAAACTTGGACTTCGGAGGCTTACTTCTCTCAACCTTTCTTCCAATCTTCTCACCGGAAATATCCCAAAGCAGTTTGAAAATGCTGCAAATTCCAATAGCTTCCTTAATAATCCTGGTCTATGTGCTACTTCGCCGCTCATAAATCTTGAAAGCTGTCGTTCACCCAGGATATCTGGTGCAAGTGCTCGACAAAGTCCTGTTTGGATTTCAATTACTGCGATAGGAATATTTTTATTGATTATGGCTTCTTCATTTTTCATAATCAAGTTTCTTCTAAAGAGAGAGCGGAATGCATTAGATTCAAAATGGGAGGTGATCTTTTTCCAGAACCCGAATTTTACAGCATCAGACATTTTGCCAGGATTGATAGAAAAAAACAAGATTGGAACTGGGGGCTCAGGAAATGTATACAGTGTTGGTTTAACTTGTTCCAACAACGTTGTTGCTGCTAAAGTCATTTGGAATAACAGAAAGCTGGAACATACGCTTGAAGCACAGTTTCGAACAGAAGTTGAGATATTGGGTACAATCAGACACTTGAACATAGTAAAATTGCTGTGTTATATTTCAAGTGACACTTCGAAAGTTCTAGTTTACGAGTATGTGGAAAACCTTAGTTTAGACCTCTGGCTCCACAAGCATCGGGCGACAACTATTTCTGGTTCAAGACACAAGTTAATCTTGGACTGGCCCAAGAGATTGCATATCGCTATTGGGGCAGCTCAGGGACTCTGCTACATGCACCATGAGAGCTCACAGCCCATTATTCACCGAGATGTGAAGTCGAGCAACATTCTATTAGATTCTGAGTTCAATGCTAAAATTGCCGATTTCGGTCTTGCCAAGATGTCAATCAAGCGAGGAGAAGAACCCATTACAGTTTCTAATGTTGCTGGCTCGGTTGGTTACATGGCTCCCGGTGAGTAACTACAAAATTCATAAACATCTTCGTGACATGTTTCTCATTCACTCACCACCCCGCTAGATAAAGGTTTTATTTCAATGTTGCATGTCTTGGTTTGAATTTAACAATATGTTTTCTGAATTGAATCACAGAATACGCTCAGACAAGGAGAATAAATGAGAAGATTGATGTTTATAGCTTTGGAGTGGTTCTTTTGGAGCTAACAACAGGAAGAGAAGCGAGCCATGGAGATGGGAACAGATCGCTTGCAGACTGGGCTCTGTATGAGAACTCGATAGTGGATGCATTGGATGAGGAGATCAAGGAAGCTTGTTACTTAAATCAAATGTGCAAAGTCTTTAAAATTGGAATACACTGTACTAGAAAATCACCTTCAGATAGACCGTGCATGAGGAAAGTTCTGCAAATGCTGGTCCAATGCGCCCAAAATCGTAGTTGTGAGATCGAGATTGCTGAGGAAAAGTTGAGATTGGAGGATTTGAAGATGAGAACACGTGATACAAATGATCTTGATTTGACATGTGTTAGGGTTGGTGACTCAAATCTCTAAAAGATTTGATTAGAAGATTTTTTAAGGATATTGTTTGATGGGTAAAACGACTTGTGGGTCAAGAAATCTAACGGGAATATGATTTCTTGTTTGTCAACTTTGGGTGAGTATAAATAGTGAGAGTCTCATTAGGGTTTGGTATGAGAGAAAGATGTAAGTAGAGTTATAGGGTTTTGGGGTAAGGACCCCAAAACCCTATAACTCTACTTACATCTTTCTCTCATAAGGCACCCCAAAACCCTATAACTCTATTTACATCTTTCTCTCATACCAAACCCTAATGAGACTCTCACTATGGATGTGTATGATTGTTTGATTGTTAGAAACCGAGCGAGTGTGCTCAAGATTGTTTGGATGGGTTTGTGGATTGTTTGGTTGATTAGATTGAGATTGAGTGATTGTGAGTTTGAGTGGTTGATTACTTTGTTGATGATTGATTATAAACTCTCTATAACTAATGGATCTTTCCTCTCATCCGTGGACGTAGGCAAGTTCAATGCCGAACCACGTAATTTTTGTGTGTTCTTTAGATGATTTATTGTTTGAGAATGCTTCCGCTTGCGTTATTGGTTGGATGGTTAGTTGATTAGGGTTTGGGACCTAACAAGTGGTATCAGAGCGAGGTGACGAGATTGCTAGATTGCGATGACAAAGACACAATGCCAAGTTGGAGCTATGTTAGAAGTCGCGACCTAACTTGGTTAGAACTCAATTGGAGTTGTGTTCAAGATTGTGATGATGAAAATATTCGCTTGTTCATGCTCAAATTGGATGTGGATAGAGAGCAAGTTTGGATTCGAATCCTAACTTGGTTAAAACTCAATTGGAGTTGTGTTCAAGATCGTGATGATGAAGATATTCGCATGTTCGTGCTCAAATTGGATGTGGATAGAAAGCAAGTTTAGATTCGGATTTGATGATTGAAGATTATGCAGTGAAGATAAAGACACACATGATAGGTGGAACCAAGCATATCCAGATTGAAGATTGAAGATTGAAGATTTGAAGGGATTTGAGTCAAGGTGGAGATTGTTAGCGTTGGTAACTCAAATCCCTAAAAGATTTGATTGAAAGATTTTTTAGGGATATTGTTTGATGGGTAAGACGACTTGTGGACCAAGAAATCTAACGGGAATATGATTTCTTGTTTGTCAAGTTTGGGTGAGTATAAATAGTGAGAGTCTTATTAGGGTTTGGTATGAGAGAAAAATGTAAGTAGAGTTATAGAGTTTTGGGGTGAGGCACCCCATAGGACATAAAGATGGTCCTATGAGTGTGTATGATTATTTGATTGTTAGAAACCGTACGAGTGTACTCAAGATTGTTTGAATGGGTTTGTGGATTGTTTGATTGATTAGATTAAGATTGAGTGATTGTGAGTTTGAGTGGTTGATTGCTTTGTTGATGATTGATTGTAAACTCTCTATAACTAATGGATCTTTCCTCTCATCCGTGGACATAGGCAAATTCAGTACCGAACCACGTAATTTTTGTATGTTCTTTAGATGATTTATTGTTTGAAAATGCTTCCGCTTGCGTTATTGGTTAGATGGTTAGTTGATTGGGATTTGGGACCTAACAACATGAAAAGGATTGAAGGTAAACTGCAACTTCCCCCACACCCCATCCTAGTCTTTCAGCTACTTTTATCCAAAATTTGAAACACTCAATGCTATTGCTGACAGAATCTTGCTATGCATACACACTACAATCGCATGTAAACTTAGGTAAAGAGTGTTGTCTACTCAAACAAGACTAAATTTGAAGATTGAAAATCGTAGCTGTCGGAATCATCCTTTTGAAGCTAATAAAAATGAAAGGAAAGCAAGAAATGGTAATGAACTTCGCACCAGAGATTTATCTGCCTTTTTATTACGTTTACTTGCACAAGTTCATCACTATTGCTGAGTTGTTCATACAGGTTAGGGGATTGGTCTGATGACATAACCAGAGAAAACAGAAGCTAAAAGAGATATAATCACAGACATCCGTATCCGTTTAACGGTCTACAATTAATCCTGCTCGAGTCGCATTCAATCTCAAATGAGAAAAAACTCTCGCAAGCCTATTTTCTTCATTCACAAAACTCGAACCTGAAACTCAACTTAAAGGACATTTAGCTCCTTCCACTCAACCCAACAAGAGTTGATAAAGGCATTCCAAATTTGTTTGGTAGGTACGAAGGAAAGGGTTAAGATGTAGACATTTTTATCTCATTATTGAGTGTGTAACCACATATTACTCATTTTGTAGCTCAACCTTCAGATTAACAAAGTTTTTGCTTTCTTTCTCATT
Organism: Microcos paniculata; assembly: GCA_030664755.1. Taxonomy (NCBI): domain Eukaryota; kingdom Viridiplantae; phylum Streptophyta; class Magnoliopsida; order Malvales; family Malvaceae; genus Microcos; species Microcos paniculata. Next base: position 2,076,690 of record CP131459.1, on the reverse strand, counting down.
TCCATCCTATTAAACGAAGGTGTTATCGCTCAAAATAGCTTCAACCAGAATTTCAGCTCGACAGGAGAAAACCTCTGGAAGCTGCAGCACTATCTGCCATAGTTGAGAGGTAAGAATTTTAGAGCGAGACTGCACTGAGCTATGTTGTCAAAACTGGCCACTAAATGAAATCATGACTCATACATTTGTTTCATTGTTAGGGCTAGTGAAGGAAGTTGGTCCGGCGAATGATCATCTTCCTACGTATTTACTCGAAGAATATTGGAAGGATGCATCTGCAACTCTACTTTCAAAAGCTTTTAAAGGATCAAGGCACTTAGGTCCAACTTCAACCGAGGGTGAATCACTATAGTCTTCAACATTTCAGTTAGACTAGAATGCCCCTATTCTTCACCCGTAATCTCTATACCAAAACCTGCATTTCCAACAGCCTTATACAACATCCTAGAATGAAATTGCCCACAAAATAATACAGGGTCTTAACTCTATGTGGCTAATAACATGTACTGACATACATCAATCTTTTGCCTTTTTACCTTCTTTTAAAATCTTCTTTGTTCTCTACCTCTCCTCTTTAACCTTTCTTTTTCTTCTCTTATATACTATATTTTTCTGTCTTCACTCTCTAATTGCTCTTTCTGTAACCATTAGAGAAGTAAAGACTTAGTTAACACAGAAAAATGAAGAATGGTCTACCTGAATGCGGCAAGGCTCCATCTCAAGGAAACAACCTTGAGTATACCATTAGAGGCCTTGTGTATTTTTCTAACTCTATCAACTCAAGAGAACTGGACCCTCATCTGGTCTAATCAGTTAGTGTATACGTTAAATGGATTGTTCAGGGACAGAGGAGGACGCAAACAGTAGGTAGGACCCCAATACTAACTCTCTGCTTAACCATTTTATCACTGACTAACTAAATTCAGCGAGAAAACAAATAATTCAAACAAAATCAATGGACAGATGATTACCTGTAAGATTACTTTATTCTCAATGAGCAGAGACCAAAAACTCAAAATAGGAGTTTACATACCCCTACCTTATTATCTTCGACTCAGGAGACAGTAACTTATAAAAAGCTGTACCATTATAATCCTCCAACACCAGGAATAAAGCTGAGTAACGAGTTGCAGCAACGACGCTTCTGGCTACCATCAGGCACTCATTAAAATTTGACCAATTATACACCCCAGATGACCATACTTAAGGATTTTCTGGCACGAACTCTTGGATCAGGAGATGCAAAGAGCTTTAAGTTCTGGATGAGTTGCAATAAGAAGGCAAAATCTGAAAATATATAAAAATTCATTGTATTATCTACCTATAGTTCAGCATCTTCAGGATTCCTCCACCTCAAGGTATTGGGAGTGAGAGGCTGCCAGGAGGGCTGCCCCAATGCCAGATCCATCATTGGAGTGCTCAATGACAATGTTCTCAAAGACTTCTCCTCCAAGTAATTCCCCTATGGTATCCTCCATGCAGGTCCTAAATTTAGTGTAGTGCTCATATAATCCACCATCTAAAGCTATCACTGACTTCTGCTTTTCACCATCCTTCACTGTGTCTCTTCCCAATTTCTTGAGGATGCCAACGATTCCTGCAGCAGATAGGCGGGCACCACGAGTAGCAACAATGTCACACAGCTCAACGATAACTTTTCTCATTTTCAGGGAGGTATTAGATATCTGGAATAGAACAGAGAAAATATAAGCATAAGATAACCTATTCACGCAATAAAATATGATGTAGAACTTCTTCCTCCAAGATGAGAATGATTCAATAAATATCTGTAAAAAAAGGGGGAGGGGGTTTTGCAGTTGAAGTTAAAATTATTTTTGCTCTTAATTTTTTTATTCCAAAAATTCCAAGTAGAAGCATTCAGAAGAGAACTGGGAGAACGACTGAAAGGATTTAAAGAAATTATGCATTCATACAGCAAACAACTAACGTATTCTACCTCTAATATATCCTTTAGTTTGGTCGCAACCACTTTCAGATCTGGAGACGTGTCATGATGCATTGCAGACATGTGAGGAGTTCTGCAGATCAACAGATAAATGTTAAAGCCCTCCAAACTCTCATAGGCCCAAAATCAAAGCCTGATATATGTAACATATTGCAAAAGACAACCATCTTAGGGATGGAGAAATGGACACACTTCATGATGTATCGTGATTGAATACATGAACTTCCTAATATTGTAGCAAACAATTCATTGAACCGGACAAGCTGGATTAAATCAGGTAGTGATTGGGTTGGCTTAAGGCTCCAGGTGTTGTTATCCCTTCAATGTGGGCACTGTGTAGAGTTAGTACCAAGTCCTAGGGCCTTGGGGATAGCAAATGATGGGTTTGCAAACTAAAGATGGGCAGAGTAAAGGATTCTTAGATAGTTACATGCATCTAAATAACAGTAAAAAATATGAAATATGGATCATTTACATTTTACAGTGCTCCTCATAGTTAGTAGATTTTATATGGGGAAAATAATACTATGACATACCTTAGTACGAAAGGAATTTTCAATTTCGGTGGAACAGTATCACCAAAAAATTCAGCTTCTTCAGCCATCTTCAATAAAACTCTACGTACAATCTCTCCCAAATACATACCAGAGATCATTTTTTCAAAAATCTGGAAAAAGTAGTCAACAAAGTTATATATAGCTTATAAGAAAATTAATAAGTTTGACCAGCAACTTGGACTAAAGAAACTGACCTGTTCTCCAGGGTTTAGACTCTCGGCATCCAGTTCTTGGTCATATTCTGTTAGTGGAAGATGTGAAGACCGAAAGTTACCCCATTCCATGTTGATAACCTGCAGAAACAAGGAAAGGTTTTAGACCTCTTGACACCAATAGTAATCACTAACGGAGAGCGATAGTATATATAAGATTGGACATTAACAGAAGCAGAGAACATATACTTTTAAGACTGCTCACCATGTCCCCTGATTTAGGTAAAAGACCATGCCATTTGGGAATTGCATGGGCACGCTCTACATAAGCTGCATTAGTGCCTGTACCCAATATCACAGCAGCAACAACATCTGGGTTATTGTATCTACCACCAGCCAATGTGCCAATTGTGTCGTTGACCTGCATAATCCATAAGAGAATTTAGAATACCAACTCAATCATGTAGCCAAGTAGAAAAACCAGATTGCATCCATAAACGAGAAATGAGAAAAACAGTGCACCACCCCTCACAGGCAGGAACAAATTAGACTTACCAAAGCTGCCACACGCATGTCAAGGCCAACTCTTTCAATGGCTTTGGTCAATTCTCCCACAATATCTTGTCCAACCTACACATACCACCAAGAGAAACATTAAGGATCACATAATAGACACTCTGGAAGCTCTAATAGAGAATGAAGTATTGCAATCTAAAATTTTTGACTGACATGTGCATGCTTTCAAGACCCTTTACTGGGAGAACTTCTCTTTGGTTTTTTCATTAAAAAGATGTCCATAAATTAAACTGTTTGGTGTACACTGGGGAATTATTCAGAGATAAACACGTTAGGCCAGATTCTAACGGACTTATCTCAATGTATTACTTCACCAACATCTTAGTTCCAGCCTCTAGAAGTAGCCCATAAGCACAAAATATTAAGATTATAAACAAGGGGGAAAGATTAAGGAAGCATGCCTTAGACAATGGAATGAAAAGATTCGAATAAGAATGGAAGGGACAAAGTCCTAATTCCACAAAATGTGGACAAGGGAATAGTAATGACCACATAAAACAAACTACTATAAGAAGCAGCAGATAGGAATCAAGGTTAATAGAACTAACAGTATCATCTATCGAGAAGCCCTTTGTCCATTTTATAAGAGTCCCTGACGATATTGATGTTTGCCTAACAGGAAATGAGAAAGTAAATCCTAGCTCCCTTCGTCTACCAGGTGACATATGTAAACCTTCACCTTCTGTGGCAACAAATTTCGCAAGAGCTGCAGCAATATAATCAAATAATGCCTGCAATCACCTCATATAAAGAAATTTAAAAAATAAACCAATATAGGCATGATAAAATATTGCAGTTGGAGGGAAAGGATCTCACATCTGAAGATCCGGTCATTAAATGTGGAGGAATTGAAACTTCCTCAAATTCCTGCTTAACAACATGGCTTTCTTTACCACCCAAAAGTACACGCAAGACACGAAAATTTGTCCCACCAAGGTCAAGGGCATAAAACAGCCCTTTCTCATCACTGCAACATTTAAAATGAAAATACTACAAATACTTAGCTGGGATTTCAACTGATTAAAAATCTAGAAAACTATAATATTTCACACAATACAAAATTTTACTATAGTGGAGCAATATAATCGCAAGTTTGTTAGTAAAGCAAAATTTACCAATCATCCTGTCAGCAAAAATTGTTTCACAATAGACCATTGTGTAGCCTAAGGTTCAATAGCTCTCCACATGTACCCCCCAAAAAGAGTAAATCTTTCCCATTATGACCCACTAGCACAAATAAAGGAAACATTTAGACCTGGCATATGGTCCCACATCATTCATCAGAATGACAAAAGAATTTTTATTCTGAAAAAAAAAATACTAACTTAAGGAAGCTGGCATGAGCAATTAAGTTTATACCACAACTTAAAACAACAATGAACCAAATAGAAACTCGAAACATTGTCCACAGCAACAAACTTAGTGTTTAATATCTTAAAAGAACAGCCCAATGATCAGAAAATGGCAATATTACATGGCAGCAGAAATTTATAAATTTACTCAATGAAAGACACGAGAAATTGGGGTTGCTTATCTGTCAAGATGGGAAGTGATATTCCAATTTAATAATCCCTCAGGAAGTCATTAAACTTTAACAACAGCGGATCAACTAAAACACAAAGTGAACACAGAAAGAACCACTGAAAGAGAATTTTCACTATAAAACCTTTAAGAAAAGCAGTAAGAAATCAAGGACCAGAAATACACTTAAAAAAAAAAAAAGTAGCAAACTTAGACACTAAGCTATGTAACAATAAGACAAGTCATTTATCCTACAACAAGAAATGAAAGCAAAAGGCATATATACATCACTGGTGAAAAAGAAAGGTACACAAGATGTAATAAACAAACTTAACCGATAAATCACACAAATAAAACAAGCATAAAGTTCATCAGAGAGATGCGGAGATAAAAGATAAAAGTTTAAAGCTAACAAAAAAAGGCAATGTTAGACTTCCCCCATGGAATTGAAAAAGGCATCATAAGTGGAATCCAACACATCATTTATCACAAAGTAAAATTCGAAACTACCAAAAATTTTATCGTCTGGGAATAGTAAGTTCGATTCGAGCCATTTAATCAAAATCAATGGACCACATTGTAGGCAAAACAAAAACCACTAAAGCTAACCACCAACTTTTTTCATCACACAATTCAATTAAATTTCAATAAAGGATTAATATTTCTTCTACAGCCAATACCAAATTAATCATCTAGACCTTAAACTCGTAGTTAATCAATCAAGAGATCATCTTTATGACTTTATCCTACAAACCTTTCCATAATTGAATCATGACGGGGGAAAACAAAACATTCCAAAATTATTGGAAAATGAATCTATACGAAGGAAAAAAAAAGGAACAGATTAGTTAATTAAAGTTGATTTGATAATTTACCCGGTTGGGAGATTATCTACGTAGCTGATGATCATCTTGAGCTTGCTGCCACCTTCTGATGCGAGGCCGGCGTGCATCTCAACGGTCATAGCATCCGCCACCTGTTTCAGCTTCGAAACTGGGGTCCCACACTTTTCCTCGAACTCTTTCAGGATAGCCAGGGCGCGGGCCCACTTCCCAGAACTCTTTATCCTGTGACGAACCACCAGCGCCGCCGCGGCACACACAGCCGCCGCGCAGACCACCGCAGCGCCCACGGCCACCTTCCCCATCGCCCACCCACACAACTAAAATCCCAAACACCAAACAAACAACCCCAAACAAATTTCAAAAGAAAAATCTTTCCTTATATAGCTTTGTACGGATTCTCCAAAAAAAAAACAGAGCCTTTAAAAAAGAATAAAAACTTGTTCCAAGTGTCTGGTTTAAAAGAAAAATGAGGAGGAGGGAAGCCCTAGATCCGCAGACCTTTGAGCGAATTTCTGGAAAAAAATTACGTCTTTTACAGGAAAATTCTACAAATTTTTTTTGTTTTCTTTATCTTGGTTTGGGTTGCTTGGCGCCTTTGAGCAACGAAGCAGCAGCAGCTTTGAGCTTTGTTTAGCTTCAACTTTCAAAAGAAAAAACAGACAGATTTTTTATTTGCTACCATAAATTTATTTATATAAGTAATATTATTAATATATTTGCTTAAAACAAAAATTTGTCCGCAACTGAGAACGAAGAAGATATTTATAAGTCGAGGACCGGCGGCTGAGCATGGGGATAAAGTTCACAAAGTGGACATGAGATTGGAATGGAATTACGAAAATGACCTTCCAGATGCGGAGCTTTGCGCCTTTTTCGGTATATGTTTGGGTGGTTTTTGTACTTTTCGAGGTTTTAGAAAGGACGGTGCTCGGTTTTGGCTCTTTTGCACGTGCAATCACTTTGGCATTAGTAGGATTAGGAATCTTTTTCCTTTTCTCTTTAATTTAATTAATTAAATCTACCCATTTTTTTATTTTTTGTGCGTTTTTCGTGGGCAATTTGGGATTTTATTATTTACTTTAATTAATAACGGCCGGAAGAAGTTTCCCAATTCTATCTTCTTTACCATCACTATCATAAAAGAAAAAATAATAATATTTTAAAAAATCATCATCATCATGATATAAAAGAAACAAAAAAGTCAAGCGAATGAGATAAAAAAATAATTCAAGGAAGGAAAAAAAATTAAAGAAAAAAATAAAAAGATCTAAAATTTTTGTGTAATCTCCTTAATTCTCACTTCTCTTAATTTTTTTAATTTTTTATAAAAACTATAATTTGCACTATGCATTTTAACATTACGAAATATGTATTGTAATATTATTATTTAAGTATTTAATAACAGATATATATATATATATATATAAAACTTTACTTGCTAATTCTCTCTCGTCTTCATATCAATATGATTAATAACATAAAAAAAAAAACACCATAAAAAGTAAAAATAAAATTAGACGAAAAAAGTGTTACCTTACCTTTTAATTTCATCACCTTAGTTTTTTAATTCAATAATAAAAATTATATTAATTGGTTTTTTTCACCTTCTTATCATTTCATTTATCCTTATAAAATAATAATTTCATATTAAGATTTTAAAAAAAGTGAAATGAAAGAAGAAAAATTCATTGAAATACAAATTGTTTAGAATTTTAAAATTTTAAACATTTAACTCTTGTTTTAGAAAAAGTTTGAAAAAAAAAAGAGGACTAAAATGAAAATGACAAATGATACAAAATTCTTGAAATAAAGGATTATTAATGATTTTTTAAAATAAATTTTGTAGGAATTTTAGAAAAAAAATTAAGATAAAATTTAAAGAATAATAGTGATAAAATTCTTATAATTTTATCTTACGTAAAACTAAAAAAATTGAAACCGCCCTTTTTCAAAAATTAAAGTGACTTAAGATATAAATAAACTACTAAAATACATAAAAGAAAAATGATATTTATTCTCCCTTTATATGAAAAGAGGAAGAAAATTCTTTAAAAAAAATAATAAAGATAAAATTTAAAGAAGAAGAATGATGGTATTCATGTAATTTTATCTCAAGTGAAATTAAAAGAATTTGAAAGACACTTTCCTTTAAAAATATAGGTGGTTATGGGATTTTTTTTATCAATTCTTTTTCTTAAAATGAATTAAAAGGAATAATATTGTTGGAATTCTAAATATTGAAAAAAATCAATTCTTTTTTTAAAGGAATTAAAAGAAATATTGTTGGAATTCTAAGAATTATTATATTAAAAAAGACAAATAAAGATATTTTCTTTTAGAATATAAGAATAACTAAAGAGATAATCTTGACAATTCAAGTATAAGCATTTAAATCATTAAAAAAAGTCTAAAAAGAACATTAAACTTGTAACCGTAATAATTAGCATAGGGTCATTTATGTAATTACGTTAAATGTTGAAATTAATATAATAAATATAGATATATAGATAACCATTTCAATTAAAAAAAGATTATTTATATTTTTAAAATATAAAAAAATTAAAAATTGACATGTGGTACTCTTTTGAGTTCCATTAAGCATAACTTTTATTTAATGGTAATTATAAAATACATTGGATGAATTTAATGACTACAAATAATAATAATAATCATTTCAATTAAAAAAAGATATATATATATATATATATTCATATATTTAAAATATCACAAAAAATTTGACATGTGACACTCTTTTTAGAGTTCCATTAAGCATAATTTTTTTTTAATGGTATAAATAATTTTTTTTTAGAAATTATTATAAAAGCTAAAAAGGCATAATGAAATAAATAATTCATTGAATTAAATTTTAAAATTTTCAATAAAAAAATACGGAGAAAAGTTAGCAAAATGTGTAATGAAAATATACGTAGATTCATAAATTCAATATATAAATTCATAATATATTTTTTTGAAGAATATAAACCCATAATATTTGAAATTACTACAAACATTAAATCTGTAAAACTAATATTCAAAATTACTAAAAATATTTTGTAGAAAAGAGATATTCTTTAAAAAGAAATTATAAATGTTAAAAAAATTAAGAAATTTAAAATCAAAATCCAAAAAAACCAATGACTAAAATGTCTAAATTTCTTTTAAAATATAAAAAATGTAAAGGTATGTGAGATAACTTTTGATTAAAGAGTTAAAATTATTATTATAATTATTAACTTTTTTTTCTAAAAGGTCAAAAACCCTTTCTCTCCTTTGAATATTCTCTCTCAAATATTAAAGCAATTAAGAAACTTTTGCGATCAAAATCCCAAAAAAAGTCAATGGCTAAAATATCTAAATTTCTTTTAAAATATAACAAAAAATATAAAGATAAGGACAGTTAACTTTTGATTACAGGTTATAATTATTATAACAATTATTAACTATTTTGTAAAAAAAGTAAACATCTTTATCTTTCCTATTTGGCACCTATTAAAGGATTGTTTGATTAACAATTGAAAATTTTCAAATCATTGAAAATTTTCAAACAATCGAAAATGAAAATTTTCGATGTTTTCATTTTTTTAATGTGTTTGATAATAAAAATTAAAAAACCACTTAATGGGATATTTTCAATGAAAAAGCATTGAAAATAGTAAGTAGCTTTTAGGCTACTTATTTTATTCAACAATTCCATTTAAAGAAAAAAATCTTATTTAATTACATTTAATGTTGTATTCTTTCCTTTTAATCATTATTCTTTCCTTTTTATTAATTGTCAAAGCATTTATTTTTCATAAAATCACATTTCTCTTAAAATAGATTAAAAATAAATTTGTTCAAACATAGTAGCTTATCAAACAATTTTTACTCAATAAATTCAATACTTAAAATTTTCAGAATAAATTTTTAGCACTTAATTTTCAGTACTTAATTACTTCAGTTTTATCAAGCAGCACCTAAGTCTTCATATTAGATAGTTATTACATATATATATATATATATAGTTTTATAGATTATATTAGGAGAAAAATAATTTTAGATTGGATTAGTCTTTTTAATGTACGCTTTTCAATCTTTCTAATTATCCATGTTAATGATTAAGTTTAAGTGGATTATTGTTCTGATTCAAACGAAACAACTAATCCCTTGAGTAATAAGGTGGGATAGGAGTTTAAGTTGTTTACAAACTTTAAAAAATATTATTTATTGAAATTTTTGTTAAAATAAGAAGTGACAACTGTGATTTATGGAAATTATCATGCGAAATTATAATACCATGTAATTACAATTTTGTATTCAAAATAAAAATCTACAACAATAGATGTCATAAATTTTAGAATTTACCTAAAAATAAGAAAATTTTTATTTAAGATTATAAACTTTATAAATGTGTCACGTCTTGTCTTACTCAAAAAATACATCAATGTTTTCATATTTATCATAAGGAAAGGGATTATATATGTACCTTGGCGAGTAGGAGATTTTGAATTTTTAGTGAATTCTAATATCAAACTATCTCGGTTGAAGGAGACACTTTAATTTAATTTAATTGTTGGTAATTTGATATTTATAAAAAAAAAATTGTTGGTAATTTGATACACATAACTATCCATTTTTTATATGATTTCAACTTAATCTATTTTATATTAATGAACATGAAGTTGACTTTACTGTTGGGTGTTGATTATTTTTCAATACTTTGTTCGGGCAAATGGCATGGTCAAATGCAATGACTTTTATTAGATCTCATCCAAAGAGAAAGTTTGAAAATTAGCATTAATGTAATGCTTGAATCTTGATGAATTAAGCAAAAACCAATTGGGAGCCATGCATGCATGTGATGTGATCAGATAGCATTCACATGTTAAACGGCCAGAAGTTTTGGTAAAACCAATTGGCGCCATCAACATTTGATAAAGAGAAAATATTTTATTAAGACGGTTTATAAAATGAGAGTTTTACACATTATAATAATAACATGTCACCTCAGATTATTTAAAGTTTTTATAAAATTCTATAATAATAGACTTAATATATTATACACAATTATTTCATTAAGAAGTCCATATTTAATCAAAGTTTAGCCCCATGTTAAAAAAAAATATTATAAGGTAAATCCAAAAATGTATGATATTATTGGGATAGAGTTTTAATAATTATAAAAATCTTCGAGTTTGGAAAAAAAAAAGGTAAAAAGAGTTTTTTTTTTACTTAAAAACAATTGTATGTACTTTAATGCATTGTAAAATTTTATAAGAATATGACGTGATGCATTATTATTAAATTGTGTAAAACCCCTTTTTACATATAGTTAGCCATTTGACAAAATATTCTAAATTCAAACCAAAGAAAATTTTAGGCTATGTTTGGTATGAGAAAACATTTTCTGTTTTCATTTTCTAAAAAATACAAAGAAACTGCCATGTAAGATATGTATTGTGAGGAGAAATGTACATATGTTTTACAAAATGAAAATGAAAATCGATTTAGAAATGAGATTAAAAAAAAATATTCTCAATATTAGGTCCATTATCATTTTCATTTTCTAAAACATACAAACATTTTATATAAACTACACATATCTATACGGTGATTTCTTTGTATTTTTTAGAGAATAAAAACAGAAAATGTTTTCATGTATCAAACATAACTTTATTATCTGAGATATTTTGATGCGTTGAACATTTTGATCATTCAGAGTTTACAAGTTAAGTTACCCATGAATTTGAAACCAGGTTTTGACCAAAGTTTTGGTTGGAAAGTGCATACAGAAAGTCTGACTCAGCACCTCATCAGCATTGGTTTCTTGTTGGCAATTTGGTGGTTTATACATTTTAGTCGCCAAATTTGACAGTGAGCACATGTTTTGGATGATTAATACGTACCATCAATTCTTTCTTGTTTTTGACAAAAAACCCATATTCTACTTAATTTATGTACTTAGAAATTGACAGATTAATAATATTCCACAATCACCCCTATTAACATTTTTGTATTAATTGGCAGAGCTTTTCATTTTCAAGAATTTGGAATCTGCATATAGGGATACAATTTCGAGTTGAGAGTATATAAAGAAAAGGATAAAATCTTCCTAATAAGTGTATTTTCGTTGGATCAAACGTATATTCTTATCCTTAACGAAATAATTAAAAACTGTTATTACCTCAACAAATACTTGTCGATCATTATTTGTTTGGCGAAGAGACTACTATTTAATGGCATTAGATGATTAGACCATATCTTGTCTTATTTTCAAAAAAAGTACTTTTTGCTTATGGAATTTGATTCTAAAGGCTGATACAAATTAGATAAGATGATAAGAACATCATTATACAGATTCCAAAATCTCGAAGGGATAAATAATGCAACGCATAAAAAGGATAATTTATATATAATCTAAGAAAACAAGAGAATAACGATGATTGAAGTGTTAGACTTTCTTTAAACTGTATGAACAAATTCACACAGAAAAATCTAACATCTTTATTTATGCGGAAAATTAAGAATTGAAAATCATACCTCCAGCCATTGAAAAACAACTTTCCTTTTGCTTGGATACTTCTAGTCTCTCACAAAAACTTTAGAAAATCTTTAGATGGTGTCAAGAAATTTTTTATGTCTGTTGAGACTAGGGACCCAAGTGGTTATTTATATTTGCAATAGTCCTGCCATCAAGGACTCTTTTTCAAAACCAAAACTGACGTGACGTGATGAGATCATGGAAAAAGATATGGGCCACTTATCAGATAATGGATGGGTAATTACTTATAGAATAAGTAGTTTATTTTATTCACGACTACTTATAGAATAAGTAGTTTATTTTATTCAAGACTCCAAATTGAATAAAACTCTACATTCTTCCACTTGGCCCATATATTTTTACAAAATCCATGAATCTTTTAAACTCAAGAAAGAAACGAAATACATGGATCATGGCGATAAGTCCCCTAATAGTGAGTATTATCTTCCATGTATCACTATGCATTTTGTCACTTCAATGTCAGTCAACTTTATGAAGAAACCTTATGTTTATTTCAAGGTCCAACCATAATTGTTGTCTTTCAAACCAAATGCGTACACCATAATGAAAAAACAACCAAACAAATGAGTTTCAACATAGAAAATTAGGACTTATTTCATAAAATAGAACCAAGTCCTAATCGCATTATAAGATCCTTAAAACCCATCGGTGGCATGCCTTTTGTTAAAGGATCAGCTAGCATCAATTCAGTGCTAATGTGCTCAATGACCACTTTGTTTTCCTTGATGCGCTCCCTTATGGCTAAATACTTAATGTCGCTGTGTTTACTTCGACTACCACTTTTGTTGTTCTTAGCCAAGAAAACAGCAGCTGAATTGTCGCAATACATCTTTAATGGCCTAGAAATAGAATCCACAATTCTAAGCCCAGATATGAAACTCTTTAGCCATACACCATGTGAGGTAGCCTCAAAACAAGAAACGAACTCAGCCTCCATGGTAGAAGTGGCAGTCAATGTCTGCTTTGCACTTCTCCAGGAAACGGCTCCGCCAGCAAGCATAAATACATATCTTGATGTTGATTTTCGTGAATCAACACATCCAGCAAAGTCCGAATCAGAGTAACCAACTATCTCCAAATTGTCAGTTCTCCTATACATAAGCATGTAGTCTTTGGTCCCTTTAAGGTACCTTAGCACCTTTTTCGCAGCTCTCCAGTGGTCCAAACCTGGATTACTCTGATATCTTCCCAACATTCCAACAGCAAAAGCAATGTCAGGTCTTGTACAAACCTGAGCATACATTATGCTTCCGACAACAGAAGCATATGGAATGTTTTTCATTTGTTCCTTTTCAAGCTCATTTTTCGGGCACTGATTCAAATTAAATCTATCACCCTTCACAATAGGTGCTACACTTGGTGAACAATCTTTCATACGAAATCTCTCTAACACTTTATTGATATAGGTTTCTTGAGATGACCCAAAATGTCTCTAGATCTATCTCTATGAATCTTAATGCCAATGACATAAGATGCTTCACCCATATCTTTCATATCAAAACTCTTAGAGAGAAACTGTTTCACCTCATATAGCAACCCTTTATCATTTGTTGCTAACAAAATGTCATCCACATATAGAATAAGGAAACAGATCTTGCTCCCACTAACCTTTTGGTATATGCATTGATCCATGATATTTTCTTCAAAAACAAATGAAGAGATTACATCATGAAATTTCAAGTACCACTGACGGGAGGCTTGTTTCAATCCATATATGGATTTCTTGAACTTGCATACTAAATGCTCACCATTATTAGAGGAGAATCCTTCTGGCTGTTTCATATAAACCTCCTCCTCTAGATTTCCATTGAGGAACGCCGTTTTCACATCCATTTGTTACAATTCTAAATCAAAGTGTGCAACTAACGCCAAAATGATACGAAGAGAATCTTTCTTAGATACAAGAGAAAATGTCTCCGTATAATCAATTCCTTCTTGTTGAGTGAATCCTTTAGCAACAAGTCTAGCTTTATATCTTTCAATGTTGCCTTTTGAGTCTCTTTTTGTCTTAAAGACCCACTTACATCCGATAGCTTTTGCACCATCAGGCAACTTGACAAGATCCCAAACTCTATTAGATGCCATAGAATTCATCTCATCTATCATAGCATTATGCCACAAATCAGATTCTTTGCAACTCATGGCTTGTGAAAATGTTTCAGGATCATTTTCGGCTCCAACATTATAGTCAGCCTCTTGTAGATACACAACATAATCACTAGGGATTGCTGATTTCCTTTCTCTAGTTGATCTTCTTAATGTTATATCATCTTCCTGCTGAGGTGCAGGTTGTACAACTGGTTGTTCAACAATTTCAGGTATTTGTTGAACAATTGGATCAACTGGATTATCAACAGTTTGTGGATTTTCAATGGTTGGTTGTTCAACACCCAATTGAACTTGAGGGGTATTATGAACGATAACCAATTTGTCACTTGAAATGGAAGTTTGTGCATCACAATAATCCTTCTAAAAAATGAAGTTTTGAGATTGATTACTCCCACTAATCAAGTCATTTTCAAGAAATTTTGTATTTCTTGATTCCACAATCCTAGTGCTGTGAGATAGACAATAAAATCTGTAACCTTTGGACTTTTCAGCATATCCAATGAAATGCCCACTTATAGTCCTTGGGTCCAGTTTCTTTTCTTGTGGGTTATAAACTCTCACTTCAGACGGGCATCCCCAAATGCGTATATGCCGCAAACTCGGTTTCCAACCTTTCTATAATTCAAAAGGAGTTTTTGGGACAGCCTTAGTTGGAACCCGGTTTAATATATACACAGCTGTTTTAAGAGCTTCAGTCCACAAGAATTTGGGAAGCTTAGAACTACTAAGCATACTCCGCACCATGTCCATTAATGTTCTATTTCTTCTTTCGGCTACACCATTTTGGTCTGGAGACCCAGGCATGGTGTATTGGGCAACTATCCCATGCTCTTGAAGAAATTTCGCAAATGGACCAAGCGCTTGCCCATCCTCAGTGTATCTACCATAGTATTCTCCACCTCTATCTGATCTCACGATCTTAATCTACTTTCCGCATTGTTTCTCCACTTCTGCTTTGAACACTTTAAAAGCATCCAATGCTTCATTTTTATTATGAAGCAAGTAGAGATATATGAATCGTGAATAATCATCTATAAAGGAGATGAAGTATTTCTGACCATACGAGTCCATATCTGGACTACAAATGTCTGTATGTATGATCTCTAATATGTCTAAACTCCTCTTGGCACCTTTCTTTGACTTGTTAGTCTGTTTTCCCTTTATGCAGTCTACACAATTGTCAAAATCAGTGTAGTCTAGAGTACTAAGTACTCCATCATTCACCAATCTTTTAATCCTTTCAATGGATATATGGCATAATCTACGGTGCCACAATATAGAGGATTCCTCATTCATAACACATCTTTTAACACCACTATGAACATGCAACACATTTTGAAAAACATCATTTTGCAATTTGATTTGATAAAGCCCATCAACAATTGTACCAGTTCCAATAAGTTCAGATTTAAAATATAATTTCAAAGAAATATCCATACTAAACGAATAACCCAAAGGTGTAAGTCTTGCAACTGAAATCAAATTCCTAGAAAAACTTAGTACATAAAATGTTCTTTCCAAATTTAAAGCAAAACCAGAACTTAAAATTAATTGGCATGTTCCCACTGCTTCCACAAGTGATGACATCTTGTTCCCTGAATAGATGTACTGCTCACTTCCCACCGGCTTCCTTTTGTTTAGAAAGCCCTACAAGGTGTTTGCAACATGGATTGTAGAACAAGAATCAATCCACCAAGTGTTATGACAAACATCAACCAAATTAGATTCATAACAAACAAATGAGATTGGGGTACCTTTCTTCTCAAGCCAAGCTTTGTATTTGACACAATCCTTCTTCATATGCCCTTTCTTTTTACAGAAAAAGCATTTGAATTCCTTTTTGATGTCAATCTGAGCAGGTATCTTACCTTTTCCATTTTGTTTGGCTTGCCCCTTGTTCTTTCCTTGTGTTACCATATGTGCACTTTCTCCCATTTCCATAGTCAACCTTCCTTCCTCTTATACACACATGGTTAGAAGTTCATTAATTGACCACTTATCCTTATGTGTGTTGTAAGAGATTTTAAAAGGTCCATACTGAGTTGGAAGGGAATTCAGTATGAAATGCACAAGGAAAGAATCAGACATCTCAACCTCAAGAGACTTTAATTGAGCCGCAATGTCCCTCATCTGCATGATGTGCTCACGCACACCTCTTACATTGGTGAGCTTCATTGACGATAACTTGACCATTAGGGTGTTGGCAAGGGCCTTATCTGAATACTCAAATTGTTCATCAATAGCCTTCAGTAAATCTTTGACATTGTTACACTCATTAATTGAACCACGGATGCTAGCATTAATTTTGGTCTTTATGAACATCATGCTGAGGCGATTAGATCGCTCCCAACGTTCATGAAGAGTGATTTCAGCCGGAGTGCTAGCATCAGTAAGAGCAGGCGGTTCATTTTTCCTTATAGCATAATCAATGTCCATGCACCCCAAATGAAGAAGAATTCTTTCTTTCCATATCTTATGTTTATCGCCATTCAAATCAGGAATATCACATTTTATCTCAGAGATACTCACAGGTTGTATAACTGCATAAAATAATAAAACATGCTTATTTCACAAAATTGAGGCAAATAAACAAATCATGCTTTACCAATGTAAAAACATGCATAAATATTTCAAATTTATGAACCATGTAACAAATAAAAACTGCCTGTGGGTTAAGTTAATATTTAAAGATTCATAAGTATTCTTTATGAAGAAACTAACAAATTATATTCATTTCTTAATTCCTGTGGGTAAATTAAGAAAATAACTTGTCATTTCATATCTGATTAATCATAAAAATATAATAAAAATTCCTGTGGGATAAGATTTACTATATTTAATATGAATAATCACAATGAATGTCATTTTTCTATATATGTAGTCAAAAAATACTTTTCAAAACATAATGTGTAATTTAATATAATTAAAGATGCTGTGGCTAATCTTTAACTAATTAAATTTACACTAACCACATGACATTTCTTTCATATTAATATTTCAGGAATGTCTTTAGTCTACTGGATATTACAAACTAGGTAATATAATAGACAGATTCATGTAATAAAAGGAAACCAGATTCCCGTAACATTGTACTCCATAAAAAAAAAATTCTTTCTGTCAAGTTTGATTTTGGCCACACTTGCAAAAGTTACATGAAACTTTAACTCTGTCTCGTATAGACGAGAAGAAAACGAAATTCACAGTCAGTTATTTACTTTATACAAGTTAAAGAAACCAAATTTTTAACCCGATTAAAACTGACAAAAAATTATAATATTAAGATCCCATTTTTTTATCTCATTAATAGAGAAAAATTAAGAAAGAAAAACTAATCAAGACAGAGGATAAATCACTCTGATACCAACTGTTAGACTTTCTTTAAACTGTATAAACAAATTCACACAGAAAAATCTAACATCTTTATTTAGAAAAACTTGATGCGGAAAATTAAGAATTGAAAATCATACCTCCAGCCATTGAAAAACAGCTTTCCTTTTGCTTGGATACTTCTAGTCTCTCACAAAAACTTTAGAAAATCTTTAGATGGTGTCAAAAAATTTTTTATGTCTGTTGAGACTAGGGACCTAAGTGGTTATTTATATTTGCAGTAGTCCTGCCATCAAGGACTCTTTTTCAAAACCAAAACTGACGTGACGTGATGAGATCATGGAAAAAGATATGGGCCACTTATCAGATAATGGATGGGTAATTACTTATAGAATAAGTAGTTTATTTTATTCACGACTACTTATAGAATAAGTAGTTTATTTTATTTAAGACTCCAAATTGAATAAAACTCTATATGAAGAGAAGACGGAAACGTGAAGAGAATCGGTCCTCAGTTGTCAACATAGCTGCAGATCGCTCTCTGCTTGCCGGCGCCTGCCACCGCGCGCCAGACAGCCGAAAATGGACATTTCTATACTATTTGGCTTAGCGCATAAATAAAACAAGATCCACCATGAAGGGAGTTCAGACATGCAGCGCCATAGAATTTGACGTCAAACTTATTATGATTAATTAATAATGTTCCCTCCCACGACTTTTTTTTTTTTGAGGAAAAAATAAAATAAAAGAAATAATGCCATTTCAAAAGTGTCAGCAATACGAGTTCAATTAAAACATTGTTGGAATATTGAAAATTAATGAAAATGACCTTTTTCAACTTTGCAATATATAGGAACTCTTTTTCATTTTTATTTTTGAGCGTGAAGGTTTAGAGACAGAGGATGGATGTTATCTCTGAGAGTAGGACAAACAACCTTAAATTTTCTTGAATTTTAATCTGTCGTTGGATTTTTCAGACTTACAAATCATTTAATTATGAAAAATTGGTATCAGCGCGGGACTTGAACTTCTTAAATAAAGCAAAGGTTTTCCTTTTTGCCAAAAAAATAGAGGGGAAACAAGCAAGTAAAAGAACAAATTACTAATGCTTTAGAAGAAATTAAGTCTAGTGCATGGGACCAATGTCAAGTTTGTTTTATTGGTTACTGCCACGAAGGTATAATAGCATTTATCCACCAAAGGTATCGTCTTTTACTTGCCTTCTTAAATCTTGACACGTAGTTTTGTTCTTTTATTCAATACATCCAACATACATTTTCCCTCAATATATCAGAACCTAATGTGATTTGACTCCAGATCAATATATCGGAACTATAAGATACCGGGGATTTATGCTAAAGAAAACATTCAACGTACACAATTTATAAGAACAAAAGTTGGCGTACAAATTAGGTTTGTTCTGGATTTATAGCTCGGCTTTTAAGGGCTCGCACTCGGCCAACCGTTACAAGCAAAAGCGAAGGATTTTCGGTTATAATAAAGACGGGAATCCAGAAAAGAAACAGCGCGGTTCTCCAAAGGATTTTTTGTCTTTCTACAAGACATGATAAAGTGGAACATGCGAAAATTGTTTCTATGTTTAGTCTTCTTTAAATTGTACTTGTTGGTACTAAGATCAAATGTCTGATAAGAATTATAATATACCTTGTCGCTGTTGGCCCCATGATTCACACTTCAAAAACTATGGTGAAAGAGACCATATATTCTTTGCAAAAAACTGACAGTTATTCCTCTTAGAAAGACATTTGACATTTGACATTTGCCAATGGATTTGAGAATGAGCTTAAAGAGACCATGGACCACGGGCATCTCGAACCATTTGGTCTAGTACAATGGAAAACACTTCGAACCCATCTAAAGTCAGAAGCCCTGTTCAAGTTTCATCTAATTCATTTGGGCTCGAATTTACACCAAGGTTAGTTTGATAACAACAATGAAATATGGCTAAATGCTCAATTCAGTCAGGGCTATTGTCATCGACACCAAAATTGCTGTGAATGTGATTAGTTTGCTCTACAACCGTGGTCCATGTTCGTTAGTATTATTACTGATTGCAGCTTTTTATTGCCAAAACAAAGTGAAACAACAGTCAAGAGATGAATCTTGTGCATATGGCAAAGGGAAGAACTTAATAGGAACAATCTGTTTATGTATGGAACTATTGCAGTCAAAACGGTTGCAGATAATATTAGACCAAGATCAATACCGTACAATAACTTATCCAGTTAGTTCGGCCCTTGATGGGACAACGGGAACAAGAAAATTCCCAAACTCTGAATCAAAAATCTTAAAATTTCCGGTGCAGCCATCTTCTTGTGCTTGAGCTACTGCAAAGTTTTTGGCTTGTTCGATTCTGAAATTAGTACCCCTTGTTTGTGCTCCTAGAACCTGCAAGCCCAGTCACATTATAACTTGAGACTTCGATAGTAGAAAAATTAAGCTTCATGAAAATAAAAGCAAGATAGAAAAAGGGTTTACCGTTAAACCACCGACTGATGCTGCATCTTTCGCTTTATGCGAAGAAGAGATGGTCCTGAAACATTTCGAGTTCGGTCTGTCTGAATTACAGTATCACGGAAAGTATAAACAAAGAAACAGAAGGAATGGAACAACATAATGTAACCAATTTCAAGAGCTTCAAAGTTCCCCCTTTTCCTACTTTTCTAACAAGGTGCTCTGGCACATTGCCAAGAGATTTTAGAATTGACCAGCGAAAGGGTTCAGAGCTGAATCTTTTCACAGTTAAGCTAGAAACTCCTACAGAACATAAGCTCTCTCCAAATGATCTCAACGGCAATTTCAAACTCTCGTGAGTTCTTTAATCTCTGTGTCTTTCTCTTTCCATGTCATAGAAAGGGAAAAACAAAGACAGGTGTTTCCAGGGTTCCATTCTGATCTTTTACCTTATTCATCCTGAAGCTTCAATTCTTCCACCCCAAACCGAGAAAGCAAAAGAAAAAAAATGAAAATTTGAATGCTTAATTCACTCCTACCCTTGAGCGGACGACTTAAGTAATTCGGAAAATTATTGCAGAACCTTATGCATTTTAACCCAACTGGTAATCTAGCAGGCGTGACAAAATTAAGCTTCAAGCAATCCAGATGAATATATTCCTTAATCAAAGAAGAAAAGGAAAGAAGAGCAAAACAAAGAACCATAGACATTACCGACGACGCGGTGGCTTAAGGGTTTTCCTCCGCTTGGGTTCGGGTCCTTCTCCAGGTTCCATTCTCGGTCGCTATTCCCTTCAAATTGTTCAGGTTTGTAGAGAGAGTTGGTATTAGATAACGGACCACTCTACAAAAGGAAAGTTGGACCTCAAATTTGTGGGTAGAGGGCCCAAAGTTGTTGAAGTTGTGCCCTTGGCAATGGATTAAGCCCATATCTGCTGTGGTAAAATTTTTGAAGATTGAAAATCCAGGGGATGTTAAAATTTTGGCTTTAGTTTCTTGGGCAACGAGTAAGAAAGGGGGTTGGTACTTGGTAGTGGTGCAGACATTTTGTGCATAACGCACGGTTTTGCATCTTTCTAATTGTAATTCTTCTTTCATAAATTATTTTTAAGTATGAAACATATGTAGATGAATTCATAAATCTTAATATTGGTTATCAACTTATCATAGTTTTGGATATGGTAAGATAAGTATAAATATGAGAAAAGAAAATGAGAGTTATAAACATATTTAACACATTTTAAAAAGACAATTATGTTCGAGTTGCATCGGATTCTAAATAAGAAGTTCTCCCTAATTAGTTTTCCTTATTCATAAGACTCAAACTCGAGATATACTTGTATAACCAAAGGTATCTGTACCGTTTTAACGATCTACATCCGATTAATCATATTCGAGGCACATCAGACCTTAAATAAGGGGAAGCTTTTCCAAATCAGTTTTCCTCATTCACAAGATTCGAATCCGAAATCTTACTTTAGAAGTATTGACCTCTTTACTTTTACTTTTAACCCAACAAATGTTGGTATCACATGCTTTATATATATATATATATCTTAATATATATAAGTGTAGACTTCTTTAGTTCATAATTGATTTACTTAAATATCCTTTCAAATTATCTCATTGTTTTTTAATTGTAAAAGCATAATAGGAATTTAACAAATAATTATTTATTTATTTAAAATATTATTACTAATTACAATTCTAAAATTACATTAATAACCTTTAAAATAATCTTATACTTTCATTAAATGAATAGGTGTAATGGTAATTTACAATTACATTATTAAATATCAATTATTAAATTTTCTAACTAATAATAATTATTTATAATTAATTATTCGTTATTAAATTTCTTAATTATAATTCATTATTAATTAATATATTTTTCAGAAAATAAAAAAAGGAAAAAAACCAAGAATTAAGATCCAAAATCCAAACATATAGTGCTCTTGAAAACTGAATTCAGAACAAGTTAAGATCTAATTGAGATGATGATAAAAATTAAATCATAAAAATGAATGAAACCAATATAGCCAACTCATTAATTCATATACATATAGTGCTCGAAAAGTAGAAAATAGTATCAACTGATCAACTCAAATTGGCAAAAGAGTTAAAAGCCTAAAAGAATCATTATAAGTGGAGTGTGCACCAAAGTCCAATTAATAGAAAATAATAGGTTAAATTATACAATTAGTGTCTCTACTATACGGAAAATATAAATTTAGTCACTCTACTATGATTTGATCAAATTAAGTCCCATTACTATTATTTATTATCAAATTAAGTTCAATCACTAACAGTGTGAAATTTTCACCATTAAATACGCCGACGTGGCATTGATCATGATGATATAACAATGACTTCGGTGACGTGTATATCTACAAAATATTATAAATTTTTCATGTAATATATTTTGGTTGCAATAATGAAATTTTTCACAAAAAAGAATGGAAATATCATGAAAAAAAAAAGAAAAATGACCTAAAAAAAATGCTATGTGGCAAAAGAATAGCTAGGTGAAACCTTTTAAAATTGTTAAAAAGTAAAATTATTAAGGTACTTCATATAGCTAAAAAAAGTCAAAGGTACTTCATATAGCTTAAAAAAAATCACATAAAACCTTTTAAAATTTTTTAAAGTACATATCATCATAGTTAATGCTATGTTAACATATTTAACAATAGAAGTTTAACACTGTTAATGATTGAACTTAATTTTACAATAAATGATAGTAGATGGATTCAATTTGATCAAATCATAGTAGATTAACTAAATTTGTATTTTTTGTGTAGTACAAGGACCAATTTCATAACTTGAACAAAACGATAATACTGAAAAAAATTCGAATAAGGTGGTAGAATTTAGATATAGATAATATATAAAGGAATATTAAATTTGAATTATTAATTTTTAAATTAATTTTATAACATGTCACATACAATTACATTATTAAATTTTAGAAAATCATTTATCCAAGAGTTATTTATCAATTTTCAATTCAATGAAAGCAAAAAACAAATATGATATTTTCAGTCACCATGTAAATGGCAACCCAACAAAAATATTGAGAGCCAGCTATAGAATTTCAAGTTATTATTAATTAAAGATTATGATAACTTGCTTCAATGTTTTGTTATTATTTAAACAATTAGCTAAAGGCAATTGACGATAATATCTTGCATAAACGTTATACAATTAATAATTATTTAATTTCAAATTAATTAGATGACAATTAATTTACAATTATCTTTTGACACCGTTAAGTTCCAATGTGTAGTACTCTTACTATATATTTTGCTTCTAATGTGCCTTATTTTTCAACATTTTTTTGAATAAGAATGTTAAAAAAAAGGCCGAATTAGGTAAAAAAAAACAAAAAGCCGCAGCATGAGCTAAAATAAAAAGAAAAGTAGGGTGAGTAAGATTACAATCAATCTAAAAGGTCAAGTCATCCAGAGATATTGGTTCAAATTCAATTCGTGATAAGAAGCTAATCCAAATATTTATCCCTCAACACAGCTCTCCATATATAGGGATGATGTGCAACTATATAGAATTGATCTTTTTGATCAATAGAAACGGAAAACAAGAAAAGTGAACAAGGAATTTGGATGCCATAAATGGATTTAGAATTCATTCCTTTTGTTTAAGAGTCCATGGTAAGATATCATCCCAGAGAAGTGCAATGGGTGATTTTGATGAGGAGAGGAAAATGAGGATAGAGATGAGAGAAAGGGGAGTAGCCCCTATTTCTTTGAGAGAGATTTTAGTGCCATGGAGGTAGACCAATGAGCTATTATGTTCTTCAAAGGATGGTTGCTTTTGTAGAGAATGTTGCCTACAATGCTATTGCAGACTCAATCAGTGGTCGGTTTCCTTCATCGTTATATTTCTTCTTTTTAGTGGTGCTGTTAAGCGAGTTAGTCTCATAATTGAAGGATCTACATGGGCTTATTATATCCGTAAATATTTGTTTTCAATTAATAGTATTAGTTTGTCTTCTTTAACTTGAATATGTGTAATAATCTAAATAAATATAAATGTTAGTAAACCCATTAATAAAGAAAATTCTTTCAAAAAAAAATTAAAAAATCAATATTCATTAGTGCTAAACTCTATGATTATAAAGTCTTAAAGGTGAAGCTTCTAAGTTTTAGTTCAAATGATAGGTATATCCTCTCTGATAATGAAATTTTATTATATCATTCTTTGATATCAAGACTAATAAATAGAGGTTGTGTATAATATTTATAATTTGTTCTTTTTGTTGTAAATATTGACTTTTAAATAGAAACTGTGTAAAGATACCTAATGTGGGTTGTGCACAAATATTTAATTGAAGATCGTAGCTTTTAAATGAAATTGTGTACAAGATCTAAAATTTGTTTATTTTTTGAGACTATGACTTTTAAATACAGATTGTGCGGAAATGCTTAATTGGGAATTGTGATTTTTTAATAGGGACAATACACAATATTTAAAATCTATTCATTTCTTGAAGATCGTGACATTTAAATGAAACTGTATACAAATACTTAATTAGGGATTATGACTTTGATCGTGTACACATACTCAATTTCACATCGTAACTTTTAGATGAGAATTATGTACAAGATCTAAACTTTGTTTATTTTTTAGGAACCATGACTTTTAAATGGAAACAACATAAAAATATTCAATTGGGATTTAATGGGGACTACGTAGTACGTACTAGATATAAAAAATTTTCTTTATGGCTACATCGACTTTTAAATAGAGACTGTATATAAATACTCAATTGAAGATCATGACCTTCATTGTGTGCAAATACTCTATTAAAGATCATAGCTTCTTGAAGAAACTATAAATAAGATTTATAATTTTTTCTTTTTTCGGAATTGTGACTTTTAAATGGGGATCATGTACAAATATTTAATTGGGAATTGTGACTTTGATTATGTATAAATACTCTATTGAGGATCATGACTTTAAAATAGAGATTGAGTATGAGATTTAAAATTTGTTCATTTTTTTAAAATCATGACTTTTAAATGGAGACCGTGTAATGATTTAAAATTTGTTCGTTTCTTGATAACCATGACTTTTAAATGGGAAACGCATACAAATACTTAATTTAATATCTTGACTTTTAAATAGTGACTGTATAGGAGATTTAAAATTTGTTTCTTTTTTTGGTACTGTGACTTCTAAATGAGAACCATGTACAAATATTCAATTAGGAATTGTGACTTTGACTTTAAATTTGTTCCTTTTTTTCAAACACGTGACTTTTCAATGCGACTATATACAGAATTTAAAATTTGTTTCTTTCTTGATAATCGTAACTTTTAAATAAGAAATATGTATAAATACTTAATTCAAAATCGTGACTTTAAATGAGAACCATATAGAAGGTTTCAAAATTGTTCTTTTTTTAAGACTGTAACTTTTAAATATGAACTATTACAAATAATCAATTAGGGATCATGATATTTTAAGGAAGACCGTGTATAAGATTAAAATTTATTCTTTTCTTGGGGAATGTAACTTTTAATTGGGTACAATGTGCAAATACTGAATTGCGATTGTGACTTCAACCGTATGCAATACTCTATCGGAAATTTATGTTCGTTTTTAAGGAATAAAAGGAAATTGAGATGATATTTAAATGAGGACCACAAAGTAAAAGTGATAAGAGTAAATAAAAAATAATAGAATACAAGATTTGTTAAGAATAAATAGATTATCTTTGTTATGACTTTTAAATGAGAACCATGACGTAAAAATAATAATTTATTAATAGTGAATGTAAAAGTAGAAACAATAAGTTTAAAATTTCAATATCTATATAATAAGAATTTGTATATACTAAGATTAAAGAAAGTAACATTTAAAAAAAAGATTAAAAAAAGTAGAAGAATAAGTAAATTTATTGGAGAAAATATCATGTATGTTTTATTATATATCGAGGTGAAAGTATTCAATTAGTCCCTATACTATAGGGTTTTGTTCATTTTAGTCAAAGTACTCTAATTTTGTTTAATTTGGTACCTATACTCCTCTAAAAGTGACTAATTAAGACAATCATTATGTATTCTGTTAAATCTGATGACATAGAATTCAGATGGTAATATATGAAAACTTGACCAATGAAAAGTTGACACATGGCATTCATGTTTGCAGTACGAGTATAGATTTTCAATTTTGTTGTACAGAACATATCCTCACATACTATCTTTTTTCTTCTAATAATTCAATTTTTTAATCCTTATATCATTGTCAACTTCACATTAGAACACGTTATTGTATGTTGCCTCCTCAGTATTATGTCATCTGATTTAACAGAACAAATGGATACAGTTTGTAATTGTCCTTAATTTGTCACTTTTAAAAGAGTATAAAGACCAAATTAAACAAAATTGGAGTATATGAACTAAAATAAATAAAAACATTATAGTATATAGACTAATTGAGTAGTTTCACCATTATACCTACTTTAATGAAAGTTTTACAAATTTATAATATATTACATATTATATTTCCATTTATTATATTATATGAAATTAAATTAAAATTTAATTTTTAAAATATAAATAATTATCCACGTGCGACGCACGTGCTAAGATACTAGTATATATATATATATATATATGGAAGGAGGCTTCTCACTGTTATATAAATACTCCCATCCCATGCATCGATATCTATATATATATATACCTCTGGAGCATACGTGAAAACTTCATTTTCTTCATGCATGTAAATATTTCCACATGTTATTGTATGATTAGAGAGATGCTGATTCTTCCTAATTCCCCTTTCACTTCTCTTATTAATTGTTTGATTAATATTTAATTAATAATTAAACCAAACATAATGAACTGTGAAAAAAATTAATTCAAAATAATTTTTAATTGCACCCAAGTAGAGGTTAATTTTACATGAATTTTAACCAATTCTGAATTTGTAATAAATTGATTTTACATATGCAATGATTATAGATGATATTCTCGTTATAAACCAAACTGTCCCTACTTCCTTTCTACATATATATCTTTAATTACTTTGTAAGGGGGATTGGGCTGGCGGCCTAGGGTTGGTTTAGTTCCAAAAATCAGCATATGTAAAGGTAGAATAATTGTGTTTCTCAACGATAAATACATTTCCCATCATCATTATTAGATTCCTATTAATCTCTAAATCTCTCATTCCCAACCCCACCTTGGATTTAATTTAATTAATTGTTACTATTTAAAACAGTCTCTTAATTAAACCTGAATTCATCACTTGTAATATTATATAATATTCTCAACTATCACTATATCACTTTAAGGATAAAATCTTTTGCTATTAATATGACTCCATTTACATTTTACTTTCAAATCATCACTTAAATCTATTCCACTTGGAATCTTAGACGGGATGCACACATATATATGGAAAATTGTTATCTCATATGCTGTCAGTATATATATATGTATGCTTTGCTTTTAAGTTAAGAATATATTTCTACATGCATGCAATGATTCGAGCATGGATATCCCAAATATTTTTCTTTTGAATTATTGTCATGATCTCCGAATTGTCAAAAAAGAGAAGTTTGACGAGAAATAAAGGAATAATTAGATCACAAAGCAGCAAGTGAGAGGGGCAGGATGAGTTTGACTTGATGTGTTTATGGAGTATCATATGTTTTGATATGTTGTCCATGTTTTGGTGGGGAAGCTGGTAAGTGACCTCATCATGGTGGGGATATATGTATAGATTTAACGAGAAAAATGATGTTGTAAGGGACTCTTTTAGATTCCTGTATCCCCAAAACAAAAATATGTAAGATCGTTGGAGAAACCAGTCGACCCCCCAAATCCTATCAGATCTAATCCTCATCATTCCGCTAAGTTTTTTTGTAGATCATTATGGCAAACTGTTTAATTTTCCCATTAATGCCTTCTTTCTTCTTGTCAATGCGATCGAATTGACGTTGTTGACTTATTGTAATCTTTTTAAGTTTGACATGAATATGATGATGAAGAATGTACGACGAAGATTAGTTTATGAAAAGTTTTGATCTAAAGATGAAAAAAAGAATGTTTATATTCTTCTTTTTAATGGAAGATTTCAACTGGTTGGAGAGAGCTAGCTAGGCCACAGTCGTCACACCAATGAGGCAATATGACTGATGAGTGGGATTTGCAATCTCTATATCAGAGAATAAAAAACCGGAGGAAAATCTCATCAATCTCCGATTCACTTTGCATCAATTAAGGAATCAAAAGCATATATAAAAAAATGTGTTCACTTTTATGGAACACATGCTGATGACTATAATTCCTCTCTCCACATATATATCCAAGGGGTCTAAATCTCTCAATCTCTCATCTCTCAAATCTCTCGAATCTAATCAAAGCAAAGCAACCCCGTTTTGCCAATTTGCCTGTTGTTTTTCTTCCAGTATCAAGTGGGTCAAACATTGTGGCTGAAACTATGGAATGAAAGTGGTCGTCCAAGGTGTGATATACTATAGAATGATTAAAATATAACCTTTTAAAAATCATCAAATCAATACCAAAAATTATTTATAATTTTGGCACTCATGAACTGAGAATTGGGTTTTGGCCCTTTTGGAGGCTTGTTGTTGAAAACGGGTGAAACAGGCTAAACATGGAAGATGGAGTGGCTGGGGAGGGAATAATACATATTTGAATAATGATTATTAAGTAAAGGAAAGAAAAACTGAAAAAGTCGTCATATATGCTGTGGTTTTAGACAAGAATGTCTCATAAACCATGTGCAGAAATGCGCCCCACGTGGGATATGGCATGCGTGTGGGTCTCTTACAAGTTGGTCACTTGGTCCTGTGTTTTTGTTCTTTTTTATGACCCATGTTTAGAATTCGAAGCTTACCACCGCAAATCAACAAAACCCACACCCCACACACAGAAAAACTTGCAAGCAAGGGAAAATAAAAATTGTGGAGGGAAAAAAGGGGAAGTTAGATTATGTAGGATTTCAAGTCCCATACACAAAGGACATTTCAAATAATAGGAAATTAGAAATATGCCTTATAAAGCAAAACAACCGTACCCTCCTACTTCTAAGGGACTTTTCTTTTCCATGTTGCGTTCGATCAGATTCCATGTCTGTACTCTGCATGCAAATGATGATAAATACAGGTTCTTTGCATTGGAGTTAATTACCTTTTTTATTGGAATTTGGAATTTTGGAATTTTGGAATTTTTGGGTTTTGGAAGGTGCATGGTGTGGAGATGAGCTGTGCGTGTGAGCCAAGAATAGGTATAGCTGGCCAATATAATTTGTACTAGTAAAGGAAAAGATCTCGTGGCCATTAGTAATCAGCATCAGCCCTTTCTCCGGCAATCCCTTTCATATTTGCCTCTATTTTTTTTCATATAACCATAGATATTAATATTCATTTAATGATTTATGATTAAATCTTATTCGAGACACGTAAGATTTCAAATTAGAGAAGCTCTCTTTTTTTTTTCATTTGTAAGACTCAAATACTAGATCTTACTTAAAGAATATTGAGTTGCTTAATTCCATTCAACCCAACAGGATGCTATTCCTTTGAGCAGTACTGCTCATTTACCCTTTTGATATGTAGAATAATCTGATCCCGGAATCCACCTCCCAAAGGTTGATCACATATCTAAGCTGTTCAAAAAGATTGGCTTTCAAGCATGATTCAATATCTGCATTTATGTATTATATATTTGCTTTTTTTTTTTTGTTGTTTTTTCAAAACCAAAAACTCTGAGATCGAGTCTTGACAAGTTTTGGGTTGGAGTCGACATCAAATATTAACTGCACTTTTATTAATGCCAAATGCGCTGTTAACAAGTATTGTGTCTTTTCCTTTTCGAGTGTTTTGCTTAAATTCCTCGGAACATTTCGATCTGCGGCCGCAACTTCAACTATGGGACCTACCCCTTTCTCTGCAGCTGCAGAATTTAGTTTCGTTAATTAACTATCTAATGTATAATATAAGATGGATGGTGAAATGATCTGAATCAGATATACACATATATATGTTGAAAAACCTGCTTAAAAGTAGACAGAAACTAATCGAGTCCTGCCATGTCTATATTGGGGTAGGGTTGCCACAGAGCTGATCAGAAGATTTATGGTAAAACGCAGCAGGCACTTGGCTGATGATCATCATGTTGTGAGTTGTGTTTGGCCACTAATAAGAAAAGAAAAGTAACGAAAAAAAAGATAAGGGTTTGAGAGTTTGAGTTTTGTGGAAGTGAATGAATTGTGATGTGCTGCAGTTTTGCAGGCTTTAATGCTCATGCCTTTTGAGCAGAAGCCTTTTGTGAAAAAGGGGGTAGGGAATTAGCAGAAGAATTTCTAAAGGCAAAATCCAGTATGTAAAAGGGGGAAAAGGCGGAGAGATTGAGATTTGTTGTTGTAAAAAGCGTCTGGCCCTTACACATCTGGGGTGTTGCCACGTTTCCTAAATTCTCATAATTTTTCTTTTTTTCATTGTAAAACTTACAAATAAAATCTTTTATTCCATGCATTCTGATCACTGGGGATATATTTTGATATTTCGAAGTGAAGTTTACCACGTTTCCTACATGTCAAGTGACTATTGGCATCTCATAGTCATCCTAATAAAGAAAGTCAATTTAAAATAATTAATTGCAAGATATCTTTTTTATGTTATCTGCTAAATTATGTTGCAAATAATGCATAATGGACCCTATATATGCACTCAACAGATGGGGGGGAGAGGCAAAGGATTTACTAATTTAGTGGATGGAGTTCAATTACTCTTTTCTTGGATTTTCTTAAATTATATTCTACAAGGAGTTCTACATATAGAAGGGCAGTATACTAATTCATTGGAAAACAATTGCTCAGGAGACAAATCATGTATCTAATAATTAACTTCAATAGTTAGGCCCACAGCATTATATAGACTTTAATTTTTTTACATGTAACTTCTCAATTTCTCATATATAGTTAATATGTCAGCTGGATTTGTTGAGTTGTTAAAGTTGAACGCTTGATCTGCTACCTCTGCAAATTTTTCTAGAATACGTAAAGAAGAAAAAAAATTTCTCATACTTAATATATATAAGGATGGTAACATGGAGTTTTTACCCCTTATTGTGATTTTGAAATTAACTTAATTCTTAAAGTATTGTACTTTTAAAATTATTTCCCAATCTAGTGTTTCTTAATTAAGCTCCATGTCATATTTTCTAATTGCAAAAGAAAAGAAAACAAAGAGAGTTCAAATCAAGCTAATGAAAAAACAGAAAATTCATCAGATCAATTCATTGTACAAATTTGAGATGGAGAGCGATGAAAATGAAATACTACTAAAAGCATTCCGAGGAAATCTCTAAAACCCATTCTGCATTTTTCAATCCATATTATCTAAAATGCCCAAAAAGCTTCTTCCATTGAGATTGTGATTCTTCAAGCGTTGAAAGTCCAAATATGCTACTCGGATTTCTACTGACTTGGCAATATCTCCTGGGACTTGAGAAGGAGGCTTGCTCTTCAAAAATGAGCTAGCAATCCTAAAGAGCATTCCATCTTCCAGAACAATTGTCAAGAAGTCTTAGTCTATAATATTGTTGCCTTTTTTGAATGGGAAAAGAGCATCAAAGCATTTGGAGCACCATAATTCCGTCTCTACACTCATCTCCCAACAGTTCCACCAATCCAATTTCATTCCCGTTTGAATTGCGTGAGAGAGTTAAGAGTAGTTGCTTTTTAAAATGATGCTCTCTTATAGTACAGAAGAAGAAACAAAAAAAATTTCAGAGTCTAAATTCCCAAAATCTCTAAATATCAAAAACCAATAGAAAGAATATTCAAATGGCAAGAAAATTTAATCTAAATGGACTACTTTTTATAATAAAATACAGAGAGAATTTTTATTTGTACTTGAGACAGAATTTTTGAGGATGGAAAAAAGAAATAGAACCCATATATAAGTGATCAGATTGATGCATATGTATTCCTTTTACGGTTTTACTTGCTAATTTTTTTAACTTTTAAAATCAGGAAAATTTGATATAGAGATTATGTGGCAAAAAAAAATGATAGATTAGGAAATAGTTTTAAAAGTATAAAACTTTGAGAATTAAATTTTAAAATCATAAGAGGTTGATAAAAAACTCAGAATACATGATAATGACATTGACCAAATGCTCTCGAGAAATTTCAATGTTGAGTATGAATTATGAAACGGACATAATAAGATATATGAGAAGATATATGAGACGTAGAGTACGTAACAAATTGTATAGATTAATAACACTAGCTTGCTTTTACCAAAAAAAAAATAACACTAGCTTGCTTATAAAGGTCCATCAATCTAATATCGTCTAGTTAACTAGATTTGATTAGTAAAATTTTTTGTATTCCATGAATAATGATGCTTTTTCCCCCTCCCTAAAACCTAATTAGAAGAAATTTCTCCCTCGAAACAGCTGTGGCCAGGCTAAAAATTCAAACGTACATAATTTGATTAAGGCCTAAGTACTCATTCCGAATTTGGCACTAAACTATAGACTCCTAATTTTGATATTTTTCAATAGTTAACTAGTAGCTAGTAGGCCTTTTTCTCACTTTGGGCGTGTGGTCGTTTTTCGGCAGGCAAACAAATTATAGCATTAGGAAAACGTTTTTCTTCAAGCAGAAAAAGGCTTGGAAAATATTGCATTTCGGGGGTAACTTGGGATCAGCATAAGAAGCATTATTGTGAGCCCCACTTTTGACTGTTGAAGCATAGTCTTCGAACAAATAATTGACTCGTAACAATACGCATTAAATCGAGAAGCAATTTAGCACAGTCTTTTTTTTGTTTGGTTGAAAAAAGTTTAGGTGAGGGAAGGCTGTTTCAATTCAGGGTCAAGATATACCACAAGCCTTAGAAATGACTGACAGTAGTACTTACAGATCACTCATCAATGAGAACTATTGACACGACTCGAATCTCAAACCTTTCAAACAGAGGTTTAAAGTCTTACCATCTCAATCAACCTCAATTGGCATTTAACACAGTCATTTACAAACTTGTAAACAGCACAAAAGAAAAAAACTCCCGACTTTTTCTAGTTTGGCAATGAGAGAAAAGTTTCGTAATGAACCCATCCTCTCTCGAGACCACAGTTTTTGGACCGAACACCACCACACATCGTGGGACATACCCATTACCATAATATTACAAAGAAGAATTCATAATTGATAGGTATTTAGAGCCCTGTTTTCCAATTTCTTTCTGTACTTTTTCTTTCATAATATTACTATACTCCTGTGCATATATTGGGAATTCAGGATCGGGTGAAGAATATGTAAAAGATCTGAATCTTAAACGTGTGGTATATAACTTCTTAATAAGAATACTTGCCTAAAACATTAGACCAAATATATATATTCCTAATGTTTTTATTATATTGAATTAATGTATTAATATACAAAATGCTCCTTGAACTTATACAAGATGATCATTTTAATAACTCAACTCTCAGTATCCGGTACTTATATTGAACCCCGACTAATCTAGAGTAAGTTATGTCAAACTAAAAATAAGAAAATTCACAACATTGATACGCAGAACTTCTAATTTTGGAACTCGTACTTTCATACTTTTAATAATAATGTAGTCTTTGATGTTAATGTATGGAGTATTAAGATTTTGATATGTGAAATTTTCATATTACATTATATCAACTACAAGGACTATTTTTGTTTAGAGATAACCATGTTCAAATTTTGGAAACCCTTGTTTTGATATACTTGGTTACTAGAGACTTTGCAATTTATAGTTACAACGAAGAAAATTGTAGGAAAACTTGTAAAGTATGTTTGTTATACATGATTAGATTAGATAAGATAAAGAGAAAAATTACATGTAATTTATTCTGTGATTTTATAATATTGACCTAGATTTGTATTGTGTGAAGGATTATTAGTAGGATGACTTAATCCTCTAAAATGGATATGATTCTCATCGTATGAATAATCTTCCTCATAATGTAAATCTATGTCATTACTATAAAACCACACTATAAATTACATATAATTTTTCTCCTCATCCTATTCAATCTCATCCGCTGTAACAAACATGCATGCAGGCAGCTAGCTTGCCTTTGTAACTCATCAAATCATCTTGTGCACATCCGTCGACTCAAGATTTCTCAAATTCTGTATAAAGTTGAAATAAGTCTCTATTGATCGGCATGGTCGGAGTAATAGTAATAGATTGGCTGCCATCACCCAGAAAGATACCCAACTATATATGTTCAACTGGGGACCCTCCCCTTTTAAACCCCAAAAAAATTAAGGAATATACTTTCTTTCTCAATCTGAAAACTCTAAAGCTGTTTAAACCACGGCAGCCTTGCCAATGCCCCGTCACTCTCAATATCTTTTTCTACTCCACCTTCGAAGTTTATCATTAGCTAGCTAGCCTGCTCTTTGACCATCAATCATTAATTTGTTGGAAAAAATCCCGATTGTAATTAAGTTTTGAGGTTCAAATTATTTAAGTTAATGATTTAAAAAAAATTTAATCTGTGGCAACTGGATTGAGAATGGATGGTGTTATATTGTTAGGCAAGTTGGGAATGAAATGGTCCTAAAATGAAGCATAAGGAGTTGGAAGGAAAAAAAAACCAAAAAGGTTTTCTGGGGAAAGGGAGCCCACAAAAACGGCACGGCACAGCTAACACAGAAAAGACCAAAGGCGCTCCCGTTATAGAAACACAAGAAGTGGTGGACGGAGGCAGGGACAGCAGCCCGCTGGGACGGTGGAGCCACGGGAGCTAACCTGGTGGGGCTGCCCAAATATGTGGGTCATATTCACTACAAGGTTGGCTGTTCCTCTTGGCTACTTCGCCTACCAGCTCTCTGTCTCTCTCTTTGTGTTGTTTTTCTAAAACAAAACGACAACACCAGTCAATTGCACCCAACTCAACACAGACAGGGAAAGAAAGTGAAAAACAAAAATTAAGGGAATCGAATAGATGCGCAGATTAAGGTATAGAGAGGAGGGAAAGGTAAAAAATTTTTAAAAAGGTGGGGGATATTTATTTATGTCTCCTTTCTTCCATCTGTTTGTGAAAATCCCAGCGATCTTGACTGTTGCCTCTCCGTTGATCACGTACTTATCCAGCTGTTTTTTTGACCCCTCAACGCCCCCCTTTCTCTTTAATTTGCATGTGAAAATCTTGTTATACCATCATTACATTTTCCAAATCCCATGCACTAATTCAAAGTAAGACCAAAGAAAAATTTTACCGACGTCTTTTTCATGCACCCCAACATTAATTTGTTGTAAGTAGTTTGTGTGTGCTTCCCCTGTTCAAACAATAAGAGTTTGAATCACCCATCTTAAATATGAGTCAAACCTCAAATGTGCGAAGTTCTTATAACACATATTTTATTCATTTACATCCTCGAACCGGCATAAGGGCCACCAAATTCAGACCCAAGATACATTGATGATGTTAAATTGGATATGAATCTTACAATTTTAGGAAATCTAAGTGGAACTTTCACTTCATGTAAATGTCGAAATTGTAAGACAGCTAAAAGAATTACTAAACCTTTTGTAGTAGGTATCTTAGAATTGTCATTTCAAAGATTATACTAGAGTGGAAAAAGACGAAAAATGAGGTTGTAAATGTCAAAATTGTAAAACAGTTGCTAAACCTTTTGTACTAGGTATCTTTGAATTGTAATTTCAAATATTATATTAGAGTGGAAGGGTGACGAGAAATGAGGTTGGTGGGGGAGAAAGGCCAGTAACAGCATTTTTGGCAGTAAAATCCAAGTTTAGTTTAGGGATGTTTTAGCTGACGCGTAAAGCGGGTCCAAAAATTTGGCAGAGAGATTTCAGTAGTCCAATCAGATCAATGAAACTGGCAATAACTCTTCAGTTGGCTCAGGCTCAGCGCCCCGCGCGCGCCTCCGTCTTCCTCCCCCTCCTTCGTCTTCTTCGTCCCCGTCTTGGGTCCTCTCTCGTAGCCTAGCCTGCCCTCTGCTGCTCCACGGCTTCAAGGACTAGTGGTAGCAGAAAGGGAAAAAAAATGGATCCTAAAAGGCAAAACAAAAGCCAAGTTTTCCCTTCTAACTGCACGTGTGACCTGTCACGTGTCATTACCATCTCTGCGGTTTCTACTGTACTTGTTTTTCCATCACTTTATTATAATATAAAATTCTTTACGTTTTAGTTCTACTAACCTTTTACTTCTTCTTCCTCTCTCTCTCTCTCTCTCTCTCTCTCTCTCTTTTTCATTTCCCTTGTTGTAACGAATAGTATGGACGGCATTGCCTGTAAAGTACCATAAACAACTTGCTTTCCCTGTTCTAAAAGGCTTTTCTACAAACATTTAAGAGTCAAAGTTCTCATTAATGGATTTTAATTAATTATTTATCAGCTATCTAATTACACTGAAAAAGAGCACTACATGCGTTCAAATTTATTTAATGTTCAAACGTTGAAAAGAAAAAAAACACCCTTGGAAATAATCTAAATAAATTAATTAATACTCTAATTAATGCTATTCTAGTCATCAGCTTGATAACGTATGGTTACTACATAGGAAATAGAAACATTCACATTGGTTTATACTACAATAAATAATAAATGTAGTGTCTTGAATATAAATTAGTACTCCCTCTGTTACTATATATTTATTATACTTAACTAATTCATATATATTAAGAAAGTTAGTTAAAAGTGGTTAATTATCTTAAATTAATTTATCTTTTCAAATTTACCTTTATTTAATTTCTCTCTCCACCTTAAATGTTTCTTTTGTTCTCTCTAAATATTTATTGAAAAGTGTAAATAGTTGAAAAGAACTAGGGGAGAGATAAAGGGTAAATTTGGTAAAAAAGATTAATGCTTCCTAGATATTTTAAAGTGACAAATAAATAGGAACAAAAAAAATTTCTAGAAAGTGACAAATATATAATAACAAAGGGAGTAATTAGCAAAAGAACTTTGTTGGTCAATTACCAACTACATGTAACATATTTTGATAGAGTACTGGATTTTTAATTCTAATGTTCCTCACACCCTAATCTCAAGTATATATAAAAAAAAAAATTTATCTCAATCAAAACTATCATAATAGTGACAAACACAATGAATAAAATGATAAAGAATATGAGAAAGTTTAACCATATTGCACCTCATGCACTATTTAAAGTGTTACTAAATGGAAAGCATTTTTCATAAGTGAAAAACCAAGTAACTTTAAAAGGTACATGAGTGCACAATTAGCAAAAACCCAAAGAAAGTTTTTTATGGTAATATGTATTTATTGTTAGCAAAACCCAAAGAAGATTTTATATGGTAATATGTATTTATTTGTTTTTAAAATTTTGAATCAGTACACTCTAATTAAGTAAGGTCTCATATTCGAATATTTTGAATAAAAAAAAATTGAGAGAACTTTTTCACTTTGATAACTTTAAATGAGTCAAACCTAATCAGACATTGAAAAGTTTATAAAAAATTTTTTAAATGAATTCAAGATTATTCTATTAGTAACAAATACGTGTATCCAAACATGTACAGAACCATCGAATAAATTTAGGCACTAATGATCCAAGGGAACACTTAATAGGTCCTAAAAAGATGTCACTAACTAGGGCAACCCACTTGCACTCCACTTGCATTACAAGAATAATCCAAAGGGAGCATTTGCATTTGTTTTTCACATTCAAATGCCTCAATCAAAGCAAGCTCTAGTAACAATAATTTTTCAAAATAACTTAGAAAAGAGAAAAGGAAGATAAAGTACTAAAAATGAACAAATAAATAAATAAATACAAGTAGTAGAGACTATACAACCTCCATGGATTTTAGCAGTGGGGACGTTAAAAGTACCCCAAATCCCCTTTTCCAGGAGAAGCCAAAACCAAAAACATTCGTAGTACATTTATTTTCACTGCAAGAAGGGTCCAGTTACAGAATCAGAATTACCATGTAGGGTAAAATAAACATGAGAAGCAAAACTTAGTGGTATGTAATAATTTTAAGCATTTAGTAGCAGATGCAGAGTGCAGCAGAGAGAAGGGAGAGAGAGAGGAAGAGAAACAGCAGAAGGAAAACAGAGCAGGGGCGGGGGCTGAGCTGAGCTGCCGGAGGAGGAAGACACGAAATCAAAGAATCACGGTAAAAATACCATTTCACTTATCGGAAATTGATCCAATCTGACAACCCCTGACGTCTCTCTCTTTAAACCACATAAAGTAACGAAATTATTACACACTTACTTACAGTTACACCCTTTTAAATAAAACAAATCGCGGTATATATCACCCCATTCAATTTGTAAAGGTGGGGAGAGGAAAAAAAAAGAAAAAAGGAAAAAGAATTCAAAAGAGAAAACCCCACCTCAAGTCCCCAACTCCTCTATTAATATGCCCATCTCAGCTGAAAATCAAACCATTCCATATCCATCCTAGGAGGGGAAACTCTTAGCATCCGTCCATACAAAGTTAAAGAGTGCTCTTTTATGAGAGTATCTCTCTAAGAGAGTTGAAGCAAATAACATCAAAGAGGATTTGCTAGCTTGATCATTTCTTCTTCTTCTTCTTCTTCTTCTTCTCAATCATCATCATGTGTAACAAAAGCAGCACCGCTACCCTCCCCACCATATCTTCTTCGACGGCTGAGAAATCATCTCAAGCCCATCTCTATTTCGATCTTCTACCGCTACCCAACTCCTTAAAACACCCCGAAAAGCATCAGAGAGACCGAGAAGCCCACTACATATACCCTTCCGTGTCAGAGATCATAACAGAATCTAAATCACTCTTCAATCTAGCCTTTCCCATAGCCCTAACCGGTCTCATTCTCTATTCTCGCTCCATCATTTCCATGCTCTTCCTTGGCCATCTCGGCGATATCCAACTGGCCGCTGGCTCCTTAGCTATAGCCTTTGCTAACATCACAGGCTACTCGGTTCTCTCCGGCCTTGCTTTGGGTATGGAACCTCTCTGTTCCCAAGCCTTCGGTGCTCAAAGACCTAAACTTTTATCCTTAACCCTTCACCGCTACGTTATTTTCCTCTTATTCACTTCCATATTAATTTCTTTTCTTTGGATAAACATGTTCAACATTTTAGTTTATCTTTATCAAGATCCTAATATCACCCGCATCGGCCAGAGGTACTTACTCTTCTCCCTCCCCGACCTCTTCACCAACTCTTTCATTCACCCAATCCGCATTTACCTTCGCGCTCAAGGCATCACTCATCCGCTTACTGTAGCAACTCTCATCGCCACCATTCTCCATTTACCCATCAACTTCTTGCTCGTCTCTCATTTCGACCTCGGCGTTACCGGCGTCGCAGCTTCCGCATCCATCACCAACTTCTTCGTCCTCATCTCCTTGGTTGCTTACATTTGGGTCTCGGGCCTACACGAGCCCACGTGGGAAAAGCCCAGTTTGGAATGTTTAACCGGCTGGAAGCCGCTGCTGAAGCTAGCCGCGCCCAGCTGCTTCTCTGTTTGTCTGGAGTGGTGGTGGTACGAGATCATGATTGTTTTGTGTGGGCTGCTGGCGAACCCGAAGGCGCCGGTGGCTTCCATGGGGATATTGATCCAAACGACGTCGTTGATATACGTTTTCCCATCGTCTCTGAGTTTCGCGGTTTCCACTCGCGTTGGCAATGAACTTGGGGCAAAGCGTCCTTATAAAGCGAGATTATCCGCTGTTGTGGCGGTGTTTGTGTCAGCCATGATGGGCCTATCAGCTTCGATGTTCGCGTCAGGGATGAGGGATAAGTGGGCCCGGATGTTCACGTCTGACTCCGAGATCCTACGGCTGACATCAATTGCCCTTCCCATCCTAGGGCTATGCGAGCTCGGGAACTGCCCCCAAACGGTGGGATGTGGGGTCCTGAGAGGGAGCGCGCGTCCTACCACCGCAGCGAATGTGAACCTCGGTGCATTCTACCTGGTGGGCATGCCCGTGGCTGTTGGGCTCGGGTTCTACATCGGAGTCGGGTTTTCTGGGCTTTGGTTGGGCCTACTGTCGGCCCAGGTGTGCTGCGCTGGACTAATGTTGTATGTGGTGGGGTCCACAGACTGGGACCTACAAACTAAGAGGGCCCAGATGCTGACGTGTGTAGATACAAGGCTTCCTCATGATTGTGATGATAATAAGAAGGGTGATGAAGAACAGCCATTGGTTTGTATTATGGTGACGTCGGCTGCCTAATTAACCCGAAGTTGTTACTTGTTATTTTAGTAGTAAAACTAGGGTCTCATAATGTAACAACTCCCCTTTTTTTCTTTTTTTTTCTTTTTTTTTTCACTCACTCAGTTTTGGGTTTGTGAATTATTTATTTATTTTTAGTGAGGAAAGGTGGGGTTCTTAATTAATTGAGTAAAATGATAAAAGGAAAAAGTTTTGTTGTCTACTTTTATTCTAATTTGTGTCACTTACATTGTTTCTAAACAATTTTTCCTTCTAATTTCCTTCTCCTTCGTACGTTCTTGATGATTTTGGACGTTAAAAGAATATATATGGGCTCCTTGGGTGTGTTTGATGTAGAATTAATTTACACTAATAATTTACATTATATATATATTAATATTAATTTATATTTTTGTTGTACATGGTAATTAGGCTAGACAATGAGCGATAACATTTTCACATCACATAAATACCTTCCCGTCCATTCTATAGACTAACTTTTGAAGATTAACTTCAGACTCTTAGATGAAATCTCAAACTCTAATATTTTAGTACACATTAATTATATACATTGTATTGATAATACTCCCTTAAGTCTCAACTAAATATTACTCCCTCCGTTTCTGAATAATTGTTGTTTTAGAGAAAAAAAAATTCATATTATTTTTCGTTTTACAAAATCAAGAAACCATTTATTGTCTTTTTATCAATTTTATCCTTCTCTCTCTCTACTATTTTCAAGTTACTTTAATGAATTTCTAAAGAATTTAGAATTTCAAGAAAAAAAATTTAATTATATAACCAATTTTTGTCTAGATTTTAAAAGATTTATTAGTTTTCTTAATTTTTGTGTAATAACCTTGACAATTATTCAGTAACGGAGGGAGTATATCTACTTATAATTACATCCATCTTAAATTTTTCTTTGGAATTGCACATGGAGCCCATAAAATGATTTTAACTTGTCTTTACTCATTAGGTGCCAGCAGCTCACTATATATGTTTGGTCAAGAATAGGTTTGTACTAATTTTAAAGTCAAAAAATAAAATCACAAGTGGCCTTCCAATAGTTCCGATACATGCATATTGAAAGGGACAAATAGTAAAATGAGGTGATGAATTAATAGAGGGGTAAATGTCTCAAAGATTCGGACAAGATAAATTTTTGCCCCTTTCTGAGTTTTGTTGAGCAGACGACAGACAAGGGCACTTTAGAATCATCCAACACAAACGAACGACACATGGCGGGTTTCAGCCAAGCTTGTTTGATGAGCAACAAGAGATGATGATGAGCTAGCTGAATGGGCTGATTCCCAAATGGCGCATATATAAACAAAAGGCTAACGTACGCTTGGTTTGAAAAAAAAATTTTGATTTGAAAACCATGAAAGCTTGCTAACATCATTTTTGAATTGACTCTGATCGATGATCAGATCATCAGCTACTAAACAGTTAGTTCCATGTTACATTTAATTTGGAGGTTTCCTAGCAGGTTGGTCCCGATCTCAAAAATCCTTGCCAGCCATATATAGAGTGGGGCTAGCTCTTAGACCTAACTAAAATCATGAGGATTTGGCGGTGATGTAACTTTCATTTCATAATGTTACAAATCTTGTTATATTTGTTGTCAATTGTGTACAATTCTTAGGGTTTGTATATGACTTAATACCTAATTTGATTCTTGAACTATATTAAAAATGTTAGATTGATCCTTAAATTTTTATTTGAGATGGATTAGTTTCTGAATTTTTATTTTGAAATAGATTATTCCCTAAATGATTAAAAACTTGACGGATTGGAACAGAATAGTTCCTGAACTTTTATTTTGGGATAGATTGGTCCCTAAATTTTCTTTTTTTCTTTTTTTAATTCAAAACCTATCTGTTTAATATTAAAATTCATGGATTAATCTGTTTCAAATAAAAGTTTATAGATCAATTTATCTTTTTTGGTATAATTTAAGGAGCAAATTAGGTATTAAACCGTTTATATATATATATATATATATATATACAAAAGCATACCTATATTATCAAAGAGTCGGTCTTCGTCTGTTATCAATTCGTCTAATCTATTCGTACGTCTGACCTATTAAGCAGGCTTTGGTTAAAGGAGGGTGTCGGAATATCCTAACTTGCTAAAAAACGTTTCAATATTAAGTTGAGTCGTTCATTTAAGTCTTTAACAACTAAATTTAAGGTGAATAAGGTTTTCCGACACATATGCTGGCATTTCGATGAAGTATATTTAGTTCCACCTTAATTATTGTATTGATCTACATTGCTTGAAGAATTGAGTCATTGTATACTTTGTAGGGTTCTGTTTTGAGGATTATTTGCTTCACTTTGACATTTTCATCAATTCCTTTCTTTCTTTTGGTGGTGGGGTGTTGGTGGGGAAAGAAAAGAAAGCAATTATTTCGAAAAGCTTGTAAAGGAGTGGTTGCTCTAGCATACATAATGAGTCGTCAAGCAATCTGTATTTGTCATTGAAAGATACAATCTAAGACATTTTTTGATGTTTCAACTACTTCAAGACATTTGGCTCAGTCACCGACATAATATACAAGTTAATTAATCATTACCTTAATAATTAATATAGAAAAAGATTAATTCAATTGTGGTTGGCAAATTCATATTCTTAAAGATAGTTATATATATATAGTTTGACTATATAAATTAATATGTTCAATGTGAAAAGAGTTATAGTTTGCTTTGGACATTACTCGTTTACTATGTGAGGGGATAATATCTCATGCACAATCATTCCCATTATATAGAAGTTTTTCATAGGAAAAAAAATTGAGACCTGCGTGCTGTAGTGCTAACTAAACTTTTAGTTTAATAATTAATGACCAGGATTCAAATCCGGACAACCTTAAATATAAAAAAGCGAAGAATTTGGGATTGAGAAGCAACATTATAATATGTTTCATACATTCTAAGGTAAAATAAAATGTTATGTAAAGTCGGGCTTCCATGCAATTATTATATCAGCAACATATTATATCAAGTTCATGTGATTATAGGTAAAAATAAGTCATAAATGTAGCTAGCAAACGTCAACTTCCAATCCACTTTACTGAGTTTTCCTTAGGGAAAGGGGGAAAAGCTAGCATAATTATATATATATATATACATATATATATATATATATATATATATATATTCAGGGACAGAGTCAGGGGGTGCTTAGGGGGGCCATGGCCTCCTCTGGTTTTGGTAAAATTGTAGTTTAGCCCCTTATAAGTTTATATAAATTTTTTAAAATATTCTATTTGGCTCCCTAATTTTGATAAAATTATTGTTTAATCTCTATAAGTTTTTGCAAATTTCACATAATATTATCTTTGGCCCCCTTTAATAAAGGTAAATTCACTTTAACTCATTATATTTTGTTTTATTTTTTATAAATTAATCATTGTCCACTTAATTTTTTTTAATTTTCTTATTTTGCAATAAATTTTTTTAAAACTTTTACTTAATTTTTAAATCAAGTATGTAAAATTTTATTAAAACCCTTTTTATATATTCAATACATATATTTTCCTATTATAAATCTTACATAAAATTAATCTAATATGTGTATTAGACGTAGTCCTCCTTCACTTTGAATCCTGGCTCCGTCCATGTATATATTGATGAATATTTCAGGTGGTTCAATTAATTTCCGTCCCTATGAAATGGATAAAAGAGTAAGGCAAAGCAAGCAAGCAAACAAACAATGGCTATAATGTCTCTGTGAGTCCACAGAGAAGAGAACAGCATTGGGCATGGCAATATATGTATCAGCTCTGGAAAGGAAAACAAAAGAAAGTATTGTCTTGTTGTTTAAAGTTGGGCAGAGTTAAGCAGCTGTTTGTTAGGTTGATGCAGAGAGTGCACGAGGGGGGTATCAGCATTTCACATCATCTCTCACTGCATGCTAGCTTGTTGTTTTCTTCATCTGCCACTTTTTCTTTTTCTCCCTTTGGCCCTGCCTAGCTGCTGCATGCCATGACAATGAGTAGCAGAAAATTCATCTCCCCTTCTCTTCTACATGCATTATATGCTCATCATCAATATATATAATTTCACATATAAGTGATTAGTTTTTAGCTTTTGTTTGCATGTATATACCCCCAAACAAAGAGCAGGACACTGCTGCTTTCTTGGGGGTCCATTCCCATCAAATCCATCAACTCCAATTCTTAATTAGCACATGCAAGTTTTTATACAATAGTTTCCAACTAGTTTAATCATTTTGTGGTAGAGAAGGAGCAACTCCACTGTTCATGCATCTTCTATATTTTAGCTTTCTTATCTCTTTGCACTTATATATGTTTTTAATTAATAATGGACAAGACTTAGGTACTTTTTCTTATGTGTTTTCATGTCAACAAGATATTGCCACATATGTTTTCACATGACTTGATATTTAAAACAAAATGGAATGTGTTAAATATTTGGTGATTTAAAGGGACTTGGTAAGTTTTTATTAGTTATTGACATAAAAAGCACATAAGGAAAATTACTTAAGTTTTATCTATCAATAATTATATCTTTCCTCTTAAAAATACATAGAATTTTTTAGTCCCTTTTTCAAAAGAAACCCTTGCTTGAGAATTTAGCAATCTCCCCCTCCTCCTTTATGTAAAAAAATTTCCAATGTGAAGGTCATTCCC
The DNA here is from genome assembly GCA_030664755.1 of Microcos paniculata. Taxonomy (NCBI): domain Eukaryota; kingdom Viridiplantae; phylum Streptophyta; class Magnoliopsida; order Malvales; family Malvaceae; genus Microcos; species Microcos paniculata. The sequence goes on along the minus strand of CP131459.1, from coordinate 2,031,764 downwards.
TAGCTAAGCAAAATAATAGTCAACGGATTTTTTTTTTAAGTGTACAATAATCAATGGAAATTTCATTACAATTAGATAAATCTCATATAAGTACAAACATCCCTAAAAAAATCAATTAACAAATAACCTCTAACCAATATAATTGAACCAAAACCCCACGTATGATAGAACCTAAACTTGAGTTCTCATATCTCAAGATAAATATACACTAACCACTTAAGATAAATATTCGGATATATAGATATTTATCCATAAAAAAATCAAAAATTAAAAACTAGATGCTTAATTAATTAATATGATGAGAATAACGGATTAACCATTATTGATACGCATATAAGAGTTTTGCTACATTACCCGCTTAAATCCTTCCCTCCAATATTCCTCATGACGTGACAGGTCGTATTTAATTTTCTTTTTAAAACCATATCATTATAATTGTCAAGAAGGAGAAATTATTAGGTAGGTCGGGTGTACCACGTCATACGTAGGCCCAACCAATAAAGTGGTGACAACTCAAAAAAATTCCTAAAATTAAGGCACTAATTTAACAAAGGTTTAGCTCCACGTTACAAATTAGAAAGAGAATTTAAAGGGTAAGTCCTTAAATTTAGACTATAATTATGGTTGGGTTTTAGTAATTGTAGTATTATCTTTGAGTTGTCACAACTTCATTGATCGGGTCTACGGATGACGTGGTATACCAGGCCTACCTAATAATTTCTGGTCAAGAAGAGGAAACTTACCCTATAAATATGGTAATTTTTTAATATAGGTTTAAACTTTATTAAATAAGAGGCTAAACTTTTGTGATACTCATAAAAACTTAACAAATATAAAAAAAGCCACGTTAAGAGGGTTAAATATTAAAGGGTCAAGAAGCATTTTTCCGTATACAATACAGTATTCCCTCCATTTTTGGTTCTCTTTTCATATTTTCATTATGGGATACATTTTTCAAGGAAGTCAAACTATAGCTAGCGACCATGTTTCCGACCCAAAGTCTTCAAAATGTGCAAATTGTAAATTTTAAAAATTTTTAAAATTTATAGGCTTTTGGGATATGGGCAGAAGTGCTTTACATATATATAAGAGCTTATTGTTCCTTGTATATAATATATATATATATATATATATAATCTATAACATATATAAAGTACAAATATTGTAAAACTTTTGAATTGTTAAAATATCTTTTTTTTAAATATTTTAGAATTACCATTGCTGTTGTTGATTTAAATTAAAATTTTTTATTTATCATTTATTAAATATTTTTATATATTTATTAAATGATATTAGTAATTAACTAATTTTACTTTCATCATAATTCAATTACTACTATATTATTTTAAAGAAAATAGTTTAATTATCATTCAAATTCATATAGTGTAATTTGAAGTTTATTGATCTATAGTTTAATTATTAATATTATTCACTTTAATGTAGTTTTTTTTTTAAATTTATTTGTTTTTATTTTTTTGTAATTATTAATAAAGCGTTGTATCACGTGCAGTGCACGTGACAGTGAATGACTATTATTTTATTAAATATTTATCTTTTATTAAATATTTTTATGTATTTATTAAATAGTGATAGCAATTAACAAATTTTACTTTCATCATATATAATTAACTTACTATATTTTATCTTGAAAAAAATAGTTTAATTATCATTCAATCATATAGTTTAATTTAGAGCCTATTCTATAGTTTAATTATCATCTATTTTAATGTAATTTATTTTTTATTTTTTTATTATTTCTTATTTATTATTATTTAATAATATATTATATTACGTGCACGTAATAGAGAAACTAGTATATATAAAAATGTATATATGTACAGTAAGCTGAAACATAGGCCAGGCTTAGCATGGCTGGCCCAACCAAATATCTTCACATGCCATGCCATCTTGTGAAAAAGGTTGGAAGATCCCGTCAAGAGATAAACCTCATATTCTTTCTGTCCAAATCAACAGTAAGCTACCCTATATATATACCTGCAAACTTCAATTGCATTTTGGCTTCAATCAAGGTACTATAACATATGAAAACGTGTATTCCTTTTTATGTGGTCCTATTTGTACACCTCCAAATTAAGACACTGTATATATATGTCTATCATGATAGAGGCTATATTTTTCATTATGTGAAGTTTGAATACTAAGGTCAAGTAGTCTTCTTGTTACATTCATGTAATTCACCCTTGAAGGCCTCAAAGAATTGCGCTTATATGAAACCAACACTTGTTTGGTAGATGGTATCCCTTAAGTAAAGTTTCGAGTTAGATTCTTATGAACAGAGAAAATTAATAAAGGCATGGGAAAGTATTTCCCTCATTTGAGGTCCGACACAACTCAACTCGACTTCAGATTAGTTGAAATCCAATATGACTGCTAGATACCCGAGATTTATTCCAAAAGAGAATTGAATATATCGAACCAATCAATGTGACTATCAGTTTAAGTGAATTCTCATTAATTTTTGTTTGATTTTACGTTTCTTAATCAAAACTGAAATACCAATGCTTCAAACATAATCAAAGGTTAATCAGCTTTAGCCTTTAGGACAAATTAAAAAGACATATGTATGTAGATTAATCATCCTTTCAACTTGCACGAACTGTAAAATATGTATCCACCAACAGCGGTTAATTGCAGTTTGTCCCTTAACAGCTAAGAAAATTGACAATATTCCTGTACATGGAAAGTGAAAAGTCTTATATTTAACAGAGACAGGGAGTTGCAGGGAACCAAAAAGGGGCCACAGCCGCGAGCATTTGAATAATCAAATCAAAGTAGGATTATAGAATCTTATTGATTGGTGCAAAAGAAAGCCTTTTTTTTAAGATCATGGCCATTGCCCCCGCAGAGAGCTATGCGTTCAACATGCCAAAATGAAAGGGATGTATCGTCTCTATAAAGTAACTAAAAGAAAAAGTTCTCAATTTCAGTGCCGGCCCTTACCTTATTTTAGCAAATATTAAGAATTATCTTCTGTCAATTCACCTTTTGCCTTGCCTCATTTTATGCAAAGCAAACCGGACACAAACATTATGGTAACTGATGGTAGCTTTGGTTGTTAATTTTTCCATTTTCTATGTCATCATTTCTCTCGCATCTCCATAGCTGTTTATCTGATAAGAACATCAATTATAGTTTTAGTTTTTTTATTATAAAGAATAATTGTCGGTTCCATTTAATTTCAACCACAGGCCGAGGAAGTTTAATTTCCTCCGGTCAATTAATCATCTTTCCAAGTTGAACTAACCTAGCTATATAAAGACATATGGCTAGCTAGATCCTCTTTGATACTGATACCAGAAAAATTTTATTCTTTTTTTGTGATCAGCAGCCCAACCAATTGGAGTAGCTAGGTAGATATTTAGAAACCATGTTGGGGATCAGAAGAATAAAGGAATTGTATCGAGAGAGATAGAGAGAGAGAGAGAGAGAGAAGGAAGGGGGGGGGGGGGGGGGGGGAAGTGATGGTTGCCATTCCCTTTTCTAGTAAAATAGATGCGCAAATTAATAAGAAAGAGTCGACAGCATCATTCTAAAGCATCATGCTTCTCACATGGCTAACCCATTTTGGCAACCAACCTTCCATTGCCTTTTTCGCTTCAATATTTCATATTTCATATGCCTCTCTCTCTCTCTTTCTGTCCCCTTATCTAACTCTCTCTCTCTCTCTCTTTGTCATTCTTTCAAAGCTGGGCTAGCTCCAAAACGCCCCACTATCATCCCCCAAACCACCCCATTATGGTTGTCTCCTGTATGTGATAAAAAAAAAAAAAAGAATTAAACTGGCCATTTGTGCCTTGCCATGGAGTTACAAAGCATTGTAGTCTATATCAGGGGAAAAGGGGGGTTGGCTGGCCTTTTGTCTTCCTTGTAAGCAACAACTGGCACAACACAACACACACAAATAACACAAAAATCTTTTTTCCCTTGATTATTCTCGCTTTGCAGCATTGCATTTATAAGTAGTGTTAGTTTCCATAATTATTTGTTCAACCATCTTGTTTCTTTTTACTTTTGCTCTCCAACTTGGCCATGACATGTCCCCTTCTGGAGGAGTTGATGATCTCACTTTCAGTAAATGATTCTCCTTTTAGTATCATCATCAATCTACTTCTAGACCATAGTAGCTTTGGCATTTGCATGTTAGGCTTCCTTTTGCTCACCCATTATTCCCTACCCCCCAAGAGGTTGACAATTGGGTCCACTTACTATTTAACTAGAAAAATGGGGGAGAAAAAATAAAGCAAAGCATGCAAACATGTCCTAATGTTTTGTATTTATCAAGGTATTTAATTGTGGATGCAACTTGGATTTAGAAAGATATTAATGTTAAAGATGATACAGCTATAGGGATATGTAGAAGAGCATGATGTGGTGTGTGTGTTTTGTTCCTGTTTGGGGGATATATGTGTGGGTGACAATCGATTGAGAGGATAGCTAGGGACCAATTTGGCGTAGGCTATTTGGCTTTAATTACCAAAAATTGAAAGTGCCGGCCTTGACAAGCAAGGCAATGCGGAGGGAAAAAACGGAGAGAGAAATGCCCTAAATTAATTAGATGCCCAAACTTGATCAACTTGGCATGATCAGGATTCGGCCTTTCTGGGACTCATGAGCATCTCATCATTTTTATGTGTGCCTAATAAACCAGTGTTTATCTATATATGCTACATGCAATGAAACTTAATGGGGTTGTCACCAGTGATTTGCAACATATACTAGCTATGCATGCATGCATTCTAGGCGTTGATATAGGCACATTCACTTGGCTTTATCCCAAAATAGTAATAATAATAATAAATAAAATGACTAAATACTCATTTTTTACCTTCGAACTTATCATTTTTTTTTCGATTGCACCAATAAACTCCCCCTCCCCATGCCCTGCTTTTTTTTTTGATTTTTTAAATTTAACGATAAATTTGATGATTTAGAGATAATATTACCCTTATGTCTAACAAAGCCAATTACGTGATGGTATGTGATAATGAATGTCATGCATGGCCATCATGATATGCACGCGAAGCAACTATATATATATATATATATATATATATATATGTTGACATCTCAATACAGGTCATCTAAAGCAACACTATTCATGGATGCTACCAGCTATCCAACACATTGACATTGTACATCACCTAACAAACAGAACCATGAACTAAAACTTAGCATAACCACCATTACAAAGCTTTCAGTCCAGAGAGTATTTCTTTTTAAGAAAATTTTTTTCTGTGAAGCTTATCTTAAAATAATATCAATCATTCATATGAAGATAAGAAAATGCCCCACCATCATTGTATGAAGAAAATAAAACCAAATTTCCTGATACTGACATCACTAGCCAGCACTCGAGAGGCAGTACCATAAGTTGTCCTTGCTAGATATTTTCATATTCATAATAAATATACACCTGGGCTTTTGATTAAATTATTAATTTCAGACAAAGCTAGATACTACCTTCACCAAATGAATTGTTCTTATAGTGACAATAGTGAAACAAAAAGAGGAGAGATCACTAAGCAGTACATAGACCTATGCTCTCTAAGGGGCTTGTGGGTTCTTTATTCAATTTTTTCCCAAAGCTCAAGCCCAATGTTCCAATGCCATAAGGGTCTTATGGAGCTCCGGGTTGAAGTTTCTAAACCTTAAAAGTACTCTGCCTTTTACACTGAGACTGGGTATTTTCATGGTTCCTGGGCCAACCCAAATTTACATTTAACCCTTAATGGCCGAACCGAACCCATTCTCTGCTGAGAAGTGCAATCGCTGAGAAAGAATCCGGGCTTAAGCCATTTGGTCACCAACGAGTAATGACCCCATCATTTACTTAATTAAGATAGATTAATCAAAAGATTTGTACAAAATGGTTGAACATCACTGGCATCAAGCAATTATTATGGATTGTTATTTGAAGTTCTGACAGCTTTGGGATTCTTTTATGTCATATGCAAAGAATAATAAAAAAAATTAGTAAAGATGATTGTTTTGTTTTGGCTATTCTAAATGTTGCCTGTGAGACAATGGTTTCTGAGCATCACAGGTTGCCAGATGGAGGAAAGAACAAATTGTGCAAATTATGTCTTAAGTATAGTTATCTAGGAAACTGCCATAATTTCTAGGTTCCTAAGAACAGTAATTTGGCACCCTATACATTTATGTAGCCAGCTTACAAGCTCCCCCTGGGAAATTTTCCCCTGTCCAACTGGGAGTAGCTTTAATTTGCCCGGATTGGCTTGTTATCAAACAGCACCCTGAAAGGAAAAATTAAAAGCTTTCTTAGCCAGATGGGGAAAAGGATGATTATCCAGGCAAAGTGGTGCGAGAATAAAACATTGAATCAGACACAAATAATTGAAACCAGACATTGAGCATTTATGGCCTGTAATAATTTGATGAAGTAGCTGGCTAGCTTCTTCTTGCTTTAAACTACTTTGAGTAGCTCCAATTGACAGACCATCTAATCCCCTCTGCTTTCGTATACAAAGGTTCTAAAGTTCAAATCGCTTTGTGCTGTTATGAAATAGGCCAAGTAAAACAATTTTTTGCTCCTTTAGCCTTGGAATATTTATTGGTTTGGAATATTTATTGGTTGAATACCCAAATAAGTCCTTAAACTATATCAAAATAGACAAATTAGCCTCTAAACTTTTATTTGAGACAGTTGACCATTCAAACTATTATTTTGGGATAATTAACCGGCTAAACTTTATTTTGTGACAATATAACCTTAATTGCATGGAACCCTCAAGGGTTATATTGTCCCAAAATAATAAGTTTGAGGGGCTAATTGTCCAAAAATAATAGTTTTGAGAGGTTAATTGTTTCGAAAATAATAGTTTGGTGGGTTAATTGTTTCAAAAAAATAATTTGAGAGGTCAATTGTCCCAAATAAAAATTTGAGGATCAATATGATCAAAAATGTATAGTTTAAGAGACAAATTAGATATTCCACCAATATTATCCCCACAATTTATCTCGTTCTGGATACTTCGTTCTTTCTATCTCTAAGGAGAAAAGGTCATCACATGATGATAGAAACAAATTGTACAAACTAGACATCAAATCCTTGCAGTAATCTATTATAGTTTCTTTCTTTTCTTTCCCTTTCAATTTCCTTAGTTTCATATAGTCCATTATTTGATAGAAAATCAATATATCTAAAAAACTTTCCAATTAAATTAATTTTCATTATCATTCCCTTTTGTAGCTCATTGATAACAACTATCTACCAAGGTTAGAGGTAGGGATGGAAAATTGACCTGGACCCAACGGGTTCTGCCCCAACTTGCCCCCATAGGGGTAAGTTTTCTTTTTGAAATCAAGTTTTTGGGGCGGGTTTTCAAATACAAAAATCAGGGTTGAGTTTAAGCTAATCCTGGCCCGTCCTATCCGGAGATATATATAAAATTAATATATTTTATTTTTATTTAATTTTATATTAATAATATATAAAAATTAGATTAATAAATATATTATTAATACTAATTGAGTGGATTAATTTATTAATATTATATATTTATAAGAAATAATGATGCAATTAAGATTAAAAAAAGCAATTTACATGAAAATTACATTAAAAATAATAATAAAGATTAGTTTTGGATTGGGTGCGGGGTGGGGCTGGGTTTACAATTATTTCTTTGGGTTGGGATCGGCTTTTGAATTTTTTAATCCGGGATTGAGGCGGGACGGGTTCGGTTTTATACATCATATGATCGGGTTGGGTTTGGGACAGACAAAAACCACCTCGAATCCGACCCATTACCATCCCTAGTTAGAGGTTGCAAATAGCCGGGTTTTAGGTTTTTGATCATGTTGAGTTTTGGTCATTTGTGTTTTGAATATCATCTACGTTCTGATGTATTCATATTTGGATTCGAGTTCATTTAGCCTATTTTAGATTTTGTGTAAAATATAATCATTTTAACATGTTATTTAGATTGGGTTAGACTCATTTTGAATTAACATTCTTCGAGTTTGAAGAACTTTGAATTTAGATTTATGTTCCCTAAAATCATATAAAAAGATTTTGGGTCAGACGTTTTCACACAAATTTTCAGTATACATCCATTTTGCCAACTCTAGTCCTTATGTTTACTAGTAGCCCTTTTGTCCTAAATCGAATATCTAAATAAATGAGCGGTTCCTCCTAATGGCCAAGTTGCTAGGGTTGTTTATCTAGAGGTAAGGGTTTGAACCCTTATCTTATAAATTGTAGATTTTTTAAATATCACTAGGCTAGGAGAAAAAAAAAAAGAATACCTAAATTAATTGCAATAATTGGCCAAAACCAAAATTAAACTTAAAACAATAGAATGTAAAAAATAAAAACAACAAAAGTATATATCAAATCAAATGAGTATATAAGGCAATTTCTACTGCCAATTGCTAGAGAGGCAGAGATAATGTTGTTAATGGAGTATATATTTTGCCCTGTAAAATCCGTACAGAAGAATGATGCAAGCAGGCTCCCTTTTGTCAAACCCCTTTCGAGTGTTTCCGTAAAACACAACAAATTTTCATGACCTCATTTTGGATTTTGTCTTTCAATGGTCTGAGATACGCCATTACCATCGAACACCAGGCCAGCTAAGAAACTAGATCTAGTATCATCTGCCTTTGTACCATTCTACCCTCTCCACCACCCTCCCATTTGCTCACCTTTACCACCATTTTCGTAAATATACTTGACATGTGAGGGAAAGGGACATTCATTTTTGTTTTCATTTGTCTGAAAATAGACAATAGTCAGCAGAGCAAAGTACTGGCAGTAGAAGAAGAGAAGGAGAAGGAAAAATCTCACACAGTTTTAGCATTAGCTAATGAATGAAATGAACCCCATCACTTAATTTTCATTTTTTGTGATGATTTTCAATTTTTTTAGGTGGATTTTTGATGATTGTGAAATGACTAGGAGCACTGGTTAAAGGAAGTACATGAACAGTAGAAGGAACTTTACTGTGTAACCTTTAAGCCTGGGGTCACAGTTTGGTGCAGCAGCGAGAGGGAAAGGCCTGGCAATGGGCATTGTGCAAAATAAAAGTAAAGATTAAAAAGCTTAAGCTTGACACGAGAAAGTTGAAATTAGAGCACAAATAATTGAAGAACAATGAAGTGAAAACAGTGAAAAAGAATACTGCAAATTCACAGTTTTAGATGTTGGCACTGGCAGCAATAGGAGAGAGAGAGAGAGATCTTTTCGAAACCCCAAAGAAAGAAAAGAGAGAAAGGGCTGAACTTTGCAGCTAGGGGCACAGCTGTGCTATAGTAACAGAGGGAATTAAGAAGAACAAAATATTCACAGAAAGCTACTTTCATTGGCTCTGTGCCATTTTTTACAGTTTTGATGCTGAGAAGATTTACAGTGACATATCATTTGCTTTCTGTTTTTGCCTGTTTATAATGGGTCCTTAGGCATTCTCAATTTTGTCCTCTTCTGGTCTAATACCCAGACAGAGATGGCAAAAAACTGATGAAATTATTCATTTTTCTAATTATCTTGTCAGGAATTTACATTCTGAGTAGCAATTACAGGAAATCACCCATACTTAATCTCTAAACTTTCATTCAATCCAAATTGAATCAACCATTTTATCTTTTTCTTACATATTTATCATATCATTAAGTTTAAAGACAAATAGGGGATGGGAGCAGAGCATAAGCATAATATACTACTTAATAAGCAAACCACAGAGTGAAGTATAAAAATGAAAGTCTTTCACGAGATTGTCAGAAGCTTAGTACCCTGAGGTATCTTCCTTTTTGAAGACACGTCGCTCCATGAGATAGCAATGAGAGATAAATATTGTCAAAGCAAAAGTTTTCCCGAGTTTCCCATTGGAGGAAATGAAAAATTCGAGCGTTACAATTTCCTCCCTTTTCCCCACAACCCATACGAATATGATCTCCTCTTTCACCTTCCTCTGTTTCTCTTTTACCATAAAAAAAATACTAACCATTGAGAGAGGATCAGATTCTTAAGTAATGTTGGTTACTTGTCACTGTTCTTAGTGTTTGCTGGTGATTATTTTATTGCATCCCACTGTGCTTAACGCTTCTCTTTGTGATTGTAACTCCCTTTTAAACTTTGTGATTAAAAATAATATCTTTTTTTTTTCCTTTTTAAGAGCCTCTGAATCTTTCAGCGGCATGTTTTTGTCATGTAATGCAGTTTCTCACGAGGCCATGACAGTATTTTTATTCCCTTAAAGCCATTTTGAATTTCAAATACTATACTCTATTACTTACCACTTCTACTTCTATGAAACGAAAATAAAAATAAAATACTTTATTTCACATTTCTTGTTTCCACATTTTTTTTTCTTTTCTTTTTAAAATCATAGTAAATGGTATTATTTTTCCACAACAACTTTGCATCACCACTTTCTGCAGCACTACATGGAAAGCACCCAAGATTGTTAGCTGTATCAGTATCACCCTTTTCTAGTTTCTAATCTTTCTTGTCATAATGGTCATTTTTAGATTTCACTTTTGAAACCCATCTTCTCTTTTGGTTTGTTTCCTCTTTCTCTGTCTCTCTATCTCTCAGTCTCTGTGTCTCTTTTCCTTGAAATATACTTACTTACTCCCTCTTATTACTCTCCAAGTTCTCTCCCTGCGCAGTCAGTGCTGTACTGAGAAAAATGGGGAGGGCTACGAGGTGGCTAAAGAGCTTGTTTGGGATTAAGAACTGCAAAGACTACTTGAATTCCGGTGACAGGAAAGACAAGGAAAAGGGTAGCATTGGGCATTCGGGGAGGGACTCAAGCGGTGGAGGATTGTGTCACAACCCTACGACTATACCACCAAACATATCGCCAGCAGAGGCTGCCTGGCTAAGATCATACTATAACGAAACCGAGAAGGAGCAGAACAAGCACGCAATTGCTGTGGCGGCTGCCACAGCAGCGGCTGCAGATGCTGCAGTAGCCGCTGCCCAGGCTGCAGTGGCTGTCGTGAGGCTGACAAGTCATGGCAGAGGAACCATGTTTGGCGGTGGACATGAGAGATGGGCTGCTGTTAGGATTCAAAGTGTTTTCAGGGGTTATCTGGTAAGTATACCCTTACTTATTATTGGTTAATTTGTTCAAACAGTCCACTCCTCATCTTTTGAAGCATTGGCATAATTTGAGAGTTCTACCATTCCAAGTATATATATTTGTTTCAACTTGGAGTAATGCAATTGTTCTTTTTTAATCTTGGTTTTTGGATTCAAAACAGGCAAGGAAAGCACTCCGAGCTTTGAAAGGATTAGTGAAGATACAGGCGCTTGTTAGAGGATATTTAGTGCGGAAACAAGCCGCAGCCACTCTCCATAGCATGCAGGCCCTGATAAGAGCACAAGCTACCATTAGGTCCCAGAAAGCTCGTGGACTCATTAACCATGATGCTAACAGATTTGACATCCGAGCACGAAAATCCATGGTAAAAATTCCTTTAATTGCAAGAATTCTACTCTAGATTTGATTCGACTTCCATTTAGACTTTGTTTCTGAATCTTTTACTAATCCAACTTGTAGGAGAGATCTGATGATACAAGGAGTGAACATACAGCTTCTATACATAGCAGAAGATTGTCAGCCTCTCTTGACACTGCAATTAACATTGATGAAAATCCCAAGATTGTGGAAGTTGATACAGGCAGGCCTAAATCAAGATCTCGGAGAGCCAACACTTCTGTATTAGATTTCAGCGACGACCCTCCTTATCCGACACTGTCTTCTCCACTTCCATCTCGAGTTCCAGCCCGTTTATCCATGCCAGACAGCCGCCATTTTCAAGACACTGATTGGGGATTCACTGGAGATGAATGCAGGTTCTCTACAGCACATAGCACGCCTCGTTATATCAATTCTTGCGGGTCTAATGCCCCTGTTACGCCCGCCAAGAGTGTATGCGCTGATAACTTTTTCAGACATTACGCCAATTTTCCGAATTATATGGCTAATACACAGTCTTTCAAGGCTAAATTGAGGTCGCATAGTGCTCCAAAGCAAAGGCCAGAGCCAGGGCCGAAGAAGCGGCTCTCCCTCAATGAAATGATGGAATCGAGAAACAGTGTGAGTGGGGTTAGGATGCAAAGATCATGCTCACAAGTTCAAGAAGCTATTAATTTCAAGAATGCAGTGATGGGGAAACTTGACAGATCCTCAGAATTTGGTAGAGACCCTTTGCAGAGGAGGTGGTGATTGTAAAATTTGTAACAATGGAGCTCTGCCTCCATGGTCCCCTACCTTGTATGCTAGTGAACAAAGATAGGTCATAAAGCAAGATAGAAATGTGTGTAGAATTTACATGATCAGATTGAAAATTCCTGTCAACTATGATAGAAAATGTCAGTGTTATGCCAAGGAATTTGCCTTATTGTCAATGAAATGAAATTCCAAATTTCCAATTGTAAAACTTGATAGCCTTCAGTGTGAACGTCTCCTCATCCGTATTCTAATTTCTAAATAGCCAGCATGACTTAGTTTTCCATGTAGTACTTGAAGGAAGCTGACTCTTGGAATTTTTTTTTTGGGGGGGAGGTAGATAAGGATTTCTTCAATAAATTAATACAAAGTAGAGATGACAAGCTTGGTTTGAGCTTGAGTTTTTCCTTCTTCTTTTTTTGTCAGACTTTGAGTTTGCCTTAGTTAGATTTCATCGGAATCAGACTCGGATTTTAATTTTCTTGATCAAATTGGATTCGGTTAGATTATTTTCAGGTTCAAATTTATATTTGTTAGTACCCCTAATCCAAAGTCACCAACCTTTTAAATTTCTACGACCTTGTCAAAACAACGATGGCCCTAACGAATAAGGGCATGGGAGAAGAATTTGAACTATTCTCAAACTTTTGATCCGCGCCAGCACAGTTTGATTAATTTGACTTAGAAAAATGCTTCTTAACCCACTCAAATTCCCGCTTGCCATGTCAGACTAGATTACCTATAGGACTTTTACATGTAGCAAAATTAGTCTCACATTTTTTTAAAAAGTTGATTATTTATAGGATAAACTTAATTAAACAATTATCGTGGCAGGTTTAAAAAAAATTGAGTGGAGTTGATAGATGACGTTTGAATAACGTGGAAAGGCCACGTCAGGCAAGATGGGTGAGAAGACGGATACTCAAATAGGCAGCTCGTCTAGCATTAGTCTTCAATGTAAGTGTGTACGTGTTTTTCTCGACTTTAGGAGGCCAAAGATAAATACGAATGCGGAAAAACAATGAAATGGTTGGTTGATTCCAAATTGAAAATTTAGGAACCCAAAGCAGTGATATAATGCATGATTGCACATTGCGCAGTACAATATTCCCTTCCGGCCACCACCCATTTATTTGATTCATTTTGGAATTGTGCATGAGACTTGCAACCGTATGGTATGTTTTGCTCTTGCTCTTTGTTTGCATATTAAAAGCTTGGATTTTTTCATGGCGGATTTAATGGCAATGGCCCCCTTGAGCTGCGTTCATATATGACCCACCTTCTGTTACAAGCTTTTGTTTCTTTCTTTCTTTCTTTCTTCTTCTTCTTCTTCTTCTTACCGCTCTGTTAAATTAACAAATGCAAGTTGTTCATATTTGACAGAAAAAGAGCCAAAACAAACCTGGAAATGGAAAAAACATGCGGCAATGTATCAATTATTAAAGTCTTCATGATTGAAAATCATGGTTAAACTGAGAACCATGCCTTCTTACACTTTTTCTATCTTTCAAGTTCATGATCATGTTGACTATATGGCACAAATTAAACATATGCATGTTTTAGAAAATGAAAATGAAAATGGATCTAAAATTGAAAATAGTTTTTTTTTTTAATCTCATTTCTAAGTTTATTTTCATTTTTATTTTCTAAAATATGTATACATTTCATTTCGCAATATATATCTTAGATGGTAGTTTCCTTATATTTTTTAGAGCATAAAAACAGAAAATATTTTCTCATACCAAACATAACCTAAGTTTTTGAAACCAAAATAGAAGTGTACTTCAATCATTATCTTGACTTGGACAAGTCATATAAATATATAGAAGAAATGAATAACACTAGCAGTAATTATAATAATTTAGGTTAAAATGTGATGTAAGATAATTAATTGAAACCTATCTATGATATAAAGACGATTAGAGAGTGTTCGAAATCGGTACTTTAGAATACATTTTCATCACATCATTTCAATGTTTATAAGTGAGTAGATTGAAGACAATGAGTGAGTAAATAGAGGTGAAAAAAAAAATCATAAACCTCCTTCAGACATGGTGGAAGACACCCAAAGTGAAGTCCCAAACTTGAACTCCAACAAACCCTTATTAATAGGTGACTTTTACGTATAAAAAAACTTAAAAAAGAAATCGATAAATTTTCAAAAGAAATTAACGACTTACAATGATTTTAAAAAATGAATTATCCTTCTTCTAATGCTTTTAGGTATTAACTAAAAGTCTAAAAGTCAAGCAGATGCCTAAAATTATTTATCGAGCCACTGACTCACAGCTTAGTCAGAAAAATGATTACAAAGAAAGGAAAATAAAAAAGTTTCTAAGTCATGCATGTAGTGCAGCAGTACTATTACTTTATTTTCTCAATCAAATCGAGTAGCAGTGCCTTTTGTTGGTCTTATCAGCATTCATTAGTGATCAAAGGAGTTCTAATAGTATTTTCTTAAAATTGAATTGATTGGAATTTATGGGTAATTTCGCATTCTCCGGACTAAATAATGATTAGCATTTGATTTGACACATGCAAAATGTTTCTTGCATTTAGGAGACAGATGCCACCTTGTTTCCCCATATTTGCTGCCGCCCATCAATCAACTGCATCCCTTCTTTTAATTTAAAAACGTCATGGGCAAGCTCAGGCTGCTGTGCTTTGTTTTTGGCTGAATATTTCGTGGAGCGTGCGGGGGAGCCGTTTTAGTTGTTCAAACCCTCATTTTGAAACGAATATTTTCTTCAAACCCAAAATTAGTTGTTAATGTGATTGACATAAATAGTGAGAATTTGATCCAGAGTTCTGTAAGTTTGAACCGTTCTACCAGGAAAAAAAAAAAACTCTACAAAGGTAAATTTTTAAAGATGGTCACGACTTATTCTAATTTAAAAATACTAGTAAAACTTTAAGAAGATGACAGATATATTTTATAACAATGGCATTGGACACTACTCCCCAGACAACAATGGCAGACATTTATGTATAAGCATTCTCAATCCGTTGTATGGGTCAAGTTTTGAAGGCAGAAATACCCTCATGATTTCTTTCTCTCTCTCTTATAACCTTTGAAATCCGACGGATTTAAAATCAAATGGAACTTCAAATGGAGATAAATTATTCTATTTTTTTTATTTACAATGCTGAGTAAACCTTAAACCTTTTTTAAGATAAATTAAATTATTTCCACTTGACCTTATGAGTTTCTAAATTTGAGATCCAAATGGTAAATTACTAAGTATAAACAATGAAAAGGGGTAAAATCATAAAAACTCATTCAATTCACCCGTAACGACACTTTAGCCCCTCTTGTTACTAAATGTTATTTTAGGCCCTTCTATTACTTGTCCCGTTAGTCAAAGGTTAGTCAAAAGTTAACATAACAAAATGGACATCTCTAGATCGAAACACCCCTTATTTCTTCCCTACATATACTGCTTGCTAAGCAAAATTATATTTTTCACTTTCACATTCTCTCTCTAAACATACTTTCTCTATCTAATAAAACATAGCACTCATGGCGGTTCAAGCTTATGAATAGCAGAGGAATCCAAAACCCAAAGAGAAATGTATAGGTTTTCTTTTTTTGGAAAAAAAAAAGATTTCTAGTGGGCCTTTCTCTATGCCCATTGAGTTGAGAATCGAGAAATTGAGCAAAGCAAACCAGGTATGAAAAGTTTTATGCCAGGGGACCGAAGCAAGCTAGGTGCACAATTTTTCATTCCGTTTCAAGTTTAAAAGCCATTGAACGTGATGAAGTTTCCCATCGTTATTTCTCGTTGCAATCTATATTCGATTTTCTTTGGTGAAAGGAAGAAAAGCAAACTTGGCGATTCCACAGTGGTAGCTAAGGTGTGCTCTTGATGGAATGTGTAAAAACAAAGTTTTAGGTCAGTGAAATATATAATGGGGATTTTTCCTCCAAAGAAGTCCATTTGGCTAGTTATGGATGACATGGCATTGGGATCCTAATTTTCGTTAACCATTGACAAACAGTCAAAGCGCCTAATGTTAGTCCTGGCCCGAGGTTATTTTCCCTAAATCAACTCCTCATCTTTTTCTTCTTGAGCAAAGGAATGGGCCCAAGGCCCAGAACAAGATGTCCCCCTGCCCATGCACATCCAAAGTCCAAACATTGCAGATCAAATACACTTCTAAAGAAACTAATCCAATCCAGCAGGTATCGCACTTGGAGGAAAACACTGAATCCAAAAGTCAGCAAATCTCCTTTGGTATAAAACATAAACCGCGATACAAAGTCTTCCGAGATTTCTAATACTATTCCATTATACTCTCAACTAGAGGTGTCAAATGGGCGGGTTGGGCGGGTTACGGGTTCGGGTCAATCGGATCGGGTTAATTTGACCCAAAAAAAATTTTGGGTCACACGGGTTTCGGGTCATTTGAGTTCGAGTCACACGGGTTTCGGGTTATTTGAGCTCGGGTTTTTCGGGTTTGGACCTTGGGTCATTCGGGTTTCGGGTCGTTCAAACCCGGGTTTTTCGGGTTTGACCCATGGGTCATTTGATTTTGGGTTTTTCAAATTTGTTCATTGATTCATTTTGATATGAGTCATGGGTGTAGTTCGGGTTTTTAAGTTAATTCATAAATTATTTTCATTTGAGTTTCCAATTATTTATTTAAAAAAATTAAATTTATAAGTTAACTTTTCAATAATATATCAAGTAATCAACTAATCGAAATCAAGCAATTATTTATTGTCATCTGCTAGCACGAGTCTTCATGCACATAAATTACATACCATTAAACTTGTAATTTATAAATCTTAATTATTAAGTAACAAATTAATAAGTAACTCTTCAATCTTCAATTCTTTATGTTTTTTCTTTCCACTCTCCACTTTCTATTTCTAATTCAACAGTAAACTTTAATTTTATTAAGTTGAATCAAAATAAGTAAGTAATCAAAATAAGTAAATAATTAAAACAAATAAAATTATGCATTACTGCTTTTTAATACTATTTATACAACATATTAACACATATATAAATGATAAAATCAAATTAAAGTATGAAATCTATAAATATATTGGGATTATATCAACTTATAATTTATGAGAGATGTCTTATGTAACATGTCACACGTTACATATGATAAGAATTAAATAGATTTTTTCAAATATAAACTATCTATCATTCTATCTCTTATTAGAAGTATAATATAATAAGAGATATATTAAAGTATAACTTATAATTTATAAATTGTAGGACAAAGATTAAAATTTAAGAATATGAAATATGTCTTTTATTTCAATTTAATAAGACATTTATTTTTATTTTTATTTTTTAACAAATTTATTAAATAAATTTAATAATATCTAAGAATGAGAAGGTAATATATTACTTAATTAGGTTTTCGGGTTATTTTGGATTAGCCTCTCGGGTTAAACGGGTTTCGGATCAAACAGGTTTCGGGTTAATCGGGTTTCAGGTCAATCGGATTTCGGATTGGTCGGGTTCGGGTCGTTTACTTTTTTTGGTCAAATCGGGTTGGGTTAGTTTCGGATTCGGACGGATTGGGCGGGTTTCTCGAGTCGGGTCAGCTTTTGCCACCTCTACTCTCAACTAATTTCTTCCCATCGCCATCTTTCAGCACTCTCAACAAGAAGCTAATTTGTTGTTCCCATCGCCATCAATCATGTTCCGGGTAGCAAGTGCATCTCAATATCTAGCCATTACCGGTTTTGGCATCAAAGACATAAAGCTTGCCAAGAAATCATGGATATTTCCCGGCCAGAGCTACATCCGTTTCGACGTCACGCCCGTCAATTACACCTTCGAAGTCCAAGCCATGAGCGCCGAGAAACTCCCCTTTATCCTTCCCGCTGTCTTCACCATTGGCCCGCGTGTGGATGATGGAGAAAGTCTCCTCAAATATGCCAAGCTTATGTCTCCTCATGATAAACTCTCCAACCATGTCAACGAACTCGTGCAGGGTGTGATTGAAGGGGAAACCAGGGTTCTGGCTGCTTCCATGACTATGGAAGAGATATTCAGAGGAACCAAGGAGTTTAAGCAAGAGGTTTTTGAGAAGGTTCAGCTTGAGCTTAACCAGTTTGGGCTTTTGATATACAATGCTAATGTCAAACAACTAGTTGACGTGCCCGGGCACGAGTACTTTTCTTACTTGGGTCAAAAGACTCAAATGGAGGCTGCTAATCAAGCCAAGGTTGATGTGGCGGAGGCGAGGATGAAGGGAGAGATGGGATCCATGCTAAGGGAAGGGCAAACGCTTCAAAACGCTGCGAAAATCAATGCGGAGACTAAGATTATATCGACTCAGAGGCAGGGTGAAGGGACGAAGGAGGAGATAAGGGTGAAGACCGATGTGAAAGTTTTCGAGAACCAAAGGGAGGCCGAGATAGCAGAGGCAAACTCGGTCTTGGCGAAGAAGAAAGCAGAGTGGGCTAAAGACGCTCAAGTGGCTGAGGTTGAGGCTTCCAAGGCCGTGGCATTGAGGGATGCCGAGTTGCAAAAGGAGGTGGAGCAGATGAATACTATGACGAGGACCGAGAAGCTCAAGGCTGAGTTTCTCAGTAAAGCCACCGTCGAGTATGAGACAAAGGTAAATAATTCTGTCTTGCAATTTTCTATGTTGGTTTTGTTATATTTCTTGTATTTCCTTGTAGAAAGAATGCTTAGAGATATTGTGCTCATTTGACTTTGCACGAATCAATCAATTATGTAGCACACAATTATATTGGCGAGCAACTTCCTCTGTTCTTATCTGACTCTATCTGGTAGTCGCATTAGACCCTAACTAATTCGGAATCCATCCTGACCCCAAAGGGAGAAGCTCTACCAAGCCTATTGCTTAGTTCTCTGATTTTATCACCAATCCATTGACTAGCCTTAGAATGATTATTGTGATTATTCTGATGCAATGATTGCTACTTGGATCTCCTTGATATCAGTGTCTTTAAGGTTTACCGCTCAGCAGACTTTTTGGCTACCTTGCTTGCATGATGCATCGCTTTTTTTGCTACCTTGCGTGCATGATGCGTCACTTAGGAAACACAAGAATATTATATCTTTTTCTGACCTTTTCTCCTTCTTTTATATAATTTTTTATAAAGGTGCAAGAAGCAAATTGGGAACTTTACCAGAGACAGAAAGAAGCAGAAGCTGCCCTGTATGAGAAGGAAAAAGAGGCCGCAGCTCAAAAGGCAATTGCAGGTGCTGCCTTTTACTCTAGACAGAAAGTTGCCGATGGAGAATTATATGCAAAGCAAAAAGAGGCAGAAGGGCTTGTGGCACTTGGAAAGGCTCAAGGCCAGTATCTAAACACACTTTTGAATGCTGTGGGAGGCAACTATGGAGCTCTGAGGGATTACTTGATGATCAATGGTGGAATGTTTCAAGACATTGCTAAGATTAACGCGGAAGCTGTTCGTGGATTACAGCCCAAGATTAGCATTTGGACCAACAGTGGGGAGGCGGCCGCAGATGGGAGTGGAGCTGCAGCTGGTAGCACTGCCATGAAGGAGGTATCCGGCGTTTACAGGATGTTGCCTCCGTTGTTTCAGACGGTTTACGACCAAACTGGGATGTTACCACCACCATACATGGGCACGTTATCTGCTCCAAATCAACCTACAATTACTAATTAAAACAATTTAAACATGATGCTCTCTCCTATGGTTCTTTAATCTTATCGTGAACCAGCCGGAGATGTTCAGTTTTTCATTTTTTTTTTTAATCCGAACTGCAGATGTTCAGTTGACTTGACTTAAATTTTTTTTCTCTTGTTTCATTTGCTGTTATTTTTCTTGTCTCGTATCTATCTACTTAGGTCATTGTAATTACCAAGCAATAGCCATTACTTAACTATTTTGAGTCTAAATTGGTCATTGTAGTGGCCAATGAGCCTTTGGATCCAAATTTTATTACTTCTCTTTTTAATTCTGTCATCTTATATCCCTTTTAAAGCTTGTAACAGATTTCACTTTGATCATTATCTTTTGTAACTGCCTTGGTATTCAAGTTCACCTTGGTACTTATGGATTAGTTCAGTTTTGGGATGGTATTTGGGTTTTTCAGGTCTGGTAACAATCAATCATGGTTCCCAAGACAACTTTGAAGCTATCTTTGTCAGAGTTCAGGGATTGGGCTTGCTTTTCTATCACTTTTCACTTTTCAGCCTATAAAGTAAACTAGCAGGCTCATCTTTTGGGCACAAGACTCACCTATCAAAGCTTCTCTAAAACTCTCCCCTCGGTCCAAATGAATGAAACCTTATCTTCAGAGAAGTCCTTTTGACTTACAAACAGAATGGACTACCTCTTTCGCTCTATCCATTCTCTAAGCCCATCAGGCCATCTCCCAAATGGGCTGTGGCTTGACAAATGGTCATTTGGGGTAAAGCCTATTTGATTAAAAACAAATGAAATTGATAAATCCAATTTTTCCAAAAAAAATATATAATAATGTACTAAAATTAATGGAGATATAATTTTGGCTTCTAATTATCAATCAAACCCTACAAGTATAATAAATTTGAGGACATCTATATATAATATATATAGATAAATAAAAATTTTGATTTTATTAATTATAATTTGATCCATTCAGAGCCATCAATGAAAATAAGAGAAATAAAAGGTTTTGCTTCCTCATCCGTAAGCTCTCTCGACCAAGAAACCCTGCCTGCAAAGCTTGCTCCTGGTCCTGTGCATTTGTACTGTCCATAAAAAACCGTCCTGCCAAAGTGCCAACCCACAAAAACCCAACCACATCAATCCAAATTTCACAAACCGAAAACCCCTCTCTCAAAAAATATTAATGCATGCGCATGCTATTTTGAGCTAGGCTGGCGTGGCCTTATCTAATTTTCTATGCCGGTTATATAAATGTACCTAACATCTGGGTGGGATGGTTAGGGACTTAGGGCTTCTTTCTGCGTCCCTTTTTCAGGTGCAGTACACGTAGATTTTACAGTTCAAAGCAAAAGGCACATAGTTTTTGATATGCAGATTAGGTTCCTATAGACAGTAACCGCCCAGATTTGTCCTTTTACTTGCTTGGAAATGTATATTATATGAAGTGAATGTGATGATGATGATGATGATGAGCAAGAGCAAAAGATGAAAAGCTTTTGTATAAATTATATAGTTTGAGGAGGTGGTGCTGCTGGGAAAAGGGTAAGCTGACAAACACCTAAATCCATTATCCTAAAGCCTGTTCCGGCGTGGGAATAAGGAGATCATGGCACACCGCCCATGCATCCAATAGTGTATTAGAGTGGGATTTATGTATATGCAATGCAAGGAAGAAAAAGGGGACCTAATTAGGAGAAATATATGATTGGGTTTACTTGCTTTTGTGATTGAGAACAAATTCATCCCAATCAGAAGTTATTGGAGAAAAATACAGTTTTTAGAGTTGAATTTCTCACGGGTCACTTGTCTGAGATTCGAGCCCCCGGCTCATGCAGTGCAATCAAATTTGAGGATTATGATCAAATGTAGTTCAATTTCAATGCTAAATTATAATTAACTCTTTTTAATGTATGTATATATGCATGGATGTGTGATTATGAGAAGGGGAAATGGAGATTTACATTTCGCGATTAGGGTCGCCCCAGTTGTACCAGCCCTTGGGAATGATAATGCTGTCCATATAAGTATAAGCAAAGACGACCCTAGAGAAAGGACCCCATGCCCTCCCTAGGTAGAGAGCCCCCGAGCCCGTGACCTTGCAGTTCACAAAAGAGAAGCCCGTGTCTTCCAGGATACTCCCTCTGCCTTGTGCTGTTAGGGCCCCTGTTAATCTTGCTATTGCATGCACGTGACACCCCTGAAACCACCAACCAAACCAACCATATTACACGTTCGGAGACCTTAACTAAACCTTCTGCAACACAAATCTTCATGGGATTACTCAACCATTTCAACCGACACTTTGCTACCTGAAGTTATATGTTTGCAACAAATTCATGTCTGAATGTGCAAATGTATGTATATTGTTTGGATAGAATTAATGTTTCTTGTTTCTATACTTACAGACAAATATTGTGGGCCAGTCTAAATGGTTTCTCTTCCTCAATGGGGAGAAAAGTCGATTTCTTACTTTATTCTTCTCATTGAAAAGTTTGGTGAATTTTCTGTTAGATGAATAGAATGGGTTTTCTATGTTGGGATAACTTTCAAAATGCATGATTTTCTGTTCTTCACATCAATTATTAGGGGAATCTTTAGAGATTTTTATTTTTCAATAGGAGGATGAAAATACATAACTAATGTACATCTTAGGTTAGAAACTAAGTACCTCAAAGAGGGAGAGACCATTTCCAAAGATAAAATCCACAGAACCTTCAATGTAGCAATCCTTATAATAATGCCTACCCAAATGATCATACAGAGTATCCTGAGCGCCCAAGAATCTACAGCCCAAGAAAGTAGCTGTGTCTGCTGATATCCTAAAGGCTACAGCTTGCTTTCCAATTGCTCCTGGTGGTGGAACTGGTGTAGTGTTCTGCACCAACATTTTGTTGCTGCAATTATAAAATGAAAGAGAGGCAACAGGGGTATTGAGGGATGAAAAAATAAGAAGACTTGAATAATTACCTTGAATGTAATGTTTTTGGCAATAAAATAAGGGGAATTCACAGCAAAAGTTGCAGAGCCATAGGTTCCCAAAGGTTGTCCTCTTGGCCCTGGTGTTTGAGCAGTGTCTCCCCATTGAACAATTGTTTTATCTGCTCCTGCTCCTTGAATGGTTATGAAGGATTTTAATGGTGGTATGTTAACTTTCTCCCTGAAAATTAGCTCATAGAATCTAATTAATTATCATATTCTAGTAGTAACTTCTTTCACAAGCAAGAAATAAACTGAAACTAATTAGACAAGGAGTTTCCAAAAGGGGTCTTATTGACCCTTGGTCAAAACACCATTTGCCAAAGCATTTTGAACCAGGGATAAAGACACAAAAACAAACAAAAATGGGAATCACATTCTTGTATCAGTATGACAACATACTCTCACACTGAACAAGAGTTAGCGTACAAGTGTACGTAGACAAACTCTAGAATCCAGAGTCCAGTGGAAGTAGAGCAATTTGGCTGAACCAAATGGAAAAAATATACAAGAGCATAAAGAAAAGCGTAAAACTACAATTCAAGCAAGACCACATTATATATAGAGTCAAAGTACTCAGCACTCACGTGTAAACTCCCGCATGGACCTTGATAACCACTCTCACAAGATTTATGAAAGGAAGAGAATCGATGGCATCCTGGATATTGGTGAAGTCTCCAGCGGCGGGATTCTTGTCCACAGTGAGACTATAAGAAGGGAAAAGCTTGTTCTTTGCTGTTCTGAAAACTGAGTGTTTAAGGCTACCAACGAACTTGACCCATTGCATAAACTGCTGCTCTGAGACTTGGGTTCCTGTCCTATTCATTGTTGATTTCTTCCCTTTAGAGCTTCTGAGTCTGATACCTTTGGTATGGCATAATGTCTGGCTTGAACTGAAGAGAAGAAGAAGAATGGTAATGTAAAAAATACGTTGAAACTTTGACATATTTAAGAATGAATGAGAGTGAGAATGAGAGGAGCAAGTGTAGCAGAAGAGAATGTAGAATGTTGTTTTTAGAGGTTCAGAGTGAAAGTGGCAAGGTGGAATTATGGTTTATATACAAGTTAGTTGGTACTTTGTTTTAGGTGGAAAAGTGAAGTCTGCTGATGAATTAGAGAATCAAATGACAGAAAGTGAGGGGTCACGGGTGCTTCTGCTGACAAACATGTCAAAGAGAGAGATAGAGAGAAAGAGAGAGAAGGCGAACAATCTAGGCCACAAGACAGGTTGCACTTTTTCGCATATAAAACCTTCGTTTCTTAATTAAAAAAACCGTCTTTCCTAAGCTCTTTTGGTAGCTGTTTTGTTTGTAATGCCCGTGAGTGGTCTCTCTTCCTTCCTGTTTGTGTATGAAATGTGAATATATTCCAGAAAGGATAATGGGGGATGTCTGTATCTGCCTTCCTACTTATTTTCAATACTTTTTATCAAAATCTGTCTGTCCTATTTTCTGGATTACCCCACCTCTGTTTGTCATTCGATTATTGGCCTTACCTGACCAATTTGGACGGTTTAGAATTTAGATATCAGCTTGGTTATGTCTGAAAAAAAAATTACTTACAAAGTAGTTAGAAAGCGTGAAAGAGAATTTGCCATTGCCTTTGCCATTGCCATTGCCTGGGGGCCAACTTGGGGGACTAAGACAAAAGAAATACAGATGACCCTGGCTTGCTTTCAATTTATAAATGCTTTTGCTTGTGTTTTGGGGAATTTTAGTGATGTGATGGTGGGATTAGAGTATCAACAAAGCAATGGGGTGGTTTGAGTTTTGGAGTTCAAACAATTCTTCTATATTTCTCTGTTAGTCCATCTCTTTTTGCGCTTTCCTGCTCAAGGGGGGATCCACCACTTTTGTGGTTTTTCTTGAGGGCTTCTAGTTTTTCCTGGTAAAAAGTTCATTCATTCCGTGACTAATCCACGTGTGTTATAAATATGTGGCTCAGGGAATTATCATTCATTTTTTTAAAAAAATTTTCAATTCTTGATATTTTCAACCTCAAAATCACATGAATGATTGATGAATCAAGTTCAAGTCAAAAATATAATAATCTTATAGAATAGAAACTGACCTACATTGGATTGGATTCTGCCCAAAAGTTTCTACCAGCACAGCAGCTATAAACTGCCGAAAATCAAAGGACATGAAATGAAACTGTTTTTAGTCATTTGGTCTTGGTGGGGCAACGGCGAATACATAAATGGGAGAAAAAGAAAAGCACAAAAACAAAGGAGATATAATGGAAGAAGATTTACATCTCTTATAAAATACTATTGTCTTTCTAATACTAATTAACTTTTTACATGGTAATAATTGATAAATATTTTTTTTGATCAAGAATATTCTAAACATTTTGACTTAATAATAATCCTTTTTAGATTGAGAATGTTAAAAGTAAAATCCTTCCCATAAATAGGCTTTCAGAAGATCGAATTTGTATTATCATCTTTACCGAAATAAAGAAGTTGTTACCTAAATCAATATTTGTTGATAATTTATAAATATTTTTAATACATGTTTAAAAAAGGAAAAAATCACCCCAAAAAATGAAGATCTTTTTCAACATTCTTTGAGAGGGAAATTTTTGTGCTGATGCCTTTGCCAAAGCTAGATGTGATCTGGAATTGGACTTAGAAGTCTTTCGATAACCTCCTGAGTTTTTCCCTTCTAGGTTGCTGGCTGATAGATTAAATTGGGTGTAGAATTCTTTAAGTGTGTATTTAGATGAGGATTTTCAAGGAGGTTTTCCTTTGGACCAAGGTTTTTAAGAGTCTAAATAACTAATTTCCTTGTTTGGTAATTTTCAAAAAAGATTTTTCAAAATCTATGGCTTTTTAACTGGATATTTGAGGCCACTCAAATCCATGTTTCAAAACCCACCTAAATATGTGTCCTTTTGCAAAATCCTCTATCTTAATAGTTAGTTATCATATTAATGAAGTTACCTCTTTTAATACAATTTTTATATTTTAAATTTTAATGATAAAAAACTTATTTTTAAAATATATATTTCACTTTTTATGTCATTAATAATATCTAAATATTTTTACAAATCTAATGATACCCATATTGCATATTTTTCACCCCTAATATTTTTTTATAATTAATTTTTTTAATGTCATTAAAAATTATAAATGCTCAAAATCCTATTCTAAAAATTTTTCATCCAAACAAATAAATTATAAATGCAATCATTTTAAATTGACTAATTTTTAAAAGCCTTTATTTGAAAAGTCTTCAAAAATTTTAAAAAATCCTCATTCAAACACACACTAAAGGATCTTCTAGATAAATTTTACTTTATCTTGTTGCAAAAAAAATATTTTTTGTAGAGTCATCTAACCATTACTTCCTACTAAGTTTTGGGCGACTAAAACCATATTTTTATTTTATTTTATCATGATGATGATGATTATGATGACCACAGAATATTTTATTTTATTTTATCATACTTAATATCGATGGCTCGGCTTTAGGCAACCCCGGAAAAGTAGGAGCAGGTGCATTGCTAAGGACCGATACTGGCAAATGGCCAATTAGTTTAACTAGATACCTTGGACACACCACAAATAACTTTGGTGAGTGTTGGGCACTCAGAGATGGCCTCCTTTTGGCTGTACAACCAGGAATAACAAAATTTGAGATCGAACTAGATAGCACTTCTATTATTATAGCTGCTATTTCCTTTTTTTTTTAATGGTCATTGCTCTAACAATAGACTTCAACTAATCTTAAATGAATGCAGATACTTATTGAGTAAGATTCAGGAAACGAAAATCGAACACTGCTTCAGAGAAACAAATTCATTCATGTGTTGACATTTTGGTTAAGCATGGCAGTTAAGCTTTATGTAATAGCTCTATAAAGATCTTTAAACTTTTTTTAGAACCTCTTGATTTTGTCCTTAATTTGCTTCGCCTTAATCAAGCCGGACATGTATTGTTTAGAACTATTACTCCTCTTTCATCTATGAAATACCTTTTTCACCCAAAAAAAAAAAAGGACCACAGAATATAGATTTACATAGGCCCAAGCTCAATAGAAGAAGACATATAGGCCCATCTAAAATTGTAAGTTAAACCAACACAGGGAGCTAGACCTGAATTTCACAAAAAATGTTAAAACTGAAATGATTGGATTCAATAACAACGATGGCGTGCAGGACCACCGTCCTGTTTTTAGAAATTTAACTAAAAAGCGTATAAATGCAAAGGAGTACTTTGACCTGGTGTCTTTTCTAGCCAAGGAGAAAGCTATGGCTGGGAAAATATTATCCACTATGAATCTATGATCCAAAACAAAACAAGAAGCAAATATATAAAAAAGAGAGATTGGGAATTTATTGCTCAATCAGTAGAACCCCAAAAGAAGCAGAAACGCGAGAGGTGTGAAACAGATTGCATTGAAATTGGAATTGACCATGTGAAAAGCAAAAGCTGTACCAAACAAAGAAGAAGAGAAGAAAAAGGGCGCAAAGCAGTGACTTTTGAGTGATTGAAGTTTGCGTCTCCAACTCGAAAAGGGGAGGCCGTCAAGGAACAAATTATTAGGACATGAATCTCATCTCGTGAGCAGATCAGTCCAAATTCTCAACAGTAAATAGACAAATGAGTCACATACCTCACAAGGAAAGTATGTTCTGGAAACAGATTCAACATCAATAGTCTTCTGCTTAAGACAAGCCATATATGTTAAACTTGTATTACTAAGATTTAACATGAACTAAATATTAAGCTATTCTTCCTTATTAAGGATTAAAGTTTAAAGTTTGAAGTTGTCGGCAGCATGTTTAATGTTTAATGCTCAAAATCCACCAAAAAACAGAAATGAATTTTAAACTTATCTTGAAAATACAAAAATTGTTTATTTGAAATCACGCTTTAGTGTCAAATCATAAATTTATGATAATTTCTACGAAGCCGAATTCATAAAATCATTTCTCCCTCTAGGATGAGAATTGACATCAGCCGATCAGATCAAGTAGTTGGAGCATTTACATCAATGATGAGAATTCCGATCACAATTGATGCCTTAGTTATTAAAGAACAATAATTCAAGTGATATGAGGAAAAGATCATAAGAGACAAATCCCATTTCAAATTTCGGAAGCACTTGGGCACGTTTCAATCTTGTAATCTCGATGAGAATCGCTTTGATGGGAAACCAATTAAGGAAATCAACCCATTTGGAGTTGGATAATGAAAGAATTAAAGATAAGAAACGGTCCAACGTCAAAAGAAAGCTTTAAAATGGGCAGAAAGGGCATCAAATATTGTCCGGTATGAACAAGCCAACAAAACTCGTAAAAGGTTGCCATTTTCATCCCATTCAGAGAAGCATAAAATATGAAAAATTGGTTAATTCAATCATTATCCAACAATTCTAAACTATTTGAACCCCCTTGCTTTATCTCTCTCGATCTCATTTTCACCGGTGGTCCTTCTAAAATTCTAATCCTTTCTCTTCTTCCCAACCAGGACTTAGTACTAAAATACAGCCCCACGAGTCACAAAAATAAATATTAAGATTCCTCATACGATCGAGAAAGAAAACTAGAAGCCCCATGTACAAAACAACCGCCGCCACGGTCCTAGCCATAGCCACCACCTTATTCTCTATTCTCCTCTTCTCTCCCCCGCCAAAATCATACTACCACTCGCTCTTCATATCCGAATCCCTCGCTGACAATGCCTCAATATCCCACCACCTCTACACACTCACCCGCCGCCCACACGTCGCGGGCTCCCAAGCCAACGCCGAGGCTGCAGCCTACGTTTTATCCATACTCACTTCCTGTAACATGCAGGCACGTATTGCTTCCTATGAAGTTTTACTAACCTACCCAGCTTCGCGTTCATTGACTCTTACACGGCCTCCTCCAGAGCCACCAATAACTTTTGAGCTGAAGCAGGAGGTATATGACGGTGATCCCTTTGCAGATGTGGCTGACCAAGTGCTGCCTACTTTCCACGCATACGCCAAGTCAGGTTCAGTCACCGGACCGGTGGTTTATGTAAACTATGGACGGATGGAGGACTACAAGACATTGAAAGATATGGGAGTGAACGTTACGGGTACTGTGGTTTTGGCGAGATATGGAGAGATTTTCAGAGGAGATATTGTAATGAATGCATTTGATGCTGGTGCTATCGGGGCGCTGGTTTACACAGATAGGAAACATTATGGAGGTGGGGGAGGTGATGCAAAGTGGTTTCCCGATGACAAATGGATGCCGCCAAGCGGGGTTCAGGTGGGAACAGTCTATAAAGGGTCCGGCGACCCTACGACGCCAGGGTGGGCCAGCATTGAAGGATGTGAGAGGCTGCCAGTTGAGGAGGTGGAGAGGAGTGGAGATGTTCCTCTAATACCTTCATTGCCAATATCAGGAGCAGATGGTGAAACGATCTTGAGGTCAGTTGGTGGACAAGTTGCAAAAGACGATTGGCAGGGAAGCAAAGATGCCCCAACTTACAAAGTTGGACCAGGGCCAGGAGTTGTGCATCTCAACTATAACGTAAGCATTGAATCTAGTATCTGTCACCTTGAAAGAACATCGAATCATTACAAGTTCAAACCTAACCCTACAGTCCAATCTGTTGAATACAACCCTAACTTAAATTTTCATAATGGGTTGGCTTCTTGAATGAATTTTCAGGGGAAACAAGTCCTTGCAACCATTCAAAATGTTATTGGTGTTATTGAAGGAGTGGAGGAGCCCGATCGGTAAGTTCAGAGACATTTTGTGGATGGTTTGGATGAATTACTATCATTTATGTTGGGTAGACATAGAACCTGCAGAGTGAGGTTTTCCTTGTGAGGGCTTAAACAGATATCACCTAACAGACCTTTGAAAGGAATAGTTTAACAAACATTATGGATGTATATGGATAAGAAGACCTAAGAGCTCATAGAAAATTGAATATACTTGGGAATATTTAAGAGCACTTACTTGCTATATGATGATTTCTGCCTGTTCTTATCGTAACTATTCCTAGGTTTGTCATCCTGGGCAATCATCGTGATGCATGGACATTTGGAGCTGTTGATCCCAACAGTGGTACTGCAGCTCTGCTCGAGGTGATTATAATCCCATTATGTTCCAGACTTGCTACCTTCAATGCTAAAAACAGATATAACATATTGGAAAATTGTGCCTTCCATTTAATTCCCCTGCAATGTATGTAGATTGCCCAAAGACTCTGGAAATTACAAAGAATTGGTTGGAAACCACGACGAACAATTATCTTGTGCAATTGGGATGCCGAGGAATATGGCTTAGTGTGTCTGCCTTTCTGTCTCTCATAAACATCTACCCCCCATTTTCCCTCTTAATGAATAATATTTAAACATAATCCCATTGCCAGACAGGATCAACAGAATGGGTAGAAGAAAACAGAGAATTGCTAACTTCAAGGACAGTTGCTTACTTGAATGCCGACTGTGTAGTATCTGGACCAGGATTTCATGCTGCTGCAACTTCACAGCTTGATGAGCTACTCAAACAAGCTGCTCAACAGGTATCTCAAAAGTGCTAAAACAATTCAACCGCAGGGCAATAGCAATAATAGCCAAGAGTGATCAAAAGAAAAGGGAAAAAGTTTGTAACTTCTAAAGCATAAACTGGCAAGATTCACCAGAGCAACATATATGAGACAACTTCTAGATACTGAATTGGCTGATTTCAGTACTTTCTCTCACTTGGCTAAATATTTCTAATTGACTTTTGAAGGTTCAAGATCCAGATGACTCCTCACGAACTATCTACGAGCAATGGATTGGCTCCAGCACTTCTCCTGTGGTAAGCACTATCGCAGTGCACTAACTAATTATTCAAAAGAGTTTGTCCAGTTGGTATGTATACTTACATGTCTACCTCAAAGTTTTTAACATATACATTAACCTGTACATAACCTGAATAACCTGCAAAGATTGGAAGATTAGGAGGAGCAGGCTCTGATTACGCAGCTTTTGTGCAACATATTGGTATTCCGGCAGCTGACATACATTTTGGAGAAGGTACCAAGCACTTCGTACTTCATGAAATTTCCTTCCACTTTACAAGGCTAAAAAACAAAGACAGATTGCATACATGCAATGCAATTCTTTTGTTTGGATAGACACCAACAAAATAGTTTTAGCAACATGAGGCAGATAAAAATATATAACCGAAGACCTGCAATATGTTAAAACAAAGCACATATAAGTGCTTTAACTTCAATTATGTAACCAGATATATAGATCTCGCAACTACATGATCCATAACATTGAGCCTAGCCAAAACAAGTAGCATTCCCATTCCTTGTGCTGTAAAAAAGGTATCCATTCTATTCCCATCAGGTTGATAAAAGACAATGCCACAAGGGTAATGACACAATATAATTAAACAACCAGTACCATGTAAAGACTGTAGAACCTAAAGACAATTCGGTATCATTTTGAACTTCTACCAAGAACTCATAATCTATTGCAAATATTTAATATATGCACATTTGTATCATAATTCCATAATAGTTCATCATACATCAGTCCAAACTAGAGATGCAGGCATACATATGTGCTCATAATACTAGATTATTTATTTCTCTTGGAACAGAAGTGAAGGAGAATTTTAAGCACTTCTGGTTATGTAGCTGAATGAATGTCAAATTTCTCTAAGGAAACATAAGATAAAGACCACAAGACATCATTAACCTTGCAGTAATTGAGTCATCAATCTCTTTCACCTTTCTAGGCACTGCCCACCCCTATCTCCAAAATAGATCTCACCATCATGTACTTCAACTTCATATCTTTTCAAATGCCTCTAGTACTTACCTTAAATGCAACTTCAAACCCCCAGATTGCACCCATTAGCAAAGTAGATGCAAACATATAATGGCATAGAGTTTTCCTATATTTCACACCTAATAAAGGAAATTGTTGATGCAGGATACCCAGTATATCATTCAATGTATGATGACTATATTTGGATGGAAAATTTTGGTGACCCAATGCTTCGTAGGCATGTTGCAGGTACGTAGCAGCATCTAACAGTTACATATCCTTGAACAGATGGTAGCATCTAAAGTTTTTGCCCCATCACAGCTCATTAATCCTCAACATGCAAAGTAGCATTTTGGTTATAAGGGATATCTACTGTGTATTAATAGTTCTTGTTTAAATAACAGCGGCAAGTTTTTGGGGTTTAGTGGCTCTTCGGCTGGCAGACGAGGAGTTCTTGCCTTTCGATTACCACTCCTACGCATTTGAGCTCCTGGTAAGTTAAAACTTTAGGAAAGAAATATAATGCAGTCCAATGTAAGCATAAACCACGTAGATTTAACAAATCTTAATGCAATGCAACAAAATCCATGATAATAGAAGAGTGCAAAAGACCTGGAAGAGGAGATTTCAGATAAGGGCATAACCATTTCTCCCTTGTTCAAGTCTATCGAGGAGCTATCAAAAGCAGCCAGCAAGATAAATAACAAGAAAAAGGTATGGTTCCCATAAATCAAGATTGAAAATGAAACAGAAATAATGTTCATCAGAACAAGTAATGGAAGCATTATTGTCTTAGGAAATAAAAGAAGCTAAGGGTTGGACATCAATGTGGAGAAATGACCATGTGAAAGTGAGAGAGATAAATGACAGACTAATGATGGCAGAACGTGCATTTACAGATCGTGATGGACTTCTTAGAAGGCCATGGTACAAACACTTGGTAAGTTTTCATTAACCATATTCACCTAAACAAGTTAATTTTGTTGCAATGAGGTTTCTTTACCTACTATCATAATATCAAGCCCCAACCTGGAACCATGAGAATTATAATATCCAATATCATAACTATTACTAATGGACTGAACTACCTATTATTACAACTTGCAGATTTATGCGCCCTCAGCGTACAATGATTATGGATCCACATCCTTCCCAGGAATCAATGATGCAATTGAAAACGCAAAGAATCTGAACACTGCTGATGCATGGCATTTGGTGCAACATGAAGTCTGGAGAGTTTCTAGGGCTGTCAGGCATGCCTCCCTAGTCCTCAATGGGGAACTATCATGAGTTGTGCAAGAAAGACCTAACCTTTTGAAAACTATGTACTTCAGTTCATGGGACATAAGAGCTCTCCAGATTCTAGAATATAAACTTAGTTGACAAATTAAACTAAAATCAATCATCAATAGTGAGTCTTGTTTCAGGGAGTTTACTTATGACACAATTTCAAAGATAGATGAGAAACTCAGACTGTGATTGCAGTTTTCATGAAGGGAGCAACAAAAATAAGAACAGCATGGTCTAATGATAAAATATACCAACTAATGCAAAAATCAATCAACTCATCTATCTCATTTAGCCATTAGCTTTAGTAATCTTAAACGGCTCGTGCCTAATGGCTTATTATATTAACTCCTGTAAATCTAACATGCTGATTAGAATGTTAAACTGACATTGTCTTTTCTGTTACATTCTCGTTCATACATTCCTTTCCACTTTCATGCTGGCCATTTTCAAATCTCATAATCCTCATTTTTGTCTAATCTTCTTTATAGATAGCAGCTAGTAATTGATAGCAAAAATAGCCAAAAAAAAAAATTTCTATGCTGAAAGAATGTGACACGGGATTATGGAAGAAATGTCACTGTTTGCCACCACCGACTGTCTAATTCAGGTTATCAGAAGAATTTTACAAACTACAAACTAATTAAACAATTAATGCAGGAGAAGAGCAAGATTGATCATCAAAAAGCAGTAAGATTTAATAGCAGTCAGTGAACTTTGCAAATAGATTCAACTTGCAAGACTTGTGTACCTTTTAAGCAAGAAAACAACTTAGTTTTTCCCTGATAAATAGGACATTGTATTAAGAATCAAAATCCTGTATAAAACTACATGCTTACAAACTGTACAAAGCTACAAATCGAGGAAGTAAGTGGTTAGCCTGCAGAATTTAGGATCTGAATCTGGATATATTATGTACAATTTCTCTACTATTGGAACTAAGTATGTACATTAAAGCACTAAATATTTCAGGTTATTCACTTCCAAACCTTAATAGCCCCATCTCTACTGCTTGATAGCAAAAGTCTCTGATTCAACTTCACAGAAGCCAAAGACAGGATGGAATCATGATGGCATCCAGCAGAGTCAGTTGCAGCAGCACCAAGAACTGCTTTTGCTGTCAACTTCGTTGTTAGAGGTCGTCTCTTAGTCTCCTGTTGGCAAGAAAAATGATACAATATTATAAATCTAAAAGCAAGGCAACTACTAAGGAAAAAGAAAAAATAGAAGCAAACACTTTCACAGGGTATATTTGCTGTATAATGAAAGGGAGTACATGAAATTTGCACAAAAAACAATTACAGAAGATGAGAAGAATGATTCAGAAATGACTTGACCCTCAACTTTAGCCAAGTGGTACACAGTTTTTATTAAAAAACAACTTTACATGCCAAGAGCTTGCCACTTAAATAATTAGTCAATAAATGCAAAACCTGTCAGAATATGAATTTAAGAACAGGGAAGATAAATATAACCCTGCAAAGATTAAAAGTTTAAGGCAGGAAGTTAAAAAGTTTCACAGGATTAGTCACAAGGATATCCTTAATCATCCACATAAGCTAAAAGTTTCAAGCAAAGAGAATAACAAGTTCATATTAAAGTCAACGCACTGGATAAGGAATGTTCAATCTGGATATAATTGAAAAAATGTAGTTGTACAGAGGTGAAATCAGAAATGGATGCTTGTCTAAAACATATCATTAGCTTTTGAATGATTTTGCTCATTGCAAAACAATAATAACTAAAAAAAAAAAGTGTTTGCCCTCTCAAGTATAAACCAAGCTTATTGAAATGGAGGGTGGGAGACGGTGACATCTTTGCGCAAAAAGATCCATTCTATATTCTTTACAGCTAAACAGGATAGATAGATACATAAAATGAAATATATTATCAACATAAGACGAACATCTAACCATCCATTAAAAATCTGAAAGGAAGGTAAAACATCAGAATCAGGTTAGAAGCAAAACCATCAGAATCAGGTTAGAAGCAAAACTATCTTTAAAAGATACCTGTACAACTTGAGCACCAAAACTTGATCTTGTTTCATAGAAATCATCATTTCCAACTCCCTTAAAATTTGGGCCACAAATACAGTAACTTCGATCGGGGCTGCATTGGAAACAATGTAGATGAGGTGTAAAATTACTATAAGATCACTGAAGGAGGGAAAGGGTGCGGGAGGAAAAATTTAAAAAGGACCTGCAATGATCCCAGCGACGAATCCTCAAGTCGGTGCCCCCAGTCAACAGATCACCACCAGGTAAAGGAAGTAATGAGCGAATACCTGGAAGACGTGGAAGTGGTTCATTCAGCTCATCCACTCGATACTTTGGATTTGCAGTCCTCCTGAGATCTGATTTAGAGCTAGTTTTACTTGATGGCCTTGCCAGGGCCCATGGTAAATCAGACATTTCTGCGTCACAGTCATAATTTGCTGCCCTAAATACCTGGAGATAGTAGTTGGGGAAAAACAAGTCAATCATGATCAGACAGTACAAAACCAGTCTCATTCTGGAAAGCCAAATACAGGCTTTTCAATAGCCCTTCAAGTGAGTTTTTTCCATAAATTATCTCCAAGAATAGTTTCAAAATGATTTAACTCAAATAAGTAACCATGCTGTTCTCAAGCTTGTTTGTCAATTTGTTCAACTATTTTCTGTTATCTAATACCTAATTTAGAATAGGAACAGAAGCAACTCTATTGAGGACGAACCAGGTGAAAATCAATTAGTAATATTGCTTTAGATTCTTAGCAATTTACACAATTCTTATGTCGCTTATAGCTACAATAGCAAGAATGTGTATATTGCAATTATGCTATGTATTTATACACTATTAGAAAACTTTTCTAATTATTGCTCACAATTCCAAATATTTATTGCTATTATACCAACTTCCACCTAATAGAGACTAATAGTACCAGTTGCCTGAGTACCTGGTGGCAGCTCCCATTCTCCGCATTCCAAAGTGAGACTTCATTGCATCCAGCAGCAACATAAATAAGAGGCCTAGCAGTGCTAGAAACTGAGACACTTGAAGGAGGAACAAATAGACACATCTCTTCTACAGGGCATACAAGAGAATACTGCCACGAGTTCACAGGAATAAGGAACCTTAAATCCCAAAGGGTAAGAACACCCCTAGAAGACCCTGAAACAAACCAATTCCCACAAGGGCCGGCTACCAGACGGGAGACATAGCCTTCCTCCGGAATTGCTTTTAGTGTCCATGCATTTGAACTCGATCTTGTATCCCAAAGATGAATCCCACAATTTCGGGTGCTGTACATAAGCATCTGATTGCCGTAGTTATCTGTGGGGTAGTTCAAAAGGGTGAGTATTGCACCTTCCTTCACATCCTTCTTTTTTATATCAGCGACACCTGAGTACTTTTCAACGACGTTTCCAAGACCTCTAGAGATGTGATCAATAGAAAACATATGTATTGTTCCATCACATGCTCCAACAACAACTTGAGCAGAATTTCGGAGCATTGCAGTGCAAAGTGCTCGGCTTCCCTCCAAGTGATAAGTCAGCCTTGACCTAAATGAGATATCCTTCTCCAGCTTTCTTGAATCCCACACCTTAACAGTGGAATCATCAGAAGCACTCACAAAAAAGCTGTGATCATTTGAAACTGCAATGTCATTGACAGCAGATTGGTGTTCCTGCAGATGTGCAACCAACACCCCACGAGGCCTCCAACCTGAATCAGGTACTGAAGAAGTCCGAGCAAAGGCGGGTAGTCCCGTAAGATCAGTTGAAGCAGAAGAATCTTCCACAGTAACAGAACTTCCTTTCATTGTGCCAGGTAATCCCATATCTTGAAATTTGCTATTAATGTAGGCTGTTTGATCATTTTCCCGGCTTTCTGGTTCATGCACGACTCTGTAAAACTGTTTAGAACCACCAGTAATACTGAAGGAGCCTGAAACAAGCTTAGGTGCAGGAACTGAGCTAGCCAAGCTAAAAGTTTTACTAGCTGGGTCCATCCAAGGCATGGAAGATGAACCAATTCCCAAGGAGTTTACTTGCAAAGGAGTATCAGAAGCTGCGGGAGGAGCTCCCATCGCTCGCTTGTCCATGCTAAAAGAGTACAAAGGTATACCTTCTGATGACTTATCACACATGAAACTATTTACACCATTGAGCTGTGGAGATGTTAAACCTGAAAAATGTAACTTCTCTGAGTATAGTGGATCACGCATGTCAATTGTGCTTGAAGCATTTCGTGTATGGCCCCCCACTGCTCTCAACTTGGCATCATCGTCATCAAATTCCACTAGCCCTGATTGTTGCAATGCATTATCAATAGGTCTATGACCCCCAGGAGACTGTTGTTTGTCAGGCCAGTACTTCATTGAGTCTAATTCCCCAGTCCCTCTCTTGAGCAAATCAGCAATTTCCCACTGTTTAGATTGTGCTGATGAATTGTACCATATCTTTCTCTGTCTCTCCAACATGTCTGAACTCCTAGCATTTTCTAGGACTTCATAAAATACTTGCCTTGAGACTGGGGGCTTTAAACATGAAAGAAGAGCTTTTTCAGACGCCAGAGATGCAGGTTGTCGACGTAGGAAAGGCCGTATAACTGGAGCAAGGAAAACATAAGAATCTACTGCACCCAAGCACTCACTGCTTGATGCAAGGAAAGTGACAACGGACCTCCTTACCCATTGACTAGGAAAACATAGCAATGGGAAAGCACGCTCTATCATTTCAAGCAATATTCTTTTCCGCAAGAAACCACTTTTACACAGAACAGCCAAGCAATCCAGTGCATTGACAATAACAGCCTCTATTGCATCACCTAAAGCCTGCTCAATATAAGGTAAAAGATATTCCTCCACACTTCTTTGACCCACAAAGAAGCAGACATACACAATTTGCCCATAGAATACTGCCCTTAACTGCTCATCCCTATCATTCAAAAATGCAGGGAGTATGGGCAACAAAAAGTCATTGCTCTGTCTCTGGCCAAAGAAACAGCATAAGTTTCCAATGTCCTGAAGGAGTGCTCTCCTAATGTTTGGAGTTTGCTTTGGACCCATTACAAGTTCCTGAACTACCTCAGCAATGGACTTCCTCAGTTGTGCAAGTTGTGCATCGCCATTTAACCTCTGAAGGCGCCCAGATGACTCGCTAGATGATGCCACTGACTTTGGAGATAAATTCAACTCGTTAAGAACCCCAGCCTCACTTAACCTTATGGAATGAATCAAGAACCCATAAGATGTTAGAGCCAGCTTAGCTATATTGCTAGCGTAACAGATTCTCACACTTTCCTCCGGGTCATCAGGAAGCATGGAAAGCATTGGAAGTATATACTCTGGAAAAATTTTCGCATCACTTGGGGGAAAATCTTGGACTAAGGGCAGAATGTCACACAAAGTCTCAAGGGCAGCACAACGCACAATGGCTGCTGGGTCAGAGAGCATTGCAATTACATATGGGAGCACTCGCTGCAAACGATCTTCATCATCAATGTATAAAGAAGAAGCCTTCAGTAAAAGTATAGCCCCTCTCCTTAGATGAGGCAACTTAACATTACGTATGCAGGAACAAAGCAGAGAGGCGATCAAAACCATCCCTTCACATTTGATACTGTCTTCAGGCAATAGCAGAGAACGCATTCCAAAGGTATCTGATTGACTGTCATACTCAGACATCAGTGAGTTTAAATCATCCATTGTAATCTTCTTCAGAAAAGGGTGATCGTTTTTCCTAAACGAATCAGAGATACTTTGGAGAAGAAGAGCAGGAGTTTGTCTGTCATGCTGTTTAAAATTTTGGGAGAAAGCAGATTTGGAAGCATCCCCAGTCACTGAGTTCTCACCAAGGTAATGATTGCTTTGTTCTACTTCCCCAAGTAGGGTATCAATGTTACCGGGAAGCTTGAATCGATCCCTAACAGAACCATTCTCTATCTTCTCTCTCTTTGTCAATAAGTGATTTGTTGAGCTCAAGTTCCGTTTGGCAACAATCTCTTGTGACTGTTGTTTTGCAACATCTCGTGACTGTTTATCGTTTAAGGTGTCTGATTTGCCAGGACCTCTGCCCATCTCATCACTTGATCTCTTGCTCATCATCTGCTTCAGTATCTCAGGGAAAACACTCTGGCACATTGCAACCTTCAGTAGAAATTACAGAACAGGAATGAGTATATTAGATGCAATAAGGATCAACTTTCTGAGTTCCAAGTTTGAAATAAGTTTACCCTCATATCAGAATGAAGAGGATTCCAGCAACAATAAAAGTTGTGCAGAAAGGGTGAAAAGTAGCTAGGAAACGCAACAGCTGCATAAGTCTGTAGATAGCTTTCGGCAGAGAGGCGAGACTCTGGTTCAAGCTGGATCATATGAAGTATCATCTTGCGAATTCCAATATCTGGGATCTGAACATGCAAAAAGAAATATTGGAAGTTAACATGAAGAAAGCAAGAGAAGAACTTCTCTAGGACTAGCAAAAATATGCAACGATAATAGTCAAGTATGCGGGCAAGTTAACAGCAGTAAGATCAGGTAAAAGGCAATATGAAGAAGGAAAAATTATTGGGAACAGGATAGCAAGTGCATTGAGGGAAAGGGCGGTAAAAGAAATTTACAACCTTTTCAAGGGGTTGACTAGGATCATATTGCCCTCTGCGATATGCAAGAAGCTGAGAGAGTTCAAACAGTGGCTGACCCTCAAGGAAAAGCTCCGCAATCACACATCTAAATAGAAATATAGTAAGAGCATATTATTACATTGAGAGACAAAAACATATATGGAATTTAAAATCAATTAAAATAAAACCACTATTTCCACATCTGACACCAAAATATAACAAAAGGACACTGTAACATAAAAGTAAAAGAACTTCATACGGACAAGCCTATCTGATAGACTACTATTACTTCTCAAGTCCTATATGGCACTTTAATGATAAGGTAATACCACTCAAAACGTTCCAAAGATGTTCAGTCCTATCAGTCCGTATGATTTAGCTAATGTCTTTAAAAGGCATGTGGAGATTGGCTGTCAAGATACTTCGTACACTAGAATACAAAGTAACAATATCTCACCAACCACCACCTAAGAAATATGTGCTTTAAGGATAAAACTGAGTTTTCAGCATCATGTATCTAGTCACCGTGATTCCAGATAGAGAAAAGTCTCTTTAAAAACTATAATTTAGAAAGTATACTATCGAAAGAAAAAAGCTAATAACCAAGAAATCTCACCCAACAGCAAAGATGTCCATAGATGGCTTCAAAGGTGCATCCAGTGCAACTTGCATTTCGCCTCCATGCTCGTAAAATCTCTATAAAACAATGGGGAGAAACCAGTATTTTAACAAGGAATCTGTAATAGTTAAGTTGAGAATTTATTGTTGACTACTGTTCAGAAAAATTAAAGCATATGCATATAGAATGCAATAAGATCTTTCTTCAGATATTCCTTTAAGGTTCATGCAATAAGTATTATATACGAGAGAAATAAGCAAATAAATAGATTATAACTGAACAAATTAACAAGCTCTATGAGATACCAAAATTCTAAAAAAAGACGTCCAAAACCAGACACTTGAACATATGATTCCTTGCTCATTCACCACCGCAGCAAATCCATCATTAAATCATAAAAAGGAAAAATAATTAATCCACCAATTAAGCCACCAATAAACTACGGGCCTTTATCAAACAAACCTTCCTAGTACATATTTGTAGGTTTAATGTCCAAAACACACGGAGCTAGTAAACTTCAGATAAACCGAGGAGAGATTTCACAATCCATGTAACTCTTTTGACATCAGAGTAGTCATCCTAATTTAGTTATTTGTGAGTTGTTAGCTCTAACAAAGATCAGTTTAAAGTTTAAAATAGTTTAATTTCTAAAAGAATCTCAACATTGAAGCACATAAATCTTAGAGCGTGCATGTGATTTAATTCAAATGGTAGTTCATCCTTGAATGATGCATATTCTAAACATGAGACCTTGCTTAAGGTTCATTCAAAAGTTTATCAGCAGAAACAGACAACGCAATGCGTGGTTTTAAATACAGCAATAATAAGTCAAACTAAAACCAACCTCCGGTGCAAGATAACACAGCCTTCTTCCTCCAGTGTCGAAAAAGAAGGAGAAATCCGAAGGATCATCATAAGGAATATAGGTGGGCTTGAACGATGCAAAATCAGCAAGATAAAGCCAGTTCCACGAGGTAACCAACACATTCTCACACTTAATATCACCTACAAGAATATTTAAATTAGAACTATTATAAGCGACATATCCTTAGAAAATCAAGAGTTAAAACAAATAAATTCCCTTCTAACGAACTGAACTTACCGTGGCAAATCCCCTTATCGTGGCACTGCTTCACTGCAAGAAGTAACTACAACACCACCAAAATGCAAAATCCAAGAATTAAAGAAAAAGAAAAGGAAAACTAAGGGGAATTATACTCTTCATTCAAAATCTAAGATAATAAAATGCTCAGAGAAAAAGATGGAGAAAAACCTGAAACGCCAACCATTTTTTTTCAACGAGACCGAGAAAAGGCCGAGTACTTAATCGATCATGTAAATTATTGAAAAAATATTGCCTTAATAGATACGCCGCTTTATCTGTTTCTTGCCAAAACTGCAAGAAAACAAAACCATTCCAATCAGAAATGCGCCAAAAATTAATTTTTGAATTCACGATCAGTTCATCTTAATCTCAACAAGCTAAAATAATTCAAATTGGTGCTACTGCTATATAGATAGGTCTGCAAATAAAATTCCACATCATCTGATTTAAGTCGGGCTATAAGCTAAAAATTCAAACCAAACACTAACAACCCAGAATTCCCAAAAAAAAAAAATTGAAGTATTAAGAAAGAATTGATGACCTGGAAGGGCCAGATATGGGGGTGGTCAAGAGAGCGGAAGGTTTCTTTGATGTGAGCGAGACGGCGCTCGTACTCACGGAGATCGATGGAGTCGCCACGCTTGAAGTAGACCTTGACGAGGACGAGGCCTTCGTCGTGCTTACACTGGATCGACTTGAAGAATCGGCCTCGACCGAGCACCTCCTTCAGCACCAGATTATACGAAGACGGCAGGTCGTGTAGGTAATACTCCGTCGCAGATACCTGCGTCGTTCGCGCAATCTTGTTCCCCATTGAGCATTTGAGTTTTCGCGGCGATGTTGCAAAAACGTTTTTTTTCCTTTTAATTATTCCACGGGGACAGAGTTAACGAGGATGGGCGCTTGGGCTCGGAATTATATAATTATTATATAGTAATTTTTTATTTTTAATTATTAATATTTTATTAAAAAAAAAAAGAAAATCCTTTGCTTCAAATACTAGAATTAATTTTATTTTTTTTCTTTGGATGTCGTCTTCAAGGCTTCAAGGCTTTGCTTTGAGTTTTATTTCGGTTAGGGTTCAGCTGGGTTAGTCCGTCTTGGGCCCATTAACGTTAACGGATCTAAGGATAGTTTGATAGCGCGTTTCCACGTATGCTTTGCTTCACATCCACTCCGAGTTCTTGACGAATACTTTTATGTCCAAAATTCATCTAAAATCTTTTTAAAATTAATGAAAATATTTTTCTATTTAGAGGATTATTACTCTCATTTGAATTAAAAAAAACTACTTTAATTACAATTTTCTTAAGAACAAATAGCACTCTTAAACATTTTTCCTTACAGTATTATTTTTTCGCCGAAATAATAAAAAATTCCCGATCATATCAAGATCATCTAACGGATATTTTCATTTTCTCCTGATTTATCTATAGTTTATGTTATTTATCTGAGATAACAACTAAAAATTACTCAAATGATGTTTTGATAATTCTCCTCCAAAATGAAGATAAGAGAAACATATTATAGATCTTAGTTTATGGTTCTGTCTCTTTACCATCTTGTCCGAAAGCACTGTTGAACGTCACTGATTTACTGTTTTACACTGAACTATGAACTTCTTTTTCTTTTTCCAGAAATTATATCTAAACCATTTGAATTAGAAGAGACAGCTAAATGAAATCGCAATCACTTTAATTTATTCGGCGGAACAAATATTTACATCTCATGATCAAGCTAGAAAAGCAGAAGTGATGATTACGATCAACATCATGATCATCACAATCACCGCCAACAACGTAATCAAGCGGTGACGATCTCATCGGGATCTTCAAAGTTAGGATCCTTAACATCGACGACCTCTTTCTCAACCCCGATCTCCGCCGGCGAAAGGCCATCTCCAGCCCAGGTGAACTTGCCGCCGTGACCTCCTTTCTTAGGCGATCCGCTCATTCCCGTCCCCGATTTCCTGTCTTTCCTCACCTCCGACTTTCCGTTGGCTCCTTTGCCACTCTTCCCGGCGTTCTTCATTTCTAGGAAACTCCACCCAACTTCACTGTCAGTTCGATAGCTGCGGCTCGATTTGTTGGCTTCGAGGTAATGTTGTTTATTTATATAGAGAGGGGAAGCGTGAGATCGTCACTCTGTGGGCGCGTCACGCGTGTGTGTAAGCTTGCGATTGAAGGATTCGTGAATGGATAAGATCATATACGATTAAGCTAACAATGTAATAATAATGTAATTAAAGAATTGTACTGTCGGGGATGGACCACGTGATGCTGCGTTGTATCGTTGGTCAGGAGAGAGATGGGGTCTCGAGTGATCTGCGCCGTACGAGTGGCCAAGTTTATTGGGATACTTTAACGGCGCGTTTGGATCTACTGAAATTTGTATATGTCCCTGCCCTTTTTTCTGTTCTTAGTAGCAGAGCTGTTAAATCCGTTTGACGGAAGCTCTAGAAAACCATGGGGAGAACGGTTCTTTGAGTTGAGGGCCAGGACATGGCTTCCGAACTTGAGATTTTAGGTTCCTTTAAGGGCTTGCTTTGTTTAGTTACACTAAAAGGATCCTTTTGTTGTCCTACGGAATCCATGCATAGCATACAAGAATACAAGACATTGTCCCTCAACCAACCTCAGGGCAATCAAATTTTACATAATTCATACGGATTTGGATATGATCCATCTAGTGACCATTACAAGGTCCAAAGATTTGTTTATCATTTCGACAGAGCTCCTGTTGATATCTTGTCACTGAAGACAAAAACTTGGAAAAGAACCCAAAACCTA
The DNA here is from genome assembly GCA_030664755.1 of Microcos paniculata. Classification (NCBI taxonomy): domain Eukaryota; kingdom Viridiplantae; phylum Streptophyta; class Magnoliopsida; order Malvales; family Malvaceae; genus Microcos; species Microcos paniculata. The sequence continues at coordinate 1,987,781 of CP131459.1, read as the reverse complement.
CCATTTGATCTTGATTCGTATAAATCAAGAGGGACTTTTCTCGATGGAAGTGCTTTATTGGATAGGTGATGAATGTATTGTTGGGTTTGATCTCAAAGATGAGAAATATGAACTTGTTAAAGTCGCCGGGTACATCAAGGACGCCTCTTTCTGGTTAGTGCGGGACCGGGGTCTGAGCGTGCGAAATGGGGCATCGCGCTTTGGATTCTGTTGAAGCATGACAAGGAACAAAAATTGACCCAGTTGATGAGACTTTCAACTTCGCTTAATCGCTTCTGTACAAGTTGGGATATGTTGGAAGAAGGGTTTGGTATCCAATATTCAATTTCAACATTTACAGTTTCAATTTCAAGCTTGCTTTTATGCACCGAAGCATCCTTTGGAGATGTGAGATAAATAGATTTCTAGCAATATGGCTATCATATCCATTTTCCAGCATCTCTCTTCTTCTCCTTTTATTTTTCTCTGCATATATTATCCCCAAGAAGCTAGTGTTTACCTCGACGGATTCTTCCTAAACATTTTAGCGAACTTCCGATTAGTGTCCCAAGCATTTGACTCATTGGTATAAGTTTATGTATTCCTGCCAAAAGGGAATGATTAAGAAAAGTCTGGGGTTGAGAAATGTAAATAATGAGTTCTAAGCTATCAAACAAACTGATGGACAATCACTAAAGAGTAAATTGTTACTTGGTGGAATTTTTCAGTTTGAAGACCTGTTTGTTCAATATTGAAATTCCATGGAGCTCTATCTAATCTCTAGTCTAGTTGGCATACGGGCTGACAAAAAAGAAAAGGTAAAACATGGCATTTCTAATTAATCTTATGAACGAAAATAACCATCGTTGGAAAAATGTTATTCTCATAGTAGATCAATCCGGATTGAAAGAGATTAGTTTTAAACCAAATGCATAAAGATACCCTCGATTAAATAAAAAAATAGTATACGTCAATGTTAATGCCATATTTTGTATCTTGTAGTAGACACCTCATTTTTATATATTATTTAATTTCTTTTCTTACAACCTTTCTTTCTTACTTTCTTTATTTATATTAGATTTTAATTTTAATTTTTAATCTTACTTTAGTCTTATATTTTTCTTTTTCTTTTTTTCTTGGATTTTACTATTTGGAATTGAGCGGGTTTTGAAGATTGGAGCAAGAATTGGAATTGGACATACGGTTTTCAAAATTGCAAACTGAAGCCCAAGTGTTATTTTTCCCATATCCTTTTTACACTTGACCCGAATGCACGCTAGAACCCAAAACCCCTTTTACATTCAAATAATAGCTCAAACCCAGTAATGACCCCTATTGACCCATACAATTCAGCCCGAGCAAAAGCAGACCCAAAATGACGGTGTTTTACTGCATGATTGACCAAATCAAAAGAAACAACTGCAGTCTGAACTGAACGTTGCCTCAAACCGTACCGTATCAGCTCACAAAGTTGCCATTCTGAGCACAGCAGCAAGGAGACCAGAAAGGACGGCGACCTAGAAAATCTCCCAAATCCGACAATGCTTCCGAGATTCCCTCATTGCATTGAACCAAAATTATTGCCTCATGCAAGAAGACAAAAACAAAACAACCAGATAATACCGGCAGCAAGAAATGGGCATAGGGTACCATCAGTTGCACAAGATCAAGGCCTAGAAATCTCAGTCCTATCATTGCGTCCCTATCAGGCCAACCAAAGAAAAAATGTAGAAGGGGGGCCAGCCAAAGAAAAAATGTAAAGGGGGGGGGGGCAACTAAAGAAAAAAATGCAGAAGGAGGGGCCAACCAAAGAAAAAATGTAAAAGGAGGGAGTAGCATTCATCAAACAGAGGATAAAAGAGGAGGAGGGGCCAAAAAAAAAAGTCTGAGAAAAAATTTGGGTTCATCCGTGAAATGGAAAGATTTAGAGATATTTAGGCTTTTTAAATCGTTTTCCAACAAGTACAAGAAATCAGAACACTAGAGAAGGGGACCGAGAAATTTGATTTTGGGACCTCTTTTCTTAACCGATGTTCTTCAAGGACCTTTAGGATTTCAAAAATTCTTTTCTGAAATCTAGATTTGACTGTTTTCAAAACAATCTTTGGTGTTTCGGGTCTTGATTTAGAAAAATGAAAAGAGTTTGGTGTGGATGTGAAATTGGTTCTTGCAACTCCGGCAAAAGGAAGGCGACGGTGAATGAAGTTTTTAGTTATTCGAACAAAAGGCGAAGGTGACTGAAGGAGCAGCTGAAGCAAAAAACGAGACAGCAGAAGCAATAGTCTTTGAAGTTGAAATGCCAAAGACCAAGACGTTTTGGTAAATATTTTAATCCATTTGAGCTCTTTACTTATTTGATTATGTACCCATGAATGAGCCTGTATTTGATTCAGATTACTTTATTGTTTTGGGTTTGATTGCATATTGAAACTTTGATCTTTGTGTTGGGTTTTGGACCATTGGATATTGTTGCTGTTTTGGGTTGTTAATAGTATGCAAACAATTTTGTCTTCTTTGGGTTAGGCCATGTGATCCGCTTGGGACCATGTTTCTCCTTAAAAATTTGGTTCTTGATTAAATCACTGACTTGCTTTGGGGTATTGGGTTTCGTCATTTATTTGAAATTTTTGGGACTTTTGATTATAATATTAGTCTGGGCTGCCTTGCATAACTGTGTGCTAGATCTTGAAATTGGACTGTTGAATAATTTGCTTTGTTTACTCATTTTTGATTCCTTGGATGCATGTTTGGAATCTGTACATGCAAGTAAAATTTTAGTTGGTCTTAAGTAAAAAGAAAATAATGATGACAAATAAAATAAAAAGGATGGTATTTGGATTGTTTTATTATCATGCTTGCTTACGTATGTATATGTGTATAAGTTTGATAAATAAGAGAATTATAAAAAATATAAAAAAAGTGTTTGTGACGTGGGTATGAAATTAATTTTAGTAATTCTCATTTTCATTTCATGTCATTATAATATTTTAAGTCTATTTTTGTTTCATGTCGTTTTGGTATTAGACATATTTGCATATTTTGTGTCATTTAGTGAATTAGGTCATTTTACATATTTTATGTCATTTGGCTTAGGCCCATTAGCATTTAAATTTATGTCATTTAGTTTAGGCCCATTCACATCATTTTGTGGCATTTTAGAAATTAAATTCATGCATTATTAATTACTTGTTTAATATATACCTAATATATTTCTCGTGTTAATCTATTTTCTTGGTTTATTTTGTCCCATCATTTCATGCATTTAGAAATTAGGACATCGTTTTCATAAAATTCATGTGCATGGGAAGCCGGAGGGTGTCTCGGAAGTACGAGATGCTCAAGGGTCTACCAAGATAGAAATTTCTCTAAGTTTCTTGCCGGAAGTACGGTAGAGATTTAGGGGAGTTTTTATCCCTTAAAAAAAAAAAGAATTTTCTTCATTTAATTTCTTCAAAATTACATGCATATCATGTTTATTTTTCCATCAAATATTCAAGGTTTACTTTAATTAATGTCAATTTTCAAAAATAAAAAAAAATGTTTTCTTTCAAAATCCCTCTTATCAGCAAAAGGAATTCCAATTCCGACATAATTTTAAAATCTAAAAATGGCTTTTTAGGAAAATCTCAAACTTAATCAATAGTTGAGGTTTTCTTTTAAAAACTAAACTTTGGTTAATTTCTTTAATCAAGATTTTAAACATGAGATCCAAAAATAAAAAGAATTTAATTATTCCAACATTATTTTCAAAAAGGTCAAAAATGTTTTGAAAGATTTCAATTAGACATTTACATTGAAGTCTTTCTAATTAAACCCTTTTTTTTTTAAATCTTGCCTTTAATCAAAATTCGTCTGTCAATAAAAGGAATTTGATAATTCCGACATTAATTTTAAAAATCCAAAAATATTTTTGAAAGATTTTAATTCAGTCATTAACAATTGGAGTCTTTCCAAATTCAATCCAATTTTGTTTAAAACTCAAATTTTTCTTTAACAAATTATGGATTTTTAACTTTTGATTTTAAAGCTTGTTTTTTGGAAAGTTCTCAATTCGGTTATTCAACGTTGAGACCTTCCTTTTATTTTTTTTTCTTTTTCACGGATCTCATTAAATTGAATTTTCTTAAAGGGTGAATTAACCCATATCAAAAGGAGATCTACTCCGACATTTGTAGATTCTTTATTTTAGTTTATTTTATTTTATTTTATTTCAGTTCAAAAGAAACATTTTTGTTATTAACCCTAAAACGAATTTTCACAAGGCTTTGTGGTACCGATTTTCGGGTGCTTCGGGGATGCTAATTCTTTCTCGAGCGTAACTGACTCCCGAACCCAAAACTTATTTTCGTGGACCAGCATTTGTTTAACCTAAGGTAATCTTTCTAGATTATGTTAGGTCAAACGGAGTCAAAACAGGTGGCTAACCTACCTAAATCAAATTGTTAGTGGCGACTCCTTTTTCTTATTTTCAAAATCCTTTTATTTCTTTAAAATTCCCGTCGGACGGCTTTTGAGAAGTTTCGACACTTGTTAAGGTCATATTTTCATTATTGAATTCACCATTAAACAAATAGAGGTAATGGATTTTTCAAGAACTTCCAAATGCTTACCTTTGTCAAAATTTGAGCAGAATTTTTAATTAGAGGTAGACAAATCATTAATTTCCATTTGATTGCAAATTACTTCCAACAGATTAATTAGACTCGGGGCAAAACTTATACTCAATGCAATGTCCAAGTCTGTTTTTCTCTCCCCTCAAACACACTTCACTTAAATAAATACAAAAATCCTAGAAAGGGCAAAGCAAATAGAAAGTAGAACATAATTATCTACTAGTGTACTATAGACATTAATTACTGTTTAGTATCTTTCAACCGATGTAGGCCTTAGCTCAATTCCTTCAATGATAAGGCCTCCCTTAGCGTATGCAGTGTTGACGGCCCGTAGACTACATTTCAGTGTTCCATCATCTCCACTTTCATTCCAAAACTGACCCATCGCAATCTCCTTCCAGCCATTTCCTCTCTCTTGAATTTGTTGCGGCACATTTTTTTTAGGGTCCAGCGCCACTTTCCGTGCTCTCCTTGCAGCAATTCCTTCAACATTGATTTGCAAGCCTACACTTCTGTTTCTAAACCCAACTTTATGACTGTTTAGCTTATACACAAGGTATGCTGCATAATTTGTTATGGAAGATAAAATTCTGGTCTCGATTTTTCCTATGACTTCAAGCCACCAGACTAAGTTGAGTTCAGCAACTTCGGAGAACCTGTTGAAATAAATGACGCTAATATCAACAACGTCGTCGCATAAGATTAGTGTAGTTTTCTTGCAAATGACATTGTTTTTGCTAAGTATGATGGAAATACAAAACCTAAGATGAGACATCATTGAACTCTAATAACATAATGTAATAATTAGAGGAAGAGAGAACAAACCTAGACTCTGGAAGGGATTTCCATGTCCAATATTCTGGTGTATCTCCCCATATGACAGAGAGTGCTCTTGCCCCTAACATATAGCATTTTTTTCCAGTCTCTTTCTCCAATTGGAAGCTCTACATCGAACATACATCGACAAACTTAAACTTTCAGATAAATGCAGAAAATGGAGCAAAATAAGACATTATTTTGAATCATAGTACAAAAAGCTACATCATTTCCTCTATATAAATCAATTTCTTGATTTCATGAAATTGAACATTCCTTTTTTTAAAAAAAAAGTTTCCAGGATATCCTGCAGTAATTTGATCATCCAGATTGGAATGATTAAGAATCCCCAATTCCCATGCAATTCACTGGTAGGAATAGATTTTCATTAAAGAAAAAGGCTTAATACCCAAAATAATAGTTTGGGAAGGGGTTGGTTTAATTGTAATAAATTGATAATTTTAGAGGTCAATTATCCCAAATAAAAGTTTAGGAGCCAATATATCTAAAGAGGTATAGCTTAGGGGGTATTCAGCCGAAAAAGAATTGCATTCACTTCAAAATTGGATTGCACCCTCAGTTTCCTAATATCTCTACTTCTCTAACTACCAATTGACCTATAATTAATAAAGGCAAAAATAAGTATGTAGTTCTCAATCTCTACAACTAATCATAATCTTATGCAAATAAATTTGAAATTTAGTGTAAACTTATGCAAATTATCTCTCGATGAGTGTATATGTATATATAGTATGAACAAAGTCTTACAATATGAACAGATCTCAATCCAAAAATTGAAATTTGAAATATATACTTGCGGGATCATACCATTCACTCAATTTTACCCTCATAAGAATTTTTTGCTTTTGATCCAATGGAAGACAAGAAGAGACCATTGCAGTTAACTATATGTAATATTAAAGCTAACAGGATAACTACATGTAGTAAACTTGGGGACCTACCATGGTACCATTTTCAAGGAGAATGGGATGAAAGGAGAGATGAAAATAAAGGTCCTTTTTTGCCACGGAAAGCAAGGATGATGAAGTTGATGAGCCAGAAATGATTTCTTTATAATCACAAGGCAGAAACCTCTCCCACACAGCATCAGAGTCTGCAGCTGATCTCAAGGCAGGACAAACAAGGGCCAATCGACATGCATCTCGAGGCGAGGTCAATGATATGATCAGAGACATACACTCTTCTGGCAACACCTTTGTAAAATCCATATGTCTTTCTCCAGAATTTTTTGAGAGGGATATCATGGAGAAAAAAACCACTATTCTGTCTTTCCTCTTATCTGCGCTCGTCAACTGCCTTTTGGAAGATTCTTTTAGGCTTCTTGTTCCTCTGGATCAGCGAACATATGGCATTTATAGCTTGCATAGACTTTTCAAACTTGTATTAACCTTAGTTGTTAAGATTCAACCACATAGATGGATATATTTATTGTTTTTTTGATAAAATGCTAGTACTTCCTCCGTCCGGTCGTAGTTGTCAATCTTTCTTCTTTTTTTTTTGTCTTAATTTATTTGTTTTTTATTATAAATAAATAATTAATAAATTTTAAATCTCAATTTTATCTTTTTTTATTTTTTTATTATTACTACATCATTATACGAAACTCTAAAAACACTTATAAACATCAATGATAATAAAGTAATTCAACATAATTCAACTATTTTTTCTTAAATATTATGAAATTCAATGAAGAACAAATAAATGAGAAGCGAGGGAATAGTATATATTGATATATTTATTATTCTCATGTATAAAAATTATATAATATATACCATTAAGCCTATGTTTGGTTCAAAATAGGGAGGGGAGGGAGAGTCAGGGAAAGTAAAAGGGAGAGGAGAATAGGGGATTTTAGCCTTTGTTTGGTTCAAAAGGGTGGACCGGGTGGGGGTGGTGTTGAAGGGGAATGAAGGAGAAGGGGAGATTTTAAGGAGAATGAAGGAGGATAATTTTTTTTTTGTTTGATTGAAAGAGTAGAAAGGAGGAGTTTAATGGCGGGCGCGGGGGGGGGGGGGGGTTGAAGGGGAATGAAGGAGAAGGGAAGATTTTAAGGAGAATGAAGGAGGATAATCTTTTTTTTTTGTTTGGTTGAAAGAGTAGAAAGGAGGAGTTTAATATATATTTTTATTATTTTACTTATATATATATATATAAAACATTTTATAATAATGCAACAATAGTCATCATTTTCAAAAATATATAATTAAATTTCTAAAAAATATGTTTTGAAAAATTTAAGATTTGTATTTTTCAAATTTCATTTTTAAAAAATTTATAACTTTATAATTTATATTACAAATAATAGTCAAAGTTAAGATGATTTGACCCATGTGTGACAGTTAAATAGGATGAGAGAGAGTAATACTTTGAGGATGTTAAACAAATTCAATATCAAAAAGTAAATATTAACAAAATAAAAAAAATCAAATAATTAACATTAAAGTAATAATTTGTTAAATAGGAATTGTAATTGGTATATAAAAATTAACATTAAAATAATAATTTGTTTTGACCCCCTAGTATTTTTGATATTTTGATATTAATATAAGATTAGCATATACCAAAAAATTGAAATGAGTGAGGATAAAATGGGGAGATTGAAGTTAAAAGGGTAAAACATATAACAATACCTAAAAGGAAGGTGGTATTCACATTCCCACTCATATTACTACCTCAGTGGTAATCACATATCCTCTGATACTGTTATCAGAGAAACCAAATGAGAGCATATAACTTGATATGATGTACATCTTTAATATTATTATCAGAGAAACCAAATGAGAGCATATAATTTGATATGATGTACATTCCACACAAATAATATAACATTACCTCAATCAAAAACATACAAAACCTTTTCTATTGGATATCTAACATCTAACATACTTTAGTAAATTTGACTACACGAGTCACGGTACGTTAAAGTCAAACAAAAGACTAGGCCTTTCCTAAGTGGACTTACGATGGGACTACTATAATATTAAGCTTGGCGTTAACTCCAAGCAAGAATTGCAAGCGTGTTTATTTACTAAACCTGAAAAGGCTAAATGTATACGCAAGTAGCGATTGTCTGCAAGAGTATGTATTGCTTACAATTTTTATATGGATGAAGATGGAGAATTTTTCGTGGAGCATCAACATTTTGCAATATGGCATTTGATTGTTGGAACGGTCTGATCGAGTTCGGAGGGTTTTGCTCTAGTAGCTGTTTGATGTAAGAAAATATTTTTTATTTGATGCATATATATTAGTACAATAATTTTTTAACGTGAAAAAATAAAAAAAAATAGAAAATATAAACTTAAATGCTACACTTAGTCAAAATAATTTTTTTTAATGAGAAACAGAGGAAATTTATATTAAACATAAATAAGTCTGGGATTAAACACCCCTACAATATATCTGTAAGTAACAACATACTAAATTCATGAGGACGATTTTCAAAAATAACAAAATCTTGTTGAAGAGCGCAACCAATATTAGGAAACAAAATGATTTGCTTTCTTAATTAGGTAGTAGTATTTCTTTCTTACGTTTGTTTGTACAAATTTACGAATTCTAAAGTCAACATATTAATATTCTTTTAGCATCCAAGAATTTGAAACACTATTGATGGTTATTTTACCGGATAAAATCCAAAAAACCCCATGAAACAATACTTTAAAGACACTTAGGCCCTCTAGTTTGGAAATGCAATATCTTCCTCTTTGACCATCCACTCCCATTAGTCAACTTTCAACTGTGTATGTAAAATGATTTTATTGCCCTTATTTTTTATATATGATAAAATCAAAAATGGTTAATCTAATGAAACAATAGTATTTGACCAAAAGAAGACAGAGAAAATAATTTTGATTAAATCTTGTTTATTGGATTAAAGATTTATCAATGACAAATAATTATCTATAATTTTGTTTAATTTTGATCTAACCATAATAAATAACTTTGATTAAACATTTATCAATTCATAACTAAAGAAATATCCAATCGAAAAAATAAATAAAGAAATAGAAACAATTGTTGGATTTAATTCAATATTTGGGCTCATATATTTATATTAATAATTATATATTATGGGCCATCATAAGGTTAAGCCCAATTACAGTGATAAATAAGGTTTAAAGTTTTGGGTTAGACATCTAGTAGAGTATGGACTTTAATGTGTAGAGACCCAAAAGATTAATTTCTATTTTTATGATGGGCTAAAATAGAAATTAGACAAAGGATATAAATTAGGGTTATAGCCCCTAAGTCATACGAATAAAAGTTTTTTCTTTTCTGACATCCTATCAATCAGAAAAGTTACGAATCTTTCCAGAGAGCAAAGATTGCGTATTGACTTGGAAGATAATAACCGCAAAATTAAGCTTTCTTTATGGATCCAGGTACACTTTCGCACAGATTTAAATATTCTTGATAATTTGACATGAATGTTTGGTTGGTGATAGTTTTCACCAAATTAGAAATAAAATATTCTAACAAGTGACATCAGGACTTCTTCATGTTAGATCATTGAGAATCAATTTGTTTTTTGTCTTCCATAATCATGGATTTGATTTTTCCATGGATTTAGTTTATTAAGGAATATGGCTTCAATTTTCGGATAATTTTCTTTTGAATTATATTCGGTTTTCGTGAAAGATGGAAACAAAGTTTCGGCTAAGGCCTAAGCTATTAAAAATTTCAGCCTTTGGTTAATTTTGATTTTAGGCGTAAAATATGGCATTGGAGTTTGGATTATTTGTTTCAGATTTGACTTTTTTTTTATGCCTTGTGTTAGAATCTATTAACATATTATATTTGCAATATTCTATTATAGAAAACTATATTTGCATATTCAGCTGACGTGGCTTTTAATATTCAGTACGTATTTTAAATTGAATATTGTATATCCAGAAACTAAGGTTAATTCAATCAATGTTTACATTGATTGGTTTAAGGAACTTATTCAAATTTTGGTATTATTATTTTATTAATATTATGAAACAAGTTGATTGAAACAATATGCTACCAAAGTAGCCTCTCTTGTCTAGATTAATTTATTTTATAATATTAAGTTAGTTATGTATATGTAATTCATGCGGATATTGGCCAGCCCAAATGAGGGTCAATATTTGGCCGAAATATATGTGCACTTGTGGTAATAAATATGTGAACAATTAATCGGTCCAAAGAAAGGTTAATTAATTGTTTGACAGGATTTTATTGTCAATATTTGATTACTACACCAATAGTACCACTTACAAATTAATATTTCTGTCCAAAGACTAGATATTAATGTTGTGCTAGGTATCTTGTGATAGGGTTTACCATTTTTTGAATATATGGTTATTATTATTATATGGAATTAATGTGAGCATATTCTGCTTGTTTTGTTCTCTATACAGTTGCTAGTTCTGCATCTACTATTACTGCCAGCTTAAATTCCATTCCCATGCTTAGTGGCACGAACTTTAAAGCATGGAAAGAGAACGTTATGATTGTTCTTGGTGTTATGGCTCTAACCTTGCGTTAAGGACAGAACGATCGGCAGACCTTACGGTTGACAGTCCGTCTAATGATAAGATGGACATGGAAATGTGGGAATGTTCTAATCGCATAAGTCTTATGATTATAAAGTGTGCAATCCCGGAAACCTTCAGGGGCACTATGTCCGAAAAGGTTACTATTACCAAAGATTACCTTGAGGAAATTGAAAAGAGGTTTGCCAAAAGCGAAAAGGCTAAAACAAGTACGATTTTGGCAAATCTCATTTCAATGAGGTATAAAGAAAAACGTAATAGAAGGGAGTACATTATGGAGATGTCTCATCTTGCTTCAAAGCTAAAGGCACTAAAGTTGGAACTGTCTGAGGACTTGCTTATGCATTTAGTTTCACTCTCTCTTCCTGCACAATTCAGTCAGTTTAAAGTTAGTTATAACTGTCAAAAGGAGAGTTGGACTCTTAATGAGCTCATCTCTCCTTGTGTGTAAGAAGAGGAAAGGCTGAAGCAAGAGAAGACATAAAGTGCTCATTTGGCTAGTACCTTTAAGGACAAGAACTTGAAAAGAAAGAAGGGTAAGGAAGCTGCAGATGTTCCACCAGAAAAGAAACAGAACCAACAGGGTGAGGTATTTACCTGTTATTTCTGTAAAGCTGGTGGACAAAGGAAAAGGATTGTACCAAATATTGCCCATGGCGTGTAAAGAAAGGTACACTTCTCACTCTGGTTTGTTCTGAGGTTAATTTAACTTCGATATCTATACACACTTGGTGGCTAGATTCTGGTGCTACTACTCACATAAGTGTGTCTATGCAGGGTTGCCTGAACTACCAAAAGCCAATTGATGGTGAAAGATACATTTATGTGGGCAATGGTAAATCAGTAGAAATTGAGGCTATTGGAACTTTTAGGTTATTGTTAAAGACTGGTTATTATTTGGATTTGAATGAGACTTATGTTGTACCGTCATTTAGACAGAATTTGGTTTCTATTTCCGTATTAGACAAATTTGGTTACTCTTGTTCATTTGGAAGTAGTCAGTTTAGTCTTTTTCAAAATTCAAATGTTATTGGTGCTGGTTCTGTATATTTTGTCGATAACCTATATTTGCTTGATATAATTGTCTCATATAATGAAACCTTGCATATGTATCGAGGTATAAAGAGAAAATTAACCAATGAGAATTCTGCTTCATTATGGCACAAGCGTTTAGGGCATATCTCTAAACAAAGAATTGAACGTTTTATGTCTGACAGGATTCTTGATCCCCTTGATTTTACAAACTTTGAAAATTGTGTTTTTTGTATTAAGGGAAAACAGACAAACCTAAGAAGATTAGGTGCCAACAGGGCTATGGACGTCTTAGAACTAATACATACAGACATTTGTGGGCCATTCCCTATAGCTTCTTGGAATGGTCAACAATATTTTATTACGTTCACAGATGATTTTTCACGTGATGGCTACCTATATCTCATTCATGAGAAGTCTCAGTCTCTGGATGTGTTCAAAAATTTTAAGGCTGAAGTTGAGAATCAACTCAATAAAAGAATTAAAAGCATCAGATATGACCGTGGTGGTGAATACTATGGCAGATACGACGGATCAGGTGAACAACATCCAGGACCGTTTGCTAAGTTCCTTGAAGAGTGTGGTATTGTCCCACAATACACCATGCCAGGATCTCCTAGCATGAATGGTGTTGCTAAAAGGCGAAATAGGACATTAAAAGACATGGTGAGGAGTATAATTAGCCATTCTACTTTACCAGAATCTCTTTGGAGAGAAGCGCTAAAGACTGCAGCTTACATACTCAATAGATGAACAACATCCAGGACCGTTTGCTAGGTTCCTTGAAGAGTGTGGTATTGTCCCACAGTACACCATGCTAGGATCTTTTAGCATGAATGGTGTTACTGAAAGGCGAAATAGGACATTAAAAGACATGGTGAGGAGTATGATTAGTCATTCTACTTTACCAGAATCTCTTTGGGGAGAAGCGCTAAAGACTGCAGCTTACATACTTAATAGGGTTCCAACAAAAGTAATTGCTAAAACCCCTTATAAGCTTTGGACAGGCAAGAAGCCCAGTTTAAATCACTTGCACATTTGGAGTTGTCCAGCTGAGGCAAGGCTAAATAGGTCAAATGAAAAGAAACTGGATTCTATAACGATTAGTTGCCATTTTGTTGGATACTCCGAAAGGTCAAGGGGTTATCCCACTATTAAGTCAATGTTTGAGACGGGAAATGCCCGGTTCTTTAAGGATGTTGAGTATACGGGGGGAAAATGAATTAAGGGTTTTGTCTTTGAAGAGGAATGTATCGAAATTCCTCTAATTGCTTTTGAAAATGATCAGGGTCAGGCTTCAATTCCTGATATTGTTCAAGAAGCAATTCTAGATCAATACAATGTTATTGAACCTCTTGCTCAAATCCAACAACTTGTTCCAGAAGAACAAACTCTACAACTTCAAGAACTTATGCCATTAAGGAAATCCACTAGGGAGAGAAGAAATGCAATTTCGGATGATTATATTTATTTCTTCAAAAACATGAGGTTGACATTGGTGTGATGGAAGATGATCCAATCAACTTTCATCAAGCCATTAAAAGTTCTAACTCTCAACGGTGGATTGATTCCATGAATGAAGAGATGAAGTCCATGAAGGACAATCACGTTTGTGACCTTGTATCATTACCTAAAGGTACGAATCCCATTGGTTGTAAATGGATATTTAAAACCAAGAGGGATTCAAGAGGTAATATAGAAAGGTACAAGGCTCGTCTTACTGTAAAGGGCTTCACACAGAAAGAAGGTATTGACTATAAATAGAGGGTATTGACTATAAATATACTTTCTCTTTGGTTTCTTCGAAAGACTCTTTTAGGACAATAATGGCATTAGTGGCACATTTTGACCTTGAGTTACATCAAATAGATGTTAAGACAACATTTCTCAATGACGACATTGATGAGACGATTTATGGTGCAACCAGAAAATTTTGTGTTCAGAGATGCAAAGCAAATGGTTTGCAAATTAAAGAAATCCATCTATGGGCTCAAGCAAGCTTCTCGTTAATGGTATTATAAATTTTATCAAGTTGTTGTCTTATTTGATTTTGAGATAAATGCAGTTGATGATTGTATACACCACAAGTTCAGTGAGAGTAAGTGTATTTTTCTGGTTTTATATGTCGATGACATACTGCTTGCCAGCAACGATATAGGCTTATTATATGAAACCAGAAAGATCTTGGTGATGCCTCTTTTGTATTAGGCATACAAATACACCGAGATCGCTCTCGGGGTATACTTAGGTTATCACAAAAGAACTATATCGAAAAGGTTTTAAAGAGATTTGGCATGCAGGATTGTAAACCAGGTGACACCCCTATTGCTAAAGGAGACAAGTTTAGTCTCAACCAATGCCCCAAGAATGAGTTTGAAACTAAAGGAATGCAAAAGATTCCTTATGCATCAGCAGTAGGGAGTCTAATGTATGCTCAAGTGTGTAGTCCGGATATTGTGTACATAGTTGGAATGCTGGGCAGATACTTAAGCAATCCTGGACTGGATCATTGGAAAGCAGCCAAACGGGTTATGCGGTACTTACAGAGAACAAAGGATTACATGCTCACATACAGGAAATCAGATCAGTTGGAGATCATTGCGTATTCTGATATCAATTTTGCTGGATGTCAAGACAGTAGAAGATCCACATCAGGCTATATTTACTTGTTGGCTGGATGAGCTATTTCCTGGAAGAGTGCTAAGTAGACACTCATAGCTTCTTCCACCATGGCAGCGGAATTTATAACATGTCATGAGGCATCTAGTCATGAGATATGGCTGCGGAATTTTGTCACTAAGCTGCAAATTGTGGATAGTATTGAAAGATCATTAAAGATATTTTGTGACAATAAGTCAGTAGTGCTCTATTCCAATAACAACAGGAGCTCAACGAAGTCAAAATATATAGACCTTAAGTTCCTGGTTGTTAAAGAAAGAGTTCAAAATGGTCAGGTGTCTATTGAACATATTGGGACAAACTCTATGGTTGCGGATCCACTAACTAAGGGATTACCACCCAAGGTCTTTCATGAGCATACCGCTCATATGGGTGTTGTATGTTTTGATAACATGTCATTTTAGTGGGAGTTTGTTATTTTCGTTGATTTTCAGTTATAGACACATTTTGTGGTTTGTTTGAACTCTTTATTTGGTTGGTCTCACTAAGGAATAAGGTTGGACCAGTTGGAAGTAGGCATGTTAAGATCACATTACATATAACTTCCCATGCTACGCATCCATGCTTGATCTTTGTTGTTCAATTATATTGACATATGTGACTATTGATGATTTCGTTATGATATGTATATAATGAAAACCATTTTAATCCTATGTTGATATGATTGATGAATTAGATTGATTTAAGATGTCTATGGTAATGATAGTAAAATTTGAGCTCATAAGGTTATGACATAATATATAATTAAAGGAGTTATACATATATGGCCCAAGTGGGAGATTGTTGGATTTAATTCAACATTTGGGCTCATAATTTATATTAATTATATATTATGGGCTATCATAAGGTTAAGTACAATTAAAGTGATAAATAAGGTTTAAAGTTTTGGGCTAGACATCTAGTCGAGTATGGACTTTAATGTATAGAGACCCGAAGGATTAATATCTATTTTTATAATGGGCTAAAATAGAAATTAGACAAAGGATATAAATTAGAGTTATGGTTCCCAAGTCATACGTACAAAAGTTTTCTCTTTTCTAACATCCTATCAATCAGAAAAGTTACGACTCTTTCCAGAGAGCAAAGACTGCGCATTGACTTCGAAGAAATAACCGCAAAATCAAGCTTTCTTTATGGATCCAGGTACGCTTCCGCACAGATTTAAATATTCTTGATGATTTGACATGAATGTTTGGTTGATGATAGTTTTCACCAAATTAGAAATAAAGCATTCTAATAACAATAACAAAAAAAAAGAATATTTTATATCAATAATGTTTTTACAGCTTTAAAACCTTATTATTTCCAGAAGAAATAGTATCATCAATGTACCATATGAAACCATATACTGTATCAAAAAAGAATTAATTACTGAAATTTATATAGTAATTTTCTTGTACCTTTTTTCTTTTTCATTCCCCTTTCACACATGAAGGATTTTTTTAGTGAAATGTCCAAGTATAAATGACCTGCTTGCAAATTGCAATCAAACTATCCACCATTATCGTTGCCAACACCAGAATCATCATAAGCAAATTACCAACAACAGCAACTGTAAAATTACAAAGCCAAGATTTTCAAGAAACATCAACTTAAAGCTTATAATATTTGACACACTTAGACCTAATCAGACTTTTTCATACAAACGGAATAGTGTTAGACAGCGTATTAAGTGGACAATACGTCGGTCCAGATGTGTCTGATTAAGAAGAGATGTGAAAATTAGGATAAGACGGTGTTGGAAGATAAAGTAATTAACCATGCATGTAAATTTGTAAATGCCAAAAAAACCTACTATTAAGTCCCTAACAATTAATTATGGGCCCCGTTGGCACAAGAAATCAAAGGGTTTAGCTAACAGGTGAAAATAGAAGAAAGTTGAAAAAGGGAAAAAGTTTGACTCAAGGCCCGAGCAGACCCGGTGTCGGGCTCCTCTATAAATAGAGGAAAGCCGAAACTTTTTCTTCATTTCTCTTTTTCTTTTTTTTCTTTCTTTTTCTCTTTTTCTTTCTGGAGTCAAACGGAGGCATTTTGGACAATTGGCAGATCCAGACAAACCGACTGGCAAAAAAAGGTGAGTTTCTAATACGTTATTCTACTAACCTCGATCTACGTTATATTAAGTTTGTACGCATTTCCATGCATTGGTTTAATAGATCTGAGTTTGAATTTTTTAGCCAATTTAAATTTAAAACTCAGATTTACGGATATTGGGCTAGTGAAATAAGGTGAGTTTTTAGTATATTATACTACTCACCTTAATCTACGTCATACTCCCATCGATCGAGAGTATATCTAAGTTTAAAGGTTAAAGTTTAAATCCCATATCTACAGAAATTGGATCGGTGTTTCTCGTTTCTGCTTCGGCGAATCTGTCATGGATGCCATGAGGATCGCCTGTCTAAGTTTGTATGTCAAAAGAAAGAGAAACGAGTGTGAAAACCGGAGGAGGGACCGGCCGAGTAAGGGGCCGACTGAGTCCCTGTTTAGATATTTTTATATTATATTAATATATTTTAGATATTTATGTATTATATTAATATAATATATAAATATCTCGCGGGAGTGGTTTTTGAGCCCAATTTCGCATAAGACTTGGCCCAAACCCTCGCAGGTGGCCTTTTAGGCCCAAACCCAAGGGAAGCCCGGCCCAGTCAGGGCGTGAAGCCCACGGGCCCCCAAGGGCATTTTGGTAATTTTTCTTCAAGTGTCCAATTTTAACCCCGGAACCTCCCGAACACTTTTCTAAGCCCCGAATCACATTCAAGCCCAGTCTTAGGTCATGTTAGAGCCTCATAGGTGCATTCATAGTTTAATTATGAATGCTAACGTATTTTCGTGTATTAGGGCTCCGGGTGAAATAATTGCGGCGATGCTCCGGAGGTTAAGATAGATGGAGCGCTTGGGAGTATACGAATATCCTAATACTGTGAGTGGCCTAGACTTCTTTGTTTAGCCACTGGGCACAAAGGTTTTAAAAATGGTTTTAAAAACATAAATGTTTTCAAAGGTTTTGGGATACGGGAAATCCACTCACACACATTTATATGTTGATATACCCACCTAGAGAGTGGGATGTTTTCAAAGAAAATATAAAGACTTATGTGTGTGTGTATGTGTTTAATTGTTTTAAATGAATATGTGTTATGTATATATGTATATATATGAAATATTATTATTATGATTATTGAGGGTACGATACCCCTGGGAGATGAGTGATTGAGTGGGTTCCTCGGTGCTCCAATATATACGGGAGCATGGACCGAGTTTGAGAGCATGCATGATTTTCAGCCGTGGACCGCCTATCAAGGGGTACGATGAGACGAGACCCTAAGAGAGGCTCGTAGGGAAGCTCGCCAGGGCTCCAGAGCGCTGTGTTCCACCACAGCGATGGGCACCACTGAGGGAACGGGTTAGAGAAAGAGAAAAGAGAAAATGTTTTAGAAAGAAAAGAGATAGCCCTTGGTGCAGTGAGGCATAAGAAGACAGACGAGTCACGCCTCCAGTATGATAGAGATGCCAGCCCATTTTATGTATGTATATTTATTTAATTAATGTGTTTTAAAATAGAGTTATTGGCTAGAGAACTAGAAAGAGATTTTAAAAGAAAATATTTATTTTATTTTAGATTTCCTTTATTTGCCCTAACCCCGATGGAGATTCATAGAACCTCTGTCACTCATCTATATCCAATGTGGATGGATGCAGATCCGCGTATGAGGATAGCAAATAGATTCGAGGCTCACTAGGAGGCGTCGGTGGCTTAGGCTTAGTAGTTTTCCGTTGCATAGGTATTTCTTTTAAATTAGTCCACTGGTATTACTTTTAAGTTTAATTATTTTATTAAACGATTTTTAATTAAAGTTTTAGTTGTTTTACATGCCTTGCGGTACTTCAGGTGCATGACTGGCCAGCACGTATTTTGAGGCAGCACGGCGGTTGCCACTTGGCCGACCCAAGCTGGTCAGGGCGTGACAATATTCCCCACACAATACTCAGAATTAAAAACCTCTTTCTCAAAAGCTTGGCCTAAATCAGATCAATTAAGACTGAAGTCAGTATTTCTTCTCATTTGGTTAATTCAATCCCATGGAACTGTACATGCCAAGAGTCTGAAGTCAGCCACTACTCTAACAAATTGGAAGCTAATGAAGGGATTCAATCCCACTAACAACAAACGATACTTGCTATAAGAGCCCACCACGTTTGGTTAGATTGCTTTTGGAGTCCAAGCTATTTTATCCGAGCAAAAAAGCCAAAAGGGAATATGGGAAACCCTTTAAAACTGAAGAGGAAGCGAAGCAGTGGCCAGAAAAATTGAAGAGAAGGAAAATCTGTAAAGTACTTCTATGGAGAGAAGAGAAAGGGATGAAGGGTAGTTTAGGATTTTAATTTTTACTAACGGGTTGACTAACGGCAATGGATGGTAAAGGGGGGGAAATATTGTATTTTCAAACTAGAGGGGCCTAAATGTCTTTAAGATGTTGTTTTAGGAGGCTTTTTGGATTTTACCCTTATTTTACATCTATGATGTGATTATAGAATATTATTGTTATTGTTGTGAACCTGAAGTTCCCACATCACTCGCACACGGGATTATGTGCGTGCTTATAAGCAGGGCCTGAAGCCTTTACTTGTGTACGCGTTTTAAATCCGTGAGGTCCTGAAGTATCAAAGCAGACAATATCCACAAGCTGTTTATAACACGTTATCAGCACGATGCTCGCGATGGGAGGGTGTGTTGTGAACCTGAAGTTCCCACATCGCTCGCACATGGGATTGTGTGCGTGCTTATAAGTAGGCCCTGAAGCCTTTACTTGTGTATGCGTTTTAAATTTGTGAGGTCCTGAAGTACCAAAGCGGACACTATTCACAAGCTGTTTATAACAGTTATCATATTTTTTAAAATATAACGCTAATTAAGGTCATATAGGACCATAGGGTTGGTTTAAGGGTTAGACTTATAAAGGTACAAATTGATCCCAGATTCAATTTTTTTTAAAAAAATTAATAACCCTATATTTGAATCCTCTTTGTGTTTTACCCTTACACATATATCACACATTCACACTTATCCCCTAGGTATCACTGGGCCTAATCAAGTTAGGCACGATTCATACTTTTAACATATTATCGAAGACCCAACGAGGCCTAGTCCACCATTCTGTCTCTAAAATTTTAATATTTTATTCCTTATAAAATATATATAGATATATAAATGTATAGATTTATAACATTAATGAGTTAAAGAAACAGAGATTATGGATATTTATAGGAAAAGGTGCTTGCTTATTGTAGTACTTACATGATGTAGTCATGTAAAGTTTGGAGACTATGTATATAAGCTGCTTGTGTAGAACTCACTCTTGTTTATTGATTTATTTTATGAATAATTCTTTTCACAATACAAATATATGTTATTATTATAAAATCATACTACAAATTATATGTAATTTTTCTTCTCATTCTATCTAATCAAATCCGATGTAACAAACATGTCTTTAATTTATTTTATTTATTATTATTATTATTAGTAAACCATATATATATATATATTCACATAAAATTGTGAATTAAAATGTCTTATTGAAAAGTAATTTTATCAACAAATATTTTTTACTTACTCCAATTATTTACTATAACGATTTTATATAATATATACTTTTAATGAATAAAAAAAATTTTCAAAACGTATCACGATCTAAAATATCATACCAACTAAGCTTACTCTCTTCATACCACAAACTTTTGAATTAACATATAACATGTTCCTATACTCATTGCTCATACCGGAACATTTCACGTTACCGGTAACTATATTTTGAGCCTATTATCTTTTCACATTAGATACAACTCATCATCTTGTATTTTTGTTTTTATTATTAAATAAGAAACTCTCTTTAATCTTATTTTAATTTATTTAAATATTACTCTCTAGAAAATTAATTCTTTTGTCAATGTAAATATCTTTTTTGGTAAAAAAAAAAGATCATATGTATTGATAATTATTGTTTTAGTTTAATCAATACTTTGGTAGGAAACTTCTATTTTTTTTTTAAGGATAGGAAACTTCTATCTCAATGCAAGTATATTATATATATATATATATATATTTTTTTTCTCTAAATTACATATAATCTAACATAAAATCTTACAATATTGTTTAATGATTTTAAAATAAAATACAAAGTTTCATAAAACCCTCAAGGGGCATTTGGTTCGGGATTATTTTACATAACCTTAGTAATGTGTACATTGGAATGTAATATTACTTAGTAATGTGTACATTGGAATGTAACATTACTTAGTAATGTGTACATTGGAATGTAACATTACTTCGTTTGGTTTGTAATAATCACATTACCGAGATAATGTAAGATTATTGACACGTCCTTTTGGTGCACATTACCATGAATCTCATAACCTCTAAATTCTTAGGTAATATGAGATTACCAGGTTATGTTAAAATTTGTCCTACTTTACCCTTAATATTTTGCCCTTTTGGACCCTATTAACCTTATGTAATTGATAAATTACAATATTTTTTTAAACATAATTTATTTTGACTAAGAAATATAATCAAACTTGCTTATATAATTATTAAATTAATAATTATATGTTAATTCAATTAAACTAAAAGCATAATTTCTTTTTTGTTAAAAGCATAATTAAACTTAACTTATATAATCTTTAAATTAATTATATAATATTTTACTAAATTTATTACTTAAATAAATTTTATGTTTGTCATGTTTAATTATCAAACTTAATAAAATTACAACAATTGTACAAAACATTAAACAAATAAGAAATAAGCTTAAGTGTTGCAAACATGGACATTATAGTAAATTACCTGTTTTAACAGAAAACATACCCTCCAACCAAACAGGTTAATCTTATATTTCAAGAATCTCAGCCAAACAGAAATTGTACACATTTCGGGAGTATGCACTAGGTTATGTTATAACTTAGTAATCTAAGATACCTTGAGCCAAACGCCTCAAGGTTAACAAGGACGTACATGCTAGTTAACCGGTAAATCCAAAATACCAAATGCTTGAAAATAATCAAATCGATTTTTTATGTTACCTTCACCTTCTTGTTCTCATTAATTATTTATATGGTTCTAATTTGTATGAGCTACCTGATTGGTCCCTGCCTTTATTAGCCGATGTGGCACAAGTCCATTGACAAAATTTAACGAACCGTAAACATGAGAAAAGAATCATCATTAAAAAAAATAAAAACCTTAATTATTTATACAGGAAAACTGTATTGTGTATTGGATTAGATGTGATATTATTACATCGTGATGCTTAAGGATATGACCTGATAGATCATTGTATCGTGTAGTTGAATCATAGTCTCTTACCATAAAAATGGTTGCATGCGCAGCAGCACCCATTATGAGAAATCTGCCAATCCATGTATGATGTGTGAACAATGACAATTGTGTACCATAGTTAGTAGCTAGATATGGATAAAGGGGTATGGAGTATATATGGTGAGCTGCAACAATGGTTAAAAAACCTAACATAGCTAAGTTAAGAGATAATTGGGCATGCCATGATGTTGTTAGGATTTCATATGGTCCATTACGGCCTTGGCATATAAATGGACCTTTGTGAGCCTCTAAAATATCTTTTAGGCCGTGCCTAATGCCCCAATTAGTCCTATACATGTGATCCGCTATTAGGAAAAGAATTACAATAGCTAAATGATGGTGTGCAATATCAGTTAACCATAGACATGCAGTCCCTAGATCTAATCCTGCATAAAAAGTAAGAAATTCTGCATATTTTGATCAATTCAAGGTAAAAAAGAGGCTATTCCCTCAACAAAACTAGGATAAAATTGAGCCAAAAGATCACAATTCAAGATAAATTCATGGGGAAGTATGATCTCTTTACTACTCTAGCATTTAGAAATTAGTTAATTGACAAAGATACATATACTTGAATCCCCGCCTAAGAAGGGATCCAAGCCCTAGTAGCCTTACTAAATGGTGATTCAACATAGATTCTATGTCTTAAGTTTATATTGGTCATAGGTTGAGAATGGGAATTGAACTCTATGGTATCTAATATCCTGTTGCTCTTCAGTCATTCAACAGTAAAGCGATCAACTGTTAACTAACTGGTCGTAGGTTCAAATCTTACTTGAGGAGATTTGATTCATTCTAAATTAAAGAATGTCAGAATGGAAAGGTTCGCTTTAAATGTTAAGAACAGGTAACCAGTTCCCTGTGTCTTTGATTTTATTGCATTCTATCTCATCATAT
Source organism: Microcos paniculata (assembly GCA_030664755.1). Classification (NCBI taxonomy): domain Eukaryota; kingdom Viridiplantae; phylum Streptophyta; class Magnoliopsida; order Malvales; family Malvaceae; genus Microcos; species Microcos paniculata. The sequence goes on along the minus strand of CP131459.1, from coordinate 1,964,838 downwards.
CACATTTGTTCTGCTATATAAGTCTAGAAGTATGTGGTTAGAGTTTTACATTTCACGCCATTGGTGTAGTGACATTTAGCGCGATATGGTAGTGACATTTGGCATCATAGGATTATGACATGTGGGGTGATATTAGCCATACATTGAAAAGGTGGAAATGTTTAAATATAGGGGTTGCCTCCCCCTATTTGTAACATGGAAGTTCATGGTTATGAAAGTATTATTCTATCAAGAGCACCATTAGCATTCTTCCATAAACCATTGCCGTCTGGTTTCCATTGTGCAATCTTTGTTCCATAACCGTGTCTAGCTAGTGTGAGAGCACTCTAGCAGAGGAGAGCAAAACTAACATGGGCATACTAGCCGATAGAGCTAGCCTAAGGCCACACAGTGCGAGATCTTAAAGTGTGAGCACGTGACATATACTCCAGCTTGATATACTATGAAACGGGCTTTTTTGGAAACTCTCCATTATGTTTATGAGTAGCTATCCACCTAAGATGGAGGTACAAAATTCAAAAACATTATGGACTTTTTGTATTCTATTCTTCAAGACCTGTGGATAGAATACGATTATATTCCTTTTGATTGCTAAAAGGTAATAACTAAAGCCTTTTTTAAAACATTTTTAGTCGTTCACGAAGAAGATGCAATTAAATGTCCATGTGGCCTCATATGAAAGTTACAGAATGCAGCGGCATTGTGGAGACCAGGTCCAACTTGCGAGGTATTGTCTTCTTTGGCCCGAAGCCTCATGGTTTTGTCCCACTCAAAAGGCGCCTCACAGGTAGAAGGTGGGTCTCACTATATATATCACATTGAAATCCCACATCCTGACAATGTGGGATTGGGGTATTATAATCACATCCCCTTAAAGGCTGGACGTCCCTGGCAAGCCCAACACACACAGATCCAGGACCACACCAAGCGTTGGGATTCTAAAGGTGGCTTCTACTGCACTCACGTGATGTAACACTTAGATCCCAGCCGCCTGGTGCCTGCTCTGATGCCAATTGTAGAGACCCGGCCCAACCTATGAGGTATTGTCCGCTTTGGCCCGAAGTCTCACGGTTTTGTCCCACTCAAAAGACGCCTCACAGATAGAAGGTGGGTCCACTATATATATCACATTGAAATCCCACATCCTGACAATGTGGGATTGGGGTATTACATTTCGTGATAATGATGGTGCGCTATAAATCACTTGACTATTTTTGTATGTTTGATATTCTTTTTGCTGCAAAAGTAGCATTTAAAGATTTTGTACCTCTGATGAAGGACCTTGTCTCTGATTATGAATATAGAATTGGTTCCAAATTGTCTGAGTTAAAGAGGAAAATTTCTGATTTAAAGATAAGAGTGGAGGCTAAGACTACTCTGAGGGAGGAAGCAAGGCATACAGGAAAGGAGGAAATTACCTTTGCATGTCAAAAGATGTCTGGTCTCCAAGCAATTGATGTAGTGATCATTCTTTGTGAACAAGAGTTATTAAGGGAATCTAGAGCTAAATACTATCGTGCACTATAAGAGGATCTACCTTCTTTAGTTCTTTGTAGGGGGAATTGAACAAGAATATTATACAGTTTACCTATCTTGCATTTTTTGTTTTTATTATTAAATAAGAAAATTTCTTTTATCTTATTTTAATTTATTTAAGTATTACTCTCTAAAAAATTAATTTTTTTTTCAATGTAAATATCTTTCCTAGTAAAAAAAAGATCGTAATATGATCGTAATATCTTTCCTAGTAAGATTACCATCTCATTACCTGATAATATGATTACCTGGTAATGTGTGAATTTTTTGTTTGGTTGTAATAGAGGAAATATAAGATTGTTATGTTTGGTTGGACGGAAATATGATCTATAAAAAAGAATATTTTATTATTTTACCCTCACTTATACAAAACCTTTCTAAAACCAAATATATTAAATTAACATATATATTAGCTTAAAAGATACATATATGTGTTGTCTAGTCATCCTATCTTTTAATTAAATTTATTTTAAGTTTTTAAATCATGTATTTAATTAATTATTACAATTTTTTGTTTGAAGTTTGTATGTAAAGGGCTATTTTCCCTTTTAAAAAAAATAAAGAACTAGTTTATGAGACTTCTAATTTATTTATTTATTTATTTAAATGATTATTTTAGACTTTATGATTTTTTTGTTATTTTGAAATCAAATAAACAGTAACATGAATCAAAAAAATGTGAGGGTAAAATTGGAAGATCAAAGGTAAAAACATAAGGAATGTTACATTATCTAAGAGGATGATGGTAATGACATTCCCACACACATTTCCGCCAATATGATAATGACATGGTAATAACATACCTTCTAACACTATTATCAAAGAAATCAAATGTGGGAATAATTCATTCCCTAATCCACATTCTCATGATAATGTTATATCTCTTCAATAAAACGCTCCCTCAAGGTTAACAAGGACGGATATGCTAGTTAATCTGTAAATCCAAAATATCACTTGAAATAATCAAATCGATTTTTTATGTTACCTTCACTTTTTTTTCTCATTAATTATTTATGCCGTTCTAATTTGTATGAGCTACCTGATTGGCCCCTGCCTTTATTAGCTGACGTGGCACAAGTCCATTGGCAAAAATTTAACGAACCGTAAACATGAGAAAAGAATCATCATTAAAAAAAAAAAACTTAAAAAAAAAAAACGCAAAGCACTGTAGGGAGCAAGAAGGAAAAGCCAGTGTGGGGCGTGGAAGCTAAGCAGGCAAAGGGTTTTTGGTAGTCATCATATAAATAAAGCAAATCGAAAACAATAAAAAGCGATGCTGGCTTCCATAACCCTCATAGCACCGCCGGCATCTCCTTCTCCTCTACTTTCCTTCCAACGCCTCTCTCGCTTCCAACACTTCTTTCCTTCCGCCGTCTCCGCCTCCGGTCAGTCCTCTTTCAACTTTTGTTGTTTGGTTTCTCTGCTACTTCTCACATTCACTGCAAAACTTTGAGCTCATTTCGTTTCTTTTTCTTTTTTGGATTTTCTTATGTATGATTGATTCATTTTCATGAATTTTTTATTTGTGGAAAGTTTAATTTAGTCTTTCTTCTATTTTTTTTTCCAATTTTTTGTAGTTTTTCTTCGTAAAAGTATTTGTTTACTTTGTTCAGAATGTCCTTTGGCAATGCATTAAGGAAGGTGTTAAATTGGCACAGTTCTATCTTCCATGTAATTTTGAGACTTGCTTTGATTTTTACGTATAATATTGACTGGTTACTTTATTTTCTTCTTCTTTTTTTTTTTTTGAAAATTCGGAATTCCTTGAGCCTCCGTAATGATTTTATTATGATAATCTCGATAATTAGACAGATTTACTGAGAGTGACATCTAGAAGACTTGCTTGTGCTACGAAGACACAGACAGTGACCACTATGGCAACTGTAAGTTCATTTGACTGAAAATTCATGCATTAATTGAATTGTGCTAGAAAGAGGTACTCATTGTTTTATTTCTAACTGTGGGTTAGGAGGATGAGTGTATGGGCAGCGTGAAGGCACAGTTAGCAAAACTATTCGAAGCTTCACTTAAAGTAACTGTTCCTGATGAGCCAGATGTAGAGCCATTGGTAGCTGCCTGCACTAACAAATTTGGTGATTACCAATGGTATGCTATAAGTTCTTCTGTTGGGAAATATATTCATGGCTTGGATAGATGGTTCTTTTAGTTTGCTTCGAAATGTTAAGAGTATTTTTTATTTGAATGTAGAAGCAAGGTTAACTTTGTGTCAACCTTTTGTGTGAAATGCAGTAACAATGCCATGGGCCTGTGGTCAAAAATAAAAGGGAAGGGTACTCAATTTCGCGCACCAGCAGCAGTTGGACAGGTAAGGGGCATATTTTGGTTATCATACTTTGAACGAAAAACAACTGATAATCATTAGTTTCTTCTTTTCATTTCTTTGTTTCTTTTGTTAGGCAATCAAGAATAATCTCCCAACCTCTGAAATGATAGAATCGTGCTCAGTAGCAGGTCCTGGATTTGTGAACGTAGTGTTGTCAAAGAATTGGATGGCCAAGGTGGTTTACATGTTTCTCTATCTTGTTTCTGTTAACAACATAATGAATAAATTTTATTTTCTTTAATTCAGCTAGATTTGGCTTTGCTTGTAATTATTGCATTGTTCTTATAAGATAGCTTGGGCTATTTTGTTGTTTGACAGAGCATTCAAAAGATGCTAATTGATGGTATTGATACATGGGCACCAATGCCACCAGTCAAAAGGGCAATTGTCGACTTTTCATCTCCTAATATAGCGAAAGAAATGCACGTTGGTCACTTGAGGTCTACTATTATTGGTGACACACTTGCCCGCATGCTTGAATTTTCAAAAGTTGAAGTTCTTCGGCGAAACCATGTTGGTGACTGGGGGACACAGGTTGGTTTTGTTTCTGAATTGTGCACGGAAGGCATAAATTCTTGTTCATGCTCAATAAGGGCTTAAGCATTCATCTTATTGTGAAGTTTGTGTCTAATCTTGGGTGCTGTCCTTGATTAAACTGGCTGTACTCTTTCATTTTATTGTCTTCTCTTGCTGTATAGCATTGACTCCTAATTTTGCTTGCTATTCCTTTTGAAGTTTGCCACTGTTAAATCAGAAGTCATGTCGCCACCAGTAACAATTCTTTTTTAACTATGTTACTTATCCTGCAGTTTGGCATGCTGATTGAGTTCCTCTTTGAAAAGTTTCCGAACTTTGAAGATGCTACTGAAACAGCCATTGGAGATCTACAGGTGAGTGAAGACTGTCAAATTCATTTGAAATTTGAAGCCTAAGCAGAAATGTGCAAAACACTGCTAGTATGAACCCATCAAATAATTGCTGATTTGCCTTTTTTTTTTTTGGTTGCTTTTTCTTTTTTAAAGAAAATTTAGAGGCTATGCCTTGTTATGGGACAAACGACTGTAAAGGTAGTATACCATATGTATTAGCTTTCAATGGTGTTTATTCAGAAACTGTTATGTAATTAAGAAACATCTCTTGGATGAGCATTGAAATTTGCTCTTTTTATGCATATAATTGTAGACTTTTATATATTATATTCTTGTAGATGAATTAAACCATTTGGAACTTAGTAGTTATTCTTTTCTTAATCCTTATATTTCCCCACAAGCATACATATTCCTTTTGTGGCATCAGAAGCTTATCTCTGTATTTCTAATTAGTATGAGATTAATTATCATTTCAATAGGTTAATGATTCATCAAATTCTTTGCACTTTAGTTAATTTATGAATGAAAGTAAATTATATTATTTTTCAAAATCAAGTGATTGTTGTAATTTTAACATGCTTTGACCTTCTTAGGCATTTTATAAAGCATCAAAGCAAAGATTTGATTCTGATCCTGCATTTAAGGAGAGAGCGCAACATGCAGTGGTGCGCCTTCAGGTAAATATCACCTTGTAAAAATTTTTTGTTTTTCTCTTCTCTGAATATGTGGATTTATTAATACCCAAATTTCCCTTTAAATCGGTTTCTATTTTTCAACTCGATTCAGGGTGGTGAAGACAAATACCGTAGAGCATGGGCACAAATATGTGAAATCAGCCGGACTGAATTTCATAGGGTCTATCAACGGCTTGGAGTTCATCTAGAGGAAAAGGTGAGTCTCATGCCTCAAGTTCTATTTGTTGAAGATACTCAGGCCGGCTTTGTTAATTTTTAAGGTGCACCTTTACATGAAATTTCATGTGACATTCAGGGGTTTGTAGATCTCTTTGCTTATGATTTACTTTCAAGTTATCTCTGTATTTTGAGTGGCCTATTATATAGTTATCTTCGATCTTGCACAAACTCTAGATATGTATATTTATTGACTTTAACATTTATGTAGCCGCCAGAAATCTTCAACAAATGCAATTACACATGATTACATGACTTGATGACTTTCACTGAGCTAGTGATAGTGGGGGAATTATGTCTTTTAGCTGAATGCAAGATTTTATAACCTTGTTATATTTTTGTAAACTAAGTTTTGTTTTAGCTCAAATGATGCTCCGAGTTCTCATGCTTATGAGTATTTTCTTGTTGACAGGGAGAGAGTTTTTATAATCCATACATTGCCAGGGTTATAGAAGCATTGACTGAAAAAGGATTAGTTGAGGAAAGCGAAGGGGCTCGTGTGATTTTCATTGAAGGCTTTAATATACCTCTTATTGTGGTGAAGAGTGATGGTGGTTTCAACTATGCATCAACTGATCTGGCAGCTCTTTGGTAAGTCTTCTTTCTTGAATATGATGTAATCACCCTCTATAGTTGTTTTACATTGTTGCGAAAGATGTGAAATGTGTCAGATTATGTGCAACCAAGAGAATTGATTGAAATTAGAGTGACTAAACTTACTAAGTCGCAGCTGGTTTCGAATATTCTAGTGTGTAAACTTTAGATAATTTATTGCTTATTGCTGCCTTCTCCAAGTTGGTCTTCTCGGGTGTTTTGTTAATATTAGACCAATTTGCTTTGAGCAGTTGACTACTTGACCGATTATGGCATGTGTGAAGTCTACCATGTTACTGTATTGATATGGGTGTGCTTGCCTATGGATAGGAATTAATTAGCTTATTTGCATCAATCTATTTACTTGCAATGTGTAGGTACCGCCTCAATGAAGAAAAAGCAGAGTGGATTATTTATGTTACTGATGTAGGCCAGCAGCAGCATTTTGACATGGTCTTCAAAGTATGTAATCAAAGCTGTTTTATAAATTCTGTTGATGAATGATCATCTTTTGTACCAGAAGAAATGATGTGAAACCTCTCTTTTATTTTATTTTCTCACTAGATTGATCATTGATGTTTGTTGTATACGTTAAATTAAGAATGATACAGTTCTACCCAACTGTTGACCGATATACAGGTCTGACATAATTTTTGTTTCTTTTTCAGGCTGCCAAAGTTGCAGGGTGGCTTCCACAAGGTGATAGGTCATATCCCAAAACTAGCCATGTAGGTTTTGGCCTTGTTCTTGGAGAAGATGGCAAGCGTTTTCGAACCCGTAACACTGAAGTAGTTCGATTGGTTGATCTACTGGATGAAGCCAAGAGTCGAAGCAAAGCAGCTCTTATTGAGCGTGGTATACTATTGAACCTTATCCGTGTTGTTTCAAATGTTTATTAGCTCTCTTTGGGTTCCTTATGTTTGTAAAACCATTTCCGATGTATGTGCCAGTGCAAGTTCTTGCTGTTATTATATTGATGCCTTTTTAACCTTTCAGACTTAGATTAGAAATTGTTGTTTTTGCACTAAATAGGTAAGGGCGAAGAATGGACTGAGGAGGAGATTGAGAGTACTGCTGAGGCAGTTGGTTATGGTGCTGTAAAGTAAGCTACTTATTATGTTACAAACATATTTCTGTTCCTGAAATTGCTATGATGTTCTTGGCAGTTCTTGTTTCAGGTTGCTGTTGTTTTAATACTCTTCAATTCTGATTACAGGTATGCTGACTTGAAGAACAACAGATTGACCAATTACACGTTTAATTTTGATCAGATGCTAAATGATAAGGTGCCTAAACAATCTTTTTTGCTTTTAGGCTGCAGATTTCATGAAGCTGATGTCTTTCATCGTTCTGTTTCCAATGACAATTTTTTATGCTGATTCTGATGTATTATTCCCTTTATCTTTTGATTGTTTTTTGATGGCTCCTATTTATGTCATTACTGTTTGTATTAGCCTCGCTGCCATCACAATTGGCATCTGATTCTTTCATTCTAAAATTTTGGCGACAGGGCAACACTGCTGTTTATTTGCTGTATGCTCATGCTCGAATCTGTTCAATCATCAGGAGATCTGGCAAAGACATAGAGGAGTTGAAGAAGGTTAGTTACTTACCTATCAACCTGAAGCTGTAGCTTCTTGAAACTTCTAATTGCATTTGCACCATAACTATTGGGCAGCCAACCTGTATCGACATGAAATGAACAACATTTTTTCTTTTCAGAAAGAATCAAGGCGTTCTGTAATTTTATCTCTTTGTAATATTTTTTGCAATGTATCTACAAATGGGTTCTAAATCTTGAAAGTTCACTTATAAGGTGGGGCGGCAACTATCTATGCAGTCCCTCATAAGCCTAGTAGCAGTACTCTTTTGTAGCAGATTCGTTGCCCATGACTTCTGTTTTATGTATCTGTTTGTTTCTAACAGAACGGGACAGTAGTCTTGGGGAATAAGGATGAGCGTGATCTGGGGCTTCACCTGCTGCAGTTCGCTGAGGTAAGAACTAAGAACGAGTCAATTCCTTGCTTCCTAACCCAGGCTTGGTTTGACAATTTACACATGATCTCACTTTCAGGTTGTGGAAGAGGCTTGCACCAATTTGTTACCAAATGTTTTGTGTGACTACCTCTATAATTTATCTGAAATCTTCTCGAAATTTTATAGCAACCCTGAGTGTAAGGTATGATCGATGATCTAATTCATAGTCTTTTTCAAAGTAATGTTGGTGGTTTGATTGTCACCTACCCGTCCAAGATGGCTGAACGAAACGAACTAGACTTGGTCCGAATATAATTGTTTCTACCGCAATAAAATTTCATTCCTAGAGCCAATGTTTTTGTAGATCCATGAGGATTTAACTTCTTGTATGTTGATAAATGGCCAGGTTGTTGGATCGGATATGGAAACAAGTCGACTACTAATATGTGAAGCAACTGCGGTGGTTATGAGAAAGTGTTTTAATCTCCTGGGAATCACACCAATTTACAAGATATAGATTCATTCCCTCTGTAGTTGAAACTCATCACAAATTGTATACAGATTGGCATTGGTTACGTTATATTTGCAGAATTTTTGATTTTGCACGTAATGATAATACTACTCTATAGTTTTGCTCTTTAGTTTCTTAAAATAATGAAAGAAAAGCTCCCGACCGAATTAAGGCATACGTGCCGTAAAGCCGTTGTGCCGTTCTGGTTGAAATTAATGAATATGACAAAATATCTCTACAATTCTTTTGTTCACTCTAAAGTGGCCTCCAAAAGTGGCAAAGTAAAAAAATTTGATTTGAAGTTAGAGGAGATCGCGATTTGTGTAAAGGGTTTTTCAAATTTTCAACAGGATCCTATACCAAATTTTCAACAGGATCACACCTTTGTCCTTTAATCAATTCTCATTGTCCCATAAATGCAAAATTTTGAATTTTTTTTTAATACTGTAAAAGCCAACTCTTTGTCAAACTACGGTTCACTTCAATCATTAGTTTGAATTTCATTCTCTCGGGTACTGCTTCTTCTTCTGTCTCTTCCTACATAAATGAAATTTAAATGTCATTTAACCAAAACTGCAGCAGAAAACAACTTCTCCATGGGTTCGTCTTTGCTTAGAAAAGCCCTTCACAAAAACCCCCCGGTGCTGCACTGCGGCTTGCAGCCAACTTCCATTGTTCATGTTTCACCGAAGCCATATATGATCCCATGCCCCAAGAGTTACTAAATGGTCTTAATATCCTAATCTCTGCGTGTGAAGATTGTAAAAGAATGAATTCCCCCTCCAACTGAAATGGTTAGATCTTAGAGGTTAGAATTCACGCGGGAGTCCTCCAACTCCCCCTTTCAGTATACTCTTTTCCTACTTTCTATGTACCCAAAAAAAACAAAGGAAGAAGAAGAAGAAGAAAATTGTAAAAGAATCCTTAAGAGAAAATGTAAAAATGGTAAGCTCAATACTTTCTTTAAGACATAAAAATATCATGAAGCTATCAAAAAGACATTCAAAATCCATGTTGCTGCAGAATGAACCGTGCAATAATTTCAACTTCAACTTTGCTTGTATGCACATCAGACCAAAAAAAAAATGACAGTTCTTTCTGCAGGGGAGATGGAAGGAAGGAAGGAAGAGTTTACAGTCATTCATTCATTCCGTAATAACTAAAGTACTAATACTTTTCTTGCCTAGAGAAGACATAAAACAAACCCGAGAACCTTTCTTTGAAATCGTAGCTTTAGGGCTGTATGATGACTTGTTGATGTTGTTCTGAGCCTCTGCTAGTCCCCATCCATAGCTCTTGCATGATTTCATTTTCCCCTTGTACGGAATTACTTTCTTTGGAAGGTCTTCTATGCTCCTCACGCTTGCTAGAGATGTGAATGATTGAGACTTCCCTTGGTAATGTTTTGAAAGTCCTCTCCTGCATTTCCAAACTAAAATAAGAAAAAACTCTCTTGATCCACAATCACCCATTCTCAAGCATTGCGTTCTCTGCTTATTTTGAAAAGGAGAAGAAAGAAAATGATCATCTATATATTGCTTACTTGACAGGTAGTTGAGCCATGATCTCGGATAATTCATACAGAGGCCCATTGCATGACAAAGAGGATGATGATGATGATGATGCTGCAGATGATGCATCTTCAACCAACTCTGATGAAGATGTTGATGAAAAAATGGAGTTTTCTGAATCTTCAAAGGAGGATTCAGTGGATATTGAGTCGTCCTCACATATTTCATTATCACCTGCTTGCCTTACCTTCAAGTTATTGCACCAAGCTTCATTACCATCTGTTTTCTTCATGAGATTCATATCTTGAAACACTTGACAGCTTTCTTCTTCACCCATTTTGATTGCAGAAACAGGAACAGGAACAAGAACACACAAGAGAGCAACAAGATCTGAGTTTTAAAAGAAAACCCTATATACTATGTGGTCTTCCAGGAGGGAGCATATATATACTTATTAGCTATGTATTGCTCTTAACTTGTTTGATAATATTTGGTGGGTATATGTAAGAAATGGATAATCTTGATTTTGTTTTAAATATTTATAGTAATTTTTTATATATATTTCTTCTTCTATAAATATAAATATTCCTTTATTCCAAGATTTGTCATTATCATCTGCCTATGGTCTAAATTTTTAGCTTTCCCATACTACAAGGAAATCGGATAAGGTCTAAATTTTGGAGGCATCCATATCCTAGTCACCATCCTCTTCTTTTTTTATAGGCTGAAAATGAGGTCACTATCTTTTGGCAACTTTGCCTCAAAAAGCCAGGACATATTTTACATGTTTTCATGTCTCAAGGCGATCACATTGTCAAAAGGTAGAAGCTTGAAGGGCTAGGAGAATCTCTAGACAGATGTATCTTGGTAGAACAACTTGCTGATAAGTTTTAGTGGATTTATGGGTGTCTAAATTCTAAAACCCACTAATCCTTGTTTTCCTCCAATTCAATATGTCCCCATTTTCATCTTGCTACAAAGAAAGCTACTAGTAATTTAGTAGTATTTGACAAAATCTTATTGTACCCTTTTGGTGCCTTGGTACAAAATGTTTGTGGATTTGAATTTTGATTTTGCCTTTTCAGCTGTAATTGCTGTGTTGGGAAAGTCATTTATCTTGTCAGTTTGCTCATAAATCCTTTGGACAAGTTAACAGTTTACTCCTCTTCAAGTAATAAATAAGGTATTTGCAACCATCAAATGTTTGGTGGAGGTGGTAAGTGTATTCAATTTGGTGAGAACGCACATTTGATCTAAGGAAATGTATTTATTGGGAGAATTTTTACTCTCTACATTTCAAGTTTGAAAGAGATTAGACTGTGCTAAAAAGCCCTGAGGCTCAATTGGAGTTTTCAACAAAGGTACTATTCTAGTAAAACTGTTCAATAAGTATTATTTAGAAAAGTTAAAATAATGTTTAGTAAATTTAATACAAAAGCGTTATAAGATGTATAAAGCTGTTTGATAATAATATTTTAAAACTGTTGTGAAATGTTTAAATTATTAAAAAGGATTTTTTTTTGTATAAATATTTAAAAAATATCTTATTTTTTACATGTTAACTATTATATATATTATTCATATAAATTATATAATAATAATAAAAATGATAAGTAAATATTCTTTAATCTATAGATTATTGCATGAAGAAAAAAGAAGTAAAAAGTGAACAGTAGGATTATTTTATTAGATTAAGAAAAATAAAAGGGGTATTTAAGGTATATAAAAAATTTTCATTAAGAAAAGCCAACAACCTACAAAAGTTTCATTTTGAGGAAAACTTTAAATTGCAAGAGTTTCGAAAAATGATTTTGAGGAAAATTTTAAATTGTAATTTTGATTGAAATTAAAAATCTATTTCTTTGATAAACTAAAAAATTTAATAGTATTATGAAAGTGGACAAATATAAGTTGTGTAAATTATTATAAAAGTGGACAAATGTAAGTTGTTTAAATTGTCCAAATTGTGATTATTGTGATGGTAATAATGAGGCTCATATGTGCAAATTGCCAACTTGTATAGCCTACGATTTGATGCCTATAAATTGAGATTCATTTTCCCTAATGACATATTTACAATTCCTTCATTCAATTTCTTTCTCTTTCTCTCTTGTTTCTTTTATTTTTTCATTTGCTCATATTCTTGTTCTTGCTTCTTGCTTCCTCAATTTTAATTAATATAATTTTCACAACAAAGAGCTATATTTCCAAACATATAACTTTAGTTTTTAGAATAGAAAAGACTTTAAAAAAATTGGACCAAACAAACACCCACTTAAGAGGTAAAAGGGAAATGTTTCACTAAAAATAATTGTTCCCTATTTTTGCTGATAGGCACATCTTAATCAAAACAGATCTTTTTCATATATTGCAAATAGGTTTCTTCCCTTTTTCTTTATTATTAATTAATATGAAAAAGATGTTCAAATTGACAAATTCTATCCAAGCAATCCAAAATCCACATCAGAAATTTGGGGTTTGATATGGAGAGAGAGAGAGAGAGAGTTAATGATTGCACCTGTTTGATTGAAGGAGCTTTATTGTACATCAAATGGGCAAACTTGCATAGCCAGCTGGTGAATAGGGAATTCTTGTTGTTCACAAAATGATTTCAAATCAAAAAATTTTCAATTCATCAGCCAATTAATTTTATATGTCAAAAAAGGCCAATATTACAACTAGCAGTGTATTCTTTTAAGAAAATATGGCTGGCATAAGCATTCCTCTAAAGTTCAAAGAAAAAAGAAAAAATATCAGTAGGGCATATTCCTAGTTTCAGTCAGAATTTAACACCATCCAGGCCGAAAGGTCTTTATTCAAACAAATCAATGCCGATGCATAGAGGTGTCAAATGGGCGGGTTGGGCGGGTTACGGGTTCGGGTCAATCGGATCGGGTTCATTTGACCCAAAGAAAATTTCGGGTCACACGGGTTTCGGGTCATTTGGGTTCGGGTCACACGGGTTTCGGGTTATTTGAGCTCGGGTTTTTCGGGTTTGGACCTCGGGTCATTCGGGTTTCGGGTCGTTCAAACCCGGGTTTTTCGGGTTTGACCCATGGGTCATTTGATTTTGGGTTTTTCAAATTTGTTCATTGATTCATTTTGATATGAGTCATGGGTGTAGTTCGGGTTTTTAGGTTAATTCATAAATTATTTTCATTTGAGTTTCCAATTATTTATTTAAAAAAAATTAAATTTATAAGTTAACTTTTCAATAATATATCAAGTAATCAACTAATCGAAATCAAGCAATTATTTATTGTCATCTGCTAGCACGAGTCTTCATGCACATAAATTACATACCATTAAACTTGTAATTTATAAATCTTAATTATTAAGTAACAAATTAATAAGTAACTCTTCAATCTTCAATTCTTTATGTTTTTTCTTTCCACTCTCCACTTTCTATTTCTAATTCACCAGTAAACTTTAATTTTATTAAGTTGAATCAAAATAAGTAAGTAATCAAAATAAGTAAATAATTAAAACAAATAAAATTATGCATTACTGCTTTTTAATACTATTTATACAACATATTAACACATATATAAATGATAAAATCAAATTAAAGTATGAAATCTATAAATATATTGGGATTATATCAACTTATAATTTATGATAGATGTCTCATGTAACATGTCACACGTTACATATGATAAGAATTAAATAGATTTTTTCAAATATAAACTATCTATCATTCTATCTCTTATTAGAAGTATAATATAATAAGAGATATATTAAAGTATAACTTATAATTTATAAATTGTAGGACAAAGATTAAAATTTAAGAATATGAAATATGTCTTTTATTTCAATTTAATAAGACATTTATTTTTATTTTTATTTTTTAACAAATTTATTAAATAAATTTAATAATATCTAAGAATGAGAAGGTAATATATTACTTAATTAGGTTTTCGGGTTATTTCGGGTTAGCCTCTCGGGTTAAACGGGTTTCGGATCAAACAGGTTTCGGGTTAATCGGGTTTCGGGTCAATCGGGTTTCGGATCGGTCGGGTTCGGGTCGTTTACTTTTTTTGGTCAAATCGGGTTGGGTTAGTTTCGGATTCGGGCGGGTTGGGCGGGTTTCTCGGGTCGGGTCAACTTTTGCCACCTCTACCGATGCAATATAAATAGCATCGTTCCTAAAAAATTGATTTCTTCTTCTTCTTCTTTTTTTAAATGAATTGATAAATGAGGCCTTGTGGTCCACAATTTGTAGGAGGTGGATTTTCCATATCAAAAAGTTTGAGTGTATTGATGTGATTTATGTGAATTTCACGTTAACACGAACCAATTAATTTGAGTATATGAATATGATTTATATCGATTTCGCGTTAACACAGGCCAATCGATTTTATATTAATGACGTATTTTTGCCCTAAAATAAACATATATATCTATACACATGGCAGCTTTGTGTGGTACCAATCTTCTTTTTCTTTTTGCTTTTTAGAGGTGGGGGACCCAAAGGTAGGTATGGTTAGGGGAACAAGGATAGGAGGATAAGAAGGTTGACTTGGGAACAAATGATGATGGGGAAGTAGGGCATTTGATGGGGAGTGGAGATGCCTCCACAATCCACATGCCTTTGTTTTGTGTAGGTTTATGCTTATGCCTCTTCCAGCCTCCCTTATTCTCACATTCTTATCCCTTTAGCACTGCCCACAGGTTTGAAGTGAACCCTAATCAAACCCTCTTGCCATTCATCTTTCTCCCCCAAGTTTTGTAGCACCCACAGATCTTAAAATTTCCTTATCTCATCCATCCAACTCTCTCCAACAGATCATTTCTTGTCATTGTTTCTTAGCATTCAATGTTTGATAGAAAAATATTGCTAGTAAACTTGTCTCATAGTTGAAATGTGAAGCTTTGATCTATATATATATATATATATGAGGGCATTTGAAGGATGAAAAGTGCTACAAGAATTCTTTGTGTAGGTTTGAAGAAGGTGAAGAGTAAATAATACAGGACCAAAACAATTTTACATTTAAAACATATTACTATTACAAGCCAAATTATCTTGGGTAATTCACAGGAGGTTCCAAACTACCTACCAAGATCCCAAGACCAATGTCTTTGTCTTCGAATTTTTTGATGAAGGGGTGAGACTGCAAGAACAAAACAAGTTTCAAGTAAGTTTTTTGAAGAAGGGAGAAAGTTCCTACAAATAGATCTTTGAGAACCTATCATGAACTTACCAAGAGGTCCAGAGACGACGCCCTGTCTCGAGGATTATTCTGTATGCTGAAAATGGAATAGGAAAAGGCAATAAGAATACTGTTTTTTGATCCCAACAAAAGCAAATGCAAAATGACAATGATAAAAAAGCAAGTTCATGTCTACAAAAAATGGAAGATTCTCATTTACATCACACCAATCCAAAGTGAAATGTTGTTCTGAATGATGCAGAAACTGTAATGGTTCAACTACAAGGTTCCTACTTCCTATTATTATAACATCAGTTTTAATTGTTGATCTGGAAAGCAGACGACGGCTTTTCTATATAAAATAACAAACCGAATATCAACATGTATCAAGGAATAGTGGGTAAAGAAAATGATATCATGCAAGAGGTTTTGTCATCTTCAAGAATCATATTAAATTCCACAATAATATGTCATAAGACACAACAAAGATGCAAACTCGCAAGAGATTCTGCTGTCCATGACTTCCAAGGAAGATACTACAAAACGAAGGCAAGCATGGGCTATGTTTCATGAGATAAGAGTTTTATATTGCTCATCGAATTTTAAAAACAGTACAAATGGATCGTCTTTAAAGAAAATTGTTGCATGTTACTATATCCACCATTTCAGACAAGTCAAAATCATAGACAAAGCACATAAAATGTGCCTCTGAGGGTTGAGATTGGATAATAGTGATACTGCAAATGTGAGACTATCATGCAATGAACTTATGCGCCAATGGATCGTCTTTAAAGAAAATTGTAGCATGTTACTATATCCACCATTTTCAGACAAGTCAATCACTGACAAAGCACATAAAATGTGCCTCTGAGGATTGAGATTGGATAATAGTGATACTGCAAATGTGAGACTATCATGCAATGAAATTGTGCGCCAATTTTCTTGCTACATGATCCAAAGGTGGATACCATAGAGGAGAGCCTTGCTATCTCACAATAGAAGCCTCCACAACGGAAAAAGAATAAAGGAAAACAGCACTTGGAGACCAAGTTTCACTGGTCTCTTGGATGAAATGACATAATGTAAAATGAATGTGCAAATATTTACCAGGCTGATACAAAGGAACAGAACTCTGGAGAGAATTGATCTGGTGGAGCAGTTGGTGGAGGCTTCTCCACAATGGCCTGCAAAAGTTCATAAAAGCTAGGCCAGCTTTGCTGATCTTCTGATTGCATATATGGGAAACGCCCAATAGCACACTCAAGCACTACCAAGCCCAAACTCCAAATGTCACTGCTATAGTCGTAAGTGCTCCCACTAATTCTCTCTGGCTACAAATGGGAACCAGATGAATTAAGATTAGCGAGGACAAATCACAATGGAATATCAAATAACAAGCACCCAAGAAGAGGCAATGATGACTGACAAAACAAAGTGATTTCAACAGTGAGAAAACTCCACTTACCGACATGTAGTTGTAAGTCCCTACAAATGTATCTCTCTGGCCCATGGAGCTAGCTAGCACTGCGCTGACACCAAAATCAGTGATCTTCACTTCCCCTTTATGGTTTACCAGTAGATTGGATGGTTTTATGTCCCTGTGAATCACATGCCTTTCATGGTGCAAATACACAAGACCTTGTAGGACCTGAAACATAAATTACATGAGTAGAAAGAAAAGTGAACATGTTAATCTTTTGCAAGGACTTTTGTTGAGGTCACTCATAAAATTTCACAAAAGGAAGAATACCTGCTTACAAACAACTGCAAGATATGGTTCAAGAATTGTTTTTACTTGTCTGATCACATCAGCCAGAGACCCACGGTCCATGTATTCTAGCACAAGAGATATGGCTCCATTGTGATAGAAAGAGTGGTAGCAAACCACAACATGTGAACATTGTGATGCTTGGTTTATTTTTAGCTCCTGCACAATTTGCTTGCGAATTTCCTCTTGAATGTTCATTGGGATGACCTGCATTGCATAGCCAATGTATTTTCTGGCATCTTATTTCCCTCATTTATAATGGTCATGTTCTAAGCATTTCAGACTTCTTACTACTATGTTATATCCAAGTCGACATACAAGAAGATGTTTTTATAAGTCAAGCAGTAAAGATTTAAAATTTAGCCAAAACCACGAAAGAGTCTGAATCTTCTTTATGAAGACCTTGTGTTGCAATTATAGAAATCAAACAATTATGGAGACACAGCTATATCTACATCCTATGAGAAACGAGGCACAGGATGCGGACCACATATTTGGTGTTATCTCAATGAAGCAGAAATAAGAAAAGAACTATGGGACAAGCTTCCTTCTATTGTCCTGTAGATCTTCAACAAACTAGCATTCAAGGTTGTTTAGGTTACTATACATGCTTCTTTTGCATCTCTCTCACCACAAATGATCATTGCTCACGGACTGCCATTTTACGTCTATCAGGAAATTCTCAGATCCTACATGTCTTGAAAGGGGGAAGAAAAGGTTAATCCTAATAAAGGCTAGTAACCTTAACAGCGTTTCCTGGCCGGGCAGGAAATCAGCCCAGTCTCTTTTAATAGTAAGTTAAAAAAACTAAAAAGCAATTGAAAAAGGTTTGCTCTTGTATAATTACCTTCAAGGCAAATAATCGTCCAACCCATTTATGACGAACAAGTTGTACTACACCACCACTGCCCTTTCCAATAACTTTGATGGTCTCAAGGTCTTCCAGTGAGAAATCAAAATCAAGCTCCTTGCCATCAGAAGGCTGCTCAAAGTAACCCAAGAAAAAGGCAAAAGGATGAAAAATACTACTAAAGGTAACTTAAACAAGCTTTGCTGTATCATAACTAGTTGACTAAGTATGCATATAATGACCACAAAACACAGAACATGACTTAAGAGAGAAGTGGAAAATAGCAAGGATTTTGATGGATAAGACAGAGAGGTAGGGACTAGAAAGAACCCAAGAAGGGAGGGATGAAGCATAAACTAAGCGATGGAGAAACAGGAAAATCCTGAATAAGAAATACGGTCAAAGAATTCAAAGTTAGATGATTTAGATAGTAATGACATACACAGCAGCAGCACCTTCTCCATTTGAACAAAATCCCAACCTTTAAGCGTCAATATTGTCATTTTTAAAGAAAGATGCAGCACTAAAACATACTAGTAAACTAATTAAGAATCAGGGGCGCACAATACTAACATCAATCAAAACCCATTGAGTAACAGCTTCTATTTGGGCAGACAGATCATAAGCAAATTAAATGAACAAAGTAACTTGCTTAGAAAACTAAATGGAAGCAAAATTAATGACTAAAAAAGGAGCAGAAGTCAAGCAGATTATAGCTCATAACTTACTCGAGATTCTTTTTCCTCGGAAACGAGGCGCAAGCCTTTCTGATTTAGAAGCAAATCACCATCATGAAACGTCCCACTAGCGGTCCTGAAAACAGTAAAAACAACAATTCAAATTCAAATACTTTTTCACCGGCATTTGGTCATCACTGATCAGTTTGATTAAGAAAGCGATTTATAGAGAAATCGAAAGAAGCTAAGTTCGATTCGAAATCAAAGCAATCACTTTTCTTGGTTTCTTGGTTAATGAAAATCAAAGCAATCTCGATAAAATAAAAAAAATTAAAAAAAAAAAAACTTACAGGAAAGAAGAGATGGGGGTTTCTTGGGCAGGAACTGAGAGCTTCAGTTGCTTCAATGGCTTCTTGCTCTTCATTTTCTTTCCTTAATTTAACTTTATTTTTCTTGAACAAGAAATCTAACTGTTCAGTTTTTAGGGTTTTTATCTTCTCCAGCAAAAAGAGAGAGAAACGAGTTTTTTTTTTTAATTGAGGAAGTGAGGAATGTATTCGTTAGAGTTAGAGAAATTCAAACGTGAAAGACCGCGAAAATATGTTTATTTAATTCTACTATATATTTTATTTCTATTTTTTAATTTCTTTAAAACGAATAATAATGAAATGGAACACAGCCGATCATGGTCCACGAGTATTTCAACTAGACTCCGCTGCTTTTTGGACCAAACTAGCCATGGACTGCTGCTTTCACGGTTCCGTCCAATTTTCAAGCCCATTTCCTTCCGATCTGGACTCTGGTCAAGGGAAATGACCCAACAAGTCCTCTCTTATATAGAGATGGCAATGTGAGCGGGTTGGGTTGGCACGGCCCAAAAAGTCGTGCTGCCTGCACAAATATAGGCCTTGCAGTGCTGGCCAAAAAAAATATGGGCCGTGTCGTGCTAGCCCATATCTTTTGAAGGTTAAATCCAGCTCAGTCTGTAGTTCATATGAATCGTGCCGTGCCAACACATGAGCTAAATTAGGTTGGCACATGGGTTAATAATTTTTATTAAATGTTAATTTTGTTAATATTTTTATTTTTATTTTTTCTAGATTTTGTTTTTTTAATACTGATTATTAAATTAGATTTTAAGAATGAAAAATTTCACACAAATTTACGTGGTTCGGCTTATAATGCCTACATCCACGAGAAAGGGGAAAATTATTCACTATAAATAATAAAATTTACAAATACTAATTGATATTATATACTAAGGAAAATCTATCACCTAAAAAATGAAAAAAAAAATAAAATCAAATTTATTCATTTTCATCCGAAAATTCCTCTTGGTTTTGTACATTTTGTAAGCGAGATTTTGTATCCAACCAATCTTTCAAAAGAACACACATCTCAAGGGTCTTTGGTGCCAATCTACTTCTTCTATCATCAAGAATTCTCCCACCTACACTAAAACAAGACTCTGAAGGGATTGTGGATATCGGAGGTGTTAGTAGGTCACGGGCCATGATAAAAAGCACAGGCTATAATTTTACAATTCTTTTTCACCATGCCAAAACATCAAAATTTTCTAATTCTTGATCATCAAAATTTATAACTTGATTTAAATATATTTAAAGCTCCGTATATGAAGATAAAGAAGATGATGATGATGATGAAGCATTTTGTTTTTGTCTTAACATAGCCCACAAAGAACTCCTACTAGTACTATCATTACTATTAAAGCTACTACTATTTTCTCTAATTGAGTAAAATGAGAGATTGGAAACTTGGAGAAAAATTAAGAGACTGATCAAAGAGAATAAGAGAGTGAGAGAGATTCGAATTTGTGTGGAGATAATTTGGAGAAAAATGGAGTATTTATATTGGTGGAGAGTTGCAAGAGATAAGTAATAGTTATAATTTTATTTATTAGCCAACGGCTGTTTCATTTAATATAGATTGAAAGTATCAAAATTTTTTCTTTAGAGTTGAAACTTGAAAGGTTAAACACTTTTTCAATTTTTGAATCAATTTATTAAGATTGAATGAGATTTTAAAATCAAGTAATCAATTAAAATTTGACTACGTTTCTTATCCATAGAAATTGAGTTTATTTTAGCCTTTTTTTACTTTTAAAATTATTTTTTATAGAATTATCTTTCATTTCTTTATTATTATTATGATATTATCTTATTTTGATGATTTTATTATTTACAATTAATTTCTTCATTAAAAATAATAATTTTAAAATATAATTTGATAAAAATTAAAATTAAAATTAATAATTATTACTACTATTTTATTTAATTTTATCACTATAATATTAATTTTTTTCATTTTAAAATAAAAAATGAATAATTATATAATTATATAATTATTAATATAATTCTAAATTTACATTAAAAATGGGCTGGCCCAGATAGGTACACAGGTCGTGCCGTGCTGGGCTATTTTGGTGGGTCGTGCCGTGCCAGTCCATGTGCCACCAAATGACTGCCCAGTCCGTCCATGACTAATGTGCTGTGTTGGCACGGTCTACCAAAACAATAATATGGGTCATCCTAGCACAATCCATATTGGGTTGGGCCGTGCTGGGCTTCGTGCTGCCCGCCCATTTTGCCATCTCTACTCTTATATAGTACCTGTGTGCTGCATGACCCAAGGACAACAATTCTTCCTAGGGAAGAGAAATATCCCAGCTAGGGATGTCAATTGTCCCGGATCCAATGAGAAACCCTATTTCTCACTCCGCCAGGGTCGGGGACAGGGATAAAATTCGGGGATCGAGGACGGGGATGGGGAATCCCTTTTATTCCCCGTCGGGTATTACCCGTCCCCATCCCCGATTTTTTTTTAGTTTTTTTATATTATATATATTATGTTTATAAAAGAATAGATATAATATGCAACATCAAATATTATTGATATATATTACATTTATAAATATTGAATATATTATATTTATATTATATATAATATATATCATGTTCATTAATAAATATATAAAATAAACACCATGTAATAAAATTAATTTGACTAAAAAAAGACTAAATATTATGTTTATTATAATTATATAAACTTTTTATGAATTTTTTATGCAATAAAATAGTAAGATATGCTTTTAATTATATAAATATATATTATTTATATATATATAAATCGGGGATGGGGATTTCCCGACCCCGTCAAATTCCTCGAGGAGTCAAGGACGGGAAAAAATCCCTCCCCGAACTCAGGGTCGGGGTCGGGGACGGGGGCGAGTTCTAAAAGTTGGGGTTGAGGACGGGGAATATACCCCCCTAGCTATTCCCCGTCACGCTGACATCCCTAATCCCAGCCAAGAGTCCAACCTCAAATTTATTGAGAAATTAACTCTTAAATGGAGAAGGATGACATTGTTGGAAGAGTTTGAACTTATAATGGATCAACCCGACTCGAAAGGAATTAATTTTGAGTTAAAAGTTTAAGGATATCCTTGGTTAAATAAAAAAAATGGGAGATGGATGAACATGCTAACTTTTTAAAAATATATACATACTTTTTTTTTACACCGAAAGGAACTCTCTCTCTCTCTCTTTATATATATATATATATATATATATATATGTATGTATATATAGCCAAAGATGCACAATCAACTTATTGAGCAAACCAAGGAAAATGGGCAAAAAAGAAGGATTTTTTTTTACATGGAAAGGAACTCTCTCTCTCTCTCTTTATATATATATATATATATATATATATATATATATATATATATATGTATGTATGTATATAAAGCCAAAGATGCACAAACCAACTTATTGAGCAAACTAAGGAAAAAGGGCAAAAAAGAAGGAAGATAGTCAACCTATAGCACTATACATCAGGTGGTCGGCTATTACAAGGAATCAGTCTTAACTTTGGAGTACGTACATAATCCTCAAACAAAAGATTGAGGAGGAATGCAGGAGGTGAAGAGTAGAAGTCATAAGAGTCTCTTATTCTTGCTACTCTTCTAGCCAAGGCATTTGTTACCTAGTTCACCTGTCTATAACATAAGGATATGGAAAGTAATTTCTTGTAAAGTTTAGGGTTATAATCATTTTACATATAAAGTGAGTTTGCAGTATTTGGTTTAGCATATAAAAGTTTTAATTAAATTACATGTAAAATTTTTTACAATGTTTGGTTAAAACTACTTTTCCTGCAAAGTTTATTTAAATCTTAAATTTATTCTTTTATTTCATATCTTTTTTAAAAAATAAAGGATAATAAAGTAATTTAAAAACTTTTGAACTTTCACGATTGTGATGGAAAGTATTTTCACACTTCCTTCTAGGGATGACAATGGGTAGTTTGTTATACGGTACCCTGAAACTACTCAACCCGTTTAAGTAGGAATAGGATATCTTGTAATTGGATTCAGGTAGGGTTCGGATAGTAATTTTAGTACCGTGACGGGTTTGGGTAAGGTTCAGGTAGTGGTCTTAGGGTACCCATTACCTGAACTTGATTATAAAATTAACTTTTTTTAATATTATTTTTTGTTTTTTATTGTATTTTTACTTAAAAATTACTCATAAATAACATAATAATTGTCTAATAATAATTATAATTTATCAATTGTGAAAAATATGATTTTTTTAAACTTTGATTTATTTTATTATGAGTTAGTTTTAATTTATTGCTTTAATTTTATTTGATTTAATATATTTATTCAAGTATTTTATCGAGTTCAGATAATTAACGGGTAGTGTCTATTTTATTCAGGTAGGGTGCGGGTAATAACTTTCAAAATTAATCGTGTAATTATCAGGTTCGGGTATCTTGAAAACTAATTGGGTTCGGGTACCTCAAAATTAATGGGTACCCTACCCGTTGTCATTCATACTTCCTCCTTATGCAAATACTTTCTCTGGTCAAAAGTAAAGTGACTATAATTGACCATTCACTTTCCATCGTTAAAATTGATATTAAATGTGGTAAAGTTTTATACCAAATCCAGACACCTTATGGACCTTTTGAGCATAAGAGCACTACAACATACGCGTAGGCAGGGGAACTTTTGTGCTGACCTCCTTACTAAAGACACTCTAGCTTTGGAAGATAATTTCAGGCTTTTGGAGCACCCACCCGCTATCATTTTGACAGCTCTTATGCCAGACAGAATGGGAATTTCTTTCCCAAGGACCTATAATATTAATTCCAGTAGGAACAATGATATTTAGAGCTGTCAAAAGCTGACCCGATAACCCGATCCGACCGACCCGAACTCGAAACTAACCTGACCTGGTTTGACTAAAAAAAGTAAACAATCCGAACCCGACCGACCCGAAACCCGATTGACCCGAGAATCTAACCCGAAAGAACCCGACAAACTAATGAAATACTCCCCATGTCCCTATTTATCTGCCTCCTGCTAGAAGCTTTATTTGTTTCTAAAAACTTTATTTATCCCTTTTTATCTGTCTATATCCCAGCATTAATTATTAATTTTTCAAAATTACCTTTTTAAACTACTTTTTTTCTCTCTTAAATAAATATTTTTCTTAAATAGGAGAGAGAATTAAAGAAGAAGAGAGATAAGGATAAAATAAGAAAGTCAATGTAAATATGTATGAAATTTTGTGCCATAACTACTTTTTTTGCCCTATATAAAACGATTAATTGTAACAGACAAATAGGGACAGATGGCGTATTTTTATATACCTCATAAACTTCAAATTTAATAAATAAATTTGATAAAGAAAATAAAAATAAATATTTGATAAAATTTTGATCAAAGTGAACTTAAAAAATATTTTTTCATAATTATGTTTTTTAAATTTTATTATTATGAATTTATGATTGAATTATATGAATTTATAGAATATTATTACTTAAATTTAATAATATTAATTATGAACATTATTAAGGAAAATTTGAGAATTTACAAAAGGCCATGTTGATTTCATCATTACTGATCAAATCAATAAATAAAATTTTTCATGTGAATGACAATTTTCCATTCTAACTAAGAAAATTTATAAATTATAGTAGTATTAATAAATTACTAATATTCATATCAAATTAGTGAATTATCTATCCAACAAAAAGCATCTAAACATTAAAAATTTGAAATTAAAATTTCAATATGTTATCATATATTTTCTCCTTATAATTTAGTTATCGTCAAAACAAATAATTTAATGAGAATACCGAATGTAGTGTGTGTGCAAATTGTTCTATTATGCAGAAGTAGGTGATGTTAATCACTAATCACTATAAAATATAGTCTATATACAAGTCTTAGAAAGGAAAGAACAAAACAAAGTCATTACCACTAAGATAATAAGATACTAAGATTAGCAGTTCATGGTGGCCATAGCTGTATGACAGTTCGGATAGCCTATTAGCTATTGGCTATTTCTTTTCGGCTATCCTATTCATTGACCAAATAAAAGCTTTTAAATTTTCAATTCAATAAGAGAAAACTGGTAAATTTTGTAGTTGTATGCCAAAATTTTGACTTCTTAGTTTGTAATTATATATCGAAATTCTGGTTCCTTAGTTTGTAATTGTACTACGAACAATTCATGATTATATATTAATGATATTATGAATCATGAATTTATTATATATCAATTAGAATTTAAAAATGAATTAGTAAATAATAAAAATTTAAATATTTATTTTATTTAAAACTATAGATAATTTATAAGAAAATTTTTAAAAAAGTTATAAATATTACTAATGTAATTAATACATTTATAACATTACAAATTTAATTAATTTAATTACAATTTATAACAAATCTAATAAATAATATTTTTGATGAAATCTCTCTTAAGTATTAATTTGTAAAATCAAAACTTTAATTCAATTTAAAATAATCGACAACCCGAATGACTGAAGAGTTAAATCCAAAAAAATCGAATCCAAATGACATAAAACCCAAAAAACCTGTAACCTGAAAGACCCGATGGTCAAACCCGAAAAACCCTAACTCGAAACCCGAATGACCCGAAACCCGACAAACCCAAGGACAAAACCTGAAAAACCCGAGACCCGAATGACCCAAAACCCGAAAGACCAGAACTCGAATGACCCGAAACCCGAAATGACCCGAAAAATCTCTTTTGACCCAAATTGACCCGACCTGATTAACCCGAACCCGAAACCTACCCGATCAACCCGATTTGACACCTCTAATGATATTAGGGCCTCTTTTTGTAATGCCAGCAGTAGTATGGTTGCTACGGACATGCTTTTATAACTGCTGGATTATTTTGCCTTGTACTCTTTGGTTGTTTATGCTGTCTGTAAACATATATCTTCTATTAATGTTATGAATTTCATCTTTCTAACAAAAAAAAAATTATGGTAAAGTTTTTGCAGTTCTTAACTTTGCATACAAATCGATTAAATTGCTTCAAACCAAATGGGCTCAAATTGTCTATCCCAAATCTTCTCAATGAGTTTCTCGTACATCTATTATTTTCTTGCTTTCGCTTGTTTTTTCAAACAAAATGCTTTCATCAACGACAAAAAAAGTGACTAATTTAGAGACCTCCATGATTGGCATTTGAATCATAAAACAAACCCTTTCCTCGACATCGAAAAAAAAGTATTAACAAAATTTTGTACATCCTAATACAAGATTGACAATTCTTAGTTTATCGTAAGATATTAGACTCCAAACTAAACTGACTGAACAAACTAATTGACTCAAAAACAAACTCAAAACTTAATAAATTAACTAGAACCCAACAGATCTATAGATATGAGGACTTTATTATAGGAAAAAAAATCACAGAAAACTAAAACCGATTCCCTCCTCCCCTTGTAGGTAACTAATGTGGAGGAGGAGTGAACGAAACTACTGAAAAAAATTAAGAAATTGAGGAAGGGAGACGAAAGAGAAAGGAAATGTGTCTAGGGTTAAGAATTACTATATGAGCATTCTAAATGACTTTATTTAATTTGAAGGGATATGACATCACAAAATAAGTTTATTTACTAAATTACTCATCTATTTGTTTTTGATTATATGGTAGTATTTTTTTATTGTAATTTAACACATTTATCAATATTAATACAAAATAATTTCAATTGAAATAAACTAATAAATTTAAAAAAATATATATTTTTGTGACAAAACTAATAATTTTTTTTCAAATAATGCAAGTATAAAGAGATAAAAATGTATAAATTTTCATCCATTATATAGAAAATTAAAAAATTCGTTGTTCTTAATTTTGTATATTGGAAACTTATAAATAAAAACTTGGCATACTTTATATTAAGGATAAATCTCACAAATCAAAGAATTCAAATTATAGTAATAGAAAAATCAAGGCATGTCAATGGAACAATATACAAAAAAGTGAACAAATTTTCTGAAACCCAAAAAAATCTCCAAACTAAACCTTTTTAATTTTTTTACACTTATCAAAGATGAAAAAATTCTTACAAAGAATTTATTAAAATTTCAAAAGTAAAATAAAACACCAAAAGAAAAAGAAAAAGACAAAACAAACAACCTCCTTCAGCTCAAAACACCAAAAAATTAAAAAAAAAAAAAAGGAAAGAGAAAGAGAGAGAGCCGAATTCGTAGATGACACGAGACCATTTAATGTACTAATTCTACTTTCATATTACTATTATATAATCGACTATATTTTTAGTTAGACACAAATCAAATAACTCGTTATTATAAATGCTAATAGATGCACTCCTACACCCGTTAAACATCGTGGAAAGGGGAAAACATTATTATTTTTTGTTACTTTTTGTCAGAAGAGAGAAACTTTTGTTTGTACCCTAGATTGATAAAATTAGTTGACAATTAACCTTCAACTTACAATAATAGCCTTCAATAATTTTTACATTTTCCCTCCAAAATAGAATATCAACCGTCCCCAAGCCAAAACCCGGTCATGTTGTAGTTGTACTTGTTCTTACTTCGCCTTTAAAAGTAAAGCTTCTGAAGTGCCTGTATTGTCTTTGAAAGTAAACAACTATACATTTTTCTTCGTTCTATCCTATTTATAAAAGGTGCATCCGAGTTATGCAACTGAGGTAATCCTTTAGTTTAATATTTAATTTCATTTGTTGCTACAGTAATTTTTCTTTTTTGTTATTATAAAGGTTAAATGAATAGGAAATTCTTTTCTTGAGATAATATTGCTATTTATTTTTGCATTTTTCTTATATGGAGATGCTTTTCATAAAATAGTTAAAAATGTGGGTGAGTAGTGGAAGTCAAGTAATGTTATAATTCAATCATATTTATTTAGTTTAAGGTAATTTTTATTCAATTGCTATTTACTTTTTTTTTTTTACCTTTAACTTCTTTTGAATATATGTAAGTTATATTAATTTATTGTTTAATTTGAAATTATGAATGTAGTACCAATTTTTTTCCTTTTACTCATGATAGTTTGCTACCAAATGGATGTTGGAAGGTTGAATTTTACAAAAGGGAAAAGTCTGGACTTAAATGAATTTCCAGATAATTAAGATTTTCAATTGAATGAGTTTCCAACGGAAATTGAAGCTATAACATCATCAAATTGTGAAGCATTACTATTTATGGAATTGCAAGAAAATGAAAATTTTATGGAGAGCCCTATCGAGTTAGATTTTGAGCCATTTGATGCTCAATATTTTTTAAGTGAAGAAGAGGCATTTATTTTCTACAAGAACTATGGAGGTAGACATGTTTTTTCAATAAAGAAAGGTAGAGTTGAGAAGAAGAATGGTGAAGTAAAAAAATGGGATTTCTTTTGTCATCATTATGGCAAAGCACCTATGAAAGTTGTTGATCCATCTAAGATGCAAAGGGATAAGAAATCTTTGAAATGTCAATGCAAGGTCCATTTACATATTTTCTTGAGTAAATCCTTTAACATATTTTCAAACGAGTGGCAAGTGACCGACTTTGTCATGGATCATAATCATCCACTATATCTCCTTTACAAACTCAATTTCTTCCCACTAATCGAGTTATTAATGATGATGATTGGAAGCAGATTCTCTTATTAAAAGAGGCGGGCCTCTCAATTAGGTAATTGAACGAGTTATAGAATTTGGGAAAAATGTCAAGCATGGGCATCTATCATTTCTTTGAAAAAATATTAGAAATCTTTTTACCAAAATTCATTGACAACATATGGAGGATGATGTAATGAAAATATTAAACTATTGCTAGATTGCAAAGGAAAGAGATTCAAAGTTCCAATATGCTTTCACATTGGATAAAGATAGGAAGTTGGAGCACATTTTTTGGTGTCCTATCCCTTGTTTTGATTGGTATAAAAAATATGGAGATGTGGTGGTTTTTTACACTACTTATTAGGTTAATGCCTATAAAATGCCATTTGGTATTTTTGTGAGTATTAATAATCATGCGAAGATAATATTGTTTGGGTGTGCACTCCTCCGAAATGAAACAACAAGTGCTTTTCGATGGTTGATAAATGTATATATTTATTTTATAGTACTTATATTTTTATTTTATTTTTGAACTTAAGATATAATTTCTAATAATTTTTAATTTCAATGTAGACTTTTGTATCTCTAATGAAGAAGCCATCGAAAACCATTTTAACTGATCAAGATCCATGGATGATAGAAGCAATTGCAGAAGAGTTGCAATCTACAAAACATAGTTTTTGCATAAGGCATATAACGTCCAAATTCAATGGGTGGTTCAATGCCATACTTCGTAAGAAATATGGAGAATTTTGTGCTAATTTTTACAAGTTATATAGATTAAATTCAATTGAGGAGTTTGACTTTCAATAGCCTCAAATGACTCATAAGTATAACTTGGAAGGCAACAAACATGTTAATGGTTTATATGAAATTAAACATCTTCGTGATCATTGTTTTAGATGAATGACAACTACATGAAGATATGAAAGTACAAATGCATACAGTAAGTGCTTTATTGGCCCCCACACAAGCTTGAAAGATTTTGCCAAACAAGTAAGTTGCAATATTTTTTTAATTGTTGCTATTTTTTAAGTTTAATTAAATATTTGTGATGTTTATAATGTGACTTATGAATTAAATTTTTAGGTTGATATTGCTATTGATAATATTGAACAAAATCAATCTTATGATACTTTGTTAGCCACATATAGGAGTTCTTCCTTGAGGACATTGTCACCATTAGTGGACCAAGTCATAATGTCTTAACTCCATATTCTTTCAAAATGTTTCAAGAAGAGTTAGGAAGAGCAACTCAATATCCAATCCTTGGAGAACATGAATGTCGATTTCTTGTGCAACATTATAAAGAAGCAAGTAGTCAAAAGCACACGATGTACTGCGATGGTAAATTTGCTACATGTAGTTGTAAACAATTTGAGTTTTCATGAATTCTATGTCGACATGTCTTAAGTGTGTTTCTTCACAAAGATTACTATGAGATTCCTCAAATGGACTTTCCCTCAAGATGGCGTTCTCAAGTATTGCACATGAATGACACAACAAATGTGAAAGAACAAGTCTTAAAGGATGCAGATTTGCTTTTGGATGACAACGAATGATTTTGTTAATCGTCCTCCAATATAAAAAAACAAAAGGACGTCCTAAGAGAAAACGAATGAAGCGTGGGAAAGAACTAGCAGAAAAACAAGTGAAGACATGTGGACTACGTAAACATGCTGGTCACAATATTAGTACATGTCCAGAAAAAGAAAAGATTGGTGCCTCTAGGGCGTTTGGTTCAAGGTATCTTAGATTACCAGAGTTATGTAATTACCAGGTTATAGCATAACCTAATGCATATTCCCGGAATGTGCACAATTTCTGTTTGGTTGAGATTCCCGGAATATAAGATTAATCTGTTTGGTTGGGGGGTATATTTTCTGTTGAAATGGATAGTTTACTATAATGCCCTCAACTCAACACTTAAGCTTATTTCTTGCTTGTTTAAATGTTTAGTACAATTGTTGCAAGTTTGTTCAATTTAATAATTAAACATGACTAAAATAAAAATTATTTAAGCAATATACTTAACAAAATATTATATAATTAATATTTTAAAATAATTATATAAAATGTGCTTCCTTACAAAAAAATATATTTTAATTAATCAAATTAACCAAAACTTAACAAACAATAAGCTAATATAAATTTTCTATAAAAAAAAAAAGCTAATTTAAATAATTTTTCTTAGAGAACTTCGAATATTCTTCCCACTAATTTTGTTCAAATTAAAATTCAAAACTACTTCTAATATCCCCTACTTCTAATATCCAAGCTTTGCCATATAATTTAAAAATTTTAAGAAAGATTTGACAGCACATTGAAAATGAAGTTGAGAGAAGAGAACAAAAACAGAAAAAGTAGTAGAAAAACTACCACCAAATTCTGTTGCTGTGTTTCCAAGTCAATGTGTACTTCTAGAGGAGCAAGGGCTGAGGACTCTACAAAATGAAGGTTAGGATCACTAGCAAACTTCCTGGCAAGGTACAGGAAGGCTTTTCAAAGTATTAATTGCTCTTGGCAGATATTTCATAGTACTGTAGATTATTCTTCCTGTGGAAAGTCACCTGTTTTGCCTTAACCTGCATGTTCTTCACATCAACCTTGTTCCCACAGAGAACAATAGGAATATTCTCACACACAATATTACACATAATAAAATAGACACAATTAATAAGATAACTTCTTCATATAATATATAAGTAAGCTACAAATTGTTCAACCTGTTTCCATCATTACTAATGGCAGCCTAAACCCAACTTAATTTGTAATGGCAGCCATTTCCCAAAAAACATCAATGGCAGCCCCAATATCCACAAAAAGAATGCAACCTAAACCCAACTAAGTTTGCAATGGCAGCCACTTTCCAAAAAACATTAATGGCAGCCCCATTATCCACAAAATGAATGTTTAAAGCAACTACACATTCATAGAATTAGCTACCAACTACACATTCACAAAATCAGCTAGCAATTAGGCAACTATGCATCACTTTCTAACCATAAGCTTGCTTAAATCTACCACAGCAGCTACCTACACATCATCTGCATCATCTACAAGCTGGAAATCAAAGCTTGGTCGGTATGGATTTGCCTCACCCAATTGTTTCACCACATAATCCCTCCTAAAATCTTTAGGCAATGCAAAGAATGTGTCAATCTTGTGTGTATCCTTCAGAATACGCTCACCAGCATCCATTACGTCTTGCTTTGAAAATCCAGGTAGTTGCATGATCTCTTGAAAGATCATCATCCTTCTATCAGTGCCCTCAAATTCTTTCTCGAAGTAGTTTGCTATGCCTTTAATTTGCTCAGTTGAATCTTTGTAGGCACCTACATATTCATGGATCTCTGCCACCAAGTCAACTAGTCCATCATCACTTTTGGTCCTTTTTCTACTTGTGACTGGTTTTCTGGTAGGGGCAGTGCTGGTGGGGTGGAAAGCAGATGCATCAGGTATCTCAGTATCATCTTTTCTTGATTCATTCTGGTCAGCTTCTTCTTTTGGAATTTGCTCTTGTCCAGCCACCTTCTCAACATCATCAAAATCATCATAGTCATCGTCTTCTTCATCTATTTCCTCCACTGCATCAGCTGGGGTTTCTGCAGCATCCCCTGTTGCATGATCTTTCCCCCACACATTCATCAAGACATCGTAATAGGGGAACTCTTTGTTCCTTAAACCAGATGCATACTTATGACTCTACAAAAAAAAGTAATGTTAATGATAGGAATTATCAAATAATAAAACAGAAATTAATTAACACAGAAATTAATTTAAATTATTTAAATTTTCACTTAACTTTAACCCATTCGTCAAAAACATCCTTGCTAGCAGTGACACACTTTTCAACATCATTCCAGCCAAATCCACTAGTATTTTTGAGCATCTCTTGAATGGCGTGGAATTGTCTCTTCAACAGTTTATACTGAGACTCAATGTGGGGGAAGCCTTAAGATTTTATGTTGGAATTTTCTTTTTTAACAGCATCTCTAAGTGCTGGAAGTATCCAGACTTGAACCCATTTTCTACTTTCCAAGCTGGATCATCTGCCATATCCAGCAGACATTCAATAAGTGCTGCATCCTCCTTTTTTGTCCATTGCCTCTTAGTGGCATAACTCTTTCTTTTAGCCCTCCTCTTACTTGAACCCTGTGAAGGTTGTTGTTCATTCCCTTGTGGAATTGCTTTTTGTTGGACTCGTGCAACTCTTTCTCCCTTACTCTTTGCTACTTGCTGCCTCTTCTTACTTTTTCCATCCATTGTTGCAACTAAAACAAGATAACAAGAAGATACAAACAAACAAGCAGAATATTTAAATAGCAAAGTTTTATCAATAAGGTGAATATGTGACACATCAACAAGAAATACATTGTTATTCAATTATAAATTAACATACATTTCTAATGCATAATGGCCAAAAACAATATGGCCAAAGTGTTCATCAAATGACATTACAATAATTAATGCTTAAAACATAACATGGCATTGTCTTCTTACTAATATCATACAATAAATTGTTCTTCAGATAAATAAAATACAACATAGCCTTTTGTCCATCAAATTTAAGATACAAAATGAACTTCAATGCCGTGATTCTTGCTAGCTGGTGAACATTTCATTCGCAAGCTTATCCCTACATTCTGTCCAAGCAGGACTAGTCTCACAATGCCTTATCAATTCATCCTCATCCTCATCATCAACATTTTGACTATCAATGGTCTCAATTTGACCAACCTCACTCTCTATAGGGTCAATTGACATTTCTGACCTAATGAAATTATGGAGAATGCAGCAAGCAGAAATAATCCTACATTGAATCTTAACAGGATAAAATGACTTATCTCTTAAAATAGCCCATCTAGCCTTTAATATGCCAAAACACTTCTCAATGCAATTTCTTGCTTGATAGTGTTTCAATTGAAGTATTCCTTGGCTGTTGTAGGTTGGTAACCTTGCCTCCAATCATTCAAGTGGTACCTTTGACCTCTATATGGTGCCAAAAATCCATCCCCATTTGTGTATCCAGCATCACACAAATAGTAATTGCCTATATATATTCCAATTCAACATTCATTAATAAAGAAGCCTAAAACATGTTAATTTCTAACCTATGCGATTTATTATGATGAAATTTTTAGTAAATTACCTTAAGGAACCTTTAAGCCATTCCTTCTACTAATAACATCCCTTAAAACTCTACCATCTGCAGTAGATCCTTCCCAACCTGGTAGGACATAGATGAATTGCAATTCTGGTGTGCAAACACCCAAGACATTTGTGGCAATTTCACCTTTCCTAGTTCGGTACCTAGGTCTATCAACTGTTTCCACATTGACTTTTCTATATGTGCCATCTAATGCACCCAAGCAACCCTTAATCCCAAAGCAATATAAGAAGTTGTTAACAATTGATCAAGTTTATGTTTAAACGAAAAAGTTTATGTAATTTAATTATAAGTTGAGTTTAAGATACCTTAAACCACTTCCACCTCTCATCTGTTGAGTCATCTGGTATAGGTTCTGGCTTTTTAAGCATTATGTTGTGCAGTCTCAAAACAGAGTTCAAAACAGCATGGAATTGTCTACTCACAGTCTCACCAGACCTTGCTGTTTGGCGTTTAAGTACTCTATTCTTTATATTATGCGAAATTATATGAAGAAAGGAGATCACCATTTCATCAATTGTCATATTCCTAGTATCTTTTAACTTCCCATGAGACCTTATCAAATAACATAGTTTTGTTAAAGCTCTCCTATCCATCCTACAATTATCAACACACTGCCTATCGCTTTTAAAAACCATTTGATGCAAATTCAGTGACCTAATATTATGTCTATATTCTCTCTTATCAGCATATCTAATGCTCCTTCTAAGCCTTATTCCCCTTCTCCTAATTACTAAGACCAAGGCAATAATCATAAGCATATTAAACATGCTTTCCATCATCTTCATGTGCAAAATAAGGATAGTGACCAATCTCATCTTTTGTCTTAGTGTCAATCGAGCCATAACACCCTATAAGAATGAAAAATCAAATAATTAAATTAAGAATGGCATTTTAACATAAAAGAATAAACAGAAATCATTCTACTGACTATAACATATTATTGAAAACAGATTTGGTGTCATAATAGATAGCTTAAAAACGATGGCTTCAAAACACGACTTCATGAATTGAACAAGAATCATTACCGGTCTACTACTCTACTTAGAAAAAATGATGAATAATAGGAAAAGCTCTCAACAAGAAAAAGAAGAAATACAAGGGACTTTCCAACTAGACTTTGTTGACAAAGAGTCAATAATATAAATCTATACATTATTCCTTAGCAGTGGCTAGTTCACATATTGAAGAGTTATTACACAGATCAAACTAAGAATAAGAATATGTAATCTTAACAAAAAAAAAATAATTAACCTATAACACATTAGCACAGAATTTAAGGATGGTAAATTTAGCAATATGTATCCAGCCTTAAGTCTCAAATCAAAGAACTTTGGTTGATAAACTATAGCCTAAAAGATACATCATATTTTTAGACAGAAGTTAAAGGATCCAATACAGACATATAAAATGAGAAAATAGAAAAGATACTTACAGCACAAAGTAGAAGAGGTATCCAGGAAATTCTTTGACGTAGCACAAAGTAGAATAAACAGTCCAATGTACCAAGGGAGGACCAAAGAAGAAGCCAGTAATGAACCTTCAAAGAAGTAGTAATTGTTTAGTAAATACCTCCTTGAATTTCAAAGATATATTAACCATGAGTTTCATTGAACTATATTCTACTATGTGAAATCTCAAGTAACTAATATTTAAGAGAATTTTTTATGTCATGTTACATGCTTAATGCATTAATAAATTTGTTCAATACAATCTAAAAAGTCACACAAAAATTAGGCAACAAATAAACTCCTTTAGACAACTCCACAGACCACACAAGCTACTACACAATTGATAAGAGAAAAGCTAACCAAAAAAATAATAAGAAGAAGAAAGCAAATTAACAAAGGACCGTGAAGGAAAAAAAGATGGGAAAAGAAAAAAATAAAAACAAATAAAAATCAAAGGGAACAGGAGTTAGGACAAAGGTCCACACTTCCCCTAAAACTCATAATGGAGCAGGGCCATACAGAGAATTCCAGGAAGCAATGAACCATTTTTCTACTCTAAGGTGCCCCTTTAATAGTCCTAGTAGAAAAAAATTTGCTGTCAAGCTCGGATGTAGAAGGCAATTTAACCAATCTACTTTCCTCTGCCAAGTTTCCATGGAAGAGAACCCACTTTTCCTCTTTCTTTTTCTCTCCCACTTCTCATCTTTCTTTATTCACAAACTTTGACCACATTCTGGTCATCATACTCCAGTGTTCTTCTCTGTGACTTTCACTATTTAAAAATTGTTAAAACTTCAACTGTGTTGTGGAAAGTATGTTAATTAATATTGGAACAAGAAGCAATTATGAAAAAAGGAGAGAAAGAGAGAGAGAGAGAGAGAGAAAGAAAGAAAAAAGAAACGAAATAGAAGAGAG
This sequence comes from Microcos paniculata, assembly GCA_030664755.1. Taxonomy (NCBI): domain Eukaryota; kingdom Viridiplantae; phylum Streptophyta; class Magnoliopsida; order Malvales; family Malvaceae; genus Microcos; species Microcos paniculata. The sequence goes on along the minus strand of CP131459.1, from coordinate 1,928,656 downwards.
ATCTTCTCTTCTTAATAATTGAAGCGCATCAGCGCTTTTATAAACGAAAGAGTTACTGTGTAAATTTTGAAAATTTTGCATGTGGGCCCCACGGTTTGAATATTTTATACATGAATAGTAATATGTACTATTCATCGATAGTGATATGTACTATTCATCCTGCAGATTTGATATGCACTATTCATCCTGCATTTCATCCACTTTCATAACACTCCCCCTTGGACAAATGCCATTATTAAAATTTGGACGTGTACTGCCTCGTTAAAAACCTTAAGTCGGAAAAACCCAGTGGGAAAAAACCGAACATAAGACAAAAAGAGTACAATACAATTAAGTCCATCTAATATGTCTTCAGGACAATATGTGCTTGTCTTCAGGACAATCTATTTGTCTTTAGGACAATATAGGTAGGCCTACTTCAATGGCCTAATTGGACGTGCTATTACTGCCTCATTAAAAACCTTAAGCCGGAAAAATCCAGTGAGATAAAAACCGGACAGAAGGAAAAAAGAGTACAGTGCACTTATCTCCATAATCGCTCCCCCTGAGATAAAACAAATTGCTACTTCTGGAGCATTTAAACATTTCCACTTCTGGGGAATTCAATCTTGCATTTTACTGACTCGCCGCATACCAATGCCATAAACTAATTTCTCAAATGTTGATGTTGGCAAAGATTTGGTAAATAAATCTGCAAGATTATCGATGGAGCGAATCTATTTAACATCAACTTGTCGACTTTCCTGGAGTTCATGAGTATAGAAAAATTTCGGCGAGATGTGCTTGGTCCTATCACCTTTAATATATCCTCCCCTGACTTGTGCAACACAAGCAGCATTATCCTCATAAATTATAGTGGGAGAATCTATCACCGGTTTGAATCTACTAGCATTATACTGTCTTCAGGACAATATATCATAGATCTTAACCAAACACACTCTCTTCCGGCCTCATAGAGGGAAATAATTTCAGAGTGGTTGGAAGATGTAGCAACTAGTGTTTGCTTAGTGGAACGCCAAGAAATGGCCGTATCATTATAGCAAAATAGATAACCAGTTTGGGAGCGAGCTCTGTGCGGATCAGATTTATATCCTGCATCAACATAACCTACTAAACCAGAGTTAGTAGTGTTCTTAGAATAGAATAACCCCAAATCAATGGTTCCTCGGAGATAACGGAAGATATGTTTAATCCCATTCCAATGTCTCTGGGTTGGCGCAGAACTAAAACGTGCCAACAAATTTACCGCAAAAGCGATATCTGGTCTCGTGCACTGTGCCAAGTACATTAAAGCCCCGATTGCATTGAGGTATGGTACTTCAGGACCAAGTATATCCTCACCAGATTCTTTAGGATGAAACAGGTCCTTTTGGGGGTCAAGAGACCTTACAACCATAGGGGTGGTCAATGGGTGAGCCTTGTCCATGTTAAAACGTCTAAGTAATCTTTCAGTGTATGCTGACTGATGGACAAGTATTCCATTCTTTTTGTGCTCAAGCTCTAGACCAAGGCATAGTTTGGTTTTACCCAAATCTTTAACCTTAAACTCCTTTTTCAAATATTCAGCAGTTTCAGATAACTCTTCAGGAGTCCCAATTAAATTCATGTCGTCGACATAAACTGCTATAATAGCAAATCCGGTTTTAGATCTTTTAATAAACACGCATGGGCGGATGGGATCATTTATGTACCCTTCCTTAGTCAGGTATTCACTTAAACGTTGGTACCACATGTGGCCGGATTGCTTTAACCCATATAAAGATCTTTGCAACTTTATTGAGAATAAGTTGCGGGGAGTGTATGCTTCAGGCATTTTGAAACCTTCGGGTATTTTCATATAGATATTGGAATCTAATGAACCATATAAGTATGCCGTCACAACGTCCATAAGACGCATTTCAAAATTTTCTTGGCAACCCAACTTATAAGGAAACGAAAGGTAACTATATCCACTACTGGTGAATATGTTTCATCATAATCTATCCCAGGCCTCTACAAGAAACCTTAGGCTACGAGTCGGGCTTTATACCTCACGATCTCGTTTTTCTCATTTCGTTTCCGGACAAAGACCCATTTATATCCAACAGGTTTTACATTGTCGGGGGTTTTAGTAATAGGCCCAAAAACATTACGTTTGGCAAGGGAAGTCAATTCAGCATGGATTGCTTCCTCCCATTTAGGCGAATCTTGCCTATGACGACATTCGGTTATAGACCGAGGTTCATAATCATCATTCATAATCTCATGAGCAACTGAGAGAGCAAATGCATCATGGATGATTATCTCATTTCGATCCCATATCTCATTATGATAACTGATGGAAATTTCAGTATTCCCAAGGTTGGTGATCTTTTCATGGGTTTGTGCCACTTCAGGGGCAATATGCTCATGAACTTGTGCCACTTCAGGGGCAATATGCTCTCTTTGAATATTATGTTGTGGCACTTCAGATGCAATTTGCTTTCCTCGAGAAAGAATAATGTGCTCATCTAGAGCAAAATTATACTCATCTGGAGCAGAATTATGCTCATCTAGAGCAGATTCTAAATTCCTCCCCCTTCTTTTTCGAGGAACAGTGTTTTTTGATCCCATCGATCTACCACGCTTCAGGCGCGGGACATTTAGATCCATTTCGAGTGGTTCTACAGGAACATCTATTCTAGCTGGAACATTCGCAGCTGAGATATGAGACTTTGTAACTTTAGCAGTCTCATTAAATGCATCAGGCATTTGATTTGCAATAGCTTGTAAATGGATCAATCGTTGCACCTCATTTTCACATTCAGGTGTTCTTGGGTTTAAATGAGACAAACTTTTCTCATTCCATGAGAAAATCTCAACCTTTCTGCTTTCCATTTGTGGAAGCATTAGGTATCCCAAGTGATGGGAATACTGTCTCATCAAAATGACAATCCGCAAATCTAGCGGTAAATAAATCACCCGTCAATGGCCCAAGGAACCGAATAATAGACGGTGAATCAAACCCAACATAAATGCCCAAACGGCGTTGGGGACCCATTTTGGTCCTTTGCGGTGGTGCTACAGACACTTGTACCGCGCAACCAAAGGTGCGAAGATATGAAATGTCTGGCTCCTGGCCCAAGACTAACTGAAGGGGGGAATATAAATGAGAAGTAGTGGGGCGCAATCTAATTAAATATGCAGCATGTAAAACAGCATGACCCCACGCTAAGGATGGGTGCTTTGTCCTTATCAACAAAATTCACATTGCGTGTTGATAATAGGCAAACATGGGACCATCTGCAGGATGTGTCCACTAGTACCATGAAATATCTAAATGGTCCACTTGCAGGCTGAATCGGCCCACAGATATCACCCTGGATTCTTTGCAAGAATGAAGGGGATTCATAATCAACCTTTGTCATGAAAGGTTTAGTAATGAGCTTTCCTTGTGAACAAGATTCAAAAATGTAATCTCTGGACAACAACACCTCTGTATCTTTTAAAGGGTGTCCACGAGTATTTTTAAGGATTCTTCGCATCATTGTAGCTCCTGGATGACCAAGGCGATCATGCCAAAGTCCGAACACATCAGGGTTCACTAGTTTCCAGGGCATCGTAGCATATGATTCTATAGCTCGTATTGGGACATAATATAATCCCATACTAGAAGCTTCCAGCTTCTCATGGATGGTCTTCTGGCCCATCTTGTAGGAAGTGATGCAAAGTAATTCCTTATTTTGCTCATTAATTGTTTCTAGATGGTACCCATTACGGCGTACATCTTTGTAGCTAAGTAGATTTCTTTTTGATCTACCGCTCAACAATGCATCTTCAAGATACAATGTTGTGCATTTTGGCAAAATAACTGTGGCAGTCCCATAGCCATCTATAATATTAACAGGACCAGATATTGTCTGAACATTTGCCTTGCGCAATGTCACATTTGAGAAAAAGTGTTTGCCACAAAGTATAGTATGCGTTGTAGCACTATCAAGCAAACATATATCTTCCTTTTTCTTAATGTGTCCCATTTGCATTTATCTTGACAACTTCAAATGTCAAGTTCCATAAAATTTAACAAATTAATAATATGATGCAAAATATAAATCAACAAATATGGAATAAAAGATATAAACCAACAAATTTAACAAATATGGAATAAACTAACAAAATATAAACCAACAAATATGTTATAAACAGCTTGTGGATATTGTTCGCTTTGGTACTTCAGGACCTCACGGATTTTGACGACCATATTTATTTAATATCTTCCTTGGTAACATAATTATCCAAGGGTATGGCAAAACATAGATGAAAACCCTCAGGATCTATTTATGGGGACTTATTATTTTCATCAACATTATAAAAAGAAATCAGAAACCTCAAAAGGTTTTTCATTGCCAAGAATATGACAATTTTCATTGACCAAAATCTTATTGACTTCAGCATCAGTCTCAGTTAGGTCAATGGCATGGGTCTCAACATGCTTGCTTTTATCCTTCTGGGATACTTGCTATAGATCAACCAAATGTCTGGCCGTACGACAGGTACGTGACCAATGACCAGTCATTCCACAACGATGACAGGTACTATCATCATGCTTCTTCATGGGCTTTTTACCTTTAGGGTTGTGTGGGGAGTTATTTATATTACGGTTAAATCTCCCACTACCCTTATGGAAAAAATTCCCATGCTGCGCTTACGGCCTCTAGGACGGCCAACATTCTTACTTGAGCCGGCATTTGCTTCAGGAAATGCCTTAGAGCCAGCAGGTCTTAAATCATGATTTTTAAGCAGCAACTCATTTGTTTGTTCTGCAGTCAACAGAACTGAGATCAATTCAGAATATGTTTTAAACTGGCGTTGCCGGTATTGCTGTTGCAATACAATATTCGAAGCATGAAAGGTGGAGAATGTTTTCTCTAAAAGCTCAACCTCAGTAAGCTTAACACCACAAAGTTCAAGCCGTGATACAATATCATATAATGCCGAATTATAATCGGACACGGACTTGAAATCCTGCAACCTCATATGTAGCCAATCATATTGTGCTTGAGAGAGGATGACAGTTTTGGTATGATCATACCGCTCTTTCAATCTTGTCCATATGATCAAGGGATCTCGGACAGATAGATATTGAACTTTTAGGCTATCACTTAGATGCCGTCGGATAAAAATCAAAGCATTTGCCTTATCTTTATCATTAGCATTTCCATTCTCGCCAAAGGTAGCTGCAAGACCTTGGCCTTGGAGATGCAGTTCAATATCGAGACACCATGACAAATAGTTATTGCCACTTACATCCAAAATTTGGAATTTGGGCTTTTCAAAATTTGCCATAATTCTGAAATGAATGGTCTCAATTAGGTTGACAACTTCTGGTGTCAAAAATAAAATAACCAGATCCAATTTGACAACTTCAGGTTGTAATATGAAATTTTGCACAACTTCCGGTTGTGATATAAAGGAAAATATTTCCAATATTAGTATGACAGCTTCTGGTGTCACCCAGTATAAAATAAATCGTAACCCTTGAGATTAAAATCAATAGGGTTTAACTTGTCAAGAATAATATATATTAGTATAATGGAAATAAGGAATCGAAACAAAATAATTTGAATAAAAATAAGTATGGAGAGATCTGACCTTCCACCATAAAATCAAACCTTAAGAGAGCTTCCTCGTACTGATAACGTGTTGTGGAAAGTATGTTAATTAATATTGGAACAAGAAGCAATTATGAATAAAGGAGAGAAAGAGAGAGAGAGAAAAAGAAAAAGAAAAAAAAAACGAAACAGAAGAGAGATCTTCTCTTCTTAATAATTGAAGCGCATCAGCGCTTTTAAAAACGAAAGAGTTACTGTGCAAATTTTGAAAATTTTGTATGTGGGCCTCACGGTTTGAATATTTTATACATGAATAGTAATATACACTATTCATCGATAGTGATATGTACTATTCATCCTGCAGATTTGATATGCACTATTCATCCTGCATTTCGTCCACTTTCATAACAAACTGTACAAATTTGTTTTATAAGGAAAACAAGACAAAATTTACCAGCATTTATTCTCTCAAATGAGGTTAGAGATAGACAACAGAAATGGCCAAGGGCATATTACTTGAATTTTCCATCAACTAAAGTGAAACCAACTTGAAATATATAAAATAGTAAAAAGGACAAGGCAGCAACGAAGAAAATATATGTCCTTATCACTCTTGACTTTCCCCACACATTCACATTTACATTTTCGTGTATAAGCTTTGGGAGAATACCACAGATAAACAAATCACTATCACCATATTAAAGTCAACTTTTAAATGCAATAAAAAATTATTAAGAACAGAACAATTCAAGTAGCTAGTTCAAGGGATAATGCTCATTTTTGTCTTTGGGGTCGCTAAAATGATACTAACTTAAAAGTCTTCCATTAAACAAAGACTTAAAATCAAAGTTGGCAGGTTCATTCCCACCCTTGAATTAATGATGGCTTTTAGTTAAGATAGTCAAAAAGTGAATACTCTTCTTTTACAAAAGTATCAGTATTTTATACATTGTTGATAAGTAGAGACTACTGAATATATCTTCTCTTACGGAAGTATCTATATTCTTTTTGTATAAATTTCTTCTATATATTAAAGAACATGCATATGGTAAAGTAACAACATATTTGTTCTTGAGAAAAAATTCTAGACCTTGATCCAATTTGTAATATCTCCTGAAAACAAGAACCAGAGTGGACTGATTTGGAGGATGACGAGTGTACTTCAAGAGAAGGGTCTATATAACATAACGGGTTCGGATTATGATGCAGTCATATTTGATGAACCAGTGTTGGAACTTGGAAGAGATGCTTTCAGACTAAATAGGATGAGGTGGGTGAACCTAATACTTTCACTTTTGATATTACTAGCCAGTTGCCATCTCCTTTTGCCTTATGCAGAGACAGAATTACAATGGGGGCAATAGGGCAATTGCCCTTGGTTGTGAATCCCATTTTTTTGGTAGTATATTATGTAATTATTATAACTTCACTTTAATTTTATATTAGTATTAATTAAATATAATACAAGTAGTTCATCTTTTTTTGGGGTGGAAAGTCAACATAAAAAAAGTTCTAATGGCCATCTAATGGATATGTGGACAAGCTATCCCCTGCTGCTTTTTCTCAATATTAAATTATTGATGAAATATTTGATTGGTAATTGAGTTTGATATAAATTTTATTGGGGTGGAAATTTTATATATATTTTTTCACACTTTAATTAGTTTTATCAGATGTCAATTTATTAATGTGATGAATTAGAACTTTTATGTATATATACATATATATATATATATATATATATTCATATGATAATGATAACTAAGAAAATGTACTATTCGTAATCTCGTCATTATATATATATATATATATATATATATCCAATTTGTTTTTGTTTTACTTTCAGGTCTCAATGAAATTTAACAGCAACAATGATTCCACAAAACAGATGACGTTCAAAAATTTGTAGTCAGTTGAACCTCAAATAAACCATAAACCCAAATCTGAAATTCTAATTTAGAAAACCCAAAGCTGAAACCCTAATTTAGAAAACCCAAATCCTAGTAGAATAGAGAACATATCAACAATGGCAAGCGAAAAAAGTAAGTTAAAACAACTATAATGAAAGAAGAAAAGATTAATAAACTTACAAACGCCTAAGCTTCAGAAAATTTATCGAAGCAAGAGAGGAAATCTTCTGGGTAATCAATAGAGATCTAGACACCAGAAAGACCAACCTTCTGCCAAAAGCAATGGCAAGCTCTTTGGGTTCAAGAGAAATCACAAGGTCAAGCTATCTGGAGAGAACCCACGAGGAGAAAATTGAAGAGAGATAGAGAAAAGAAGAATTAGAGAGCGACAGTTGACAGAAAAGGAGTAGAATGGGGCTTTTTAGGTTTTTTTTTTTATGTTGTTAACGTTGTAATTAACAAAAGGACCTGAGGCTATTGCGGTCCAAATGAGCAAAATAATGAGGACAAAAGTGGCAAAATTTTTAGGATTATCCGGGTATCTCAGAATACCTAAGAACTTGGTAGGTATGAGATTCCCGGATATCTGACCCAAAAGTTTATATATAAGGAATATGACATTACCCCGGTTAAGTAATAGCCTGAAACCAAACACCGGAATCTTACATTCCGAGGGGCACATTACCGGGGTTATGATACATTACCCCCAACCAAACGCCCCCTAATGGTATTCAAAAAAAAGAAGAAGAAGGCTAATGAAGATATGGGTTTAAACCCAATATTTTCATTGAAGCTTTAGGTAATGTTGTAAGACTAATTTTCATAAGACTAGAAAATTTTTTTATGGTTTTCAAATTGCATTTTTAACTGCTAATATTTGTTGTAGGTTAAAGGTGAAGAATCTTTAAGGGAACAAAAGGTTGGAATTCAAATGGTAATAGCCTTTTTTTTTTTTTTTCTCTTTTGAACAAGAGATTGAAGAACATGTCTTGTTTATCATATATTTTCTTTTTGAGATATCGTGATATGTGTCTGGGGTTTTTATGAGATACTTTATTATTTTAAATTTTATTTTAGTGAAGAATATGAGACCAAGGGATCATATGAGGTTTCTGTATGTAGTTAGTTAATACTATGCCTGCTCTTTTATTTCTTTTGTTTAGTATATTAGCTAAACTCCATTCTTCTCTTTAGCAAGTCAAGTGTCTAGTGTTTTTTAATAGATTAATGATGAGTAGTAATTTTACTGCTTTTAAATAAATAAAATATAAATTATCCATAAAAAAACCAAAATTAAGAAAATAAAACTTGATGCAATATTTAGTTTGCACAATAAAATAATTATAACCAATGGTTGTTGCTAAAATATAATCAAATTTATTGTTATTTATTTATTAATTAATTTTATATTGACATGACAAGACTATATTAACATAAATATATTATTTTCTTTCATTTATAAAGATTTTTTTCTTAAAATGTGAGTAAAAATTAAGGAAACAAATGAATTTTAAGCAAACATTTTTTTAAGCATATGAGAAGTTGAAAACTAAACAAAAACAGGGGTAGTTTTGTCCATCAATAATTACATTGTTTCACTTTCTTTCGTGGCCCACTTCATCTGTGCGGTATAAACTACTGAAAGATGCTTTTTGACTCAGATTTTTTGGACAGGTTTTTTTTTTGGCCAGAGGACAGGAAATTGATTAGCTTGTAGTTGATTGGCGAAGTGTTTAAAGGGTTTAGTAGTGAGTGGAAAAAATGTCGCAAAACTACCAACTCGATTTTAGATTTTCTCCTGCGTATATTCTGGGAAGTTCCCCAACTTCACGGAGTCGTGGAACTTACTCAACAAGAGAAAGGTGCCCTTCACTTCCTTTTCCAACTTGTTTGAATTTTAAGCTCGTATTTGAATAATATAATGCCTGTGAGCAAAAAAATTGAATGTTTTGGAAAGTGACATGACTATGTTGGCTACATAGTACTCCACTTAGTATTCCTTGCTCCTTCATAATGAACGCAAGAATGAGAGTTGCTAGAATGGTTTTCCTTGAGCTTCCTCTCAGCATTACAATTATTATTAGCATTAGCTTCTTCTGTGATGCGAATAAGTCCAATAAGTTTTGCATCGAAAGTGAGAAACAAGCCCTTTTAAAATTCAAACAGGATCTCATCGACCATTCGGATAGATTGTCTTCATGGGGTGAAAATGAGGATTGTTGTGGATGGGTTGGAGTTCACTGTGACAACTTAACAGGCCATGTCATTAAGCTGCAACTCAGAAATCCTCTTACCTATCAAAATCAATCTGAAGTTGATTTTGAAGAAGTTGAATATGAAGCTTACTGGCTCAAAGAGCTGCAAGGCAAATTGAATCCATCTTTGCTTAACTTGAAGCATCTAAGCTACTTAGATGTAAGCAATAACAGATTTGATGGCTTGCAGATTCCTAAATTCCTGGGTTCGTTCCAGAGTTTAAGATATCTTAACCTCTCCAACTCGGGATTTGGAGGAGCGATTCCCCATGAAATTGGGAATCTCTCAAAGCTACACTATCTCGATCTTGGAGGTAATTCTCAACTGTTTGAAGCTCAAACTCTTCAATGGGTTTCTGGTCTTTCTTCATTGAGGCAACTTGATTTGAGCTCTATCAATCTTAGTAGAGCAAATGATCATTGGCTGCAGGTAACAAGCAAACTACCTTCTTTAATAGAGTTACGCTTGTCATCTTGCCATATTGATAAGGTTCCTTCCATTAGTGCTGCTAATTATTCTTCCCTTGCCCTCCTGGATCTTTCCCAGAACCTCATATCTTCCACATTACCTTTGTGGATATTTAGTCTTCCAAGCCTTGTTTCTCTTGATCTAAGAGGGAATTTTTTTGGTGGTTTGATTCCTGATTGTTTTCAAAACATGTCTTCTCTCCAAGTTCTTGATTTGGCTTCAAACTCGTTAAGTTCATCCATACCAAGCTCATTGTACAGTTTAAAACGTCTTAAGTTCCTCAATCTTAGCGAAAACATGTTCCAGGGTGGCAAAATCTCCAATAACATTGGAAACTTAAGTTCAATTATTAGCCTTGCACTTTCATCAATTGAGCTGGAAGGAATGGTGCCAACCTCTTTGGGAAATCTTTGCAATTTGAGGCATATTGATTTGTCAAATAACAAAATTTATCAGGACATATCAGAAATCTTGCAGATTTTGTCTGGATGTAGTGCGGATAGGTTAGAATCACTAAATATGGCCAATAACAGCCTTTTTGGCGTTTTAACCAAACAACTTGGACAGTTGAAAAATCTTGCACATCTGTCTCTTTCTCAGAACTCTATTTCTGGTCCCATTCATTTTTCACTAGGTAAGTTATTTTCCTTAAAATCTTTTGATGTTTCAAAAAATCAGTTGAATGGAACTCTTCCTCAAAGTTTCGTACAACTTGCTAAATTAGAAGGTTTAAGTATCGCTCATAATCAATTGGAAGGTCTTGTATCAGAAATGCTCTTTTCCAATCTCACAAGTTTGAGATGGATAGAAGCATCTCAAAATAAGTTGATTTTTAAACCAAATTTAAGTTGGATTCCGCCGTTTCAGTGCGAAATTATTGAGTTGAGTAATTGGTCTCTTGGTCCACAATTTCCCCCATGGCTTCAGACTCAAAAGATGTTGTTTATTCTAGACATATCCCATGCAAGAATCTCAGGCCCCATTCCTTCTTGGCTTTGGAATGCCTTCCCTGTTTTATTGTGTCTTGATCTTTCGCATAACAATCTTACAGGGGAGATTCCCGATTTGTCAACAAGTGTGGCAGTCGATTTGAGATCCAACCAATTCAAGGGTCCATTGCCACGTGTGTCTTCTACCACGGTAGCTTTGCTTTTATCTGAAAATCAATTTTCAGGATCTCTTTCTCGTGTTCTTTGCAATGTGACAAGTGTGACAAAATTAGCTCTCCTTCATGTTGAAACCAATATTTTATCTGGTGAAATCCCGGATTGTTGGATGCATTGGCGGAGCTTACAGGACTTGAAGCTGGGAAACAACAATTTGACAGGCAAAATTCCAAGTTCCATAGGATATTTGAATCTTACTTCTTTAAATCTCCGCAAAAACAGCCTGTTTGGAGAGGTACCAATGAGTCTGCAAAATTGTACCAACTTGTTGATACTTGATCTCAGTGAAAATCAATTGAATGGAAGCATACCAAGCTGGATAGGAGAAAGGCTATCAAAACTTCTCATTTTAAGCTTACATTCAAACAGTTTTGAAGGTCAGATTCCTAACGAATTTTGTGATCTCAGTGCTCTTCAAATGTTAGATATTGGGCATAACAACATCTCGGGAGCCATACCAAAATGCTTCTGCAAATTCAATGCAATGGCCATGAGACAAAATGATTCAGCTTACATCATTAGCTATCGTGGAGAGGTTCAAGAGGAAGTATTTTTGGTCATTAAGGGAAGAGAGTATGAATATAACACTACATTGAGGCTTCTTAACAGCTTGGACCTCTCAAACAACAAACTGATCGGAGATATTCCTGAAGAACTAGGAACCCTCCAAGGATTGGTATCATTGAATTTGTCAAGCAATTTGTTGTCTGGAAGGATACCGGAGAATATTGGCAACATCGGATCATTGGAATCTCTTGATTTTTCCAGGAATCAACTGAATGGGGAAATCCCACCAAGCTTCTCCAATTTGAATTTCTTGGACTACTTGAACTTATCCTATAATTGCTTGTCAGGAAAAATCCCATTGGGAACCCAACTCCAAACCTTTGACAAGTTTTCTTACATCGGCAATCATCAACTCTATGGACCTCCACTGGACGGAAACTATAACACAAAAGGTGTAACAACACCTAATGTTGGACTTGGAAGTGGTAGTGAAGTTAAGGGGTTCAAAGTGAATGGGTTTTATGTGAGTTTGGTGCTGGGCTTTGAGGTGGGGTTTTGGGGTGTAGTGGCTCCCTTGTATTTCATCAAATCCTGGAGGTTTGCTTACTATCAAAAGCTGGAGAGCATTAGCCGCAAGCTTAATTTCTGTATTTCTTAGGTTAGCTAGCACTTTTGTCTTGGTTAGCCAATAGCCAATTATATTTATATATCTTAATATATATAAGTGTAAACTTCTTTAGTTCAAAATTAAATTACTTTAATACCTTTCAAAATTTTCTTATAGTTTTATTAAATTTAGAAGTATAATATGTATTTAACAAAAAAAATTTAATTGTATATTTTAAATATTATTAATAATTATAATTTTGAAATTATATTTATATCCTTTACCTTTAATAAATTAAGAGGTGTCATAGGTAATTAACAAATATAATTATTTATTTATCTATTTTAAATATTATATTAATAATATACAATTCCTAATTAAAAAAGGATTATGATTAGCCCTATGTATAGACAAATCTAAAAACAAATCTAAACATTCATAGCCCTCATATATCTTCTTCTTCAATAGTAACAAGTAAGGGTTATAATTCTTTGGAACATTAATTTTGTTATATTTTACATTAATTTCTTATATTTTAATTACAATTTGTTTGATTTCTTGAAATAAATCTTTTTGATGATACAGATCGACTTGAATTTCCACATTCTTAACTTTGAAAGTAATTTCTTTATTAAATTCTGTAATTTTTTTATTTTTTTAAAATCTTCATATGAATCATTGCTAATAATAGATAAGAGATGAGGTTTCAATGTTTGACTTTGGAACTTAGGGTCTCAAATTTATCTGGAAATTTGGAGTAAATTTCATTAATAGTCGCTAAACTTTAATACATTTCTGATTTAGATCATTGAACTTCAATTTGTCCCAATTAAACCACTTAAGTTTAATAGATATACCAAATTTAATCACCCCAACTTTTCCATCCAATCAACTAATGAAAAATGACATGGTTACCACATCATATGCCATGGAAATTGCCACATCATCATTCAATTTCCATGTCATTTTTTAAAAGGAAATTTTCCTCCCAACCTTCAGTTTTTCCTTTCCCGTCGTCTTACCTTTTCACAATTGCCATCAACTGCATTTTTCCTATTTTTCAAAGTGATGAAACAGAGCAATTTTCACTTCCCATTCCCATTTTTCTTAATCTTCTGATTTTATTATTTAAAGATACATAAAAGAATTATCACCCAACCGGTTACCATATTCTTTCCAAGCACATTTTTAAGCTTCTCCAACCATTAAAGATTGTTGACATTGATTTGTAGGTTCAATAAACAGCCTAAGTCAGTTGTTAAAGCAAACTGAAACCCAAGCATTAGTGAAGCTCGGGGAATTTTTATAATCAGGTTAAATGTAATGGAATTATCCATATATTTGACAAAAGTTATCAATATAGGCATTATATGATTCCAATAGAATTAAAAACTCGGGCACTGTAATATTTTACACGAAGAAAATAGTTGAAGCTTTGAAAACCAATGGCTGTTAAAGACAGAGTTGAAAACAAAGTCTCGCATACAACAAATAAAATAAAACCCATTGAAATCCATGTAAACTGAAGGCATGCTTATTGTTAATGTACTGTAACAGTATTAATCGAAGTAGCAATAATACTGATAGAAAAAAGTGTTGGATTACTGGGAATTGAATAGCTTCAAGGCGTGTATCTATAGCCACTATCTTTAAGATTTTATTTGCACCCAGCAATATAAATTTTAAGGATACAATGAAGCCAATGAAGACTGCAATTAATTCAATTGAAGTCTTCCCACTGGTACAAATTAAGTGGTTACAAAAGGGCTAAATCTATAAACTTTTTCTGCAGCAAAGGTTTACAGATGTGTCTGAATAAAATTGAAAGAAGAGAAGGAAGAAAAGAAGATACGAAAATTGTTCTATATTTGACAATTGAGAGAATTCTTTTATATAGACTTCTAAGAGAACAGTTATATCCCTTCAGAAGTTTGTATTCATTCAGAAGTTAATAACGGTTAATTAACCGTTAATTATTATTATTAAACAATAATAATTTCGAATTTGGAAAAATAAAAATTAATTTATTTTTCACAACCACGTGCCACTTGTCCAAGTGCCAAGTGCCTATCTTTGACTATTAAATATTTAATAGTCAATTAGGAGGCCAATTAGCACCAACTAGCAAGTAGAAGCCCAAATGGCTTACTACTTACTAAAGCCCAACTACTAAAGTTATGGATGTGGCCATATTTAAACATCTCTACAATTTGTCATCTCACCAATGTGGGATATTGGTGAAAATGTTCCAACAAAAAGAATACAAAACATCGAATGATTTTTTAACCATAATTAACCCCTCTGGCCTCCACCACAACCATCGTATTTCTTCTTCTTGGTGCCATTATGATTGCTCAATAACTATGAAAGCCTCACTTATTTATCTTGGAAACTCTCTGATAATTGTAATTGATCCATTCCATTTATAACCCTAGGTTTTTAAGCATAATTTTAGTACAAAATGAAAGAATATCCCCCTATTTACATCGGCAACAAAGGAAGGGAAGTGAGAAGGGGGAAAAGCAAAATAGAAAAATGACGTGTGACTTGATGATGTCGCCATTTTGGGAGCCGATGCAGCAGCCATATCATTTTTTCTATTAGTAGGTTGGATGGAAAAATGTTAGGGTGATCAATTTGGTATACTTATCAAACTTATTGGCTTGGTTGGTATAAATTAGAGTTAGGTGACTAAAATGGAAAATGTATTAAAGTTCACTGACTATTCGTGAAATTTACTCGGAAATGTGTAGAATTTTTTTCCTATACTGAATTACTATTATTATTCAATGATTTTTGTTCTTGCAATTTTAATGTTTGACTTTGAAACTTGCTGGAAAAGATTCGGTGAATGTTGTCTTTACATCTAATACGTGGTTGTCGATCGAAGAAGTTGAAGATCTACGTAGAGTAGGTCATTGGGGGGTGTAGCAACTGTGGGGTTCTCTTTTAATTTTTTTTCTATTTCTATTTCTCATGAATGTTAGACAAGTTTCAATGACTTTGCTTGGAAAATTAAATAAAAGCATATAAACCATAAACACTTAAAACCAATCAATCATCAAAAATTGAAATCGAAATTAAAATTAAAACATCAATCTGCTTATTTTCTTTTAATTGTTTTGGAACATTGGGAGGTAATCGCTTGAGTAAGGAACTCACACATGTTAATTTTTATTTATTTAATACATATTATTATTTTATATTATATCATTATAATGTCATGTACTTTAACTATGAGTACCCTATTATGCGTTGATTTGGAAGAATTATTCTGTTTTCCTAAACATATTTATTTGTTCATCATCTCTACATTTGTTTCAATTAATTTGTTTCTCTCTCAAGGGTGAGCTAAATATATGTGGAGTTAATGCATCAAATTTATTTTCGATTGAGAAATATAATAATGATAAATTAATTTTTATATTGTAATACAGTAGAGAACATATTTATTTGTTCATCATCTCTATATTTGTTCAATTAATTTGTTTCTCCCTCAAAGGAGTTGATCATGCATCAAATTTGTTTATATATGAAAATTGTTACCTTTTCATAATGACTTATTATATTTCATTGTTTAATAGGTCATTGGTTATACAAATTTTTTTATTAAAGAAAATATAACAAAAACTCGAGGTTTGAAACATATTTAGTTCAAATATTTTTTACTACTACTACTACTAATAATAGTAAATGTGTCCTTAATGTTTTTATAGATAAGAATGGAAGAACAAGAAAGTACATTCAATTAAAGGAGACACCGATAGCAGATAGTTTAAAAGAAATAAAGGATTTTCCTACGAAGAAAAGAAGAAAAAAGGTTAATTGGTTATTTATAGCTTTATCTTCTTCTTATGAGAAAGAAGGTAAATTATATATGATTTTTTTAAAGTATTTAACAAAATATTTTAAAAATTAATTCTAACCAAATATTAAATTTTATGTTTGTGTTTTATATCTATTTAGGGGAAAAGCTGTATACCCCTTCGATCTCTCCATTGAATAAGTTGAAAAGTGTTTTCCATTGTAATTTTTGTAGCGCTAAAAAGTTTGAATATGAGTCACTTTCGTTTTGATGTCAAAGTGGTCAAGTGAACTTAGCTACTACTATTGTTTTAGAACAATTATATGAGCTTTATACTTCTCACAGTGAAGAGGCCATTGAATTTCAAAGGAATATTAGATCATACAATAGTATGTTCTCATATTTGGCATCCTACAAACAAGATATCTAGACCTTTCGAGTTCAAGGACAGATGTACCATAATTTTCCATCATTGATTCCACAAGAAAAGAATCTAAATTATTTTCAATTATACTTTTATGACACCAATAATGAACTCCAAAAAGAATGAGAACACAACACAATCCAAATCTAAGTGACGAGAATCATGAAGATATTGATGATTATTTTGAGAAGAAATCCTTATTCACAAGTTCTACAGATATTGAAAGATATTTCTTCCTTCGATAGGTATCAAATTCACATTGCCACAAATGCTAATTTGGACCAACGAGTTTATAATCGTTCATCTGATGATCAAGTAAGTGATGAAAAAAAAGGTATTTCAATCACTTTGTTCCAACAAACACAATCATTTCTTGGTTGTACCATATCAGAGTTTGTTCAATATATCACAAGTAACGTAATTAAGTCAAATATTTGTTACATTGGGTTATAAGAATTTTAATTTTATATATTAGCTTCAACGTATATATTTATAACATTATATGAACTATTCGCTGCATGCAAATATTTGTTTAATTTAGAATAAAAAATTTAAATTCTCAGTGACAATGAAAGAAAAACAAAAGATTGAATGCAGTAGAAAGCAAGCATTGGTAGTAACACAAGTGAACAAAATTGAAGAACCAAAACCAACCTCTACAAAACCAAAGAGAAAGCACAAGAAAAAGGAAAAGATCGACGAAAACAAAATTGAAGATGTTGAAATAGTTATGGTTGAAGATCATCTATCAACACCACCATCAAGCCTAAAAGAAAATCTAATTTAGTCGTGCTCGAGGATGAATTTGAAGACAATGATTTAACCCTCGATGAGTTAAAGAAAAGAATTAAAAAAGAAAAATAGAACTTTTTGAACTATAGAAACCAAAACTCTAGATGAATTTATTTCATTAGACATCAAGTACATTTTAATAGATTTATTCCTTTCAGTTGTTTTATAAAATTGATGTTTTATATCTATTTTAAATAAAATTTTATAAATTTATTATTATATTATGTTCCTGTTTGTTGATTATGTTATGTGAAATAAAGATATATTTTAATGTTAAACATTTAAAAAAAAATCTTACGTGCAACAACGCATGTATCAAAGTAACTAGTATATATATATATATATATATATAATGTTGTTAATTAACCTCCTTAGAATACATGATCTTATATAATTGTTTCAAGCCATTGCACATACTTTGCCGCGGGATTAAGATTAAATTAAGGCCAAAGGTAAAACAATAATGTGTAAATATTTATATCCAAGTAAACGAGATTAGTTATTCTCCAAAAAAAAAAAGTGAATGAGATTGGTTCAACACAATGATGGAGAAATAATATAAAATATATATATTATTCAAAATAGACACATTTGCTAAAAAAAAAATCTTAATAAATGTATAAGGCTTAGAAATGCTTCACTTTTCCTTGTTTATAACTCAACAATTGGATTAGAAAATTTTCATTCTTTATTATTTTCTTTCCTCGTTACCAAAGGAACTCTAAAAATTCGCATAATAAGAATATGGAATGCAATCAATTTTAAGAATCGGAATGTATAGGTTTAAGCATGGTAGTTTAGGATGATTAAATTTTCTCTCCGTCCTAATATATTAAAGTCAATCACTTCCATATCAAAAGCATGCAAATTCGTCTATATAAAGGAATATTTAAGGTTGTCCGATGTTTATATTCTCGCCCTTAATTATTTTTTACCAACGTGAGCACAATCAAGTGATATGGTGATTCAAGTTTCAATGTGTTCAATTTTGTAACATTCATAAATAACCTATAAATAATTAACATTATAGGTGAATTTTTTTTCCACAAATTTAACATTCATTTACATGTGTTTCTGAAATCGATAAATATATTTAAATTCAACAAGAAATTTAGTTCCGTGCTAACACCGCGGATCAATATAGAGTTGTAATATGTTAAATATAGTATTTTATATATTTTGAACATAAAATAGATTGTAATGAAATATAAACTCTTATCATTGTTATTCATGTATATTCTAATTTAATTAAGAAATTCTCTCTATCTCTGTTATTAAAATGAAAATTATGAATATAGAAAGAAGGAGATTCCTCAAAATTTATTATAATTATTAATCTTATCTTTATTTTTAAAAGTTTGCAATCATAGATTTATTATTGTTTTAAGAAACATAAAACTGCATAAATTATGTATGGACAAGCAACATAATATTGAAGCAGATAATTTTATATGTAAAATTATTAATCGATAATCTAAAAAGAAAAGAAAAAATAAATGAAGAGAAAGTCACTATATTTAGAATACTTTTTTTGCAAACATATTTATAGTAATAAATACTTTGAGAAAACAAAAAAAACTATAAATAAGTTTATTATTAATTAATTATGAATAACTTTTAAAAAGTATTTCCTATAAATAGATTTTAAGAAAATAAAATTAAAAAACTAAAATTTTCCTAATATCCTATATGGAGTTCTTCAGAGAGTTTCTTTGGATATAACTTTAAGTGTAAGGTATAGATTGGATATAACTTTAAGTGTAAGGTATAGATGAATTTCTTTGGATATAACTTTAAGTGTAAGGTATAGATGATGTCAAAACTTTTTCTTTATCGTTCGGTTGTTGGTAGGCTAAAAGAATTAGTCTGATTATTGAATATCATGCTAATGGTCGTCAGCAAGATAGAAGGATAATATGACTTAGAAGATGGAAGGTTTTATTAAATTTCATTGCCATTTAACATCTCAATGATTGCTCTAGAAAAAAAAACATCTCAATTATTTTATTAATATAATTACATGTAATTGTCATGTTAATTAATGTCTTTTAATTGATATTTGATATTTTATCTTTATATATCATTTTAAATTGTAAAATTTCTTCATTTTCAGCCAAATTTATTAAAAGTTCTCTTTCGATACATGACTTATACATTTCTCTTTTATCATTTCAAGAAAGTAAAACTAATTACAAAAACCAATTATAAAAAAGCAAATATGTACATTTTAAAACCTAAATTAGAAAAATGAAAAAGTAATTTATATCATTAAACATTCTCACGCAACGCACGGATAAAAACTAGTCTACTATATATTTTATTTATATTTTTTAATTTTTAATTTCTTTAAAACGAATAATAATGAAATGGATTATGGAACACAGCCCATCATGGTCCACGAACGTTTCAATTGGGATCCGCTGCTTTCGATCAAACTAGCCATGGACAGCTGCTTTGACTGCGCCGTCCAATTTTCAAGCCCATTTCCTTCAGATCTCGACTCTGGTCAAGGGTGATGGCCCAACAAGTCCCCTCTTATATGGTACCTGTTGGCGGCATGACCCAAGGACAGCAATGCTTCTTAGGGAAGAGAATTGTCCTCGCTGAGAGCCCAACCACAAATTTATTGGAAAATTAACTCTTCAAAGGAGGTGGATGAACATAAAGTAACCTTTTAATTTTTTATTTTTTTCTTTTGGCCTTTTTAGCAATATAGTTATCAATGTCGCTATTTCATTGGTTCACATACTTTTTATAGCATTTGTAATCCACGCACTATTTATTCTTACGGTAAGTTCTAAATTGAGTTGATTTTGAAATGTTTGACTCTTAATCGATGCAATTAAAAGGTATGACCACAAATTGACAGATTCAAAAATGTTAGACTTCGAATGAAGCATTTAACTAAATTAGAAATGAGGTACCTCTCATCTCAAATCGCTGCCACTTCACTCCATTTATATAAAGAGGATTCACCACATTATAAACTATGAGAGATGAAAGTAAAAGGAATTATTTGGAGTAAAACCTTTTTTTCCCTTTCGAGGACCGTTACACTTTTGACCTTTTTATCATTGTCATGCAACAATATGATTCAACAAAAGTAATCGAGCAATGATTTTTTTTTTGTTTTTTACTAGTCACTCTGTCACAGCATGATATGCAATGCGTTATTAAAAATAATAAAAAATTAGAAAAATAAAATGTATTAAATTAGATGATAATTAAATTAGAAGGTGAACTTTAAATTAATTTATATTCAATTGGATGATAATTAAATTATTTTTTTAATATAATATAGTAGTAAGTTAATAATGATGAAAATAAAATTGGTTAATTATTATCATTTTAAATGTACATAAAATATTAGATAAAAGATAAATAAAAAGTTTTACTTTAATTCAACAATATCGATGATATTTATGAAATATGTTAGAAAGAAAAAATGTATTATTTCAAACAATTCAAAAATTTTACAACATTCAATATATATATATATATATTATATATATGTGTGTTTACGTGTATGTGTGTGCATGTGTGTGTAAATATATATATATATATATATATATATATAACCTCATATTAAAGTTATTATTAAAAGGAACTTATTTAGACTATTTACATCCTTGTTTATTTTTCTTTTTTAAAAATTTTTGACTGTTGACTCTTCACTTTCTTGAAAAAATGTTTTTTCTTTAAAAAATTAATTTAATTTTTTTGTTAACAAAATTACCACTATCATTCTTCAAATGAATGTATATATTGATTTTCAATTAAAAACCAATTTAATATTAAAAAAAGGAAGGGATGCTTTTGGTTTATCCCTAAAGGAATTTATTAGACTTTCTACATTATCACTTCTTTTCTTTTATTTTCTTTTTAAAAAATCTTTATATTTTATATTTTTGACTCTTCACTATTTAATTTTCTTGAAAAATACTTTATTCTTTTCTTAAAAAATTTAATATAATTCCTTTTTTTGTTAACAAAATTAAAGTAATTTTTATTCCAATGAATATATACATTGATTTTAAATTCATTTTTTTATATAATCAATAATTTATATGAATTGTAATAAAAAATTATATTTTTTTATTATTAATTTGGATATGAAAAAACTGAGTTTTTTTATAAATCAATTACACTAATAAAATTTATGGAAGTGACAAGTAAATTATATTTGTTGATAAAGTGCAAAAGCTCATTATATTTTCTTACAGAGGTTTAACAAATTTATAAAGTAAAAGTTTACAATGGTGAGAAAAAAAATGTTTCTCTTTTCATATATTAATATTTATTTACAAATATCTTTTCAAAAATTTTAAAAAAGACTTATATATAAATATTACTTTACACAGACTCGCGACGTTAATACGAAAATAACTTCTAGTTATTATTATAAATAAACACATTAATATTTTGTAATTATATTGGTTTCGAATAATCCGCTTAAGTTTTTTTTTTTTTTACATAAGATCGGGGAAAATTACAAACGGATTCGAACCCTTGTTAACTGAATGAATGCGACTAACTCTTCACCCCTAAGCCATGAGTCCACGTTCTTAAGATTATAATAATAGCCTCGAACTAGAAATTAACCCGGACTACACCCCGGGATCCTTTTTTTTAATTTTAAGTATTTAAATTTTTACCTTTTAAAAATATGAGAGAATTAATAAGAAAAATTAATACATTAAAATCAAAGATGTAATATATAATCATATATTGATATTACATGTAAAGTAAAATATAATACGTAATATATAAAAATTCATTTTGATATACATAATAAAGATAATGTTAATTAATTAATAGATAAAAATACATAAATCAAATATTCTATATAAGTTGAACATGTTAATTAATCATTAAATAAAAAATATATAAATCAAATATTAAATTCTTTAATAGTAGAAAAATTTTAATAAATATATATAATATAAAATATGAAAAAATTTTCTGAAACCTCACAAAAATAACTAAGTAAAAAAATTTCTTTTAGACTTATCATAGATGAAAAATTCCTACAAAATATAAATTAAAATTTTCAAAAATAAAAGAAAACACTAAAATGAAAAAAAAGAAAAAGATAAATGGGCTCTTTTAGCCCAAAAAATTTAAAAAAAAAAGAGAGAAAAGAGAGCTAATGAAGGAGTGATAATTGCACCTCCCTCTTCACTAATGCCCCTTTACCTTTCATATAGGTTTCAAAAATAAAAGAAAACACTAAAATGAAAAAAAAGGACAACGGAAAGAATAAATGAGCTCTTTAGCCCAAAAAAAAAAGAAAAAGAAAAGAGAGTTAATAAGATAGTGACAATTACACCTCCTCTTTACTAATGCCCCTACACCTTTCATATAGAATAGTATAGATAGCCCGCTTAAGATTTATTTTTAAGCTTTAAGTTTGTGACTTTGTGAAAAAAATTCCAGAAATAATAAAGAAGATATTTGTTGCAATGAAAAAGACTATTATAGAATTCTTTCTCTAATTAAGTTATTAGAAATTAAAAAATTCATATAAACCTATTTAAGTATAATGAAAACCTCTTTAGATATAATGAATTAATACAAAAGATATCGAATTTAAAATCCCAAATTTTTCAAATAAATCTTTTTTCCTATTTCTATGAAAAAAAAAAAGTTACTATAGGAAGAAAGAGTGCTAGTGGCATTATGGCACCCTATATACGTTTGGGGAAAAGAAATAGGGTGTGGGGTGGGAAACAGAGGAAAACAGAAAGAGAACAAATAACAAACATGCTGAAAGACAAAAAGGAGCGGAATCGAGATGCTTCTCTTAACCGGAATTGATAAAAGAACATTGTGAAATCCGGTCCGAAACACTGTCACCTCTGACACAAAAACACTACAACGTACATCGAAGCTCTCTCAGCTAGCCAAAGCTTAATGAGTAAGAGCTCCCCTTCTCTCTCACTCTCGAGCTACGAGAGAGACACTACCGTAACCTTCTCCTTTTGCTTTGCATTTTGAGAAGAGTGAGAGAGAGAGAGAGAGAGAAAATAAAAGAGCCGTTACTCTGTAGTCTGTACTTCTACTCTCTAGAAGAAGAACGTTGGAAGTTTTGCAGAGGCCCAGTCAAGTAAACCCCGAGTTAAAGAGTAAAGTAGAAGAGAAGAACAAGAAGATTCTTTGGAATTTTTTTTCCCTTTTATGAACGACAATGGCTTCAAGATTCAAGCTTGTCTTTGCGGTTTCTTTGTTGCTTCTACTTTTAGGTATGTCCTCTTATATTTTCTCTTCTTTTCACTTCACACTGTTTTCTGCATCAAAGTGAGTTGAACAGTGAATCTTTTGCTTTGCTGCTGCCTGTTTCTTTCTTCATCTTCGCTTAGATCTTTATGTTTTTTGGTCTTCAATGTCTGATTTCGAACTCCCACATTTCTTTCGAACTTCTTCCCAGTAAAAATCTCAGCTTTTTTAAGCACTCTGCTTGTGCTTCATTCTTTTTCTCTCTTCAACAACCCTCGTTCTTACCAGTTTCTTGCTTATTTATTATGTCCCTTTTCTGGGTGTTCTTTTGTTTCATTACTTGCCCTTTGGGCTTTCTAGTTCAGACTCAATAGATTCATTAGTATTTAGGCAGTTGCCCACTTGCATTTAAGATCATGCTAAGTAGGTAGGAATTCAGTATCTGGGACAGCTAGATTGCAATATTGAAGTCGGTGGACCCCTTGATGATCTTCTTTACTAGTTTATATCGATCATAGATTGAACACTTTCTGTGATGGAATGCTGAATCACATGTTTGATTATTAGTTCTTCATTTCTAACAAGAATGGACTAAACTGGTGGATTGCTTCACCTTCTTGCAATAGTTTTAAAGCTTCCTTAATACTTACTGAAAGGAAGTGATAAAGATGCTTTTAAACTTAACTACCTTGTATGGTGATGAAGCTTTCGACTTTGGGACAACAAGATATCTCCACATTAGGGAAACTTGTGCGGCATTGTGCTGATACTATTCTTGAGCAAATTCTTCTTGCTCTACAAATTTTACTATTTAGTGTTCCTCTTCAATGGTTCAACATTCTTCTTGTTGGCTGCATATTAATATTTTAAGTGAAATCAAGCTTATACTTCATTGTTGAACTATGGACTAGCATTACAATGGGAAGTTTGAATTGGAGTTTAATTTGAAAACCATATACAGCGACAAGTTTGCTGTTGCACGTATCCTTGTACATCTCCTAAAACTTGGTTACCAATGTAGTTTTTGGTAGGGAGATCATCTTAGCATTTGGCTGCTAGATGATTCTTTTTGTGACATACTGTTTATCATTATTACTGAGGTATAAGGTAATTTACATCTTTGTTCTCTTTTCTATTTTGGCCTATTGGTCCTTGATTTTCCCTTAATTCTGTTTCCTTGCTTCTTCTTATTGTACCAAGTGGGGTGAGGTTGAGCACATGGAATTGATAATAAATTTGATTGTTATAATGTCTGGAACCAACGATGACTGTAAGCATATAGAAATACATATTAATAATGTTGTGTTGTTATACAAGAATTTGTACTAGCTCATCTTCCTCTCTCTACTTATGTAAGGCTGCTCAATTGCTCTACCAATTAAACTGGGCTGAATGGCTTGTTGAGAATTGTATCTGATGCCAATTTCTGTGGCAGATTTCTGCAGGGGAGGCATAGTTGGAGTTTGCTACGGAAGAAATGCTGATGATCTCCCAACACCTGATAAAGTAGCACAGCTGGTCCAACTTCACAATATTAAGTATCTCAGGATCTATGATTCTAATATTCAAGTGCTGAAGGCCTTTGCTAACTCTGGAGTTGAACTTATGGTTGGAGTTCCAAATTCAGACTTGTTAGCATTCTCCCAGTTCCAATCTAATGCAGATTCGTGGCTGAAGAATAGCATCCTTCCATACTATCCAGCCGTAAAGATCACTTACATCACTGTGGGTCTTGAAGTCACGGAGAGCACAGATAATGCTTCTGCCTTGGTTGTACCTGCTATGCAGAATGTTCTCACAGCATTGAAAAAGGTTGGCCTCCACAAGAGGATTAAAGTCTCTAGTACCCATTCCTTGGGGATTCTTTCCCGGTCATTCCCACCTTCTGCTGGGGCTTTTAGTAGCAAATATGCATATTTCTTGAAACCCATGTTAGAATTCCTGGCTGAGAACCAGTCACCTTTTATGATTGATTTATATCCTTATTATGCTTATAGAGATTCCCCAAACAATATCTCTTTGGATTATGCCCTGTTTCAGTCATCCTCAGAAGTCATAGATCCAAACACTGGTCTACTTTACACAAACATGTTTGATGCTCAGGTAGATGCCCTTTATTTTGCCCTGACTGCTCTAAATTTCAGAACAATTAGGGTTATGGTTACTGAAACTGGTTGGCCTTCCAAAGGTTCACCCAAGGAGAAGGCTGCTACTCCTGACAATGCCCAGACTTATAACGCCAATCTAATTCGCCATTGTATCAATGACTCTGGTACTCCTGGTAAGCCTGGCGAAGAGCTAGATGTGTATATTTTCTCATTGTTTAATGAGAACAGGAAGCCTGGACTTGAATCAGAGAGAAACTGGGGCTTATTTTATCCGGACCAGACAAGTGTATATAACCTGGACTTTACTGGAAAAGGTGCTGTTGATATGACAAATAGTGCGAACGGTACCAATGCCAACGGAACAACCTGGTGCATTGCTTCTAGCAAGGCTTCTGAAGAAGATTTACAAAGTGCACTAGATTGGGCTTGTGGTCCGGGGAATGTGGACTGTTCTGCCATTCAGCCTAGCCAACCATGTTTTGAGCCAGATAATCTAGTGTCTCATGCCTCTTTCGCATTCAACAGTTACTACCAGCAAAATGGGGCTAGTGATGTTGCATGCAGTTTTGGAGGAAAGGGAGTCAAGGTTGACAAGGATCCCAGTAAGTCTATTACTATTTTTTTTCAGTATCTTATTCCTTTCTATATACCACCTGAGCCATGTAAAGGTGTTAATTGTAGCTTACATAAGCGAACTTTAAAATGATGCTTGACATAACAAGCGACAAACTTACTCCAGTGTGCCTGAACTCGGTTGAAGCTATAAGTTTCTCAACCACCTTTATATAATCTATCGTTAGCATCTTAGTTTTGCATTACGTTTTGCTTTTGTAGTCTAGAAAGCTACCGGTATCTTTTTGTTGGTTTAATTTTCTAAGCGTTGAGCTGTCATTTTGAATTTGGTTCCAGAAACTTGCTCATCAAGAAACTGACTTTTTTATCGATTTTGCAGGCTATGATAATTGCATCTATCTTACCAATAGAGGGTAAGCTCAGATTCTGAACATCTGACCTACCAAGGCTCATTTTTTTCCGTCATTCTTCATCTTGGCCCACTCTTTTTATGTTATGTTTCATTATTCAACCCTGCTTCCTTTGAATTAATCTCATCTTTTGGACACTCATCATTCAATGTTCTAAAGTATTGCTTGCTATAATCATCATGCAGGGTTAACAAAACAACAGCAAGTAATACCACTGCCATGGCTAATACTTCTTCGTCCACAAAGACTGAAGAAGCATGCACATGGATTGCTAGTTTCTTCTTAATGACTTTAATCTCTATTGTTTTGAACCTGGGCAATGCCATGGATGCATCATTTTGAAGACAGTTGAGTCCAGCATGGATATGAAGGGTGGCCCTCACGAGATGAGGAAGAGTGGATAGAGAAATTTGTCGTGGGAGAAAATTTGCTGCTACCTCTAGTTTTGTATGGTACTGTGATTAGTGATGAGGAGATGCCGTGAAATGAAAATGTATATGCTGTCCATTGTTGCTTGTGTTAAATGTGTTGTGTAGTTTGATAAATGAACACAATCCCACATTGGTTTGTGAAAGAATTGAAGAGTAATTTATAAAGGCTTGGGTTCATTAGAGGATATCTTGTGACCTATGGGCTTAATAAATTGAAATGTGCAAGTTTATATAAAAGATGAGGCACTTGGGGATTTTGACTAATTTAATAGTCAAAGATGAGGCACTTGGGGATTTTGACTAATTTAATAGTCAAAGATGAGGTACTTAGGCACTTGGGCCTTTTAGAAAATGACTTAGAAGTGCCTTGGGTTTGTTAGAAAATGATTTAGAATTTTTCTAAGTCTTGTTAATTTTCTAACACACAAGAAAATTATTTTACAGTTTTATTTTTAAAATACATGTCTGTTCAATTAAGGATTTGATTGAACAGTTATATTCAATAACTGATGTCTCTTCAATTATTATAAATAGAATGGATTATATGTTTTAATTAATTAACAATTCTGCTTTCATTGAGTATTGTTCTCAAGAGGCTTTGTTATATCCTGATACAAATTGCTTAAATAAGTCAAGCAATATTGTATTCAAGAAAGTCTTTCGCCTCA
Organism: Microcos paniculata; assembly: GCA_030664755.1. Taxonomy (NCBI): domain Eukaryota; kingdom Viridiplantae; phylum Streptophyta; class Magnoliopsida; order Malvales; family Malvaceae; genus Microcos; species Microcos paniculata. The sequence goes on along the minus strand of CP131459.1, from coordinate 1,900,745 downwards.
AAGTCTTCTCTTTCAATTTCTGTTTCTTAAATTTTCTAACAAAATGTGGTGTGATTAAGTTTTCCTATGTCAGGTACAATTTTCCTGCTAATCAAAGGCCAATGTTTTCTTTCTTCCCCTGAGTCCATTCCAGTTTTCTTTCTTCCCCTGAGTCCATTCCAGTTTTCTGACACCATCCAAATCCAAATGAAGAGGCTAGGGGTTGCATTTTGATGAGGCCAGTTGAAAATGACGCTGATTTCTGGGGACGTAGTTTATCTGTCTTTACAACCTTAGGTTTGTTAATCCAACGGTCATTTGAGTACCCTCTTCTGCCAGAGTGAAAATATCTATCAGATCGCCCCAACTAAAGACTGATTCAATATTTAAATGAGATGCTAATCTTTATTTATGATCCTATACCATAGGATCAACACATGATTGACAAGGTCCTCCGACTAGCTTTTCCACTAAAAGAAGGGTTGTGGTATACAAATCAAAGGGCGCCGGGCTTCATGCGGTTCAATTTTGGGTTAGTTGAAACCAGTGTAATTACTGGATATCGATAGGTTTATTTAAAAAAATCTTGAAAAGAAAACCAATACCGCAAATGGCACAGTTATGCCACTGTCGTCGTGAACCTTGATTCTCATTCCCTAGAAATTTTAAGGTGTTCTAAGATTGGGGAATTTTGTATACCATAAATCATCTAGTCTTCAAGTCATCACATTCAAGCAGCAGTATAGCAGCTTGTAAAGATTGAATATTCGTTAATTTAACAAGGAAGAATTCTTCTCTGATAGCCTGCAATAACAATAACGTTCACGTCTGCCGACCCTAGGTCCGCAAGCACCACACGGACCAGCATCAGCAAGCCTTTTACATACAACATAAAGTTGATTGATGGGGTAACAATACCGACTAGGCAACTACCAGGCCATGGTATCTGAACTTTGTAGCTTCTGCCTATACACCAGACAGATTAACCTGCACTTTGTTAGAGACTATGATTCAGCAGACCGAAATGACGATCTTCATGTCAAATGATCTTTAGAGCGCTTCCACTTCAGTGTTGAAGGCTTCGAGTCAGATTTCATAACAATCCAGGTTTTAATGCTTATAACAGGCAACATAAGATTTACTAGAAAAAGTTGGCCAATTAATTTACCAAATCCACCAGAAATTCCATTGTTAAATGTAGACAAAGTACCTCACTCGACACCTCACTCGACAATCTTTGATAATACCATCCATCAAACAAGCACAGAAACAAAGTAAGAGATCATAAGCATCACTATTACAAACACCAAGCCTTTTGTTTCTGAAGAAGGTTCCCCATGACTTTAATACTCGTAATACTATTATTTAACCGCACCCAACCATTACTACAGAAGGTGGCAGATGCATGTTTGTATAGAAGCCAAGAAGAATTACTGCAACAAATAAGGCACATCAAATAGATCAAAGACCCTGATCAATGAGATAATCACCAAGCCTTTCAACAATCATGTTGCACTGGCCGGGAGTCATTGGCTCATCATAGATTCCAATTATCAAGGCCTGACTCGTCTTTTTAACAGTAACACCTCCAGGTCCCTGAAAATAAAACGACAAAGGCTTAGAACACAACAATGGCACAAACCAAATGTAAAAGACAGTGGCTGAAAAGTTGTGCAATGACGACTCTATGTAACCCTCATTGCCCCTCCCTTTCTTTCCTCAGGGCATCTCGTCAGGACAAATACAATCCCTAAAGGAATATCGGGGGATGGAGGCACAAGATAACAGCTGCCAATAAAGAGTAAAAGTCTACACCACGTGCATACCGAATAGATAGGAGAGGACATGCATGTACGTAATTTTGGGTAGCTAATCAGCATTAATATCACTTCACAGTCTTCTTAAAGCTACATAAGTTTGAAAACCAAGTTTTGGGTTTTCACGGATAAAACAGATTATGTAATATGAATATCCTTTGCTTTTATCCCTATCAAAAGGTTGTAGTAGAAATTAACAGTTGGAACAAAATATAGAAATGACAAATATATATCCACTAAAACAATAGCATTTGTCAATGTTAAAAACCAAGAGCAGATGGAGGGATGTTACCTTCTTCCCTCGAATAACAGCACCAGCTTCACCCTGGATCACCATATATTTTGTGCCACCAAGGTACAATCCAGTTGGAGCAAGTGTTCCGGGTTCAGTAAAGTCGTTGACGATGGCATTAATTTCCTCTTGCTTGAACTGAAGGAAACATAAGCCCGAGAAGAAATAAGCACAGGGTTCTTGATCAGGAAAGAAAAAAGGTATAACTTTTACTGTTTGAAGCCAAAGAAGTAGCTATATAGACAAGATTACTAGTCTTCAAAACATTTCAATCTTGAATTACTTCTATCATCATTGCTAAAATTGTCGTCACCTGCAGAGATCCATGTTCAACTCATTTGATCTAAATGACGCTTGATGCTGCTAAAACTAAGAAACAAAAACAAACCCAGATTCCCATGCATGAATGGACAAATCTTTCAATAAATCACGCAACCATAAACTAATGAATCACAGCCAAAAGATCCAAACTTTGAACTTTTGAGGAAGAGAAAAAGGAAACACAAAATACAGTTAGAGCAAAAATCAATCCTTTTGGAGCGAATCAGATCAGCTCATGAATCACGCAGAGAGAATTCTGTCAAAGCAATCAGATCCCGTAGTCAAGCATCAACCTTTTTTTCATTTTTCGGAAACCTTAACACAGAAAAAAGGGGCAAAAAAAAAGCGCAAAAGTTGATGAAATATCAAAGGGAGTGAAGGAGAAGAAGAACCTGAGGGAAAGTAGCGCTCTGGGCCCAAACGCTACCATCTTGGCCGATGATGGCGGCGGCAGAGAGATGGTTGCCTTCGATATCGCACATCAAGTGGTCATCTACGTACGTTTGCCACGACATCTTCTTCTTCTTCTTGGGTTGCTGTCTCTGTTGAGCTTGAGAGTGTTGGCTTTGGTTTTTCCCCTTATAAAGGAGAACAAAATGAAAGCGTCGAAAGAATTTTGACTGAAGAGGCAAAGCTGAGCTGAGGGCGGAGAGAGGGAGAGGGAGGGACGCGGAGATATAGCGTTGAAACAACGAGATCTGGTACCACCACTCCTATTTTCTTTTTTCTTTTTTCTTTTTTTTTCTTTTTTCTCGTTGGTCCACAATCAAAAAACAATTCTTTTTTTTTCTCCTTTATTTCTTTGGGTTATAGGAATTCAAAAACCCATTTTTTCAAAAGGAAAAAAACAATCCACCGAAATGGGATATTACAATTTACAATTGAAATTGTGTGGAATATTGTTTATTATCTTTATTCATTTTTATTATTTTTGTTGTAAGAAAAGTTATTTTGACGTGTAATAATATAAAAAGTACATTGAGAATTTTAATTGACATAAAAAAAAGTCTGTCTCTTTATTAATTTACTAAGATCATGTGTGTATATATATACATATATATATATATATATATCTTAAATCTTATATACATTTAAAATAGTTATAAAATCTGGTTTCAAAGAGTTTAAAATGGTAATTTTAATATTTTTAAGTATTTTATTAAATTAAATGATTTTATAAAAATTATAATTAACATTTTTAGATAAAAATCCAAAGGAATAAATAATAAAAATATTATGATAATATTTTACAAGATTTTTACTTTTCTTAAAAAGATTTCAATAACAATTTTTTTTCTCTCAATGTCATACTTTATTTTTATATATCATCATTTCTTTTGTTGATTTGTTTAAAATTTTATAATTAAATTATAACGATTCCAAAGATTACTTTATTTTTATATATCATCATTTCTTTTGTTGATTTGTTTAAAATTTTATAATTAAATTATAACGATTCCAAAGATTAACGAAGATTTAAACCTAGTATACATATATATATATATATATATATCTTATTAAAACGGTAAAATATTGGACTTTTTATTTTTTTGGGTGAAAATTGGACTTTTAGTTTCAGCTATCAGAATAAAGTATATGAATATATAGCAATATATAATATAAAAAGATATTATGTTTATCTCTTTTCTATAACATTTCTTCTTTTTACAAAAAGAAATTAAATCTGAGCAAACAGTATTTAATAGTGCCTCTTAAGCAATATTTAAGGCTTGAATTTTATAAATAGCAAAAATATATTTGAAAGAATTTTCTTCTATTCTATTTAAGATACTCGAGTTAAATCTATCAAAATCCAATGTAATTACTAAATGATATATGTTAATATGAAAAAAAAAAATGTAAATTTATACAAATTAAATTCTTCCCTTTTTACAAATTTTTTATATTTAAGAATAGGGGGTACTAAAACCCTTTCCTTTTCAGTAAGCTAAAGAACTAAAGTAGGGAACATAATTCAATGATTGGAATGTTTTTAGTATCACCAATGGTATCTGTGTTTCTCTCTTTACTATTCCTGTTCCTATACCATGCTGTCCTTTAAGAATTTTAGCCTTCTCTCCTTCCTTAGACTGGATCTAGAAGTGATGAAAGCAGCCTTTCCAATTTAACATAAAAGAAAAAAAATGTTAGTTTAATTTATTTGTAGTACTACTTTCTTTATAAGAATTATTATAATTTATGCTATTGAAAACCAGATAAAAATAATTTAGCTAGCAAATATATAAAACAGCTCAGCATCTTATCATAATCCTAGTAATTAGGGAAAAAAATTGAAAAAAAGAAGAGAAAAAGAAGTAAAGAATCTAACTATTCTAATTAAGATTCAAAGTAATGATCTCTTGAACTCATTTTCCGATGAATTATTATTATATATTATCTTCGTCCCAAATTATTTGTTCACTTGTTATTAAAATATTCTAAATTTTTACAATTAATTATTAAAAAATTATACTAAAGCTATAAATTTTTTAAAAATAAAGTTAAAAAAATTTTAAATCTTAAACTTTTTAAAACTTATTTTTCAAAATATAATTTTATATAATTTTTTTATAATTAATGATCAAAATTTAAAATATTTTTATCAAAGTGGACATTCATCAAACAAAATTCTTTTTTCAAAGTTGGTAAAACCTTACAAAATGAAGTCCATATTATACATAATATGTATAGTTTGGATAAACCTTGAGAATAGATTGAGGGCATTGCGGCCACTCGGATATATAGATTGATGTATGGTTTAACCCGAATTCTGGTTCATTCTGCATTGGCACCTTATAGTATTGGATAATTGTTTTAGACCGACAAAAAGCTAGGCATTTGAATAAAAGCAAAACATTGAGAATCTCTTACGCTTTCTTTGAAGAAAGCAAATAAATCACTCTCAACTTTCTTGTTTGGGTCTACTTTTCCATTTTTCTTACCTAAAATTAACACGGATGTACTACCTATCACTGTCTCAAGGATATATCGCTTTGTTTGTTTGATTGACAGGATATTCATATTCCACGCCGGACAATGCAGGTGGTTTCCGGGGTCCACTTGCTTCTATTCTAGCTATCCTTTCTATCTTCCCCACCGCTTCCAAAATTTGGAATTTTTTAGAATAAATGGATTTTGCATATAATTTTGTCATAAGATAATTTCTCCTCTCATTTGAAATCCAACACAATTCGATTTCGAGTTAGCCGAGATACGATATAATTATCGGCTAACGCGTGAGGTTTATACTATAAAATTCAAGCTTAACTTGGGTCTGGAACAAAGATTATAGTTGAAGGCGCTTGGTTTGGGGTCTGTAAGCCCCATGAAGAGAATGTTCAAAGGAATTTTGTAAAAATCAGCCCCTGCAGAGCCAGCTGTGGCCGGTCACCTGTGGAAGCCTGGAAGAAGAAGATTATGATATTTTGATAAGTATCGGGGCCACGGCCACAAGAGTAGGGGCCTCCACAACCTTCTGAAACAGATTCCGAAGTGATCACAGGGTGCAGGGGAATAACAAAAATCACACAAAAAGTTCTGACAAGAAACCCGCACACTGTATTCAAACGCTCTTTAATTATATATAAAGAAAGCCAAACACATGAAAGAAAAGGAAAAGATGGCATCGGACAATGCCCAACAAGAATAGACACCGCAACCACTGATGGGGATTACACAAAAGAACCGACAAAAAAGGGCAGATAATGAGAGGTGAAGGAAGGAAGCAAGTCGATCAACCAAATGCTAAATCGATCCAAACCATCTCAAAACCATAGTTCTCAACGGAAGCAGATGCAAACTTTGGAACCCAAAACTTCAAAACTGATAAAAGAATGAAAAAGGCAGCTATAGGTCTAGAGGCCCTGTTCAGTAAGATAATCACCCAACCTCTCGACAACCATGTTGCATTGTCCTGGAGTCACTGGTTCTTCATAGAGCCCAAAGACGAGAGCTTGGCCAGTCTTCTTAACAGTGATCCCTCCTGATCCCTGCCATGTCCAACAAGTTTGATTTGATCATCAATATTAGCACTTTCTTTGTGATGGGTTGTGTAGCAATATATAAAAGCAAAGCATCACCTTTTTTCCTCGAATGACAGCACCAGGTTCTCCCTGGATGACCATGTACTTGGTGCCACCAATGTGTAAGCCTGTAGGGGCAAGGTGGCCTGGTTCATCAAAATCTTTCAGGATGTCATTTATCTCATTAGGCTTGAACTGCAACCAAAAACGAAAGCAAATAAAAATCAGACACCCAATGCGGATCAAAATCATATCAATGCAACAGTATCGACCAAACCAGATCAGATCAAATGGAACTAAAACATAATTAAAAGCTACATGATATGTGACCTGAGGGAAGGAAGAGCTCTGAGCCCAGACACTGCCATCATGACCAACGATGGCAGCAGCAGTGAGATGCTGGCCTTGCCCATCGATATCACACATCAAGTGCTCATCTACGTAAGTTTGCCACGACATTTTGTTTCTTTCTTTGGTTGCTGTTCTGTAACCAATAAACTTTCCTGGGGTTCTTTGTGTGTTGTGTGAAAATATTGGAGGGGAGTTTTGTTAATATGGCAAAGAAGGTTAGGGACGACATATAAGGAAGGCGAGGAATAAGGTGGGGAAAGCTTTGAAAAAGTTGATTTGATGATTTCTCAGCCTCCCCTTTTTCTTCTTTTCATTTCTGCCATTCACGATCCGCCTTTATTTTAGCACCCATTGGCCATGACCCTCTCTTTCTTTTCTCCTTTTCTCTGTCTCTCTTTCACGTGTCCTGTTGCCCACATTCTTTTCTTCTGTTTTCTCGTTTATATTGCATTGGAGTTGCACTTCTGCATTGTAAATCTTTAATGCTTATGTTCTTGCATTCTCAGTTACTTATCCAACCTGATACTTTTACAACTTTTACATTTCCACAAACAAGCTTATGGTATTATTTTGTTCTTGTTTGGAACTAAAAAAATATGTAAATGGAGACTTAATTTTAAAACAGTAACAGTACCAAATGCCAATTGAGTACAAGTGAAAATTCTAGTTCAAAATACCCACCAACAAATACATTTACTGATAACAATGGTTCTGTTTCAGATATTCTCTCCTTGCACATTCTCCTCACAAGTCAATTTCTCTAAGGTAATACATGGATAAATAATGGAACGTATATCACATGCTGGAAAAAAAAGGAAGCACAACTTGGATTGGCATGCAGGACCCATTTGGAAAATCACTTGTTATTAGCTGTTCATTAAACGCTTTGCTTCTTTGTTAGTGCCTTGGTGGCATCATCTGAAAGAGAATGAATCACGAGGTTGCTGATGGTAGAGACTTGAGATGATAGTAGGTGAGAGGTCAAGATCTATTTGAGGAGATATCAGATATAGCAATCATCTGTTAAGTCGATACGATCTTCCCGTGAAAGCCGCACCTGTAGATCTTTCTGGCTGTGCGCGACTGCTTGGCTGGGCTGGAGCTCCTATTCTCCACCTTGCAACAAGTTTGTGTCTATGTAACAGAAGCAGTCAAGGAAAATACCAATAACAAAGCATTAAAAATAAAAAGTAGAGGAGGTAAAACCAAAAGCGACAGATGTTGTTTTGAGATAAATCTGTCAACATAACCGACAAATGACATACAGAGTAGAAAATTATCTTGCTTTTATAAAAACATAAAAGTCTAACCAAACAATATAAGGATACACCCACATAGGAGTCTTCAATATGAGCTTTCCCGTTGCAAGAGGATGCAACACAGTCAAGAAGTAATATAGATGTCCAGCAATAATTCCTAGCAGATCTGGGATGGGAGAAGAACCAAAAATAACATCCAAAGCCAGCATTGCCCATGGCAGATAGAATGCCTGAAGCAATAAATATGGAAATAGTATAATTAACAACTCAAACTCTCAGCCTCAGAAAGCTTACTCAAATAGATAACAGAAATCCTAATTAATACGCACCAAAGTTACAATCAGCTTACCTGAAGTCTCACAAGGCCATATATGTTGATTTGAGCATTTGGAAATTCTCTACTCCAGACATAAAGAAGCATGAAAACAAGAGATATCCCTAAGAAAGGGGTACGGAATATTGGGATTACAGAGAAAACCTAGAACCAGAACAGGAGATAATGCAAGGTCAGATATGATAGAAGAAAAAGGAACAGATGTTAGTATGCATATTCAGTACTGTACCATATTTTGTAAATCAGTGTTCACAAGAAGAGGCAATCATAAGCTAAACCAGACATCGTTAGCAGCACTACATGCAAAGAGACAAGGACAGAGTAGGAATTTCATTCTGCTCTTAGTTCTTAAGGGCTATTCATGCCTTCCCTACCATATGATGGTTTGCCCCCCCATTTCCAGAATTCCAGTGGAAACAATCAATTTGACCCACCAAATTGAAAAGTTGAATAAGGAATGTGGTCTCACTCACCAATAATGACAATGCACCAAATATCATCATCCACAAGAAATCAGCTGTCCGCCTCTCAAATGGGCCCTTCTCTAATTGAACTCCATATCTTGCTCTGTACAATCATACAAGATTGCCACAAAAGAATGAATGATTGAAGCCTCAAAGTGTCAGTGTTGCAATTACAAAAGGACCATACCTTTCTTATGCTAGAATAGATTATAGAAATGATAGTGAGTCATCAGAAAGTGATACTTACATCATTAAAAGGCGAATTCCAAAATTGATAGAAAATTTCCCAAGGAAAAAGAAGTTTGTAATTAGCCTCCATACCTACAGTCATATGTGAAGTTATATGAGAATTCTCTTGATTAACTAAAAAATAGTTATATAAATACTTCTAGATAAAATAAGATTTGACAATTATATAGCAAATGAAACTTTAAAAAAGATCCATCCCTGATAGTGTCTTTTATCCTGGACATCATACTAATGCTATTTCCAACAAAAGTTTCGAATTAAAAATAAACTTCATTTTAACTTATAACAACTTCTTTAAAGGCAATACAAGAACCTTCTGTTTTTCTACTCCCTTCTCCCCTTTTCGTCCCTTGGAGAATAACAACAATACCATCACCTATAGTCCGCAAATACAGGAGATAAACACAGGAACAACATTCCATTATCCATGTTGGGCAAAATCATCTTCCATTGCAGAAAACTCCTAATCAATGCTTTTTGTAAATTATTGGAATTTAGAAACTCAAATTCTGCAGTTCACGATCAAGCTTATACAAGGTTCCTACCTGAAACTCCTTGAACACATATGAATATAACAACGCGATGTAGAAAACATCAAGTAGTTCCAATGTACAGACTGTAGTGACCAACAAGCATGCAGTCCCATAAGCCTTGCTTATTGGTGGGAGAGAATTATAAAATCTGAAACAAAGTTAACAAATTAGTCAAAAAAAATTGGGTGCTAACAAAGAAAGAAGTAAAAATTAATAGCAATAGAAAATTGCATTTGAAATAAGCGGAATATAAAAACTCATCACAGACAGATGAAAATATTGCCACACGGACAAGAAAAACAAGTAGCCTAAACTAATTCTGCCGGTCTGGCCAAAAAAGAAAAACCATTTCTGCAACAATCTGCACACTAACTCATTCAGCTGCTACTATAAATCTGAAAAAACATGGCAACTGAAAACAACAAAACCATTTCCATCAGTCTGGAAAAGGTCTTTAACAGCAGAGAAACCTAAAACATTAACATAAAACAAAAAATAATGCCTCATGATGAGCTTGCGCATTATAAGATCCTATACCTTAAGTGACTATCTTATCTCAATGTGCATAGCTTTCATTTTCTTTGTAGAATAAATTATTATTCCAGCAGTCATGATTAGCAGAATGACAAGCTAATTTGAAGAATTGGAATGACCTGGAAAGGCTTTGGCCCTCCACTGGCTTCATGTCAACAAGATCAGGATTCAGACACAGCAGATATGAATTAACAATTAATGACAGACAAATAACAACATAACCTAATGAAAATTCCCAATATTTTTTCTAAAGTGAAATATTTGACCCACATTTTTGGACGAAAAGAAAATTGCAGAAATGGCATTCCTGACTCTCTTAACACTGGAATAAACAAAAGCTGTAATTTAAGATTTTATTTGCATCTTTAAGCAAGTTTGGGCTTTGCCAGCAAATAATATAACATTCATCTCATGGCTTTAAATTCCAAGTTCCTAAATTCTATCCATAGCATATGAGTTCAACTACACAAGATATGCAAAATTGCCCAAACCAAATAAAAAGCAGAAACAAAACAAACAGAAAAATCAAAGAAGATAAATGGGTCTTACTCAGCAGGTGAAGACATTGCAACCCAGAAGAAAGCTTGTCAAAGGAGAAACAAAGAGCAGCTCAAGATCTCTTGACTTGATTTATGTATACACTCAGCTTCGACAAACAGCCTAAGAATCAGAAGAAGCCGGGGGTTTTCCCTTATATGACCTACCCAGAAAGTTCTGCCGGTTGTCCTCGTCCCTAGCTTCGCACGTGCTGCCCAGATGTATAATGCAAATTGGGCCGAAGATATGACACTTGGGTCATGGCCTTATGGGCTGCCCGTATTAAGCCAGAGATCAGAAAGCTAGTTTCCGAATAGCAGGCCGAGGAAACAAGACCCAATGAAAAGTGGTCTTTTTATATTTTGAGTAGAGGGGATTCAAATCCCCCCTTTGAGTAGAAAATAGTTTTCAACTTGCAACCACTGGACCTTAAGTAAGATTTTATATTCAAGTTTTAAAAATGAAGAAAATAGGTTTGAGAGAGGTTTAATCCGTTTAAAATTTGATGCAACTTGATTTTAAATTAGTCGAGAGTCAATATAGTTGCAGATACCGAAAAATTTATACTGCCAAATGTGTTAATGGAGGTGATATATAGTAGTCCTCCCACTAAGGATGAGGGCATAAATTCAATCTTTATGAAGTGTGTTTGTTTGGGAGAGCTTTATCTTTTACATTTTCAACCCAAAAGAGATAAATTTCTGATTAATTATAAAATGGGGAATACCCTTATTTATACAAAAAGAAAAGAAATTTGAAACATAACTAACAATGAAAAAAGAGACAGAGAATTAATGATCTTCTATTCTATGTACAGTGAAATGAAAGTAATTAAAATTAAACAAGTAGTTGAAGCAATTATGATTTGGAATTTCCGACAGTTTGGGTTCATTTTCTAATCTCTTTTCCTAAAGTGATACAAGTCATTCGAGAAACAGCTCTCTTTTTCACTATTTTTCTTCACTACACTGTGTGCCCGTGCACTGCCCCACTTACAATTATATGTTACATTTATTCATTCATGCTACCAACCAAAAACCAAACCATCTTTTTTCTGTTTTCTCCAACAATAGAAAATCGATCTCATCAGGCAAAATACATCCAACTTTAAAATTAAATATTGTAACAGTGGTTAAGCCAATTTTTCTCTTAAAGTTCCCAAACTACTTTTTTTATCCCCCACCTTTTACTATTCTATGAGCTTGTTCTATCTCTTACACAAACAATGGAATATAATTCCACGGTGCTTTTGTGAATATGTGAATGTTATTTGAATTAAGCTTAACTGGTTGGTTGAACCGATGTTAATTAGTCCCTTTTGAGGTGTTAATGCATAATGCTACTAATTGATCATAAATATTGTTATCCACTCTCGAGTAGCAAAGTTGATGATTAACAAGCATGGGTCAAGCGTGGTTAGGCAGTTCTTAAGAGAGAATTATTATTGATCTTTAATTTGTTTAATACAAGAAGAATAATTTTTGTTTGGCTTGCAATAAAATCAGAGCCAACCCAAAGATCATGATTAATGGTATAATTGACCATGGTATGCTAGCTAGGACCACATAAAAGGAAAAAAAAAATGGTCCCTCTCTCTTCAAAGTCTGATATTGAGATACACCCAAATGGCCACTAGCTTGCCTGTCTGCCAACTCCCATGTTTTTCTGATTCTATGTGTGATCATATTTGCCTCGATGGCTTTTGCAATTTGCTTGGATATATCGAAAAGAATGAATGTCCAAAATGCAAAACATGATTCTATGTGTGATCATATTTGCCTCGATGGCTTTTGCAATTTGCTTGGATATATCGAGAAGAATGAATGTCCGAAATGCAAAACATGAGAGATAGAGAGGGGAGGAGGGGAGATGCCAACAGTTTTTTTATCAGACAAATTAAGAGTATATTTGGTATGAGAAATATTTTCTATTTTTATTCTCTGAAAAATACAAAGAAATTATCATGTAAGATATGTATTATGAAAAGAAATGTATATATGTTTTAGAAAATGAAAAAAAATGGACATAAAAATATGATTAAAAAAAATTATGCTTAATTTCAGATCCATTTTCATTTTATAAAGCATGCATACATTTCTATAAATTTACACATATCTTGATTTCTTTGTAATTTTTTATAAAATTAAAAACAAAAAATATTTTCATATGTCAAACATAGTCTAACTTTTGATTTTCTTTGGCACGTGAGAAACACCAGCTTGCAGCTGCAGCAGATTTTCTGCCTTTTTTTTTCCCTCTATCCTCATGGGTCCAGTCCAGGGCAGCTTTGTTGACAGAAGACGAAAAATAGAAGAAAGCAAATACAAAGAGATTTTATTTTGAATTGTCCTACTGGAAAACTTGGCAACGTTAGAAAAAAACATTGACGCTTACACTTACATGCAATGTTTTCGAGCTGAGCCAAAAATGCAGAGTGACAGAGAGGCTTGGTAGCATACCTCAATGGTTTCTTTTTTAGTATAAATCTCCCCATATCTAGTAATCACATCAATAGACCTCAATTAATTTGGAATCAAACATGTGTTGAATTTTAAAATGAAAGAAAATTAATTCCACCAAATTTATTTTTTTTTATTAATATAAAATTTGAATCCGAGACCTTACTTAAAGAATATTGAACATGAGCTTTGATGTACATTAAATGGTTTCGGTTGATCATGATTGAGTTTGAATCTTTTTCAATTTTATATATCAAGGAATTGATGATTTCTCCGTTCTTCTACTTTTACATAGCTAGCTAGCCAGCAAGAAGTCAAGTTTTATAATTAATTAGACACTTTGTTGATAAGATGGACTAAATTCCTTAAACAGACTGAAAACAAATCATCGTTAAGCATATTGCCTGTACCCAATGATAACATGAAAAGCTAGCCAAGTACTGATAGAAATTTCTATCCATATATAATTAGAGATGTAGAGTACTTATTATTATTCTTTTTTCTGTTAAAAAGCCGAGGAAAGTAGTAGAAAAAACAGTGAAAGCAACGACATATAGCTGGGAAGCAGCTGGGCCATCACTATGAATTCTGATAATCATCCTTCGTATTAATTCTCTTCCGCCCTTTCGTAAGTTATGAAAAAGATTTGCCCTTATCATGCCAGCAATATTCCACAAACTCGAAGAGGTAACCAATCCCGTCGTGCCACGTCACTTCGCCACGCATGCATGACACCCTCATGACCTGGCCATGTTCCAACCTGGCCCCTCGGACATGGCCCTCGAGGCCCCTAATTCTCTCGACTTGACAAAGACAAAAGTGTTCTTTGAATTGATAGGAGACTTTTAATTATGTCTTTGAAGATGTTCCTACTTAATTTATTAGAATTCAGTATGTTCTCACGGTAACGTACTTTTGATGTACAATTAGAAATAGCAACGAGTAAGGTACCTATTAATTCTAAATCTCCGAGTAAAGTTAATGCTTTGGATAAATCTTCTCCGAATTAATTTGCATAGCGAAGATTTTGTAGTGTTGAGAGTGAGGGTGAAGTAGGAATAATGAGATAGAGAATTAATGAGGGCATGCATGAAAGAATTTGGTGGCGTGACAATGAAACAAAGATAATGTGGTGATAGGGTTTAAAAGAACAACGGGGATGCTACACCTACACGCTTGCCTCCCATGCTCCGATCACCAGATTAATGCATAGGCCCCCACCTTAACCATATGGAAGGGAGACTTGAAAAATTGAAAATAATTAAGGGAAAAAAAGGAAAGAAAGAAAGAAAAAGGATAAGGTTTGAAAAAGAAGCAAGAAAAGAAAGGTGAAATAATGAGAAATTTGACATGGTAACAATCATGTTGGGATCACCAAAAGATTGGGCTCCATTAAAGGTGGGGATAAAGGGTAAAAGTGAAGGTTGCATTGATCCAAGACTTTGGGTCATCATATTTTTTGATCCCTTTTAAGGTTAAATTTTCATCAAAAAGTTCAGACCAATAACAAGATGTAGCAAAGCCTAATATACAAGTTCGGGTGGATTTATGCCTATATGAGTATAAAACTAGAAAGAACATTTTTATTCTAATTTCATATTCAAGCTTAAAATCTCATCCAAATATAGGTCTGGTTCATCTTTATATAAAACGCATTTATGTATCGATTTTTTTTAACTTTTAAATTACTCTTATTCTTCTCCGTCCTATCATATTTACTTACCAGATGAATTCATTGTCTCAAACTTGAATAATTGATTTCATAAGACCCTTGATAATTTCTAAATATTATCAAAATCTAAACTTAGTTGACTGAATTAAGGAACTTTTTATAGGTGGCACACCTGATAAAATCACTTATCAAATACAAAATAAAATAAAATACATGTTATTTGACCAATCACTTTTATCTCATCATTTTTGTGACCCTTGTATCACAAATATAAAAGTAATTGTACCATGTCAGAGTTTAACTGATGTAATTACAGTACGACAAGTGGGATAAAAATGTTGGATAAAGTAATTAATGTATAACTCTAACAAAATTCATACTAAGACGAACAAAATTTCTTAACCTATCAAACCAATTGTTTTGCCTAAAGTGACATAAGTAAATTTTAAATTTTGGACATATTTTGAGATAGAATTTTTTTAATAATTGAAACTTTTTTTAAGTCAGACGAATTAATTAGTATAATGAAATTTGATGAATTACAATTTACACTATTCTTCTAAGATTAACGATACTAACCCAAATCATGCAAATTAAAAGTAAAACCTTTAAAAGAGAATTCTGACAATATAGCAATCGTAATGATTGGGTGAATTGACTCACACGTCACAATTGAGGGAGGTCAATTCTTTCGCCCTTTTGGTCCATTGCCAGTGCATTAACCTTTTCCTTAATTAACGTTAATCTCTTTATTTTACTAAGTTTATTCTCTCTCTATGTTTGGTTCGGTGGATCAACAACAACTGCTACAAACCAAAGCCAAAAGAATATACTCAAATCGTAATCTTTTGACTTGCATTTAAAATTTTGCAATCAAAATGTCTTCTTTTTTTCAAATTTTTTTTCCTTATTTATTTATTTCTACCTTATCGTTTAAAAATGATTAATTAATTATAATTAAAAAGAAAAAGGCCAAATAGGAAAAAGACAAAACAGGTTGGAAATCTGACGACTGGTGTCGGGGTTGCGGCTGTTCCAAAATCATAACCTTCGATGATGAAATGGAAATAAATATAGAAATTTTTTTAAAAATAAAAAAAGGAAAGAAATTACTATAATTCCGTTAGCGCCGTCGAAGGTAGCCGTCCGAAAACGGCGAGGTTTGGGAAATGAGGAGGAGCAGCCAGCGGATGCCACGTCGACAAGTAGGGGACTTTGGAATGACTCAGAAAATAGAGAAAATGGAGAAAAATCTTGGTGTCACCCAAATCCAATCAGGGTCCAGCTAGAGCTAGGCTTCCATTTTTTGACAACGTGGTGACAGCCTTTACCCAGCTGTTATGGGCCCTACTTTCCCGCCGAGACAAAGACCTCGCCCATTACTCAATTTCTCCTCGAATCTCATCTCATTTCAATTTTCATCTATCTCTCTCCTTTTTCTTTCTCCCCCTCCTTTTTTAATACTACTAATAATAATGGGTTGATAATTAATCGATTTTTAATTCATTAATTAATAAATATAAATGTATTAAATAATAAAGCACAATTCTTTCTTTTATTTTCTTTTTTTAACCCATTTCTTACTTCAATTGTTTTAGTAATCAAATTTCAAAGATTGTGTGTATCATTATTTATGGATGGATGAATAAGAATGACCCCAACATTGCAACATTCTTCATTAATACTAAGAATTAGAAAATCATTATAAAAGAAAAATAAAAGAACAAATCATAAGAAAAGGAAATTCATAAGAGAAATTTTTGATAATTTACTTAAAAATATAGCCATTGAAATTTGATTTTTTTTTGCATGCATGCATGCATCACCAATGTTTTTGAATATCAAGAAAGCCCTATAAATTTCATTGTTCATATTTGAGTTAGAACAGATTCATCATATATGTAAATAATAAAAGAGTAAAAAATCCACAATTCTTCATAGTTTAACAATTTCTAAAAGAAAATCAAATAAAGACAGCTAGAATTACCAAACTAAGCTTCATCTTTTCTTTATTACTACCATATATATTCATTTCTTTTGCCTCTTTAGTAAATTAAATATTGTCAACTTACCATAATTTTGCAAATTCCACAGGCCACCACAGATTTATTTAAACTCATATGTCTTGGGTCAAATCGACTTTGTAGTCACCAACACCATAATCACAAAATTTTCTCGAGAAAATCAGTCTAATTTCTTTTTCCCAGCTATTTTCCCGCGAGAACAAGAAACCACAAAGCAGACCAAACCAAAGGGCCAAAACCCACCAAACCGCTGCTGCTACTATAACAGAAGAGAAGAAGAAAAATATAAAAGAATGAAGTCTTAAAAGAGACAGAGAGTGAAACGTTGAGCCAGTTTTAAGTCCAGCCGAAAACGTAGATGTTTCCGAAGCTCTTCACTGTCTACGACGTTCTTTTCGAGCTTCACTCGCTCTTTTAAGGAAACCAAGATAACTCGAAAACCTCTCGAAAGTCGAAACAGCGGCTGAAGGCAGATTCTGAATACGATGGATCCATGCCCATTTGTTCGTTTGATCGTCGAATCTTTGGCTCTGAAACTGCCACAAGCTACCAAACCAGCCGGTTCCGGCGTTTACCCGACGACCACTCCATGTTTTTGCAAGCTCAGACTCAAAAACTTCCCGTCTCAAACAGCTTTGTTGCCGCTCAGCAACAGCTCCGGGGACTCTCAGCCTGAGTCCACCACATCCGCTGCAGGTTTCCACCTCGATGGTCTGACTATCCGGCGTCTCGCCGGCAAGCCCGTAACGCTTCGTATCGAAGTCTACACTGGGCGCATGGGCCGTACGTGCGGCGTCAGCTGTGGGAAGCTGGTGGGTAAGGTGCAGGTGAGTGTGGACTTGGGGGTCTCTCAAACAAGGTCTTCGGTGTTCCAAAATGGGTGGATGAAACTGGGTAAAGAAACGGACAAACCAACCGCTAAGCTCCACTTAATGGTGAGGGCTGAACCGGATCCCCGGTTTGTTTTCCAATTCGGCGGCGAGCCGGAATGCAGCCCCGTCGTGTTTCAAATTCAAGGAAACATTAGACAACCCGTATTCAGTTGCAAGTTTAGCGCCGATCGCTCAAGATCTCGGTGAGTTTCCTTTTACCATTTTTCTCTTTTAAACTTTTGGCACATTTTAGTGACTTCTCGGAGGCTGTGCTAAAATGCTCCTTTAGTGGGGTCTTTGTCTTGGATAAGTTGGATTTGGGTCTCTGTAATTTTCCATTTTGGGGGGGGGGGCGGGGGGGGATTTTGGTTTGTGTCCCATTAATTCTAGGAGAATGTGGCCACTATCTGTTTTTCTTGGTTTTTTTGGGTTGCTTAGTTAATTTCTTATAAGTAATTAACCTGAAAATTGATAGATCGGATTGGACAAACTTTGCATTTACTCCCAACTTATTATGAGAAATTCTGCGGTTTTTTTCATTTAACACTAGGTAGAGGTTGGTTGGCATCCTCCATTTTTTGGAAATATTAGCATTAATACGACGCTTCAATGTTTACGTGAGCGAAAAGTCATGTGTTCGAGCACGCTAAACTCTTAATTCCAATGATCAGGTTTCAAATCTTGACAAATCCTGACGGCCTCCGGTGTAAAGAAAATATTAACTTAATGCTTGTGATTTTATGTAAAGAAAATTATCGATAGATTGGTTGATCCTATAGTGTTGCTCAAGCAAGAATGGTGCCCAGAGGATTTGCGATTTGCTTTGATACGACAAAACATAGAATAAGGGTCGGTTTGGTAGAAAGGAAGGAAATGGCTAAAAATGAAAATTTACTTGTTTTAGTAGTTGTGATTTATAATTATACGTACTATTTTATATAACTCAACCATTGGATTAGAAAATTTTCCTTTCTTACCCTTTTTTTTCCTTCCTACCGAACAGGCCCTAGAGGAGCATGGTTTGTTACTGGTTTTAAGGGTACACGTTATTGATAGAACCGGTTAAGAGTTTTTGTTTTCATTCTACAAGTGGTGTTGTCAAAATCCACGATTAGGAATTCTCGACTCTGCATCCCTGCGGCCATGACTGACCATGAACTTCAACTTTATTAGAAAAGCGATCTCCTTAAGAATAAAATCTCATATTACTACTGCTTGGAAAATAAAATAATACTAGTAGATAACTCCTAGTCTCATACTTAGTTCTGGTCAAACAGACAATTTCTTGTCCATATCTCGCTAACTGTCAAATATAACCACCTTTGATTCCCTCCCATGTGCAAATGTTTGATGACCCTTTTTTTAATGTTGGTTTTGTTATTCTAATTTGATAGATTCATGCTAGAGTTCTAGGTTTTTCTCTTCATTATTGTTTTGTTTACCTCCTTGTCATTGTGTAAAACCAGATCACTTCCATCGGACTTTACCAACAAGAATAGAGGATGGATGAGAACATTATCGGGAGAAAGGGATAGGCAAGGCAGGGAGCGGAAAGGATGGATGATAATGATATATGATCTGTCTGGCTCTCCTGTTGCAGCTGCCTCCATGATCACTCCATTTGTACCCTCCCCTGGCTCAGACCGTGTTTCTAGATCAAACCCTGGTGCATGGCTAATACTCCGCCCTCACGGCTTCTCTGTCAGCAGCTGGAAACCATGGGGTCGTCTGGAGGCATGGCGAGAACGGGGCCCAATTGATGGCTTAGGCTACAAGTTTGAGCTTGTCACTGAGAATGGCCCTACTAATGGTATCGCTATTGCTGAAGCTACCCTGAGTGTCAAAAAGGGTGGCCTATTTTGTATAGATAAGAGAGTATCAAGAGATTCTTTTGCGCCGAGTTTAAGGTCACCAGTTAAAGGATTTGTGATGGGTTCGACCGTTGAAGGTGAAGGAAAGGTTAGCAGGCCTGTGGTACAAGTTGGGATGCAGCATGTAACCTGCATGGCTGATGCTGCACTGTTTATTGCACTTTCAGCTGCAATTGATCTGAGCATGGATGCTTGCCGACTGTTTTCACATAAACTCAGGAAGGAGCTTTGCCATGATGAACAGGATTTCTCTTCTTAAACCTTATGAAAAACCCTAATTCACTGCAAATTTCTCTCTTCCTGCCATGATAACCAGTTAGTTTAAGCTTTTATCAGTAAAGCACTGTTGGTTTGAGCAGAGATCCAGACGAATCCCATCTTTCATCTCCTGATTTTTCCGTCCATATTTAGTTTTTCGACCCCACATCTTTTATTTTTTTTTTTTTCCAAAATTTCTTCTGTCTGGGGGTGCGGCTGCTGATCTGCTGATCTGGTTTGGGAGGCTCTTTTCGGTTGACAACATCGTATTTTATAATTCACAGAGTTTTTGATCGTTTTGGTTCTGCTTTTGTTTTGTTCTTCTTTGAGAACACAATATACAGGGAACATTTCTTTCACAGACTGAAATTGTATAGACAAAAACTCAATTGTTTCATTGTTTGGATTCATAGTTACCCTTTACATTCTTTTATTTCATCAACACAGTTTCATCAACCGTGGAATTTGCTTGAATGGCTGATTCAAGCTTCAATGTACTCCATAATTGCAATTTAAGCCTCCACCATTCTAATTTTTCCAAGATATAAATTGACTAATTTAGGTTACTTAAATGTACCCTATATATAAGTCCTAGGATCACATCTCACATGTTACCATTCTCATTTTGTGTACTTTAACTAATTTACAAAACAAATTAACCAGATCGATAATTGCTGTTATAGAATATATAAAACTTTACTGAACAGAGATAATTTGCAAGGTTTGCCGGATCAAACTCCCATCCTAGTAATCGGTTGGTAGACAAATCTGACAGAACAGAGATGGTTTTAGTCACTTATCATATTTCGAACTAAACCAGACAAATCAATTTAGTAACAACGTTCAAAACCTAGCTTACCTTCAATAGTTCCATTAAAAGGGACTTAGCCATTACTTTATTCTGTTTGCTTTTCTGGTGATGGCAGCCTGCAGTGTACAAAACAGACACAAATTCTGTAAAACTTGAGAATAAGTTTGTCAAAGCTCCCAATTATAGCTGCCTGCTAAAGCTAGGCAAGTTTCCAACAAATATCAAAGTCGGTGTTTGTAGCTATTGATCAAAGTATTAGGTCCTGCAGTAGCTTGAGTTTCACGTTACCGTATAAGCAGGGATTTAACAGCTAAAGTGGGATAATTGGATCACCATAACAAGCTGATCATTGTTTGTTGCCTAATTTCTTTAGCTGGTGTAGGAATTTTCCCTAAAAAAATTTTGGATTGGCCAAAACGGGAGAAAAGTATTGCCAACAAGGCAAACAGGGTGCAGGGTTCTGATATATGTCCGACGCTGCAAATCATGTTATTATATCTTTTTACAATAATGCTGAGGATCAAAGTGTCATAGGCATACCCATATGAAGTGCTCAAGTAGTGTCAGGCATGAATTCGTTAAGATAAAAGCGAAAGGGTTAGAATAACAGAGATGCAAACAAACGTTTATCTTCCATTTTTTTTTTGTTTGGATAAATCATGTTTTTTTATTCATTCTAAAAAAATACCAGGGAAGGCCTGTACAGGTTTACAAGCAGCCAGTTGCAGCAAACAGCACATAACTACAGAGCAAAATTTACAAGAACATCGTAACTCATAGGTAGATCAGATCAGATCAACATATCCAATCCCCAATTTTGCACTAACATTCTGTTGATCCTGGTTAAAAAGAACACTGCTGGATTAGCTTTGTCAGCCATGATATCCGCCCTTTCTTTCGAACCGAATCAAGAGAATAATTTTCTCCAGGCTAATGTAGATCTATTACTGCAATCAGTGCCTCAACTTTTTACGTTCTGCTGCAACCGAAGAAATTCAGATGACCTTCCCCCAGCTGTCTATGAAGGCCACAAAGTTGCAAACTCCCTGTGATACCTGCTTGGAGAGTCACAAGACATAGACAAGTGATCTCTAGTCTCAATAATCTCATCACAGTAAAGACAACTGGAATGGTTTGAAGAGCACTGGGAAGCTTGTCAAACACAGCCCTCCAGGTAATCAAGATAGCATGCCTAGGTATATGAAATTTAACATGCCTTCCAACCCTTTCCAGCTTAGGTCTTAGAATATCCCAGGTCCAAGCCCAGAATGCATCAATTTATATCTCATACTGCTGTCATATGAAGGCATTTAAGAATTATGGTCCTAATTTTCTACACCCTAGCCATGATAATGGGAAGGTCGAATTTGCCACAAATCCCGCCCTCCAAGTACATAAACGCCAAGCTATCCAAATAGAGCCAGCTTGTTTAAGAGTAGCCCACGCATTCCTCAAAATACAAGCAGTATTCCAAGAAGACTTCAGGTCTTCTAACACCCAATCCTTCACTCTTATGATGACAAATATGTTGCCTAACCCCCCCTAACTCATGTAACATGCTGCAATCTAATTTCCCGTTCCTTTTCAATCTTTCGATTGCATCTGATTAATTTCCAGTTTGTAATCTTAGTTGAAGTAGTAGAAACCCCGGTTACTGTTTGCGCTTTGTCTCCCATCTCTGTTAGAAGAACCAAAAGTGAGAACTTTTGTCATTTGGAAGTGGAATAAGATACTTTCTTGTTTTCAAAACTTTCCATCTGAACAAAATCGTCTGATGAAGTTTTGGAAACACAATAAAGTGAGTCTAATATGGTGGATAGTGGGTACCTGCAGATATGTGCATGTTTGGAGATATCGAATGCAGGAGCCCCCAGCATGGTCTCCCTCCCAATTACTTGAGACAACAAGTGCACCATCTACCAAGCAAAATAAAAAAAAAATCATAAAGAAACCATAGCTGATCGTTTCATCTTTAATCAGATTCCCAAGTTTTGGAAGCACAATAAATAACCCCTAGAAATATATAATGTAAACCAATGAATTAAACTAATTACTATAACCGATATGCTCGAAATTGGATAAACTGATCTCAGTGTTATTAGGGGTCAGGTTCAGGATTGAAGAGAAGATCAATTATTCTTATAAAAAAGTTAGATGGCAGATTACGGCAGTGATTATCTGAGATGAAGTCATCAAAATCGAAGTGTGATGAAAGATGAGTTCTCAAATTCCCATTTACTATGGGACAACAATTTTTGTCCTTGACAGCCTATCATGACATGACTTGGGAATCTTAGCACAAGAATATTTTGTACAAAGTAGGACCATACAAAATTATTATTGCGAAATGTGAAATATCCTGTTGAGAGAGAAAATAAAAAGATTTATTAGCACCTTTGAGCCCCAGATATGGATCTCTATATAATTGGATGTCTTTCTTCCATGATTGTTGAGGCATGCATTTGAAGTAATTAATCATGCCTGCATTGATGATTTTTTTTTTCAATGAACCTTCCCATATATAGTAGACGCACTAGACCCAAACAAATTCGGAGTTGAGCCAAAAAACTCTAAAAATCAATTTTTTCTTTTCATAAGCCTTGAAACTGAGACCTTACTTAAAAAAGGATGGAGTATTTTCACTGGACCCAAAAAGCATTGATAGATGATATCACTTATTCAACTATTGGTTCTAATCCCTCCCAAGAGAAGTTAAAATGGGTGATGATATACGGGATGCAAAATATTGCTGATCTTCAGAGTCGTACTATCTCAAAAAAATGACTGATTGAAGGAGAAATATAGAAGTACGTACAAGGGGAAAAAACGAACAAATTGCAACTGAGTTCCAACTCAGACTTCAGGATGCCAACTCAAACATAAATACTAAAGCCTTAAGATGCAAACATGAAGCAAAATTCTGATACAGTTGTTATCCTCAGACGTAATGTTAGACATTTGGGACCAAACCAGTAAGATAATTGAGTTGCCATTCTTTAGCTTTTTTACTCTAATAACAATAGAGAAAGGAATTAAATTAGAGAGGAAAGCAAAAGTACATGAACAAAAGAAAAATTTTTCGAAAGCCTCGAGCAAATTAAACTAAACCCTTTGAAAAACAAACTCCAGACTCGGTGTTATATAGCTAGCAAAAAAAAACAGTAAATATTTCATATTAGTGTTTCCCATAAACACATAAAATAGACATAACTGCAAAGCCTACCAGCTGGGCTGCAGCCATTCATTGTACGATATCTATGCATGCATCCTTGTCTGTCTTTGCATTGAGAGTATCAGGGAAAATTTACAATGGGGACCACGACCACCAATAAATGATGATGCATGCATGAGAGACTTGCATGCAATCCAATCATCTATATTGTCTTGGTAATTAAAATCACTTGCAAAGGTAGAAACAATTACCCAATGGAAAACCACACAGTGAGAGTTTTAAAATGTGTACCACTTGTGAAAGTTGAAGGACAAATGGATTTCCAAAACTGATCTTGATTCTTGAAGCTCCTATAGAGCTAGCACACATATGCTGAAAATTGGAAATCTGCTTTTGATTAGAGAACAGGAAGAACAAAATTAGGTTGAACTTTAATAGATTTAAACTAATATGGTTGAGTTTGTTTAAGCATGTATCAGATGTATATCTCTTCACAACCATCCCAAAGTATGGCAGATGTCAAGTTCAAAAGATCCACCATTATCAGAGAGTATTATATGTATTTTGTAAGCTAGCTTGCTAACTTCTGAACATGAAATATTGAATAACAAAAAAAAGTTATAGCCAGCGGAGACAAGAAATGATATGTGAATGTGTATATATGATGGCTACTTGGCTACACTCACGGGCAGAGAACAAAGTGAAGAGAGCCACTGAAAATAATTGAAGATTGGAAAATCAAATTACAACAAACCAAAGGCTGCAAGTTCCAATGCAGACTAGCTAGTTTACAATTTTAATGCTTGCAGGACCCGAAACCCAGAAAGATTTTTCCGCTAGACTGAAAACAAGAAACTGACTCGAACTTTGGAGCTACAGTAAGAACTTCTCCAACAGATCAGAGATTGAACAGAAAGAAAAGATAGCTTACATAGGAAATAACCCAGTTCTAAACTGATAACTTGCAACATGCGTGATATTCCTATATGCATGTTATATGTATAAATAGTACTTCTTAGCTAAATTCTCTAGAAAAGATTTTTCCAAAATTAGAAACTTAGATGGCAGTTTTTATCTCATCCGCATATAAGACTTCATAAATCAGTGGGCCAAAACCTTTTGAATCAGTTTGGGATTATTTAGTAAACAGCTATAAAGCTGAAACCGGAAAGAAACTATGGGCACATACCCTTAATAATATATATAGAGCACAGAATATAAGTGCTAATGAAGCTTGGAAAGTGATGGAGGCACACGGATATCCATAATTTTATAGAATGAATGATCACTTTCATGACTGAAAGAAGCACATTTTAGAGATGTTGTGAACAATTTTCTGGGGTACTGGTATTATTGAAGAGATGAAAAATAGGTGAGACTGAATAGTCTATGCAGAAAGAGAGAGACAAAGAAAGAGGACATGCTTTTAAGGTCCAAGTTGCAAAGATGCGTCGCTGGCGTTTGGTCCACCACCAAAGGGATGATGGGCGATTAATGCAAAAGCTATCCAACAGAAAACAATGGCAATGACAATGTGACACGTTCCCACCATGATCTCTCTTCCACTTTGAAATTCCACAGAGCAGTTCCAATTTTCAACGATCTACTAATTCCAACAGACAAAATCCCCTTGACAAGAATGTCCACGAGTTTTCCCCTTTTTAAATACTTTACTCAAATATATTTTGAAACTTCTCTAGTGAAGACAAAGGTGGTGGGAAGAACCCAAAACTCATTGCAGTAAGGGTAAGGCTAATTAGCTGATATCATATCATCATCAAATCCCATAAAGAAACAAATCTAAAATACCTCATTCTCTCACCTTTCTTCAGAGTTCACAGTTTCTGCTCAAAACACGATCTCTCCCTGCAGCCATCCAACAACTAGTTGGCCTTCATCGGAGTTTCATTGTAACAGTACTTCCATATCCTTAAACACTGCTCCTTTGCCTCCATCTGCAATCTCACAAGAACAAATCTGTAATGAAAATAATCAAAATCAAAGGTCTGCCAAGTACAAGAATGGATCTAGTTTCTTTTAATAGCATGAAGCAGAAACACAAACAAGACAGGACATGTACATGTGGGTTGATAAAGATTTACCTTTTATAACAGATATTGTCCCAATAGCTTGTGTCAAGGACTCAAGG
The DNA here is from genome assembly GCA_030664755.1 of Microcos paniculata. Lineage (NCBI taxonomy): Eukaryota > Viridiplantae > Streptophyta > Magnoliopsida > Malvales > Malvaceae > Microcos > Microcos paniculata. Next base: position 1,874,765 of record CP131459.1, on the reverse strand, counting down.
CTCTATCTTTTTTAGTTCCCTGAGTAAAGTCGCTTCTCCATGGAAAAGTACCCATTTCCACTGCAGCAGTCTATTTGGCTCAGAAGAATAATCATAGATCTGCAAGTCAAAGTCCTTTTGAAACAGCCTTGCAAACAGTATTTTTGTTATGGTTATATATATAACCTTACCCTGCAAAGTTCAAAGAAACATAATAATAAAAAACATAAAAGTAAACCATTAAATCCATCCCTCTTTATTACAGAATATCTTCATGAAACACATTGAATTGAAGTTGTATGAAAGAAAAGAAACCACCCACCTGCCCTGAGTCACCTGACAACAACAGAACAACAGAAACAGGAAAACAAAGGGGAACCTTGCAAAGACAGAATCTTCTTGTTTCTGGTTGATATTATGGATTGTAGAAGTGCAAAAGAGCACGAGAAAGAGAGTCCTTTCTGTTGTATAGTCGTTTATTGCCGATGCAGCATCATCAAGATTCTCAGTTTCAAAGAACTTGGGCATAAAAGGGAAGAAAGGGGTAAAAAGATAGAGAGCACCGTGTGCATTTGCATGTGAATCTTGATGATGCTACACCCGCAAACAACGACTGTCAATCTATCCATATTCCCAGTATCCATATTTCCATGCACAAATATATATAGAGAAAAGAGAGAGAGAGAGAGTCTTGCTAAAACTCAAATATGGGGTTTATATAAAAAGGGAGAGAAGAGGAAAATGGGATTTGAGTCTGACTCAAAAGGACCAAAGATCATGGAAAATTTTTTGAAGAAAGGGGAAAAAATAAATAAATAAAAATTTAATATCTATGTTTCTTTTTATTAATATATTCCTAATTTTCCTTGTAAGAAAATGTCGTACTCTTAGCATCAAAGGGCACGAGGACCAGCTGATGTGGCATGTTACCAGTGGTTAAAACATAAAGTGATTACGTGAGAGGTACCCAAGCCAAGAAGAATCTAACAAATTGAACTCCATCTCTATGAACACCAAAAAAAAAAAAAACCTATTTTCCCCTTTCTTTATAATATTTGAAGTTCAAAAAAAGGAAAAAAAAAATAAAACAGATAAAAGCTTCGCCAGCAGACTGCAGATAATCAAAAGCTAATCTGCTGATATCAAAATGCTCTGGTTGATTTGATTTCCTTGCACAAATACTCTTTGCAAAACTACCCATATGTCAAAAACTATACAATCTTTCATGGCGCCAATGTATCTTGGAGAAGAAAACATGAAAACGAGCAAGAAAATATGAGAAATCTTGAGAATTTGAGATCTAAATCTAAACAGAAAAGTTTGGAAAGGAAAGAGAGGCGGGGGGTTGGAGTTGGGGTTTCACTCAAGATGGTGGTGAGTGATAACAGTAGGAAGGAGTGTGAGAGATATATAAAGAGAGAATTTTAGTGAATTTAGTTGTAATTTTATTGGGGATTTTGGCTGGTAATTTGGTTGATGCTTACCCGTATAGTACGGCACTAATGTTGCAGCAGTTACACATCACAATCTTCCCACAAGCCCTAGTTTTTATTTCTAGCCACCCACTGTTCATTTGGTCAAATTAGACAACCCTCTACTCAGTTCTTACCAGTACCATGTATATGCCACTCTCCCATTATTTTTTTTTAATTTGAAAAGTCATTATTATTTTTTAATTTGAAAAGCTTTAAAAAACCCCCAACCCCCCCCCCCCCTCCCCCACAAAAAAGAATAAAACTTTAAAAAATAATTAAGAAAATAAAGTATGCAATATGCTAGATTTGTAGCTGTAGGGATAACATGTCTTTTAAAATTTAAATACTCATTAAATTAAATCCTGAGTTGTTAATAAATTTCAAGAGGGTATGCCTATCACTTCAACTAAAATTGAGATATTTTTTTTTTCTTTTAAAATTGAGATTTTTCTGTTATTCTGATGCCTTGAATTTATAATCCAGTAAATTATGACCCAACCTGAAACAGTTGGGGCTTAGTCCAAATTGAGTTGTATCTGTAATTCCTATATTGGTGACTAAGGGGTTGTTTGATTAACCATTGAAAAATTTCAAACCATTGAAAATGAAAATTTTCAATGCTTTCATTTTTTCAATGTGTTTGATAATAAAAGTTAAAGAACCACTTAATTGGAAATTTTCAATGAAAAAGCATTGAAAATAATAAGTAGCTCTTAGGTTACTTATTTCATTCAACAATTCCATTTAAGGAAAAAATCACACATTAATTACATTTAATGTTGTATTCTTTCCTTTTAACCACTATTCTTTCCTTTTTATTAATTATCAATGCATTTATTTTTCATAAACTTCCATTTCTCTTATAATAGTTCAAAAATAAATTTGTTCAAACATAATAACTTATCAAACAATTTTTACACAATAAATTCAGTACTTAAAATTTTCAGAAGAAAATTTCAGCATTTAATTTTCAGTGCTTAATTACTTCAGTTTTATCAAACAGCACCTAAATAAGGTATATCTAGGGTCTTATCCCTGTAACATGTATTGTTATATCTCAAGAAAGAAATAAGAAAACTCTTCTATCCGTAGACATAAGTCGAATTGACCGAACCACATAAATCTTGTGTGTTCTTATTTTTATTTTCTTGTTTAATTTTCTTGCTTCCACATAACAATTGCTATCAGAGCTTGGAAGATTTTTTGTGTTCAATTTGCTTATTGAGATAGTGTCCACTTACAAGTTTGACATTGAAAAATTCAATAGGTCAAATGATTTCACCCTATGGCAGGTGAAGATGCGAGTGATTTTGGTTCAACTGGGGTGTGCGGCAAAACTGTTAAAAAAAAGAAGAATTACCAGCACATTTGAAGGCGGGGGAGAAAGCAGAGATCATGGCGAAGGCTCATAGTGCAATCTTGTTGAGTCTAGCGGATGAAGTTAGAGAGGTGGTTACAGAGAAAACAGTTGCAGGATTATGGGTGGCGCTTGAAACCAAGTACCATAAGAAATCCCTAATGAACCGCATATAGCATAAGCAGCAGTTGTACATGTTTAAGATGGAAGAGAATACACCGATGAAAGATCTTCTCGATATGTTTAACCAAATAATGCTTGATCTTCAAGCTATTGGGGTTAAGGTTGACGAGAAGGATCAGGCTGTTATTCTTTTATGTTCACTGCCTAAGTCTTTTGATAACTTTCGTGAGATTATGCAGTATGGTAGAGACTCTATCAGTCTTAATGACGTGAAAGATGCTCTGTTATCCAGGGAATTGAATAAAAAGGTTACTGGCCTTGGCGAAAACGGATCAGATTCAGGCCTGATTGTTAGTAAAGGCAAAACCAAAGAAAAAGATAACGAGAGCAAGAAATCATGCTCAAAATTGAGATATGGTATCCAATGTTATCACTGCAAGGAGAAAAGCACTTAAGGAGAGACTGTCCACAACAAAATAAAGACGAAAGGAAAGAAATAAGTGGAAAAGCTAATGCTGTTGTAGCACAGGATAGCTCCGATGAAGGAGATGGTAATGATGTTCTAACTGTTAGTACTATAGGTTCTGCAAATTCATGGGTCCTTGATACTGGTGCTGTGAGAGACGGGCCCACAGAGCCTTTTACTAGTCCGGCCACCCACTCTGAGCCCGGCCACTAGTGTCACCACTACTCAAGGTATTGTTCCACTTGGCTCAGCCAGTTTGAATCCAACACGCTCGCAGCACTACTCGAACCCTGGCCACCAAGCTTTTTGTTGCTCCTATGAGCACGCCTCTCACCAATTGAGCTGCGCCTTTTTTGTGAGAGATTGACCCACAGAGCCTTTTACTGGTCCGGCCACCCACTCTGGGCCTGGCCACCAGTGTCACCACTACTCAAGGTGTTGTTCCACTTGTAGCTTAATTGGTGAGAGGCATGCTCATAGGAGCAACAAAAAGCTTGGTGGCCGGGGTTCGAGTAGCGCTGCGAGTGTGTTGGATTCGAACTGGCTGGGCCAAGTGGAACAATACCTTTAGTAGTGGTGACACTGGTGGTCGGACCAGTAAAAGGCTCTGTGGGCCCGTCTCTCACAGGTGCATTTTATCATATGACTTTTACAAAAGATCTGTTTATTGCTTTTAAGCAGTGGAATGGTGCTGTGAAATTGGGTAATGATATGGAGCTTTGTATCAAAGGCAGTGGTTCTGTGCAGATCAAGAAGTATGACGGCATGGTTAGAACCCTTGATGCCTGGTATGTTCCTGATCTACAGAAGAACTTGATTTCTTTAGGTATTCTGGATGAATAGGGTAATAGCTATTCTGGTCAAGATGGGCAGATTAAAGTTTTCAAGGGTGCTCTGATTATCATGAAGGGTAAATTACACTAAGGAATTTACATATTGACAGGAAATTCAGTTATGGGAACAGCAGCAGGCTCTCAGTCTTTAGAGCAGCATGATGATGGTTCTACAGAGTTATGGCATTGTAGATTAGGCCATATGAGTGAAAGGGGATTTGCAATATTAAGTAAGCAAGGATTGCTAGATGGTGCTGAAACTGGAAAGCTGAAATTTTGTGAGACTGTGTTATGGGCAAGCAACGCAGAGTGAAGTTCAGTTCTGGGAAGCACACTTCTAAAGATATTCTTAAGTATGTCCATTCAGATTTGTGGGTCCTACTTCGATCGAAACTCATGGTGGCTGTAAGTATTTTGTAACCTTCATTGATGATTACTCTAAAAAAGTTTGGGTGTATTTTCTGAAATCAAAAGATGAGGTGTTTGGGAAGTTCAATGAGTGGAAGGCTATGGTTGAAAAACGTACATGTAAACAAGTCAAGACACTCAGAACTGATAATGGGTTAGAATTCTGCAATATCTAGTTCAATGAGTTCTGCAAGAAAGATTGTATAGTGAGGCACCGCACTGTACGACATACACCACAGCAGAATGGAGCTGCAAAACACATGAATCAAACACTTTTGTAGCGTACTCGATGCATGCGATTGAATGCTAGTCTAACAAAGCAATTCTGGGCTAAAGCAGTTAATACTGCTTGTTATCTGGTGAATAGATCACCATCAACCGCAATAGATTTTAAGACTCCTCAAGAGATATGGCACGGTTCTCCCTCTGATTATTCTGGCTTGCGTATATTTGGCTATCCTGCTTATGCTCATGTTGATGATGGTAAACTGGAGCCTAGGGCAGTGAAATGCATATTTCTAGGGTATGGTACTGGAGTTAAAGGGTACAGACTGTGGTGTACTAAAACTGGTAGAACTCTGAAATTTTTTATTAATAGAGATGTAACTTTTAATGAGCCTGCTATGTTTGGCCAGAAGGAGGAGTGTGATAATCTTGCAGGTAACAAAGATTAGGGTGCTAGCCAAAAGGTGGACTTTGATATTCAAATTTCAAAGAATACAATTAATTGTTCTGCAGAACAACCCAAGAATGTGCAGGAAGAAAAAGATTCACGAAGTATAATAGAAAGAAGAACCAGAAGGGAAATCAGAAAGCCAGCAAGGTATGCAAATTGTGTTGATGATTTTGATGCTAATCTTGATGCGTATGCTTTGGCAATTACAGAAAGCATTGATTCAGATGACCCTCAATCATATAAGGAGGCGGTTCACAGTAAAAAAGCATTAGAATGGCTAATTGCCATGAACGAGGAGGTGCAATCCCTTGCAAAGAATGAAACATGGAATTTTGTACCATTACCAAAAGGTGTCAAGCCGGTGGGGTGTAAATGGGTCTTCAAGAAAAATGAAGGTATCCCCGGAGTTGAACCAGCTAGTTTTAAGGCACGGTTTATGGAAAAAGGGTTTTCATAAAAAGGAGGGAGTAGACTATCATGAACTCACCTATTGTGAAACATAAAACCATACGAGTTCTTCTAGTCATAGTAAGCGCACGGGATTTTGAGCTAGAATAACTTGATATGAAGACTGCGTTCCTACCTGGGAATCTAGATGAGCAGATTTACATGTCATAGCCAGAAGGGTTTCTTGAATCTGGAAAAGAAGATTATGTTTGCTTGTTAAAGAAATCCTTATATGGTTTAAAATAATCTCCAAGGCAGTGGTATAAGAGGTTTGATGCTTTTATGGTTTCTCATGATTTTGTTCGAAAACAGTTTGATAACTGTGTTTATTCTAGAAAATTGTTTGATGATTTTTTTATTTATTTGTTGTTATATGTGGATGACATGTTGATTGCAGCAAGAATAAAGCTAAAATTAACATTTTAAAGACTTTGTTGAGTAGTGAGTTTGAGATGAAGGATTTGGGTGTAGCCAAGAAGATTTTAGACATGGAGATTTGGAAAGATAGGGAGGTAGGCCTGTTATATGTATCTCAACAAAAGTACATTGAAAAGGTGCTGCAATCTTTTCAAATGGATCACTCCAAGCCTGTTAGTACTCAATTGGCAGTACATTTTAAACTTGATACTAGTACATTGCCTAGTACAGATGTAGAAAAGGATTACATGAGTAGAGTTTCATACTCTAATGCAGTTAGAAGCCTGATGTATGCCATGGTATGCACTAGGTCGAATTTAGCTCATGCCGTTAGTGTAGTCAGTAGGTTTATGGGTAATCCAGGAAAAGCTCAATGGGAGGCAGCCAAATGAATTATGCGATATTTGAAAGGTACGAAAGATATCTGTTTGGTTTATGGTTCTGATGGGTCTACTAGTAGTCTTGTTGGTTATACAGATTCAAACTATGTGGAGACCTTATGAGGAGGCGATCTTTGACATGTTATATCTTCATTCTCTATGGATGTGCTATCAGCTGGAAAGCAACACTACAACCTACAGTTGCTTTGTCCACCACTGAAGTGGAATACATGTCTTTGATAGAGGGTGTTAAGGAAGGTATGTGGCTACATGGTCTTATTGATAGCTTGGGTTTGGATTTTCAGAGACTTGTTATTTATCGTGATAATCAGAGTGTATTGAGCTTGGCAAAGAATCCGGTTTATCATGAGAGATCAAAGCATATTGATGTCAGGTTGAATTTTATTCGAGATGTTATAAAGGACAAAAATGTTTTCTATTGAGAAGATAGCCGCTGCACATAATCCATTAGATATGTTGACAAATTCGTTGCCTACAAACAAGTTCAAGCATAGCTTAGACTTGGTAAATGTTCGCATAGCATAAGGCCCCTAGGGGCAAATTGGTGAGGAGTTGTTCTTGATTTTCTGGTTTTTGGTGCCTTGGGGAATTCAAGTCAAGGTGCAGAATTGTTATTTTTATGCCTTGAATTTATTATAGTCCAGTATATTATGACCCAACCTGAAACAGTTAGGGTTTAGCCCAATTAAGCTGTATCCGTAATTCTTGTATTGGTGACTCAATAAGGTGTATGTAGGGTTTTATCCCTGTAACACGTACTGTTATTTTTCAAGAAAGAAATAAGAAAGCTCTCTTACCCATAGACATAGGTCGAATTGACCGAACCACGTAAATCTTGTATGTTCTTGTTTTTATTTTCTTGTTTAATTTTCTTGCTTTCGCATAACATTTTCAATTTCTAATTACTTATCATTATTAAATTAATTAATTTTTCTAGTGATTAATGATCATAAATTGCAGCTGCAAATCAACCCAGAGAGAAAAATTAGGTAGTCGACAAGGGATAGAATTTGGTACTACACACGCATGTGCTTGCACAACACTACAACTTTATCTACCACACACACAGGGCAGGAGGTCAACAAACATGCTCTTCATCATTGTGAGTTAATTAGCTACCTCAATTTTTGTCCCAAAATTATTGCCTCTTGGCTGAACCTGCTGCTTTGCTTTGATGTTGAAGTTATGGATTTAGCCCAATTAATCATGCATTGCTCACAAGTCCCACAGACAACGATTTGCCATAAAAATGTGAGCTCAAATTTATCAGAGACAGTTAATGACTTCTGCTCATCCTTTTTTGTCGATATGATTTTATTAATTTTGAAGCTTGCTTTCTTTTTTTTTAATATAGTATTAGTTAGATATATATAAAGAAACTTAAATACTACTCATAAAATAATCACCCAAGTATTTAGCTTTGGTATATATATATAAATGAAAAGAAAAACACCAATCTCTCAAATCGAGTTTACTTCAAAGTGGATATGTGTTTAGCTTGTAATTTAATTACTTGGGGAAATTGAACATTGGTAATTTCACTAATTTGATTTCATTCTCACACTTTGTTTTCACTTTTTTAGATATTTTAAGTAATTAGCAATGCTATATACTCATAGCATTAATTGATGAAAATTGACAAGAGAAATTGACAGGAAAAAGGAAACACCCAAATAACAGTTTCCACCTGTGTTTATACAGTGATCTTTCCTAATGGAAAATAAATAAATAAATAAATAAATATATATATATATATATAGGATAAATAAATAAAATATAGGTGAATTGATAGATTCCTTCCATCAAGCCTCCACCTGAACGAGGGCCCAGTTCGTACAATCTGATGTGGCTGATGCAGATTTCTCTTTTCATTTTGTTGGCCACTTGACCTCTTTTTTCTTTGCAATCATCATGATTGAGAAAATATAGATTGAACAGTCCTTTTTTTTCCTTTTAATTTCTGTTTCATTTCTTAGAATTTAATTAAATTATTAAGTTCTTATATATATTAAAATAATTAAATTTATTTATCACATCACCCATACTTAATTTCTGGACCATGTGTAGACTTTCATTTTTTTTTCCCCTTAGAACCATTAGCTGTAGTGTTTCGGATTACCGGCCGGCATGTAATTTTTTGAGATGAAAAACATACTCATTTAAATAAAATCACATATAATATGTGTGGTTGATTTAATATATATTATTATTAATACACTCATAACCCTGTTATTATCTTCCAGATATTAATCCTCCTCTTGGTCTTATTCTGCCTTTTTTTCCCCCACGTTGTTAGAGTGATTTTCAACAAATATATTCTGATATGATATCAGATGCTGAAGCAATCATTCCACAGTAACACATGTAGATATGCCAAAACCATCAATGGAGATTATTAGGAGTTTAGTGCCTGCATCAAGGACAACGACAGCTAGCACAAATTCCTCTTCAATGATGAAACTTTTTTTTTCTTTTAATAGTATTATTTAGTTTTTTATTAATTTTTAATTTCAATCCTTTACTATTAATTATCTATATAATATGTTAAAGTTATCCTCTAGTGCTTTCAAAGATTTTGATACGTGACGCTCTCTATTTAGAGTTTTTTCTTGTGTTTCCAAAAATTGACATGTGGCACTCTAATAGAGTTTTACAACAAAAAAAATTATGGTGTTAATTATATCTTTTTATGAAGAAAAGAAAAAAAAAACCCATTCACCTTCTATCATTTCTTCAGTTTCGGTGATTGTATTTCGGCATTTGATTTTGCTGCCATTTAGTTTCTAGATAATTTTATAGTCATTTACACCTCTTCCTCTTTTCTTTTCGATCTTGCATTTTCTTTTGAGGATTTTTTTTTCTAACCATGTATATTTTTGAAAAAAAAGTTTACACCCTATTCTTTCATAATGATTTACAACTTAGATTTCATTTCACTTCTAATGATCACTCTTTTTCGATCCTTTCAGATTGTTGTGGGATATTTCTCCCATATGACTTTTTTTAATATTTGTTGCAATCATTCATGAGTGAAAAACTATAAATGGCGATGAATTATTTTGGGAAGAACTAAACTTCAAATTTATCAAAAAAAAAAAACTTCAAATTTTTTTATTCGAACCTGTTTATTTATATACTAACTTTTTCAAAATCTAAAATTGTAAACTTTGAATCCGATTTGATTTAGTTTATCACTCTATTTCTTTTGTATTTGCAGGAAAAATTAAAGGTTTAAAGTAACACGTAATAATTAATTAATAAAGAAAGAAATAAATTGTTGTTATGATAATTTTTGAAAAAAAATCCTATTATGCATAGATTCAAACATAATAAAGTGAAGATGACTGTTTTTTGAGACAATATTGACTCCATTATTATAATAGACCTACATCGATTATTAGACATAATAAATATATTTAACTAAATTTCAAATACACCAGCGGCGTTAGCGCGGACACTCTCCTAGTTATTATTATTGGGATACAACTTACATAGATTGAACGTGAGATCAGATGTTGCACACGTTGCATGTTAACAAGTAACATAATCATGATAAAATGTAACGTCAGAAAAATAAGGGGCCGCCAAAGCTTCTTTTTTTGACAATGCAAAATGGGATAGACTTAAGGAGGAAGGCGGGACCATGCACGGCCGCCATTAAACAAGAAAACAAACGAAAAATGGCAAAAAGATGAGAGATTTTGCCACTCAATTATGGGATTTGAAGGACTTCTCTGTCCAAGTGAGAGTTTATAAGGGTCCACAACCACGAAGTATAGTGTATGTAAAGAGCTAATACGAAGGAAATGATGGAAGTGAGGAGGCTTTTTGCTTTGAAAATGAAATGCTGAAATATATATTGTAGATATCATCAATCATAGAAGTAGCTATTGAAATATCGTTGGTCGTTTTGTGAGTTAGTGATTGGATGGATAGAAGCCGAAAGTAGGCTGTTAGCCATAAAATGATATTGATTGGCCTTTCGAGAGTCAAAAATTTGCCACGCTTTGACATTTTAGCCCACTTCCGATCCCATGCACACTTCTTCGCACCTCTCACTTTCTTCTGCAGCCTACTTCTGTCCCTCTTTCACTACATCTTATTTAAGGTTTGTGAATTCCGAGTAAAAACGAGTACGAGAGATATTCAAAATAGGATGATATGTGAATGGGATTTTGCTCCTTTAAGTAAGTTTTGGTTTTGAATACGAAAGGAAGAAATGGGATTTTGTTGTGATGATGAAAGAGTTTTATTTTTACCTTTTTCTTTGATATTTAATGGCCTAATATACACTTTGCCTTTAAAGTTTTTAGCTTTTCACATTTTGTCTTTCAAAGTTTTGCTTTGTACATTTTGTTTCATGAACTCTTATTTTGAACACCAATTATCCCATCCGTCGACGGAAAACTAACAACGTTGATGGTATTGACGTAGCATGATCCATGTTAGACGTTAGTTCCACGTGACATTAGTCAGCATGGGCCACGTGGCATTACTATCTGTCGTGGATCGTGTCACGTCAACAGTGTCATGGTACCATTAGTCTTCCATTGACGGAATGGATAATATATAGATGTCTAAAATAAGAGTTCAAGTGGCAAATAAACGTTCAAAATAAAACTCTAGGAAATAAAGCGTCAAAAGTTAGAAACTTTATGGGGTAAAGTATGCATTAAGCCGATATTTAATAAGTTTATGTACACCGAAAGGAAAAAGATATTTAATAAGTTTATCAAGATTTCAAATCTCGTAACTAATTAAAACTATATAAGTCCAACATCTTACAGCTCATTTGTTAATTTGGTACAAATAAGGTTAACCATTTATTTGGTTTTAATATTGTTTTTGGGTATAAACCCACCAGATAATCACATTGGTTCTGACAATATTGGGAGTCAAATTGAGTTGGACTAAAATAAAAAGATAAGCTCTTCTAAATCTATTTTTTTCATACATGAGATTCAAATACAAAATTTTACTAATTGAGAGGCATTTAAACGAACTAGAAGATTTGCCAACGGCTACAGGTCTGTTTGGTAGATTGCTAAATTTTTAGTTCTAATGACATGTTACCAAGGGATGGGGTTTAGATGCGCAGTACACTTGCATCACGTGTGACTTACGTTTTAATGACTTTAGAAAAATGTGGTTTACATTGGATATCTTGTCATATATAGAAAATGATAAAAAGCAGAAGGAGAAAGGAAAAGGTTGAGAAAGTTGTGGTTCCAATGCGGAGGAGGCTGAGGGAAAAATAAGAGATCAAGGGAAGGGACGGTGTGGGGGAGGAAGTATCACGTGGGAAGCACGGTGGTCGCCAATAGCGAAAACTGAGAGGGGCATGAAAACCGTACGGATGGGGCCACTACTCCACGTGACAATGGGCTGCTCAAAGGACACACTTTGCCGGAGACCCTCAGCTTTGTCTTAGTCCCTTCATTAGGGTTGCAAACGATTCAGATAGGATATTTCTGTGAATTTTTGAGTAGTTGAAGTTTAATTAATTTTGGATTTTTATTTTTATAAAAATCTCAAATAAGATTATAAAAATTTTGAATCATTAAATCTTGAGTCAATAAAATTAAGTATTAATTTTTTACAAAAATTTTAATTCATTTGGATAATTTCGTTTTCATATAAATAATTCAAACCTTAACGACATTATCAGCTCAATTCGATTTATCGATTTTTTTGCACAACTCTACCCTTCATATATTTCATATATTTTTTATTATTTGATTTTATTTTTCCCCTTTGCCTCCACGGCTCCACCCCTCTCTCTCTCTCTCTCTCTCTCTCTCTCTCTCTCTCTCTCTCTCTCTCTCTCTCTCTATATATATATATATATATATATATATATCCAATTTTCACATTGAGGTGTTATTAAAGATTGAGATCCATTCTTCGACAAACTAATTTGCCCAAACACCCGAAATTTAGATTTCAATTTAATGATTACTAATACAAGATTTATATGATAGTAATGAGATTTTTTAATATATATTGAAAAAAAAACTAATTTGCCCAATTTCCCTTTTTAATTAAAGAAAAAAACCAGCCATATATACTTTTTTTAGTTATTAAAGTTGCATTAATTTGTTACGAAAAGGAGATAGTGACATTTGGTAAAGTAGTCAAACTGGTCATTTTTCAAGTTATAATGTTCTTGTATTATTGTACATATGCTATTTAAAACCTTTGAAACGGACTGTGCATGGGATTTTATTTTTGACTTTTCAAATTGGAAGTTACATATTGTTGATGTCATAGTCTTGTCAATTAAGGAGTACGAGTATATGAGGCGATTGGTTCCGTTGATCAATCTTTTTTGTATAGTACTCCATTACATACGCCTAAGAGAGCCAATTCAATGAATTCATTATCAATATATATTGGTCGAGATAATAATGATTTCTATCCCGATAAGCGTGTGATTAAATTATAAGTTTAATCTCTCAAAAGTTCATATATTAAAAAAGTTTTAACTTTCACAATATCGGGTCAAAAGAGATTAATCTTTCGCCAATACTAAAAATCTAAAGATACATATGTACATTTGATTAAACCAAGAAAGAGAGCTAAAGCCAATTCATCGGCTATGTCAATTACCAATAATTTCTTGTATTTAAATAGTCAAAAATCGAATTTTGATAACCGAAATTAAATACTACAGAACTACCAAAAAAGAAGAGAACAAAAAAATGTGATAAATTGGAGCATCGTGCGTGATCGTGGGGTTTGTCAATGAGCATGAATTAATCGATCCCACATGCTATGCTTGGAAATGATATATATTTGACCCGTTTCAAAGCTTCTTACACTGCGAAAATCTCTTGCCACCTTTTGTTTTTATTGTCAAGGTGGGATTGCTCTTGTATGATCATTAGTTGATCGCCATATGCAGTCCCATTCTTTGGATTTGGTGGTGCATCGAAGATATCTTATAAAATCTTTATATAATAATATTTGCTTGGATTAAACTATACAAAAAGGCGGTGACATGACTGACATCTAACAAATTAAAAGCTTTACATCAAATACTCAAGTAATAAAGAATCATGAATGAATTTTATATTAACAATTTGGTAATAGCTATAATATAGCTAGCTAGCTCGGCATGCGAAGTTTAATGAAAATTTAATCTACGATCAAGTTGTTAATTTGCTGTACATATACATTTAATCACTATATATATATATATATTCTTAATATGCTAATCAAAGTTATGATTCATCTGTCTAGCTAGCTAGCAAAGGGGTGCTGAAATCTGGACATTAATCCTGGGATGATTTCTGCTGATGCTTGTACTGCTGTTGGTTTCTGAGAAATCAGCTGTTTCAAGTTGTGGCAACCTTTTGATTACAAAAACAGTCCCCACAACCGGTTCCAATTGGATGCAACTTGATCCATTTTTACTTTCTGCATGTAGGGTTCCTATAATTTATTGCTGCTCTTTGTACACAACAGGAAGCTCTGAAGTTACGCTGTATGGTACGTATATGCATACGGATGGTGTAAATATTGCTCGTCTATATCGATCTTGGACGGCCAATTTTTGGGAAATAGAAAAAGGTACTTACGTACCTTAAAGCAGTGGGATTCTCGAACTCAAGATTTTTCTTAGTTGAATTTTAGCTTTTAATTATCTTGGCACGAGGAAGAAAATAAAATTATTCGAATTTTTACTATATACTGTATACGATATTTTATTGAGGCGCTATTTTATATACTTTTTGACACGTGTTGGAAGGTGAGTGGAATTACGTGGATTATTTATATCCCTTTAAATGTGGAAATAAAGACGAGGGTTGATGTCAGCAAGGATTACGTCAACTGTACATTGCCGTGCATGGCGGCCAAGGCGCCAGGCCAATGGGCATTTCATCCCGTGATTCATGAGAGTGAAATAATAGGGTTTTTTCTCTCATGACTCGTTCAAAGATGCAATTTGTTGTGGAAACAAAAATCCTTTGCAATATTTCTCATCTAATTCCCATCTAAGAGCCCCCCAAATTTAACCAAACAATATTCCAAGACTAGTTTGATACATGCAGTACCATAAACTTGACCTCTATCCAATGGTTATTTCCTTGAAACTTTTTTTTTCTCTTTAAGATGGATCCTTTCCTAAATTAATAATACCACTTGTATTCGCTTCAAAGTCTATGTTTTCATTGATTGCTTCATATCCATGTACGCACATGCATATGTACATATACGTGTGAAGTCAGATATATTATATTCTTTCTGTTCCACATTAAATGTTTATCTTATTATTTAGGGATGTTTTAAAATAATGTTCATTTTCTTAAAATGAAAAATATTTTTATAACCTAATCCTTAATTGAAACATCAACTTTTAATGAGATCTGTTACTTTTTCTATTTTCAAAATATAAAAGTGAAAAATAATTAACTACCAAAATATACTACTTTTTCTAAAACTTTGTGCCTTTTACCAGAACATTTAATTCTAAACGGAAGGAGTATAAGAGTAATGAGTAAAAACAGTAATTCAATATTTTTGTTACTGATGCTAAGATAGATGAAGCATTGCACAATTAATCCTATGCTCAATATTGTACACAAACTTTTTAAAAATCTCTCATTCACAGATCAGAACGCTTTGAATATTGTTTTCCAATTGCATGGTTTCATTATGTGTCACCGTGCTCATTATCTATAGAGGTGACTACAATTCGATTGAAACCATGAAATTGAAACGAACAGTGGCCATAAATTCAGAAACGATTCCAGTTCGGATTTTGATTTTTTAATATGTGTTTTATTTATATATAATATTATATATATAAAAAATTAGAACCAAATTAAAATTAATTAGCATTGAAACTAGAACCAAATCACTATTTAATGGTTCGATTTTGATTCCAAAGTTTTAAAAATCGGAACCACAACTAAAGTGCGGTCTGATTTACCATTACGATCATCCTATTCGAATTTTGAACCATGTCCTCTTAAAATCCACCATATATAAAATTATATTAAGCCCTATATATCAATTACTCCCCATATCTCTATTTATCTATTCTAATTAATCGTTTCACACAAGATAAAAAAAGTAGTTATGGTGAAAATTCTACATGTATTTATATTAACTTTCCTATTTTATCCCTATCGCTCTCATTCTTTGATTCTCTTTTCTATTTAAAAAAAATATTAATGTTGAGATAGAGGTAAATTTTTTTTTTGAAAAGCACCAAATAAAACTAGATAGAGATAAATAAAAAGGGACAAATAAAACTTCTAAAAAGAGACAGATAAATAGGGACAGAGAAAGTACCAAATATGATTAGCCATTGATTAACATGTTCTGTTGATGTTTCTTTTTGGAGCATTGGCAAATCTTTGTTAATTTTGGGTGTTGATCACCGACTAGGCCACTGCACATGTACTAACTTTAATTTGAATTCCTAAACCATGCTACTTTTAATCAAATTGTAAAAGAAAAGAGAAAAAAAAAAAAAAAAACCCTTCTCCTTCATGAAACGTCAAACCCCGAGAAAAACAAAACAACAATAATACTTTTTGCCGGCTTCAATTAAAATAAGTAACCTTAATTTGTTTCTTCCGACAACATTAGTTCAGCTTTTAAGGTTTGAGCTTTGAAAGACGAATCAAAAACATTTGATGATCATCTGGTTTTCGGAATATAAAAATGGCTCTAAATTATTTGAAGCACTCATTGATCGAAGCAACATTTCTTGTTTATATCAGTGTGAGAGCAGACAGAATAAGAGACAAAATAAACGTGTAATAATCAGAAAAGAGCGTGGTAATAGAGGTTTGCCTTGGCAGGAATTCCAGCATTATTTATTCTTTCCTACCCACTAATATTTTCCATCCTTACTTACAATTAAAATGAAAAATAAAACGAGAAACATTTTTGACATTAGAGTAATTAATATATGGATTATAGTACTCTCTCTGGTCTAAAATATATATCACTTTAAACAATGGCTCATTTTCCTTACTTTCTACTAATATTTTATACATAAAAGTTTAGGAGTAGAGGATTATGTTATTCTATTCCAGCGTCAAAATAAACCATCAACTCATATTGAAATTTATGAATCTGATAGATTTTCACCTATGAAATTTTTGGACTTACATATAACCTACCACCAGAGGAATTTCAGTTAGTGAAATTGAAACCGAAGTGTTACATACAAAACATCCGAACTTTAACAGCTTGTTCCAACTCGTTTGATCAAAAAAAATTATTAAAATTGTACTATTAAAGAACTTGTTCCCAAAGAAAAATTTGTCGTACTCAAAGAGTGTGAGCCCAAGAAGGAGGTGAAGTCCACGAACATTGAACTTGGAAGCTACGAGCTAGGCTGGTTCCTTCCATTAGCCCACAAAAGTAGAAGCTGGGTTAGCCACAGGGGGAGAACTATCCACTCTGGCTCAGCGCAAAGCTAGATAAAACCATGTGTGGGCTTATACTGGTTGCCATATTTGCAAGAAGCAAGCTCGGGCGAGGGCGACAAGTCTGAAATTCAAGATCTAAGATAGTTTGGGCCCACCGTGGATTTCCTTCTGAAATGAGCAGAAACCAGACCAAAGGGGAAAAAAAAGGAAAATTTTGTTTTTATTATGGTTAATTATCACTTTGTGTGTCATTGCCTCATTGGTGGCCATGATTTTTTTTTCTGGCAAAATTAAGCCATCATAAGAACTCTTTTGCCGTGAATGCATGTTAGATTGAGCGGAAGGAATTCAATATTTCTTAAATAAGGTCTCAGATTTGAGTTTTGTAAATGAAAAAAATATGTTTAGAAGAATTTTTTCTTATTTGAGATCCGATATGGTTGGAACAGAATTAATCATAAATTATTAAATAAAAACAGATACATATGATCATGAAAAGAAAAAGAAACAAAAAAGGAAGAAAGAAAGAACTCTCATGTCTCCTACCTTCACCTTCAACTTTAAGCCTTTCAGTTTCACATTTGGACTTAAAAACGTTTAAAAGTCTAAACACCCAAAGTCAAAAGAATCAAGCTTATTACTTTTACCTCTAATAATGCAATCATTATGTAATGGAGAATTCATGCTATTCAAAACTATTGCAGGATATTCTTCTTCAGGTGAATAATTAACCAGCCTGTTTTTTCAAGATATGAGCACATGTCTTTGTTGAAGTCAATCAATCATGAAACCCTGAGAAACTGAACGCTCCTACCATCTGCATCCAATTGGTGAATCAATTCAACATTTTAGAAATTATTGGCAAAAACAAGATGTAAAATCGGGCGAAACACAATGTCTAATCTAAAATCATAATATATTAGAGCCCATTGAACTTTACGTGGATAAATCTTCGATTGACGTTGGGACTTTCGAAAAAACAATTTTAAATAGACAAAATTATTCCTAAACAAATTTACCCAAATTATCTATTTTATAAAGTATTCTTGCTATAGTCTAAAAGACATTTTTCATCAGTTCCAGTCAAGTCAGACTAATTAAAAATACTAGTAAATTGATTTAACATGGTATCAGCGTTTTCAACTATAAATTTAGTAAATCGATTATCTCTTTTTATATTTTTCCATTCGAATTGTGTCATTTACTCAATGTTCCAAACAAACCATTGTTCTTGATGAAGCAATACAATTATATTATAGAACTTTACACTCCCTTCGTTAACTCTGGACAAATACCTGCGATGAGAAAAAAGCTATTCTTATTGCATGATCAGTCACCGCAACTTAAATGATCAGCAACTACCCCTTCCCTATTCAATGAAAAAAATAATTTTGATTGTTTGTTCAGAACAACTTCATCGCAGTTCTAACACTCCTTTAATAACACTTCTCCGATGAAAAACTGAAAAAGTTGATTTTTCGTACCGTACCAAGTTAACAAAGGGACCTGAGTCTTTAGGTAGTTAATTATATTTTGGTGAGCTGAATACCGAAGAAAATCATATGAGGAAAAATAAGAAAAGGGTCCAAAGCCGAAAAAAGGAGAGAAACGTCAATTTCAAAAAAGACAGGGGTAATTACAAAGCAAAAAGGTATTCATGTACGAAAGCACACTAATTCTCTCTCTCTCTCTCTCTCTCTCTTTGCATGGTCGTGTCTTGCAATTTTAATTTTTTTAAGCTCCGCCTGAAATTTGTTTCCGCCTCCAAAAATTTGAAAGAAAAGAAAGGCTTCTTGCTTTAATTCGTAGTTTTAATGTTAATTTCAATTTTACTTGATTATATTTGTAATTTTTATAAATATATTTTGTTGAGGTGAGATCGGTTTCCCTCTATTAATTTCATTTGAAATTTTTCCAAAGGAAAATAAAAAGGTAGTAATTAAAATTAATTGACTATTTATTATTTTCTGCCTATTTATTTATTTATTTATTTATTTATAATTGATGCTTATAATAAAACAATATTCATTGCAGATTCTCGTGGCGGATTCCCCTACCACTAGCTACTCTCTTATTTTTGGGTTCTTCTCCAACTAATAGTTATTTTTTTCCCTTTATTTTTCTTCTGGGAAATTTCGTCTTAATTCTCAGGGTAAGTCACACTTTTTCTATATATTTTATTTTTGTTTTTTTTCCCTCTCTTTCGACAACCTCGTTGCTTTTTTCTTGAAATCTCTCTCTCTCTCCCTATCTTTTATAGGTTGTTAGTGAATTTTAAGGGTTTGAATTGTTGGGTATTTTGTGTTTTGTAATTTTCTTTAACGGGTGGCGTTTGATTTAGTCTGGGTTTGCTTTAGTTTTGCAGTTAAGCTAGGTGACAGTGAAGAATTATTCAGTTATTTTACTGTAAAGTTCGGTTCTTTAAGGAGATGCTTGGTGTTGGAAAGCTGGGTTCTTGGTGATTGAACAGGATTGTGCCTCAATCCATTCGGGTTTGTCTCTCGTTTTTGTTATGTAACAAATTAATTTCTTTGACTTTAATGTTGCTTTTAGAGTTTGCTTGTATTTTCTGTAACGAATTTTGTTTCCTCCTTTTAGCTTTTGTTTTTGTAATGAGCTGAATTCTTTGGATTCGAATTAGATATGTGGATCATAATATGAAGCTTTGCTTTCTATGCCTCGAAGATATTTATGTTATCAATGTTGTGGCCACTGTTGTTGTAAAGATTGGATATTGTTGGGAATTCAAGGGTAGTAGGGGTATAGTATTAGGGAATGGCCCCAACAGCAAGCAAGCGCGTAGAGTACTTTTTGTGAGATTGCTTAGTTAGGATTTATCCTTCACAGAATTTTGGGGATCTTGTTGCCCATCATGCTAAGAAATTGAATAGGATCATTTCAATCAGTTATAAGATCAGAACCTTGTAAATCTTCCTTTGGGGTTTTGGTTGTTGATGCAATAGCCTCAACCAACATTTGTGATGAAAAATATCTTAGGTATAAAATGCATTATCCTGCTAGCATTTCACTGTCCAAACTCTGCTGTTATCCTCACTTATATTGCCAGAAGTTATCCTCTTGTTGCATAGAAATAAAACCAGAAATTATTATATTCTTTAATTCATTACAAAGTTCTTCCACTAGAAACAACATTTTTTTCATTGTTTTGCATAAGACTGATATAATGCTTGTATAGAAAATCTTTAAAAAATTATAAACTTTTTGTGTCACTTTGTCAATGATTGCAACTTAGAAGCCCTAAAGACGCATCTTTTTAAGATAAAGACTGGGCGTCGTTAAAGGGGGGGCAAGGATATATGATATCTGTTAAAGTTAAAGATCCTGTAAAATGCATCTGAAAGTCAGCGATACATACGTTTGTTAAATAAGAACATTCTGCATGAGTGTTACTCTTGTAAAGTTACTTGTGGGCAAGCAAAATATGTTTTACTCATATTCTCTAAACAATTATTCCTTGTATTTCTCAGACAACTTAAGATACTTGATTCTTCTGGAAGCTTGAGTTGAATGGCTTTTGCTTATGATTGTAATAAAGGCCGTCGTGGTTCTAATACCTACAGCATCACATATGTGGCCCCTCCCCTATTAGGAAGTTGGAACACAGTCTAAGCTACTTTATCAGATATCTGCTGGTCTTAATGAACTAGGCATTCTGTTTTACTTTTTCCCCCTCATTTTCTCTTCAATCTTTTCCTTCTTTATCCTGTAATCATCTGAGTTTACATGAACTAGGATGAAGTCCATCCTTTCACGAGGTGACCCTGCTGCCTTTTGCTGTCTTCTGCACTTTCTATGTAGAGTAGGACATTTATTTACTGTTCTGGTTGCTGTGTAGTCTAATTCATGAACTGCATTTTTAGGCTCACTTAGCTACTAGTTAAATTTGCTTCATGAAGAATAAAACCAAGGATTATTGTTGCTCAAAGAATATTGGATTCTCTGTTTAGATGAGAAGACCCCCATTTAGGAATCCATCAGCGAGATTGTGGTTACGAGAGTGGGTGTACTTTTTGGATCTAAGCCTGTGGGGCAAAAAGACAAACAACTAAGTCAGATGTTTCTCAGCTCCATGATAATCAAACATGCTAGGGGAAACATTATTTGCATATTGCAGTCTGTACTCTGTTGGATACTAATATGTTTTGTGGTCTTCTAGGAAGCAATGTAACCATGCAGATGAGTTTAGAGGCAACACGCTAGGAGTTGCATATTGCATACTGAACCCTGTCGGAGACAAAATGTGTTCTATGGTCTTATAGGAATCAATTCAACCATATGGATGAGTTTAAAGCCTTATCTTTTATCATTCTTGACTGCAAAGAATTGGGGTTCAGTTGGCCTGTAACAAGCTTTCTTTCTGTCAATATGTTTTAGCATTGTTTCATGGTTGTTTTTCTTTGGAACATCAAGAGTGTTTGTACATTAAGTTTTAATTTTACATGTTGATTTGTTAAAATCTGAAAAGCTTACGGCGCAAAATTGCTTTGTTTCAGGCCCACCTGTGTTATAATATTGCTTTGTGTATGATTTAGTGCTGTTAGCCCGTGGTGTTACTTTTCAGTATGAACAACCAATACGGTGAAGATCAAGTAAGTCATGCAATCTTGGTGATTTTTGGACCTTCAAAATTTGCAGAGTTTAAACGTGCAGTATTTGTTGTAGGATGAAGCAACTGTTATGGGGTTTGAAGTGCCAAGATCACCTGATTCAAGTTACAATAATGTTTACCCTGGGAGTGAAGATGAAGCACGTGACCCACCAGTTGTCCCTCCACACCTTAATCGCACCTTGCTTAGCTACCCTGCAAGCATGAATGCTTCTGGGAATCTTCCTTTGCCAGAAAATGTGATTCTAAATCATCTTTACATTGAAAACCGAGAGGCTCCAAGATCTGTGGTGGCACTTGGGTTCACTCACCGCTTCCGTTCAAAGTATGTTACTGTTGTGCTATATAAACCAGTTCTAAGAAGGGGAAGTACCAGTACTTAACATATAAATAGAGAATAGACAGTTGCATCTGGTTGATTTGCCCTTGTGATGGAATTAGTTGCAATAGACTCAAATACGGAATTAGAAGAAAGAATATTTATTGGTGTTATAGCAGTTGATGACTTAGGGGTTGTTCATTAAACCTGAAAGTTAACATTTGACTTGAAATATATCAGTTATGTTATGAGGGTAGAGTTGCTATGCATATAAAGCCTTCCCGTTATTCTTTTCATCCGGTATTTGTGGTATTGTGAGCTTGTTTGCTTCCTATTCCCTCGGTATGGTACTAAAAGCCCCTGCTATTTGTGGGCATTGAATTAATGAATTGGTTCATTTTGATTTGTATGCTTGCCTTCTTATGGCTTTATGCTATGTTCAATTCCATAAGAAGACTTCTGTTGCTGACACCTCAATGATCATCCAATTCTCAGCTATATCTACCTATTATTGATGGAAGCAGGTACTTTGAGACAAGTCATCCTACAACCTTTTTTTATATCATGAGATTGGTCAAAATAGATGATTTATGTTTGTTTATTAGGTGATGTATGCATTTGGGAAATAGTTGGATGCATGAATTCTAAGAACTTTAGCAAATAATATACCATGTGTACGGTGGGTACTTGTCTTCCGGAAGCAAAGGAAAGCATTGAAACAATTGTTTTCCGTATATTTTAGGAATGCACAAGTCAATACCATAGTTCATTCTTTCTGCCCCCTCGAGTAAATGTTGAGCTGGATTGTCATATTTTATGGGGTTTTTTTTTAATAAATAAAATCACTTTGTTTTAGTTATGATATCATCAGAGTTATAATATCATTAATATTAACTATACATTTGTAAATTAGACAAGCAAATTACAAGAATTTCGTATGAATTTATGCAGCCAAACATTAACAATTGGAAAGTGATAGCAACATGGAAAAAGGAAACCTGTGCCCTATCCCTATGTAGGCCTCTCTAGTCCCAATCTTTGCACAAGTAAGTTTAGCCTTAATCAATTGCTTAGTCAATTGATTAAGCAATTTTGATAAATTAAGGGCATGTTTGTTATACCATATTGGATTAGATAGGATATGTGAGAAATTTGCATGTAATTTGTATTGTGGTTTTATAGTATTTACATAAATTTACATAGGTTTGCATTATAAAGTGGATTATTTATAGGATGAGATAATTCTCTTCATTTCTAGAGGATTAAGTCATCCTATAAATAATCTTTCTCACAATACAAATTTATGTCAATACTATAAAATCACATTACAAATTACATATAATTTTTCTCCTCATCTTATCCAATCCAATCCAATGTAACAAACGTGCCCTAAACATTTTATAGGATATGTTTGTGACGCCTAATTGAATTGGATAGAATGAGGAGAAAAATTACATATAATTTGTAGTATAATTTTAGGACATGTTTGTTATACCGGAATGGATTGGATAAGATGATGAAAATTACATATAATTTATATTGTGATTTTAAAGTAATAACAAAAATTTGCATCATGAGTAGGATTATTTATAAGATGAGTCAATCCTCTCTATTTTTAGATAATTAAGTTATCCTATGAATAATCTTTCCCATAATGCAAATCTATGTCAATACTATAAAACCACACTATAAATTACATGGAATTTTCCTCCTCGTTCTATCCAATCCAATCTTGTGTAACAAACATGTTCTTATAGTATTTACATAGATTTATATTGTGTGGAGGATTATTCATAGATGAGTCAATCTTCTTCATTTTTAGAGGATTAAGTTATCCTACGAATTATCCTCCTTACAATAGAAATCTACATCAATATTATAAACCACACTATAGATATGTAATTTTTCTTTTCATCATGTCTAATCTGGTGTAATAAACATATCCGTAATGAACATTCTTCTCTATCTCCTCCTACTAAGCAGTGATCAGCAGGGGTCTTATGAGTTATCTTCAACTTCAGCCCTTGAATTTAAAATGCAAACAAATCTAAGGCATTTCATGATAGACATTAATTAGGTTCTTAAACATTGCAAGAAAGGGTTTGCACTGAAGTTAGCTTTGCACTTCATCTCCCACAAATCCCAGTTTCCATCCCC
This sequence comes from Microcos paniculata, assembly GCA_030664755.1. Classification (NCBI taxonomy): domain Eukaryota; kingdom Viridiplantae; phylum Streptophyta; class Magnoliopsida; order Malvales; family Malvaceae; genus Microcos; species Microcos paniculata. The sequence continues at coordinate 1,850,689 of CP131459.1, read as the reverse complement.
AAACCAAGTCATCCTGTTCATATTCTTCTGCCAAAAGTTAATTCCGTAAAGCTCTCAGGCCCTGTGAAAGGGCAAGAATGAGTTATATCATATAGTTTCTGTCTTCATCAACGAACAAACTGGGAAGCAAAGTATGAGGAAAACAAAACTACAATCTTTATATGCATTGAGGAAAGATGTACCACTTGACCTGAGCAAAGTATGAAATTGTGGTCTATTTTTTAAATAGAAATTCAAGGGTCCTTTTTTTTAAAATAAAAAATTTCAAGTAAGCATGACATGTTCCCTTAATGGCAAATGGTTTGAAAATGGAAGATTGAAATATGTAAAGGTTTATTAATAAGCTTAATATCAGTTGACCTGCAACTTGCAATGCATTGAAATATTTTCCGAAAGCTATCCAGGGATTGGTCAGCTTTGCCAAGCTTGCTCAAGTTTGTGCTGGAGATCTTAACCTTTATGCATTCTGCATTGTTTTAAATTAAGCATTATTGTTCCTGTTTTAAGAATTTAAGCACGTAACTGATTTTGTCAAAGATTGATCCGTCAGGGCATGTCCCGATCCTTGGGTTTAAATTATTAAGCAATAAGGAAATAATTATAAATTTCAGAAAACAAGCGCCGTAAAGATTTACCAACATGGAAGGGGATGAGGTGAGCATACTCTCAACTTGTTCTAGCAAACAGCTTGGAGTTGGAGCTGCTCTTTGCATTTCGCAAGCTGTTGCCTCGGACGATATCTGATCTAAATGCAATTTCAAATATTAGAATTATTAGTTAGCAGTTTACCATCAAAGAGACTCTATAGTTTTGCCAACCTATTATTAATAATTATTGTATTTTTTTTTTTATAAATCCACTAGTATCTGATAACCACATCAGATCCCGATTATTAATCTGGAGGCGAGCAGCTTCCACAAACAAGAATTCCATTAAATATCGATCTTAACCCATTGCAATCTTTGCTGCTCTTTTCTTTGGTCGTACTTCTTGTTTTAGAGAAACTAGCTAGAAGTACAGTATATGCAAGTGACAAGACCATTTTGAAGATATATATTCTAGTTTTACACCGACCCTACAGTTAATCAAGGCCATAAAATTCCTAGTTTATTAGGTTAATTAACATTGCCAGCAGGACCACAAACTTCATTTCTTAATTAATTAATTGATTGAATTCTAACTAGCTCCTCCTCGGCCCTCGAGTCCGAACGACCCCACCTCTTCCAGGCCCCAGGGAAATGTTGATTCCCTGTAGTACCCTGATCTCTGAATTACATTTAAGTCATATAAGCATGCCATTAAGAAGTTGGAAAATATAAGTTATCGTTTTCTGGGGTTATTGTGGTAATTAAGCAGATGGTGGGTCCTGCTACAGAGTCTATTTGATCCTTTGGGATATACGATGCGGCTTTTGGGATATACGATGAGGCTGTTCCCCTTTCTAATTCATATCCAATGATGCGGCGAAGTGGATTCTTTTGGCTATTTTTTAAGTTTCGTACCTGTTGGGAGTCTCCATTAGCTCTTTAAACACGTCTTCAATGTCAACGGTAATCCCATATAAATACCAGGCAAAATTTCTTTCGTCCAAACAAGCAATTCGAGAGCTTTCTTTCATACACTTTTCCACTTTCTGTATTCACAGGGAAAAGGGCTGCAAGCTAGAAAGAAAAGAAAATAGAATGAGTGACATTGAAGGATCCCCAGGAAGCTCCATGCATGGAGTGACCGGCAGGGAACCGGTTCTAGCCTTCTCAGTTGCTTCCCCAATGGTCCCAACTGATACCACAGCAAAGTTTGACCTGCCCGTTGATTCTGAGCACAAAGCCAAAGTTTTCAAGCTTTTCTCTTTTGCTAATCCCCATATGAGAACCTTTCACTTATCTTGGATCTCCTTCTTTACATGCTTCATCTCCACATTTGCTGCTGCACCCCTTGTTCCCATCATCCGTGACAATCTCAATTTAACAAAACAGGATATTGGGAATGCTGGGGTTGCTTCTGTTTCCGGAAGTATATTTTCAAGGCTTGCAATGGGTGCTGTTTGTGATCTTTTGGGGCCTCGTTATGGTTGCGCATTTTTGATCATGTTAGCAGCTCCGACCGTCTTTTGCATGTCATTTGTTTCATCTGCCGGAGGTTACATTGCTGTCCGGTTTATGATCGGATTCTCGCTTGCAACATTTGTGTCTTGTCAATACTGGATGAGCACAATGTTTAACAGCAAGATTATTGGCCTCGTCAATGGTACAGCAGCCGGATGGGGTAACATGGGAGGAGGTGCAACTCAACTTTTGATGCCCTTGGTTTATGACCTTATTCGACAAACTGGAGCTAGCCCATTCACTGCCTGGAGAATTGCCTTCTTCATTCCAGGATGGTGTCACATCATCATGGGCATCTTGGTCCTGACTCTTGGACAGGACTTGCCAGATGGGAACCTCAGCACTCTACAAAAGAAGGGTAACGTTGCTAAAGATAAATTTGGCAAGGTATAATTCAATATATGAATCTTTTTTAATTTGCCTCTCTTCAAAAACCAAATAATCACTAGAAATTTTCCATGACGTTGTTTCTTTGCTAAAAAAAAAAAATGGTATTTTCATTTCAGGTGCTATGGTATGCAATCACAAATTACAGAACCTGGATTTTTGTCCTTCTCTATGGCTACTCCATGGGAGTTGAATTGTCAACAGATAATGTCGCCGCTGAATATTTCTATGACAGGTGCTTTAATTTATTATTTCCCCTATTTGCAAGTGCAGAAAGCTACTTGTTTCTTTCTTGAAAAGAAAAACTAACAGTGAATTCTACTGTAATAACAAACAGGTTCAATCTGAAACTCCGCACGGCTGGAATAATTGCTGCTACTTTTGGCATGGCCAACATCGTTGCTCGCCCCTTTGGTGGTTTCGCTTCTGATAGAGCAGCCCGTTTGTTTGGCATGAGAGGCAGGCTATGGGTTTTATGGATCCTGCAAACCTTAGGAGGTGTCTTCTGTATCTGGCTAGGCCGTGCCAATTCTCTTCCCATGGCTGTCTTGGCAATGATCCTCTTCTCCATCGGAGCTCAAGCAGCATGCGGAGCCACGTTTGGCATCATTCCATTCGTTTCACGACGATCTTTGGGAATCATTTCAGGTCTAACAGGGGCAGGGGGAAACTTCGGATCCGGATTGACACAGCTAATTTTCTTCTCAACCACAAGATTTTCAACAGCAGAAGGTCTCACATACATGGGAGTCATGATTGTGGCTTGCACTCTCCCAGTGACCCTTGTCCACTTCCCACAATGGGGTAGCATGTTCCTTCCACCTTCAAAAGATGTGAATAAATCTACGGAGGAACACTACTACTCCTCAGAATGGAACGAGGATGAAAAGAAAAGGGGCATGCACTCTGCCAGTCTCAAGTTTGCCGAGAACAGCCGGTCAGAGCGAGGCAAGCGTGTGGCCTCAGCAGCAACCCCACCAGACACAACACCAACCCATGTTTAGTCCATACGAAGAGACATGCAAGATCACAAAATATAGTACGTTTCTTGTTGAATAATGAGAAAGGGTTGTGCTTATGCCTGTAATCTTTCTGTATCTCATCTTTTGTGTAGAACCCTTCTTATTCACTTTTGATTGTTAAGTTTAATTAAAGTAGTTGTGTTATACTATGGGTAAAGAGGATTCTGGTTTCATGTTCGGTAACAAAGAAAAGAATCACAAATGTGAATTGTTTATTGATGTCCATACAGAAGAATCTGTGTATATACGTAGATCTCAAAATATACTTAAGGCTTATCCTGGGACGGAATCATCTATTGCATAACAAATTGAGATTCGATGGAATCGGGAAATTTAATACTGCTTATGACGTGGTACGTAGCTGATATTTCTGAAAAAAGTTGAATTGTCTTCTGATTGCGAAACACAACACAGGATTAATTAACTCCAAATATAATACACATACACAGGCGGCAAAACATATATTAATGATTGGTTTCTTCTTTGCAACTTGTTTGTCGATCGATCGTCCATGTTAGGAAGTTAAAAGTGATGACGATCGAGAGATGTTGCATAAAAATCAATTAAGTTTGATTACAAATTTATAGTATGAATCTCCTGATCAGTTATACAATTATAATTACTTCAATCATGGTTCTTCCTTTTTGGCCGATCGAAATAGTTATATCTTCATTAATCATAAATATATAGTTAGCTAATCCTGACGTGAAAAAATGATGAGTCGCCTCTTCTCAGATTAGCCATAGAAAGAGATTGAAAGCCGCCACTTGTGCGTACCTACATCCCAACTTCGTTGGATGAATTATTAATTGTGGAGGAGACGGACTTAATATTTATAGCGGTTTATTTGATATACAAAATAATTCTTCTATCAAATTGTCATTTTAGTCATTCAATTTTTATTTTGTAACTTTTAACCCACATACTTTAATTTTGAAAACGAGTTCTTGGCGCTGATATAGCATAATTGGAAATTAATGACACACCTAATAGGGGAATGTATCAATGTCTGGGTACGTACGTTGTGCTAACATTAAAGGCTATATTGTTAAAAAAAATCAAAATATATAGCAATGCTGAAAGCTCCAAAATAAAAAGTTACAGGTTAAAATGATAGTTTTATATAAGTTCAAAGATCATTAATTTTGTATATCAAACCTATTTATAGTGCCACAGGAGTATACAGGTTCGTAGTTGTAGCTACTAGCTAGTATTAATTTCTTTTTTTTTTTTTGGTTTCTTCTTTACTAATATTAATAGTTTCTAATAATTCTAGCTAGTATACTACAAATTTTTTTTCTTTTTCTTTATGAAAGAAAATGCAATATCAATTTCAACAAATTTGAAAAAATTAATTAATCCTATTTTCAATATGTACCAGTTGCGTATAACAAATACTTCTTCTCAAAAAAAAAAAGTCCGAACTTTATAGTTTTATTTTGACAATAATATTACTCTTGTTACAATCTAATAAGTAATTTCATTATAATAAACCAATATAATATTGAACTAAACCCACACATTTTTGTTTTTGGTACAGAATAGGGGATTGTTCTTACTAGCTGCAAGTTGTCTCGAAGTCTCAAGGTCTTTTATTTTATTTTTTTTGTCAGCTCAAATTATTTTAAGTAATTAATTAAGTACTTACTTTTTGGCTGAACTCAAATTCTCAAGTGACTGAAGTGAAAAATGCGAGTGCAATATTAATAGTGTTCCAAAGAACCCGTGAGCTTCCTTAATAAAGTTTTGAGAATTTAAGACTTTATTTGGTAGAAGAAATTAATATTTTTTATTTTTATTCTTTAAAAAAATAAAGAAATTATCATTTACAATATGTTTAATCAAGAGGAATGTATATATATTTTAAAAAATAAAAATAAAAATGAATCTAAGACTGAAAACAATAATTCTTCTATCAAATATAATCTGAAATTACTATAGATTATATTTGTTTGGCCGTTCAGTCTGTTTGAGCACTCGAACAGGCTAAACGGCCAAACGGTGTTCTTAAGTGAGGCACCAGTGAGGTGCCAATTAATGAGTTGGCATTATGCCAACTACACGGAGGGTCAAATTTTCATTGGTGCTTAGAGCACCAATAGGCCTCGGTAGGATATTTTTTTCCAAAAAATCCTCTTTCTTTTTTTGTTTAAAGAATTAGTTTTATTATTTAATATCTCTTTTGATAATTTTTTGTTCTAATCTCACTGCCACCAGTGTTTTCGTTAAACACATATTTTCTCACCATTATTTTTAATCTCACAACCGCGATTCCAATCTCATATATATGTACAGTTATTAATCTCATTATTTCAATCGTATCGGAACCAATCTTACCGTCTTCCCAAACATAACCTATATATCCTTAGAACTACAGGAACCGTTAGCTTAGCAAACTTACCATTAAAATCCCTATTTAGGTTTATGAAAAACAAAGCAATTTAGGCTTAGCGAGGATTATTTTCTGAAATGTGATGATCGATGACCAAGTTTTGGCTCTATGTTTGCTTCAAAATATATGTCTTTTGATAATTAATTTATATGGTCTTTTCATGTAAATCAAATGGCAATCATGATAGTTTAGTTCCTCTGTGAATTTAGATGTTATCAGGCAATATATATATGTGAATATGATCAATATATTACTTATTAGCTTACCTTATGTCCTAATTGGACAACAACAGGTTGATAGTCAAAAGTGCTTATAACGACCAGCTAACAGGAGCTGAATGGTGGGAACTCTTTTTTTATTTGGAAAATCATAAAATTCAACAAGTTGATACTTGATGGGCCATGCCGAAAGGGGAAAGCGAACCTTTGGGATATTCTACGAGCGCGCGCCCCCCCCCCCCCCCCCCCCCCACACACACCAAACTTCAAGTATAGCTGGACGACCCTGGATGGATTGGAAGGTTTGTTTTGTTTATTCAATATATCTCGAAAGTATCAACAATTGCTAGGAACCTCCGCAAGCTCCATCCATGGGGGCTTTTACAATGTCAACAACCAACTCTACTGTAAATCTAGTTCTGATCCATTATTACACAAAACAAACACTTACTAGTTCCTAGCAGACTACTTGTTAATCTCTTTCGAAAGACAGAAATGGCTGATGTAGAAGGATCACCAGGAAGCTCCATGCATGGGGTGACCGGGAGGGAGCCGGTTCTGGCCTTCTCTGTTGCTTCACAAATGGTACCAACTGATACAACAGCAAAATTTGCTTTACCAGTGGATTCGGAGCACAAGGCCAAAGTTTTCAAGCTTTTCTCTTTTGCCAATCCTCACATGAGAACCTTTCACTTATCTTGGATCTCCTTCTTCACTTGCTTCATCTCCACCGTTGCTGCCGCACCTCTCGTTCCCATCATCCGAGATAACCTCAATTTAACGAAACAAGATATCGGGAAAGCTGGGGTTGCTTCTGTTTCGGGAAGTATATTTACAAGGTTTGTGATGGGTGCCGTTTGTGATCTTTTGGGCCTCGTTATGGATGCGCATTTTTTATCATGTTAGCGGTTCCAACTGTCTTTTTCATGTCCTTTGTTTCATCTGCCGGAGGTTACATTGCTGTCCGGTTTATGATCGGATTCTCGCTTGCTACATTTTTGTCTTGCCAGTACTGGATGAGCACAATGTTCAATAGCAAGATAATTGGCCTTGCCAATGGAACTGCAGCTGGATGGGGTAATATGGGAGGAGGTGCCACTCAACTTATCATGCCCTTAGTTTATGACGTTATTCGGAAAGCTGGAGCTACACCATACACTGCCTAGAGAATTGCCTTCTTCATTCCAGGATGGTGTCACATCATCATGGGCGTCTTGGTCCTGACTCTCGGACAGGACTTGCCCGATGGGAACCTCAGCAGTCTACAAAAGAAGGGTAATGTTGCAAAAGATAAATTCTCCAAGGTAAGTTTTCTTTTCGAACTTTTTAGCTTTCCCAAGATGATAAAAAATCCAATCTATGAATTCATTAATATTAATAAATACCAAACATTTTTCAGGTGCTGTGGTATGCCATCACAAATTACCGTACCTGGATCTTTGTCCTGCTGTATGGTTACTCCATGGGAGTTGAATTGTCCACTGATAATGTTGTTGCTGAGTACTTCTATGATAGGTGAGTGTTGTCTGTTGTCTTAGTCATCCAAACCAAGTCTTCATAAATAATTACTGCTTTGATTTTTAATTTTAAAATAGCTTCTTACAAGATGAAACAAAACCATGGAGTAACTGAACATAGTTTCTGTCTAATACCACAGGTTTGATCTTAAACTCCGGACTGCTGGAACAGTTACTGCTACCTTTGGAATGGCTAACCTTGTAGCTCGGTCTTCTGGTGGTTTTGCTTCCGATAGAGCAGCTCGATACTTTGGCATGAGGGGCAGACTATGGGTCTTGTGGACCCTCCAAACCTTGGGAGGTGTTTTCTGTATCTGGCTTGGCTGTGCCAATTCTCTTCCCATTGCTATCTTGGCAATGATCCTCTTCTCTGTTGGAGCTCAGGCTGCATGTGGAGCCACTTTCGGCATCATTCCCTTCATTTCGCGGCGATCTTTGGGAATCATTTCTGGCCTAACAGGAGCAGGAGGGAACTTCGGGTCCGGATTGACACAGCTAATATTCTTCTCAACTACAAGATTCTCCACAGCTCAGGGTCTAACTTGTATGGGGGTCATGATTGTGGCTTGCACCCTTCCTGTGACATTGGTTCACTTCCCACAGTGTGGTAGCATGTTCCTTCCTCCTTCAAAGGATGCTATCAAAGGTACTGAAGAGCACTATTATGGTTCTGAATGGAACGAAGAAGAGAAGCAGAAATGGTTGCATCAGGGAAGTCTCAAGTTTGCTGAGAACAGCAAGTCTGAACGAGACAGAAAGGTTGCCCCAGCTCCCATTCCACCAAATTCCACACCAAACCATTTAGTTACCATATAAGATTAATCAAAATCATGATATAAATATGCTTAAGATATAACTACAGCACTGTTCTTGTGTAAGAAACTCTTTTAGTCTTTTGGATTGAGAATATTTAGTTCTTTAATTTGGAGATGAATTGGAATCTTATTTGTCCATGAGAATGATTCTGGGTTCTGTCGTTAGTGAGGGACCTGAAGCATACAGATTGAAGCCAAGTATCTGATCTATGGATTATAATAATAGATACTACTTGTGATCAATTTTTTAGAAATTTAAGCTGAATTATTGGTTGACTCTTGAGGATTAATAATGAATATACTATACAAGTTGTGATACTTCAAGTTAGCTAAGAACAAATCTGAAATGGCATTATTAGATTGGTGGAAATTGGAATTTAGAGTATGGTTTAAATTATAAAGAGAATCCTCAATTATTATTTCCAGAGATTCAGGAGAAGTTGACTTAGCCTTGTGCCAACTAAAGGCAGAAGCAATGAATAAATATAAATAAACAAACAGGTGTTGCTTCATGCTTAGCCATATTTTCTTATATGATTGGTTCAAATTCTTAATTTTCTTGGATCCTTAATGCTAAATAACTTTCTATGTATTTTAGGATGGCTATAACTTTGAAAGTTCCTTCCATAAAGGTTGTTGAAAGGCAACTATTTTTCAATCAGAGGTTATTTATGCACTCACAACTGATCTAATTTACTGTCAATATAATTCTTGATGCTTGGTACGTAAAACATATAAATTTGGCAGAAAAGAAATTCGTGGGAGGTGAATAACGACTTTGGCTATATTTTTATTGCAACAAACTAAACCAGAAGCCGGCTTCAAATATATATATCTAGCATCTCAAGCCTCCCATGCATACTGGCAGGTTCCGCAGCCTGCAATTACACAAGTGCAAAGATGAACTTCAACCGTACAATCAAATAAAACACGAAATCCCGATCACGTTATATGTACATATGAATTGCAGCCATGAAATGAGAAAATTATTAGAAGAATTAGAGTTTTTGCTTGTATCAGAGACAGTAGTTTAGACCAGAGCCACTGAAGTAACAGTCAGAGAAGTAATGGCCAATTGGCTACTGGTTTGGTAGTAGTAATTCATGACAACAGATGCATGGTTGATTAGAGCACAGGCAAAGTCTATGTTGGAACAAGTGTTGTATCATTGGAAGAAGGTTTAGCAACACACTATGTTTTTGCCTATAAATTAAACAAGAGAAATTAACTAGAAAAAGCTATATGATCAACTTTTAACAGGGAAGTTTCAAGGAATTATCGGTTGACTCTTGAAGATCAATGAATAGACTGGAGTATACAAGCTGTCGTACTTCAAGTTTGCTAAGAACATATATATAATATATCAATGTAACATATAATTATCAATTTTAAAGAGTCTGGTGATACAAGATTACCCGAATAGATCATAATTCATTTATCACAATTTTGAAATATGAGGGAGGGCACGTGCTGGACTTTGTAGTAATCTTCTCCCCCTTCAACCAATTTATCTTTGAATTCTTTTCGCATATTTTCCATCGTCACTTCTTTGAGAGTTGTGATGAACTTCAATTCATCAGGCAGCATCTTCAGGTTCAGACAACTTGCAATCATCAGATGTTGTAAATTCGGCATGGCCCCTTTGTTCACCCTCAACTCCTCTAAATATGGTTGAGAGATAATACTGAAAGAGACCAATCGAGGAAAACCTTCTGCAGAGCAAACCATCACTTGTCCAATGAATGCCCGGACTTTCAATTCGAGAACCCTTAATTTAGGAAACTTCTCTAGTGTTGGCAGTGGATCTTCATCCAGTTCAGAACTAGTCAAGCACATGTAAGCAATATTTGAAGAAATGTGTTGAGGTTGAGGTAGCTTTCTTATCTTCACAGATAAATCCAACTCATAGTTATTAACACAGCTGGAGAGTACGAGTGTCAAGTGCATTGGATCTATACTTTCATTATTCAAAATGGACAAGGAGCAGAGATGTTTACTTGTGATGATCGGCGGATTCAGATTCAGGTCTTCCCTAAAGTTTTCAACAACAAAAGGAGTACTTATCCCCAACTTTCTGAGATTTTTCATGCAGGAAAGATGACCAAGATAGCAATTCTTGGTGTTGAAATTCATAAGCGTTTGCAGGCTTCTCAAATTATCCAATTTCAGCTTGGTTCTCGTACAAAACCACTTTGGTAGATATAAGTGTCTCAGCCGCTCCATCCTTTGAATCACATTAGGTACATAAAAGGAACACTCAGTCCTTAAATCCAAAGTTTGCAAGCACCTTAATTTGCTTATGGATGACGGTAAAGCCAAAAAAGCCATATCATTCCCTAAGCTGAAGTATCTCAAATGGATGAGACTACTTATGTCACCCAGTAGTTTGCAACCCAGAACTGGGATTCCTTCAAAATGTAGGACTCTGAGCAATTTGAAATTCATGCAAATGTATCTTATTAACCCTTGACTTCTATGCTTTACTAGACAAAATATTAAAATGACTATCAAAAAACCCTTAACATCACAGCCTCTATCTTCATTCTTACTAAGCCAACTTTCGAGAGAATTGCCAAGCCAAAAGCTTTTTAAAACCTTCAGAGAAGTTTGGTAAGCATCAGGATCAAAGAACAATACCGATTTGAGATGTGGGATTTTAACGCGATTAATCATCAGAAGAGAATCATGCATGACAAGCCTACGACCTTTACCAATCGCAGAGGATGAAATGTTGACATCAGCTTGCTCCACTTGAAGACGATCAACAATGCGGATGAAATTTTCTTGTTTTGCTTTCAACAAGCAGAGATCTCTGACAAGATCATGCATCCGGCATGTTTTGATCTTCAAGCTTGCATCTCGCTTTCCCACTAGCACCATGTATCTTTCTACGAGCTCATTTAAGTAGCGTTCTGCCACATCTTCTGCCATTTCTTCTCCATTTCCTTCATCAGTTTCGGCCACTGACACGATATCTTCTGCCACCCATAATTGAATCAATCTATCAACAGGAATCTCATAATCTTCTGGGAAGACACTAAAATACAAAAAGCATGGTTTTAAATAGGCTGGCAAATTGTCAAGACTTAAAGCTAATACTTCATGGACTCCCAAACGCCCTCTGGCTCTCCTTAAGTATGACTTCACATTTTCATGCACATTTCGCCACTCATTTAATGAATCCATTTTAGCCAAATTCCCTCCTAACACAACAATGGCTAATGGCAACCCAGCGCACTGTTTAACTATTTCCTTCCCCAATTCTTCCATATTTTCCTCAATGACATAATCTGGGAAATGGCAAAAAAAAAAAATATATATATATATATATAAATGATCAAATTAAACAAATGATGCATTTCTCTTTTCTTTAAATTGTAAAAGGAAATCCTAAATTGAAGCAGAATCAAATACACATTATTTGACCCAAATTTTAAAATTATAAAATGAGCTAAGATATATAATTACCGGATTCACTTCTGGGAAAGGTTATATGTTTGAACAATTTCCAAGCGTCTTCGTCTGTCAAACACTGCAATTCAAGGAAGTAACCTCTTGAATCTGCGTGCAAAGCTACGTCCTTGTTACGGGAGGTGATCAATATTTTGGTGCTTGTCTCCTCCATCGGGAAGGCATCACTTAGAATATCCCAATCTCGACTGCTCCAAATGTCATCAAGTACCAATAAACATTTATTTTCTTTCAAGAAGTTATACAATTTTTCAGCCAGATGTTGATCTTCCAACGTTAGGTCTACGATAGCACCCTGATCGATTAGACCAAGGCTGGCTAAAATTCCTTTCCAAACGCTTCTCCTCTGGCATTGCTGAGATACGTAAGCCCAAATGAAGTACTTAAAGTGGTCTCTTACTCGACCATGATGGAAAACTTTCTTAGCCAGAGTAGTCTTTCCTAGACCACCCATGCCGCATATGGAAGCAACTAGGCAATGCGGTCCCTTATCTACAAGAACCGAGACCAGTTCGTTAATGTTGTTATCCAACCCAACAACGTAAGTTTCCACAATATGAGGATAAGGCTGCCTCAACTCTTGCCTCCTAGTTGAAGAACTTGAGCCTTCTCCATCCCGAATTTCTCTCACGCCAATGCCATATGTCTGCAAGCGTCGAGTCAAGGCAGTGATTTTCTCTGTGATTTGCTCTATGTCTGACTTGATCTTGTGGAGCATCCACCCTTCTTTCAAGATGCAAGCAGACCTTTTGATGCAATTAAAAAAGCCTGCCCTCCTTTTGGATGCAATTTTGAGAACAAAAGTTTCGATGACATCCTCAGCATCATAAGCAATGTCTCTGATTTCAGCAACCCATTCACGCACTGTCTCATCCTCAGCTTGTCTGGAGTCTGCCTCTTTTAAGAAGCTTTTCATCCACCTCAGCTCCCTTTGCAAACTTTCAATTTGTCTCTCCACGCCGCACAAGAATTTTGCTTCTTCAGTTACTAAGTCGCCAATCCTCGCCGCAACAGTGGATACCAAAGACTCAGCCATGTTAGTAATTAGCTTTTGCTTTTTCTGCTAGCAGGAAAAATCTTGTGGAATTGTAATCTCGATTTTCCTCATTGCATATAAAATTTCAAATTGCTTTTGTAGGATTATTTGATTGCTGATGAATTTGCTTGTGTTGCAGGTCTAAGTGATTCCCCAACAAAGTAATTTCCGTACCTTGAAGAGTCCTCAAGGAATGTTTGGCAGAAGGGGGGATTCTAAACACAATGTCTGAGAAAACTTTACTCGAGTCGATTTATTCACGTCAGGCGTTAATTTCAATTGTTGCGGTGGACCATTATTGGCTTCCGCCTTCGGGCATTCCTTCGTATGTGAAATGTGAAAAATGAAAGAAAGGATCAATTCAAATGCGCCCTTGTGATTTAAGCAAAGAATGAGAATATGGAAAATTAATCATGTTTATTCAGTAAACATATATAACCTTAATTAATAGTTAAAGAAACCATTGTCTAAGTACTTGTCGTAAGGGAAATTAGCTAAAGTTTTTCCTTTGATTTTTATTTCTTTAGTTACTATAATCCGTACAATTGGCTTGTCAAGTAATGACCTTCCCCGTGCAGTTTATATTGCTGCGTTGGATTATATTATTTTTAATTGTTGTTTTATTTTTAGTACAACAGAAGTAGGAAAAAGAGGGCCTACTAGGAAAGTTGAGAATTTGCCAGCTCTGGCCATCTTGATCAGAGAAAACTCTAAACAAAAACTGCTAATTGAGAAGGAATACGCCTAATGTAGAATCCCTAAGAAATTAAAGAAAATCATAAATTTAATTAGAAAGAAGAAAAAAAAAGGGACTAAAAAGGAAATACCAATGGCTTTTGGGCTTCCATGCAAGTCGTTTGTCCGGCACTGAGATGGTCTTGAAAGTAGCTTAGAAAAACGATATTTATAGCTCTCGATTGAAAGAGTTTCGTGGGCCTTAAATTTCTTCACCAAAAATGATAAACAGTTCTGCTTGGGCCAACAAGCTCATTGGATAGATGAGATCCATCTTCTTCCACCGCCATACCCAACAGTTTTTCTTTAAATTGAACACGAAAATTAAAAATATCTTAAGCTAATTATTATTATTATTTTGTTATATATAATAGATATATTATATAAGGATTTATTTATTAACATTAATTAATTTTTGCTATCAGAATCAAAACAGATCGATAAATCCATATCCATAATGACGTTTTTTTGGTTTCGAAGAGAACCGATTAACCACAGCAACTTGCCACGTGAAAAAATGAGGATGAATATATAAATATGAATAACATTTGTTTCAACTTTTCCATATTAAGTTAATGGTCGGAAAGATTTACACTAATTATTAGGTAAAGCAATACGTTAATATCATATACAAAAGCCATCAAATTATTGTTTGCTTTCCATTTTTTTGGCCGTGCTATAGGACAACAATGGTTTTGTCATTATTCCTTTATACAGATTTGATGACATCGATATTTTACGTACTGACGAAGATTGACAATAAATTAAATTATTAAATTTGACTAAAATGATAGAGTGCTTGTTATAAATCTGGGAATTGAAAAAGCTTCAAGACGTGTATTTAATAATTATTATCTTTAAGATTTTATTTACACCCAATAATATAAATCTTAAAGATACAATGAAGCCGATGAAAATTGTAAGTAATTCAATTGAAGTCTTCCTATTAGCATAAATTAAGTTGTTGTAAAATGGCTAAATCTATAAACGTTTTCTGCAGTAAATATTTATAGATGTGTCTGAATAAAAATTAAAAAAAGAGAAAGGAAGAAGAGAAAGTATGAAATTGTTATCATATATGACAATTTGAGAGAATTCTTTTATATAAACTTCTAAGGGAACAGTTATATCCCTTCAGAAGTTCATATTCATTCAGAAGTTAACAACGGTTATTAACTGTTAATTATTATTATTAAATAATAATAATAATTTCGAATTTAGAAAAATAAAAAATTAATTTATTTTTCACACGCACTTGCCACGTGTAGAATCCCTAAGAAATTAAAGAAAATCATAAATTTAATTAGAAAGAAGAAAAAAAAAGGATTAAAAAATCATTAATAATATTTTACTTCAAGAATATTGTATCATTTGTCATTTTCATTTTAGTCCTTCTTTTTTTTTCAAACTTTTTCTAAAACAATAGTTAAATGTTTAAAATTTAAAATTTCTAAAAAATTCATATCAATTAGTATTTATATTTTTACTTCTTAAAAGTTAATTAAAAAGAATTTTGGAGTACTATTTATCATTTCTTATTAGTCCTCCACTTTTTTTCAATTTAAAATAAACTTTTATTAATTATATTAATTATATATATTTTTTATATATAGATTATATTTTTTTTAAAGTGCTTTTCCATAACATTAATTTACTCATATGTTTATGTATTGTTTTGAAGATTGAGTAAAATTACCTTTATTTTTTAATCTTTTTCCCTTTATTCCAAAATTATTTTTTCTCTCAAATTTTAAAAGTTAACCTATAAGACTAAAATTTATACATCTATATTATACATTAAAAATAATTTTAAAAAAATTTAACCTATTCATGTGCGAATATAATAAAAAAGAAAAGTTTATTTTTAAAATTTAAAATAAAAAATTAAAATTTATTAAAAAATTAATAGTAATTTTTAAAAATCCGGGGCGAAGCTCGGGAGCGTTTTCTAATTATTATTATTATTATATAGAGGTAGCTAACATGTCTCTTACTTTCATTTGAAGACATGCCGTAAGGGTTCTTTTCATGAAATAAAAAATCGGACCGGCCGGTTCAATCGATTGAATCGGAAACCGATCACAAGTTCGGTCAGGTATGGGTCATAAAATAGGATTTTTATTGAACCGCCTTTGAACCGGTTCAACCGGTTCAATCCGAATTTTAATTTTTTTAATTGCTATTTTTATTTTTTCTTATTTTTTAAGGAATATTTTGAATTTTTTCTATTTTTTCAATTTTTTTGAATATTTTTAAAAAATAATAATAAAATAAAATTATTTATTTAATCGAACCGGTTGGATCGGTTGAACCGGTGACCAGATGACCAACCGATTCGATTTTTTATTCATTGGTTCTCTTCTTTTCTTTTCTTTTTTCAATAAATTTCACATTTCCAAATTAATTGCAAAACAAACGAATATCCTGTTGAATATAGTATTAAAAAATATTTTAAACTTTTGAAGTCAATGTTTGCTTGCGTGGAGGAAGACAAAGATGACCATAAAAATAATCAATGGTCGTGATCAGTACGGTGATTTGTATTAAATGTACGGTTCGCAATCATTTTCGCATTCTTCATTTTGTTTAGATTTATATACTATCACACTGTCTCAAAATATAAGTCCTTTTCAACCGTTTTATCAAAATCAATAAAAATAGTTTTATTTGTTAAATTTTAGTTTCTTACCTATTTTACCCTTATTTAATTGTATTGAAGAGGAGAGAGAGGTAAAGAGGAGACATGTATTAAAGAGAGAGGTTTTAATATAACAAGACAAGGGTAAAATAGGAAAATTATAAAATTATTGTCTTGGTTTTATAAAAAGGATAACTATTTTGGGACAAATTTTTTTTTTAAATGGACTTATATTCTGGGACAGAGGGAATAGTATTTATTTATTTATATTACATATTTACATTAAATTATGTTGGATGAAGGTATAAAGACATGCCGTAGGGGTTCTCTTCATTTTTTTTTTATTTCAATAAATTTCACATTTCCAAATTAATTGCAAAACAAACGAATCTGCTGTTGAATGTAGTATTAAAAAATATTTTAAAGTTTTGAAGTCAATGTTTGCTTGCGTGGAGGAAGACAAAGATGACCATAAAAATAATCAATGGTCGTGATCAGTACAGTGATTTCTATTAAATGTACGGTTCGCAATCATTTTCGCATTCTTCATTTTGTTTAGATTTATATAGTATTTATTTATTTATATTACATATTTACATTAAGTTATGTTGGATGAAGGTCTAAAGACGATATAGAAATTTGACTAGCAGGGTGGCTGTGCGCGATGCACGGCGTGATCCCGGGCAAAGTCAGCTGGTGGAAGGCACTGCCCCGCCCACCAGG
This sequence comes from Microcos paniculata, assembly GCA_030664755.1. Taxonomy (NCBI): domain Eukaryota; kingdom Viridiplantae; phylum Streptophyta; class Magnoliopsida; order Malvales; family Malvaceae; genus Microcos; species Microcos paniculata. Next base: position 1,833,630 of record CP131459.1, on the reverse strand, counting down.
TGAGGCGCCACGCCTACAGCCAGCAAAAGCGGCCATTAGGATAGAGAGCTTCTTTCTTCTTCTAAGAGCTCATTTGGCATGGCGTTTTGAGTGTCAAAAAGTTAGAATAGCATCAATCCACTTAACCTATAGTATTGATTTTTAGGTGTTTTTATGTTAAAAACATACTTTTTCACAACAATGTCAAACAGTAAAATATCTCAATCGTATATTTTTTTACAGTAATTTTCAAAAATAATTTTTTAAAACACTTTTTTAAAATCGAATTTTTCCCGATCACAAACATAATGCCAAATTAGACCTAAGTACATCTTGTTGATCTTGTTGTAAATAATTGTTCTACTATATGATTCATCATGACATGGCTTTCAACAAGAGCATAAATTTTTCTGATATACTTATTCGATATTATATTTTTTTATTTATTTATTTATAATCTTTTGATCTCTTTATGGATCATTTCAATGTAACTTTATATATATTTCTTTAACTTAATTTTTCTCTTTAAAAAGCCTAATAAATTTAAACCCCATAATCATATACTAATCATATTGATATAACCTAATCTGTATTAGTAGAGAAGATAAGGTTAATCGATGTATGTTGGTTTAAGTAAAAAGAATTGGTTGTCCCTTAAGAAAGGTCTTGAATAGTTGAATTTGAATCTCATGAATATGAAAAAAATAAACTTAGGAAAGTTCTCCTATTTGGGGTTTAATGTGATTTGATTTTGGATTAGTTAAAGCACAATGTGACTATGGATACCAAGGATAATAAAAAATAGAAAAGACAAGGTTACTTATATAAGAACATGAGTACTTTCTTGGCCTCCTATTGAACAAAAAGGAAAAAGAAAAAGAGGAAGAGGAAGATAAAGCCAAAAAGAAAGGAAGAAGGTTTGTTGAGTTGATGATGGAATCATCATATATAAAATTAAGGGGGTACATAGCACGTAATTAATATTCAAGTCAACAGCTGATATGAGACGTAGGAGGCCGTACAACAAAGGACTCGTCCTATGATCCACCCTTTTGAATACATGATTAAGCTTCGCCAAGTTGATGAGCAAATAATTGTATTTATTTTAGAATAAAGATTTGTTGTAACCCCAAATTAAGAAAATTAATTTCACATTCTAAAGGTGGTAGTGGTTGGAATCTTGCATCAGAATATATAATCCATGCAAGGTTTTTCCAAGTTTAATGTCAACGGTTTGTTTTGTGCATATTTCTTTGACAAGTTAAATATTGTATTTGGTTTAATACACAAAATAACTTTTAAATTTGTACAAAACTGTCGTTTTAACCTTTGAACTTTTATTTTGATTTTTTTTATTCGAACTTTTATTTTGTGAATAATGTAACCGTTGACGTGATGTAACAAAAAAATTTCACGTATCATATGAAAATTTTACATATTAATATTTAAATAGGTTACATCAGCGTTAAGCGTTACATTATTTATAAAATAAAATTTTGAGGGGTAAAAGATTCAAAATAAAAATCGAAAGATCAAAACAATAATATTATATAAGTTCAAGGATTATTTTATGTATTAAACTTATTATATTATTAGTCATTGGCCGATAATGGGCACCCATCGTCCAATTTAAATGTTTTGACTTTTCAAATTTCTCACGTCTTTTTTTCTTTGTTTTTTTTTTTCCTTCTCTCATCTTATTATGGTTATTGTCTTACATATGTTTTGGAGTCATCAGTTTCCCCCATTTTAAATTTGACCGCTATCAACTGATCTTTTCTTTATCTCCAAATCTCCCATTCTTTTGGTCTTATTGATTTTTAAGGTTCATATATAAATCTGAACTGAGCTGTACCAGTACATTTTTTTTTTTGTAGTTTATAACGAGAGGAGAGGAAGACAAGGATCGACCTTCATATGACTTTCTCAATCTCTCGATCACCAAGCCAAAAGGGAATGTCACTGTGGTACTAATGTAAGATATAATATCTGAAATATCCAATATCTTAAGCAAATATTAGAACACCAATATGATAATAAGATAATATACATACCTGATTGGGCAGCCATCATTATTTAGCGGAAGCAAGTGTCTCCGATCAAGCTATGATCTTCCTCTTCTTCTTCTCCTTCTTATGGCAGATCTCAATGGGAAGAAACTGACGTTATGAAGAGAAGAGGGGACCTTAGCCACTTATTTATATTAACCTTAATTATCCCAGTAGTAATCCTCCCCATAAAAGGCCTACTGGGACAGGCCTACACAACTGCCATACCACACTAATTCAAAAGAGATGTGCAAAGCCCATACAATAAAGATCACTTATCAAAATTAGGCCTTCATGCTTGTTTCCCACATGGACCAAATTACTAGCCTGTTTTAATAAACAACAAATGACCAATTAATAGTAGCCCACAAAATAGAAAATTCTAACATTCTCCCACTTGGGCAATATTAATTGGTGTTTATTTTAAATTTTAGAAAATATTTTCAAAAAAATGACACCAGGCTAGTTAATTTAATTTTTGATGTGGCCACAATTTGAAAACAATTCAGTCCATAGAAACAACATCTCATGATCCTGTCCATTAAAACCAACAAATACTGAATCATGGCAGCCTTTGTACCCTTTAATGATACAAGACCAATCCATGGTTACAAGTATAAGTGATCTTATCGACAATAGATCTTAGTGTGGTTGTGTAACAAGAAAATAGCACCAAATGTGATCTTAATGTGCTACTTTCATTGTCGGTCCTCTTTATGATTTCTCTAAATAATATGAGAAATCTCTTTGGCATCAACAATATGCCTGTATGTCTCCCACTGATCATTAAGATCACTATGGTGCCATTTATGAGACATACCCAATTGACAAAACAGTCCTACTTAAGATAGACACCAAATCTTAAGATTTTACAACATATATAAGCAAATCTTCATCAAAGTACATGTACATATGAAAATAGAAGATAGCATGGATTATTCTCAATGAGAATCATCAATCAATTATCATAATGATGTCTCAAAACATAAATGAGTCTCAATATAAATAATGTAAACTATAATGTGAGAATTCATAACTCCCACTAACCAAGTACATTAAAAGACTCAATAATACCCATGCTCTCAACATGTCTACTAAATGCTATAGGTCTCAACCCTTTAGTCAAAGGATCAGCAAGCATACTATCGGTGTCAATGTGCTCAACAACTATGTCACCATTTTTCACAAAATCCCTCACCTTGAGGTATTTTATCTCTAAATGTTTAGACCCGCTAGTAGTTTTGTTGTTCTTAGAAAACAACACTGCAGATCTATTATCACAGTAAATCATCAATGGTCTAGAGATAGAATCAACAACACAAAGGCCTGAAACAAAATTTTTAAGCCAAATAGCTTGCGTAGCAGCCCCATAACAAGCAACAAACTCAGCCTGCATAGTTGAAGAAGCTAAAAGTGTTTGTTTAACACTCTTCCAAGAAACAGCTCCTCCAGCTAACATAAAAATGTACCATGAGGTGGACTTCATATCATCCTGACATCCAGCAAAATCAGAATCTGTATACCCAATAATCTCCAGATCATCCACCTTTCTATACACTAACATATAATCTTTAGTCTTCTGCAAATACCTCATTACTTTCTTAGCAGCAACCCAATGATCTAAACCAGGGTTAGAAAGATATCTGCCAAGAACACTTACCGCAAAGGCAATGTCAGGTCTGGTGCAAACCTGAGCATACATGAGACTCCCCACTGCACTGGAATAGGGAATGCTCTCCATAGACTTCCTTTCCAAATCATTCTTTGGACACTGATTGAGACTAAGCTTATCACCTTTAATGATAGGTGCATCTCCAGGTTTACAATTCTGCATATTAAACCTTTTAAGCACACGATCAATATAAGCTTTCTGAGAAAGTCCCAATAAATTCCGAGATCTATCCCTATGAATCTCAATCCCAAGCACAAAAGAGGCTTCACCAAGATCTTTCATGTCGAAAGTCTTGGTCAACATCTGCTTAGTTTCATGCAACAATCCAACATCATTACTAGCAAGTAAGATGTCATCTACATACAGTACAAGAAAAATGAATCTACTCCCACCAATTTTAAGGTATATGCACTGATCAACCTTATTCTCCTCAAAACCCATGGAAGTAACAACCTCATCAAATTTCAAGTACCACTGTCTAGAAGCTTGCTTAAGCCCATAGATAGACTTTTTGAGTCTACACACCAAGTGTTCACCTCTAGGCTCCTCAAAACCCTCAGGTTGCTTCATATAAATCTCCTCACTAAGATCGCCATTCAGAAAAGCTGTCTTCACGTCCATCTGGTGAAGCTCTAAGTCAAAATGTGCTACCAAGGCCATAATGATTCTAAAAGAATCCTTGGAAGACACTGGTGAAAAAGTCTCATTATAATCTACTCCTTCTCTTTGAGTAAATCCTTTTGCCACCAATCTAGCTTTAAATCTCTCAATTTTCCCTTTGGAATCTTTCTTGGTTTTATAGACCCATTTGCAACCAATTGACCTACAACCTTTTGGAAGCTCAACAAGCTCCCAAACATAATTTTGAGTCATAGAGCTCATCTCATCTTTCATTGCATCCATCCACATATCAGACTGAGAACTATTAACAGCTTCACTAAAGCTCACAGAATCCACAACATGACTAATATCATAATCACTTTCTCCAAGAAAAACAACATAATCATCAGAAATGGCTGACCTCTTTTGCCTAGTAGATCTTCTCAAGGGAACATCAACCTCATTATTTTGAACAGGAGGAACTTCAATTGGAGCATTATCAATATTTTGAGGAGGAGGATCAATAATGTGTTGCCCAGAATCTTCTCTCTCAACATCCATAGGCACCACACTACCTTGTGAAACAGGCAGAGGAAGATCAACATGTCTAGGAAGTTCACTATCAACATTATCTACCACAACATCATCTGCCACATCCCATTCAAGAAATTTCGCCACTTGTGACTCAACAACTTTAGTGCCACGTGTAAGACAATAGAACATATATCCCTTAGAATGGGCTGGGTATCCTATGAAGAATGAGCGAGTAGTTCTAGGTTCAGTTTTCTTTTCAAAAGGATTATAGATTCTAACCTCAGCAGGACAACCCCAAACTCGAAAATGGTTCAAACTAGGTTTCCTACCAGTCCACAATTCAAAAAGTGTTTTGGGAATAGATTTACTAGGTACTCTGTTAAGAATATACAAGGCAGTCTTAATGGCTTCACCCCAAAGAGACTCAGGAAGGTTAGTTCTACTCATCATGCTCCTCATCATATCTTTAAGGGTGCGATTACGCCTTTCAGCCACACCATTTTGTTCAGGACTACCAGGCATAGTATATTGGGCAACAATCCCACATTCTTGCAAGTATTTGGCAAATGGACCCATATGCTGCCCAATTGTACCATGTTTGCCATAATACTCACCACCACGATCAGACCTAACAATCTTGATGACTTTCCCTAATTGTTTTTCTACTTCAGTTTTAAAAACTTTGAATTTTTCAAGAGCATTTGATTTTTCATCAATCAAGTAAAGATAACCATAACGAGAAAAATCATCAATAAAAGTAACAAAATATTTGTTACCACACAAAGTAGGTGTAAGAGGTCCACTAATGTCAGTGTGCACAATTTGCAAAAGGTCAGAACTTCGAGTTGCCCCTTTCTTCTTAGTCTTAGTCATTTTCCCTCTAATGCAATCAACACATGTGTCTAAGTTTTCAAAATCAAGAGAAGGTAAAATGTTGTCTTTTATGAGTCTTCCAACTCTTTCATTAGAAATGTGACCTAATCTCTTATGCCACAACAAGGAAGACCTCTCTTTAATCAAAGACCTTTTAGACACAATGTTTTCAACATTCATGCAACTATACTCATTATTAGGAGATAAACTCAATTTGTAGAGACAATCAACAAGTTTAAAATTTCCAACAATATTTGAGTTTAAAATCAAATCAACATTTCCATTTCCAATGCTAAAATAGTATCCAACTTTGTCTAAAGCAGAAACAGAAATCAAATTTCTCCTAAAAGATGGAATATGAAAAATATAATTCAAAACAAGTTCAAAACCAGAACTCAAATTTAAACCTATGGTTCCTACATGCTTAACATCTACTTCAGCATTATTTCCAACTTTAAGCTTGGCCTCACTCTCACTTGGCTTCCGTTTGCTTTTGAATCCCTGCAATGTACAAGCAACATGAACAGTTGCACCACTATCAAGCCACCAAGAATTCGGTGGGGCACTAACAAAATAGGATTCATAACAAACGAGAGCTAGTGAGTTGAGAGTTAATGAGTTACCTCCTTGTTTATTCTTTTTCTCTAACCAAGATTTAAACCTGAGGCAATCGACCCTGATATGACCTTTCTTCTTACAAAAGAAGCACTTGACATCTTTCTTAATGGCAGCATTTGGACCTCTTATCCATTTAGACTGACCACTAGCTTGTCCCTTATCGTCCTTAACCTTATTAGGAGCATTAAACCTAATCTTCCCAGGTTTTCCAAGGTTCTTTCGGTAATGAGGTTTGGAACGGGTGGTAAGTAAGGCAATCTCATTTTTTTCTTTCTTGAGTTTTTCTTCCTCAGAAACACATTTGGCAATAAGGTCATTGACACTCCAGGTTTCATTCACAGCATTATAGGCAGTTTTGATTTGGGTGAACTCATGAGGTAAAGCATTCAAGGCATGGTGAACAAGAAATTGGTCAGGGAGAGAAATTTGATGGGCACCTAGTTTGGTTTGAATGTGGACCATTCTCATAATGAAATCTCTAACACCTCCTTCACTGTTGTATTTCATACTCGTCAGCTCACTCATAAGAGCCCCAGCCTCAGACTTATTGGATTGTTCATACCTATTGCCTATAGCAGCATAAAGCTCCTTAGCATTTTCAATCTTTTCTAGACCACTCATCAGATGTTCAGCAACGGTTCTCCTAATGGCCTCTACACACATACGGTTTGCTCTATCCCATTGAGCAAACAACTCCTTTTCAGCAGCAGTGCTTTGATCAGTGAGAGCTGCAGGCTTATCAACACGCAAGGCTATGTCTATCTCACTCATAACAAAAGCAAAGTTCAAGTCCTTAGACCACCTCTTATAATTAGAGCCATTCAGAATCTCAACAGTAGCTTGATTCTTATTCACACCAAAAGTCACTGATTAAAACAAAAAATAATGCAACTTATTAGTTAATGGGCAAATATATTAAGCAACAATTCATAATGTGCCAATGAACAACCAAGAGCCCTGGTGTATCATCACAGACTCCCCTTTGGGCAAAGCATGTAACATACTAATAGGTACTCTTCATATAAAGCTAACATGAGATATTCCAATTTTGAATAGCTATCCCCTTTGGGCAGATAGAAATTCTAAACCAGTTTATCGCAATCATAATGCTTTATATAACATACCAAATTGACTTACACAATAACCCCATTTGGGCAGGCGATTGTATAAAACAATCAAGGTACAATCCTGTAGCCAACAAATGAGATAATTTTTATTAATATCCATAAGTGAGCCACTTTGGCAGCCAAACACTTATATCAACTAATAAAAGATTTTCTCAAACCAGGAAAAAATTAAATTTGCCCAATTACAAAAATTTGTATACTTGACAAAATGTATACAATAGACCATTCAATATGAGATACGGATACCAAATGTATCTCATGGTCTTTCAAAAATTATAAGTTGCATTTAATCACAATGTCTTGATCCTTATCAAACTGATTGGTTCCAAAATTTCAACAAGTCATGCATATATATTTTGGCTTAAATTAAAATAATACATAAATGCCAAAATATTTCACAATCAAACAATTTTAATAGTGACATTTGTCGGGAAAGTGTTATGAAAGTGGACATAAATGCCAAAATATTTCACAATCAAACAATGAGTCTTGAAATAATTACCGACACAACAAGACTTGTTTTAAATAATTAAATAATCATAATAATTAACAATGATTACTAATACCAACAAAAGGTTATGGAAAAGTAATAGATGAATAATTTGAATATAATATATAAAACAAATGCCAATCGTCTTCAACCTCAAGACGGGTATAGCTCAACCCGCTAAACCAGTTTTTCGACCCATTCGGGTCAGCTTTATTTTCAACCAGTTTTAATAAATTTTTGACTACCGAAACTTCATGTAATCTCAATTTCAACATGTTTATACAAAACCCATGTATCAAAACTTATTAAAATAGCAAGAATTGAAATAATAAGCAAGAAGTATTATGGGTTTTAAACTAATTCACAAGCCGTATAAAAACTTGATTACCAGTGAAGAAGAAATCAACTTTTATACGATCTAAACTTATTATTCGAACTAAATAAGACTTGGGTCCTAATATCACTTAAGATCTAGCTCTGAATACCACATGTAAGATATAATATCTAAAATACCCAATATCTTAAGCAAATATTAGAACACCAATATGATAATAAGATAATATACATACCTGATTGGGCAGCCATCATTATTTAGCGGAAGCAAGTGTCTCCGATCAAGCTATGATCTTCCTCTTCTTCTTCTCCTTCTTATGGCAGATCTCAATGGGAAGAAACTGACGTTATGAAGAGAAGAGGGGACCTTAGCCACTTATTTATATTAACCTTAATTATCCCAGTAGTAATCCTCCCCATAAAAGGCCTACTGGGACAGGCCTACACAACTGCCATACCACACTAATTCAAAAGAGACGTGCAAAGCCCATACAATAAAGATCACTTATCAAAATTAGGCCTTCATGCTTGTTTCCCACATGAACCAAATTACTAGCCTGTTTTAATAAACAACAAATGATCAATTAATAGTAGCCCACAAAATAGAAAATTCTAACAACTAATACTTTCATCTTCTTTCTCTGTGTACTCTCTTATTTCCTTTGCCTATACATATTCATTGTTCTTTTTGGTATAATACCTTTGATATTTGGCAATCACAGTAGACTCAACTAATCCAAAGTTAAGTTGTATCATACCCTAAATTGGGGTACTCTCCTATAATAAGTCTATTTTCTCCATTCACAAAACTCAAATTCAAGACTTTACTTAAAAGACATCGAACTCTTTCCACTTGACCAAAAAAAATTATAACTTTACATATCCATGGTTGGATATATGTAGGAGATGTATACTATTTGTCCGCTTCTTCGTATTAATGATGCTTGAGAGGTTGAATTCCTAAGAGACTTTGGTGGATATAGCTTAATTAATTTAGTTATTGCTTTCGTAACGACAAAAAAATTATCTAAGAAAAAAAATGATGTAAGAATGTATTGTCCTCAAGTGATGAACTAACTTAAATCAATCATTTTCCTAGTCCATGTACGTAGTCCTAGATTTAAAACGTTTAAATCTTTTGTCTGATTTTAACGACCAGAAATGTTTATTAAGGTCGATCGACATCACTGTCTGTTAGTACTTGACTGTTTTTTGTTCATATATCTACGCATGAAACTATTCAAGTTTATTTGAATCTAAGATTGATTTTTCACTTGTCAAACCTACCAATTACGTCAAGGTAAAATTCACAATGCTTGGCCATGGCTAGGAGATCACCAACTAATGCTCCTCTAATTACATCCATATCCATTTAAGTAAAATATATATCACAAACATTATTGAACTTAATTTTATGTAATGAACTTTTTATTTAAATGATTTTAAAGTACTATTAGAAGTAATTACAATTTAATTGACAAATTTTATACTATTCATTTTAATTATTTTTAAGAGAATTTTCTAATCGACCAATGCCAGACCATGTGCAGGTTCCTTGGAGAGTTCAACTATAAATAGCCTAACACTCCCCCCTCGATTAAGCAATATCAAGAAATTTTCTTCTTTTCTTTGCATACTTCTGTAAAACAGTCTTCTTGATCTTAAACATATATAGTAAAATGGCTGAAGATGAAGGTTCTTTAGGAGCTTCCATGCATGGAGTCACAGGTAGAGAACAAACCTTTTCCTTCTCAGTTGCATCATCCAGTATCGCAACTGGTGCCGTGGAAAAATTTGCTTTACCTGTTGATTCAGAGCATAGAGCCAAAGTTTTCAAAGTCTTTTCCTTTGCTAAACCTCACATGAGAACATTTCACCTAGCTTGGATCTCCTTTTTCACCTGTTTTATCTCGACTTTTGCTGCTGCGCCCCTTGTTCCCATCATTCGCGATAATCTTGATTTAAAACAAGCAGATATTGGCAATGCCGGGGTTGCTTCTGTGTCTGGAAGCATATTCTCCAGGCTAGTGATGGGTGCAGTTTGTGACCTAATTGGTCCAAGATATGGGACTGCATTCCTTCTAATGCTATCAGCCCCAACTGTATTCTGCATGTCTTTTGTTTCTGATGCACAGGGCTACTTAGCCGTCCGGTTCATGATCGGATTCTGCCTTGCGACATTTGTCTCATGCCAGTACTGGACGACAATAATGTTCAATGGCAAGATTATAGGGCTTGTCAATGGATGTGCAGGAGGGTGGGGTGATATGGGGGGTGGAGTCACTCAACTTTTGATGCCCTTAGCTTATCATTTAATCAGGCTAGCTGGTGCAACTCCTTTCACTGCCTGGAGGATTGCCTTCTTCATTCCTGGGTGGTTTCATGTCATTATGGGCATCTTGGTTCTAACCCTTGGCCAAGACCTGCCTGATGGTAACCTTAGTACCCTACAGAAGAAGGGTGACATTGCCAAAGATAGGTTCTCCAAGGTAAGCTTTTCTGATGACTAGCTTTCAGCTTACTAGCTAGTTGCTATGAGTATAATTCAGCAAACACATATTATGTTGCTGATTTGCTTTTCTTGTTCAGGTTTGCCGGTATGCTGTCACAAACTACAGAACATGGATCTTTTTCCTCCTTTATGCGTTTTCCATGGGAATTGAACTGACCATCAACAATGTCATCTCAGGATATTTTTATGACAGGTAATATATATGTCCCCAACATCTTCTGCCCTTTATTGTCACAAATGATGAACCAGACATAACCGTATGAATTATTATGTCTGCAACAGATTTAATCTTAAGCTCCACACTGCTGGGACAATAGCTGCTAGCTTTGGCATGGCCAACTTCTTTGCTCGTCCCTTTGGTGGTTATGCCTCTGATGTAGCTGCAAGATTGTTTGGCATGAGAGGCAGGCTATGGATCCTGTGTTTCTTCCAAACAATTGGGGGTGTCTTCTGTATCTGGCTCGGTCGGGCTGATTCACTTCTCATTGCCATCTTAGCAATGATCCTTTTCTCTCTTGGGACTCAAGCTGCATGTGGAGCAACTTTTGGGATCGTCCCATTCGTTTCACGACGATCCTTGGGATTAATATCAGGTCTAACCGGTGCAGGAGGGAATTTCGGTTCTGGTTTGACACAACTACTGTTTTTCTCTAGCTCAAGATTCTCTACAGCTACAGGCCTGTCTTTGATGGGTGCCATGGCCGTGGTTTGCACAATTCCTGTTGCCCTGCTGCACTTTCCGCAGTGGGGAAGCATGTTCCTTCCCCCTTCAAAAGACCCTGTTAAATCTACTGAGGAATATTATTACATGTCAGAGTGGACTGAAGAGGAGAAACAGCAGGGTTTGCACGAAGGAAGCGTCAAGTTTGCTGAGAACAGCCGGTCTGAACGTGGCAAGAGGGTTAGTAATGAAGTTTCCTCTGCTGCAACCCCACCAAGTTCCACACCAGGGCATGCTTAGTGCACGTAGAATTTGTTAAAACCAACATATATTTTTGCAATAAGTTGAAACTAGCCAGAATTGAGGAAAAGATCAAATAGCTATTTTGTATTCACTACAAAAATTGTTCTCCTAATTTCCTCGTAATACTGTTTACCTTATGTAAGTAATCTGCAGTCTAAGATAAATTATCAAGTAGAAGCCTAGCTATATCAGCTAGCCAGTTCGTTGTGTGCAATACAAATTGGCCTTTTGTACTTTGATTGCTAATGAACAATACAGACTCATATCTGCTTTGAAATTTTCATCTCTCTCAACAAAGAAGAGTCTTCTTGATGATCCCTTATGCGTTAGTTGACTCATGAAAATAAAAAATAAAAAATAAAAAAGAAAAAGAAACGACAACGTGACAGACAAAAGAAAAATACTTATGAGTCTTGCATTTCAACTGCCCTCGGTTGCCGAAGAAGTTGACTTCATTTATGATAAGCTATACAAATTCCAATGAGAGGTACACTTTCTTCTTACCGTACAGATGTATACAAATGATCAGTGACCTGGCTTCAATTAAGTAAAAAATAAAGAATTGACTCGTAGCCCCCAAATCATGCTGTATGACAGACGATTTCTGCTATTTCTTGTGGTTGAAGCAATAAAGAAACCTATGCACACTCATCAAGAATAATAGAAGGATATTATGATAATATCATGTAAAATGACCATCAACTATGCTACTTCAAGGATTCGATTTACAGATCCAAGAGCTTCTGAACAGCTGATTTTGCAGTCTTCTTGAGTTTGATGAAACAGAAAATTCTATCTACCAAGACAAGTTTAACATCTCAAGTTAATTAGAATAATGAAAGGAAAACCTACTTAAAGCTTAGTGCCTTAGTCAATAGAAGAAAATGCTAAACATGACCAAATAAAAATAACTGCTAAACATACCCAAGGCCATGGAGATATCAGATTCAGGGTGAAGCTCATACCCCCTTCTGTATCTATACGTGTTCTCATTCACATACCAAGGCGTCAACTACTGTTTAGAAACTTCTTAAATCTGAAAATTTGTGAAAAACTTTCACTGACCCTAAACATTCATAAAAGATTTTCATTTGAAAATGACATAAAAATTTACTAAAAAGAGTTGGTGAGCAAACTCAGAAGATTTTCAAGCCCAACAATCTTTGAACTTTTCTCTCTTGGACATTAAGATCTCTCTTGCATATCTGAATCCATAATATCCAAATAAAAGTCAAATACTTCCTAAGTTCCTCATTTAAACTCTATATATATTGGCAGCTCCTCTTCTTCTCTTTGAAGCCATAAGAGTACACATTTAACACCCAAAAAGCACAATATTAGACTCTTGCATAAACCTGACAGCACCGGTTTGGTTACGAGCATAGATGCGAAATACAACTGGATGTAATGATAGTACATACAGATCTTCTAGTCTGAGATGGAAGAGAAAGTTATAATTATGGTAACAAATATTTTCCCTTAATCTAATCTCAATTAAGCACATGAAATAGGGCATTTACATGATCTCTAAAAGAGAAAAGTTTATTTACACATCGATCAATATAAAGAAATAGAAGAGAGTCAACTCACTTCTATTCTGAGGCAGAAATTGATCCTATCGTTCCGTGAGGCAGCAAAATTTTGGGAAAAACCAACATTGTTGTTTGAAGCCAAAAAAATGGTTGGAGCGAACCTAGAAGCTTAACTTTCCACTGCCTCCACAAGCACTACAAGATCGGGTAGAAGAACACTTTGTGCAGTAGCTCCATTTCTTCGGAAGTCTGAAATGATTAAAGCTCAAAATGCTCAAAAGAACGTCAAGGAGGGCCTATATATATAGACATAGATAATAATGGCAGGGGAAGAAAGAATTTGGGGCATTCATTAGGAAATATACCCAGCTGTGTATCGAGTGGCCATATTCTTTGCTGTCATTCTTGCCCTTTCAGCACTTTCTTCTGACATTTTCTTCAACACGAATCCTTCACCTTTACACTCTGCACATATCCCAGAACCCCCGCAATCTTCACATGGTCTCAAAGGAACCTTCAATTTTGATAGGGAAAAAGTGCAGTTAGATTGATGGCCTAGGCCTAGGGGTAGAATTATGTTGAGGCACTTTTTGTGTATGGGAAATATACTACATGTTTTTGCATAATGTTCCTGGAAAAATAATTTCTAATTCAAAGAATGAGTAGGAAGTGAGATGATTTAGAAAAATATTCTTGAAAATTTTATAGACTACAACTACTTAAAGTTTGAATGATTGCATCAATCATTACGGTGGTGAATAAGGCAACCATACATAGAGGAAGACATTTTGAAGAAATTAGAGAATGTCCATTACTTCAGTTAAGGTCTTTTTCTTTTTCCCCCTTAAGTGTCGGTGATTTATGGAGGTAGAGAGACGGATATCACTGCATATAAGAACACATCTCTGTATAGTTCTGACCTGAGCCCCTGGGTGCCTAATTTATCAAAGCCTTAACTCCTGTAACAGAAAACCTTTTGGAAAAGAACATCTAAACTGTATCCCATCACAAAAACATAGTTGCAGATTTGCCACAATATTCCTTTCATCTTTCAGACTAAAATGTGAAAATGCAGAAGGGAATTTGAGAAACATTCTAGTTGTTTAAAAATTCATGAAAAGAACATTTTCAGAACTAGAGGAAAGAAAAGAAGTGCTCACCTCGGTTGCATCAGAAGCTTTAGTTCTCCTAACAAGAAATGTAGCTGCTGCACCCACAACTGTTGCAGCAATTGCCACAGAAGCAGCTGTTTCAGGCAATGCAGAAGATAGTGTGGATGATTTTCTTCTATTTTCTTTTGATTTCGCATCTATGAAAGAACAGACTCTGTAGTCTAGCACACTCTGGACTTTTGGCCTGGATTCTTCGAATGCTTCACAAGATGAAAGGGAAAGATCAGCAAAAGCACCGTCAATCTCAACAAGACTGTATCATCTTTGATAAATTGCTAAAGGATCAAAGGTCTTCTGACCATTGAAGTGATTGGCTGAAGCCTTTTATTTTCTAATATTCAAATGTTCATCAATCAAACCAGCTAGTTCAATTTGCCAAAAATTACATCCAGCAATTAAAATCATCCTCTAGCATAATTGTCTGAGATAATATGATAACATGACAAAAATGCAGAATGCAACATGGGTGCAGTCCATATAGATTGTCTTAAACAACAAATCCAATTCCTAGTGAAAATTAATTAAACTTGTTTCCAGCTCACTTAAAGCAATTAAGCACTTCAATTTTTCTAACAGAGAAATAAAATGACAATAGTATCAGTGTTAAAAAACCAAATTCTGGAAAGAAGTTTGGGCATATCTAAGTGTTTTTTTTTTGCTCCTTTTTTTTCTTAACACTGCATTAAAATGTTAACTTCTTTTGTTGTCACTCAATACAGGCGAGATAACATTTTCATTAAAACTAATCTACTGTTGCTTCAATCCAGAAGATTTGATAATAAGGCCAAACTGAAAGCATCATAAATTTGACTAACAGGCAATAGCCCAGAATTAGTTGATCACTGTCCAATTCCAACAAAGGGTCTGAATTCTAACCAGATAAAATCCACAATCAGCACAGCTGCAACAGGGAAACCGTAACTCCTAATAGACCTAATAGTTTTGAATTCAAACTCCAATCGAAAACCCAAGCGTCCAATGTTAAAGAGTAACGAAACTAAACGCTTAAACTGACCGAAGGCAACAACTTCAACTTCTAAAACTCAGAAGGCCTAAAGGCTTAACAACCATTAACCAGAGAAATCAAATTCTTAACCACCAAAGGACCAGAAAAATGCCTTTCCTGAAAGATTTAAACCAAAGCATTTACTCCATCCACCCAGTAGCTAGAACTCCCATTAAAACAATAATCTCCAACTAACAATTAACTCTGGTGTCCTCCGTTGTTATGGTTCACTTCACCACCCGCAACCATCATCAGTTAGGAGAAAAAATCAAGTAGAAGCAACGCTTGGTTGATTTAATTGGCACCATTAAATCACAAACCTTTCTTCATAAAGATTACAATGACTGGCCAATGAAAGTGTCATTAAAAGAATAACAAGAAACCCTCCCTGCAGTTGGCCTTAACAAATTAATATATATAAAAAACCACCCAGAAGAGAAGAAAGCCAGGCCTGATCTTTAATGGGTAATTGTAATTACAGGAATTTTTAATGTTGCTTCAAGATTTAACTGCATCTACAACAACGAGAACTACTTGCAGTTTGTTTCATAAAGCTAAAATTGTTACGTTCATAGTATAAAAATAGAAATATATATGAAAACTCTGTGTGTCCAATAAATGAGAACTTGGAGTTTGTTGAGACTTACTCTTGAAGTAGGATGCAAACGTTAAAGACTGAACTGAGAGCTCCATTTTGAAAATGGTCTTTGTAGCTAAAACTGAAATAACCGTCCCTAGTCTCGAGTCTCTTATCCTTGCCGTCGGGTAAAATTTCGAGTTAGCCCTTGATAATCACTATAATTGCACAAATGCCATCAACCGGCTGTCCAGCTCAGCCTCAGTTCCTCGGGTTAATTATATAACTCAGTAATCCTTTTAGCCGATTATAAAGCTTTAATAGGTATATTAGTCGTAATTAATCCAAATTAAAGCTTTAATTCACATAAATGCTCTCCAGTTAAAATCTTGATGAGCATTTATGTGAAGGGCCACAAATCCTGGAGGGCTATTCAATATATATTGGCACGAAGCTTAAAGATGCATAGACAAAACGTGAAAGCTAGTCGCCAATTGGCACCTTGGAAAATAACAGGACTTGGTTGAGAAATTACTCCACAAAGTTAATGCATCTAAATAAATGTCAATATCTCCATGCACCAATGGTTTAAATCTTAAAAATTAAGGCCTCTTCTCTACTTTTATTTAACAGTGCACCCTCTCACACCTAATGCTAAATAACTAAGATTAATTCTGGTTGTTTTCATTAGGGACCTTAGGGCTATGTTTGGTATATGAAAATATTTTTTGTTTTCATTCTCTAAAAAATACAAAGAAATCACCATATAAGATATGTGTAGTTTATTAACATGTATGTATGTTTTAGAAAATGAAAATGAAAATAGACCTATCATTGATAATAATTTTTTTTAATCCCATTTCTAGATCCATTTTCATTTTCATTTTCAAAAACATGTATACATTTCTCCTCACAACACATATCTTACATGATAGTTTCTTTGTATTTATTAAAAAACGAAAACATAAAATGTTTTTTCATACCAAATATAACCTGAGTTTTGCAGCAAATGATTGTGCTATTTGCTACAGAGAATTCAAGTATTCAACGGATGCTAAAGGGTTCGAGCCATGAGAAGAGAAAAGAGAAATAAAGATTGTTATGAAGGGAAAGGGGATAGGTGAGATTGTGATCTTCAGAACTTAGATTAGAAGTATAACTGTAACCTTCGTGTAGCTCTAGATTCACTATATGTCGACTATATTTGACAAGTGGCCTATATATTTAACGGTCCCATATATTGGGAGAGCAAAAGGAGATTAAGGTTGACTTGAGAAAGTTCTTGTAATTAAGATCTTCAATATTCCTAGAGGGGTTTCCTGAAGATTAGAGACTAAGAGAATCAAGCTTTACACCATGCCGTTTGAGTTTTTATCTTCCTTGTGGAGCAGCAAGGGTCAACTATATCCCCATCACTGCATCACCCATTTGGGAGCATCTAATTATTTGATGTTTTAGTTTTGAATTGTTTTTTTATAAACTCCCCACATCCGAGCAACCACATTGGATCCCGAATAATTTAGAGTCAAGTCATGCCGGACCTCAAATGGATGAAGCTCTTCCAAGCTTATTTTCTCCTTTCACAAGACTTGAACACAAAACCTTTAAATAAAGGAGCAACCACATTGGATCCCGAATAATTTAGAGTCAAGTCATGCCGGACCTCAAATAGATGAAGCTCTTCCAAGCTTATTTTCTCCTTTCACAAGACTTGAACACAAAACCTTTAAATAAAGGACATCAAACTTCTAAGTTCTGAATTGTATTTCTTCAGCAAATTTGAGTAATTATATTGCTTCTTACATACTCAGCCGGGAATGCAGGGGACAGGACTGATAAATGCCCTGACAAATATTGCACAATTGGTATTAATGGATCTAATGGAACTTAATCATGACATTTAAAACCATGAAGAGAGCAACAATCAATATAGAGCAGAAGTTGGGAGAAGAAAGCTTGTGCTTAGCTTTCTAAGTAACTACCTCTACCTATCATAAACAGAACCAACAAATCTAGCTGTTGGCCTATATTTCTGAAACACTATTATTGTTTCTTAAATGAAACCTTGCTTATTGGAGAATGCTGGCAAGTACTAGTGAACAGTAATTGCATTTATTTTACTTGTAGCCATCATCTTATGTCTAGATAATTAACCAACCCAGTTAACTTTTTAAAGCAGAAATGTCTCAAAACAAGCACAAATCTCTTTAATCCTTGATCGACACACATCCCTTAAGTTAATTTTTCCTGGTAATCATTAGGAGTTATCTCGAAATCGTTACTATTACAAAAGGCGGTATCTAAGGAGATTCAAAGTGAGGCAAAAGAAGCCGCCTAGATTTGGAGCGTTTGAAGCAAAGAGATTTGGTTTTGATTGTGTAATAAAAGAAGCTCACGGGCATCTCATCAATGCCTTTCCACAATGGAAAAAAAGACGAGGCACACCCACCTCACCCTTCAAATCTAATGCAACGTCGCCTATAGCAATGAACTTATGTCATGTATCTTCTTTTATTTTTCTCAGCCTACTCACGAGCCTATTTAAGAACCCTTTTGGCAGTTTCCTTTGCCACCCCACCCTCTCCCATAAAATCCATTCGAAAGTCCCTCTCAGCAAGTCTCAAGTCACAAAGCATTACGAAGAAAAGAACAACACAAGAGTCGACAGTTAAAAAGACTCCCTCCCAAAAATAGTTATGTCTGCTACAATATTTTGCACCGTGTTCATCTATCTCCTCTTTATGTTTTCTTCTTGTTCGCATGTTGCCATGGCGGGTCGAGACATCCCATCGAGTGTTCCCAGCACGATGAGGCCGGCGTCGGTGGATTATGTGAAGATGAAAGCTGATGAAGTGCTGAACCATAAGCAGCGGGTTGTGTTCAATGAGAAGGAAGTTAAGGGTTGCATGCCAAAGGGGGCTACGCATTCATCAGCTCCGAGTCGCTTTGTTAACTATCAAACTCTCGGGTCTTCTTGCGCTTCTAAGAAAACTCACTCTGCAGACAAAAGCACCTGAGGGGCATATACATGATGATACATGCTTTTCTTCTTTTTGTTAGGTTTTGAGAGA
This sequence comes from Microcos paniculata, assembly GCA_030664755.1. NCBI lineage: Eukaryota > Viridiplantae > Streptophyta > Magnoliopsida > Malvales > Malvaceae > Microcos > Microcos paniculata. The sequence continues at coordinate 1,814,522 of CP131459.1, read as the reverse complement.
AAAATATGTGAGGGCCTGAGGGGGCATGCATGATGTATGTAAAATAAAAATACTTGACTCTTTTGTTTATTTATTTTTCTTCTTTTTTTTTTAATTTTGGGTGGTGGTGGGAGGGCATAAGTCTGTTTATGTCCTTGACCTTCATGAACGTATGTTTTTGCCATCATGTTTTGGATTGAGTTATTAATTTATTCTTAAGTATACTTTGGAATGAAGCTTTTATAATTAGTTCACATGTACGGCCAAAAAAGAAGGAAAAAAGTTGCAGCAATACTGTATGTAAACTCCTGGTTATAGTGTACAAGCAAGCAATTTTGCTTTATTCTTACGTCTACGTCTAAACATTTTTCTCGTTTAAAGTCCGACGCAACTTGATTTCCGATTAGTTTGAACCCAATATATCCTGGGGTTTATTATAATAAAAACATTGCCAAAATTGTTCTGACAAAACAAAAGTTACCAACGCAACTTGATTTCCGATTAGTTTGAACCCAATATATCCTGGGGTTTATTATAATAAAAACATTGCCAAAATTGTTCTGACAAAACAAAAGTTACCAATATTGTGAAAGAATTGATGAGCTTACTGAAAATTTGGTCGTAACCGGTAACGTATAGCAAGGGCAAGAAGTAGGTGTTCAAATACAGGGAAGAGGGGAACGGGACCAATGGACAATTGGGAAAGATGCCAACCCCAGGAATGAAGTTTAAGGTGAGGCGTCACAAATCACAGGCAGGCGGCAGGCCGGGCCGGTCGAGGTTCCTCAAAATGCATGTGAAACTAAGCAATGAAGTAGGCCCTACAACGCCGGTAAGATGAGAGTAGCTATTTTATTTAATGGGACAAAAACTGGGCCCAAAGCTCAATCGATCACGCCAATCCGCCGATGGATTTTCAATTGCTCTGCCTCTGCTCGGTCACACCCACACAAACCCAAATTTTCATACCATCCTGCACTACCAGAACTGCAGGGCACAGCCTAGCTTGATAAATTCTTAGCAACTCCTGTCTCTTTTTCTTTTTCACCCTCGGAAGAGAGAGAATAAACAATTTTAAGAGTCGAATCTGAATCCATGGAAGAATAAATTTATCAATGAGATAGCATAAACCATTTAAACTAGACCTTGGATTCAACATAATAATATTTTATTTAGTTACTAGTATCACGGGTCTACCCGCACAAACACGTTAAAAACATTCAAACAGGCCACAGAGAGGGCCCGCATAGCTAACAAACATCTATATAAACATCAGTAGCCTAAGAGATTATAGAGAAAGCTTTTAAATTAAATTCCAAGTAATTATCCATAGCAAAACAATAACACCTAGTACTTACTACATGGGGCTACATTTCGGAACAGAGTTCTAAATCCAAAATAAAAACGATCACCAGAGATGAGAGAAATGCCGTTGCTAAACCTACATACCTAACTATATAAATCATCTTCATCGGCCCCGGCACCGGAAGTTGAAAATGGATCAGATGGGGCGGCTGTAGTTCCAGTACCTGGAAACCTAAAATCAGCTCCAAATCCCCTAGACTGCTGCAAGGTCTGAGCAAATGCCTGGTATTTGCGGATATCAGCATCACTAACACTCCTCCTAGCAAACTTCATTGACTCCTCAAAATGGACAGCCTTGATCTCTGCAACTTCGTCCTCAACATCCTCATCCATTGCCTCAGGATTCTCGCTTCTTCTTCTTTCCCTCTCTATGTCCTGCAAATAGTTACAATTAATTCAATAATAAGTATTCGTCATGACATATAAAGTCTTAACAACACAAGACAGATATCAATCTTCGCTCCGGTCCAGTAAACAGAGCACTCAAGGCATGGCAGGTCAGAGGTGATCACTAACTAGGAGTAATTGAATTTAAAAGAATTCAACGAGTCTACAATCCACCAAGAACCCACCAAGCATATAATAAAAATTTAAAAATTAAGCCAGAAAAAGCATATTAATATAGGAAATTAAGGAGCTGTTTATTAGCACCTCAGTCATACATCTTAAAACATCGGGAAGTAAAGTACACTTTAACTTTCTAGATCCATTTATAACTAGTTAATGGTACAGAGCATACCTTTTCAATATTCTCTCTGATTGCATACTTGCATGCTCGCTGGCAAATCTCAGTAATATCAGCCCCACTAAAACCTTGGGTGTACCTAGCCAGTGCCCTCAAATCAACATCTTTAGAGACCGGTGATTTTCTCAAACAGGCCTTAAAGATCTGATGCCTAGATTCCTCATCTGGAAGAGGAATATAGATTAATTGGTCAAGCCGGCCAGGCCGCAAGAGAGCCGGGTCAATAATGTCCGGCCTGTTGGTGGCACCAATAATAAAAACGGTTTTCTTGGCTGACATGCCATCCATTTCAGTTAGAAGTTGGTTTAGAACTCTATCAGCTGCACCACCAGCATCCCCAACACTGCTACCCCTCTGCAACAATTAACAAATGTCATCAAATCAAATGAGTAAAAGTAACTTATCAATAATCAAATTTTCATTCATGACCAAAAAGATGCATATATTGAAATTTAAAACATACCTGTGTAGCTATGGAATCAAGCTCATCAAAGAAAAGGACACAAGGTGCGGACTGTCTAGCCTTGTCAAATATTTCTCTAACATTGGCTTCACTCTCACCAAACCACATGGTGAGAAGTTCAGGGCCTTTGACACTGATGAAGTTTGCTTGGCACTCATTCGCAATAGCCTTAGCAAGAAGAGTTTTGCCACATCCAGGAGGACCATAGAAGAGGACCCCTTTTGAGGGTGACATGCCAAATTTCTCAAACTTCTCCGGATGCTCCACAGGATATTGAACAGTCTGCACGACCAAAAGAAACATGAAACAGAAGTTTTTGCAACAAGATTGAGAATAAATTAAAAAGAATTAAGAATTTAAACTGATGAAGTAATGATGATCACCTCTTGAAGTTCGCGCTTAACATTCTCAAGGCCTCCAATATCGTCCCAGCTAACATTTGGCACTTCAACCACCTGGGTAACGAAAAGAAGAAAGCAATTTAAGAAAATAGAAAAATTCATAGATCTAGAGATAGAAATCAATCATATATGCGCATCATCATGAAAATTGAAAGGAAATTAAACACTTACCGTTTCACGCAAAGCAGAGGGATTACTAGTTCCAAGGGCCGTTTGAAAGTGCTCATTACTAACTGCCATTGAATTAAGTATCTCCGCATCAATTGTCTCATCCTCCAAGTCAATAACATCCATCTTCTCTCTAATGCACTGCAGTGCAGCTTCAGTGCATAAAGCAGCGAGGTCAGCACCAACATAACCATGAGTGTCTTTTGCAATCCTTTCTAGATCAACCTGAAGATAAAGAGAAGGGTCAACCAACAATAAACACAAAAGTGAGCAAGAAATGCACAAACTATGTCACATTATATAAACAATCTGAGAGAGGAATCAGCGAATCCAACCACCCTGAGGACCATTATCTGCATTAGTGGCTTATGTGGTTAAATCCATTACCATAAAACTATCCAAACATAATCATAATCTAGTGAATTTCACTCGCTAGTAAAATACATATATATAAATATATATATGTATATATACATGTAACTACTAAAAACTAATCAATAATACAGATTTCAGACTCACATCATCAGAAAGCTTCATGTTCTTGGTATGGATGCGAAGGACTTCAAGGCGGCCAACCTCATCCGGCACACCAATGTCTATCTCCCTATCAAACCTGCCAAATCTTCTCAGGGCAGGATCAACGCTATTTGGACGATTGGTAGCCCCAATTACAATCACATGAGCCCTTGACTTCAGCCCATCCATGAGAGTCAAAAGCTGTGAAACAATCCTTCTCTCAACTTCACCATGGGTCTTCTCACGCTTAGGAGCAATCGAATCAATCTCATCAATAAATATGATAGATGGAGCATTCTTCTCAGCTTCCTCAAAAGCCTTCCTAAGGTTGCTTTCACTCTCTCCAGCCAATTTGGACATAATCTCTGGTCCATTAATACAGAAGAAGAAAGCACCAGTTTCATTAGCAACAGCCCTGGCTATCAATGTTTTACCAGAACCTGGTGGCCCATAAAGCAGAATTCCTTTGGGTGGTTTAACACCTATCGATTTGAAAAGCTGAGGATGCCTTAGTGGCAATTCCACCAACTCACGAATCTGAGCCATCTGCTTCCTAACACCACCTACATCATCATAACCAACTTCATCCAACCTATCCTCGTCTTCCCTTCTAACAGGATCCCCCTCACAGAAAATTTCAGTGTCTGGGGCAACTACACAATACTCTGCTGGGTCAGTCTCAATGACCTTGAACTCCACACTCCTCATCCCTCCCCTAACAAGGAATAGGTCTCCTTTCCTTACAGGACGATAAGCCTCCAAGAAATAAGCTGCGTATATAAACAATAACAAACAGAGATCAAAAAGCATGATCCAACAAAATAAATATCTACATGCTAAGAAAAGCTAGCCAATTACTATAAACAATCAATTTATAAGAAAAAACAGATTAAAAACTTACGCTTCAAGTAAGCATCAAATAGATTCCCAGTAACACCTTCAATGGTATCATCAATGGGAAGAATATGAACACGCTTCCCATACTTCACATCGGGGCATTGGTGCACAGACACAACATCTCCAAGTCTAACCCTCAGATTCGACCTAACAACTTTGTTCATCCTAATCTTTGCTGGCTCGCATGTATCATCAGCAAGAGCAATGCATATTGTATCCTTTCGCTTCTTTCCCTATATCACAATCGAATCCTTAGGGGTAAAACCCTAAAACTTCCAAATTCAGCTTATAACTTATCACAAACTTTCATATAATCTAAAATTAAGCCTCCGATTATCATAAAGTATAACTCTTATTCGCGTTAGAATTGACGTTCTAAAATCTTGAAACCCCAAAATAATTTCTTTTTTTAAAAAAAAAGGAACCCTAACCAAACCAGAGCAACAATCTCCCAAAATAACCTAATATTTCAGAAAACCAATTAAAGTAGGCGTGGAATTATTTACTTTTATGAGAATAGTGTCGCCGCGGAAGAGCTGCAACTTCTCCATGGTTTCGGGGTGCATAGCGACGACGGAGTTGTCATCGTTGACAGCCTCGTCAGCGATTAACCGATTGGGCGACTTTTTCCTTTCTAAAATCGCCGTCGAGAAGTCTTTCTTCCCCGATTTCCTGAATCAAAGCAGCAAAAGTGTAAGATTAAACCAAAGCAAAATTAAAGACAAGAAATCGCAGAAAAAGGAGAGGAAAATCCGAAGAAGGAGAATTGACTCACGAGTCGGAGGATTCAGCTTTGTGACTCATGATTCGCAATCCGAGATCGATAGAAAACAAGAGAAATCAAAGAGCGCAGAAAAAGGATTCTTTTCTCAAAAAAGTGAGTGTTGGGAAAAGCCTTAGTTGGATACTTATAGTCTTTTAATATATATATTTTTTTTTTATCTTGTTCAACAAGAAATTATATTTTTAGTTTCTGATTTCCAGTTTCAATGAAAATGGGATTCCTATATTTTAGTCTTTTCTTCTCAGTTATTTTTTGGAATTAAAATGAAAATTTAAATTAAAAAAAACTAAATACTTAATTTGGGGTCAAATTTTTTCAAAATATCAGTAATTTGAGTTTAAATCTTTTAATTTGGTTGATTTGAGGTCAAACGTCACAAAATCGATTTAACTTAAGTCTTTTGTTCAAATTGAACTGATTTTACAAAATTTGACTCTAAATCAACAAAATTAGTAAAAGATTTAGTCTCAAATTAAACTATTTTTAAAAATTTGATCTCAAATTAAATAATTAGTTAAAAAAAAGGGTGAGAGGAATTAAATTAAATTATTTAACTCTTTTGATTAATATATTATTAATTTCTTTAAATATCCTTTTGTGGATTTTTTTTCAATAAACATGTAAAAACAAGTCTTGCTTTGGCTTAATACTAAAATGACCCTTAAACTATTCAATATTATCCAATAAGTCCCTATACTTTTATTGTACGTATAGATAAGTCCTTCACCTCACAAAAAGTATCAGAATTATGTTTATAATTTCATCAATCTTAGGGGCTTATATGGGTATAGATTGAAGTATAGAGGTTTATTAGTGTACAAATTAATGAATAAGGGTTTATCTGGGTGCAAAATCAAAGTATAATTACAATAGAAGTACAGAGACTCTCGTTCGAGTAAAGAGAAAGTTTGAGGGCTCTATTTAGCATTTAAGCCTTTTGGATTTTAACTTTTTATGCATTTGATTTTCGATTTATCATATTTTTAATTAATGAAAAAACCAAAGCAAATTCAAATGTCACACTTTACAGGCATAACAAAATTTAAGTAGCCGACAGTCCGTTGATTGATGCTCCCTTTGGCACAGCGGTGAGATTGGCTATGATGAGATTAAAAACAATGATAGTTGTGAGATTAGTTACTGTAACAGTAAAATTAGAATTTTAATAGTGAAATTAAAACTAACGATGAGAAAATATATATTGGGTGAAGTCAACGGTGGCGGTGAGATGAGAATAGAAAATTACCATTAGGGATATGACCATATAAGTGCATTATATAACTTTTTTACCTGTTATATTATTAACTTTATATATGTATATATTTAATTATTATTAATATTCAATTAATACATTGTAATTAATTATTAATTAAATATTCAATTAATAATTACTATGATTTGCTTATTTATATTAAAATTTTAATTTATTTAGACTTCGTTATGTTTATTTTTATTTAAAATTTATAAATTCATAAAGTTTAGATAGTACGAAAATTATTTACACATATTACTTGATATTAAAATTGTTTGTACCTTAATTTGCAAAATTGGGCTAATGGGCCTAAGAAGGAAATGAGTACACCAGTGGACCAATGGATTGAAGAGGAGGCAATAGGGCTTTTTGCTCGAGGGAGAAACATTCGAGGGAGATCAGCCTGGCAACAAGAATCAGCAGGTTTTAATTGGGAAATTAATAACCACGATAATCATGGAGGAAGAAGAGCGCGTGAATGATCAGCCAGGAAATTCGCCTCATGTTTTAATTGGAGATATTCGGAATTCAAGACAGCACGATTTCAGGTCCGAAATATCAAATTTTCAGGAAAAAAGAAATAATTTAGGCCGATCGGCCTATAAATCGGACTAGCATGATGGGTTTAAGGTCAGCGGCCTAAATCCAAATTAAGGCCGCACCAATCTTGAAAGATTGGAAAGACCAATTCAAAGCCAAGCGAAATCAAAGGGATTCAGTCTTAAAGACTGAGATTTGAGAATCAAAATGAGCTGATTCAGAGGAGTTGATTGGGAGCTGTGAGGGCTATATAAGCCTCATCCTAGAACGACTGAAGACACGAACAATCATCCACAGAAACCTCTTCAACACTCGAAGATTGCCCGATGGCCCTCAATTTCTAGTATTTTCCCTTAGACCTTTTCCACAAAAACGGCATCAACACTCTTTCAGACAAACCAGATTGCACTCTACTCAAACTTGCTCCGATTTCCTTTCTTTACTCTGCCAGCCAGAGACCCTTTTCGAGATCTGTTTAGTCCAAAGTCTTTTTACTTTTAGTCAATCCTTTGCTTTCCCCAATTATTGAGTGTTTCAAGAGTTTGTTTAGCCTTCCATCGGCCATCTTTTTCTTTGTTCAGTTCATTGTAAACACCCAATCGGGCGACGTTCTCATTCAGTTTATTAAAGAAATTCCCTTTTGTTCAATGATTTAAACAGTCCGAATGTGACTTTGAACAAAAACCTGCATTATTTCTACCTTTTGTTGTTTTTCGTTACAAAAGCAACTGGCACACTCAGTAACCAGCTCATTGGCCTGACCGCTCAGCCTAGGGAGATATTTGGTGCAACATCTCTTTTTGGCACACCCAGTGGGACCCGAAAGGTAGTTTCTTTTCGCTTCAAAGTTTTTTATTTGATTTGTTAAATTCCTCACAAATTTTTATGGATATGGCCCCGAAAAAGGATACAGCTAAAACATCCGAGGGCTCTCAACACACTATGACACTTCGCTCCCACAACCGAAGTTCATCGAGCAGTCCCGAACGGGACCAGAATTCTCGAAGCTGGTGAGATGCCATGGAGGCGATGACTAGAACTATGAATAACAATCTCACTCGTTGGCTCGATCCACAGCATGGAGTTGGTCAGACCATCGGTCAGCAGGTGGGCAGGCAAGTCGATCGAGAGATTGGCCAAGAGATCGGCCAGCTCAGTATACAGTTTGCCCAGATGCAGGTCACGATGACCGCAATGCTAGAAAGACTCGGGGGGCAAAATCTTCCAGTCGGACAGGATAATGGGGTTGCTGCACCCCAGGTAGTCATCCCAGCAGGACAGAATAATCAGAATCTGGGAGAGGAAGTGGCTGACAATCATGATCAGCCACCCCAGGTGCAAGATAACCCAGTTGCTAGGCCGGAAAGATATGTACCTCCGCAGGTCCGTAATGGACATGGCCAGGGTAATGGCAATGGTAACGGGAACCATGGAGGGAATGGTAATGGAAATGGCCATCGGGCTAATCGCCCCGCAGTCGGCCAAGAACCCGCACTAGTCCGTCAAGAGCCAGTAGTCGGCCTTGATCGAGGACAGATTGTGGACATCATCCAGGACGTCTTGGGACCAGCAATGAGGAGGGCGAGTCGGCCAATATTCCAGAAGCCTTACCCAAAATGGGTTGATCGTTTGTACCCATATCCGAGATACTATAAGGTTCTGGAGTTCTCACTATTTTCTGGAGAATCAGACCAATCAACAGTGGAGCACATTGGGAGATTCTCGATCCAATGTGGTGAGGCGGCTTCCAACGGCTTCCTTAAGCTGAGGCTGTTTCCGAACTCTCTAACAAGACACGCTTTCACATGGTATATCGGGCTGCAGGTTGACTCAGTCCGAACTTGGGACGAGATGGAGAGGATATTCCACACAGTTCTACAGGCTGGAACCAGAGGTTTCCATGGCAGACTTGTCCAGAATGTCTCAGAAGGGAGGAGAAACTGCAGAAGATTACTTGGCAAGGTTCAAGAGGGCCAGGAACAAATGCCGGGTAGCTCTCCCCGAGGAAGAGTTTGTCCGCTTGGCTCAAAACGGACTGGATATCGAGCTGAGGAAGAAGTTCGGAGGCATGGAGTTTCGGGATTTCTATGAAATGTCCACCAAGGTTGCCCGATATGAAGGCTTACTCAAGGAAAAAGCCGACCGGAGGAGTTCTTCTTATGGAACTTATTACCAGGAACCGAACTTCGAGTTGGGCATCGCTGAAATATTGGTGAGTCGGCCAGTAGAGTGCCCGATGCTGTCGAAAGTCGGTTTGGCTCATCCTGTCAACCAAGAAGCAGTCCAAGCCAATTTCCATAAACAGGCCGAAAGCTCGACCAGGAAGTTCCCACACGAGAACAATCGGACATACACGTTCGATGTGAGGAAAGCCTCAGAGATTTTTGACTTCCTCCAGAAAGCGGGACAGATCAGACTTCCTCCCGGTCACAGACTTCCTAGCCCAAATGAATTGAAGGGCAAGGATTATTGCAAGTACCACGATTCCTGGAGACACTCAACCAACAATTGCCTGGTCTTCAGGAATGCCTTACAAGAGAAGATTGACCGAGGGGTGCTTCGTTTTCCTGAAGCCGAGAAGAAAGAAATGGAGGTTGATACGAACCCATTCCCTGCAACCGTGAATATGGTATCGGCTAATCTGACGTGTCTGAGTCACACTGGCCGAGTCAGGGACGAAAGATACGGGTTCATGGACGGGGAGATCCGTCCGTGGTTGGAATTCAAGAAAGCAGCCTACCGAGCCCGACAGGAGAAAGGGGGATTGCCGATCGAAGAGGTTGGCCAGAACTTCAGAATGAGTCCTAAGCGGTCTAGGACAGTTAAACCTCCCAGTAATGCTAAGGTTGACCGCTGGCAACGGGTTGAGCACCCCAAGTTTCCTGAGAAAAGAAACCGGAGGACGATAAGAAGAAGGATGCTTCGACAGCGAGCAGCCGAACAGAGAAGACATAACCCGGAGCAGTCCGGAGGCCGATTGATCAACCTACAGGCTGAGGATTTCGGGCACGGTGGTAGCGTGAATTTCACACCATATGAAATCACGGATGATACTGAAACCTTCGATTTAACAGTCCGATGGGTCAGTTTTGAGAGGGCGCAACAACTTTTGAAGGAGAGAGATCGGGAGAACCGGAGATTTGAAGAGAAGCTGAGGAATGAACTATTCCAGGTGGAACATTGGATGACGGAGGCCAAGCTCGTGGCTCGAGGCATGGAGCCTCATAGAGCAGCTTATCTGATCAGGCAGAAGAAACTCGAGCATGCCGAGAAGAAGGTCAGAGAGCGTGAAGGAAAACAAGTTGGTGGAGTACGGCGCCAGCTGTTCAGAGTGGAGGATTGGATGACCGAGGCTCATCTAATAGCCCAAGGTCACGACCCAAAGGAGGCTACCTATTTGATCCGGCAGAAGAAGCTCGAGCGGGCAGAAAAAGAGGAGGCCAGGAAGAAAGAAGTTTTACCTGAGCCAAGAAAAGATGATGAGACTATGGAGGCCGATGACTTTCTCGAGTCAAACGGCTCTATTCAATTCAGGCAATTTACAGTAAACTTACATTGCTGTACCCTGACATTGCCCAGGATATTTGCAGTGGCCAGGCCAGAGGAAGAATCTGGAAATCCTGTTACGGTAGATCTTGTGGAAGATGTGATCGAACTACCGACTCATGAGGAAGAAAAATCCGATCGGCCTGAGAGAATCATATTCGAGAAGCCTGAAGAGAGGGCAGCTTATCATATCAAGCCTCTGTATATCCAGGCTCATTTCGATGGGGTCAATGTAAACCTGGTGCTGGTAGATAATGGAGCAGCAGTCAACATACTGCCATATCGGTCACTCAGAAGGTTGGGCAAGTCTGCCAGCGACCTGATCAGGACTGACGTGACTGTGAGTGATTTCGCTGGCACAGTTAACCAGACCAAGGGGATTCTGCCCGTGGAGGTAATGGTAGGGTCTAAAACTATGTTGGTCGCGCTGTTTGTTGTGGAGTCAACTTTAACGTACAGTGCTTTGCTAGGCCGCGATTGGATTCATTCCAATATGTGCGTACCATCATCCCTGCATCAGTGCTTAATTTTTTGGGATGGGGATAGAGTTGAAATCGTCCAGGCAGATCAGAAGCCATTTCGAGTGGAGTCAAATGCCGTGGAAGCCCGATACTACGATGAGACCGTAGGGACAATCAGGTTCCTCGGGCAGGATAAGTTGGGACGACCTCGCCTAGTCTTGATGGCTGCTCAGCCACAAGCAGCACATGTGAGTGAGAGATTTGAAAATCTGCTTAGGCCGAATGCCATCATTCCATTCAGGCCAACAGACTCTGGTCCGGTCATCGAAGAAATTCCATGATTAGTGACCAAGAAGAGAAGAAAATTACGGCGGAAGCCGCTTTGAAGAAGTTCTTGGCATATCAGATCGAAGAAAGGATTCACCGTGGGGCACCATCAGAAGGGTCCAGCCCCGACCAGGAAATAGTCCCTCTTGATGAAATAACGATTGAGGAGTTAGAAGAGGCTCCAACCAAGCTGGAAGATTCAAGGGCAGAAGTTCAAGACCCTTTGATAGAAGTCGACTTAGGGGAGAATGGAGAGCATCGGCCAACTTATATCAGCGCTCTCATGAGTAAAGAAGATCAGGCAGATGTCATTGGAATCCTGAAGGAATATCGAGATTGCTTCGCATGGGAATACTCGGAGATGCCTGGTCTTAGCCGAGAATTGGTTAAGCACAGACTGCCAATTCTGCCAGATCGACAACCATACCAGCAACCCCCGAGGAGGATGTCCAACGAGGTGGTGTTAAAGATCAAGGAGGAGATTGAGAGAATGCTGAAAGCGGGATTCATACGACCAGCCCGATATGTGGAATGGTTGTCCAATGTGGTCCCCGTGGTCAAGAAGAACAGTAAGATAAGGGTCTGCATCGACTTCAGAAATTTGAATGCTGCTACTCCCAAAGACGAATACCCGATGCCAGTGGCCGATTTATTAGTGGACGGAACGTCCAAGCACAAAGTCATGTCCTTCATGGACGGCCACAGTGGGTACAATCAAATCTTCATCGCCGAGGAAGATATCCCAAAGACGGCATTCAGATGCCCTGGAGCACTCGGGACTTTTGAGTTCGTGGTCATGGCATTCGGACTAAAGAATGCTGGAGCGACATATCAAAGGGTCATGAACGCCATCTTCCATGACATGATCGGGAAATTCATGGAAGTCTACATTGATGATGTAGTGGTAAAGTCCCAATCACGGGAAGACCATCTCGGACACCTAAGGAGATCTTTCGAGAGGATGAGACAGCACGGCCTGAAGATGAATCCATTGAAGTGTGCTTTCGGGGTCACAGCGGGCAACTTCCTTGGTTTCCTTGTCCATCAGAGAGGGATTAAGGTCGATCAGAACAAAGCCAAGGCCGTCATGAGCGCTCAACCTCCAACTACCAAAAAGGGGCTGCAAAGGTTCCTCGGGCAAGTCAATTTTCTCCGGAGATTCATATCCAACATTGCTGGCAAAACCAGAGCGTTTTCGCCATTGTTGAAATTGAGGGCTGAAGAAAATTTTACATGGAACCAGGAGCATCAAGAAGCCTTTGACAAGCTCAAGAGCTATTTGGCGAGCCCACCAGTATTAGTTCCGCCCGAAAAGGGCAAACCTCTGTATTTGTATGTATCGGCCACGCATTCCTCGATAGGATGCTTGTTGGCCGAGAAAAATGAAAAAGGAAAAGAACAAGCTGTGTGTTATCTTAGTCGGGCTCTGACGAATTGTGAGGAGAGATATAGCCCGATCGAGAAACTCTGTTTGTCTCTATATTTTACAGCAATAAAGTTGAGGCATTATATGCTTTACTTCTGTGTGTTCGTCATTGCCAAAACTGACATAGTAAAGTATATGCTAGCCAGGCCAATCTTGAAGGGCCAATTAGGGAAATGGTGCCTAGCTTTGTCCGAATTTGATTTGGTCTACATTCCTCAAAAAGCGGTCAAGGGGCAAGTGTTAGCAGATTTTTTGGCCGATCATCCATGCTTAGAGGTCGGGCAGAATGAAGAAAATGATCTGGAGGTCCTATCCATATCTCTATCACCATGGATACTCGAGTTTGATGGTTTGAGTACAGAGCAGTCTGCCGGAGCAGGTGTGGTTATCATCTCCCCGAAAGGGCAATAGACCATGTGGTCACTCCATCTGGACTTCGAATGCACCAATAATCAGGCTGAGTACGAGGCACTCATCATCGGCCTAGAGCTGCTCGGAAATCTCCAAGTTTCTACAATTCATATCCGAGGAGATTCTCAGCTGGTGATCAGCCAGATGTCTGGTGAATTCAAATGTTCGAGTCCTCAATTGCGATCGTACTTCGCCCTGGCCATACAGCTCATTAGCGAATTCAGTGAAGTCACGGTTGAGCACATTCCGAGGGAGATGAATGAGACGGCCAATGTGGCCGCTCAATTTGCTTCAGGGATTTCATTCCTTCAAGATCTCGCTCAGAAGGTGGTAATGTTAGAATGACGGACCATGCCTTCAGTTTTACAGAGGGCAAACGTCTTCGAGATCAATACCATTCCAGTTACCCAAACTAATTGGAGACTCCCTTTCATACACTATCTAAGTCATCCAGGTGGTCGGGCAGATCGGAGGATCAGGACCTTGTCAATTCACTATGTTCTGCTTGATGGGGATTTGTATAGGAAAGGAGTTGATGGGATCTTGTTGAGATGCCTTGGACCGGAAGAGTCATATAAAATAGTCAGCGAGGTGCACGATGGGCTATGTGGGGCTTATCAGGCTGGATGAAAGATGAGATGGTTAATTAGGCGTCATGGTTTTTATTGGCCGACGGTCATGAAGGATTGCATCAACTATGCGAAGAGCTGTAGGGCGTGCCAGATTCATGGTCCAGTCCAAAGATTGCCCGCTGCAGAACTTCATTCAATCATCAAACCTTGGCCTTTCCGAGGTTGGGCGATTGACCTGGTTGGGAAAATATACCCGCCAACCCAAGGGGGGCATTCCTTCATGATCATAGCGACCGATTACTTTGCCAAGTGGGTGGAAGCAATGCCTTTGAAAAGGATCGAGCAGACAGATGTGGTCAGGTTCATCAAAGAACACATCCTTTATCGGTTTGGGATTCCAGATACTATCACGACTGACCAAGGGACAATGTTCGTCGGACAGCAAACTCAAGCCTTGGCAGATGAGATGGGGTTCAAGCTTATCCAGTCGACTCCCCATTATGCACAAGCCAACGGCCAAGCCGAAGCATCTAACAAAGTCATCCTGACCCTGATGGAAAAGTTGGTCGATGATAACCCGAGAAAGTGGGATCGACTTTTGCCAGAAGCATTATGGGCGTATAGGATGTCTCAGCGGTCAAGTACTGGAGTTAGTCCTTTCACGTTAACATATGGCCACGACGCAATGATCCCTATGGAGATTTTAGCCCGATCGGCTAGGATCGCTTTCCAAAATCATCTCACTTGGGAAGAATATAGCGAGGCCATGATGGTAGAGTTGGAAGATTTGGACGAGAAGAGGTTGACCGCTCTCGACCATTTACAAGCACAGAAAAAGAAATCAGAGCGAATCTACAATAAGAAGGTTCAGGCAAAGAGCTTTGCTGAAGGGGATTTGGTGTGGAAAGTGATCCTACCTATTGGAAAGAAAGATCCTAAGTACGGTAAATGGTCGCCCAATTGGGAAGGGCCATTCCGGGTAAGAAAAGTGCTGAAGGGTGGTGTTTATTGGCTGGAAAATCTGGAAGGTGAACAGCACCCTAGATTCATAAATGGGAAATATCTAAAAAGATATTATTCAATGGTGGCAGAAATAGAACTTCAATAAAAGAAAAGGAAACTTTTATTTAAAAAGAATTGTTTGTATGATTTTTGTACATTTATTTATTGCTCTTCAGGGAACAATTCGGGCCCCCAATTGTCAAACCCTGCCCTATGATTGTCTTTTTCTTGCTTGACAAACAGAAGTTGATATCTCCAAACTTCAACTTCTGGCCGCTGGGTAGAAAGTTGATCTGCTCGTTTTTCTAGATCTTGAAGTTGGACCAATTTACTTCGATCGGCAGCCTCAGCCTCATCAACCAGAGTGGCCCTCTTCTTCTCCCATTCACCCAGCTGAGCTTTGAGTTCAGCGATATGGGCATCAGCCTGAGCCACTTGTTGCCAATGCTTGTCCGATTCCTGGGCGGAAGACTGCAGAGTAATGCCATCCTCACAAAGTTTCTTTTGCAGGGCCTCGAAACTCATGATTTTACTATTCAAAGCCTGATCATCGGCTTCCAAGGTTTCGTACTTCTTTCGAGCGTTCTCATACAAAGGTTTGAAGTTTGACCACAGAAAACTGGAATCTTCCTTCACCTCAGCGGAGTAGCTCCAAACCTTAGCTGCTTGGAAGATTGGCTCCATGTCTGGCCACTCCATGGCTTCATAATAATCGGTCAGAAACTCCCTCAGGGTTTCTTTGGCCGCTGCTAGCTCATCTGAAGAGGGATTAAGAACTGGAGGAATGGCAGGGTCGAGGGCAGCGATCTTGTCAGCTACCTTGGCTAGATGTACTTTCAGAGGAGAAACTGAAGAGCTAGGAGCCTGCAGGCAATAAAGTATACGGTCTGAGGAGGAGATAAAGCTAATGACAGGTATGAAAAGTAAAGAAAATTACCTGGGAAGGTGAAGGAGGAATTGTGACTGAAGCAGAAACCTTGGCCGCTGGAGTTTGGACTCCTTCAGGTAAGGGGCCAGGCAGAGGTTGGCCGACAGCAGCTCCCTGACCGATGACTGAAGTCTGACCGAAGGCAGCAAATGGTTTGACTTTGGTGATCGGAACAGCAGAGGAAGTGGATTCAAGGAGGATTCTCTAAAAAGAAAAAAAGCATTAGTAAAGGGCCTAACTTGCTTTGCTTAAAGGAGTTGCACAGACAGAAGCTTACTTGGCCAATGGCCGTCATAGAACCTTCAGCAACAGGTTCTAGGCTGATTGATGGATCGGTTGGAATTGACGATGATGCTTCTACGGCAGCAATCTTTAAAGCCACATCAAGAATTTTGTCAGCCAGATGACCGGGGTCCTAATTATAATTAAATATGATAAGCGGGGTAGGCCAAGAAAGCAATAAGACAGGCATCAGGCAAAAGAAACTACCTGAGCAGAGCTCGGAACTTCAGGAAACCCCACCAATGTAGGATGGACAGAAGGAGTAGCAATCGGGGAGTCCGATTGATGAGAAGACTGCTGGATTGGTGATCCTTCCCCGGTGACCTGCGAAAGATCAAGACCAAAGAGATAGTTAGGTTTGACCAGGTCACCAGGGAGGATAGTGAGAGGTTGAACATCTAACGGGTTTAAGTGAGAAGCAACTGGACTTCGGATATTGCGGATGGAGTTTTCTGCATCCGATTCGGTAGAAGCAGTAGAAGAATTAGAAGAAGAGGAATCAATCACATGTACCTCGGGCTGTTGGCCGACGGGAGAAGTGTCGTCTACCCCAATCCTTTCTTCTTGTGCACGCTCAGTTGGCTGGACCAACGTAATCTGAAGGTTAGTTGCCAAGATGCCAGCGGTTTGAATTTGGCCCTCGGATGACACGTTTTCTCGAACTTCCTTTTGAACCACCGCGGGTAGGGCTTCAGAAGGAACATCGCTCTGCTCGGTTATTTTTGCTTTCTTTGACCGGCGGACCAAACTTCCAATAGGGAGTTCGTCATCATCAGAAGAGCCCGAAGCAGTTGGATTAATTGTTGTAATTTGAACACCAGCGGGCTGAATCGTGACCGACCGTGCAGAAGAGGAAAGAGAGGCAGGGCGCTTCTTGGAAACCGATCGGGCTGACAAAGCAAATCAAATTAAGCGAAAATTTGACAGCTTAAGAAAACAAAGAGGGGTAATCAATTACCTGTTTTCTTGGGAGCAGCAGGAAGACCGATCCTACTGATGAAGAAAAATGATGGGTGGTCATTGACTACATCAGCCCAATGTTGTCCCCACCAGCGAATGAACTCAGGGGTAGCCTGAGTGAGTCCTGGACTTGGGATGAAGACTGCTTGACTCCTAGCAGTAGAAAATTTAATATAAGCCTGCTCAATTTCTGACTCCTTGAAAGACAGTGTTTGATGACAGCCGCGGGAGTTCATGGAAGATGTTGGAGGAACAGGGACTAGCTGCTCGAAGCCGAGCTGTCTGCTGAAGAACTGGGGAGCGTATATCTCGAAACCGCTCTTGGAGTTAGTTCCCCTAGGGAGCAGCCCGACAAAAAGATCGTAGCCTTGAATGGCCTCCGCCCACGCAGCTCGCCCACATTGGTTGTACTCTTGAAGGGGCATTGTAAACCAAGTCGGCCCATGCTCCCGATGACGGAGGGGGTAGAAATTGAAGCTGTCGTGTTCAGACCCATCTTCATCCGGACGCTGGAGTCTGAGAGAATAGAAATAATGGAAAGCCTGAGGGAAGGATACACAGCTAGGCTCATGGCCGGACAAGGCCTCCCCAAGATAAAGCGTAGGATGAGCAATGGGAAAAGCCACTGGAGAAATCTTTGGGAAGTACAGGTACACCCAGAGCTGAACGATCCACATCGGTCCGCTGGGGCTACCAAGCGGGCTGGAGGAGGTAATCGAGCGGAGCCCCCTGTACATGGCCCCGAGGAGAAATTGACACAAAGCCAGTTCTTGTTTGGCCGCCAGCGCTCTGGCCAGAGGAACGTACTCTTGAGTACAGGTCTTGCTACCGGTGCAGACCATGTAGCGGCAGATGAGACACAGGAGAAATGTGATATGTTCCTTTACCTGAGGAGGATCAGGACCAGTTGGCTTGCCCTCAACTTCAGCATATTGACCGAATGTGTTGTGGTGTGGCCTTGTATAGTCACCGACGTGCTTGAAATCGATAACCGGCGAGATTAGAGTGCCCTCCATGGGAAGCCCGGTGATGGCTCCGACGTCCAGGAGGGTGATGGACATCGGGCCATGCGGTAGATTGAAAAAGTTGAAGCATGAGTTCCAGAAAGACATAAGGGCAGGCAAGACCGCTTTATCATAAGGGAGCGGTCTGGTAGTCAGTTCGATGAAGGAGTAGATGCCGGTCAGTTTCCACACAGAAGCATAAACAGGCCTCAAGCGATCGACCCATTCTCTCCAGCCCTTGAGTTCGGTCGGCCATGTAGAAGGGGCTTTGCCGGAGAGCCACTTGCTCCAATCGAATGACTCGGCTTCGAAGGGGAGAGGAGTATGATGAGGGAAAATCGGTCTAAGAAGCTCTGAGGGGTCGGCGTTGAAAGTATGGCCGATGCGAGGAGGGTTTGTACTTGGGTTCTTGACAAAAACATCGGGGATTTCAAAG
The DNA here is from genome assembly GCA_030664755.1 of Microcos paniculata. Taxonomy (NCBI): domain Eukaryota; kingdom Viridiplantae; phylum Streptophyta; class Magnoliopsida; order Malvales; family Malvaceae; genus Microcos; species Microcos paniculata. The sequence continues at coordinate 1,796,057 of CP131459.1, read as the reverse complement.
AGGATTTTCTGAAGGTCGACAAGGTTGAAGTTGCTGGAATCAACAGAAGCCATTGTTGAAGTCACAGAAAGGAATGATTTACGAATGGGAGTGTTGGAGATTTTCGGGCAGAAATATTGGACAAAGGAAGAAGCTTTGCAAGACTTAGGGATTTCGTTTTTGAATTTGGTAAAACAGGAAAGGCCACCAAAGGGGTTATAAAGGGTTGAGGAATCGGACCGATTGACTTCCTTATGAAGACGTGCCTTTCCAAAATTGAAAATTTGTGTTGTTATGGGTGTCAAACGTCCAAAGAATTAAATGGAGAAAAGAGCTGTTGATCAACAATCACAAGGTATGAAATGAATTAATTCATCAAAGCAACAAGTGTTTAAATTTTACACAAATTTTCACACTTGGGGGGGCAATGTTTGTACCTTAATTTGCAAAATTGGGCTAATGGGCCTAAGAAGGAAATGAGTACACCAGTGGACCAATGGATTGAAGAGGAGGCAATAGGGCTTTTTGCTCGAGGGAGAAACATTCGAGGGAGATCGGCCTGGCAACAAGAATCAGCAGGTTTTAATTGGGAAATTAATAACCACGATAATCATGGAGGAAGAAGAGCTCGTGAATGATCAGCCAGGAAATTTGCCTCATGTTTTAATTGGAGATATTCGGAATTCAAGACAGCACGATTTCAGGTCCGAAATATCAGATTTTCAGGAAAAAAGAAATAATTTAGGCCGATCGACCTATAAATCGGACTAGCAGGATGGGTTTAAGGTCAGCGGCCTAAATCCAAATTAAGGCCGCACCAATCTTGAAAGATTGGAAAGACCAATTCAAAGCCAAGCGAAATCAAGGGGATTCAGTCTTAAAGACTGAGATTTGAGAATCAAAATGAGCTAATTCAGAGGAGTTGATTGGGAGCTGTGAGGGCTATATAAGCCTCATCCTAGAACGACTGAAGACACGAACAATCATCCACAGAAACCTCTTCAACACTCGAAGATTGCCCGATGGCCCTCAATTTCTAGTATTTTCCCTTAGACCTTTTCCACAAAAACGGCATCAACACTCCTTCAGACAAACCAGATTGCACTCTGCTCAAACTTGCTCCGATTTCCTTTCTTTACTCTGCCAGCCAGAGACCCTTTTCGAGATCTGTTTAGTCCAAAGTCTTTTTACTTTTAGTCAATCCTTTGCTTTCCCCAATTATTGAGTGTTTCAAGAGTTTGTTTAGCCTTCCATCGGCCATCTTTTTCTTTGTTCAGTTCATTGTAAACACCCAATTGGGCGACGTTCTCATTCAGTTTATTAAAGAAATTCCCTTTTGTTCAATGATTTAAACAGTCCGACTGTGACTTTGAACAAGAACTTGCATTATTTCTACCTTTTGTTGTTTTTCGTTACAAAAGCAACTGACACACTCAGTAACCAGCTCATTAGCCTGACCGCTCGGCCTAAGGAGATATTTGGTGCAACAAAAATATTAATTAAAAGCTTTAGATGATAATAGAATTATTTCTTTATCATCAACACAGTAGGAAAATAATTAGACAAATGAAAAAAATAATAATATAAATTAATTTATATGTTACGTAAAAAGTGGCATTGATTACAATTATAAGGATAATTAAGGAATGAAAATATGGGAAGGTGGTGCAGTTGAAGATCTGAAGGATTTCCTTCCAATAGAAAACTCACGTTTCAATTGCAAGGAAAGAGAGTCACGTGGACAGTTGGGCTGCAGTGGAAAATACCCTTAAGCTCGAGTTTGCTGCATTTCAACGTGTTTGGGGCCAAAAGACGCCTTAACGTCGTGCCAAAGGGGGCCTGAATATTAGAGGCTAAATTCCTTCAATTCGTCTGGGCTAAAGAGGAAATTCAGTGTGCTTTAAAGTTGGCATTCCAATAAATATATATATATATATATATATATATATGTACTCCCTTATAAGAAAATTCAAGTATATTAGAGGAGAATGGGGTGTAACTGTCACTCTTTTATTAGTTCCTCTTTTTTTTTTTTGATTTTTGGGCTAAAGCCCATTAGTTCTTTCTCTCTCTCTTTTTTTTTTTAATTTTGGTGCTTTCTTTTATTTTTGAAAATTTTTAATATATTTTTTGTAGGAATTTTTTCACCCTTAATAAGTCCAAAAAAATATTTTAGCTTAATGATTTTTGTTGGGTTTAAGAAAATTTTTTCACATTTTAGTATATTATATATGTTATTAAAATTTATTTATTATCAAAGAGTTAATATTTGATTTATATATTTTTATTTGATTATTAATCAACATTTTTAACTTATGTATAATATGTTACATATGTAGTTTTATTATTAATTAATTAACATTATCTATGTATATCAATATTATTATATATATATATATATATTGCATTACATTTTGGTTTATATATAATATTAATATATGATTGTATTGATTGATTTTAAAGTATTATTCATCTCTATCATCTTATTTTTTTAAAAAGTAAAATTCAAATGCTGAAATTTAAAAAAAAAAATTCTGTGATGTAACCTGGATCACTTTCTAATATATATATATTTTTGCTGGCCAGAAGAAGAAACAAATATCATTTTGCCAATCTGGGCAATGGCCCACTATTCTTCGTTCCTGTATAACTGCACAATGGACATTCCTTTAGGGCTTGCATTTGCATCTTTACTATCTAAAAACACCCAAAGGCCCACTCCGAATAATATTTTTGGTCTCAAAAACAGTGGCTCATAATTAGGCCTATTGAAAAGCCCAAACTAGGAAGTAGAGATGAAAATTGAATTATCTGTTCCAAGCAAAGATTTAAAAAAAAAAATGAAAAAAGCCCAATGCTCGTATATGGGAAAATTGGGTAAAGGGCAGAGCAAAGCCCAGATTAAATTAAGTGCATTTATTAGTAAAGCTTCTATACTTTTATATAGGCTAAATGCTCAATTTGGGGTCCAATCTTTTCGATTTTGCTCGATTTGGGGTCTAACTTTTCAATTTGGTTAATTTGGGACCCAACGTTTCAAAATCGGCTCAATTAAGGGCCCATCGTCAATTTAAACGGCGAGTGTGTTGCACGCGCCAGTTTAGGTGCGTTAAAGTCACTTTTTTTTTAAACTCGAAAAGGTTGGGCCCTTTTTTGGAAAACTCGAAAAGGTTGGGCCTTTTTTTGTAATTTTAGGAAAAAACTCTACCATTTTCCTTTTGATTCTCGGTTTTGAAGCTCCAATATGATTTATGTCAATCCCAACGGTGAAAAGAGAGATATTGGTTCGTAAAATAACATATATGAAAATCAACTTCATCAAACGGTGGAAATGACCCGATCGAAATTTGGAAACTATGATTTTTATAAAGATTTTTGAAAAATTTCAAGCTAATTTTGAGAAATCTAAGGTTCAATTCACATTCGGGAAGTTCAAAAGAAATTATTTGCAAAGTTTGGGCTTGATCAAAATCGTTATTGGCGGTCAACGATAGTCAACGACGGTCAACAACTCCGGTCAAAAGGGGTCAAAGGTAGAGACTTTGCCGGATTCTGGGTTTTCTTTCATTTGTTGGGTTTTTAAAGTTTAGAGAGAGAAAGCATGTGTGGTATTTTAGAGATAATGTCAAAATTTTTGTCATTTCCAAAAAAGGGCCTAACCTTTTCGAGTTTGTCAAAAAATGGTTTAACCCTTGCTGATGCCGTTAACTTTAATGGCGATTGCACTTCACACAGTTTCAAAATTGACGGCGGGCCCTTAATTGAGCCGATTTTGAAACGTTGGACCCCAAATTGACCAAATTGAAAAATTGGGCCCCAAATCGAGCAAAATAGAAAAAGTTGGGCCCCAAATTGAGCATTTAGTCCTTTTATATATTAATTCTATCCTCTAACAAATTTCTTTTATGATAGGCCGTTTGGTTCGCATCTATCTAAAAATATAGTCGGTTATCTGATGGTAATTTAAAAATATTATCATGTTTGGTTACTATTTACATGGATATGTGCCGAACATCTGAGATTATCACATGTAATCAGATTACCACGAATGTGGCAATCTAGATTGTCATAGGGAGAGGTGACTATTGAGATTATCACATTCATGGTAATTTGATTTAAATTTCTTTACCTAAATATCCTTATTTTAAAAATATTTTGGATATGAATAACCTTATAAAAGATTAAATTAAATAATCATATTATGAAAAATTAAATAAGTTAAATAAATTAAATAATTAGAAACAAAATTAATTAATTACTTGTTTTTAATAATTAATTATTTCATTTAATTTATTTAATCTAATTTAATTAATTACTTATTTTTGTTAATTAATTAATTAATTTAATTACTTAATTATTTAATTATTTAATTATTTAATTAATTAATTGTCTTTATCATTTACTTTTTAATAATTAATTAATTATTTTTAATTTAATTTCATTTAATTAAAAAATAAAATGATTAATTAATTAAATGAAATAATTAATTTAATAATAAAAAAGTAATTAATTAATTTTATTTTTAATTATTTAATTTAATTTAATGATTTAGTTGCTTTTTTTATTATTTAATTAATTATTTCATTTAATGATTAATTATTTAATTAATCTAATTTTATTTATTTATTTTATTTAATTAATTGTTTTTATTATTTAATTTTTGATTAATTAATTAATTTCTTTTGTTATTTAATTAATTCTTAAATTAATTATTTCATTTAGTTATTTAATGTAATTATTTAATTTGATTTCTAATTAATTAATCAATAAAAAATAATAAAATTAGGTTAAATAATAAAATGAAATCATTAATTAATTAATTGAATGAAATAATTAACTAATAAAAACAAGTAGTTAACTAATTAATCAAAATAATTAAATTATTATAGGGAGATTAACTAATTAATCAAACGCCCCCTCATTGTTATAGACTGTGGATGTTCAACAATGTGTTATAATGAACCAAACAAGGGGAAAAGAAAATCCTAGCAATATTAGTTTTGAACCAAACATGGCAAAAAGAAAAAGACATAAGATATCCGGTAATATTAGATAGTAAGTGATATACCCGGTTATATCACTTTACCTGATAAAATCTCATAAATGCGAACCAAACAGCCCGTTATGACATTCTAATTTGAAAAAGGGTGCTTTACTTGCCGGTCTATATGATAATTCCATAATAAAGAAGTAAATGTGATTAAGCAATATAAATTTACGTAATTATCCATTGTTTGTATAAGATTTTTCCTATATATAGTAATTAACATTACAGTCATTTGCTGAATGCTTTTAATGCTTTTAATTTTTTTTTTTTAGCAATTGATGCTTTTAATATTGAATTGGGTGAATTTTGGACAATGACTAATTAAGAATCTCTTTTTTTTTTTTACTTTTTTTTCCCTGTATGTTCTCATATATATTAATTGTTAATTGTTAATTTTATTTAACTATTATTTTTTAAGTTATTGATGAATATCATTTTAGTATTTTTTTTCTCTCTTTGTCAATTTATTAAATGAGTCAATATTTGAAAAAAGAAATAGTCAATATTGATAATTATTGCTTTAATTTAGACTATATATAAATATATAATTATAAATAATTTAATTTAAAATTTTATAATATTGTTTGACCACTTCAAAAAAAATATAAATTTTAATAAAATTAATAGCGTTAGCACAGACATATATGCTAGTTATCTTTAACGTTTCTTATCAAAAGGAATTAATATTGAATTTAAAAAAATATTAAATTAACGTTTTTATTATTTTAGTCAAAATAAGCAAAGAAAAGTAATAGAATTTAGGGTATGATTAGCTGATTAGTTGTATCAAACAAGTAAACAGATATCCTTAATCATTGAAGTCTTTTCTTTTACAATTTACAATCATTGCAAGTTGCAATTCTCAATCAAACCATGAGCGGGCCACAAACGCAACCTTTTTCTTGTTGCCATCTATTTTCCTTGAATCACAAGCCAATTAAACCCCATAGCACCCACTACTACTACTATTTTATATATAAAAGAAAGAAAAAGTTTTCAATCTATAAATATAAACATCAATATTAAAAAGTTTTTATATTTTCACCATTAAAAAAATAGATTAGGAAGAGTTTTCTACTTTAAAATTTGATGCGGTTTGACGCTATATTAATTAGAGTCCAATATAATTACCGAATACTTATAGATTTAAGACAAAAAATTTAAATAAAAAAATCTTTTTCTTGAATTTGTTGTAAGTAATTACTATAAGTCTATAACCTACCAATTCCCAACATGGAATAATAAATATTGCAGTTTATTTATGCTTGAACTAAAAGTAATTCAATTCTTTTTTTATTTTTTCAGTACAAATAATTCAGTTCTTCAATTAAAAGCAACTTGCATTGTTTTACTGTGCTAGCACTATTTTTCCATTTTCGCCAGAGTATTTATAATGATTATATAATGTGATTTCAATGAGTTTTCTCCAAAAAAAAAAACCTTTTTCTATGAAAAGATATTGAAACAAAACAAATGATTTCTCACCGCCCTCGAATTTAAGTGGCGGTAGGTAAACAAATTTCCCGTTTCCTACCAATATTAATTACATCTCCTACACAATTTTTTTGGGGTTAATTTATGAAATTAAAAAAATCATACATATCTATACAATCAAAGTAAATAAATATCTTATGAAGACAATAGGGAGTGCTATGCAGAATAATAGAAGAGAGAAAAATAATTATAGATAATTTGAAAAGAATTTTTATTATTTTTTTAAAGTGTACTAAATAGTACGTTGTAAGGGATATTTATTGTATTCGTGGGAGAGAGAAAAAAATAATTATATTTAATACATTTGACTTATGATTTTTTTATTTTTTCGCACAAAAATTTTAAAAAAATTTCTCATTTTTATGAGATAATGGTACTCTTAATTGTTCCCATTTATTTATATAAACTGTTCTACATGTAATTTCATGCCCTTTTTATTTGTAAATTTGTAATTAATTATTTCTACACATTTAAATTCAATAATTTTCACCAGGATAAAGAACCCCACATAAACTAAAAAGAGAAATAAAATAATATAGAGAAAAGGAAAAAAGGGAAAAATCACTAATGAATTTTTGTTGTTAATGTTAATTTTAAAATCCTTTATCAAATTTATTATACATTTAAATTACTTATATAATATGATCATTCTTATAAACTATATTTACCTTCTTATTACAAAATAACCAATAGTGTTATATATATATCAAATCTAGAAGCTAAAACTCCATTCCACTTAATTATCAAAGCAAAATTACTGTTATCAATCTCCCATGAGCTTAAGAATTTTGTTTTTCCCACTTTCACTCTCGGTTTGAAAAAGATTAATCTCAAGTCAATAAAATTTAAAAATGCTCATAGTTTAAAAAAAATATTATCAATTTTTTTGTTGAAGTTCCTATTCTATACATACCTAACCCCATCCTCTGATCTGATCTGTTTACTTGTTGGATGAGCTTATGTTTACAGAGTTGGATGAATTGAACTCCACGACAGCTCCAATGCAAGGGTCACCCGAGGTAAATTAAGTTGGTACTATTATTATTGAGTTAATGACAAAAGAACTCAATCTTGATTAGATTAATAAGGTGTGATTAAAATAATAATATTATCCTTCATCTCATGACAAAGCCATGTCTTTTAGTTAGAGTTTTTCAAATAAAATAGGTATGGGAAGTTGAAATAGAAAAAAGTGACTATGGATATAAAGTTACATGTGAACTACTAAAGCTTGTCAAATCCTAAATTAAGCTCATTAGAACTTTGGTTACACAAGTCTTTTGGAGCATTATTGGTTAAGAAAAAGGTTTCAAATGTTTTCATATATGTGACCCACACGTTTTTACTTCTATTTATTTTTCCTTCTTTTTACCATCTCATCAACCTTACTAGTCAAGAAAAAACTCTAATGAATCATTGACATCCAACCCATTATCCCGCCAAAAAAGCAACCCAAATTTCTAAAATGATTGATAGACAGAACAGAGCATGAATGGAAAAAAACAACAAAATAGAAAGTGGGAAATCTTGTGGTGTGGACACAATTTCCTTCAAAGGACTTAGATTTCAATTTTCATATACACAAGACAAGATTTTGTTGATGTTATTAATGTAGATGTTACTATAGTAGTACTTTTGTTCTGGGTGAATATTATGACTGAACAAACTTAAATGAGTTTTAACCAAATTGAATCATGAAGGGAAATAGTTGAAGGTTGTGTTCACTTATAACCCTAATTCACTATATTTCTTGGTTGCATAATAACATTGCATTGAACATGGTTGACCTATCAACGAGGCCGATCAAAATTGTAAGGATTTAAACTTGTAGTGAAAGGTATCCGAGTATCTTCATGAGCTTTTATTGAGAGGTTATTTGATAATTTAAAAAGAAAAATTAAAAAAATAAACATAAATAAAAATTCAATAGATCTGTAAATACTCAAAAGAATTGACAGACGACAATTCATCTTAACTTTAAAAGTTGGAAATTTGATAAGTTTTCATACATCTAAATTTCCTTTGTAGTAATAAAGACAAAAAAAAGGAACATTGTTGACCTAATAACAGGACATTACACTTCAATAGAATTTGATGAATAAAAATGGGATTAAAAGGAGGAAAAAATGGGGACAAGAAATTATGCTAAAGTAAGGAAGAGGAGCCCTTTTGAAACGGTGTGTTGGCAAACTAACATCATTACATTCTTCCTCAGAATAAATTAAAGTGACCCTTGAAAAAGAGAAAGATAAAGGGCAACAAATTGAATTAGAAATTAAAAGGAAAAAATACTAGCTCATGGTAGACAGAAAGATGCCAAACATTGAGGAAACTAGCAAAATGCAGAACAAAGAACCAGACCCGGGAAAGGCGGGTCAAGTAATCCAATTATATTTGGAGTTTTATGAGACTGTTAGTAGCAGGGCTGCAGGAGTATTATTTATGAGGAGGTGTATTTAAAACAGAGGCATTTCTTTTCATTCACTCACTCCCTCACTTCTCACTTCACTCCTTTCACATTCAACTCGCTCTCTCTCGCTCTCTCTCTCTCTCTCTCTCTCTCTCTCTCTCTCTCTCTCTCTCTCTCTCTCTCTTTCTGTCATTGAAGTCTCTTTCTTTTACCTAGATCCAGGTTTGTCGCTTCCTCACACTTCTCTTTAGCTTTTGATTATTCTTGTTATTTTTCAGTTTAGCTTGTTTGACATGGGATCTTAGCTTGTTTGTCTGCTGTTGGGTACTTGAGTTACATAGTAAAGACAAATAAAGTTTGAGGTTTTGGGTTGTTTTTTGTTGGTTATATGTAAGTTTGTTCAGCTTCCATGAACTGAAGAAGGTATTGACTTTGCTCAATATTCGGTTAGTTTATTTGAAGAAATGGTGTTTTCTGTTTCAAAGTTTTGATTTTTGCGTACCAGACAGGTATGGGTTATTCTAGTTACTAGAAATTCAGCTTTTTGTTGAAGTTTTTCATTTTTGGAGCATTTCCTGCGGTACTTTGTTTTGGTAATGAAATGGAGGACTGCGTAGTTTGATGATATGTGGTCAGGGGGAAGGTCAAATGGATTAGTGTTTTGTTTCGGTATGGTGGAAATAGATGATGTTGATGTGGATTGGTGGATTATTTGTAATTTTGAGCTATCTTCTTTGGTTTGTCTTTGTGCTGGATTGATCATGTTATAATATGTGGTTAGAATTAAACTCTTTATATTTCCTACAGTACCTCAGTAAATTTCAGTATCCTTGGTTAATTCTATTATTTTCATTTAGCAGGTGACTTGATGTTCCATAAGGGGTCATGGAAGCATTGAAAGTGTGGATGGGGCAATGAGGAGTGCAGTATGAATTAGTGTTATCCCATAATTATTTAAGTGGGGTACTAGGAAGTTTCCCAATTCATTTCAAGTGCTATTTTCTACAATTGGAGCTTTTAGAAATCAGAAGTGATTAATGGAAGAAATACAGTCTCAGTCAGACAATTATAGGTCTTCATCCTCTTCAGCCAGTAGTCCTGCAAGTAGGGTACCCTCAAGTAACTTTTTCTATTTGCGGAAACCTGGTTCTCTCAGACAACCTATATCGTTTGAGGATTCACCTGAGTGGGAGGATACAGATGTTGAAGTTAGGCTAGAGGAAGGAGGTGACTCTATCAATGCTGCAACCACGCCAGTCTCCCCATCTTTGTCAAAGCTCAATAGTGGGTCCTTGCCATCACCACCGTTGCCAGAGGGTGCCGCTGTTGCAAGAAAAATTGCTGGTGCATCAGTTGTTTGGAAAGACTTAACTGTTACAATAAAAGGGAAAAGGAAATATTCTGATAAGGTAGTGAAGAGTTCAAATGGTTATGCATTACCTGGCACAATGACAGTGATCATGGGCCCTGGAAAATCTGGGAAGTCAACTCTTCTGAGGGCTATTGCAGGTCTTCTAGCATGCTACCTAGTTTTTATACCTTTTACCTGTTTCATTTTAGATGTTTAAGACTAAAATTGTTTCCTATTGATATTAGGACGATTGCATCCTTTAGCAACAATGTATGGTGAAGTATTCATCAACGGGGCAAAAACACACATGCCTTATGGTTCATATGTGAGTTTCAGTTATATTTTCTTTAAGGGTGAAAATTTCAGATGTTGCTTTTAATTCTTCCTATGGTTCTTTTGTTGATAGGGTGATTATCTGATGGTAAAAATTATTCCTTTTTATACTTTTTATTTTGTGCAAATTGATGTACCTTCTATTTTTGCTTCTTTTTGCACAATAATTTGAGTTGGTAATTTGCAATTGTAATACGTCCAACTGACCTAAGAGAAGTTGAGATATACTAATTGATATGGTCAACGTGGATGTTTAGTTTTGAATCAGAGATTATAAGTTAATTTTTTATGAGCAATCTTCTTATCTAATTCTTATACCTTTCTTTTGCTTTAAAGTTTAATCCTTTAATACTGGTCCACGTAGGTTGCCAATTTAGCATGATCATGAGTAGGATTATAAGAACTCCCTTTCCTTTAACTGATATTGATTTTGTTTCTTAGACCTATTTTCTACTACATATTATATATGTCAAAACCTGGTTAGTTTGTCTTATTGTGAAGATGCTAGTTTTAGTGTTTTCCTTTTCATAATAAATTCTATTTTTAGTTAGACAGAAATTGCAAAGAAGCAAAGGAACTTGAACTTTAGTTTCAAGGTTGGTGTTCTTACTTTGCAACATCCAACGTGCAGGGATTTGTTGACAGGGAAACTACTCTAATTGGTTCACTCACTGTGCGAGAGTATCTATACTATTCAGCTTTGCTCCAACTTCCTGGTTTTTTCTGTCAGAAAAAGGGTGTGGTAGAGGAAGCTATCCATGCAATGTCCTTGGGCGACTATGCAAACAAACTGATTGGTGGTCACTGCTATATGAAAGGCCTTCCTAGTGGTGAAAGAAGGCGTGTTAGCATTGCTCAGGAACTTGTGATGAGGCCACGTATCTTATTTATAGATGAACCTTTATATCATCTGGACAGGTAGGTTAGTTATTGTTAAAAGTGTTTCCTAAATTTCATTCTTAAAAGTGTTTTATCTATTCTTGTTCCTTGTGTTCTGCATACCGTACATTGCTGAATGCTGTATTATGGGTGTGCCATAGATATATGATGCTATAGCTAAATCTTAATATGTTCGTCCTTCAGTGTCTCTGCCCTTTTGATGATGGTAACACTGAAGAAACTTGCAAGCACAGGATGCACTCTCATTTTCACCATTTACCAGAGTAGTACAGAAGTGTTTGGTCTCTTTGATCGTATCTGTCTGCTTTCAAATGGAAACACCCTATTTTTTGGGGAAACATTAGCTTGCTTGCAGGTAAGTGATAATATGAATTTGATTCTTTTGCAACTCTTGCCTTTGTCTTGTTTATTTATGTATTGGCTTCATCATGAAGGAAAAAGCATCCATTTAAACATTCGGTTGTATGCTTATTTGGTTCATGATACGTGGAGTGATAAAAAGATAATGGAATATATGTATAAAGATCCAAATCTTTTCTTTTCTTTTACCTTATGAATACCTGCCCTGTGGTTATTCTAATTTATCTCCCTTTTCTTGTTGAAGCACTTCTCAAATGCTGGATTTCCTTGCCCAATTATGCAAAGTCCTTCTGATCACTTTCTACGTGCCATAAATACTGATTTTGACAGGATTATCGCAATGTGCAAAAACTGGCAGGTAAGCATTATGGCTCCTAAATGTTACTTGGAGAGAACAGATAAAACCTTGAAAATAAAAGAGAATGAATAGGATCTATATACATTTGAGTTGGATCTTAAAGCTATTGCAAAATTTTGGTATAATGGTAAATCAAGAAGATTAGAGATGCTTATGTAGGACATTGGTTTATTTTGTATTACAACTATAGTATATTTGGTACTAAACCCGCAAACTACACTCTGTCTGTTATTTTGGCTTGCGGTTTCTGTTACTTAAATTTGAAAAAAGAAAGAAAAAATCACTAACCATGATCCTACCAAAATGGAGGTTATTGCAATCTAAATTCTAAACTGTTTCCATGCTTTAGCATTTTACTTTTGAACAATGGTTTCTAGTCTTTATGTTTGCTACAATTTGATTAATTCACTGTATATGACCTGGGACAATGTCGCAGGATGACAATGGGGACTTCTCATCTGTGAATATGGATACTGCTGTTGCAATTCGTACTCTTGAGGCTACATATAAATCATCGGCTGATGCTGCTGCAGTTGAGACTATGATACTGAGACTCACGGAGAAGGTGCTATTTGTATTCTTATTTGTCTTGGACAATTTATAACATCTTGCCCTCTATGTGTAGGATTATTGGAAGCTTTAATCATATGTGTTGTGTATCAGTGGTTCTTATACTGTTTTATTTATAGACTACAAAGGATAGTTTAGTATTTGTCACCTGTAAACATTAAAGGTTAGAATAAGCAAAGGCAAGCTGGCTGACATCTGTTTATCGTAGTATTTTCCTTCCATGACTTCCTCAGGTCTTACACTGGCAATAAGTCAGCCTTTGTAACTTTTATTCACTTTTGTTCCATTGCACAGGAAGGTCCACTTCTAAAAAGCAAGGGGAAAGCTGGCAGTGCTACACGAATTGCAGTATTGACTTGGAGATCATTATTAATTATGTCAAGGGAATGGAAATACTACTGGCTTCGTCTTATTCTTTACATGCTGCTTACATTGTGTATTGGAACGGTATTTTCAGGCTTGGGCCATTCTTTGTCCTCAGTTGTGGTGAGTAAAACCATTTGTGCATGAGTCAAAATATCTTTGCTCTTATGTCTTAGGTGAATTTCACTTAATTTGTCCTCAATTGATTTGATAAGTATTTGGTAACAATGTGATGCATATATCAGTAGTTGTAATAGATGTCTTGTTTATTCTCTGTAGAATGTTATTGTTATTTTTATGCTTACTGCTTCTATAGATGGTTTGTCATTGTCAGCTTATGGTAATGCCATGCTTTTATGGTGAATCACCTCTGTTTTTGAGCCAAACCTAGGCTTTACAAACAATTTTCCTATAGTTACAAAAAGTTTTTCTTGATATTCACTTCATCTAATTGGTGAAATGATACGTACTAGGCTGCATTTTATGGGGATGTTTGCAGCAAATTTAGAGTAGGACCTTGTTGTGATAAGCTGGTAAAGAGTTGGCCAGAAAAAGCCAATAGAGAATGGACTTTGATTAACACATATGCGATATTTTATTATAATGATTCCTGCTTCTAGGATGCCTGATGTGGGTTTAACTTATGTTGCTTTTTTTGAAGTTTGACTTATTTTTTACTTTGAATTTTTGATGAATAAGCAACACACTCATTAAGTGTCAGTCTATTTTTAACTTTTTATCTTTCTCATTGCAGACAAGAGTTGCAGCAATTTTTGTGTTTGTGTCATTTACTTCACTTTTAAGCATTGCTGGAGTACCCGCGCTAATGAAAGAAATCAAGGTGATCATACTTGTCATTGGTACCTTGTACTTTTTTGTTTGGGCATGATGGCCTTTGGAAGTTCATGGCCAGGACAATAGCCTCATAGAACCCATATCTTACCACCTTGAAAGATGTCTTTAGTTTGAATCCCTTCATCTCCCATCTTAACTAAAAATAAGAGAAGCTTTCTGAATTTTGATTGATCATAGTTTGTGGTTTTCTCCCACCATTTGGAAAGTCGCGTGATTGGTCCCTTTATTTTTATATTTTGCAGATATATGCCAGTGAGGAGTCAAACCAGCATTCAGGAGCTTTAGTCTTTTTGTCTGGGCAACTTCTCTCCAGCATTCCTTTCCTATTCCTCATCTCCATATCGTCAAGTCTTGTCTTCTACTTCTTAATAGGATTGCGAGATGAATTCAGCTTGCTGATGTACTTTGTGCTCAATTTCTTCATGTGCCTCTTAGTAAACGAAGGGTTGATACTAGCTGTTGCTTCATTGTGGCAAAATGTTTTCTGGAGTGTCTTGACACTTGTAACTGTACATGTGAGTTTTCAGCATTTATAAGACAATTTGTTCGTACTGCACCTAAAACTATCTGTTCTCGAAGTTGTCTACAAGTTTTAGAGTTGTTTTCATTCAAGATCTGTACGTATTACCTGACCAAAATGCATGATGTTTCAGGTGGTGATGATGCTTGCAGCAGGCTATTTCAGACTCAGAAATGAGTTGCCTGGACCTGTGTGGACGTATCCATTATCTTACATTGCTTTCCACACTTATTCCATCCAGGTGCGTGCATCTTATAACATTGGTTCATCTGTTCCTTATATCGAACCGCATTGATCAACATGATGTGTTTTCCTAATGGGTCAAATGCTGATATTCACTCGTTGTTTGTAATGACAAGATCACTCTGCAGAATTTTTATCTTTGCTGAATGGATCTTTATTTTGTAAACTATAGGGGCTTTTGGAGAACGAGTACCTAGGGACCAATTTTGCCGTCGGGCAGGTGAGAACAATATCTGGGATTCAGGCACTCCATAGTGCTTATGATATCTCTTCTAGCAGTAACTCCAAGTGGGAGAATTTACTGGTATTGTTCTTCATGGCAGTTGGATATAGAATTCTTGTGTTTGTTTTGCTACATGTTCGTGTAAGGAAAAATGTATCCTTGCATAGACTTTGCCAATGTAATAGCAATTCAACAACCTGAGATGAATGCAAATGGTACTATCGATCTTGTCATCCATTCAAATTGTATAATCTCTTCCCTTGTAGCTTTGCTTGTGCAGTCCAATGTTATCATTCTCATAAATATCCTTTGAATGTGATCCATGAAAGGAGTGCCAAACTTTGATGCATCAGTCATTGGGAAAGCTCTCAGAATATTACACATCTTTCAGTGAGCAGAACGAAGAAGGTAGGCTGATTTCACTTTGTCTGCATTAGGGATATTCACAGATCTTGTTGCCTGCAACATTATATTAACTAGCAAGGAATGTGATTGAGTTTTGATTGAAATGGAGGCCAGTTAGAAAGTGTTCCTGAAATGCTCATAAAAAAAAGAGTTGTCTAATTCATGAACATGATTATTAAGTTATCAAAGCAAAATGTCATGATTATGCTCGACTTTGGATTAGTTAGGGTTCAATGTGGCTATCGGGTTTATACCACGAAAAAATTTGCAAAATGTCATCGAAAATTTGACATATGATGCTACTCTGCATAATAACAGTGACAACGATCCAAATTACATCCTGGATCAGGAACATGAAACCAGACATGGCAACAACAAAAGGTAGATACCAAAGATGATTCACATGTTCAAGTTGAATGTCATTAAAACAAAGGCTAATCACAATATTGTGTTAAGAGGTGGGTTTGATTTCAATCTTGGCCTGCAGTTCCTTGATGAACTGGTCCATGTTGTTCTCAGATGACCCATTGGGTTTCAATGCATTTTCTAATGTTTCCTTCACTTCTTTGACCTTGTTCCTATATTGATCCCCTGATTTTTCACTCATCAGACGGTTAATATTATCTGCAACTTCCTCCATGGTGATGGATTTCTTATTGCTCAAATTAATCCCAGTTTTCCATTCATCAACTACTAATTTCCTGTTAGTGAATTGATCAGTTAGCAAAGGGTAACACAGCAAGGGAACTTCACACCATGTGCTTTCTAGTATTGAGTTCCATCCACAGTGAGTCAAGAACCCTCCTACTGCTGGGTGGGCCAGCACCGCATTTTGACAACACCAAGGTATGATCATCGAACGGTCACCGATCTCTTTCTTAAATCCAACGGGCAGTGGATCAACATCATCAGAGCTGACAATATCAGGGCGAAGCACCCAAAGAAAATTCACTTTGCTCAGCATAAGCCCATTAGCTATCGCTATAAGTTCATTCTTCCTAACGTGAGCATAGCTCCCAAAAGATACATACAAAACTGATCCATGAGGCTTTTTATCGAGCCATTGGGTGCAATCTGACTCGGACCAAAGGCTTGTAGCCACAATTCGCTTGGTGAACCCAGATGGAAAACTGGGCCCAATGGCATAGAAAGGGACCTTGGCATGTAGAGCTGAAATGGTCTCAAGTTCAAGTTCCTGGACGGTGTTACATAGAACAAAATCTGCATTTTTGACATCTTCAAATGCACTGAAAATTATTTGGTGACATACTGATGTTAGATCAGTTTCTTGAAGGTATGACATCATATCCTTTGGTTCAATTGCTCGAACTCCCGGTATGTAACCTATGGCATCCTCACGACAATCTGATCGAAAAATTCAATAAAAATTACATCTTCAATCTTGTTTCTTTTTCCGTAACACATATTTTGGTGATATTATGATGAAATGGTGATGTATGACCTTACCTTGACAACCAAAATGACCATTTTTCCTAAGAAGATCCAAGTGATAGTACAATGTAAACACCAAAGCTGGTTCTGTCCAATAGGAAATATAAAGCAACCCAAACTTCTTTGCAATCTTAGAAGGCCAAACAAAAAATGTATCAGCGATCAAGCAATGGACCCTTTCTCCTGACTTTACTATTTGGGCCACCAACGCCTCTACATGGGCCGAGAACACATGCAATAAGGCTGCCATGAACTGGTCATGGTTCAGTGAGCGGTCGACCCCGACAGGGAGCCCATCAGAGACGGTGGTGTATCGTATGTCGAGCCCTGATTCACGGACTGCAGCGAAGATGTCAGGCCCTGTCTCGGGCTGGGCCTTGGAGGTGTGGTGGTGGATGGCGTGGGTGTTGACGAAGGTGATGGTGAAACCCTTGGACGCCAGCTTTATGGCAAGGTGCACCGACGGGATAACATGGCCTTGAAGAGGGTAGGGTATGAAGATTGCGTGAGGCTTTTGGGTCCCTGGCGTCATTGTTGGAACTTTGAGTTGCAGAAGCAGAGAGAATGAGAGAAGTTTCTTTGAGAAGAGAGGAGAGGTGGAGTTTTTGGAAGGTTTTTCTTAATCATGGTGGACGTGACATAAGAAATGTGACTAAAGAATGACCGACTTTGCCTCATTTGCGGATATGTATGGATGGACGGTAACGGGGCTTGTATTCTCCTTTCTTTTTCTAATGATGGGATAAGTTTACTTTTCGCGATAATTACCTCTAGATTATCTAAATATCATACAATTTAAATAATTCTTTTCTTCTTTTTTATATTTGAAAATTATCATGATTATTATTCACTAGTTTTGAACCCGTGCGTTGCACGGAGCATATAATATAATTATAATTTTAGTATTTGAAAAAATTTTAAAATTATCAAAATTAAAATAAAACCAAAATATATGATATATCATATCAATTATTTTAAATTGTGTTTTGCTAATAATTGTCATATGGATTACCTGTTAAGTAGCTATAATTGCTCATTAATTGTATTTTTTTGGGTTTTAGTATAAAATTTATAGTAAATCAAGTTGTTTATGTTGTTTCAAGATTATAATACCCTCAACTAATTTTTATATTTCCTTTTCAAAAAGTCAATTAAAATAATGTTTCAAGAAAAATTCAAAAATTAATATTTTAAACATGATCACTTTTTATTTAATATGTTAATAAATAAATAAATAAATATTTCTTTTGATAAAGTTTAGCCACTAATTAAAACAATTATTTTGAAAGTGAATCTTAAAATTTAAAATATTTATTGTTGGATTTTAGAAAAAATAAAAATATATTCTTTTAACAAAGTTTAGCTACAAATTCAAAAAAAAATGTTTGAGGTTTAATCTTCACAATTAAAATATTTATTGTGTTAGGGTTTTAGAAAAAAAGATAAGTATTCTTTTGATAAGGTTAATCACAAATTTAAAAAAATGATTTTGAAGGTAGTTTTTATTCTTATTACACAATTTAAGGGTAATTTTTTTGCACATTAAAATAATTAACATTAATTACATTTGTTTTTTTTTTTTTAAGAAACCTTGAATAGTAATAATTACTTACATTTTGTAAGCCTTTTAGGTTCTTATCGGGTGCTTATAGGCACCCAATAAGAATACCCATTAAATTTTATGTAATATGTATAGCATTAACTAAATCAATACTTAATAACAACACTTTTTTCAATTAAAAGTAAATCAATGCTTTGAAAAAAAGGAAAAAATGATAAAAAAAAATGTGTGTATTTATGTAAAAGAATATATATTGATTAAATATATATATATATAAAAATATACATACACATATATATGGATTAAAAAATTTGAGGTGGGATTATAAGAATTTTCCTTTTTTCATGGCATAACATTTTTTTCCATGGTAAAAGAAAATAGTTTCATTAGATTGAAGATCTTTTATTACAAAAAGAAGTAATGAAATAACATGAAACTAAATACTAATAAGTAGTCAATGAAGCAAGATAAAATGCAAATAAATTTAAATAATAATTTATCTATAATATACTAACAATTAAGATAAAATATATTTAGAGAGAAAATTTAAGTAAAAAAGAGAAATTAAACAAATGAGAAAACTAATATGAAATGAACACAAAATAAAGGTTGAATGAAAAAAAATAAGATTACCTTTAGAAGAAGAGTCATGTAAAAAAATGAGATAGTATTTATACTTGATTAGAAGTTATACTTATGGTAAGAATTTTTTTAATTAATAAGTTAATATTTATGATTTGAAATTTTCAAAATCTAAAATTTCTCCTAAATTAAGAAGTGGATTATTTTGAAATTTGACCTCAACTAAATGGTAGATTATTTTGAAATTTTGAAATTTGTAATTTGAGATTTCTAGTAATTGGAATCAAGTTTTTCTAAATTTATGGTTAATAGATTTTTTTTAATTTGAAATTTGAATTTTCATGTCTAAGTTAGCAATTATTTTTAATGTTATTTCTTGGTAAGAATAATTAACTTATATCTACGTTATATCAATAAGTAATTAGGAAAATTAATGTAAGATATAATTTTGACTTAATTCATTTCAAAAATATCATATCTAAAACAAATGAAATTACCATAAAAATCTAGAATTCAAAATAGAATTCTATTATTAAATTTTGTAAATAAAAAATAAAGAACATTTGTATCATTACTTTTGAGTTGTCGTAATATTCTAATTTGTAACATATTTTTCATCCATACATTACAAAATGAACCTAATATCTTTTTTTTTTTACAAAATGAACCCAATATCTTTTTATTTTTACAAAATAAACTTGATATTGTTAAAGAGTAACCTTCAGAGTGAACAAATCTTGGTACATGACGTTCTTTTTGAAATTTTATTGTTCTTCCTACACATAAAAAATAAAATAATTTAACTAATAAACCTACAAATGAAAAATACAGAAAACAATGATGATTCACAAATAATATGTAAAAAAATGAATAACATTTAGAGAAATAATTTCAACTACCTTAATAAAAAGAAAAATTACCTTACAAACCATTAGTTCTCGAAAATTTCATTAGATTTTTAACACATAAAAACAAAATAAAGTTACATAATTAATTAACTAATATACTTACAATTGAAAAACATAAAAATATGTTTGGAGAGATATAAAATTAACAAATAATATAACTAACATCTCAAATGAATATGAAAAAACATATAAAAATATAGTTAAGATTATATTAAAGTACAATATAAAAAAAAGAAAAAAATGATAAAAAAGTGTGTGTATTTATGCAAAAGATTATATGTATATATGGATTAAAAAATTTGAGGTGGGATTATAAAGAATTTTCTTTTTTCCATGGTATAACATTTTTTTCCATGGTAAAAGAAAATAGTTTCATTAGATTGAAGATCTTTTATTACAAAAAGAAGTAATGAAATAATATGACACTAAATACTAATAAGTAGTAGAATGAAGCAAGATAGAATGCGAAATAAATTTAAATAATAATTTATCTATAATATACCAACAATTAAGATAAAATATATTTAGAGAAAAATTTAAGCAAAACAAAGAAAAATTAAACAAATAAGAAAACTAATGTGAAATAAACACAAAATAAAGATTGAATGAGAAAAAAAATATTATCTTCAGAAGAAGAAAGGTTATGTAAAAAAAATTTTGTGATTTAAGGGTTAGAAAATGATGTAGTATTTATACTGATTAGAAGTTGTATTTATGGTAAGAATTTTTCTGTAATTAATGAGTTAATATTTATGATGTGAAAATTTTAAAATCTAAAATTTCTCCTAATTAAGGAGTGAATTATTTTGAAATTTGACCTCAATTAAATGGTAGATTATTTTGAAAACTTAAAATTTGAAATTTGAAATTTGAAATTTCTAGTAATTGAAATCAATTTTCTCTAAATTTATGGTTAATAGATTTTTTAATTTGAAATTTAAATTTTCATGTTTAATTTAGCAATTATTGCGTAATTAATAATTTAATAGTAATTAGTATCAATTTTCCATAAATTTATGATTTGATAATAATTGGAATCAATTTTCTCTAAATTTATGGTTAATAGTTTTTTTTTTAATTTAAAATTTTTAATTTTTAATTTTGATAATTATGGGAGACACGTGGCATTCATAGAGGTATAACTTGTCAAAATTATAGATCATGTGCATTTAATTTATTTTCTTTTTTGGAAAGGGGATTGTTTATATATATATATATATATGATTTATTTATATATGATGTAGTGTGTATAAGGCAGAAAATAGAGTATGTACGAAAAAAAAGTAGAAAATAGAGTATAATTAATGTTTTGATACAAAGTAGTAGTATCAATTTTCTCCTAAATTGATACTAATAGATGTTTAATTCATTTGAAATTTGATTGATACTAATTAGTATCAATTTTTATCATAAATTAAGGTTAATAGATTGTTTGTAATTTAAAATTTGATTAATACTAATTAGTATCAATTTTCTCTTAAGTCTTAATTAAGGCTAACAAATTTTTTATAATTTGAAATTTGAAATAAAAAATTTTCTTTTCATTAAGAGATTCATTTTCCTTGAATTAAGGTATTTTTATATGTTGTTAATAGTAGTTTAATTTACGTGTGACTTTCGTTGAAAATCCAAAATCAATTTTTTCTATAGGAGTTTAATATACAGTTGAATAGTGATAAGAATATAATATATATATGAAATCAAATCAAATCAAATGATTTTATTTCTTATTTATTTGACCTTAATTATATGCATGAAACAAATTATGGGTATTACATATATACTTGACTCAGACTCTCAAATTTGGAAAAAGAAAAGGGACATAGAATATTATAATTAAGAAAGTTAATTAATGTAGTGGAGCTATGGCAAAAGAATTTTTTTAATTCCTATAAAGTAAAGGCAGGAAGGAAATTGCCAAGTAGTTTAATTTGCATGAACCACAAAGAGAATCGAATACATGACAAATATAAGGGAGTTTATATGAATTTTTATTAATCTATATTGATGTTATGCTCACATGGCAAATATAATAATATTCTTAACACATTCAAGTAAGCTAATTTGATGATATCCCAAGTTCATTGTAAATTGTTTAGACAGTGAAGCGCACATCGGATAATGCTTTCCCAAAACTGTCCCTCAATTCTATATTGGTCTTTAGTTCAGCTTCGTACTCGGCTTGGAGTTTGAGAGTCATAGCAACGTATTTATCAAGCACCAATTGCATGACAGTAGCTTTTTGTTCTTCATCCATACTCTTCTCTGACTCTCTCACGTTTTACTTGAATGGGTGCATCCACCGAATTAGACACGCTTACAGATGCACCTAAGGAAAAATAAGGAAAAATAAAATAAGGACATAATAAGATCTAAAGGTAGTGTAAATTACAACAGTTGAGAAAAAAAATGTTGGTAGAATACTTAGATAATTCTGATGAAAGAAGAAGCTTTAGAAGAGTGGAGGCTGGAGCCTTAAAAGGTGTTAGTATGGAGGCTGGCACAGACGGAGAAAAAAGGCTTTGCAAGATTTATTTTTTTCAAAAAAGTGAAATATGAGGTTTAAGGCTAGGGTTGAGAGGGTTTATTTATAGTGGTAGCAAATAAGTAATATATAAGGTAGAAAATAGAACATACTTAATGATTTGATATTATTAATATCAATTTTCTCCTAAATTAAAGTTAATAAATTTTTAATAATTGAAAATTTGAAATTTTTTGAGATTTGAACAATTTGGAATTTGAAATTTTTTGAGATTTGAATTTTGAAATTTCTCTTCAATCAAAATGGTAGATTATTTTGAAATGTGTCTTCAATTAGATGGTATTGATTATTATTTGACATTGATTACTTTGAATTTTATTCTAAAATAAAGAGTAAATTCAAATTTAAGACTTGATGGTAATCAGAATCAATTTTTTAATTAAATTTATGGTTAATAGATTTTTTATAATTTAAAATTTGAAATTTGATTTTTTAATTTTGGGAATTAAAAGGGACACGTGACATTCATAGACTTAGGATACTTGTCGAATTTATAAACCATGAGAATTTAATTTCTTTCCTTTTCTTGAAAGGGGATTGTTTTTATATATATATATATAAGATTTATTTTCGGTAATATTTAATGTCCAATATTCTATCAATAGAACACGTGATGCATAATTTTGTTTCGTCGATAGTCTTTTATTAATTGGAAAAATACTGCAACAAATGCAAAATCACAAGAGTGCTTATTATAATTATAATAGAAATGGATCTCCACGTAATTAATTTATTTAAAGATTGGGTGATTATTAGGCCAAGCCGATTGCTATGTCTTTCGTTCCTCGTATATACTATGGATTTTTCACAAAGTAAACGGCAGATGGCCAATGCAAAATTGGATGAAGCTAGAGCGTGGATGGAACCTGTTTTTCATTTTGAAATGAAAGTCGACATATGGTGACTCCACCGGTCATGACCCACATACGAAGTTTTGATAGCATCATATGCTATACTTAGACGAAGTCAGAATATCCTATTCCCACTTCTAGCTAAATAGATTATCTCACTTTTTTTTTTCTTTTTTATTTTTAACACCGACTGAGAACGATCCTCGACTGAGAAAAAAGTCAGAGGTTATCAGTTTTTGTATTAATTAATAGTCTACAAAATAGCAAATTAATTAGCATTAAACATTCATAAACCTGTGCCCAAAAAATTTAAATGGTTCATTATTACACAAGGATGGGACTTTACCAATAAGCAGTGGGTAGTGGTTAAGTAGACAATTCTGTGCAAACTTTACCTAGAAGGATGTGGGTAGGGGTGTTCATTAATCGGTTAAAACCGAATTAACCGATCGAACCGAATTAATTCGGTTAATCGATCGGTGACCGAATTAATTCGGTTCGGTTATCGGTTTCAAGTTTTCAATAATTTCGGTTTTCGGTTATTAATTCGGTTCGAAAGGTCGGTTAACCGAATTAACCGAATAGTTAACCAAAATTAAATATTTATATATATTAAATATATTTTATCTTACATTTTTAAAAGAATGTGGTTTATTTTATTTTATAAAAATGAGTTTTTACATTTAAAAATAAAGGAAATTAATTAAAAAAGTTTTGGTTTTATACTAATTAGTTTTTATAATATTAAAATTAATTTATTTTATAATAATAATGTTTTATACAAAAATTTCGGTTAAATCGGTTAACCGACCGAATTAACCGAAATATTTCGGTTCGGTTAAAGTTGAAAATGAAAAATTTGGTTTGGTTAACGGTTTGAGGAATGAGAATTTCGGTCAATTCGGTTAATTAGAATTTCGGTTCGGAATTAACCGAACCGACCGAATGAACACCCCTAGATGTGGGTACGAATATTGAAATAACTCGTCTTAACCTGTGAGTGGTTGCCACACTTTGATCATCATTTTGTAAGCAAAAGGATGGGACTTTTTTAGTTTCTAATGTCAATACACATGTGACAAATAATTATATTGACTTAAGATTATTCCCTTTAAGTATACATGGTAGTGTGAAATTCTCGATGCTGATGTTAAATTTCATCTTTTACTAGATTGGTGCCCCGTGCTAACGCTACGGGTTAATTTTATTTTAATTTTACAATTTAGACGTGAGTTAATTTTAATATATTTTAATTTTATAATTCAGATATAGAACTTCATAAGTTATATAGCTCTCAGTTTTTTTTTGCTCAAAAATATAGTTGGCATTCTATTGCCTTATATAAGTATTTTGAAAATGTAGATGCACTTCATTTTTATTTAGACGAATTCAATATGACGGACATATGTTTGAATGTACCATTAACAAATATTCTATGATTATGCATATTAAAGCTACAAATTGTTTTTTTACTTCTTCTCCCCTTCAATGACTAACAATGCCCACTGCTACAACAACCTAAGGATAATTACGTTTATATCAATTAATTAAAACTTAAATTATGTAAAATATACTATTAAAGATAGTACAACCAAAGAATAATAACTTTTATATAAGTTAATTAAGTTAAATTATGTAAAATATACTATTGAAGAAAGTACATGATAATTATATATGTAGATGTGAGGAATGCTAACACCGTTGTGGAGCAAGGTTCAATCTCACTTTCTTAAAATGACTTGAATTGCATGTCACAATCGCTTAAATGTTGATGGAAAGGAAAAACCAAGGGATGAGGAACCCCATTGGTTTATAATTCACGTACCCGTTTGATCATATTGCCAGAAGGAAGCGAAGCTTGATGGAGGTAAATTTATATACCATGCTTACCCGGGAATCCTCCTTATGTTTTCTTTCCTCGTTAGAATTCCAAAAATTATAGTTAGTTTTAGACAGAAATCCCTGTAATTGATGTACTTTGCATCTTTTTCTGGGGCAGAGTTTTTCCCACATTAACAAATACAACGATGGTTGCAGGAACAATTATTTCCAGAAGGATCCACGGTACGACTGCTTTTCTAACTCTTAAAAGTTGGAGCGAAGAGTGCCATCTTCCTCTTAAACCAAGTGGGGCACCATTTGCAGAACATGTGGAAATTTTGACATGTGCTGCGTTGTAGAATGTATGTAAATGTCAAAATACTGTACTATAAGTAAGAATCACACGAAACAAAATCACAGCCAAGAAATAAAGTGAACGTAAAAGAAAAAAAACAGAGAAAAAAAGGATTGTGATAAAACAGACCTTGATTGTACAACAATAGGACAGGAATTCTAGGGTGGCTATCCAATGGTTAGCAGAATATAACGCAAGGTTGCAGTCTGCGTAATCCATTGATATAGGCTAATTTTATTGAATCTACCCATTCATTTTCCTCTATGCATTGAATGAAGTTATCAAAAAACAACAGCGGAAGGAGAAAGGGCAACAGAAGGCAAATGGATGGTCTCAACGTAAGACTAACGGCTAAAAAAAAACAAAACGGAGGGGGTTAGGATTTACGCCATGTTCATAGGTTTTATTTTTTTAGAACTTGTTTAAAATATTTATTGACAAAGACTTATGGATGGGAAAACAATTTTTAGCAAAAGAAGGCAGGATAGAGTGCCAGGTGTCAATCTATGAAAATATAAGGGGATAGAATTAACAGTATGTATAGATATGCTGTTATTGTGGATATGCGGGAGTTATTGAATAGAGACTGGGATTATTTGCTCTCCCATATCTTGAGGGAAGGGAATTTTTGGACAAATACTTTAGTTAAGGTTGATTGTCAAATAAACCCATGATTTTGAGATTCTTTGAAAATTATCTAATGATTTGAGAGTACCGTGAGAATCAAACGTGTGGATATTACCTTTCTAAGAAGTTACATTTGTTGGATTTTATTTCAAAAAGGATTTTGCTAACGGGTGCCTATGGGCACCCGTTAACAGCCATTGAATGCTTTTAAAAAGTTATTAATTACTTACAAAATTTGTTTTAATTTTGGTGTTAATAATGAATTTGATAAAATATTATTAAAATAAAATTTGTGTGACAAAAATATCCTACTATGTGTAATGGGGGCTAAACTTTATAAAAAATGTGTGAGATTTTTTTTTCTAAAACCCTACTACAGTAAATTTTAAATTTAAAAACTTACCCTTAAAATTACTTTTTTTAATAAAATTTGGGGCTAAACTTTATCAATAGTGTTGATTTTTTTAAAAAACCCTATTACAATAAATTTTAAATTTAAAAACTTACCCTTAAAATTATTTTTTTAATAAAATTTGGGGCTAAACTTTATCAATAGTGTTTGATTTTTTTTCTAAAACCCTACTACAATAAATTTTAAATTTAAAAACTTATCCTTGAAATTACTTTTTAAATAAAATTTGGGGCTAAACTTTATCAATAAATATTAAATTTAAGACTTACCCTAAAAAAGAAAATTTTTTGTTAAATTTGGGGTTAAAATTTGTCAATGAGTACTATTATATTAAAAAATTGTAAAAAATATTTTCTTTGTTAATTGTGAAAAATAAATTTTATTTTATATGAAATTAAAAAATAACAAACAAAGAAATCTAAAAATTATGTTTAAGGACAATATTATCCTTAAAAGAACTAATTTTTAATTAATTGAGGATAATAATTACAGATATTGTTAACTTTTTTATTTGTATACTATTTAATGCTTGTTAATGGATGCCCGTTAACAATTTCCAATTCCAAAATATACAAAATCACAAAGCCAAAGCTTTTTCTTCTACATTGTAAAGGAACTTTTTTCCTTTTGACTAGGAGTTAATAGTGCATATATATATATTAGATAAAAATCTAGAAATTTTTATACAGCTATGAATGAGTAAAATAAAAGCCATGGTTATAATTTAAAAAAAAAAAGAAAAGAAAAAAAGAATATTCTAAGAAAATGGGTCCCACGGCAGATGCACCAGACCAATCCAACCAACTTCCGCGTCGACCAAAATCCGATGGGCTAAAACCCGCCTCAATTTCCCAAATTCTGACAATTCCAAGATAATCCCACGGCCACCTCTTCATCTAAATAAGTTGGGAAAACAATTAAAATGAAAAATCCTTTCTATATTTAGTCTAGTCCTTCCCGCGTAAAACCCCACCCTGTTCATTTCTCTCCGATCTCCATGGCGGCGATCTCGCTGTTGAAGGCGATGAACGGAGAGAGAGCGGTGGTTCTCCTCTTCGTCTTCCGTGTTCTCTCCTCTCTTCCCTTCTCCCTTCTCCCTCACGCTCTCTCGCTTTCTCTCCTCTCTCTTTTCTCCCTATTCGTCGAGATCCGCGCCGACGGTTCCCTCCCCCTCTTCAAAACCAGGTAAGTATAGAGAATGAAAAAAAAAAAAAAGAAATAAAATTTAATTTCTCAATTGGAGGTTTAGGGTTTTAGAAATTCTCAATTTGGCTTGATGTGGAATTTTGAATTTTGTTTCTTCGTCATAGGCCTGGTGCTTCTTCAGGAATAATGTTAGGAGCAGTAACGTTGCCTACTGTTATGCTTTCGAAGTTGATTCAGCTTTCAAGAGCTTTCTCTTTGCAACAAGTTGAGCTTGGAGGTACTCAGTTTTCTCATTTCTTTCTCTTGGATTGACTACGCAAATTATGGATGCACAGTATGAATTCTAGAAAGAATTTTAGGGATTATGTAAGATAGCTCTTTTATTTGTGTTTGATGTTTGCTTGTAGAGGTTGAACATATGACAATGCAATTTTGGGCCTCATCGGCTTGCTGCTGTGGTGTGCTTATATTCCTCTCCATAGTTATGTGGTATGCCGCCAACAATAAGAATCCCCATTTCTCCTGTAGTGTTTGGGATGCTAAGTTTAGCTTAAGCTGTGTCGTCTTATATTCAGTGATATGCTGTATATCTCTTGCTACAATATCTCATACTGGTAAGTCAGTTGTTCTTTCATTATAAATTTGTTTCTTTTACAAGAAAATTGGTTTCTTTTATTGTTTAAACTCAACTGTTTCATTTGTTTGCATACAGGCTTTAACACAGCTTTAAAGTTACTGTGGTTGCTATGTCATGGATTTGCAGCAGTTAAATTAATTCAACATCTTCTCAATACGTTCCCAAGTTGTGCTTCAATCGGTTTGTTCCATGCTATTCTTTCTATGTCAAGTTTTATCACCCATATTTTTACTGAGCTCAGTGTAAAGATTTTCCTATGTCCCTCATTTTTGCAGGGGAAGCCCTTCTGGTAACTTCAGGTCTTGTACTCTATTTTGGTGACATGTTGGCATGTACCATTGCAAAGGTAGTGCTGCCTTCTCAGAAAGATACGGCCTGTTACGACTGAAAAATTCAGCAGAATTAGCACTTTAATATTGATGACCTTGTTTGAACAGGTCTGTAGACTATTGATCTCACCTGAATTGGTGTCCATACGATATGGGATTAAAAGAACTGAGATAGGTATTATTATTCAGGTATGAATCTTCAAGCTATGAATTCTTTGTGATGGTCTAGCTAGAGAGTGAAAATTGTTCTCTTCTATGCAGGGTGTGCTGCTTGGCATTCTTATTTTTTCAGCAGTCTTTAAATTTGTTATCCACTTATGGGAATACTTCTGGGGAGCTGACAACTCTGAATCAAGACAAAGCAATGAAATTGCGAGATCCCTTATATTCGTTACTTCCCTTGGGCTTATCATGATTGCGGTTGCCCCAACTTGGATGATGATCGTCCTAGATTTTGATGTTCATCCTGTATTATGGTATATTTAAATTTTGACTTATAGTTTTATTTTTGTTTATCGGCATCCTTTTGCTTTGACTTTTATCTACCCATTTACATTGGGTGTTGTAATCTGATCTGATATGGTGGTAACCAGGTGTTTAGGTTTTAGTAGCTTTAAACACACCTGTTTGGTGATGGATTATAGATATCATTGGTGTAGTAGGTGTTTGCTTTCTCTGGTGTTTGATAATTCCATGTTGCTTCTCTAATGTTGCTATTAGAATACTAATACCTAGGATTGCAAGTTGTTTGTGCTAGGGTCCTTCGTTGCACGTTCTAGAGATAAAGGTTGTGCAGCAGAGGAAGAACTGATAATGCTATCAGATGACTTTAAAAGGCATTATTTGTTACGGATGATAATGTCTCTATGCTCCCATTGTTTGGTTTTTCTCAGTCTGTCTTCTGTTTTACCTCCAATCTTTTCAAGTATCTTATCTCTACATTATGTCTTTTGAACAGGATATTCCAGTTTGTTTTCTCGGAACCATTTAAAAGACTGTCTCTATGTATCTACTGGTTGGTTTTGATATATGCAGCTGTCTTGAGGTTTTACAACATTTCTAAGAATAGTAAGATTGAAAGGATTCTTCTTCGAAAATACTACCATCTGCTCGCTGTTTCAATGTTTCTACCTGCTCTTATATATCAGGTGATCTGAGTAAACACTTTATTATCCATCATCTGTAATTGCTTATCAACTTTTTTGCTCCATACCAGTAATTGTTTGCTTAGATATAGTATTGACTTCGTAATTTTCTTTCCAGCCCAAATTTCTTGATCTGGCATTTGGTGCAGCTTTGGTAGTTTTTCTGGTGTTAGAAATTATTCGAGTAAGTTCACCAAACTTGCACATTCTTTAGATGTTGACAATTTATCAAGTAAGCATGTTGTCAGAATTTGCTCTACTTCTGTCAAAATGTTAACAAGTTAAGGATTTTGAAGGGTGATCTTTTCACAAGTGTTATAAATTAAAAACTCCTATCCTAGTGTTTACTATTTTACAAGCAAGGTCTATAGATACTATGTAATGGGGGTGGGAACCTGCTGATTTGTTTTTTAAGTATCTTGGTTGATATTGCATAACCTTCCCTATTTAGCCAGGTTTGGAGAATTTGGCCTTTGGGGCAACATGTACATCAATTCATGAGTGCCTTTACAGATCATCGTGACTCTGATCTTCTTATTGTCAGGTATGGCCTGTTATTGTTACTGGAAGCTAAAATGCATATACTTGTTCCAAGCAATTTCTAATAAGGTCTCTTTTTGATTCACGTAGCCACTTTTCATTGTTATTGGGGTGTGCGCTTCCTATCTGGATGTCCTCTGGGTTCAATGATCGACCACTTACCCCTTTTGCTGGAATTTTAAGCCTTGGCATTGGAGATACGATGGTAAGTGTGCTTACTGTTGCCATAGGGTAATCTGCTTTCCATTTCAAATATCTCTCTTTTGTAAAAGACCATTGTGATTACACCACCACTAACACTATGTTATGAAGTAATTATTGGGAGTCCAATCTTTACTGTGGCTATTTCACAAAATAATTTGAAACAATGTGGATGATTTGTTGACTGCCTGCCCATCACTCATTCCATGATCATAAAGTTGTAATTGTTTTGCTTTTATGTTTAGGCGTCAATGGTTGGCCACAAGTATGGTGTCCTAAGGTGGAGCAAAACTGGCAGTAAGATTTTGCTTTCTTTCTCTCTTCTTCTTCTTTTATTACTTGTTAATGCTTAAGCTTTTTTGAGGTGCTTTACGATGTTACCTGCTAACTCTTGCAATCTTTTTACACTTCAGAGAAAACTATTGAAGGTACTGCAGCTGGTATAACATCTGTCCTCGCTGCTTGCTCAATCCTCCTTCCGCTTTTGGCATCCACTGGTTACATTCTAACTCAGGTCTCTCTCTCTCTCTCTCTCTCTCTGCTAAGTTCCTTGAATTTGCATGGTAAATCTAGACTTGACTCTCCTGGATGAGTCAAATCAGCTTGGGCCATAGTTAGTTCCATGGACTTAAGTATTATTTGGGTTATTGATACATGTAGTAATGCCTTAATTTCCAATTTCCACAGCATTGGTTCCCTCTCCTCATAGCTGTGACAACAAGTGGTTTGTTGGAGGCCTATACAACGCAACTTGATAACGCTTTTATACCACTTGTCTTCTACAGCCTTCTCTGTCTGTAAATGCAAACTTCAACCTTTCAAAAAGATAAGTATACATAGATAGTTATAGACAAATGCTTCTCTTTTTCGGTAGATATTACTAACCCACCTGTTATTCAATCTGAAGAGCCTGTTGTATACCTTAACATTTATACTTTCAAAGTAATCTAGAATATGATGTAGGTAGGATGAGCATGGATTTATACTATTTAGGTCTTCTGAGCCATCAGAAAGAGGCGAGCCGAATATACAATGATTGGTTTGTAGAGTTACAAGAATTGTTTTGTGTAGTTTATTACATGAATACAATAACCATCAGATATTGTCCTTGTAATCATTTGAAAGAGGTTCTCCAACATTGATATTTTAGCATTCATGTCCGGGTAGTCTTCTTCTTGTTGGCATTTAGAATCATTGAAAATCGAATATCCAAGTGATTACACGGTTTCATTTGATTTAACATATTTTGAAGTTTTGTTATCCTTCCTTATTTCATTTTCCTAACTTCAATCTAACTTGTCATGTTTTGTCTCCTAACTTGGCAAATTTTAACCATGTTGCAAAAGGCCAACTTCCGAGCAAAGGCATCATCTTTGATTCTTAGGTCTGAGCTGTGGTCTTAAATCTTGCTCATCGGATAGGTTTTTCCTTGGTAATTTGTTACTTTTGAACAATTAAAGGTTAAATGTTCTCCGTGTTTTGAGGTTGAAGTTGAAATTGGATGCCTGTCCAACAAAAATTATGGGATCAGAAATGAAATGATTGATAAAACGTACAGGGTTTTGAGAACATGAAGGGGCCGCGGCATACGTTTGCCTCTGGACTCTGGCTGTGGCTACTCCTGCTAGCATATCTGATTTAGGCTCCCTTTGGTAATTCTACAGTTTTTGACGGTGGCGGTGAGATTATCTGCGGTGACGGTGAGATTGTCCACCACATCCCCTTCCTTGTTGTTGTCCACCACAGTTTCTATTAATCCATGTAGGATAAGCGCATCTCATCACAGTTTACATTTAAGGTTATTTTGTAAGATTGTAAAATCATTCAAAACATAAATTTTATTGCACATCAAGGCACGGTGTTCTCAAAGGATGCCTTAATCATATACTCAAAGGGGGCCTTAATCATATATGGTCGGCCATTCGTATTCTAACACATTAATGAAAAATGTACATTTCTCCCCAAGTTAAATCATCTGAAATGAAAAACCACCCCTAATTCTCGCACAGACGTATCTATCCTTCAATTGGGAAACTCTTTTTTTTTTTTTAATTTTTTTATGGCAGTCAAATGCCGACATTAATAACTAATTCTTAACTTATATCTCTAAATAAGATTAAATTATTTTAATAACTAAGAACAGGAGGCATGTTGGTTACAAAGAGTATTCTATTTTCCCATTCTTCCATCTTCATTCCAAATCTTAATTAAACCACATTAATTCAAATATACTCCTAACCAGAAACCTAATGCAAAGCAAAAGGAAGAATTTTGGTCAAGATAGCAACTAGAGAGGTCCTCCACTTGCCACTTTCCCTTTTCTTCGTTGAATAGAATCAATGGGGAAGGTTTTGGAAGAAAAACTTACTGAAATTGAAATCTCAACAACTTAAAACTTGACCTCTGGTAGGGCTGCCAATGGTGTTTGCTGCTTAGACGACATGTTGGCTTTCTGTGTGGACCAGTCCATTTGCGATAATAGATGTTTTTCCAAAGGAGATGGGATTTCTTGTCGCTTCTAAAAATATCTGATGAGTGATGACAGCTAGAACTTATCTCTCTGAAATGTTTCCATCATCAACTTTTTTTGCACTTTTTGTTCATGGCTCACCCCTTTGTCAACATCTTTCTCTCATGGAAGATAGAGCTGATAATTACTGCTTTCTAGGCTTTGTTTAATTCGGGTTGAAGATAATTAATTTATTCACGTTTCTGTAATACCTGTATAGAATTAGAAATTGAGATTTGATCAATGTGAAAGATTCAGACTCAAGCATAATCGATTATATAACTCCACATTTTTAACCCATATGTATCAAAATTCATTAATCTCTCACCATTGCAATTTGATGATCTTTTGACATATATAACAAAGCTTATGTCGCCAATGAGAGTTGGTGCAAGTGATAAGAACTTGATTAACTTGTGACAGAAGGTATTTAGATTCCGTTGGTAAACTGTCCATAAGTCCGATAAATTCCACAAAAGATGAGAACAGATTGATGAATTTTAACGAAAATAGTAAAGCATGTCGCATGGATTAATAGAACAAAACTATCACATCAAATTCAAAATTATAAGGTATTTCCCTTGGGTGAAAAGTTCAAAAGCATAAGTAGGTTATGCATCCAATCACGGACATATTTAGGCAGGGGCTGCGGCCTGCAGCAATCCTTCTGGAACAAACTCGAAATGGACATGGTAGCGAACTTTACGCAGGAGCCAGGAGAGTCTTCTACAATAGACAATTGTTAGTAGAACAACGAATATGTCCCTGGGGTTTTTCTATATCACAATCTAATTGTAATCTAATTGTCCTCGTCCGCAAAACGATCAGCCATGATTAATTGGAACATCTTACCATGCATTCCACTCTATGTTGGAGTAGGGCAGCATGGTTAAAAGCCTTCATTTGGGAATGTATAATGAATATCTTAAAGGAAAATTTTTTTTGACCCGTCTATTCCATCTCGTCTCTGTCCCTCTTGACGTGGCTTTTCGCATTACCAAAAGTTTAGTTCCATTTTTAATAAGGTGGTTATTAATTGTAAGTTTTGTGGTAGGATTTAAAAAAAAAAATGAAATGAGATCAGAATTATGAAAGTCACGTCTGACGAGATGGGAGACGAGACAAAAATAAGTGGGTCTTTTAACATTACTATATCTTAAAAGTATATCATCATGTTTTTATGAGTTAGGTTAATTATTACATCCTCGTAATAAGTAACCTCGATCTTCTTTTCGGTTATTAGTGTTCAAACCCTAATTATCTCATATATCAAAAACAATTAGTTTTGTTCTAACATGGACATTCAATGTGTAATTTACTTAATTTTTTTGTCTTTGAAAAGGCTTCAGATCTTTTATTTTCATGTTTGCAATAATTACAAGACAAGATCAAATGTTGATGAGATGAGTTACTGTTATATTAGAAACAAATTAAAGACAGCTGACGACTGACAAAAGCTACATGATGACTAGCCATATGACCAAAGCCATTTAAAGAAAATACGCTTAGGTTAGGGAAAGCTTCCTTGTTTGGAGTTAACTTAACTACGAATTAATCAGATCCAATATAATTATTGAATACAAGTTATTTTTACCCAAAAATGAAAAACATTTCAAGATAATTGGAAGTTGGAATAGTTCACATTTCAAGATAATTGGAAGTTGGAATAGTTCGACTGAAGTCATATCCACATGCGCTGTTCTCCCCCACAGGCTCTCAAATCTGTCCGTCCAACAGCGCGTCCTTTTTCTTTCTTCCTGACTCTTTAAGTGCTTGTACGTACAATGTATATATATATATATATATATATATATATATATATGAACTACCACTAAAAGTTATTAAAGAAAGCTACGGAAGAAATGGCTAAGCTCAAGGGTGTTGCTAATAAGCTAAGAAATAGTCTTTCACTGGGCAAGAAATGGAAATATTCAAGCTCGGATGATGATCAAAAGTCATCGGCCAACGTACCGGAAGATGTCAAGGAAGGGCATTTTACAGTAATCGCCATGGACAAAGATGACCTGAAAAGATTTGTTGTTCCATTGAATTATCTGAACAACCCCACGTTTTTGAGGCTCCTGGAACAAGCTGCCGAGGAGTTTGGTTTTGTTCACGAAGGTGCACTGACAATCCCATGTCAACCATGGGAGCTCGAGAGGCTACTAATCACTGACGAAGGGTGAGTACGTCTTGAAATTTTCAATGTTTCTTTCTGTCATTGTCCGAACTCTGAAGTGAGCTTAGATTGAGAGCTGAAAGTGAAATCCATGACCATGATGGAACTTGGTACTAGCTACTAACGGTTGTACAAAAGCAGGTTCAATTCCTTTTGTTTTCCAATTAGTAGCTACTTGAAAAGAGTATACGGTGTAAGGAGAGCATTGTTGCCTCCCCACATGTGAGATCACATGTTGCCAATTTCTTAACATGATTATCCGTACTTGTACCCTGTATTCTAACCGACCCTGCCTGCCTCATCATTGTTTCATATTTCTGAAACTTTACTGTTCTTTTCTTTCTTTCTTGCTTTGTTTCTTTATTTAAGTACTTAACATGTGTTGAGAGGTTATTTTTATAATTACAAATTTGACATTGGATTTGGCAAAATGGGGTGCACGTACGATAATTTTAAGATTAGGTAATTAAATTACTATTTAACAAAAACATTTTTTTCATGTACCATGATCAACATTTAATTAACTCAATGCGTTGTTATCCTAGCTTGGCATTTTAAATCCAAACTCGGCTTGAAAACATACTAAACGTGTTCTTATTTAGTCCTTCATTACTTTAGGGGTATGTTTGGTGCACTAGATAGAATGAAATAAGATAAAAAAGGAAATTTATATGAAATTTGTAATATGCATGGTTTGTATTATTTATATAGGATTAAATTGTCAAAAGGATTTTCCATCTTACTAATATAAGATAACTTAATTAATCTTTTAAAAATAGAGATGATTGACTCGATCTTCTTGTATCAATATAGTGATTAATCCTCTCCATTATCTAAATAATAAAAATCATACTATAAAATATACATAACTTTTTTATATTATCTTCTCTCATCCTATCTAGTGCACCATACTTATCCTAAATTCTAATTTTGGATACATTTGTACTCCTTCTATTTCAAATTAAATGTTCACCTTACTATTTTAAGATGTTTCAAAATAATGTCTACTTTTCTAAAATGGAAAGAATTTTTACAACCTTACCCTTCATTTAAACATCCACTTTCAATGAGACCCACCCTTTCTCTACTTTTAAAGAATAAACTTGGATAGTAACTATCAAAATATACCACTTTTTCTAAAACTTTGTACCATTTCCCAAGTGAACAATTAATTTGGGATAGATTTTTTTTTTTTTGTTAAAAAATTATTTAGAGTATGACACTAGGAGCATTCAGATATGAGTTGGGCTCAAATCCTCCAACTAAAGAGACATACAAGTTGAGCTAATGATCAGACGGGTTTGTTGATGGGTTTCTAAAAAATTAAAACAAACCCAAGCCCAGTTTCTACTAATTTCACTTTATGATATACTAACATCGAGGGCTAACATTTGGGTTTAGCTCAGATAACAATAGTCGGGGTGAGAGGAAGGTCGAGATTTTAGGTTCGAGATGTAGACAGTAATGCTCCCTCTTGTCCCAACAAAAAGGGTAAAGGGCTATAATATTAGATAAGTACTAATAATACAACTAGACATAGAGAGATAGATCGGTCATTATGGGAAGGTAGTCATATAATTGATGAAATTCTTATGATGGCTGAAAGTTTCACATCAATTTCCTTTAGCTTTGTGAAAAGAGAGGCACATTCTTTAGCACATAATGTGGCAAAAAGTGATTGTAATATCGGGGAACAGAAAATTTGGGTGGGATATCTCCCTACTCAAATTTGTAATCCAGATCTATGTTAATGAAATGTCTCTTTTCCTCAAAAAAAAAAGAAAAAGAAAAAGAGATAGAGATAGATTGTTCTAAGTTCTAACCCACAAGTTAGGGTTAGATGTGTTGCTTTTATCCGTTACAATAAATGTTGTCCTCTGGTTGCATTTCAGATCGCATCAATAATGAGTTACAATGCAGCTCGAATTTAAGTATTTTATAACGAAATGCATAAACTTTACCAATTGAGTCAACCTCTTGTTTTTTATTTATATTATATATCAAAATCAACTATTATTGCTTTTAAGTAACTAATTTTGTATATAAAATTTACCAACTGAGTCAACGTCCCAGAATCCAAGTATTTTATAACGAGATGTATAAACTTTATCAATTAAGCCAACCTCTCACTACAACATTTCTAGCCTATGGCTGCAATAATAAGTGCATCTACAAGTAAAATAAATGCATCCATTTACAAAAGGCTGCACTTCCACTTGCACATCCTTAGCCAGTGCATGAAAAAATATAGCTGCACTTTTTAATGGCTTTTACTGCATTAGTCATATGCAACAATTTCCTAAATGGATGCACTTCTAAAACCTATAGCAGCAACCAAAATCTGCAGCCAAAATAGTTGTATAATAATAGTAACAGCCATCAAATTTATTAAAAATAAAATAAAACAAAATAAAGCTGGATTTAAACATTTCTAATTTTATTACATGAGCCAAAAATAGTTCAACTCATCAAAATATCTGTGTATACATCTGCGTATACATCTGCTTCAAAGTTAATCAGTCTAACATACAGAGAAATAAAAGAAAAAAAGGTGGAAACCATATAAAGGATTGAAAGATGCCTAAGTCTCTGCACATTCAATAGCATTCCATCCATGAATAATTGACAAAGAACCATACAATTCCATCCATCAGGGACAATAGAGACCATCTCCAGCAAAAGCTTTCTATACTCCTCACAACAGGAAGTTGATCACTACAAGAACAAAGAAAACTCTGAAGTCTAAGCCATGAAAATAGGATATTTGCAACGAGGAAGACCATACATAAAAGAAAAAATATAAGTAGTAACTTATTTATAATGAAAAAGTAGATGAAATCATGCTGCGATATTGATCCACAATGACCAATGGGTATAAAAGCAGCAAAGCAGACAGAAGCCAAATGCCAGGGATGTAGTAATAAGCACGAAAGTTGAAACTAAAGGGAAGTGAACATCCAAAGGATTAACACTAAAAATTACCTTTCCAATTTAGAATTGCAGTAAGCAAAATTGGAACTTTTGCTTCCCTTCCCAGTTTCTGTACATTGAACACCAAGACAAAATCTGATTTTATCACAGCATAGAGAAAAATATACATTAAAGGAGAAGTTCAAATTCAGAAAAACATACAACTAGCAATGCTTTATTTTGTTTCACAAAGTGCTCACCACATTGTAAAACGCTGCACAAGCTATGATCCTAACAA
Organism: Microcos paniculata; assembly: GCA_030664755.1. Lineage (NCBI taxonomy): Eukaryota > Viridiplantae > Streptophyta > Magnoliopsida > Malvales > Malvaceae > Microcos > Microcos paniculata. The sequence continues at coordinate 1,757,638 of CP131459.1, read as the reverse complement.
AGTTGTAACTTTATTCCTCAAAAAGAAAATGAGGAACATTGACCTCCACCATCTAACAAAGAAAACAAGTAATGACATTTAAGATTAACATCTAACCTTAATATTATGAAAAGTCAAAATTTTGGCCTTTTACTAACCTTACAAATATGATTAAGAGAGATATTATCAAGAAGTTGTTGGCTGACCAAGTGTCCTATTTCTTGACTATCATTCAATGATGATTCATTAATGGGCTGCAAATTATTTTACAAGTATATTAGTAAGAAACTTGGGAATAAAAAGAAAATAAAAAAAGTAGTTGTAATAGATATACCATTTGTGAAGAAGTTGATGGCTCGTCATCTGTGGTTAAAGTTGCCACCTTAGAAAGCCTCACTTGCATTTGTGACATCAACAAGTTATGAATAATCAATAATATAATGATAGAGCCAATTGCTGAACATTAATTGAACTAAAGAGGTAAAGGAAAAGAATACAGTGCATCCCTTTTTCTCAACTATTGCTTTATGAGAACAAAAATATAATAAGGGTTATGGTACTTAATCAGGCAAATAAGCTTGAGACAGCTAAAAAGTATATAATGTGAACAAACAGCATTTCATTTTAGCTTCTAGTGTTTGTGTAGCTAGATAAAAGGACTAGTTTGACATCAATAGAATAAAATGAAAAAGGGCGAAAGGAAGAAAAAGAACACAACAAAATAAAGAGGGGTAGCATTATGGCTACTTTATACTTAGTTTATTTTTTAGGGTGTGGGACCAGGGCATCTGCATATATATTCCAAAGTTTAAGACAACTTGTGGCCAAAAAGCTAAAAGTTAAATTGTATAGAGCTATCTGGATTAAGGACAAATGCCAAAAAGTGTATGTATTTCTCTTAATAATCATATACTAGTTAAAGTTTAATCTCATGCAAGTTTTTGTTCATCGTTATAATAACATAGTCGCATATGCATGCAAATAAATTGGAACTATGAGCACAAGACTTACGTGGTCTTTAATTTAAGCCTTTTTCTTGGTTCTTTTGCATGAATTAATATAATAATATATACTTCCATACTTCATATGAATGTATGTATATGTAATAATATTCCAGCAGTTGCAAATTAGTATAGAAATAGCCATGTACCCACGTTCTGCCGTGGGCTTTTTACTCTTACATAAAAGAAATTATAGTACTAATTGTTTAAAAGTATGACCAACGTACGAAAGAAACCAACCAAAAAAAAAAGTTTAAACGTATGAAAGAAAGCAGGGATGGAATAGAAGTACTTTTTTTATTGCCAAAAAATAGAAAGTACATTAGGGTCCAGTTCATAAACAGGGGATAAATTAAATATGCAAAAATTGTAAGATTAAAATGACAAATAAATTTGATATCATATTCTCAAGAAAAAAATGAAACGAATATAATATGCCCTTAATATCTTTTATTATTATATGATTAATTATAATTTAATTATTACGTATATCGTGCACTCGTATTAGGGTCACCTAAAGGGAGTCTCAAAAGTGGATCATTTTGTAAAAGCAACAATAAGCAAATAGATGCTAAATATAACAGAGACATGCCAAGAAATTTTGTTTTTTTAAGGGAAAAAAGAAGATTTAATTCATCATAAACCAAGATGATAGACGCATAATAGATTATAATTGTACCCACAAAAACAGGGGATACCACTTCATAAATAGCAATAAAGGAAACACCCAAATCAGATCAACACCAGCTCAGAAACACATCGATGGACCCAAATCCCTTTCTTTCATCAGCGTATATTTTTTGTGATTGATTATCATTTTAACTAATCAAAATAACAAGAACAAGTGAATCAATCAAAGAATATTATCCCTGTTTTTAACATACAGACTGCCATAGGATTACTCTACAAGGCAATGAGAAAATGTCTTACCTGAAACCTCTAAAGTCACAGAAGCACTTGCAACTGTGATTTTACTCTATGATGAGTTTTTAGTTTTTACTACATGTTCTATTCCTCTTTTGATGTGATGTCATGATCACATAACTTTGAAGCTGATAGAGATAGCTGCAATGCGCACTTAAATCACATTAATACATCATTAATACGCACATCCACTGCAGCTAAAGTTCCCAGCTGCACATTTTAATGTATCATATTATCCTAACCGCATCCAATTATTTAACTCATGCTTTCTACCTCTCAGCAAGGACTTTGAATCATCATCTTGATAATGAGAATCTTAAAATGTCTTAGCATGGGAAACAATGTTTAGGCAAAAGTTTGGAGGTGGATTAGTTTAACTAGGGTGGCCTAAACTTGCTAAGTAAACAAAGCAAAAAACAACAATTGTCACATCAATTATCAATTAATCTGTGATAGAATAAGTCAAAAACATCAATTGGCATGATGATTGATGTAGAGAAACAAAAAACCATGAAGGGTTAAAATGGTCGGCACTGCCACATAATACATACAACCATTGCCATATATATATGAGAACTACTAAGCAGGAAAGAGCATATTAGCTTATACACATTCAGGAAAGAAAATGGCTTGATAATCACATAAACATAGAAAAATTAAGATACTTGTAGATACCTTATTTTTCCATACTTATATTTTCTTTTGCATTTCATTAGTTACTTTTAATTATTTCTTTGCCTTTATTTTACTTTATAATCAGTTTCTTTTTTCCATTGGCCTCACTTTATTTCTATGACCTAGTATCCAAGTTGAGAGCAGGGATCAGCGTGTTTTGCTTAGGGCGATCTGACCCCTTTTGCAGCAATTTAATCTTCCTCTTTACTGGTGGAATAGTACACAACCTATGGAAATTGGAAGGAAATTGGTTAAAGGCTTTGTGACGTGTGAACAAAAAGTTGATTTTAAGCAAAGCCGATTGGTCAAAGCAAGAAACGGTGCCAAATAATTGCTGCCAACCAAAAAGGAGACAAATGGGGACCCTAAAAGCTAGAAAATCATGGCTGCCAACCAAAAAGGGGGGAGGGGGCCGAAGAAAAAACAAAAAGAAAAAAAAAGTCAAAAAAGGGAGGCAAAAAACAAAATAGCCGAAAGCCAAAAGAAAAAAAAAGAAAGAAAGAGAACGGGAAACCAGAGAGATATTTTTGGCTTTTAAGAAAGCAAGTGGAAGACAATAAAGGTAGAAGAAAAGGTGGAGTGATTCAAGGAAGGAATCCAAAGCCTAGGCAAGATCTAATCCGATGGTTCTTATAATGGCTTGTGAAGTATTTTCGGAAGAGAGACTTTTGGGGTACGATTAAAGAAAAAAGAAGAGAATGAGAAGTGCAGAGTGTGATAATTAATCTTTCATCTAGTTCCTGCGAGGCAAGAGGGAGGACAGCGTCGAAGTGCTTGGTCGATTTGAGAAGAAGCTGAAGGTGGCTGAGATACTTTTGCATCTCAAGTAAAACTTTCATTATTTAGCCCGAATATTGTTGCTTTTGTCCCAATTCAAGTTATATATTATTCCCGGGTTATATGTTTGGTTTAGAGGATTGTTTATTATATTGGATTTTTAATTATCTGCTTGGTTTAGTTTGGATTATTCATTTGGCCTGTTAGCTCTAATATTCTATTGGATTATTAACCATTAATTATGAGCTTGTCTGTTTGTATAAATTGCTTTAAGGTTTTATCCACTTGCGTTGGGCTTAATCTTTTGTTGGGTATATATATATGTTGTGTCAAATGATTGGATCGGAATGCTTGTCCATTTAATGGATAGTGGAAAACTCTTGCTGGGCTATTTTCTTGCTATTCATTTGTGTCTAGGTTCTTACAGTTGGGGCTGCTTTCAATTAATTAAATTATGTTAGAGTTAATTTGTTATAGTTGAGGTTTAATCATATAATTTTTTTTTGTGTCATATTTGGGCTTAAGAGGTTTGCATATTAGATTTATGGGGTAGGATTATAAAATGTTATTAAGGTACCAAACCACGCACTTAGATTTTAGATTTGATTTAATAGCTTCCAAATTCATTTCCATATTGTTTTAAGGTCGATTAGCATTTTAGTAGCATTTAGGATTTAAGTTCATTTATATATATATATATATATATTTTATGCCATTTAGTAATTTAGGATATTTTTCATATTTTTTGCCATTTAGTTAATTAGGCTCATTTTGCATTTTAGCTCTAGGCTCACTTCATTATATCATGTCATTTAATTAATTAGGTCCATTCACATTTTAGTTATAGACCCATTTCATTATAATATGCCATTTAGATTAGGCCCATTAGCATTTTAATATCTCATTTATCTTGGGCCCATTTACATCATTTATGATATTTTAGAAATTATGGCTCATTCATTTTTTTTTAATATATACCTAATATATTTCTTGTGCTAATCCATTTTCTTGGTTAATTGTGTCCCATCACTTCATGCATTTAGAAATTAGGGCATCGTTTTCACAAAGTTCATGTGCATGGGAAGCCAGAGGGTGTCTCGGAAGTACGAGATGCTCAAGGGTCTACCAAGATAGAAATTTCTCTAATTTTCTTACCAGAAGTACGGTGGAGATTTAGGGGAGTTTTTATCCCTTCAAAAACAAAAAAAAAAAGAATTTTCTTCATTTAATTTCTTCAAAATTACATGCATATCATGTTTATTTTTCCATCAAATATTCAAGATTTACTTTAATTAATGTCAATTTTCAAAAAATCCAAAAAATATTTTCTTTCAAAATCCCTCTTATCAGTAAAAGGAATTCCAATTCCGACATAATTTTAAAAACCTAAAAATGGCTTTTTAGGAAAATCTCAAACTTGATCAATAGTTGAGGTTTTCTTTTAAAAACTAAACTTTGGTTAATTTCTTTAATCAAGGTTTTAAACATGAGATCCGAAAATAAAAGGAATTTAATTATTCCGACATTATTTTCAAAAAGGTCAAAAATGTTTTGAAAGATTTCAATTAGGTCCCTACATTGGAATCTTTCCAATTAAAATTAAACTCTTTTTAGAATCTTGCTTTTTAATCAAAATCCATCATCAATAAAAAGAATTTGATAATTCCAACATTAATTTCAAAATCCAAAAATATTTTCGAAAGATTTCAATTTAGTCCTTAACGATTGAAGTCTTTCCAAATTTAATCCATTTTTTTTAAAAACCTTTATTTTTCTTTAAATCAAAATTTATCTTTGACAAATTACTTGTTTTGACATTTTGATTTTCAAAGTTTATTTTCAGAAGTTCTCAACTCGGTTATTCTACATTGGGAATTTTCTAACCAAATTTCAATACGGATCTCATTAAATCGAATTTTCTTTAAGGGTGGATTAACCCATACCAAAAGGAGTTTTTACTCCGACATTCAATTTTTTTTTAATTACATTTTTTAATGTTAAAAGCATTTTGTCATTAACCCTAAAATTGATTTTCAAAAGATTTTATGGTACCGATTTCCGGGCGTTTCGGGGGTGCTAATCCTTCCTCGAACATAACCGACTCCCGAACCCAAAATCTATTTTCGTAGACCAATACCTGTTTGACCTAAGGTAATCTTTGTAGATTACGTTAGGTTAAATGGAGTCAAAACGGGTGGCTAACCTACCTAAACCAAATGGTTAGTGGCGACTCCTTTTCTTGTTTTCAAAATCCTTTTATTTCTCTAAATTTCCCGTCGGACGGCTTTCTAGACGTCTCGACAATACTAAATAAGCATGATAAGGGAAGCGAAAGTACTACAAAGAACAGAAAACAGTAGCGTAAGACAAATTGAGATTTTTGTTTGTACTTTCATTGCAGAGATCCTACTTTAACAAGTACTCCTTAGACTTTGTCCTCATTGAAATTTAGATAAAAGGGATCCAGGAAACATTTCTCGCAAGCTACAAAAGCCGTCAATTAAAGAAAATAATACACTGAACACCATACAATATGATATTCAACTGAGACATAAAGAGAATAGAGCCATCAAGCTCATAAACTATCTAAGTCCAAAGAAATAATAAGAGAAGAAATCATGTAAAAGCAGATTACATAAATATAATTCAAAAATACTAAGAAGTAGCCATTCACATGAACCGGATACTCAATTAAATCTTGTATTAACTCTAAATCTACATTTACTGTTCTTCTACTACATTTATTAACACCAGGAACACATCCTATTTTCTGTGATTGATTTGCATTTTAATTAATCAAACTAGCAAGAACAGCATGAATCAATCTCCGATCACTTCAAATGATATAACAATACATAATGAATCAATCAAAGAATATAAAAAAGGGTAAAAAGTCGTAAAAGGAATGGACCTTCGTTCACTGTTACTCTCCACAGCTGGAGAAGATATGGTGGACGACGGCAGTTCAATCTCCGATCACAATCAACCTCGAAAATTTCAAAAAGAAACAAATTAAAGACTCAAATCTGAACAACTAAATACTATAGATGCAAGCTTCACAGAACGAACCTAAAACTTACGAAATTTGAAACAGCAACTTCAATCTCTTGAGTTTCAATCTTTAATCCAAAGTTTTTATTGATTTCCTACAGAAATATTAGGTTTTTTAGAGAGAAAGAGGGCAGACGTAACTCAAAGCAGTAAATGGCCGTCGAAGAGGAAAAATAAATGATAAACACGAAAGGAGAAAAAGAATTGCTCCTATTAACTTGAGCTATCTGTTGTCAGAAATTGTTCACTTCTATTTTGTTTGGGCCTAAATTTTTAATTTGGGCCAAAGGCCCGAATTTTAACCAATTGCTCCTATTAATAATTTTTTGTGTAGTGAATGTAATTAAAATATTTACAATAGCTGCATATTAAAAGTGCATTTGAAAGTTAAAATTATATGCATCTAAAACTTTTATAGATGCAAACTTGCATTTGTAGCTAAATAAATGCAGCCATAGCTCCCAAATGTTGTAGTGTCTCGTTTCTTATTTAGATTATATATCAAAATCAGCTATAATTACTTTTATATAACTAATTTTGTGCCAGGAACATTATATATAATTGCATTTTCTGGCAGGGGCCAAGGCCTAATTAAGTCAACTATATAAAGAACCAATACAAATAATTTGAAAACCATTCTTGTATTGTCCATTGTTGAGTACTGTGCAATTGCATAGGGTACTGGGCCAATATAATTTGAACAGGAGATAAATATCTATTGCTGTTGAGTATTGAATCTTGACTTTGAAGCTGGCTGGCAGACAATATTGCTTAGAAAATATCTAAAACAGGAAGCTAATTTGATAATCTGATCTTCAATAAAATCACATCCGACCCTTTCCCATGTTAAATATGCAGTATATATCAAGCAGATCAAAAGATGAACTTTTCTGCACTTTTCTCCGTCCAGCTCATCTTCATGTAGGGATCCCAAAACACACCTTTTCAATCCAAATCTGAAAAAGCCTATGAAGGTCACGGAATTAGACAATTTCATGTGCAAAATTCTGTCATGGACCCTCCCCCCTCTTCCCCTCTGATTGTACTGATCAGCTCGTTCGCCAATTGCAGATAGGGATATATACACCGGAGGGGCTCCGATGATTATTTCATACTTTATGTCAAAGTTTAAAACAGTCGTCAAAAGCAACATTTTCGTCGGATGATGTGCTTGAATTGGACCTTATTTGGATATATCTGATCATAAATTTTACCATGTCTTGAAGAACTTTTTACGTTGCCCTTTGAGTCTCTTGACGTTCCATTCATTATGCTTTTTGTGGTAAGAAAAAGTGGTGGGCTAGCCTAAGCTGGCTACCATCGAAGAATGTTGGCTTGAATGTTTGAGAAAGGCTAATCCTTTCACTATATAATCTTATGGGATGAAAATATTGGAACGTATAGGAAATCCATTTTCTAGATTCAAAGGCCAACCATTTTACATTCACTGATATTAGGTTTTAAATAATCTATTCAATGGCACTTCCCTTTATTTTTTGAATTATTATTTCATGTGTTGATTAATTAGTAAAATTTTAAAATTTCACAAGCGTTGTTACAAGAATAACAAATCACATATTACCTAATTGATTAATTACATAATATTCCTAAATTATACTCCTATTATGGCACCTGTTAATCTTATGATTTCGTTTGTAGAGTCTAAAATTTAGGCTAATACAATGTATGATATAGTTTTCTTTATTTTTTTGGCCCAAAAATGTACATTTTGTCCCAAATGTGCAATGGGAAGTGCAGTTCGTTAGTATTTTTCCCGACAAGAACATAATGAATGTTTTGATAGGACTAGACTTACCACATGTTACGATATTCATTTTTTTAATAATTTAAAGAACAAGTCAAATTCAGCCCTTTGGATAAAAGAACATGCGCTTATTATTTGAGTCAAATTAAAAAAATGTTTAGGAGCATTTAGAAAAAAAACATAGAAATATTCTCTCTGTATTTAATGCAGTTACTAGTTACTACGCTATGGAAATAGTCATTGCAAGAAATATAGTCATTACGAGAAATATAGCCTTAAAGTATTTATATCTTTTTTTTATTATTAATTAAACTCTTAATAAACCTACTCAAGAATCAGATTGTCTAGACTTACGTGTCAAGTCTAAACAAAGTGGGCCATTTTCTTAAGCTTGTAGGCCAAACTTAAAAGAATCGGATTTTATACATTAATTTCAAGATTTAAGTTTGGTTTCCCCCAATTTGTTATAATAAAAATTAACTTTTATTTAATTTAGTTATAGAATATACTAAAACATTATCAAAATATTAATACAATACTAATTTTATATTATTTTAATAACAATATTTTAAAAAATATAATTATATGGTCATGCTAGAGCTGTTCAAGGGCCGGACTATCCGTTCAAGCACGTAGGCCCGTCCGATATTTAGAAGGATTTAAACAAGATTTTTAATTTCGAGGACTGAATTTAGACAAGATTTTAAGGCCCGTTTAATAAACGGGCCGGACTTGGGCAAGACAATCTCTTACAAATTCTTGATTGGGCCCGACCTGAACCCGGCCATGGACACCACTCATGCTCATGCCCCAACCAAACCTTGAACAAAACAAAAACTTTTCCAAGCAAAACGGGTTTGACCTGGTCTAGTTATCAGGGATTCAACCTCTGATAATCTAATCTAATTAAGTATATATATTAAAAAAAAATACCTTAAAGAAAGAGACAGAGAACCATCTTCCCCAGCTTAGTTGCTTTTCACTCAATGTATACGGTATACCTTTATGCGAGTAATTGTTGATGATTACTCGAGGCAATTACAACGAAATAATTGTGCTTTTCCATTGTGGATGTGCTTAGATAATTTATTTTTGTTCAAAGAGTAAAATGTAAATATTAAATGTAGAATCAACTGTTGCATGCAAAGAGTGCTTGAACTTTTTAAGTAATTCTAGCGATTAAGGTTCAAATATTTCAAAACGAGACTTAATTAGTTTCCCTAGAAATTAAGTATAGGTAATTTCCAATGAAATCATGAATGCATATAATTGAACTTAAAGAAGTAGGATTTTCATATTTTTTTTGCCCCTACAGAATTAGTACAAAACATGAATTGAAAAAAGGGATATCAGTACCGAACAATTCATGGAGTCAAGGGGGTGGAAAATTCATCAAGCATTCAAGCTATATAGATATTGAAAAAGTAGAATTTTCTGTTTCAATAGCTTTGAATCATGGGTTCACAAGAATTCCAGCTGCCATTAGCATCCGAGTCCCCTTCTTGCCATTGCTCCGCTAATATCCTCTCGAGTTCGCTTGGACGGCAAGGAATCGTCAGGGCTCCCTCACGGTCGAGTCCATACTCCTCCGCTGCTTGCTCCAACAGGATTAGAAACCTTGGATGTGTCAAATAACTCAACGGAACCACAAATCTCCTTGGTTCCTCTCCATACGCCGCAACCACGGCGAAATGTCCTTCCTTTACATCTTCGGGCACATAAGTTGAGTCATTAATTTCATCACCTTTGTCGCGAAAGGAGTTCCTTTTCTTTCCCAACAAAAGACTTTTGTGCAGCTTCTCCGCCACAATCTTGAGCTTCACCATCCCATTCTTTTTTTTATTGCTGCCGCTATTGCTTCTCCCAAGCTTAGCCATGACTCAAATTGTTTGCTTTAGGCGCAAGTACTTCAAAGTTGTAATGGGCAATGTGGTGGTTAAAGAGATGATGAACTTTTTGTTGGTGTCGGATGTGATCCTTTAGCATTTAACTCCATCTATTTATAGGCGTATGCTTAAGAGTGTGTGCCAGCAGCCCAGCCCCAGGGTGAGAGATACAGATTGGACGGTTGCCAATTTGCATTCCATTGAAAGAGTACATATATAAGAGAAAAGAAAAATTAAAAGGAAGTGTGTTGAAAAGGACTTGGTCGACTCTGGACTGACTTTGGGGTTAATTGGAAAGACCAGGCATGTGACAGTGCGACTTCTTAGCTTCAAAAGATAGTCCTTTTCAGTTGGACGTGTTTGTGTCTACCTTCAAATTATTGAGATCACTGTCACCGGCCTGTTTTACCCTTTAGGAGCTTTAACTTTTTCCCTATCCTTAATTAATTAGTGTATTAATTTCCCCACATCTTCTAGTTTTACGGTTCAATTCAGATATGTTTATGGGGAAGAGAAAGCTATAATAGATGGAGCTAAAAGGGGGAAAATGAACCACTTAAGCTAAACCATATGTTCCTAGTTCCTACCAACAAGTGTTGGTCAAAATAGTTATTACCTCTATCTCAACAAGGACAAGAATATAAGTTCGATCCTTAAAACTGCATTTGTTAAGAGTCAAAATAGTTATTACCTCTATCTCAACAAGGACAAGAATATAAGTTCGATCCTTAAAACTGCATTTGTTAAGAATGTTTTACATAAACGTTCTCGACTTAAAAGGGATTAATTTTGTATCAATAGGCCAGCCGGGTATGTACCCATTGTTAAACTAAAAAAGGAAAAAAAAATCCTTGAGCTGTTCCCAACTTTATTTTACTACATGATTTTCTTTGATCATCATTCATATTAATACATATTAATATTGCCCTTATCAAGCATAATTTACATGAAGAAGCATAATTTACATGAAGAATAAGGCTATACACACCATAATTTAGTTTCGATATAAAAAAAAAGTCAATTTAATTAGTACTTTAAAACATAATTAAAGTCAACTATTTTTCCAATTGATTATAATTGAAGTGCACTACTTGAGTCGAGTGTACTAAAGTAATACGTATATCTTTATCTTATGACTTATGTAAATATTTATATATTATAATTATAGAATTCGAGGCAAGTACAAAAGTTCTCAAGGAAAAGTCAGAGGATAGAGGCTCAAAGTTTATTAGGGATTGGTACAACCTTTTTTTTTTTTTTTGGAAAGAAAGGGATTAGTACACCCAATTAACTTTGTTGTCTACCTTCTGAATTTGGAATAGTAAATGCCTAAAGGCTAAAGCTTTATGATTGAAACAAGTGCTTTTCTAGTCCAACACAATAACGGAACCACGGTTTATATACATGTTCATCATGTGATATATATGATATATACCTTCACATGCAACAAGGTAGATTAATCTGTTTCCTCCATAATTCGTAATTTTTTAGGTATAAACTCTCAGTATCCGATAATCACACTGAATCTTGCGATTAATTCGGAACCAAACCGAATAATTACTAATTTTAAAACTGTGAAAAAAGTGTTTTTTAAGTTTCTGAATGGTTCAGATTTCAAAACAAGGTTCATCCTCAAATTCATAATCTTAGTTCTTATACCCCACAAAATGCAGTTTATATATATGGATGTTAATTAAGCTAAGAGTATATACTTCAGAAGCCTTAAAATTTATGGACCCAATTTTTCTCTTATACAAGTGATTGATCTGAATATGTTTCCCTTATACCAAGCTCCAAACAAAACCTCCTCCGAATTGCAGCTTTCAAATCAATTTCTCTTCATGTTTGTCTCTCAGTCTTTTTTTTTTTTTGGCAAACCTTTGTCTTTCCGTCTTGTCTCTCAAGTGTGTGTGTATATATATATATATATATATATATATATATATATATATATATATATATATATATATATTTATATATAGCATTTTGACAGATTTCTCTTGCCGGGAGACCACCAGATGATCACTCATTTATAGAACAATTTTTATTCTGATGTCGACCAAACATCTTTAGTTTCTCCCCATACATGCACCAATCCAAGTTGCTAGATTCAATCACAAATTATTTATCTTTTGCGGCTGCTTACAGTTTTCCTTCAATATTCTTTGATTATTGAGTGACTTTATACGGCATCTTCGAATTGTTTCAACCAACTTTGTACTAAATGCTGATTAGACCCATCGATAATATTCTTCATATTGCTTCCCCATTCTCTAGTCGTCTAACTATACATTACTTATATTTCTGGGGACAAGTAGATCAGAAAGAAGACAAATTAAATATGCCCCAGAATAGCAGTGATTACAGTTTTAATATTGCTTTTGGGGAATGGCACTTTGCCCTACATCACCCTGCAATCAACTAAACCATCTGCCTTCCATGGCTGCTATCCTTTGGAAGAAAATCCCAACATTTCTTCACAAAACAACAATACTGTGTTGTTGAACAGTTATATGTCGAAGTTAGCAAAACTTTCTTATTTTGGTAGAAATGGTTTTTTTTCCCAAGGAAGGAATACACTCTTGACAATTTTATTAAGACGTGAAATCTTATATAACCTAGAACACACACACACTAACTATCGATGTGGGATACGAAGATAATCCACTATCGGGGTGGCTCACGGACACGCGCTACACACACCACACACCAGTTTTTATAAACGTCAATGCTACATGTTTTTTTGGCTAGGGAAAAAATATATTCCTTAACAAAATCGTTGCAATTTTGTTAAGGCGTGGAATCCTATATAACCTAGAACGCACACACTAACTATTGATGTAAGAAATGGTTTAGGGCATACTATGTGTCAAACTCTTTAAGGATTTACGGATTCCATTTGTCGAGCTTTTCGAAGTTAAAGATTGTTTACCAAAGGAAGTATGTGAGAGCTTAAATTCAGATGCTTTTTATTATTGATTTAAGCTTTTACCCCTTTAACCTACTCTATTGACCAAGCTAGCAATTGGAAGTATTTAAATTATTAAGCACTTACTCAACTGATAAATGTGTTCATATGGTAGAAGAGCAACGTGTAGCAATTTTGCAAAGTGGCAATGTCCAATATTGTGGCAACATGGGATGCGTATCATCCATAGATAAGGTTGTCTATATCGGTTGATTTACAAAGCAAAAGTCTTAGTAATGCATCTATATAGTTAATAATTTTGCATGTTTATCAGGTGAATTAATATATATGATCTTTCTCCTTCTTCCTTTTTGGGCAATGGGGCCGACCTTGTGGGGAGGGAGAAAGGGGTTTGCGAGTAAGAGATTTTGGATATCCCCAATAATTCCTGTCAATTTGGTTCCATATGGCAAAAACTTTAATTTTAGGCACAAAAAATCTTTGGGGGTGCCACATTAAATTCATCATAACTAAAACGACTTTATAGTGCAATCAGCCTTTCTTTCAAAATGTTTGAGATAAACATGTAATAAGGGACTCAAGTTAATAAACCTTATAATAAAATGACACAAATGGAATCCTAGGAGCGGGTGTAAGTGTAAACTGTATATTTTCAAAGGCTTCATATTTTGGAAATTTCCATAGTTACATATAATCAAATAAAATAAGAAATTTTCATGTTTACAGGCTTGAAAGAATTTTTTCCATTTGAAATTCGACGCAACTCAATTTCGAATTAAATCGAGATCCAATATAACAACCAATACTGAGAGATTTATATAAAAATACGGGCACATACATATACACGGCGAGCACAAGAAAAGGCAATCTATCCTTCAAAATATCCATAACATGTGTCATGATGATGAGGGCTTGAGTTCTCGAATTTAAAATAAAAGTAGTTTTAATGTGAAAAAGAAAACATATATATGCGCATGTGTATATACATACTTTTTTTTTGTTTTTTTATTATTGTATATAGTAAATAGGATTAAAATTTTTCCCACACTGCTACCAACCAAGTTATTTATTGCGATAGCAATGGTTTAACAACGACATAAAAGAATTTTCCTTCAAAGGGTCGATATACGTATACGGACCGCTATTTTTTCTTACCAATTCCGTGTTATAGTAACTATATATATTTTGAGAATTTCTGTCCCAATCTGTAATCCGGAAATTGGAATTTGGAATGGAAACAAGTAAGCAAAAAGGACAAAAAAAAAAGAAGAAGAAAATATACTTGCAAAAAATACATGTAATTAAGTACTAACATTTATTAGGTTGAAACTCAATATTAGTAGTTAATAAGGTTTCAAATTCGAGTTTTATGAATAAAAAAAAAATAGACTTAGGAAAATGATTTAATCCTCATTTGAGGTCGGACAAAACTCAAATAGTATTAGTCGTAAACTGTTAAAATGGATATGATATTTATGGTAATATGAAAAAAAACAGAAGAAAAATTTAGGAAGTTTTATGTCGAAGAAGAAGATCGGTGCTAGAATACACAGCATATGGGAATTGCTAGCTTTTAGTAATAATTAAAGAGAAGGCAATTAGATAAGAAATGTTTGGAAACGTCGCTTAATCAATCTGCATCAACAGGTAGGTTTTTGAAAATGAATTAATCAATGAACACTTCACCAGAAGACAATGTGTTATAACTGGCAATTTGCCAAAGGATAAGAAAATACTAGCTACAAATCATCGAAATGGACAATCACGATAAAGCTTGTCGATGGTCTTCTCTTTCCGTTGGCCTTTAGCTATTAACAAAACACCCAAGTCCGCAACATGCCGGGGGGCTGCGGGCCAACCAGTTGCCCAAAACTTTGAATCGAATCAACCGTTGCTGAAGTTAAGGCCCCGGGGTTTCCAACTTGATTATACTAGTGATTGTTTTGTCGGACGTTCATTTAGTGAAAGCTTATCAAAGCTTAATTAGATTTGATTTAGTAGAAATCTTACTACTACTATGTATTTTTTCCGAGAAAAGTACATTGTATTTGTTCGAGATAATAGCAGCTTCTATCTGAAGACATAAGTTTGATCCTCGAAAGTGCATTTCTTGAAAGAGTTTCATTTTTAAGGCTTTCGACCCGAGAGAGTTATTTCATACTAATAAGACTTGAAATGCCCTTTGATTAAACCAAAAAATTGTATTGTATCAATAGAATCAAACGTTTTGGTGAAATAGTTAAAGCTAGGCCGGGTGGGTTTCTTAACAATGTCCAAGATGAACTTGTAAAAGGACTCCATTAAGATGTAGACCTCAGCTTTGAGGCCCAAATCGAGCTAAACTTCTGAAAAGCCCAAAACATGGGTCAACTTTTGTCGAAACCCAATCTGTGAACTGCAAATGCCAAAATCCATCTGGGAATTTTGAGGAAGCCCTTTTCCTCATGAAAGGAAAGGCATAGCATCAGGCATCAAGCTGCCATGACGCAAGATATATTAGATATGAAATCAATTCACCATAAAGTAGCTGAAAGTTCCCATTAGACCATCAAACACCAAATCAAAAAGGAATAGTAGTCGGACTCGCAAGACAGAAGACAAAACTAAAATATTGTCGAATTCAAGTTATTCAAGTACAACATTGGATTTGAATATATGATGATGCAACAACTCACCGGCACGAAGCCTCGCATCTTGAAACCTAAACAAATATAAGCAATAAAACCAAAGGTTTAAATAAAAGCAATGACAACGAATACCGCCTTGTATCCCCGGCAACAGAGGACATGAAACCCCATGGGCTTCAAACAATAACAAAGCCCTCGTTTCCTCTGCTCTATAGATATTATCATCATCATAAATTCATAATCCCAATGCCGGAGACTCAAAACACTCATCCCGTGTGACAAGTGATAAGTTGGGAGTTATACTAATTAATGCTGTTTCAATCAGACAAACCAGCTTTACTCTTGAGATGTTGCTTGAAGTCCATGATATCACCATCCCACCGCGTTACAGTTTGATTCTCACACACCCAAATCTCCTCGGCTACCTGGTTTATGAGCCTGAAATCATGACTAACAAGTACCATGCCACCATCCCACTCATTCAATGCCTCAGCCAGTGAATCGATTGTCTCAATATCCAAATGGTTAGTAGGCTCATCCAGCAGCAGCAAGTGGGGTTGTCTGTAAGCTAACCATGCAAAGATGACCCGACTCCTTTGTCCATCAGATAGATTCTTCATTGGCATCACTTGTGCTTTACCTGACAATCCAAACTTCCCAATTGCAGCTCTCATCTTCTCTTCCTCATTTCCCGGGTACTCTTTTATCATATACAGGAGGGCAGACATCTCCAAGTCAAGTTTCTCAGCCAAGTGCTGATGGAATTGTGCAATTCTTAGATGATTATGCCGCCGGACCATACCATCGATGGGAGCAAGGTCCCCAGTCATCAACTTCAGCAGTGTACTCTTCCCTGCACCATTAGGTCCCACCAGCGCTATCCTTGAGTCCAGGTCTACTCCAAAGTCCAGATTCTTGTAGATGAGATTATCAGGTGTATATCCAAATGTAACTTCCACAAACTGCAGTACTGGTGGAGGAAGTTTTCCAACATCAACAAAATTAAAGACTAGAACCTTGTCCCTAACTACCTTCTCCGTGAGCCCACCTCGCTCCATCTTTGCCAAAGTCTTTTCTTTGCTCTGGGCCTGCCGAGCTAGTTTGGCTGACCCGTGACCAAAGCGAGCAATGTACTCCTTCATTGAAGAAATCTGTTCCTGCTCCCACTTGTACTGTTTCATCTGGTTTTCTTCCAATTCAGCACGGGTTTGAACATACTGATCAAAGTTTCCAGTGTACAGCTTAAGTTTTTTGTTTTGCATGTGGATAATATTTGTACAGACTCCATTAAGGAAGTCCTGGGAATGTGATACCACAACGAGGATACGATCAAATTTCTTCAAACTTTCTTCCAACCAGACACAGGCTTCTAAATCTGTTTCAAATTAGATAATTGCACATCACATAAGAATCAAGAAGCACAGCTAAAAAGTCTCCCCATCAAACAACTATTAGATGTTAAACAGGAAAAGAAGCACATAAAAGCTATCATTGCAGAGTGATGATAGACAAAGAAAACCATTAAAAGGCATACCTAAATGATTGGTGGGCTCATCAAGCAACAGAATGGTGGGATTCATGAATAGAGCCCGCGCTAGTGCAATTCTCATTCTCCAACCACCAGAGAAATCTCGGGTTTTCTGAGCCTGCATCTTCTTGTTGAAACCAAGACCAAATAAAATTTCAGCGGCACGTTTCTCAGCCGTTGATGCGTCCATGGCTTCCAATCGCTCGTAGATACGTTCAAGTTGCTCTCCACCACCATCATCCTACAACACAATTAAACAACAAGGAAAAGGTCAAAACTATAATTTTAAAAAAAAAAAAGCTTATACAATGATTAGATATTTGGTTGGTGGAACAAACCTGTCCTGCCAACGCTTCAGCTTCTTTCTCTAATCTCAACCTCTCCTCATCACAACTAATGACGGCCTCCAATGCAGATATGTCAGAAGCTTCAATCTCCCTCGTTAGATGATAAATATCCATGTGCTCTGGAATTGGAAGTTCACGCAATCCTATTGCAGTAAGTAGAGTGGATTTTCCACAACCATTCAATCCAAGCAAGCCATAGCGTCTGAAAAGATAATTGTATGAAATAAAGAACTCAGTAAAACAGTTCCATAGCAGAGTACCACAGATATTCCCATGTAATATGGGTTAGGACAACAAACCTTCCATAATTAAGCTCCAATACTGAATCAACAATAAGATCATGTCCATGGAAAGTAACTGATAAGGACTCTATCTGCAACAAACAAAAAGAAAAAGGCCAATTCACCATCAGTATAGGTTCTTACTCTATGAGACATCCTACGATGCAAGTAAAGCTTCATTTAGCTCTAACAAGAGAATCCAAATGTTCAACTAATTTCTTTACATTCATAAAAGGGGAAAAAAAATCAGACTATGCCACTCTTTGAACACAGTTGATGGAATGCCTAGATTGCAAACGTAGCAACAGTTCTACGGCACATAAAGGCAGCTTCCACAAAGACTGAAATTCAACTAAAACCAACAGAGCATTATAAATATCCTTTCTTTTTAATTTACCATAACAAACATAGTAAAAAGCATATACTTGCAAAGCGAAATAATAGAAAATGAATCAAATACAAACGTTTTCACCAAACAAATAATTCCAAAAATAGAAACAAAATCACATTTAAGCTCACTGAGGAAATTTTTTTTCAACTTACACGAATATCTCTGGAAAGAGGATGCGAGCAGAGAACGCCGGTACATGTTCGATCCGATATCTGGAGCGCACTTACTCCATCGGAAACCTTATCAACCCCGTTATCGGACGTCGCCGCAGCAGCCGCCGCCTTGGAAGATGCAGCAGCTGCAGCCGCCTTCCCTCCTCTCTTAGCAGCGGCGGCAGCCTTCTTCTGCGCAGCCTTCTTCTTGCTCGCGTCCGACACCATCTTCAATCCTAGCCACCGCCAAAATCAAAGAAAAAAATACAATATTAATTAAAAAAAAAGTTAAAACCTTAACAAAACAAAATGGATATCTGGATGTGAAAGTTACCTGAGAGAAGATCGGAGAAGGTGAAGGTGGATCTAGGGTTTAGAGGTACGGAGTTTCGGTGCTACAGTGTGTCGCCGGCGACGAACAAAGTGGGTAAAACTCCGAAAAATAGGGTTGTGAGATTGAGAACTTCCGGAAGAGGGGAAGCTTTCTAAGTATTTATAAGGAGGAGGAAAGGTGGAGGTGACACGTGTACGGTGATATCGCCACCAAGTTCGTTCCTGAACGGACCTCAATTTTCAATTTCCCACCTAGCTTCCGTATTCGAATCTGATTGTGTGATGGTCTTGATTAAGAAAAAAGGGACCAGACCATTCCACCCAAACGATGTCGTTTAAGGCTATCAATCAATTCCAACACGTTTCTTTGTTTTTGTTTCTTGGGCTCTGGCGCGGAAATGTTGGGCCGGCCCATTTCTCTTTCACTTTTTCTTTGCTCTGCACTACAAAGACTACAGCTTTCTTGTTTCTCCTCTCCCAGTGGAATACACTTCTCATTGGATTCGTGTTGCTGGTGCCTCCCTTTTTGGTGAGTTAAGTTCCAATTTTTTTTCTCAATTTGGATTTGAAGTTAAAATTTTTGTCTTGGGTGATGCTTATCTGTCTGTTGGCTGAATTTTTTGGAACGCAAAGTGTTTGATCGTATGCCTCAACGAGAATTGGAGCTTGCTTTTGCATAACTTGTGTTAATTTTGTTATTGTTTGTTCCTTGGTAAGGAAAGTGGTTTTCTTTTTTTTATCTGAGTATGCTGCCGAAGGGAATATCAAAGAGCTTTATTTTTCTCCTTTTTAATCGGGTAGTAAGTTTTTTAGCTTGAATTTCATTGTGAGTTATTAGATTTCTGCTGAAGTAGAGCCTTTTCTGTTTTGGAAGCAAGATACTGTACATGAGGAAACCTCCCTGAAGTTTTAAAGGGGCAGGAATTCGAAAAAGAAAGCCAAGTGTTAGATGGAATGTTTAAATCTTCTCCTTTTTATGTTTATGTTTTTTAATCTTGTGCTGTAAATTTCCCAATGGCTGCTAGTGTAGAAGATTCAAAGCCATAGTAGTATTGCATGAAGCATATTACATACATTGACAAGCATGCAGTTGTTTCTCCCACATATTATCTTCTTTCTGCCAACAAGCTACTTAGAGCCATTATCAATCATATTTTACCCTTTGAGATATACATTGTTAATTGTTGGAAATAGCATGTCATTGGGCCTTAAGAAGTTAAATCAATTTTGTCTTCAAGAATTCCCGTAACTACGTCAGATATTGTTGGTTTCCTAAATTCTTCCATGATATGGTAGAATTTTTGTGAAAGAGTGTTAAATCTGCTTGGAGAGCTCGGATTGAAATTCTTACATGGTTTCATTCTTAAAGGGGCAGGAATTCGAAAAAGAAAGCCCAAATGTTAGATGGAGTTTTAATCTTCTCCTTTTAGTTTTGGTTATGTTTTTCCATCTTGTGCTGTAAATTTCCCAACGGCTGCTAACATGGAAGATTCAAAGCCATAGTGGTATTGCTATTGCATGAAAGGTTTGAGCAAATTACTGCTTTATAAGAAGCGTAGTACTTACTTTGACAAGCATGCAGTTGTTTCTTCCATGTATCCTCTTCTTTCTGCTAACAAACTACTTGGAGCCATCATCATATTTTACTCTTCAAGATATACATCGTTAATTGTTACAAATAACATGGCATTGGGCTTCAAGAAGTTAAATGGATATATATCTTCAAGAGTTGCTGTTACTACCTAAGATATTGTTGGTTTCCTAAATTCTTCCATGTTATGGTAGAATGTTTGTAATGTGTTTAATCTGCTTGGAATGCTTGAGCTAAAATTCTTACATGGTTTCATGCTCACTCTTCACTCTGTCATTTGAAATGTGTGGTGAAGGCAAATTTTTGGATATGATATTACCAGTTCATTGGTCTTTAATACAGTTTTCTGTCTGTTGTTTTCATCTATATTTGCTTGAAAAATTGGCCAAAGCACTTGTATTGTATGACTTGACAGGTTTACTGGTGTGGAATGTGCAATTGTGACACATCGTTGAGAGTCTGATACATCTCTACATCTCTGTGCTAGCTCCCACCCCCTCCCCCCCCCCCCCCCCCCCTTTTTTGAAAACACTCATGTGATGAGTGAAATGAGAGAGAGAAAAATCAGAGAAGAGATATGAAAAAATTGGAGGGGGGATTTGGTAGGAACTCAAACCCCTCTTTGCTTTGGTGTCTAAAGAAGGAATGAAGATTAGGAGGCAAGCCATTGATGGCATTGTAATTAGACAAATCAGGTGATATAGAGACTAAGACAAGCTCATTGATCTGAGCTCGCAAATACTTGACTAGACTAAGCAAGCATGAAAGGGTGGAGAAAGAGACAATCTGCTGGAAAATCAGGGTGACAGCTTAGAAGAAAGAAGAAGGGCTAGAGTTTAATTAGCTTCTGTTTTTGGATTAATGAGTGTGCTTGAAAAGACAGGGCTTCAGTCTTTGGGGTCTAAATGTATATGGGCCGCTAAACATTTCTAGTGTTGGAAAATAAAGCCCAAATATCAATAGCAAAGTCTTAAGATGGTTCACAAAATGTCAACGTTAAGTGCATAGCTTTATTACCCAACTTTAACATCTCAAATATGGGGCCAGTTAACAGACACTATAACCTTGTAAGTAGCATATGTTAGAATGAAGGTTCTCATTCATGGAATCTCAGATCTTTTTAGAAACCCAAGTTACTTAAAAGGGTAGGAATTCAAGTTGTTCAGTCTACTTATGCATCAGTAGTTCACCCTTCCAAAACTTCTGCTATCTTTTATGAGAAAGCTTTGTTGTCCTGATTTTTTCACCTAATTATTAGCATGGCCTTAAAGCCCTAAGCCTCAATATTTTTCTGTTTCTCCAAGCGCAGTATCTTTACCAGTTCAGGCTGAGGGGACAATTTTAACAAAATTTGATCACCTTTACCTTTGTTTATCTTTCTCTTTGGTTTCTTATATTAACTTGTTTCTTTGAGATGCTATTGGAGTCTTCACCTGTTTCAGCATTGTATGTCATCATGTTGGTGTTATATACGGTGCTGTTTAATAGTGGGCTAAGTGCTCTACGAACAAAATGGCTGAGATTATTAGCTGTTTGCCAATTAGAAACGCATTATTGTTTGATAAAAATATGTTGTTGAATGGGTAAGTAGATGCAAAAATCTAATTGCCACTTAGGGGCTGGACCTACTTTAATTTGTTGTGAACAGTTCTTGGGGTCAGAGAACAGCCAGAAATGGTAGAGACAAAGTGAATATGAGAATTCCTTACATCGTTGTAACTTGTATGGAATTAACAATTATCGTACCAGCAAATGCTAGGTATGGGTCCTAACAACCATTATCTGAACTTGACAATTGACATCCATCCATCTTTTTCTGCTAGTTGAGGATGCAGAAGAGTTGCTGTAATTCTTTATCACGTTCTCCCCCTTTATGTTTAGTAGCAGGGAATCTGCAGCTATTGAGGTGCCAACAGAACAATCATTCAGGTCCAATCATGTAAATGACTAAATGTACAGCTTTCCAAAGTTGTTCACAAGATGTTCTTTTGTCATGATGCGTAAATTGACTGTGAGACAGTTCCTAAAGTTTCTTGTGAATTGGCTTTTAGTGTTTCTACCAGGCTTAAAACATAGAATGAAGTACTATGTTATGGTATTATTTAATGCTGTATACTACAAAACTTGAAACTTGATTATTTTTTATTTTGTTAATACAGAATGTTAGGGGTCTCAAAGGATGACAGTACTGAAGAGGTATGTTCTGAGGTTGTTCATATCCCTTAAGTACATCACAGCAAATGTTGTTGATAGAAATAATGGACGGATAGTTGCAACAGCATCAACAGTTGAACATGCCATCAAGAACTCATTAGAGTGTGGCCGGTCTTGCAATGCCAAGGCTGCAACAATTGTCGGAGAGGTGTTGGCTATGCGACTCAAGGTGGAGAGCCTTGAGCAAGGACAGGGAAGAGGGATCCATGTTGATGTAAACAAGGAGGTCGAAAAGAAAGGATTTAAGAATAGGACCAAGGTCTGGGCTGTGGTCAATGCCCTTAAGAACAATGGAGTTAAGGTCATTCTTGAAGATAATGAAGATAATCCGTCTCGGCCTGGGTAGGGTACTGATATAAAATAGTACATCTCTTCCCTTTTCTAGCTAAATACGAGTAGAAGAACAAGAAAAGAAAGCCAGTTGAAGCTTATGGATGCATACAAGTGTTCTTTATAATTAATTTGTATATATCACTGAGCATCCAGTGTCTTGGATTGCTTTTCTGGGCAAACGGATGCCTGAAAAGTATCAGGGGCCACATTGATGTCTGATTTAAAATCTTTCAAGATCTCTTTAATTATTTTTGAATGACTTTCTGGGATGATAGTGCCTTCTTTTACATGTCAATCATCATGGTAAAGTGCAAATGGTTAGCAGCAATTGTCAAGGGGCCGATTGATCTACACTCTGGGCCATGGTGAAGCCACCTTATTAGCATCTCTACTATAGAGTTTTGTTCATTTAGTCTCTATAATCCAATTTTGTTTAATTTGGTCCATGTGTTCCTTCAGAAAAGTACAAGATCAAATTAAACAAAAGTTGGAGCAAAAGAATTAAGATGAATAAAACCCTATAGTAGAGGCCGGGGCCATATCAAATATCCCCACCCCAGAAGTTTCAATTTCTAGGGGGGAGGAAGGCTAATAAATACACATTCCGATTGGAAAACAATGACCTTAATCATTGATTATTCTTTTAAACCTGTCTTCTACATATAGATTTTCTTGTGGAAAAAGTAAGTAGACAGGAATATCTAATTTCAAATTTTTGAAGAAATTATGGGATTGTGATAGCTGAGAGTCTTTTATCATATCTCATTCATTGCACCAAATGTCCCCGAACAGTGCTAAATAATACTCAAACCTGATCCACAAGTCGAGAGAAAAAATACCATGTGAATAGCGGACTCCTATGACATTTCAGCTTTTGTAGAAGACCTGGCAATTGTTGACCCTAACCTCACGTTGGTGGGGGCTCCAGTTCCCGGCCACGTTTTGATTTTGCACCTTCCAGGCTTCTACTTTCATGTTTCCCCATGATGATCCTTCGGCACTAGGGGCCAGAAATTCCCACCAGGGTGATTGAAAGCCAGTTTGGGTCAAACTCATTAACACGTTTTTCTAAATAACTTATTGTCCGTGCAATCATTTTTGTTTTGGTTTCCTTGACTTAGCTAAGTCGGTATAAGAGTCAATTTGTAGATAGACACTGAAATTTCATCTTAATTTTAAGCTAGAGATGAGTTTCTTTTTTGTGAGCGCGGCGAGATTTGAACTTTAATAATTGAAATTAAGAGTTTAACATTTTATTCATTAACGATAATTACTTATTATGGGATTTTCACTTTCGCCATAAAAATAATAATCTTTATAATTTATGTGATAGACAACTAATAGTTTTTTTTTTCTTTTCAGTGCAAAAGAAGCCGAAAGTTTGGCTTAAAACCTTACACTAGATAGATTCCATTTCGGCAAATCTGAGCATCCATTATAATAAATAACTATGATTTTTACAAAGATGATGATGATGATGTTTTTATAAAACTCTTAATACAAATTATACACCAGAAAAAAAATTAATACAAATTCCTACCAGGATGAGATGATTGAAAACCAGTTTGGGTCAAACTCGTTAACACGTTTTTCCAAATAACCTGTTGTCCGTGCAATCATTTTGTTTTGGTTCCTTGACTTAGCTGAGTTGGTATAAGAGTCCATTGCAGATAAACTTGAAATCTCATCTTACTTTTAATCTAGAGATGAGTTTCTTTTTTTTTTTTCCGTGAGCATCATCAAATTTAAATTCTGATCATTGAAATTAAAATTTTAACATTTTATTAACCCACGATAATTAACCATATAGGATTTTCATTTTCTCCATAAAAATACTGATAATCTTTGCAATTTATGTGATAGACAACTATTTTCTTTTTCGGTGCAAAAGAAGTCGAAAGTTTGGCTTAAAACCTGAGCATCCATTGTAAATAACTATAATTTTTATAAAGAAGATGATGATATGATTATAAAATTCTTAATATAAACTATCTGGTAATTTTCACCGCGAATTTAACTTCAATTTTTCACTATCTCACTCCCCTATAGAAAGGTCTAAAAGACGAAAAAAAAAATAATAAAACTCATGATTATACATATACTTTATTCTATGTAGGTTGACGAGTGACTGAAATTTTGTTTTCTTAGTCTATCTTTTCAAACTTTTAATGACCATAATTTCAATGTAAGGACTTTTGCTCGGCATGGTGGGATCGGGGATGGAAAGGATATAAAGGTGAAACCAAACTTGGGAAAATTCCTCCCCGAAAAGAGCCTCTTTCGTTGCGGTTACTTTCCAAGACATTACTTCAAACATCTTGCGGAGCAACTTGTTTGTTTCAATTCACATCAATCAATCTTATAGCTCAATAATTCAAATAATGTAATAATGAGAAATTCTATTTAATACTGACTTAGGAAGCGTATCTTCCGTACCAATAATGTCACTAATAAGAAAAAAAAAAGAAAAGAAAAATGATTCCTTTTAATTTCCAATTTTATCTACTACCAATAAATTCTTATTTTGAAGTCTTTTAGTTTTATGTATAATATAGATAAATAAAATAAAATAATATCGGCAGTCGCATGACCTATTAATAGAGATTTTGTTTGTTTCACCATTTCAGCATGTTTGAACCCTCAAATGCGCCAAATCTTATGAGTGAATTATTAGGAATTTGTTGAGATGACAAATCTTAAACATACAAGGATTAAGAAATTTCATTATTCCTAAATTTAGTGGTATATAATTCAATATGGTTTTCATTCAAATAAGTATTTGTCATTAATTGGTAGCAAAGGGAAAAATAATGTGATCTCAACAGTGTTATTAACAAAAAGTTCCTTGAATCATCATTACGACCAAAGGATTCTTCCACATAATGGGCAAAGGATTTTGTGCCATTTGTCCTGTAAAAATCATCATGGATATAAAAGGGTATATGCAGATTCTTTCAGCCTTTGGGAATAAACTACAAACCCATGCAAAGTAAGTATATATGGTTTTAATTTTGAATTTATCAAAAACCACATGTAATATTTGTACTATAAAGCATCAGCCATCAAAAAGAAAGAACCTTTGATATGTTTTTTCTTTTTCACTCTTTTATTCCCCCTTTTTTACTACGCTTTTTCTTAAGTCTTGAGGACTTTTTCATGCATGAAAAAAAAACCCACTTTCGCTTCTTTTTTTTTTCTCTCTTTAATCCACTTTTGGTGTAATAATCTACTTCTACTCACATGGGATTGGGCTCAGCAGCAATCATCACATCCTTAAAAGGATTCCAAAGACCCTTTGATCACATGGATTTGAATCCTTATCTCCAAGTAATTTTTTTCCTTGAAATTGCAAGGAAGAACATCCTCCATTCATCCATGAAATCAAACCATTAATCTTTTCTTTTTTCCTTTTTTTTTTTTGGTTTAATAATGTCAAAGAATCTTAAACAGAAACATGGAAGCAGACCAGTGTTTAACTTTATACATAATCCAATTTCTTTCTAGTCAACATATATTCATTAATCAAATGAGGTGTAGAGAACCTGTTGGGTATTTTTGGTTGGTGAAATGAATATTCCATCATTTTCTAAAGCTTTAATTCTTTCTAGTTTTACTTTTTTCTTTCCTCTTACCTGCTGGCACATGTCACATTCCTCCTGGTTGCAGACAAAGAAAATTTGGAATTACTCCTAAAATTAAGATACACTAAACTTGC
Source organism: Microcos paniculata (assembly GCA_030664755.1). Taxonomy (NCBI): domain Eukaryota; kingdom Viridiplantae; phylum Streptophyta; class Magnoliopsida; order Malvales; family Malvaceae; genus Microcos; species Microcos paniculata. The sequence continues at coordinate 1,731,139 of CP131459.1, read as the reverse complement.
CAAAGATTAGTTTTGTTACCAAAATTTTGATTTTTTTTTTTGCTCAAAATTTTGATATTTGTTAAGTGGTCTTTTGGGTGTTGTTTGTGAATTGTGACTTTATGTACTACACGTAGCTTTTCCCACTCTGGAAGGTTCCTCTCAATTTCCTTTCTTCTTCTTTTCTTTTTTTTTTTCCCTCAACGAAGGGAAGAGAAAGGGGATTTTTTCTTTTCTTCCTTTTTTTTTTTGGTGTAGTGTGTTGGTGGGGGGGAGCAAATACATGAATGGGCACATAGAGACATGATGATGATGATGAGATGCATGTACATGCACAAGACCCACATTATGATTTTACAGGTGCACACATGCAAAAGGGATTATATGGGTTTTTTGTCCTTTAATTTTTTGTTTTGGCTTAAGGAAAAGGGTTAACCTACATGACGCTGAATGATGGGTTTCATTCAAAAGGGAGTGAAAAGGAATATGTGCGCACGAGAAAACTTCTTGGGAAATAGAAACAATGACTGAATGAATAGGACTACATGTAAAAACATAGACTCTTTATAGTCCAAAGGAATTAAAAGAGATTTTGATTAATTAACAATTAAAAATGTATATAAATTAGTGAGTGACCCATGAGATAAATCTCTAATAACTTCTTAATTAATGATATAAGGAATTAAGATTGGGACTTCTCCCTCTTGATCCAGTGGCCGATAGATTGGGGAAGTTGTGTAAACGCACCGACGACATAGAGGATAGAGCCCCGCCTGCCCTTCCCCTGCTTGTAAATTTAAAAAAAAAAAAGGGAGATTAGGAAAATATCGAATTTAGTTCTAGCAGTCAAACTTAAAAGACAAAGCTGCATTCATCAAACCAATCACAAGCATGACAAGAATTCTATAAAAATGATTTAAAAAGAAATCAAGGATTTGTCCAATAAATATTGCCAAGCAAACATTTGATTAAAGAGAAGGAAGAAAAAATTAACACTTGCTTATCATGACCCTTGACTTTCCCATATTTTTCTATTACTAGCTCTTGGTAATTCTGATAATATATAACAATATCCCAATTTGTGCAATAAACCCTACAAAACAAGGTGAGATATATCATATATGACATGGCAACAAACATCCAACATGAAAATGTTGGCTTCTTGTCCCTTATACAAACCTCAGCACTGGGAAGGGGCAGTGTACATTCCAGGAAAATGCAGTGATATTGCTCATCTCCTGCTTGAATGAAACAGGACCAAAAGGAAACAAAAGCCGATTTCATTTTCATATCCCTCTAAGGAGAGAGAGGACACAGGACAGCAAAGAAAATTGGTTACCCAATGCCAGAATGCCTTGAGCCTCAGGACACCTAATAAGGACACACAAAAAGTTAAATGCGTGTATCGCAGGTTCATACGCCAATTTTTGTTTGTCGAATAATTTGGTAGCTATTGAGATTTGGGGGTGATGGTTTGGTGTGGTGTCCCGCCGTATGATTCAAAAATTCTTTTTCAGGTTATTTTATGCTCTGAGTGGGGACCCAAACTGGATCCTCACTAACTTCCTTCCCTAGTTCCCTTCCATCAGCAAAGAGAGAGTCTGCTAATTCATTTGCTTTGCCAATATGTCATCACTTGCCAACCCTTGGCTGGTCATTCCATAGGGCAAAGCTTTTCCTTACATTCACTAATTCATGCAAAGTGCATTTGGATGATCAAAATTGCTCAAATCCTGACGTTTCTCACGTGAATGTAAACTTCTTAATACACATCTAGATGTAAGTATTTTGCATGTTAATGTGGCAAATGGCAGTGATTTCATGGACAAAATGGGAAAAATGCTTCACCTGATTTGGCAACTGACATGAGGATCACAATTCACAAGTGTAACAACTAACCATTTTTACATGCATTTATTACCACTTACTATACAATTTCTCTCAAATTATAGTACTAACATATATGAAATAAATTCTGAAGAGAAGACAGACTCATCACTCATCAGGCTGCACCAACATTGAGTGCAAACTGTTAACCAGAAAAGTTGAAAGAAAAAAGGAAAAAAGAACAAGACCCCTTAATTGTTCAAAACATTGAATGGGGTGAAGGGTAGGTGTGTGTGTGTGACCAAGATTTTTAAAATCAAAGAATCTTCCAGGTCATGCATGCATTCAAAAATAAAAATTTCTGAACAATTTTCTTTGTGAGAAGGTTTTCACTTTCTTTGGGGTTATACAGAAATAAATCAGTGAATATGACTTGTTAACTAATGTCTCCATCTTATTTTTTTTTGGTTGAAACTAATGTCTCCATCTTAGCGGTTATACATCACACAAATTAAAGAGTAAACCCCACCCCCCCTTCAGTCATTTTTCTTCACATTTATTGAGTGGCACCAGCTTGGTTGTGTTCTTTCCATTTAGTGTCCCCCAAAAGTGGAATCCCCAGTAGCAATTTGCAAATTAGAACATGACAAAGCCTAAATCAGGACTAAGAACAATTTGAGAGAAGCAAAAGATAAATACATTGGCCACATAGCAAAATACCACTAATCACATTATAAATGCCAACATTTCCAAGCTTTTTTTAACAACCAAAGGAACAAGATCAAAATCCTAGAATCCAACATTATATAAAACCTAAACATGTAGCTCCAAGTTTAACACAAAATTTTCCTTCCCAAAGTAAAACTCCGCTTCTTTGTTTCTTATTTACACTTTTGCATTTACCTTAACCTGACGACCTAGTATATCATAAAACCCCATATCCCCTCACAAAATGGTACAAGCATTAGGATTCTCATCATTGAACATCTGGTGAGGTGGATGAACAGAGATTGGGTAACCCGGTACATACCCGGGGTAACCCTGCCCTTGGGGATGCCCGTATCCATGCCCGTGGGGGTGCCCGTATCCATATCCGTATCCAGGGTTCCCATATCCAGGATAGAACGGCATGTATCCCGGGTAACCAGGGTACCCAGGCATGTAGGCAAATTCAGGTTGAACCATCAGTCTGCTCTCTTCCATCTTACCACCACCACCGCCACCAGCATTAGCCTCGTTTCCTCCATCTCCACCACCTTTTTTATTCTTCTTTCCACCGCCGCCACCTGCACCATTCTCGCCACCCTCATTGTTGCCATCTTTCTCTTTCTTAGGTGGCACAATCTCAACATGCTTCTTGAGTTTGTCCTTCAAAGCCTCAGCCAAGGCCTTAACATCCATAGTCCCCTTAACTGTAACCAGCTCCTTCTGCTTGTCGACTTTCATCTCCTGCACCCCTGCAACGCCGTCAAATATTGGAAGTCAGAGAATTAAACCAAAGATTTCAACACCGTTACAGTTACGGAGCCGTAAACCTGTTTGTGATAAAAAGTCCTCACCATTGGTTTCAGAGACAATTTTCCGAATCTTAACAATGCATCCCTGGCACTGGCATTTCAGTTGCACCTTCAAATCCGCCGTCGTCACCGGGGCCTGAACAAAGGCAATAAATAAAAACGATAAATGTTTTACTTGAACAACAAGAAAGCTAGTAATAAATTTCTGACACAGATAGTGATTTGAATTGAAAACGCTAATCGAAAACAACATGCAAATACTGTTATTGACTGTTGAAAAGGAATTAAATTTGAGAATGGGAAATGGGAAATGTGAAATCTTTTTATACCTCTTTGGGCTTTTTTTCTTGTTTGTTTTCAGAATCTGGGTTTTTCTCTTTGTCAGGCTTTTTCTCCTTTTTCTCATCTTTGTTATCATCTTTCTTTGGTTGAGGAGAAACGAGGTCAACTTTCTTCTTGGTTTTGTTCTCCAGTTTCTCTTTAATGGCTTTCGGATCCACAGCTCCGATCACTGTCACTTTGTTTGTGCTGCTCTCGGCTTTCACAGTCTCCACCCCTGCAAATAAACAGAGGAAAACAGAGCAATCAACAAAAGCTTAAAAATTTTAAAGAAAGAAAACCAAAAAATGAAATGAAAATCGGGATTATACCTTCAAATTTACGAATGCATTTGACGATTTTGTTGGCACAACCTTCACAGAGACAATCAACTTTGAGAACAAAGGTCAAGGAACCCTTTTCCTTCTTCTCTCCATCTCCTCCTCCTCCTCCTCCTCCTCCTCCTTGACCACCATTCTTCTTCTGTAACATAGACAAAGAGCAACCCATACAATACAAGAAATCAGTATAATCAACCCTTAAACAAGAAGAAAAGAAAGAAACTGAAACGGCAAAAAGGAAGAGAAGGAACAAAAATGGAGTCTTTGGCGTATAGACCGACTGACCTTTCCCATTGCGAGTCAAAATCCGTTAAGTTTTTTGGTTTTGTGATGAGTGGAAATAGGAGGAAATAAAGGAGTAGAGAAGAGTGGAGTATTTATAGAGGGAGAAGAGTTGGCGTGGTAGCAGTACAGTTAACCAATGCTGATGTATGTATGTATGTATGTATGAATTGGTGCATATGGATGGCCTTTAATAACTCTTAAACGCGTGAATGGAGGGGGGGAAGGCTAAAGGACTAGTGGAACAATAGTGGTGGGGTTAAAAAAGAGGGGTACGGCTTTGAAGTTTGAAGAAATTGGGAGAAAGATTGGAGGGTTCTTGGCTGTTTCTTTCTTTCTGTCCATTATATGCAGCAGTTGGTTCCTCTTGTATAGTGTTTGTATGTTAATACCAAAGAGTTATTGCCCCTATTTACTCCACCACCACCAACCTGCCTCTAAAGTCTAAAGTACCCTACCCCTGTCTAGGACACTGTACCCGTCATTTCTTTTTAAAACCTCCTCTTTGCCTAGATTATACTTTGTATTATTTCCATCTACCTCTCTTGCTTCTCTTGGAGAAGGATACTTTATCTAACCTTAATCTCGCCAAACTTTAGTTCTAGTATCTATGCTAGAGTGGACTTGATTCTAAGAGCTTTGGATTTTTGATCGAAAGTGCAAAATTTTCCTAGCTCATTAACATCAACCATACAACCACCTTATTTAGAGGATTGGGTTTTTCCCTTTTGTTCTTCTTTGAAATTGGGGCATGCAATGTTTCAACCCTTAACTTTGGTTTCAACTTTCAAGCATACTCATCAAAATAAGATGACCAAATGAAGTCGGACTGTGAAAACTCAGCTCGGAAAAAATTTAAATTCAAATTCGATTTAAAAAAAGGCCAATGACCCAAATTTAAAGAAATCCAATTTGAAGTTGTCTGATTCTAAAATATTTCAAACATGATAAAACCCATACCTCAACTAATCCAAAATCTGACCTAATCAACCCATTTGCCACCTTAATAAGTAACACTCACCAACAAAATCTTGGACTTAAGATTTGGAAGATAGAGTTGGTAAAGTTTGTAGTCCCTTCAGTGGATCGTCGTAAAGACGATCCATGAACATTGAATTTTCGGCTAATGATTTGCCATAAATTTTTGTGGAAACCCATTAATCCACTCAACTCCCAACTTTGATTTTGGTGATACATATCTGGACTCATGATTACTGACCCAAATAATTATTACCACAATTAATATCTCTCCGGTACTAGAGTTGGCCCAACAGGAAACTCAACCAGGCCTAAAAAGTATGTAATGTTTTTGAGAAAAACACTGGGCTTCAGCTATTTAAGGGCTATTTAAATGGAGTAGTTACTGTGTTGGGCCAGTTACTTTGGGTCTCTCATTGTCATGATGATGAATGGGTAGAGGTAGAAACCATTGAATCAATCGAGAGCACACAATTCCAAAAGCAAAAGAACAAAACAAAACAAAATCAAAAGGAGCTGCTACTGCCATTCCAATGAAATCAATCAACTCATTTGCAGTTCTAATGATGCTGATTTGAATTAGCCAGTTTCGAGAAAGTAAATGATCAGTAAAGAAGAAACGCCAAATGAATTATACCAGGCCAGAGGCTAGACAGAGATGTCTGAATTCCTGTAACTACTACTGTTTAACCCGGAAGCTGACCAAAGGGCCAAAGAATCAGCACAAGATAGCAAAATAGGGTGCAAAACAGAACCCAGCTCCAAACTACTGCTATATATTTCTTTTAGAATTGGCTGAAGATGATTAAGCCGACACAACCAAATCATGCATGCATAATGGCCGTCTAGTTCAGAAATTTCCACTACCCAAGAAGGAAAATATCAAGTATAGTGGCCTTATTAGATGGATTTGATCCGATCTTCAGAATAAGTATAAACAAAAGAGGTTGTTGTCAATGGGCGGCTGCAAAGTTGAACGTACAAAGTAAAGAAAAGCGATTTCCTTTTCAAATCTGATGTAAACTAAATATCAGAATCGAGCAAATTAAGCATATATATATATTGAAACAGAAGTATATGCCACTTGTGGACCAGAAACATACTTTTAGCCTAGCTACCAGGCCTTGTCGTTTTCATGGTTTATATGTAATTGTAACTTGAACGAACCAGCTACACCTACATTTCCTTTGTTGTTGTTCTTATTTGTGACTCGGATTTTAACATATCTGTACCCGTTTCTGATCTCCCAAATATCTTAAACCTGGTTGGTCGCCAGGATTCAGCCAAAGATCCATGATATTTATCGTCCATGGAAAAATTCCAGACCTGTCAATATTGTTGGTTTCCTGGAATTAAAGCGTTCTCCCTGTTTGAATATCTATATGTAATAGCAATCTGCACGTGCAGGGACTAGAAAATTACAGGTTGAGGGGGTCAAGGTAGCTAGCTGGAAATGTTTGAGGATCCAGGCCCCATATGCAGGAGATCTACTATAGGAAATTATCAAACTTTATTCAAACAATCTTCTCCATTATCATCAGTTTTTGTACCTATTTGATTCACACTTTGATCAAGGAGGGAGCTGAGGGCCCCTGAGAGCCCTAATTGGACCGTGGGGGCACCATTAGCTCCTTGAATTATAAGGTCACGACAGAGATATACTTAACACATAAAGACAAAGCACATCATAGCAGATACAGCAGTCCTTTTTCCCCTTTATTTTATCTCAACAAACAGTTCCAGAGTATTGCACTCACTAGTCTTATTTTACTTGGCATTAGAGTTAAGGCTTCTGTTTTCCCTTTTCTCTTATATATTTAATCTAATTTGGTGGAAAATGAGAGAAATCTGGAATCCATTTTCACACTAAACATCTCTATATACAATTTAGAAACTTTTTTTTCAGTGTAAACTCACTATTGATATCTGGTAATTATATTGAATCTAATTAATTAGGGTAAAAAATTGTATTAGATTCCAAAAATGATAAGTTTTTTCAAAATTTATGTTTTTTTTTCATTTAAACCTAATACTACTTTATTTAAAGAGTATCGAATACCTTTCATTTGATCCAACATATTTTGGTATGCAATCAGAAATTTTTTCAAATATTGAAGCAGTGAAAAAAAGCTCTAGTTTAAACTATTTTGAATGACTTTCCAAATTGTCATATCCTTGCCGACCTAATTGGTTAGGTGGTTTTTAACTTATATACATGGTACTTTCTACTTTGCTTTGATTCAGTCCACTTATAAAAACATGTTGTACCATGAAACAATATGCTTTTGTAGTGAATGCAACCAAATTCAAACCAAAACAATCAGTAATTTGACCTAGTAAGTATTATCAACACATTAACTACTATAGCAAAATGAAGCATTATTTTTTTATTTTTTTTAGGATAGGAAATTTCAAACAGCTTAATATCCGTTTTGACCCCCAAATAACTCATAAAATGACAATTTGACTCTCCAACTTCTATTTCATATTATTTCACCATCATAATTTGATTTTTTGAATAATGTAATCTTGATATTGATGTGACATAATTTGATAATTACACGTTTTAGTGTCTGTATACATTACGTCAATATCAATGATTAAATTATTAAAAAACTCAAAATATGACAATGAAATTATCCAAAATAAAAGTTGAAGGATAAAATTATTCCTTTGTAAATAATTAGAAGGTCAAGATGGATATTTCGTCTACTTCAAACCCATGATATATATATATATATATTCTTTAAATAAAATAAGTATGTCATGTATCAACTATTGAGTTAAATTTTCTTTAAATCAAACACTACGTCTTGTCTACAAGACAGATTTTAAAATTTTTCTTTCCTAAAAGTCGCTTGTGATTTGTAGTTGATCTGAATGCTTGATTGAGGTCCAAAACAACTTTTAATATATATATATATATATATATATATATATGTATGTGAGCGCGTATGCGCATGTGTGTGTCAAATTATTCGAATACTTTCTCTACTCTATTGAAAGTGTGGATTTAGCTCCTCTAATTTGATTTGGTCAAATTGAGTCCATATATTTTTATTTATTATCAATTTCAATCTAATTACTAACTATGTTAAAACTATACAGATGTAGTATTGATTATGATGACATATGCTTTTAAAAGAAATTTTACGTGACTTTTTTATTATATGACATTTTTTTTGCCTCAATTGCTAATTTTTTATTTTCATTTTAAATGTTCAATTTTATATTTTTTTGTAAGAAATTTCATAATCCCAATAAGAAGATATTCAACATGACAAAAAGAAAAGTCATATAAATAATTTTTTACTAGTTTTTTTATATACACTTCATTAAAGTTAATGTCACGTTAATATAGTTAATATCACATATGCTACATCAGCATAATTAACTATGAAAATTTAATACCGTTAGTTATTAGACTAAAATTGATAATAAATAAAAGTATAGGGATTTAATTTGATCAAATCGAAGTAGATGATAGAGAGACTAAATATACAATCAAAGTTGAGGGACTATATATATATTTATATATTTATATATTTATATATTTATACATACATATATATATATATATAACGGTGCTGAAATCTCTAGCAAATTCAATCTAGAACAACCTGTAATTGCACTAAAAATCATTAACACACTAACTCTAAAAAAACCATTAACACATTGACTTATAAGCGTTTTTATTTCACTTTAGGGTAAATTTAATACTCCCTCATTCCACATTATCTGTCGTTTTTAAGAGAATTTTTCGTTCCAAATTATGTATCATTTTAAGAATTCTATGAAGCATTAATTACATTTTTTCAACTTTATCCTTCTCCTTTTGAATTAATTTTATAAAACATTTATTACTAAAAAGAGAGTACTTATGAGAATAAATTATCCCAATAAAAGGGTAAAATTACCCTTTCATAATAATTTATCTAGATTATAGGAGTTTTTAATTATAACTTTAATTCGTGTGCAAAACTTTAAAAAGATAAATATTGTGAAAAGAAAAAATTACTCTTTCATAATAATTTATCTAGATTCTAGGAGTTTTTAATGATAACCTTAATTCTTATTTAAAACTTTAAAACAACAAATATTATGAAAATAAGGGAGTACATTCCTAGGATGAATAAATCTCTTAATTCCTTCTTTTTCTCCACTTTTGTAATAACCGCCACCGGTGATATGGCTGGAATAATTCTTACAATGGTAGATACTAAAATTTCAACCCAAACAGAGACAAGACATTTTTTGTTTTCTTTTAAATCTTAACACTGACAATTCCCATTAAGTAATGTATGTATATGATTTCGGTACCAGCTTGTATATCTTAATTATTAAATTTTCTTTGGTAAGAAATGATCTAATGGGACGTTTGATAGTTTGTACATTAAAACATTAAATGTAAAGTGATAGCATGTAAATTGTAGGGATGCAATCACTTTATATGTAAAATCACGTTCTATTATTTAGTTAGGTGTGTAATTTATTTTTAAATTGCATGTAAAGTGTTTACAATATTTGGTTTAAAAAATAACTTTGCATGCAATTTAAAAAGTAAATTACCAAATTTTCATTTTGTTAGTTTACAATTTAAAAAGTAAATGACTTAATCATAGGATTTTTGTAATTTTACATTTAAATAGGTTTTGCACTCACTATACAAAACATTTCACCACCGTCCCCCATGTAAAGTATTTTACATTGTACAATACAAAATGGCTAAAAAAAATACCCTATAGTTTGCATTAAAATTTCATACTAAATAATGTAAACACTTTGTAATCCTACACTTTACATATAAAATATTTATTTTGCATCATACCAAATGCCCTTAAGGTTATTGGGAAGACTTTTCCTGTATGTAATACAATGTGATTTGACTTGGATGATTTAATTGGTACTTAATGCAAGTACTAGATATTGGGATATGCTTTATACTAAGAAAAAGACCTAAAATTAAAACCTCATTATTTTTATTGTTAGAAGGTTTATATGTATTATTATATCTCTCATTAATTTTTAGGGAAAGATTCAAGATTATGAAGATTTTAGATTGCTAATTGGATCTTAGGAAAGACACAATTTGAATCAAAATACAGTAACACTAGACCTTGAGATTGAGAAAAGATATTTTTTAATCCAACAGTTTTTATGTTTTACTAAAGATTTTGCTAATGAATGTTCTTAAGGGGACGTTTGGTTCGGGAAATCTGAGATAACTTCCGGTTACGTAATTAGCTCTATCAAAGATAATCTATGCATATAATCTGAAAGATTATCAAATTATGTTTAGTTCAACATTTGTCAATGTTAGATTAATCTGTTTGGTTGGGGGTTATATTTTCTGTAAAAATTTATATTTTACTATTATACCCTCACTTCAAGACTTGTAACTTATTTCTTCCTTGTGTTATATATCATATATTTTTTAAGTCTTTTTATTTCAACAATTATATATAACTAACAAAACAAAATTATTTTCATTGAACTTAACAAAATAATATTTATTTGTTTCATTAAATTAAATTATGCCTAGTTTACATAAGAAAAAAAATAGATACTATATACTTAAGCCATGTGAAAAAATTAACTGGGTAAGTCATATGCATAAAATATTATATAATTAATATTTTGTTGATTATATAAGTTAAGTTTAATTATGTTTATGACCAAAAAAATTATATTTCTAGTTTAATTGAACTAGCATATATTTAAATAATTTTTTTGGCCAAAATATATTTAAATAGTTTAATAATTATATAATTTAAGTTTAATAATATGCTTCTTAAAAAAATTGCTTAAAAAGAATGTTATAATTTACCAATTATATGGGGTTATTGTGGTCCAAATGAGTAAAATAATAAGGGAAAACTAGGAAAAATTTTAAGATAACCTGATTATCTCTCACATTACTTAAGAATTTGGAGATTATCACGAAACCTATTTTTGAGGTTATATACTGACGTGACAGTAATATAATATAATCTTAGTTATCTCATTACCTTGAACCAAATAATGGCATATAAGATAACAAAAGCCAGATAACTAGAGTTTTTCTACATAACCCTCAATCAAACAGCCCCGGGTATTTCTTAGGGTTTCTAGTATGTGTATGTACGTGTATGTATATTTAATGTATTGCTGTTAATATATTACCACCATCCCAAATTAATTGTTCATTTTTTGTCAAAATATTATAAACTTTGACCATTAATTATGAAAAATTAAAAAGTTATAAATTTTTAAAAATAAAGTTAAAAAAAATTTAAATCTTAAACTTTTCAAAACTTATTTTTTCAAAATTTAATTCTATATAATTTTTTATAATTAATGGTCAAATTTAGAGTATTTTGATCAAAAATAGACAGTTAATTTGGGACAGAGATAATATTAATTACTAATTAATTAGTTAATACACAAAAAAAATACTATAAATAGTATAAAACCTAACCTTTAAAAAGTGTCTTAAAGGACAAGTTATAACAAAACTCGTGTTTTCATTAGGCAAGCCAAAACTTCTGATGTTGCAATTTCATCCATTCAATCCAATTCATCAATAATAAAAATATTATTATATTTGAACCAATATTCCATTTGGAACCACAAGTACAAACTTTGGGAACAGACTGCGAAATCAGAATAAGTTAGAACTTTCTTTTTCTTAATTAAGAGTATTTTTAGGTTTTTGATTCAAGATCAATCTCTTTCGAGTTAGATTTTCATTATAGAGGTAAAACTCTCATACCAATAATTTTTTTTATTAATAATTTTTCTAATCAAGAGTATTTTTAATAATTTTTCTAATCAAGAGTATTTTTAGGTCTTTGACTCAAGATCAATCTCTTTCGAATAAAATTAGTCTACTATAAAGATAAAATTCTCCTGAAAATAATTTTCTTTATTAATAAAATTTAAATTCAAGATTCTACTTAAAGCAAAGAAGTACCAAATCACTTAAACTCACTTTAACTAACCGATTGAGTGAGCTAGAACTTCATATTGCTTTTTCATACACCTCCAAGGTATATATTTCCACCGTAATAATGAAAGCCCATGGCAAACATTCATGCCATTGGGAAGGAAATAAAAGAGAAAAGGCAGTAAAGCACCCATACAACAAGAACAAATCATATCGAAAATAAGTGAGAAAATGATGGAAACAAACAACAACCATAAGAGTAAGGCTATGTTATATATTATAATATAAATAAATAAACTGCCTATAAATACTAAAGCGAAACGAGAGGAAAATGAAATAACAGCAAATCAGAAACGAGAACATCTAGAAGATTAAATAAGAAAATGATAGCAACAAAAAAAAAAAAAAGCCACCTTACTTAGCTTTGGTTTGGTTTGGCTTGGCTTCCCACAAGTTCAGGGAGAGAAGAAGGGTGGAGTCTCTATCCGACAAAGAAAGAAAGAAAGAAGATTGGGTCCTACTGACAGGCTAGATGGCTTTTTATTTTATAGTTTCCATTGCCATTTGCCCATTGGCGATTTTGCAAGTGATCAAGAGGGAATATTTTGTGGAAGATCTCGGCTCTCCTCCCAAACGCCTTTTTCCTTTTCATTTTCTCTTATTTTTTTTCCCTAAAATTAAAAGCCCACGAGGCACCAATTCCCATTCAAGTGAACTGGCGGACGTGGCGTACACGTGGCACTTCATGATTTGTAGGAACCCCAATGCCCACGTGCTCTCGTGACTTCCCTCACGTGGGCTTGGAGGAACTCTCAGCCCCCTGCTGGTTCAAAGGACAGACATAAATATGTTGCTTCCTCCCCCACTTTATTTTTATTTATTTTTAACACAAAAGACATTTAATAATGGAGGCTTGGCTCATCAAATCTTTATCCATTCATAATTATTTTCCCCCTTAATAGTTTTTCTCTTTCGCTTTAACAGTCAAATTGGTCCTTTGGCTCTCTTTGGCTCCTTCTGTGCTCCTGCTCTCTCTCTCTCTCTCTCTCTTTCCTTGAACAGGAGTTTGTAGTTGAACTTCAAAGCTTCCAACTTCTCTATAAATACTTAAGGGTTCTTTGTCAGAAAGGTGCTGGATGTCTACCTTTGTGTGGGTGGTGCACATATTGTTGCAGGCGGCAACCAAGCCATGCTAAGATGTAGCCTTTATCTGCATTTGCACCTGCACCTTCTTGTTTTTATTTGGTTTATTTCAGCAACCCCTTCAGCTTCAGAAACCAAAGCATGGCAGATGAGTTTGTGGTGGTGGAGGAAGACATGGCCGGGACCAAGCAAAGAGGTGCAGGTGCAGGTGCAGGTGAATGCCATTTTGGCTTCCTTTTCTCGGATACAAATCCTTATCCATATCACTTTCCCGGTTTCCCCTCCTTTCTTCTACTTTCGTAAGCAGCTTCAGCTTCCCTGTTCTGTAAGCGGTTTTCATGGTCTCTCTCTCTCTCTCTCTAATCTGTTTTTAACTTTTCAAAATCTTTCACAACTTCTTTTCTTTTCTGCCCATTTTGCGATTCTAAAAGGGCCAAAAGGGCTTACAGTTTCTTTTTGTAGACACTGATCTCGGCAGGAACCTGTATAGTACTGCTAATGAATTGCTTTGATGATGTTCCATTGCACAGCTCTAGGGCTTCTCAAGGTAACAAGAATATTCTCTCTCTCGGAATGTCTCTTTCCTTCATACAAGGACACGCATCCATTTCTTTGATTTTATTGGAGAATAAACTAAGATAAGGAAGACGAGTTAGATTTCCAAGTAACCTAAGATTAGGATCAAATTTAACATAAGTCGTGTAACTTAAACTGATTCCCTAAGCTTTTTTCCTTTTGGTGAATTTACCTAAGCTTTTTTCTCATTGGGTATCTCCCACCCCTTTCCTTCTCGTTTTCCCAAGCTTTTGCTTCCCAAACGAGGACCCATATATCTTCTCATAAATATCATAGTAGCATATACTTTCTCTTTTTTTTTTTTTGGTAGAAATAGTAGTAGCATATATCTTCACAATTATCTAATCCGTCCTTATCTTCAGCCTCATAAACTTCTGAAAGGGAAAAATTGAAAGGTAGTGCATGGGACTTTGGAAATAGTTGTAGTAGCTCTACTTGCTATTACTCCTCGGGAAAAAAAACCATAACAAAGATATTACATCTTCTCTTAAAAATACCAAATTTAAATGATCTTGTTTCTTATTTTCTGGACAGTGGAATCTGTGGATACACTTGGGATTTGGTGCAAGTTTAGAACCTAGATTTTTAAGTGATCTGCATAACTAAAATTTTAATGAAAATGGATCGAATTCAAGCAAGCTAACTTGGAAATTATATACTGAACAAAATTTCACATCTAAAGCTTATCTGCTTGCTGATTAAACATGTACGTCTTAGTTATACGGTAATAAATTGACTGCAGCAGGTTCAGTTCAAAAGCTATATGAAGGCCGGTTTCAATACTTCTGCAAAAGTGCCGAACGTTCTCCAGGTGAGCTTCGTGATCGCCAAAGTCTGAGCTATTTTTCCTTTCTGTCTTTTGGGAAGTGTCCTGGCAATATGTTGTAGCATCCTTTTAAGATCAGCTTTTGACAATAGCATTTCTGATTAGTTGTTTCTCAGCTTAACTGATGTTTGGGTCTGGTGGGATCTTGATTCCTGAGACGTTGTAATTATGTTCCTGTCTTGCTCAAGGAAATATAATGATGTTTGGAAACAAGAAAAGTATTACAACAATCCCTCAGGATCTGAAAATAAACATGAATGAAAAGAATGTTTTGCTTTGGAAATTTTCAGTAATAGATTGGTGTTACTTGGCAGTCTTTCTTACCAACTGCTTTACGAATATTTTGAGCCAATAGCAAAGGATCATTCAAGCATTGACATGGATGAGAGTTGGATTAAGGTACTAATCAGGGCCTTTCGGATATCACTATTAAATTTCATATTTGAATTGTCTATTATCAATTCAACCTCTATATTGGATTATTGCATCAAATCAGATGATGAGCATGTAGATTGTAGGATAAATTAAAGAGATCAATATTTTGGTGGTAAGAAAAAACGGTTTGAAATGAAGTTATTTCATTTTAGCATATTGTTTATTAAATTTTTGCTTCTAAAGTACCAGACTCTCAGTTCCGGTACTTATCGGGGTTTAAATCTTGACACTCAAGTACTATTAAAAAAATTGATACTATTTATTGATTAATTAGAAATTGATTGAGGTGTTTAAATATTTGTGACTTTCATGAGGTAAATATATAGAGACGCTTGAACCCTAGTTAAGTTATTGTGATTGTTTGCCAAAAAACAATAAATAATAAATAAAAATGTTAGTATTTATTGATATAAAAAAAAAACAGTTAAACTGTTATCGTTTTACAAACTGTACAAAAGATTGAACTGTACAGTAAACATATTAACGATCTAACAATAGAGTTCAAGTGTCAGAAATGCTATCGCTTAGACCCCAATTGCTGCATAAGACTTTGTTAATAGGATCAGTTGAAATGTGCTGGAGGCAGTGCAGTTTCCCTTGAACAACAGCTGCAATTTTCAGCAAAAGTTGAGTGGCGGTGTTTTCAATGTCTCCATATATTCTACTGTTTCATTCTCTCCAAACAAAATAAATCATTGCATTCCATATTAGTCTGCAAATAACAGCAAGCAGTGATTTGTCTCTGAGTTTTGTCATATTCCAAAAATGTTTATTTTGTTTGAATTGACAAAATCTAGTTTGGATAATTGGGGAATGACATGGAATTAGTTATGGGAAGAAACTATAAGAATTAACTAGTAAGCACTACTATTAAATAAGTGAATGAAATATTAGGCCAAAAAGATATTGACATGAAAACTATCTACTCTATTAATAGCATATAAATTTCAAGAGTTTAAATTATTTTAAAATCATCCTACAAGGCGGTTTTTGAGTCATTTAATAATTAAGTGATACTTTATAGATTTTAAAAGACATCAAGATTTTAAATTTACGTTCATCTTCACCAAATAATTTTTCTATAAAGAAAAAAAGATCTTTATAACAAAAGTTTAGTTCCTAATTAAAAATTTTCAAATTTTTAGGGTAAACTTCAATATGTATGATATTTTATTTGTGGTAGGTTTTATTTTAAATAAAGAAAAAATAATTTATGAATTAATAGAAATTGATTCGATGTAAAAGGAAATAAGATAATTATAATATGACTTTTAAATATTTTGAGGTATATAAAAAGTGATTTTTTAGGACGATCCGGATGGAAGTTATACTCAAATTTCAACTAAGTTTCAATTGTTGTATCACTTATATTCGGAATTAAATCTGATACTTAGGCTATGTTTGGTATATGAAAATATTTTCTGTTTTCATTTTCTAAATATACAAAGAAATAACCATCTAAGATATGTATATTTTATAAGAATGTATACATGTTTTAGAAAATGAAAAAAGATTGTACTTAAAATTCAAAACAAATTTTTTTAATCTCATTTCTAGGTCTATTTTCATTTTCATTTTCTAAAACATGCATACATTTCTTTTCACAACATATATCTTATATGATAGTTTCTTTGTATTTTTTAGAAAATAAAAACAGAAAATATTTTCTCATAAAAAACAGAAAATGTTTTCTCATACCAAACATAGCCTTAACTTTTCAAGGTTTTGACTTACCCCTATTTGTGTTTACTTATTAATTTGTCCTTGATTATTAATTTTGAAAAGTGTGGACTACTTCTGCGAGTTCATTACAGCTCTTTAGGGAACAAAATTCAGAATTGAGTACTAAGAACAGCCCATGAACGTAAGTTATTCTTTAGAGAAGTGCATGTTTTGTTTGAGCTCGCTAGACTTGGTTCGTAATACATATACATATTGTACTGGCTCTTTTCGATTTCCCTTTAAGACCTGTTATAATCAACAGATTCATCATCTTCCCTCAAGTGTTTTTCTTTTCTTTCTTTTCTAGACTTGACGATTGTTACAATTTGAACCCTTGACCATTGGAATTAAGAGTCCAGTTCCGGTCTCGGAGACTTTCCATTTTTCATCCTCGATTGAGAATGACTAGAATGGACTTATTCGCAAGATCAAGCATTGCAGCTATTAAGGAGATGCTTCGGCCATTACCCAATTGTGGCCTTTCCCAATTGGCAACTTTCATGGATTATATTATGGCTCATGCTTACCTCTAGTTCTTTATTTTTTGGTTGGAAATGGAGAGCATCTACGTAAAGAAGGAAGACAGCAAGCTCATGGGTGATACCAACCAAAGCCAGACTTTGATAAAGCATATCTGAACTAAATTGACAACTCTCTCAAAGATGTTATGGATGAAAGATACAAAATCCGATATTCCCAGTGATGATCTCTAGACTGTAGCTCAGGAATATGTCCAACTCAACGAAGCCACCAAGGGGATAAAGATTATTGTCTGCGGCTAATATCCAAAGTAGTGCCTTGCTGGAATGCATATAAAGCTTGAAAAGAAATCATTTAGCCATGTTCTGTAGTTGATGATTTTGCACTGATTGACACCAGCTGAAGTTTATGAACCGGTAATCCAGATATAACGAAAATATTGGTGTGTGTGTGTGTGTTTTTTTTTTCTGAAAGTTTAAATCCCAGGAGTTAATTTTCAGGAAAATTGAGCTTTTCAGGATGATTGGAAGAAAAGGAATTATCATCTCCACGGGTGCACCTGAATGTATGGCAGGCCTTCTTTAATAACCTCCAGAGTAGTGTCCATTTTGGTTCCGGATTGGAACCCGCGATTCTGGTTCTTAGCACCCTGGAATTGAAATCGGAACCTCGAAGTGGAAATTCGGTTCTGATTGTAATTCTAATTCGATTTACTTAATCAGAGTTTCGGTTCGATTATTGGTTCGAACGAACCATCAAATCTACTTAGGGGTAAATAATTAAAGCATTACTGTTATAAATCTCAATAATTATTCTTGCCCGTGATGTGCAGCTTTATGAGAATACTCAAATTTCATTTGTTTAAACGAAATTAAAAAAAATATACTTATTAGTTTGAACAAGTAATGTAAGATATTTGAGTTCGAATTTTTATATATTCGTTTTGATAGATGATTTGTAAGTTCGAAAAATTTTATAAAAGTTAAGTTCATAAATCTTTAAAAAAAATTAACGAATTGTCCTGACTTTGAAAATAAAATATTGCATCTGCGCCTAAACTTTTTAGTAGCACAAAAAGAAAAACTATTACCACTGCTTTCACAATCTTGGATATGGTAATATCCAAAATAATCAGATTCCCAAAATTTGAATCTTGACACTGAAACAATTGGGTACAAAGGAGAAATTTGGCTGCTGTGGCACTCTACTGCTGTTGAAATTGAAGAAATCGGAGCAACAGAGCAGGAGATTCATGCCATAGTTAAGGTACTATCTCTTAACAAAACTTGGTTATTATCCTCAATTTATGCTAGTAATTAGGGGGAAAAAAGGGGGAAATCCTATATCTCTTGTTAGATCTAGTGCCTTTCAAGAATGCCTTAATAGTTGCAATTTAGCGGATCTAGGCTTCAATGGACCAAAGTTCACATGATCCAACAATAGAAATATCAATGACCTCATACAAGAGAGAATGGATTTTGCTTTTGCTAACTCACATTGGAAACTCTTATATCCTGATGCTTACGTTAGCCATATTCCCAAAGTGCATTCTGATCATCGCCCCATCCTAATCAAGCTTGACTCCTTTGTTGGTAGAGGCGATAACAAACCTTTTAGACTTCAAAAGATGTGGTTCAATTATCCAGAGTTCACTGAGATCATTAAGTATAGCTGGCTAAACCCTCCAATGGTCTTGATCAAGCTACTGAAACACTAAAAAAGGATATGAAGAAGTGGAATAGAACATTTGGAAATTTGTTCAAAAAGAAGAAACATATCCTTGCTAGACTAGTTGGTATTGAGAAAGCATTAGCAGACAGCCCATGCCAATTCTTGATTGACCTACAAAAGGTGCTTATGAATGAATATAGGGATATATTATGAGATGAAGAGGATTACTGGGCCATGACATCTAGGATAGATTGGCTAACAGATGGTGAGAAAAACACAAAGTTCTTTCATGTCTTTGCCTTGATCAGACGATCCTCTAACAAGATATTTGGTCTCTTAGATGACAATAATTCTTGGATTTCAGATGAGGAAGGCCTTAAAAATCTTGTTTCTTCTAATTTTTTGAAGCTTTACACAACCTCTTATCTCTCAAATTCTCTACTTTTTCAAAATACAAACTTGCTTTGTGCTGGCCTTTCTGAATCAAAAAAATCTGACATTCTCTCACCAATTTCAGATAGTTAAATCCAAAAAACTATATGGTCCTTCAAACCCCACAAGACACCTGGCACTGATGGTCTTCATCCTTTTTTCTACCAAAAATGTTGGAATATCATCAAGCATAAATTTTGCCATGAAATTCACTCTGTCTTTACTACCGGTATCATGCCTCATTCACTTAATGAAACACTGATTTCCTTGATTCCCAAGACTTAAAATCCTTCTAAACTGGACCAATATAGACCAATAAGCCTTTGTAACTTCCCTTATAAAGTCGTCACAAAGATTCTGGTTCAAAGACTAAGACCTTATCTGGGGAAATTAATATCTTCCTATTAGTCGACCTTCACATTTGGTAGAGTTAGAGTGGACAACTGCATAATTGTTCAAGAAATTTTGGACTCCTTTAGAAGGAAAAAAAGGGAAGATTGGCTGCATGGCAATAAAACTTGATTTAGAAAAGGCTTTTGATAGATTGGAATGAGGCTTTATTAAAAAAGTCCTTACCTTTTTTTAATTTCCCCGACTTATGGATCTTTATTATTATGTCATGCATCTCTCAATCCAAGGTTTTAGTACTCGTAAATGGAAGTATGACAAAAATTTTTTCGCCACCTCGGGGTATAAGGCAGGGCGACCTGCTGTCACCATACTTATTCATACTTTGTATGGAATTCTTAAGCCTCTAGATTATGGAACAATGCAAGAACAAGGTCTGGACTTCTGTCAAAGCATTAAAAGGGGCCATGCGTTCTCACACCTCCTGTTCGCTGATAGTATATATCTTTTTGGCAGAACAGACTACAGAATAGTAGCATCAATCAAGCAAACCTTGATTGACTTTTGCGCTGAATCAGGCTAAAGGGTGAATCTTTAGAATTCAAAACTTTACTTCTCTCATAACACAAGCCAAAGCCAACAAAGCCAGATGAGGACCACTTTAGGCATTATAGAAACTAATAACCTTGGAAAATATCTGGGCATCCCCATGCTTACCAAAGATCAAGCAAAGTAGATTACCTCTTTATCATATATAGAATGAGATCAAAACTCGCTGGATGGAAATCAAGATTATTGTCTTCTGCAGGTAGGCTGGTACTTGCCAAGGCTTCTTTAGAATCTATTCCGGTATATGTTATGCAATGTAGGTCTCTACCAGTTAGCATCTGCAAAGATATTGATAAAATATGTAGAGACTTTGTTTAGGGGCATAATGACCATGGAAAGAGGCTTCATTTAATGAATTGGAACAATGTCGCAAAGCCCGTTGAGTATGGAGGGTTGGGACTATGGGAGGCGAGAATTCACAACATGGCGCTGGTTGGAAAATTAGTATGGCGTTTCAATAACAGCAAAGATCCTACTATTTGGGCAAAAGCACTCGCCGCGAGGTATGGTTTTGATACCTCTAAATTACATGGTTCCACTTCCATTACATGGACAGCAATGAATTGGGCAACGCCACTGGTACTTCATGGCACCAGAAAAGTCATTAAAAGTGGAAAGACTACTCAATTTTGGAATGATAGCTGAACCAACATAGGAGAATAAGGCAACTTATCCAAGGTCCATTAATGGTACATGAAAGTGATATCATTGTGAAAATGTACCTCGATCACCCTTACTCCCTCTCCTTTTACCTCCCTCAAGAAATCCTAGATGCTATTCTTGCCACACCAACACAACTTCTTCAAAATTCTGAAGACTCTTTTTTCTGGACAGCATCAATAGATGGTTCATACAATGTTAAGTCAGTTTACGAACTTGGAAAAATGGGACCAAATTCGATAAAGGATGGCCATTGGGAGTGGATTTGGAAACTAAAATGCCAACCAAAGCTTAAGTTCTTTATCTGGCAGTGCATTCATGGTATCTTTGTCACACCCCGATCCCGAGGGGGGTCGAAATGTGACAATCGCTACGTATTAAAGATTTCGAACGGCGCGCTTCGCCCAAAACCTTAAACACGCAAGGCTAATGATACTCGAGCTATTGAATACAAAACACCATCAATAGACATATAAAATATACTTTTTTTTATATTAACTGGACCTTGGTATAAAGTGGACGTTCTACAATCAACAGAAAATATTAGTAATTTTAACAGTTCAAAAATTTTTTCCTCTTATCTATAGGCGGGAAATATTTTATAGTATTTACACCACATCAAAAAGAGGATTTGTAGAAAAACACAGCCGGTGGACCCCCGATGGTGGTATACAAAAGCTTGTTTACATACTGGTAGAAAATGACGGCTCCGGTCGGGTTGACTTCTCATCCAATTCCTACCTTCTATCTACAATTCTTCAACCTGAAAAGGGGTTTTGAGAAAATTAGGGTGAGCATATAATTGAATGCTCAGTGAGTGAGACAAGACTATATAAAAGAAGCTTTACATATAAAACTTAAAGAAAACAAATGAAGGATCAAGATGCAATGTGATTGAAATTCACAACATGCCCGTCGACGTGTAAGCCTTTAGCCGTAGACGGGTAAGAGGTTTGGTGACTGTTGTTTTCGAAAAACCAAGACATCTGTCCACGGGTAAAGGGACAGACGTCCACGGCTAGAATTTCCAGAGTGCAGTGAATCCTAGACGTCGACGTCTCTCCATTTAACCGTTGACGGAGGAAAGTTTCTGACTTGGTGAGGTTCGCATATTGGTACACCCGTCGACGTCTAACACTCTACACGTCGACGGGTAAAAGTTTCTGACTTCGAATAAATTCAAGTCATTCAGTCATCCGGCGACGGGCAAGGGTGTACCCGTCGACGGGTAACAAGGGCCAATACTCGAATTGGGTAGTAAGCAGAGACGTCGACGGGCAGTCTTTTAGCAGTCGACGGACAAAAGTTTCTGACTTCATGCGAAATTGAGTTTTCTACCCACCCGTCGACGTCTAATCATACTCACGTCGACGGGTAATTGTCTCAGGGCACCAATTTAGGGGAAATTTGCATATAAAGTACAATCTTTCAGAGTTCACAAATAAAATAGATTAACTAGATTCGAAAAGGGCTTGCCAAAACCCGTTATTCAAACCCCACCCGGCCAAGATGGGATTCAAACCCGTCGAGATGATTTTTCTTTATTATATTATAAGAAAAGCCCATTTCCCGATGTTGGCATGAACCCTCACTACGGGTGGCACGTAGCTATGTTCATAGTACTCCCACAGGGGTTATACATTACCATTACTGTGCGCACGAAAGTCCCTTGTACCATCCACCCCTTGTGGGAGTGATAAGCCTACTCACGCCGGCTCCACAAGCTCGGCCCGTGAGAGGCGCCACTGCAGTGACCTCTAACCATCCACCAACATTCGAATTAGGTAAAACAATCGTCTCATGAAAATGCATGACCTTGTATTTCATGAAAACATTTCATTCTCACATAGAAATATAAAACAGAGATAGGCATACAAGAAAACTATGAAAAACTCATTTTAGTCTATTGAGTCTCACTCACAAGCTTAGGGAGGGTGTGCACTCCCACTAATCCTCCTTTTCTTGATCCTTAGATGAGGGTTCACCACCTATACAATCGGTTAAACAATGGATTAAAGCAAACTAGAGTGCTATTTGAACTATGGTGCCAAAATTGACTAGTTTATGGACTAAATGTATCAATTTGGAACCTAAGGGTTCAAATCAAGTCCTAGTGATCCTACAAGCATTCTTAAGGCGTGAGCAAGTTTGTTTTGCCAAACAGCACCTGTGCATACTTTCCGTTCGGGCTAACTCTTTATAACGAAAAAGTTGGATGATTTTGCCCCTAGAGTAGGTGAATTTCGAACTAGACAAGTTAGGGGCGTGGGAATACCGTGATTCCAATTCCTACAGTTTAAGCGCGTCGTAGGGGTGCCGTACATCGAAAATGGTCGTATTTTAACACCTACATGGTGTTTTGGAAGGAAAAAATGCATTCTTTCCTTACGCTTGGAGGGGTCATCGCTAAATGTAATGTTTGCTTGAGGGTGTTAACCCCCTACATCTACTTCTGCACCTATTCACGACTTGTTCCTCCTTTGTTTGACATCTAACAATTTCCTTGGATGATACTTGTCCAAGGTGGCCCCTACTAGGTTAAAATATAGGTGTACTCTATAGCTACACTAATTATCCTTCTTTCTCTTAATCTCTTAGTTCGCAACACTTTCTAACATCGCCAAACTCCCACTTGTGAGATAAAATTCCATAGCTATGACCAAAATTATAAGACTTCCTCTAGGGTGGCACAATGTTATTTTCATGAAACTTAGTCATTGGCTTATTTGACTTAGTTTTTCTTCATTCAACTAAGTCTTTTCTACATTCAAGGGACTACCTAAATCCTCCTATTCTCTATTTACACCTTGGTCTTATAGGCATGCATGTTATGGGGTTTTGGAGCCATAAACTAATGTTAAATTAGCGAAAATACAAAAATCTTCATGTATAGAGTTCATATTCATCATTTCTTTGCATAGAAATTATAAAAGAATGGAAAAAAATGAAAAGGAGTGAAAACACACCTTAAGCTCCTATGGAAGTTGAAACTTGTGAGCTTAATAAAATTGTATAAAGCTTTCCTTGAATTTTTCTTGGTGAGGATGTTGTTTAGAGGGTAGAGTAGTAAATTTGCTTGAGAACTTTGGTGGAATTTTGGAGAGAGAGTGTTTAGAAATGGGGAGTTTGGAGCTTGAAGCAAGAAAAATGGTAGAAAACTACAAGAGGTGTCCGGCCATGCAAAAGGGTGAGGAAGAAAAGAACACAAAAAAATTGTCTTGAATTTTCTAGACAATTAATTGGTCAAATGATAGAATTGCCCTTATTAAATTTTAAAAATTCCCTTTATGTCCTAAAGAGCAATTATGTAAATTGGGATAAAATAAAGAAATTTAAAACTAAAACCAATTGGCAAAATTTTACAAAAATAAAGTGAATTTATCAAGGTGTTTAAATCGTTAAGCCATTAGCCAAAATTTTACATTTTGGCATTTAAAATCGATACAGGGGTAAAACGGTAAATTTCATTAGCATATGGCTCCAAATGCAATTTAATGTAGAACTAGGCATCACAATCTTACCTACTGGATCTCTTCTTAACAAAAGAGGCATCCAAGTGAATGTAGAATGTCCGCTCTGCAACAATGCAAATGAAGATGAATAGCACCTCTTTAGGGAATGTCAAGTTGCACTAACAATCTGGAAAGACATAGGAATTTCTCTCAAGAGAACTAACAAGTTCTCGGATTGGTGCAAAGCCTTGGTCACTGATAAAGCTTTCCACTCGAGCCACAAGTTGCCTTTAGGACTTATTGTAATCCATACTCTATGGGAAATTTGGCTTTTGAAAAATAGTTAGGTTTTTGGTAGCAAAAAACAGATTGAAACTGTGAAGGCAAAATTTATGGCAAAGGCTGTTGAATTCTTTGCAAATAATGGCACCATAAAGGTTAGGAACATCTCTACCATAATTCCCATTAGATACAACAGACCAGACAAGGGTGGCACAAGCTTAATACCGATGGCTTTGCTTTAGGTAACCCAAGAAAAGCAGGAACGGGTGCACTGATACGAACTGCTGCTGGTAAATGGGCAATTGGCTCAGCTAGATACCTTAGGCACATAATGAATAATCTTGCTGAGTGTCGGGCACTAGGAGATGGTCTCCTTTTAACTGTTTAGCTAGGATTAACAAAGCTTGAGATTGAACTAGATAACACTACTATTATTGCTATTTTTTCATCTTTTCTTAATGGTCATTGTTGTAACAATAGACTCCAACCAATCTTGAATGATTGCAGGCACTTATTGAGTAGAATCCAGGAAACAAGAATCAAGCACTGCTAGAGAAACAAACTCATGTGCTGACATTTTGGCTAAACATGGTAAGCAAGCTCTATGTAATAGCTCTACTGAGGTCTTTAAACTGTATTTGGAACCTCCTGATTTTATTGTTAATTTACTTCACCATGATGAAGCTGGACATGTATTATTTCGAACCATTCATGCTCTTTATGAAGTACCATTTTCACAAAAAAAAAAAACGTTGACTAAATACGTAGAAACTTAGAAATCATATGTTTTAAGAGTGATTGCGTGTTGCCATTGGTTCTGGTTGTTGTTTAAAATTAGTGTGGCTGCTATCAACTCAGAAGTCATAAGTTGCGCGCCACTCACCAAGATACCATGCCATCGCTCTTTGACTAGTACTAGTTACTACTCCCTCAGTCCCCTTTTATTTGTCCATCTTTTCTTTTTTGAAAGTTTCAATTTGTTTGTCACTTTCCATAAAAAATAAACAACCAATAAACTTCAATTCTCAATTTTACCATTCATTTTCTTTTATTATTATCACATCATTACACAAAATCCCAAAAACACTTACAAACATCAAGGGCAACAAAGTAATTCAATATAAGTCAACTACTTTTTCTTAAACTTTGTGAAAGTCAATATGAAACAAATATTAAGGGACGGAGGGAGTATTATATTTCTTTATATTTTCTTGATTTCTTGATGCAACTAATGTTAAGAAATGGTCCTATGTATTCAAGTTTGTGTGAGTTATCTTAATAACTACAAATTTGACCTAATTACAACCGTCTCCTAAACCGATAAATATCCTAAATTGCCGGTATTATTTTGTAAAAGTATAATTTACATCAGGATGACCCTAAAAAATACTTCCTTTGTTTCTTATTATATGACCACAACCTAATGTTCCTTTTTATTTGTCCTTTTATAGTTTTAATAAAGCATTAATTATTTATTTCCAAACCTACCTTTCTTTGGAATTGTAAGAACCATTAAATATAGTAATTGTATATTAAGCCAACTAATTTAAAAAGAAAAAAGAGAATAAAATAGGTTTAGGGAAAATTTGGAAAGTGAAATAAAATTTGTATATAACTTTGTTACTTAACTAATTTTTTTTAATCGAATATATTCGGTTATTAGGGGTTAGATAATAAGGGATGGAGGGAGTAGCTTTTTAGGCATCAAATAATATCTTGACATCTCATAGATTTTAAAAGGTATACTACAATTATTTTATACTCATGTATACCAAATCAATTCTTATTAATTCATAAACTTTTTTTCTTTATTTAAATTAAACCCTATAATAATAAATGTAACATGGGTTGAAACTTACCCTCAAAAAATAACAAAATTTTAATTTGGGACTAAACTTTTTTATAAAAGACTCTTTTTCTGTTTCTAAAAAGATTATTTGGCGAATGTGAATGTATATTTAAAATCTTAATGTCTTTTAAAATCAATGAAGTATCACTTAATTATTGAATGCTTAAAAATCACCTTTTAGGATTATCCTAATATAAGTTAAACTGATTTTTTAATTTTCTTAAAAAAAGTTATAGTAGCAATATAATTAAAATAAAAATTTATGACTAAACCTTATAATTGTCACATCTGAGTATTGTTTTAATTTTTATGTCACTGATATCTAGCAAATCATATGCTAGTGTAATTAATGAGTGATGAGACATTTCAAATTTTAAATATTGCTAGCAAAATGGGCGAATTGATATTTTCTTAGATGGAGAGAATGCTTCCTTTAACTACCTAGTCAAATTCTATCACCCATACAAATATCTATATATATAAATTAATCATATATATATATATATATATATGTTATAAAAAAATATACTGTGACCATTTAGCAGCATAGTGCTAGGTAAATTGACATAAGGATTAAGAGAGAATGGCGAGATAAAGAGAGAGAGAAAATGAAGAGAGAGAAAAGAAAGAAAAGAAGAAGCTCATCTTTCATTCATTTCATCAGTGGCGCCTTTTATAAACGAAAAGGTTACTGTGCAAAGTTTGAAAATTTTTGCATGTGGGCCCCACAGTTTGAATATTTTATACATGAATAGTAATATGCACTATTCATCGATAGTGATATGTACTATTCATCAATAATTCATCCGACATAATTAATATATGAATAGTAATATGCATTATTCATCGATAGTGATATGTACTATTCCGTCGGCAGATTTGTCCAGATCTCATAACACTCCCCCTTGGACAAATGCCACTATTAAAATTTGGACGTGTACTGCCTCGTTAAAAACCTTAAGTCGGAAAAACCCAGTGGGAAAAAACCGAACATAAGGGAAAAAGAGTACAATACAATTAAGTCCATCTAATATGTCTTCAGGACAATATGTGCTTGTCTTCAGGACAATCTATTTGTCTTCAGGACAATATAGGTAGGCCTACTTCAGTGGCCTAATTGGACGTGCTATTACTGCCTCATTAAAAACCTTAAGCCGGAAAAACCCAGTGGGACAAAAACCGGACAGAAGGAAAAAAGAGTACAATGCACTTATGTCCATAATCGCTCCCCCTGAAATAAAACAAATTGCTACTTCTGGAGCATCTAAACATTTCCACTTCTGGGGAATTCAATCTTGCATTTTACTGACTCGCCGCATACCAATGCCATAAACTAATTTCTCAAATGTTGATGTTGGCAAAGATTTGGTAAATAAATCTGCAAGATTATCGACGGAGCGAATCTGTTTAACATCAACTTGTCGACTTTCTTGGAGTTCATGAGTATAGAAAAATTTCGGCGAGATGTGCTTGGTCTTATCACCTTTAATATATCCTCCCCTGACTTGTGCAACACAAGCAGCATTATCCTCATAAATTATAGTGGGAGAATCTATCACCGGTTTGAATCCACTAGCATTATGAATGTGTGATATCATAGATCTTAACCAAACACACTCTCTTCCGGCCTCATAGAGGGAAATAATTTCAGAGTGGTTGGAAGATGTAGCAACTAGTGTTTGCTTAGTGGAACGCCAAGAAATGGCTGTATCATTATAGCAAAATAGATAACCGGTTTGGGAGCGAGCTCTGTGCGGATCAGATTTATATCCTGCATCAGCATAACCTACTAAACCAGAGTTAGTAGTATTCTTAGAATAGAATAATCCCAAATCAATGGTTCCTCGGAGATAACGGAAGATATGTTTAATCCCATTCCAATGTCTCCGGGTTGGCTCAGAACTGAAACGTGCCAACAAATTTACCGCAAAAGCGATATCTGGTCTCGTGCACTGTGCCAAGTACATTAAACCCCCGATTGCATTGAGGTATGGTACTTCAGGACCAAGTATATCCTCATCAAATTCTTTAGGACGAAACGGGTCCTTTTGGGGTTCAAGAGACCTTACAACCATAGGGGTGCTCAATGGGTGAGCCTTGTCCATGTTAAAACGTCTAAGCAATCTCTTAGTGTATGCTGACTGATGGACAAGTATTCCATTCTTTTTGTGCTCAAGCTCTAGACCAAGGCATAGTTTGGTTTTACCCAAATCTTTAACCTCAAACTCCTTTTTCAAATATTCAGCAGTTTCAGATAACTCTTCAGGAGTCCCAATTAAATTCATGTCGTCGACATAAACTGCTATAATAGCAAATCCGGTTTCAGATCTTTTAATAAACACGCATGGGCAGATGGGATCATTTATATACCCTTCCTTTGTCAGGTATTCACTTAAACGTTGGTACCACATGCGGCCGGATTGCTTTAACCCATATAAGGATCTTTGCAACTTTATTGAGAATAAGTTGCGGGGAGTGTATGCTTCTGGCATTTTTAAACCTTCGGGAATTTTCATATAGATATTGGAATCTAATGAACCATATAAATATGCCGTCACAACGTCCATAAGACGTATTTCAAAATTTTCTTGGGCAACCCAACTTATAAGGAAACGAAAAGTAACTATATCCACTACCGGTGAATATGTTTCATCATAATCTATCCCAGGCCTCTGCAGGAAACCTTGGGCTACGAGTCGGGCTTTATACCTCACGATCTCGTTTTTCTCATTTCGTTTCCGGACAAAGACCCATTTGTATCCAACAGGTTTTACATTGTCGGGGGTTTTAGTAATAGGCCCAAAAACATTACGTTTGGCAAGGAAAGTCAATTCAGCTTGAATTGCTTCCTCCCATTTAGGCCAATCTTGCCTATGACGGCATTCGGTTATAGACCGAGGTTCATAATCATCATTCATAATCTCATGAGCAACTGAGAGAGCAAATGCATCATTGATGATTATCTCATTTCGATCCCATATCTCATTATGATAACTGATGGAAATTTCAGTATTCCCAAGGTTGGTGATCTTTTCATGGGTTTGTACCACTTCAGGGGCAATATGCTTATGAACTTGTGCCACTTCAGGGGTAATATGCTCTCTTTGAATATTATGTTGTGGCACTTCAGGTGCAATTTGCTTTCCTCGAGAAAGATTAATGTGCTCATCTGGAGCAAAATTATACTCATCTGGAGCAGAATTATGCTCATCTGGAGCAGATTCTAAATTCCTCCCCCTTCTTTTTCGAGGAACAGTGTCTTTTGATCCCATCGGTCTACCACGCTTCAGGCGCGGGACATTTAGATCCATTTCGTGTGGTTCTACAGGAACATCTATCCTAGCTGGAAAATTCGCAGCTGGGATATGAGACTTTGTAACTTTAACAGTCTCATTAAATGCATCAGGCATTTGATTTGCAATAGCTTGTAAATGGATCAATCGTTGCACTTCATTTTCACATTCAGGTGTTCTTGGGTCTAAATGAGACAAACTTTTCTCATTCCATGAGAAAATTTCGACATTTTTCTGTTTTCCATATGTGGAAGCCTTTGGTATCCCAAGTGATGGGAATACTGTCTCATCAAAATGACAATCCGCAAATCTAGCGGTAAATAAATCACCCGTCAATGGTTCAAGAAACCGAATAATAGACGGTGAATCAAACCCAACATAAATGCCCAAACGGCGTTGGGGACCCATTTTGGTCCTTTGCGGTGGTGCTACAGGCACTTGTACCGCGCAACCAAAGGTGCGAAGATATGAAATGTCTGGCTCCTGGCCCAAGACTAACTGAAGGGGGGAATATAAATGAGAAGTAGTGGGGCGCAATCTAATTAAAGATGCAGCATGTAAAACAGCATGACCCCACACTGAGGATGGGAGCTTTGTCCTCATCAATAAAGTTCGAGCAATAATTTAAATGCGCTTAATCATGGATTCTGCTAATCCATTTTGAGTATGAACATGTGGGACAGGATGTTCAACTTCAATTCCTAATGAAGCGCAATAAGCATCAAAATTCTTTGATGTAAACTCACCAGCATTATCCATTCTTATGCTTTTAATGTGATAATCTAGGAAATGAGCTCGAAGCTTTATTATCTGTGCAAGCAAACGTGCAAAAGCAACGTTGCGCGTTGATAATAGGCAAACATGGGACCATCTGCAGGATGCATCCACTAGTACCATGAAATATCTAAATGGTCCACTTGCAGGCTGAATCGGCCCACAGATATCACCCTGGATTCTTTGCAAGAATGAAGGGGATTCATAATCAACCTTTGTCATGAAAGGTTTAGTAATGAGCTTTCCTTGTGAACAAGATTCACAAATGTAATCTCTGGACAACAACACCTTTGTATCTTTTAAAGGGTGTCCACGAGTATTTTTAAGGATTCTTTGCATCATTGTAGCTCCTGGATGACCAAGGCGATCATGCCAAAGTCCGAACACATCAGGGTTCATTAGTTTCCAGGCCATCATAGCATATGATTCTATAGCTCGTATTGGGAGAAAATATAATCCCATACTAGAAGCTTCCAGCTTCTCATGGATGGTCTTCTGGCCCATCTTGTAGGAAGTGATGCAAAGTAATTCCTTATTTTGCTCATGAATTGTTTCTAGATGGTACCCATTACGGCGTACATCTTTGTAGCTAAGTAGATTTCTTTTTGATCTACCGCTGAACAATGCATCTTCAAGATACAATGTTGTGCCATTTGGCAAAATAACTGTGGCAGTCCCATAGCCATCTATAATATTAACAGGACCAGATATTGTCTGAACATTTGCCTTGCGCAATGTCACATTTGAGAAAAAGTGTTTGCCACAAAGTATAGTATGCGTTGTAGCACTATCAAGCAAACATATATCTTCCTTTTTCTCAATATGTCCCATTTGCATTTATCTTGACAACTTCAGGTGTCAAGTTCCATAAAATTTAATAAATTAATAATATGATGCAAAAATATAAACCAACAAGAAGCAGTAAAATGCATAAAATTTAACAAATATGGAATAAACCAACAAAATATAAACCAAATGTTATGATGCAAAATATAATATGATGCAAAATATAAACAGCTTGTGGATACTGTCCGCTTTGGTACTTCAGGACCTCACGGATGTAAAACGACCATATTTATTTAATATCTTCCTTGGTAACATAATTATCCAAGGGTATGGCAAAACATAGATGAAAACCCTCAGGATCTATTTCTGGGGACTTATTATTTTCATCAACATTATAAAAAGAAATCAGAAACCTCAAAAGGTTTTTCACTGACCAAAACCTTATTGACTTCAGCATTAGTCTCAGTTAGGTCAATAGCATGGGTCTCAACATGCTTGTTTTTCTCCTTCTGGGATGCTTGGTATAGATCAACCAAATGTCTGGCCGTACGACAGGTACGTGACCAATGACCAATCATTCCACAACGATGACAGGTACTATCATCATGCTTCTTCATGGGCCTTTTACCTTTAGGGTTGTGTGGGGAGTTATTTATATTACGGTTAAATCTCCCACTACCCTTACGGAAAAAATTCTCATGCCTGCGCTCACGGCCTCTAGGACGGCCAACATTCTTACTTGAGCCGGCATTTGCTTCAGGAAATGCCTTAGAGCCAGCAGGTCTTAAATCATGATTTTTAAGCAGCAACTCATTTGTTTGTTCTGCAGTCAACAGGACTGAGATCAATTCAGAATATGTTTCAAACTGGCGCTGCCGGTATTGCTGTTGCAATACAATATTCGAAGCATGAAAGGTGGAGAATGTTTTCTCTAAAAGCTCAGCCTCAGTAAGCTTAACACCACAAAGTTCAAGCCGTGATACAATATCATATAATGCCGAATTATAATCGGACACAGACTTGAAATCCTGCAACCTCAGATGTAGCCAATCATATTGTGCCTGAGGGAGGATGACAGTTTTGGTATGATCATACCGCTCTTTCAATCTTGTCCACAAGATCAAGGGATCTCGGACAGATAGATATTGAACTTTTAGGCTATCACTTAGATGCCGACGGATAAAAATCAAAGCATTTGCTTTATCTTTATTATTAGCATTTCCATTTGCACCAATGGTAGCTGCAAGACCTTGGCCTTGGAGATGCAGTTCAATATCGAGACACCATGACAAATAGTTATTGCCACTTACATCCAAAATTTGGAATTTGGGCTTTTCAATATTTGCCATAATTCTGAAAAAAAATGGTCTCAATTAGGTTGACAACTTCTGGTGTCAAAATTAGGTTGACAACTTCTGGTGTCAAAATTATTTAGAAGTAAATCTTTACACAATAAAAATTTAAATTATCTAGTGTAAAGAAAATGTTAAATAAAATAATGGAATCAAATCTTAAGAACTTACCAGGCTTTAAACTTGCTTTACTTTAGAACACTCGTGCTGATAACGTGTTATAAAAAAATATACTGTGACCATTTAGCAGCATAGTGCTAGGTAAATTGACATAAGGATTAAGAGAGAATGGCGAGATAAAGAGAGAGAGAAAATGAAGAGAGAGAAAAGAAAGAAAAGAAGAAGCTCATCTTTCATTCATTTCATCAGTGGCGCCTTTTATAAACGAAAAGGTTATTGTGCAAAGTTTGAAAATTTTTGCATGTGGGCCCCACAGTTTGAATATTTTATACATGAATAGTAATATGCACTATTCATCGATAGTGATATGTACTATTCATCAATAATTCATCCGACATAATTAATATATGAATAGTAATATGCACTATTCATCGATAGTGATATGTACTATTCCGTCGGCAGATTTGTCCAGATCTCATAACAATATATATATAAAATTTAAAAGAGATGCATTTTTAAAAAAAGAAAGTTATAAATGCAAAGATGTTAGAATTATGACACGTGGCTACGTCTTTAAATGCCACGTGTCTATGGTAATTTTTAAAATTCAAATTTCAATTTGAGTCTTTAATAATTTATTACCGCTAATTTAGCAATTAATATATACAATTAATTATCCCTTAATTGAAGGTAAATATTAACCTATTAATAACATTAGATTCCTTACCATAAACTTAACTTGCTATCAATATAAATACTACACCATTTTTCTAACCCTAAACATTTCAACCCAATATATTTTCTCTGAACCACTATTCATCTTTTAATTGTAATCCTTTTTCTTCTATAAGCTCCACTTTTTTTCTTCTATCGCCGCCATTGTTTTGCTCAAGCTAATTTACGTATTATATTTTTTTCAATCAATATACTTACCATATGATAAACAAACCTCTATGAATGTCAAGTATGCTCCGTAATTATCAAAATTCAAAAATAAAAATTCAAATTTTAAATTTTAAAAAAAATCTATTAACCATAAATTTAGATAAAATTGATTCCAATTACTATCAAATCTTAAATTTGGAGAAGATTGATACTATCAAATCCTTAATTACGCTCTAATTTCTACCTTAAATATGAAAATTCAATTTTTCAAATTTAAAAAAAATATATGTTAACTATAAATTTAGGGAAAATTGATTCCAATTACTATCAAATCTTAAATTTGGAGAAAATTGATACTAATTACTATCAAATCCGTAATTACGCTCTAATTTCTACCTTATATATAAAAATTCAAATTTCAAAATAAAAAAATATTAACTATAAATTTCAAAATAATCTACTATTTAATTGAGAACAAATTTCAAAATAATCTACAGTTTAATTTAGAAAAAATTTTGGATTTTAAAATTTTTAAATCATAAATATTAACTCATTAATTACCAAAAAAAAAACTCTTACCATAAACATAACTTATAATCAGTATAAATACTATATCATTTTCTAACCCTGAATCACAAATTTTTTTTAGATGACTCTAATTATGAAGGTAATATTATATTTTTTCATTCAGCCTCTATTTTGTGTTTATCTCATATTAGTTTTCTTATTTATTTAAATTCTCTTTTTTTTGCTTAAATTTTTTCTCTAAATATATTTTGTCTAAAAGTAATTTTATTCTCCTTCACCCTACATCTTTTGTTCATTTGAAGATTAGTTTTTTTATCTGTTTAATATCTCTTTTTTACTTATATTATTTCTCTAAATATATTATCCTATTTGTTTATTCAGTCTTTTTTCTTAAATTATTACTACAAATATATATTTGTAAAAGAAACTATTGTTTTTTATGTTTTTATTAGTTGGTATATACACATCATAGATCACTTTTTTGTTAAAAAAAAAAAAGCCTACTTCTCTTAAGCTACTTTTCCCTATCTCCTCAACCTTCATTTTTACAAGTTTGAGGTTAGTATCTTTTTTTTTTTCTATAATTAGTTTGGCAAGATTTGTCAAAATGATGTGTAGTTCACAAAATGGAAAGGGTGAATATCAACAATACAAATCCAATGATGAATATAAAATTCATTTTTGGATTTGTAAATAATAGAGATGAAACCAAAAAGAAAATATTTTTAGAATTTTAAAGTTAGAATAATTTATTATGAATATTTTATTGTGAATCAAAATGAATAAAATTAAGGAGACCATTGTTCTTGGCTAACTTTGTATATTGGAAACTCATAATTAAAAAACTTGACATGATTTGTATTAAGAACAAATCTCAAATAGTCAATAAAATAATAGTAAAAAAATGACAAAAATAAAGAATTCAAATTATAGCAAATTGTTGAAACACCATATAATATATTAATTAACCCATAAAAAATAAATTATTTCAAGCTCTTATGATAGGAAACACATGAAAGTTTCATATTTTTTCAAAATCATTGGCTAAAAAATGAGCCTTTTATTTTGATATATTATTATTTTACAGTTAAGTAAAAAAAAAAAAAGAATAGAGAGCACTTCAATCTATGAATAACTTAATTAACGTATAAACCTCTTGAATGAAATAGTGGGCTACCGATATAATAATAATAGTAATAATAATAATTACGTTAGGTCAAGGAATAAAATATGGAAGAATACCTCAAATAATAATAATAATAATAATAATAATAATAATAAAGAATAAAATTGGAAGACAATGAAATACGAAAATTTTTAAGATTGGTCAAGATTTTAAAAACAATTCTTACCATGTGTTTTATATTATTTCTTGATTTTTATACATTGAGGATATAATTAGAATAATTTGCTCTAATTCATCAGCGTTAATCTAATTTGAATATTCATAAATTTTATCAATTTTCTTACCAAATTAATTATCATTAATGTTATAGGACGTAATTTAATTTTTAAAAGAAAATTAACAAAATTTAATATAATTTTCAACTTTTACCCTTAATCACCTTCTAAATTATTGTTGTTGTTTCAAATTTTTTACACATTTCTTTTAGTATACATATGGATTTATAACTTCTATAAATTACCTCCAAACGCATTTTTTAACGATTCTATTCTTTTTCTAATAAATCAATTTTTTATTGTTCTAAGTATTTTATTATATTATACTAAGTTTTTTTTTCAAAATTTTATTTGAATTTCATAATTCACCTTTTTAATAATAAAGATTAAAATTATTAAATAATTGTTTTACTTATTAAACATAACCGGGCGTGTAACGCACCAGTTTAAAACTAATTTTAATACTTAAAGGTATCGACCCGGTGCGTAAAAAATAAAGAAAAAAATATGGTAACTAATAACAATCTTGGAAGGTTCTAATATGTTTTTATTGTTCTTTATTGCAAAAGTAAAGGAAAAAAAGTACAATTTGAGGGCATTAAATTAATTAAACCAAAAAAAAAAAGCCAGTAAATATAGTAATTTCTTTAGATGAAATAAAAAAGAAAACGTTGATGGCGTGACGGCTTGGAAAAGTGAATGGAACGCGTGACTATTGGGAAAGGCCATTGACCCCAAACCAAAAGAGAAAATGGAAATGTGCAATGTAATTTAGGTGCAATTTCGTGTGAGCTTCGGGAGAAGAAGAAAGTGGTGCGTTGACGTTGGGAAGTTAACATCGCTCAAGGGGATGTTCCACTTCCACAGCAATTTCGTTAGTAATTTAATCATTTTTGGCCAAAAGGCTAAAAGAGAAAAGAAACTTGTGTAATGTAATGTAAATTCAGATGCAATTTCAATTCGTGTAAGGTAAATTTCTTGGAAAAGAAACTTGTTTTACTCCTCCGATTGTTTTAGTCATCTTTATGTGTAGTAATTGCTATAGTTGATTGATCTATTAATTTCCTTGATTCTTCTTTTAGCATTGCAGTTGCTTGAACCCCTCATTCCCTCTCAAGAAGTTTCAGCTAGACAGGCCACCTCCCTCCTCCTCATCATGTCGGCTTTGAAGATGAGGAAAAGGCAAAGGGAATTTACAAACGATATTTTCTTGAGTTTTAATGGCAAAAATACCCGTAAGAGCTTCATAGACTATCTATATAGTGCTTTAACTCGACGGTAAGATTAGTTAAATATTATAAATTGTGACATAACAAAAGTAATAAATAATAAATTTAATTAAATAATTGTAAAAAAGTAAATTAAATTAACTTAAATAATCCTGGCATAAAAATATAAGTAAAACTAGTTAAGGTGCTGACCCGCGCGTGTTCTTAGAGAAGGATCTATTTTTGTCATATTTTAGTCAAGTGTTTGATGTAAGAAAAGGGTAGCAGGAGAGCGGAGAGCCTCTTATACGCGATTTTTATCATATTTTTTATTTGTGCATACCATTCTTTTATTCAAGAAGGATTTCCGTAGCTTCGGGTGAGGAGGGGGGAATCGATCTCAATTCCTTGAAATCATTAACTTTATTTCCGATACTCTGTTTCAATTTAAGGAATCGAAATAAATCGAAATTGCTAAGGAGCTATTCAATGATACTCGAACATGTACTTGTGTTGAGTGCCTACTTATTTTGTATTGGTATTTATGGATTGACTCAAGCCATGGCTGATTGCAAAGCATTTTATAATTGATGAATAGTTAAATAGAAATAAGGGAAGTTGAGGTTACCAATGGCAAAAGCATCCTATGCATAATTTACAAACTAAAAAAAAAAAAATTCTTGAGTAAGCAAAATTATTATCTATAATCATGGTTGACAATCACAATATCAACAATAGAATATGGAAAAACTAACCATTTTGAAAATTACAGAAAGAAACAAAAATAGAAACCCCGAATCCCACTTCGTTTATTCTTTTCAATCCATGCAATGTCTTCTTTTCCTTCTTTTTCTAACTTTCCATGTCGCCAACGCTCTACAACCACATCTCTACCATAGTCGCCGTCGCCCAAATCTCCTACAATCAAAGCTGCAATTTCATTGGCTGATGGAAGCATAAATACGACCTAGATAGCTTCTATATGTAATCAACCCTATCTGATTGACAATTCTCTAAAATTCCTGTGCATGTTCCTTGCAACTCTTAAGACTCACAATTTCATTATTATCATCCAACATATTAGTCAACCCTTGGACAATGCTTCTATCTATGTCTAATTCTCTATCATCAGCATTAAAAGAAGACATTTTCTAAGAACACTCATACTTAGTGTCAACCATGTATAACTGGCCAAACATTGGCCTCTGACTTGGAAGGAGTGAGCCAATTCTATGATAATTCTATCCAGGCATCCTAAACATATAAAGCCCTCTTCGCCTGTTCAAAGAATTGTATATCTTCGTTCCCAAGGAAGTGAACTGGAACATTGCATTATAGACCCCGATATTTTTACTAAACTTACTAGCATAAATTAAACACTGGGATAGCAGGACTACTTCCTATATCGATTCTCTCCTCATACCACATTCAAGACTAACAAAAAAGAATATAGATAAACAGGGCCTCCAAAGCTAGCAGGTTGAAACACCTTCCGGCCATACTTTCGTTAAAAAAATAGTGTAATGGATTCACACAAACAACAACCTCATTGATATAATGAAAATACTTACTTATATGAGAACGGTTCTATTCCCATCCCGAACCTGTATGATTGAAAAAATGGGAAAAAAATAAAAAACATAGAGCAAAAACTATGTTAATGCCCTTTTGCAATTTTTTTTCTTTCTCTTTATCCATTATAAAATGCTAGATTTCCTGTCAAAAACAAATTATAAGATTTGATGAAGACAAAAGTAATGAGCATAGCAAATAGGATATTACAATTAAGAGCACTTTTTAAGAATTTTGAATAGAACTAAAAAAATAATAATAATAAGTGAAAGATTCCTTGGATAGGTATTGGCTACTACTGCAAGTCAGAAGGAAATGGAAATATGGATTCCAATGCACCGCAACTACTAATATGCACTCACCTTTTTTTTTAACTTTTATTATTATAATATTATTTGCATGAAATATAAAATATAATATAATATTATACGTACATATATGACCATTACTTGATCATGGGATTAGAATAGACATAATGGAACATAGGACATCATTAAAATACTCAAATATTTTGGCAACAACTAACAATGAGAAAAACAAATACTCTTAGGTCACATTGTGCTGACAGGCAAAGATTTTATAAACTCTATACACACACTATATTAGAACTTGGAAATTATGATGTGCTACCTGATATGCCTTGGGTAATACCAAAATTAACATCATCCTTCTAACTATCAATAGCAGAGCATGCAATATCTCACCTGAGAAAAAAGATATATAACTTCAAATATCTACAATTCACACATGATACAAAAAACAAAATTTCAACATACTATCAAATATCTCAAGTTAAAAAAATTTTGCAATGACAGATGCTAATAAAGTTATAACTAAACCATACCATTCTGATGAACATCCTCCATGGTCAGAGCTCCATTTCAAACTCCAGAACGGCAAGATTTTGATTGCATTCCCTAGAAACTTCATAATGGAACACTTAACATCAGAAAGGAGAATGCCATCTCCTTCATAACAATCCACTGCTCTTATTACTCCAGCATCATTTACTATTGAAAAATATTGAATATGATCGTTGCTTCTAAGTGTAATGGAAAGATCGTTATCCATCATAGAAAGCATACAATCAATGGTTCCTTGATTACTCTCGAGCAAAAAGCTAACATTACCAACCTCAAAAAACTGACAGATGTGGAACGATGTCAAGCATTCCTATATCTCAAAATTAATACCCTATTCTCCCTATCTAATCTACCTTGCTCTCGACTGACCACATGTAAGGGATATGGGACATGCAGCCGATGCCTCCTACCAAAGCTAGTATTCTGTTGCCTAAGAACTATTCTAGAATGATAGTTTATGTTTTCCATATAAAAGATTTTAAACAGAAGATTTCAAAAACTCAAGCATACCAATGTTGTCTTACACCGGTAACAAGATCTTTTAGAACCAAAACGGCATATGAGTGAATGATGTTAATCTTGCACTCAATTCCAGCTTTCTTAATTATGGTAATTGAACCTCATATGCTTCTTTATAGGGATCAATTGCTAATATCTGTCAAACAAAAGATATAATGTGCTGTAGCTTTAAAATCATCTATAACAGTAAATAATAAGTAAGAAAGAGAAAAAAAAAGAGTGTAAACAAATTAACTAAGATTTAAGAAACATAAGTAAAAGTTTACCTTGCCATCCTCAGGCAATGCAAGAGCAATAGTAAGGAGGGAATAACCTGTAAAAACTCCAATTTCCATGGTTTGTTGGCAGTCATGATCTTTAGAAGCATAGAGAGAAACTACCCTTCATCAACAGGCTCATTCATCAACCACATGTAAGAAAGCAAATCAAGTAAATGACATTTCTTATTTGTTATCAGATTGAATAATTAGTAATTAGTTAAGGAGAATGATTGAACTCACCACTCTTTATGCTTGTCGACGGTGGCCTTCCTTATTATACACGCATGAAACTGAACAGCCTGCATCACCCCTTACTTGTAATAAGCTAATAAAAATAAAGTAAAGGTTCAAAGTTTAGCATGCCTTCTAATTTATCATATCTGTTATTTTAGTGTTGTCCATTTTCTATATTATATAGAATTAAGATTAGAAAACAATTTAATAGTAGAGTAACTATATTCACTTTTTAAATGAAGATATTATGCATAATTAACAACCTATATCATCGATCCAAAGCATTCATAAAAAATGCATTGGCTAACAACCAATAATCTTTTAATAAGTAATAGAGAATATAATCTGAAATAATAAATACCTAAAAGTTTATGTTTTAAACTTCAAATCCAATTCTTGTACCTGTAAGAATAATCACCAAAAATGAAACTTAAACAATAAGAAAATAGGAACAAAGACAAAATTAAATTAAAGGCAGTAAAATGAGCAGCAGTTAGCATTGAAATTACCTTGCTCCCAATGAAGAATTTAAAGGGGACCTAAGGCGAGGAAGACAAACGTCAAGTGTAGGGTTGGCAAAATAACCAGGAACCGATGGGTTCCACCCCGTTCTGAGCGGATATTTTCTTTGAAGTCAGGTTTTTGGAGTGGGGCGAGGCGGGTTTAAAAAACCAAAAGTCGGGCTCGGGTTTAAGTCAATCCCGCCCCGACCTGCCTTGCTCGACCCGAGGTATATATAAAATTAATATATTTTATTTTTTACTTAATTTTATATTAGTAAATATATATAAATTATATTAATAAGTATGTTATTAATGCTAATTGAGTGGGTTAACTTAACAATATTATATATTTATGAGTAATAATGATATAATTTATATTAAAAAATACAATTTGCATGAAAATTATATTAAAAAAATGTAATTAATGTTAATCTCTGGTTGGAGCAGGGCGGGGTTGGGTTTATTATTTTTTTTCAAGGTCAGGATCGAATATTGAATTTTCTAACCCAGTGTCGAGGCGGGGCAGGTCCGGATGTATGTATTATATAGTCGGGTTGGGGTCGGGGCGGACAAAACCCACCCCAAACCCGACCCGATGCCATCCTTAGTCAAGTGGCTTGGGAGGAAGGGATGTAAAAAGGAAGAAATTTAGAAACAAATAAAACTATCTCTATACCCAAAAGAAGGAAAATATAAAGTAAAGGCAAGAACAAAAAACTACCCGGGATTCCTTCGTAGCCTCACTTCTTTTCCTCTCTGTTTCTCGTCTCTGTCCCTCTGAGAGTCAATTACTCACAAATATCAGAAGCCGAAACTAAGAGTAAATGGGGGAGAGAGAGAGAGATCGCTTACCTGCGAGAAGCAGACATAGTGGCTGCAATATTCGGTTTCCAATTGAAAGCAAGGGCAAGATTTCCTCTTGAATCCATGGAAGTTGATGATAAAAGAGAAGAGAAGAGAAGCATAAGAGAAAGGAAAGTGAAAGAGAGAGTGCAGACAGTCATTTTGATTCTTTAAAAAAAAAAGAAAAATAGAATAAATAGATTGAATTGAGAAAACATGTAATTTGGCAAAAACAAAGGAATTGAGAAAAATGTAAGAGGAGATAACAAAAGGAAAATAAAAAGCAAAAAAGTTAAGTATAAATTGACGATCTAAATGACTAACAAAAGTTGAAAAAGAATTAAATAAACTTAGGATCTAATATTGACCATAAATAGAGATAGATAATAAAAGGGAAATAGAAAGACAAAAGCAATAAATAAATATCTCAACTCTTCAATCAATTATTATTTTGATGATTAATATTTAATCATTTTTATAGAAAAATAAAAAACTCTTTTGAAGACTATATTAAATTGTTAGAAAATACCTTAAATTACAATTAAAAGCAATTAAGGAATACCCTAATATATGTAAAATGAATAAAACACTAAATTTAATTGACACTAGTACTCTTATCAATAAAAACAATAAGATAATTAATTACCCAAATAATTCTAAAAGCCATTCAACAAACAATTAATACATCTCTAATTAAAATAGAATTAAAAAATCATAAAGAAATTTCAAAAGCCAACCCGATCCTCAATTCATTAAATACAACTTCAAATATATTAAAAATTAGAAAAAACCTTAAAAATAAATAAATGAATCATATGTGGCACTCCTCTTTGCTCCCTATTTGGGATAACTTTATTATAACTAGCAAATGACCCGCGCACTTCGTTGCGAGAAATTAATATATACATTTTATATAGATAGTCATATATGTTTATATGTATATTTATATATGTATGTATTTAAATGTGTATATATACCATAAGTAAACTAATGAAAAATTGTGCATATACAACATATATATAGTTTAACACTAAAAAAATTTCAAAACCATATAAAATCCCAAAAGGACCAAAACTCATAAAGTATAAAAAAATCCAAAACTCAAAATCTATAAACTTCATCACTACTTCTATATATCTCACTAAAACATATTGAAATATCAAATAAGTTCCACTTAACTCATTTAATAAATAGCCTAAGATGACCTCAAAGTTAAGAAAATGATGATTAATTGTCATTTCTAACTCAACTTTAAGTAGTATTATATGTATGCATATATATATATGTATATTGTATGTATTTATGTGTGTATATATATATACATATATATA
This sequence comes from Microcos paniculata, assembly GCA_030664755.1. Taxonomy (NCBI): domain Eukaryota; kingdom Viridiplantae; phylum Streptophyta; class Magnoliopsida; order Malvales; family Malvaceae; genus Microcos; species Microcos paniculata. The sequence continues at coordinate 1,688,015 of CP131459.1, read as the reverse complement.
TATTAGTAGCATTTATAATATATAATAGTTTTTATATATAATAATATAATAATGATTGTGTATGTGTATGGGGTCCCACTATTTTAAGAATAGATTAAAAAAATAATGGAATGTAAAATGACTAAAAGCCCATAATAGGAAATAGATAGAAAAAGGGGATTTGAGATAAAATAGGCAATTTTGTAAACTCATATAATTTCTTTTATATAGTAGTATAATAATATAATAATGATGGTGTATGACCATTTTAAGAATAGATTAAAAAAATAGTAGAATGTAAAATGACTAAGAGCTCATAGTAAGAAATAGATAGAAAAGGGGATTTGAGATAAAATGGACAATTTTGTAAACTCACATAATTTCTTTTATATAATAGTATAGATTTACCCACCCATTCTAGGTTCTTCAACACAAATAAAAATAAGTCCCCTGCCTTTTTTTTCTCCCTAGCCAGCCATCTCTTCTATCTTGATCCACCTACGTCCTTTTTATTCTTTTTTACTACCAAAGAGCCAAAACAACATTGTTTTGACATTGCCATTTTTAAAAAAAATGAAAAGCAAAAGAAAATGGAGCAGCCGACGTGGCATAGCTCCCAAGCCACCTTTAGGGTTTCCTCTTTATAGTAAGCTAGCAATGGACCCGTGCTTCGCTGCGGGCGCGAGAATTAGCATGTTAATTATATATAGATATTATATAATTTTATGTATATATATATTATAAGTAAATTTTTGAAAGTTGATACATATTGTAACAAAAAAATGAGTGTATATATAGAACTCAGGAAAATAATTAATACTTATAGTCAATATTACAAAATCACACGACAATATTACAATACTAATTTTATATGTATTATTATATTAATATTAAAATATTAATTAAATAAATTATAATTAAAATATTAAAAAAGGATAATGAAAAATATATGATATATAGATATGTATAATATATAATATTTAAAGATATTAATATATAAAAATATATAATATAAAAAAAATTAATAAGATATTAATTTTTTTTGTTAGTGGAATGTGGGATCCACGCTTTGAAAAGAAATAAAATTAAATAAAAAAAGTGAAATGACTAAACTATCCTTACTTTTTAAAGTGAAATTGATGAGAATGATGATAAAAATGGTATTTTTGTAAATTCACATATTTTCTTTTTGTTTTAGTATTAGTATAGATTTTATTTTATAGATTTTATAGATTTATAAATTTATAAATTTATAGATGTATAGATTGTATAAATGTATAAATTTTATCTCGTTGGTTAATAAATATAATGAGAGTTCACATCCAACTATTTCCAGAGTTAAGACAAATTATAATTTAATAAGAAGGTTATTCATAAAATTTTATTAATGTAGATAATGAATGTCCAGTACTATAACTGAACTAATCATGGATTAAAAAAACTAATGATAATATATTAGTTTTAAACTAAACATGACCAATCGACCCAATTGATTATCCGAATCTTAACAATGCATCCCTGGTCCGGGCATTTCAGTTGTTGAATCATTCTATTATCCTCCATCTCACCGTCGCCAGCAGTAGCCTCTTTTCCTCCATCTCCACCACCGTGTTCTTCTTCTTCCCACCGCCGCCACGTCCACTTTTCTCGCCACCCTCAATGTTCCCATCTTTCTCTTTCTTACGTGGCACAATCTCAACATGCTTCTTGTGTTTTCCCTTCAAATCCTCAGCCGAGGCCTTAACATGCATAGTCCTCTTATCCGTAATGAGCTTCTCCTGCTTGTGCACCCCTGTAACGCCGTCAAATATTGGAAGCCAATGTATTAAACCAAAGATTTCAACACCGTTACAGTTACGGAACCGTAAAGCTGTTTGTGATAAAAAGTCCTCACCTTCGGTTTCGGAGACAATTTTCCGAATCCTATACTGGTGTGTCAGTTGCACCTTCAAATCCACCGTCGTCACTTGGGCCTGAACAAAGACCACAAATAAAAACGATAAATGTTTTACTTGAGCAACAAGAAAGTTAGTAATAAATTCTGACACAGATATTGATTTGAATTGAAAACGCTAATCGAAAACAACATGCAAATACTGTTGTTGACTGTTGAAAAGGAAATAAATTTGAGAATGGGAAATGTGAAACCTTTTTATACCTCTCTGTCTTTGGGTTTTTTCTTTTGTTTGTTTTCAGAGTCTGGCTTTTTCTCTTGGTCAGGCTTTTTCTTCTTTTTGTCATCTTTGGTATCATCTTTCTTTGGTTGAGGAGAAATGAGGTCAACTTTCTTCTTGGTTTTGTCCTCCAGCTCCTTTTTAATGGCTTCCGGATCCACGGCTCCAATCACTGTCACTTTGTTTGTGCTGTCGTCGGTTTTCACATTCTCCACCCCTGCAAATAAATAGAGGAAAACAGAGCAATCAACAAAAGCTTAAAAATTCTAAAGAAAGAAAACCAAAAAAATGAAATGAAAATCTGGATTATACCTTCAAATCTACGACTGTATTTGACGATTTTGTCGGCACAACCTTGACAGAGACAACCAACTTTGAGAACAACGGTCGAGGAACGCTTTTCCTTCTTCTTTCCATCTCCTCGTCCTGCTTCACCACCATTCTTCTTCTGTAACATAGACAAAGAACAACCCATACAATACAAGAAATCAGTATAATCAACCCTAAAACAAGAATAAAAGAAAGAAACAGAAACGGCAAAAAGGAAGAGAAGGAACAAAAATGGAATCTTTGGTGGATAGACCGACTGACCTCTCCCATTGTGAGTAAAAGTCTGTCAAGTTTTTTGGTTTTGTTATGAGTGGAAATAGGAGGTAAAAAGGAGTGGTGGAGTGGAGGGGCTGGTGGCGTATTTATAGGGACAGGAGTCAGGGAGAGTCAATGCTGCTGATGTGTGCACTTATGTATGGGCTAATATGGATGCTCTTTAAACGCGTGAATTGAGGTGGGGAAAGGCTAAAGGACTGGTAGAAGAAAAGTGGTGGGGTTAAAAAAAGAGGGGTACAGGGCGGCTTTGAAGTTTGAAGAAATTGGGAGATTGGAGGGTTCTTGGCTGTTTCTTTCTTTCTGTCCATTATATGCAGCAGTAGGTTCTTCTTCTTACGTACAGCGTCCTAGACGGGTAAAGGGATGGCAATGAGTACGATGTGGGTGCGGAGGCGGGACGACTCGTTAATATATGTTTTACATAAAACATATATTTAATATATAAAATTATTTAATACTCTTTCTGTTTTAGAGTATAAATTTATTTTTTGTTTTTTTTATTAATCAAATTTAATTTTGACTATTATTTATGAAAAAATTACATTAAATTAAAATTTTAAAAAATATATTTTAAGAAGCTCATGATTTAAGGTTTACAAATATTATTTTTAAAATTTTTTTTATTTTATATTTTTATAAAAAATAATGGTCAAAGATAAAACTGTTTGACTGAAAAAAAAATAAAAAATAAACTTATATTCTGAAAAAAAAAGAAAATATATATTTAAAGTAAATTTAGTACATTTTTGTTAAATATTGATGGAGCGTATAAAGTGGGGTCAAGTCAGGCTTATGCAGGAGGCCTTATTAGAGGTTCAGATGGAGTGTGCATAACAGATTTTGTGGTGAATATAGGATATACTGATAGTTTGTCCGGGGAGTTACGGGGAGTTAGAGAAGGTCTCCATTTAGCTAAAAGCTTGGGAATTCCTCGGATGATTGTGGAGATGGATGCCCAGGTTGTGGTCGAGTTTTTAAAGCAAGGAGTGCACTCCTCTCATCATAGTTCGGTCCTAGTTCAAGATGCGGTTGCTTTGATTTAGGAAGGTTGGGTGAGTGAAGTTCGTCATATTTTACGGGAAGGAAACCAATGTGCTGACTTCTTGACAAATTTAGGACAGTCGGGTCAGAAAGGTGTGACTGTTTTGACAGATCCTCCCAGTGAGCTACTGCCATTGCTTGAGCAAGGTGTAGCTGGAGTTCTTCACTTGAGAATTTAGCCGCTTAGCCGGCATCTTATGCACCCAAAAAAAATAAAGTAAAATAATAATTTTAATTATTAATTTCTATTTTTTCCATTTTAATAAAAATATCTTTTATTTATTTATTTAAAAATTATAAAAATATATTTTTGGTGAAAAATACTAATTATTATATATATATATATATATAGGATGGAGCGGGACGATTATAGTTATATACCAAAATCATCTCACCTTGCTTTTAACCAAGGCGGATTGATGTAAAATTCTCGGGGCAACTAGGGAATTGCTATCCCTAGCTGTACCGATCATTTCTTTTTAAAACCCCTTTTTGCCTAGATTATAGTACTTCGCATTATTTTATCTACCTTTCTTGCTTCTATTGGAGTAGCATACTTTATCTAACCTTAATCTCGCCAAACTTTAGTATTAGTATCTATGTGGTCTTGATTCTAGGAGCTTTTGATTTTTGATTTGAAAAGCAAAAAATAAATGAAAGGCTTTGAAGCGTAAAAGGCTATCTTGAATGTAATATTGTTTGGGTATCTAAGTAATTTATATCATGATACAACAAAATCTCTTAAGAATAATACTCAATGAAAATAAAGTTATTAATTGATCATACAAAGGGGAAAACCACTTTATTTATAATAATTGAAATGGTATCAATTATTGAACATAACTGTTCAGACATATCCCATTTGAATACACATTATTCAAATTTAATTTCAAATAAACTGTAAAATATTTTTACTTAGATTTTCTGTCATAAGACTTAGAAGAATTCTAAGTCATTTTCAAATATGTCCAAAACCCAAGTAATAGTGGTTCGGGCATTTGCTTTTGCCAACGTATCAGTGGGTGCTTCATGACCATTCCTCTCGTTTAGTTTTGTTCTATCCGAATGATTCGTCTATGGATCAATTAACATCCGTAGCATCTAGCATCCGTCCACATATTGCTAATGCACTTGACCGCTCTAAGATAGATATATAAACCCATACAAAATATATCTATCTATAATATATGTAAAAGTGTGATTTGAGTAAGTACTTTATACTTATTAAATATCTTCTATTCTTTAATATATTTCAGAAATGTCATTGGATTTGGGCTCTACCTTTTACATTAGACTTTCAAAAAACTAAATAATTAAACATTAAGATTTTAAGGCTTTTCATTAGTTTAAATTAAGTTTTGTATAATTAAAAAATATAAAATATCATAAGCCATTGCAATTATTCTACCTTTTATATTGGGCTTCTAAAAAGTAAATAATTAAATATTAAGATTTTAAGGCTTTCTATTGGTTTAAATTCAGTTTTGTTTAATTAAAAAATACAAAATATCATGAGTCATTGTAATTTAATTTAATTATCATTCTTATACATATTGTCTCACAATGCTAAAAATAAAATAATTTAATTTAAATATTTCTCTCATATAAATTATTTTATTATCTTTAATCAAATGTATTTGAAAAATAAATATAATAATAAATAAATTAAATAAGATTCTTAAAAAAAATATATTATTAATAAAGCGTTGTATTACATGCGATATACATATCACATACATAATATAATAAATATAAAACTGCAAGTCAAGTAAGAGATTTGTTTCAATTTAAATATCATTTTTTTAACATATTTCAATAATACAAAATTGGATTTTGGTTTTACCTTTTACATTAGGTTTTTAAAAAATAAATAATTAAACATTAATATTTTAAAGGACTTTTACTCATTAGTGTCTAAGAATATAATTAGTTTAAATTGGGTTTAAACATTAGGATTTTAAAGGGCTTTTACTCATTGGTATTAAAGAATGCCATCAATTTAAATTAGATTTTACACAATTTAAAAAATACAAAATTAAGAATTAGAGGTGTAAAATAAGCGAGTTAGGTAGGTTACAGGTTCGGGTCAAATTGGCCCAAAAAAATTTTTGGACCATTTAAATTTTGGGTCATTCAGGTTCAAGTTTTCAGGTCAATCGGTTTTAAATTTTTCTGATTTAACTCTCAAGTCTTTCGAGTTTGGTCCTTGGTTTTTCGAGTCATTTAGGTTCGAGTTTTTATGTTTTCAGTTATTTAAATTAGCATATCGAGTTATTTGGATCAATTGAGTTTCGGGTCATTCGGTTCTCGGATTAATCCGATTTCAGATCAATCGGGTTTAAGTTGTTTATTTCTTTCAAATATCAAATCGGATTAGATTAATTTAAGATTCGAGTCGATTGAACGAATTTCTCGAGTTTGTATAACGTGTTGTATGACGTGCGATGCACGTAACACTGAGACTAGTATATATAAATTAATTAGACTCTGATCCGAAAAAAACCAAGTATATTGAAAGTGGAAACCAATAAATGCTATTCATAGTCTATTAAATTTGTGTGGTCTTTATGATTTTTGGATCCTGTCATCGTCGGACAGGGAAACCATGTGCACAATTGAAATCATTACGCTAATTTTTAATAGTGTTAATCAAATTTCATTTCACCAGTTGATTATCTGACATAGTAAAATGTGAACTATTAAACCCTTACCACAAAATATGCTTATACAATAATTGCTTCCAAAATTTGTAACTAAACTTATACCTTGTCAAGCCGGTCGGTTGGTGGAATAAAATTTGATGTGTCAATAAATTTTTTCCAATTTCCAATTCATAGTGGATTTAATTATGTTGGTCCCAAATTCGAATCTCTGTTAGGGCGTTGGGACCAAATGATCAATGGCTAATTCCTATGTAGCAGTAATTAATTAGTACTACTAGATTGTGGATGTAGGTTACGCGGCTTATCTTTGTCCGCCATTGGTTTCAACTATCATATCACTGTTGTTATAGTCAAGGGCTCGACGGAATCCTATGCGTATACGTTACTAAAGCGGAAAAATCAAAGAATTAGCCAATGGGTAGAATAGATTTCAATGACCATTGTCAATCTAAGCGGTAGGGATTTTGATTTTTGACCCTTTGCTGCTTCAGAGAAACCAACCGGCAATTGGGCTGTGGACTGAAGGAGTACAAGCACATGTTAATCACCCTTCAGGTTTGGACTTTGGAGTTGATCAGTGCTCAGTACCAAGTCTTCCAGCAATGATCTGATCATTAGTCATCTAAGAAATGGACCAAATTCTGGTTATTTATGCTTTCTGAGAACACAATGATGTTCGGGGTGGGCCCCAAAACATGAATTGGCCCAGCCATCTTGATCTTTAGGAACAATCTGTTCTTTATTTTATTGTAGTTTTACCACAATAAGATTGTTGCAACAAGTTGATAGATGAAGACAGATTTAAATTAACCAGTGGTTTCTTTCCGGCTCCCTGAAAACCATAATCACAGAATTTTCACATCTTGGAACGTACTTTCTCTATAAGTTCTCTCCTCAGGATTTTGCCTGAAACTGACTTTGGGACACTGTTTATGAATGTAATTCTCTTTAATCTTTTGAATGGTGCCACCTGTAAGGGAAATACATATTCAGTATATGCACAAGTTGGAAAGATAATGGCAAAAGCTTTACCTATTAACAATAAGAACTAAGAAGATAAGTTTTCACTTGATTCAAGTGAAGTGACCGAATTTAAGAATCTATCGGTTTATTTGCCTGTGTTACCTGTTTAGCAATAAAATTTTTGACATCCTCTTCAGTCAGTGAGCTGTTCGGGGAGCGAACAACGTACGCAACTGGGACCTCACCAGCTTCAGTATCAGGATATCTGTAGTAGGGAAATGTCTTTTAAGTCTTATACAGTTGCCTTACGGGGCAGAACCCAAATAGATTTTTACCAGGTTTAGATGATGCAAAATAGTTAGTATAATTTTCCAGGTATCACTTACGGGATGACAACAGCATCCAGTATTTCAGGGTGAGATACAAGTAGTCCTTCAAGTTCTGCTGGTGCAACCTGGCAGATATTTATGAAGCAAATAAAAATGGTAATCTACCAAAACTTCAATCCAAAACTTTCATAGAAATTAGACATGATAACTCTAGTCTCACAAGTAAAAGTTATGTGAATTGACCATATTCTAGGTAATACTACTGAGAAAGAAACATTAGCAAAGGAAAACCATGAACAAGAAGCTGATCAGTTATTTTTCTACTAGAGGAATAGAGAATGATTAGCCAAATCTTGCATTTACAAGCCATAATATCTTTATTCCTGTTGAAATTTATGGTTATTCATGAACATTGAGGCATCTTCCTTTTCACTGATACTTTTATTGATAGAAAAAGCAAAGTTGCCGTATAAATTATTTATATAAAAAATGCAATAAAACAAAAAGTTACCTGGAAACCTTTGTACTTGATCAACTCCTTAATTCTGTCAACAACATAGAGATTCCCATCTTCATCAAAGTATCCAAGATCTCCAGTATGTACCCAACCCTTTCCATCTATTGTTTGTTTTGTTGCCTGTGGATTGTTGTAGTAACCTGAAAATGGGGTTTTGAAATTGCAGTCTCACACAAACAGCAGAGGATACCGAGAGCTTGCTGGGTACAAACTTACAATCCAGAGGAGATACATGACCAATTATTATTTAACACTTGTGCCTAGCTGATTAATTGTTTGCATGATAACTAATTTGACTATATGAAATCAAACTCTTAACCTACAAGAGATGCGGATGCATAGCTTGGAGTTATAATAAAGATGCAGTTGAAGTAGCATTTACATTATGCAATTATCCATCTGACCAAATTCAAGCGTATCCTATAATTAGCTGACAACCAGGATAGAAAACGTGATAAGATTGCCTGAAGTCATACGAACCAAATTGAAGAAAGCGCTAATCATTAATCAGCATGTCTGCAGGCGGTGCTCTTTAGAGACCCCTGACTATGGAGATTTAGGGGTGACTGGTGAGAGAAGCATAGAGCAGGGGAAGAAAACTAAAAAGGTCACGCCTTACGCTCTCCATCAGTTTAAGCAGAGAAGCATCAGGGGTAACATGGAGATCGATTTTTTGCAGAAAATCAAATATAGTATCTGATGGAATTACATAAGAGTAATTTAGCTATTTGGACCGTTATTTATACCAAAGAATTATCTTCTTTCACTTCCTCAGGGAAAAAAGAAGCAAATAACATTACCTTGCATCATATTAGGCCCTCGAACACATATTTCCCCTAATTGATTTGGAGGAAGAGGCTTTAGATTCTCTGTACTGATTATTTGGGCTTCGATGCTTGAAGCAAGCATTCCAGCTGCACCAGTATGTCTGACACCAACAGCAGGACTCTCCACTGAGACAATGCCACAAGTTTCAGTCATTCCGTACCCCTGAAACCAAAGAAAGCTCCATGATGAGAAGACAACTTCTCTACTCCAAGCTATTACAAATTGCCAGTAAAATTTCAAAAACAAAAAAGCAACTTGAAAATTTCTAATTGGAGCATAATATTGAAGGCCAAAAAAGTATAATCCTTTCACAAATACAATCTCAATTTAAAGACAACCCTGATTAACACAATTTGGACATTTACTGCAAATTTTTATGCTTATAAAGGAACATTCAGTTTTCTTTTCTTCCTTCCCTTTCATCAAAATTAAACTATTTAGCACTATAACTTGCGAACAAATCAAAATGAATACCAACAGACAACCAAGATACCTGCATAACCACAGCCTGAGGAAAATTCTTGGCACACTCCTCCATCAAGTCCTTGCCCAGAGGAGCAGCACCAGAACCAATTTGCCTCAATGAGGAAAGATCAAACTTCTTAACCACACTCTGCTTAGCCATTGCAAGCACAATTGGCGGCACAACCCACAAATGTGTCGCTCTATATTTCTCCGCATTCCTTAAAAACATCCCAAAATCAAACTTTGCCATTGTCACCATAGTGTTTCCCTTCTGCAGCTGCCCATATGCAATAATCGCCAATCCAAACACATGAAACAATGGCAAAACACACAAGAACACCTGGTGCATATCCCCAGCAAGTTCTTGGTCCATGGTGACCATCAAAGAAGATGCAATGAAATTCCTATGAGTCAAAACAACACCCTTACTGACCCCTGTCGTGCCCGAGGAGTACAAAAGCGAAGCCGTATCAGTCTGCTTGACAGAAACTGCGGGAAACTCTGTTACGTTTCCCGCTAAGTCGAGAAGATCATGAATGGAAAAGATTTTTGGAACATCTTTTACATCAGATGGTGGTTGGTTCTGTTTAGGACCAAGCAAGATAACAGGGAGCTTGAAATCCTTAACCTTGTCAAACAATTCAGGAACAGTTACAAGAAGCTTCGGAGTGGAATCTTTGATTTGTTTCGAGAGTTCACTGACAGTGTAAATGGGGTTGGCGGTTGTAGCAATAGCGCCAATTGCGGTGACAGCAAAGAAACAAATAGGGAACTGGATGGAATTGGGTGCAAAAATCAAGACTCGGTCGTTTTTGTTGATGCCCAGATTGAGAAAAGCATGGGAGAGCTTGATGACAGTGGATTTGAGCTGAGAGAAAGAGAGAGCCTCATCGGAATCAGCATCAATGAGGGCCGGTTTGTCAGGGTAAGAAGAAATGTTTCTAAACAGAAATGAGACCATGGAAACATTTGGATCCTTGGGAAGCATTATAGGCGGCCTTAAAGACCGGAAGATCCCATCTCTTCCGTACCCAGATTTCTCCATTAATGAAAAGCTTTTGCTTTGGGTTTTGCTGCTTCTTTGAGATAATAAAAAATGAAAGCTTTGGAAGAGTCAAGTAAGAAAGAAGCTTATACAAGTTAACTTGTATGATTGAATCTTAATTTATTGTATTACTATATTAAAAGATTGCAGTTGAACGAGCAACGGAGAGTGACGATAAATCGATAAGATGACAGATAACGATGGCAATGCCAATTTATAAAGACAAAATGGCCACCAAATTCATCCATCGAAAAACGCACGGGGGAAAATCCGAAGCTCTGCAATGTCTAGTGGCTAGCGAAGATGAAAATCAGACGGCTGCAAAGGGATCCCATTTCCACACCACATGGCTTGCCTGTTTGTTCTTCATTTACATTTTTTTTTTCTTTTTTATAATTTATTTATCCGTTTTCCAAAGTGAATAGTTTTCCAAATTTAAAAAAAAAAAAAAAACTTTTAAAGTACGAGTACTTTCTTGTGCACTTTTTTTTTTATGCCAAGAAGTTTGGGAGCATGATTGTGATAAGTTGAAATTGATGTTAGATCTCTATGAACGACCTTTTGGACAGAGTTAATGTCGACAAGTCTGCTATTTACTTCAGTCCTAATACAACTTCAGTGGTGCAGCATGAAATTATGCAAAGGTTGGGTGTTAATAGAAAATTGGATGGTGATCGTTACCTTGGAATGCCTTTGATATTTGGGATTATCCAAAATTAGAGACTTGAGGCATATCCGATATCGAATTTGGCGGAGAATTCAAGGTTGGAAAGAAGGCAGTCTTAATTCAAGCTGTCGCTCAATCAATTCCAACATATTTTACGTGTTGTTTTAAATTACCAATGTCCTCCTTACATTAGTTTATTTGTTTGATGGCAAATTTTTGGTGGGGAGATAGGCCTGATAAGCGGAAAATTCATTGGACTCCATGGGAGGACGTTTGTTGTTCAAAATTGGGTGGTGGTCTTGGTTTCAAGGACTTAGTGTTTTAATTTAGCTCTTTTGTCTAAACAATGTTGGAGGCTGGTGCATGATACTAATTCTCTCTAGAGAGTTTTACAAGCTTGCTTGCTATTTTACCTACGCTCCTTTCGTCAAAGCATTTATAGGAAATGATTTAATATATCAAATAGTCCTTAAATTTATATAAAATTGTGTTTTGATATTTCAACTTTTATTTTAAAGTTTTTTATCCTTGAACTTTTATTTTATAAATAATGTAGTTCTTAATGCTGACGTGACCTATTTATATATTGACACGTAAAATTTTCTCATTGTATCATGTCAGTATCAAGAGTTACATTGTACATAAAATAAAAGTTCGATGACAAAAAAATTTCAAAATAAAAATTGAAAGGTTAAAATAATAGTTCTATACGAATTTTAAAACTATTTTATATATTAAGTCGATAATAAATAGAGCATCCTATCTTTGGAAAAGCTTAATGGAAGGGAGAGAGGTGTTAGGTGGAGTCTCGGTGGCGGGTTGGGGATGGCAAGCAAATTGACATATATGGAAGGACAGATGGTTGAATAAGCGACCTTACCAAGCTACAATTCAAAGTGCTATAAGGGTTACTCCTGGGAAGGTTGCTTAGCTTATTGTCCTCAAAGCAGAGATAGGAAATAGTCAAATAGATCATCCTATCTTTGCAAAAGCTTAATGGAAGGGAGAGAGTTTCGGTGGCGGGTTGGGGATGGCATGCAAATTGACAAATGGAAAGACAGATGGTTGAATGAGCCACCTACTTATCAAGCTACAATTCAAAGTGCTACTAGATATTGACACAGGCTTTGCCTCGGAATTTTTTTATTTTAAAATATTTAAAGTATTTTTTTAATCAATTGAGAGGAACTATAAAGACAAATAACATATTAAAATCAAAGATGTAATAGAAAATAAATAATTTATTAATATTACACACAAATTAAAGATGTAACACAATATATATAACATAATTTTAATACACACAAAAAAAATGTGAAATATATATATATATATATATATATATGTACACCAATGAATAAAAAATTGGACCGATCCTTGAATCGGTTGGTCATTTAGTTCACGATTCAACCGGTCCAACCGGTTCAAATAAATAAATAAGTTAATTTCTTAATTTCTTAAAATATCTAAAAAAAATAAAAAATGAAAAAATTTAAAAAATTCCTAAAAAATGAAAAAGTAAAAAATATTAGTGTATCACATAATGTAAACAATTATTACAAATTATTTTACATCACAAATTAAATATTTATTATGGAAGTATATTAAAATAAAAAAAATTAAGAATTTAAGCTACAAATTTCAAATTTAAAATCTAAACATAATAAGAAAATTAAATTTGGGCTTTTCATTAATTTGAGTTTAGATTAATCAATTAAAAATAACTTAAAAAATAAATAAAATTTAAATTTCTGAATGAACAGGTCCAATCGGTACAACGGTGCAAGAACGGTTCAATTTAAATCCGATTTTATTACCCTTAATGGACAAGATTTGTGGTTGGTTCCCTATTCAACCGGTTGAACCAACCGGTTCGATCTAATTTTTTATTCCTTTATATAAACGGGAAAAAAATCCTTAAAACCTCATAAATTATTAAGTCAATCTTATTTCTACGTATCGAAAAATTGTAAGTGATTATTAAATATAAATATGATTCAATTAAATAAATAAGGAGAAAATATACTTATATCATATTATAAATTTTACATTTAATAAATAAATAAATATTCTATAATATCATATCATAGGTTAAAAATTTACATATACATTATGTGTATATATTTATATATATATATACACGCATAAAATAATAAGTAAAAGGGAAAAAAAACCCTAAATTTCGATTCATACTTCCTTTCAAATTGATTTATAAATAATTAAATTTTATATATCAAATACTCTGTTAAACTTTATGTAGTATAGATGATATAAATTATAGATTTCAAGTATTAATTAAATTTCATAAAAGTGTTTCATCATATTATATGTTTTTTTTAGTAAAAAAATAAATATTATACGTTTATTTGTAAGTTAAAATAATTGTTTATTGATTGTCACACCCCATACCCAAAATAATTTGACTAATCTTAACAAAAAAATTACTAATCAATTTAAAAAAGAATTAAGCATCCTCACTTCACCAAATTAATCCCAAAACCAACCTTAAAACCCCAAAATTATACCCACCAAATATAATTTTAATAACCATATAATTACCATATTAATTTACCAATTTAACCCTATAGAGTAACATTGAAATCTCATAATTACCCATCAAAAACCCACTTAATAACCAAATAACCACCTTAAATCTTTAAATTAACCTCAAAAGCATTATTAAAATACCATAATTACCCAATAAATATAACCTAATAACTAAAAAACCCATCTTAATTATTAAATTAACCCTAAAAATAACTTTAAAATTTCATCATTATCCTTAAAATACTTTTTTTGAGAAAGAGAAGAGGTTTTTATTAGAAATACTCAGCAGTACAATCTGAGATAAGGGTATCAGAAAGCCACTCAGGCACTTCTTCAACCCAAACAAGCTCAATTTCTAAAGACAAACCATATTTGGCTAACACATGGGCAGCTTCATTATTACTTCTTCTCACATGCACGATCTCGCACAATGAAAAGCCCATTGTTGTAAGTTTTGCTTCCTCAACGTACGCACCTGTAGGCGACAGGTCCATGTCAGCACTATTTATTCTCTTTATAATACTCAAGGCGTCCCCTTCTAGCTGTACCGAGCTAAAACCCATATCCCTTGCCCATACTAATCCTTTCATAGTAGCAAAAGCTTCAACAACAGAGGGATCCGTAATATGTTTAAGTCTGCCTGCACAAGCTCCAAGTACCTGACCTCTAAAATCTCGAGCGATGATCCCATAACCACCCTGAGCTTTTTCAATGTTCAATGCTCCATCAAAATTCAGTTTTACCAAACCACAAGGAGGCGCTTTCCAGGTAGAATCAGTTGAATGGGTGTGCGAGCTTACCACAGATCTGCACCTTTTAAATTCTTGAGTATATGCTAAAGCAAATGAAGCAGTATCAAGAGGAGCGCGAATTTCCTGTTCATATAATGCCACATTCCTTGCACTCCATATCGCCCAAGCTGTCACAAGTGAAAGATCAAACCAGTCATCATCTTTGTCAATTTATTCATTAGAATCCTTAAAATACTTTTAAATACCCCAAGCACCTCAAATGAGTACCCACAAATTACCTTTTAATTACCAAATGACCTCAAAATTTAAAAAGAAGTGTGAAAAATATTATGCTTTTAATTTTACAATTGAAGCCAAATAAGCCATGAGGATGGCTCTCATAGTAGGTATTGATGATTGATGACTGATATTGATAAGGGTTACTCCTACGAAGGTTGCTTAGCTTATTGATGAGGATTGTAGGAGGTGGAGGACAGACGTGGTTAACGAGTTGTTTTCACATAGTGATGTTGATTTAATTGTAAGAATGCCCATAAGCCAAAACCATTGTAATGGTGTATTAATTTGGAATGGTTCGAATGGCACCCTTGGCCGGAAGATTGGGTTTCAGGGTTGTTCACCTCTATTAGCAGGGTTCAAACCCTGACTTCCTTCGTGTTAGTAGTATGTATGTAAATACCACTAGGCTAGAAGCAAAAAAAAAAAAATTGGAATGGTTCTTGATGCATATTATGTGGCATGAATGTGGCTTGGAAGAGAGGTTGTTGCTAGATAAGGTTGGCAGTGATTCGGATATCCGCTTAATTTTTACTGTTCGTAATTGAGACCATTTAACTATCTATTATCTGAATCCGTGTAAAAAATTATTTAATTTTTAGACCCAATATCTAAATCTATACTAAAATCGTTTAATGATATCTAAATTCGTAGCATATAACCGTTTAACTTAAGCAGATAAGTGGATATCCATTTAAAAACCGAATCCAAATATAAAATCACTAATTTTTAAGTCAAAAATTTAAAAATTTATGAAATTCAAGTATTTGAACAAATAATTTAATTAAATAATAAAATTTAAATGATTTTTAAATAGATAACAGATATTCAATATTTTAATATCGAAATCTTTTTAAATTTGAAAGGATAATGATTTTATTATCTAAAATCGTTCCAAAACTATTTATTACTATAAATGATGTAGGATTAAAAGACCATACTATCGCTAGAAAAAGAAAGAGATCAGCTTTATGGCGTAGAATGTTGACTGCGAGAGTAGCTACTAAAGTCAAATTGTTTATTTGGCGTTCGCTTCATAATTGCTTGGCCCCTATGGCAGAATTGAGGCGGCGGAACATTGATGTGGTTGTGAGGTGCTCTACATGTGGAGGTAGTGATGATAGTGTGAAACATGCGTTTCTTTGAATGTGATTTTAGTAAGCAAAATTGGAGTTTGGTGGGTCAATGGGTGGCGGTTGTATGGCATCAAGCACTATACTTGGAGTTGGATAGTTTTTGGTTGATGTTTTTTGATAAAGTAATTAAGGGATATTTAGTTTAAGATATTCCAGATTACTTAAGTTACGTGATTATTAAGTTATAACATAATTTAGTATATATTCTTGGAATGTGTATAATTTTTGTTTGGTTGAGATTCTCGGAATATAAGATTAACCTATTTGGTTAGAAGGTATATTTTCTGTTAAAATAGATAGTTTATTATAATGCCATCGTACAACACTTAAGTTTATTTCTTATTTGTTCAATGTTTTGTACAATTGTTGTAATTTTGTTAAGTTTGATAATTAAACATGACTAACATAAAAATTATCTAAGTAATAAACTTAGTAAAATATTATATAATTTAATTTATTTAATGATTATATAAGTTAAGTTTAATTACACTTTTAACAAAAAGAAATTATGCTTTTAGTTTAATTGAACTAACATATAATTATTAATTTAATAATTATATAAGTTAAGTTTAATTATGTTTCTTAATCAAAATAAATTATGCTTAAAAAAAACATGTAATTTATCAATTACATAAGGTTATTAGGGTCCAAAATGGCAAAATACTAAGGGTAAATTAAGAAAAAATTTTAACATAACTTGATAATCTTACATTATCTAAGAATTTGGAGGTTATGAGATTCTTGATAATGTATACCAAAAGCTGACGTGTCAGTAATCTTACATTACCTCTGTAATGTGATTACCACAAACCAAACGAAATAATATTACATTCCAATATACACATTATTGGGGTTATGTAAGATAACCCCGAACCAAACGCCCCCTTAAAGAAGATGTGTTTGAACTATACTTATATATATTCTATGGTTCTTATGGTGTAACCGTAATCAATGCCATCATGATTCGGTACGTTCCTTGTACTCTAAATTATTTTCCAATGCTATTGCCATATGTAATCTATACCACTATATAAAAAAAAATTATGCGAATTTATAAAATTACCTATTTTATCTAAAAATTCCCTTTTTATTTATTTGTTATTATGAGTTTTTTTGTAATTTTACACTACATCATCTTTTTTCAATCTATTCTTAAAGTAGTGAGACCAAACACTTATAATATTATTATTATATATAAATGCTATTATATATTATAAATACTAATATATATATATATATATTTATACTTACACACATATATATACACATACATATACAATACTATTAAAATCGAGTGAGAAATGACATAACTACTCATGATTTTCTTAATTTTGAGGCCATCTAAGACCATTTATGAAATGAGTTGAGAGGGGCTTATTTGATATTTCAACATATTTTAGAAGGATTTACAGAAGTGGTGATGAAGTTTACGAGTTTTTGGATTTAGATTTTTTTTCTTGGGTATTTTATACTTTATGAATGTTGTCTTTTTTTTTTTTGGGGGGGGGGGGGGTTTATATAGTTTTGAGATTTTTTAGTATTGAACCATATATATGTTGTATATGCACTAACTTTTATTAATTTACTTATGATATATATATATACATATATATAAATAAACATAAATATATACAAATATCTATATATAATTTACATACTAATTTTCCACGACGGTCCATTTGCTAGCTAGTATAAAGAGGCTAACATAGGAGCCAGCTTAAACGGAGCTAATGTTTTTTTGGTTTAAGTAAGGGTATCATAGGCTTTTGATCCAAGACTAATCCTTTTCGAGTCGGGTTAGCTCAATATTGGGATAAAACTCTCCCAACAATGGTTTTTTCCATTTATAAGACTTGAACTCAAGACCTTACTTAAGGAGAACAAATACCAAACTACTTGAACCAACCAATTATTAGTGAACGAAGCTAATGTTGACTGTACTAGAAGTTGGTTTTCACTGAGTCTTGGGCTTTATAAAGTCAATGTGGACGCTGCTTTTGACCCAATCCATCAGATGGCCACATTAGCAATGGTACTGGGACGGACGCTGCTTTTGACCCAATCCATCAGATGGCCACATTAGCAATGGTACTGGAAGATGATGCTGGTGTTGTTCGCATGTGTGGAATTACTAAAATTGATTGCATCCCAGACTTTTTCATGTAGAATTGAAGGCCCTTTCTTATGGCATGGAGATAGCCAAGGAAAAGGGTTTTGACAGATTGATTGTGCAATCTGATGCAATGATGGTTGTTAATGAGATTAATAGGGAGGGTATTTTTCTTTGTAGGTGGGAAAATATTGTTGAGGATATTCGTAATATAGCTTCTGAATGTAATTGTTGCACAATCACTTATATTAGGCATACCTGTAATATGTTTGCTCATCAATTAGCTAAATTAGATTGTCATTTGGGTGAATCTTCGTTATAAAGACATTTTATGCCAATGAACTTTTATAATCCAAATTTGAATTAGAGTGAGGTTATTGCTTTATATATATATATATATAAAGTTTATAAGCATGGTAGGTTATCTCACCTTTAAAATCAGGACAAACTATCAATCTCTTTGAGAGTTTACGGATTCTATTTTTGTGAAGTTTTTCAAACTTACAAATCACCTACCAAAGAGGGTTTGTGTGTGGGAGCTCGAACTCGATTATCTTATATCACTGGTTTAAACTCTTATTATTTTGACCAATTCCATTGACACTTTGTTGTACACTTTGCTTGAAATCAAATGAGTGCTAGCAATAAATTTTTATTTTTTTAATTGTTGATCTTATCAAGATAATCAATGGTTCAATACTTGAATGTTTCTTTTTTTTTTTCAAAAAAAAAAATTACATTCATTCAAATGAAAGTATATATAATACGTTAAAAATTACTGTAAATTCAAAAGTATCTTCTTTCTCCCCTTGTAAAATTAGAACCTTACATTGTGACTCGAGTTTTTTTGTCAATTATTATAAGCTCAAAAGGGCCTTTCTTCTCTGTTTATAAATCTATATTTTACTTTGTAACATAAGATGTTTTATTGATAAATTTAAATCTTGAATCTTTTCCATGAATCTCTAATATGTGTATAATTTTATCTTTTTTACTTCAATGTGTATTTTTCAATTGAAAGGTTTTATTAGGAAGAAAGAGGTGATTGATTTGAGACCTTCTCAATTAACTAATAAATCATAAAACAAAATCATCTTAATACAAAGTTAAAGTTTTCTATCATGAACTAAACCAGGAAAATAGAACAAAACTATCATGGTTTTTGTTAAATGACGTGTTCGGTCTCTGGCCAGAAAAACTAGAAAAACAGAAACAAAGTGACTCATTAAAACTAATTAGATTTTTCTAATGACTTTAAAAGGACAAGTAAAGAAAAGGAAATAGGTAATTAGATTTTTATACAGCACTCTAATGTTCAAAATACATTTATTTGGAGGATGATCTGATACATGATTTATACAAAAATTTATTCCAAATAATATTACCTTGAATGAAAAAGGAGAGAAAAGAAGACTTTAGAATTTTCTTGTTCATTATATTTTACAATTTTCTTATTAAAAATGTATCGGATAATCCAAAATCTATAAATCCATTGGCATAGCCACTTTTTCATTCTCGTCTCGCCAATTCTCTATATTCATTAAAAAGGTAAAAGAGTTTGTCTTTATAAATGTCAAAAATGGCTTCGTTTTCAATCACCGCGGCCTTATCTCAGCTTTCTCTGTTTCATCATCTAACCCGAAAACCCTGCCCATCTCCTTCTTCACTCTCATTTTCTTACCTTTCAAAACCACTCCACACGCCAAAGGTTTTTACATTTCATAAAACAAATTTTATTAATATTTGTTCATGTCACTGATTCACTGAACTTCTAAACTCTAAAACCCCACTCTCAGAAGATCTTCCTTTTACTATTTTAATTAAGAAGTTTGGATCTTTTTGTAGGATCGAACCCAGTTTAGGCCGTATTCAATGGCATCATCAGACCCGAAAGAATCAGCTGCCAACAACCCTGGACTTCATACTACCCCTGATGAAGCCACCAAAGGCTACATCATGCAGCAAACTGTAAGGTTTTTTTTTTTTCCCTTTTTGTAGGTATAAATATTTTTTTAGGAATTTGTATTAATGGGTTTGTTTTCTTATTGCAGATGTTTCGAATTAAGGATCCAAAAGTCAGTCTTGATTTTTACTCTCGTGTATTGGGCATGTCGTAAGTTATTCTTCAGTTTTCATTTTGTGTGTGTGTGTGTATGTATTTTTTTTATGAATAATTTGATGTAATGTTTACTTGTTATATTTTTCATTTGTTTATATCATTTGATTAATTAGTTGGTTACTGTTATGGAATCATGTCCATTTCTTTGCTGAGTTTAAGTGAATTGAAACTGCCCTTTGTTAATTTCGAATTGACTCCTACTTGTGTTTTGTTGATCATGGAATCTATTAAAGCTTTACATGAGCTAACATTTTTGTCTTTTATCATGTTCAGGTTGCTTAAGAGGTTGGATTTTCCGGAAATGAAGTTTTCCTTGTACTTTTTGGGCTATGAGGTAGCATCCTTATTTATAGTTACATTGCAAGAAGTGCTCTTCAATTAGTCTTTGCTTGTAGTGGCTTATAGTAGCATCTTTGTATTCATTTCTTCGTTTTAGGTGTCACTGTTTTAGTAATAATATAATGATAATGATTCTAGATGCATATTTCTTTGCTGTAGAATGTTGCAACAGCTCCAAGTGACCCAGTTGATAGAACAGTTTGGACCTTTGGAAGACCAGCGACAATTGAACTAACACAGTATGAATTCATTATTATACTTTTATAATTTAGTTCTCCTTTTGTGTTTACAAAGTCATCATTCTTATGACCTAGCATGTTTAACCGTTTAATGTTTCGTACAGTAATTGGGGTACTGAAAGTGACCCTGAATTCAAAGGATATCACAACGGGAATTCAGAACCTCGTGGCTTTGGTATGAATAGATTTGCCTCAGTTATAAATGTTTATTTCTTCTATCAGTTCACAATCAGAGGAAGAGACAATTTCATGGCATACACCCTTCATCTATTTTGCCTTATTGAACCCGAAATGTGTTTATTTGGTAATAGGAAAAGAACAATTTACCCCCGTGCTGTTTTGGTACCAATCTTCATTAAGGGGCATTAGTTTAGGTCTATCTCATTTGGGGACTGCAACCTCCCATTGTTGTTATTGCAAGAGTGATTTTTACTTGTTAGGCTATAACGCTTATGGACTTCTTTTTATTTGTCAACCCTGTACAGTACAAAAGGCTTAGTTTTGTGTTTGGTATTGGATTTCTCATGAACTTTTCTGCTTCAAATAAGTTTAGTTTAAAATTTTCCCTTTTAATTTTTTAATTAACCCACTAGCTTATCTTAACAACCATTTGATCAAACACTGTTGCCGCTTCTTGGTGATTCAATTCTATGTTCAAGTTGATAGAAGAAAAAATTGTTTACTATTGTCTGTTCTAATTGCAAGGATCCTTTATATTATGAGTTTTTGGGATTTGTAGGTACTAATGGCCATCTTTTACTTTCAGGGCATATTGGCATCACTGTGGATGATACATACAAGGCATGTGAGAGGTTTGAACGCCTTGGAGTAGAGTTTGTAAAAAAACCAGATGATGGTAAGCCATCTCTTTAAGATTATAGAATTGATTAAGAACAATATGATGCCTCAATGGATATTCAGATTTCCAATATAAATTTTGGGTAGGGATTAATGTTACTGGTAGCTGGTGATATTGTCTTTTGAGGATATCATACTTTGCATTGTTAAGGTAACTTGTCACATTGGCATAACTTAGGTCTTTCGGAGGTTGAGGCTGGGTTAAGTTTAAGTGATAGTGCCCACCAGCCCTTCACTTTGTCCCCAAAAGGAGAAGAAACTAATGAGGGACAGTAATTTAGATTTTAAATGAAAAATTAAATGTTCAAATCATCTGAGAACAGGGACAGAGAAAGTAAAAATGCAATGGAGGTTATATTTATGTCTCTCTGTAACCAAAGTAAGTCATGAATGTCCGTAACAGAAGTAGAGGAACGTAGCTAATGTGGAAGGGATGCTAAACCACTTGTTTATCTTCCAAGAATGATGAAGAATCAGAATTTAGTAGTTCTCTAGTTATTGAGCTAAAATCCTCTTCTTGATCTGCCAAATAGTATAGTTCTCTAAACATGCTTTGGTGCCAAATATGCCTGTTTTCTTTCCATAATATCTTTCTTTATACTCCATCTTATTGACATACAAGTCAAATGGTCCCCCAACCAATAGTGTCCTTTTGACTCTAAGAACACTTACTAATATTTAATTCACATTTGCATGCCCGATTGGTTATGGCATATTTGTATTTTCATGGATAATGCAGCATTTCCTCAATGATCCGTTCTCTGCTCCCCTAGATCAAGAGCATTATTTATATATTTAGAAGCAGATGTATGACTTACTTAAAGTATGATTAGAATCTCCCCTCTGGCTGAGATGACCAGAGGGTGGAATTCACCCGAGAGAGGTCTTGAGTTCGAGATCCCCCCCTTCCCCCAAGGTAGGCTCTTTTCCCTACCTTTCATGTGCAAAAACGTAAAAAGTATGATTGCCCTCTCCCACATTTTGATTTCTTTGATAGGAGCAGGAAGCCCTCTTGCTAATATTGCAGCCAAAATAAACCGGAATATGTGTCCTCATGTGCACTTATGCACTTGTCAGCATTATCACATTCTATTGTCCGCAACATTAACATGTAACTTATGACAAATGAATGACAAACACAAAAGCCTCCAGAAATATGCTTTCAGTTTTTCACTTTTAAAAATGCTTTTGTGCCTAACATATGAATCTGATTTGCAGGCAAGATGAAAGGGATTGCATTCATTAAGGATCCTGATGGTTACTGGATCGAAATCTTTGATTTGAAAACTATTGGACAAGTTACTAGGACTTTTGAGTGAGTGAATGCATCGCAAAGTTCAGGTAGCATTTTAAGTTTTTCTTTTGGCTTTTATGTCCAAATCAGGTCCCTTTATGATTTGTTTTGTAATCTTAATGAAAGCCAAGGCTTACTTTGGTTCCCTGCCAACCACTGCCTTTCTTTAATGGACTTTGTGACTTGTTCCAGTAGCCATACTTCTACAGATTTGAATGTCTGTGACTATATTCACACTTTACAACTCTAGCAAAAGTGATGATTTATTTCTAATTTTCAAGTGGATAATTGTGTTTTATTATTTGGAATCCATTAGTAGCAGATTGCAAGAAGAACATTTCCAGATGGAATGAAAAGAATTCTTTGATGCTGGATATGTATTTCTGCAATCTGAAGGCATGCATTAAGTTAAAGAGCATGGAATATAGGTCTTGTCTTTACGAAAATAGAGTTATCAGATGGTTTTGATGGTTTATGGAATATTCATTGGAATTATCAAGAACCTTTCATCTTCTTGGCATTGAGAATGCCACATTTCTTTAATTGCACGGTCCCTGTTTGCTGTACTCTATAAATTAAGTATTTCATTTGAGCTTTGAAGTCTGATGACATTGATTACATAGAAATCAGTATGGCCAGAAGAATCACCTTAAGGAAGCTCGCATGAATAGAAAATCATAGGTGGAAGTCCAGTTATAGACACTCCTAAACCCTAAAAAGAATGTTTTGGCCAATCTTGAAAGTATGATATTTCTCTCCCACTACCTTTATCCCAGTGCTGCTTATCAATTGTCTCACACCTCAAGGAAATCAAGAGTCCTGGTAATTTCATCCACTGACTACCTTCTTGAAATTGCAAACGTAAGATGAAATGGGGGTTGATGAGTGGCATGAATGGTAGTCTTTGTTGCTTATTCTTCTGTGTAGATCATTGCTAATCAATCCGATATATACATATGGGTCTAGAATGCAGGTAACAAGGATGATCAGCTTCAGTGTGCATCTCATTTCTTCTGTTCTCCAGAGAGGGCCTCTGCCCCCCTCCATGAAGTTTCAAATGAAGCACCTTGCATTCCAGTGTGTGTTTCTTCATATGCATGTCTCTGTCGACTATTTTCAAATAGAATAATGGGGATTCTTACTATGGGAATCAATCTGTTGATTTTGTGAAACCAAAGTGAACTTTGAATACCATTATCAGCCGTTTTGTATGAATGTTCCAAAGTCCAAACATTATCATAAAAGCTTGGTCAATCTCTCAAAAGTCTCAAGGCTTTTCAAAAGTTTTTCTTCTGCGAACCATCACTCATGACACTGTTTATGAAAGCAAAGTGCTTGCCAAGTCAAGCACTGCATGAAGTAGAAAAAACAAACAGAGTTGGGGCAAGGTCCAAAAACTTCAACGATATTGAATCAAAGGCACAAAGGGTTTTCTTGAAAACTCGATTCAAAGAGATTGGTACTTGCAGGGTTTCAAACATCATCTGCAATATCGAGGAAAATGGGAATTCTATAGTAATAATCCCGTTGAAATCTGAAGGCAAACAGAGGGTTTAATTAGTTTAGTTGTAAACATCAGCCTGCTCAATCTTCCACAGCTCACACTTCAAAAAGTGATGGCCTAGTGCCCAATGAGCCAGCCAGCCTTCCATGGTTTTCAAAATTCATCCAAGAACTTTTGTTTCAATGGGGTTGGTTACATTTCATGCAATAAATTATTACAATAACACACTTTAATCTCCGTTGGGTTATCTTAATTTCTCTCCTTTCAGACAAGTTTAGTGGTTAAACCATCCAAATTAAGGTTTGATTTTTTTTACCCTTCATATTTTCATTAAAATATCTTCATCAACTAAACCAGTTGACACTACAAAATGACTAAGAGGGAACCTATTTGAACCTCCAAATAGTTGCAAGGCCATTCCCAAAGAAGAAAGAAGAAAGAAAAAAAAATCTTTTGTAAGTTGACAATGGAGATCATCTTTTCATTTTGTTTATTGCAAAAATGAAGATAAATAGTTTTTGAGTAGTGTCAGTCTGTCAGTAGGTACCACACTCTTTTGACCTTCACTAGAAAAGACATTCCTAGAAATGCTTTTCCACGCAACACTTCAAAGAAAAATTAATTATACCACCAATTGATTAGGCACAGTATATAGCTGGCAACAGAGATAATTGATCTTAAACCCACAAATCATTTTCATATAGAATATAGTATTTATGTAAGTTTCAGACTGTAAAAGTTTTTTTTTTTAATTTTTGAAAAGAAATATAAATATGTATTAGGGGTTTTACCACAAAACAAGGCTGGATCTCATGACACAGTGTTGCAGCCTGACAGAGATCTTGTGATCATGCAATTTTGGAGCCCTTGGGTCTGTTTCCCAATAGGGATTCCCTGTCAATCAATTACACCATGTCTAATATTTATAATAACTCCACTCTCTCTTTGATTTCATGTGTGCATATACACTTACAAGTTTCCATCCCAAAGTCATTCACAATTTTTTGTCACAATTTGCTAAAGAGTTATACTAGTTACTAGTAATAGTATAAGATATTCAAGCTAATTAATTACGTATGAAAATTTTTTATTAAACAATCCTTTTTTTTAAGTAAGGGTATCCCATATTCCCATTCACATTAGGAATCATTTCAATAAGCATATTTTTGGAAAATTAAATTTTGCAGGATAGAGACTGCTACAACCTCGATCAACTTTTTGGATAACAATCGTATTTTTTTTAATTTGCTATAATTTGGTTCAACAAGAAAATTTTAAATAATGCATGGGGCTTGATTAAATTTATGAAAAATCCAGTTGAAGTACTGTCACCTACCAGCATATTATTTTATGGAAGAAAAATAAATAATTTACCTAGAACTATAAATAATTATCAGAAAAAAGATACGTATTTAAACTCTCACCAATGACAAGTGACAACATCCATGCAAATAATCAATTTATTTTCCAATAATAGCTAATATTGTTGTCGGTCTCTAGTCTACAAATTGCTTCCTTACATGAAGGTCTTATTATCCAAAAAGAGATAAAATTAAATTAGTGACCAAATTTAGCAAAGCACACACATGCTAACTTATGTCATTGCATCTGCAAACAGATTATATCCAACAAAGAAAAAGATATTTTGTGTGTATATATATAATCCCTTTAATAAAGTTTCCATTCGAGTTTTGTAAATAGAAAAACATAAACTTAAAGGATTTTTCTCGTTTAGGATCTGGCACACGCTAGTGGACTTCAAATTTAACCAAATAATCAAATAAGTTCAATCATTTTCATTCGGTTTAACTTTCCAACTGTCCCACCAGTTAATTAATTCAGGTTGTTTTACAACAAATTAACAACTTCATTCAAATCAATTTTCTCCCATGATCTCCACCTAATTAAGGATACATATATCTAGGTTATTAGGGATTTTATTAACAAAATGATTATTGATTTACTCTTGGAAATATGAAGTTCATAAAGGAAAAGGGCTCCAAATTAATAGTATAATAATAAGTAAGCAAAATAATTAAAAGGGAACACTACTATCATTTTCTATCTGCTTGCAAATGTCCTGTCATGAATCCAGAATATACCACCAACCAAAAGCCTCTCATCTTTATTTTTCAAATGGTGACTGGATCAAACCAACTTCCAAACAAACATTTGAATTGTTTAATGTTATCTCAGTGAACACATAGACATAGAGTTGATGACCTTTTCTCTTTAAAAACATAAGAGGATTCTGTTGGTGAAAAACCTGATATTATGTTTAACTGTAAAGACATTTTTGAAGGCCTTGCTTGCCTTGCCCGGTTGCCCCCCACCACAAAGTTCCAAAATTTCCATTATAATCCTTGTGTTTTTTTAAAGACAAAACAAGGTAAACAAGTTTCCACCTTGAAGTCTGACTTGATTCATTAAAATAAGATTCTGGGACCTTCAATATTCTTGACAAATAGCGCCAGCCGAACAGTACTACCTCTGGAAAGACCCTCCTGCCCTTCATTTGGAGGGACAGAAGAATATGTTTCTCTGGGGCTATAAGTGCCTTTTCAGTTGGATTAAATTACTGGAGTGGAGTGGCCAATGTCTATAAAATTTCTCAGTAAAAAAGTACGAAAAAAATAAAGGAAAAACACAGTGCATGCTTGGATTATCTTGACATCAGGATTCTTTGATTTCTTGAATGATGATTACATGTCTAGTTTTCATAAACATTGATTTCTGATTGGTGGGTTGCAGCAAAGTGAGAGAGAGAGAGAGGGAGGGGGGGTTGGGGTTCCACCGTACAAAAAATAACATCATCACCTCCCAAAAAGAAAATGTACACAAAATAAAAAGCTTTACCCATGTACTGTCAAAAGAAGAAATGTTTCATTTCATCAGAACACAAAGCCCCAGAAACTGAAAGTCTTTTATCTGAATCAATCCAATCCATCCAAAACCCCCCCAACCCTTCCCCTCTTCCCCCCTTACCTTTGGCCCTTACCCCATCAAATCTTTCTGATTTTACTTGCAGTCAGTCCAACATCATAATCAGTAGTAGTAGTACATGACTTTCTCTTGTGTCTTGTTTTCATCAATGAAGAAGTTGTTGTTGTTGATGTTGTTGTTGTGGTTGCTAGAGCTAATCAATCTCTTGACATCTTCAAGATCATCATCTAATGAGCATTCTCCATAGAACCCAGTTGCTTTCTCACTCCATTGATGAACATTTTCATGACCTTCATTGTTGTTGTTGGGGGTGGCGGTGGTGCCGTAATTTAACATGAACTTTTGATTATTATCTTCATAACAATTAGAGACACCAAAACGCTGAAAACTACTCATGTCTTCTTGCTTGATCTCTCTGGCGCCATAGCTGATCTGGCTACAGCTACCATCAGAAGAGCTGCAGCTAGGTTCACTAACCCCAAACATGAGAAAATTTTCTTTCACCGGATAATTATACTGCTGCATGTGACTGATCACCAAACTCTCTGGGGTGTTAATGAGAGAAGAATTATTGTTAGCCAAATTACTGGTGTTGAAAAGATCAGATTGAAGTACAGAAGATGAGATGGGTTCAAAGGCAGCTGAGAAAGATCTGTTTGGAGTGTAACAAGAGGTGCTGCAGTCTTTGTACAGTGATGAAAAGGAGAAGGGTTGAGATGAAACAGCAGGTGGATGAGAAGTGTGATGAGAAGATGGGAATGGAGGTGGTTTTCTCTGGGATTGAGAAGTCGACATAGCCATGAGCTTCTTCTTAAGCTTGGTGTTCCAGTAGTTCTTGATATCGTTGTCTGTCCTGCCTGGTAACTGAGCAGCTATTATTGACCATCTGCGAATTTTCATGTTATAGAAAAGAAAAAACGTTCCATAAGAAGCAAAATCCCTGCTCGAACAGTTGTATGGATGTAACTAGGTGATGATGTTGAATCTAAACTTGGCATGCATGCAGAAGAATTATCCGAAAATGGCAGATTCTTGATGTAAACAAGTTTCTTAATATAAGTACTTTTTTTAAGGAAAAAACTAAAGAAAAAAGAAAAAAGGAATCCATTTCTTTCTTTTCTTTGTCACCCTTTTAGGTAGATTTCATTAATATTCCTTCATCTAAGGCAGCTGATAATTTTGGTAAAAAGGAAAAGATGGATACCCTTAAAAATTTGGAGATTTTTTTCCTTCTTTTTGCTTTGAAATCATGAGGCAATAGGAGAGAGAGGAGAAGGAGAAGGAAGCCCTCAAAAATGGAAAGTAGCTACGAATACCTGCTTCCAATGCTAGCAAAGAGGCTGCAGATAATCCTATCTTCCTCATCAGTGAATTCACCATGCTTAATGTTGGGCCTGAGATAGTTAAGCCATCTCAACCTGCAGCTCTTCCCACACCTTTTCAGACCTGATTCAAAAGACAAACAAAAACAAAATTAGCTAAGAAACTACTAGAGAGAGAGAGAGAGAGGAAACAGACAGAGAGAGGCAAATAATAATAACAATTACCAGCTTTCTGAGGGAGAGCAATCCAATTCCCACCAGTTCCATATTTCTCTATGTACTCCTTAAGCTTTGAGTCTTCTTCAGGAGACCATGGCCCTTTCTTCACATTTGCCTTGTCACAGCAAGGAGCCCTCCCCATCTCTATCTCCTTTTCTTCTCTTCTCTTTCTTTCTCTCTCTCTCTCCAACAGAAGTCTTGTGATCTCTTAGATATCTGCTGACCTCTTTAAGAAACCAAAGGGTCTTCCTTTCTAATAAACTTTGGTGGGGGATGTGATGCTGGTGCTGCCCTTGGTCTTGGCTGCCTTTTAATAAGAGAGACTTTGTATTTTACATTGTATAAAGAAAAAAATAAAACAAAAAGAAACCCATTTTTACTTAATTAATTTATTCAAAGGTACATTAAGTCAAAATGATAGACACATTATCAGCTTCTAACTCTTATGCTTATTAGCTAAGCTAATAGAACTTTCCATCTCAAAATTTATGGTGCTCTATAAGTAATAAAAATCTGCTTTCCCTTTCCTCAAAGGTATCCAAAGTCCATGTATTGCAAATTATCCCATGAAGTAATTATAACTACAGAAAGTACTCTAGACTAATGGAGACACTTTCCAAACCACAGACTGAATATTCTGTTGATATATATCTCCAGCTCAATAATTGGTTGTAATTACTGGCCTCAAACTTAATTTAATGGCAAATGTTTGGTTACCAAAAAATAAACTGTGAAAGATTTTTTTTTTGTTATAAACTTTTCGTATCCGATAACCATGCACTTCTTCACTAATCTAGAGTTGAGTTGTATTGGATCTCAAATAAGAAAAAACTCTCTAAAATCTATTTTCTTCATCACAAAACTCGAACTCAAGATCTTTCTTAAATGATACTTAACCCATCAGAAGTTGGTCAATATTGTAAAACATTTTAATTAATGGATTGTGCATGTAATTTGTTAACATTGAATTGCTTCAATCACTCTACATGATTGTATAGAAATAAATTAAAATTTTAGCAGTAAAGTTTGGCTCTACATGGGGATCAGTTTTTATAAAACATTTTGGGTATTCCTTGAAATCAGACCAAACATAGATACACGTATATGTGTCTACCTAAAGTCAATGTTTTTTTCTCTATATGGTAACTTACTATGCTTCATTTGTTTACTAAGTCTCAGACACACTTCATTAATTGGTTCAAAATGCTTATATATGTACAACTCCTATGACAGGACAAAGTGCACCCTGTTTGTTGGAGTCTGAGATGCCATTGCTTTGATTATTACAAGTCGATAGTTGATCTCGTAATCAGAGATCTTGAACATTTTTTTAAAAAAATACTTCTTGACCCTTTAATGCTTCACCTTCCTAACAATCCTTTTGATATAATTTTTTTTTATTTGTCAAATTTTTATAAATATCACAAAAGTTTAGTTTCACATTAAAAAATTATCATATTTAAAGGATAAATTTCATTTTCTTAATAATTATAATGATAAAATTTAAAAAAAAAAAATAAAACCTACAACGTCAAAAGGGTTATAAAATGATGAATTTATGAAGGTCATGTAACAAAATTCATTTTTTGGCCAAAAATCTTGGAATAATTAGATTACAGTGAAATGGTGATAATTAATGAAGATATTGATGAAACGAATGGCCCCCATGTATCAGATTCTTTGTCCTCAATTTCATCTGATCAGGTGTTTCCGACTGACTCATCAATGCTACCTTTTGAAACTGTTGACGCATCATATAAGCTATTGAGAGCACAGTATAGGGAGCAAAAGTAGGCAAACAATTGTTCCAGATGGTTTCGTGGTACATTTGTAACATTTCCTAACAAGGGATCCGAGCCCTAGTTTTGTTGCTAAGCGACACAAAAGAGAAATAGAGGCCTAAGCATGGGTCGACGACCCCCTCGGGAACAATAATAATGACCCCCTATAGCTACTTGTACCATGGATATTCTGGCCGAGAGCCTCATAAATATGGCCTCAACTCAGCAACTTTTATTTGCTTCCCTTGCTCGATCTTGCTTGCTAGCTGCTGCCTCTGCAGATGATTAGAGTACTTCACTTGGTGTTCGTGAAAATGCATTCCAAAAACAGAAATGTTTACTACTTATTTATGGTGAAAAGTACATATGATATTAACTTATAAAACCACATACTTTAAGAATTATTCCTCGTCTACTTCCAATAGTTGATGGTACCCACATAAACAAGTCCAACAGGAGCCTTTGGTTTAATAATAAAGAAGACGGAACTATTCATCTAATTAGAGAAGCTCAAGCATTGTTTCTGGTGATAATCTATATATAACTCTGAGTTAGGAAGCGAAATTATAATTGCCATAAAAGGGAAGTATATAAATTTATTTCAAGTATATAATAAAATACTAAATATATATGTAGGGGACCGGAGAGGCAGTATGTATTAAACAAAGCATGTAACGTGGCAAAAAGGGGAAAGAACTTCCACGTACCGCCCTCGCTTTTGTTTTCTTCAATACTACTCAAAACATATATAGTAAGCAACGTACCAAAAATATACTTATAATTAATTACTTAAGCAGAAATTTCCTCTCCTAACCACTGAAACTTAATATCGGTTTGACATTGGCTCATTAATTATTATTATTATTCATAAATCGATTATAAGCTCAATTAATGCGCAATTTACTATCTCACATTTTGCCAAGAGCTGTACAGATTGTTGATAGAGTGTTAAACTCTTATTAGTTTTCATAATCAGATTCAAAAATCTTAAGAACTACGGACTTTATAATAAAAAAAAGAAAAGAAAAGATACAAACATATACATGTATACATTTGATTCGTAACAAATTAAATGATAAAGAGGTAGCAACAAACCATGTGATTCATGGGAGAGATAATTAATAAACATTAAAAACAATAGGAAAGGTTTTCTGTCTGGAAACAAGTAGAAGTCAAAGCCAATGAGTGATGTTTATGCTAGAAACTTATGGAGAAGGTTTGAAAATCAAAATCAATAAGATCGCTTGGGTCACAAAATAAGATCCACATCAACAAGCGAAAGAGGAAGACTTTTTTTCAATTTATTGTTATTAATATTATTGTTTTGACATACTTTCATTTTGATAAATAAAAAACCTTTTCTTGAAAAAAATAAAAGGAAATTAGAGACATCATGATATATATGGCATGATCTTATGTAGTTATAAGTTTTCTTGTTATATATATTGAAAAAAAAATAGTAGGATATATATATATACACCATAAAAAGCCATAAATTGATTTGATAGTTAAGAGAATAGGTTAATTAAAACTACAAATGTGATTTGTCCAAGCTATATATACAATATCTATAATTAGTAATTAATACAAGAAAAAGTTTGCTAAGTTTTCCACAAAAAATAATATATTCTTGAGAGTGTTACATCGCTAATATGATTAGGTCTCATTTATATAC
Organism: Microcos paniculata; assembly: GCA_030664755.1. NCBI lineage: Eukaryota > Viridiplantae > Streptophyta > Magnoliopsida > Malvales > Malvaceae > Microcos > Microcos paniculata. The sequence continues at coordinate 1,655,624 of CP131459.1, read as the reverse complement.
ACTGGGATTTCTTAATGAGATCTTCGATTGTGTCACTGCGGACGTACAATTTTTTTTAATTAATTAAACTTTGTATGGATAATACTCCGGCAAGAAATAATTAATTAATTAATCAAACAGTCACACATATAATAATTTATGTAGAGATTATGTATTTTTTTTATTTTTGACTGTTTGACAGCTTAAACCATGCTATTTATACATTTCTATATACCTCATTTAGAAATGTTATCATTCTCACCAATAATTTGGCATGCATGTGTCTTCCTGCTTTATATACCCTAAATATGGATTGTTAATTATGTGAGATGTGACCACTGACCAAGGAACTTGGAAAAATTATCAAGAAAGCTTTCTAACAAATTATTTAATTGGTTTAATAAAATCAAGCATGCATTTCCATAAATAGGGTGGCTTAATTATCCAAAATGATGGCAAAAAAATTATCCAAAAATAAATAAAATAAAATTGGGGTCACTAATTGAGCCTTTGAGCTTGATTACAATCTTAACTAATTCATCTCTTATATATATACATATATATATATATATATCTCCAATGTAAAATCAACGAAATTTAATCGACTAATTATTGCCGCCTAACTTTTCAAGTTTAGGGGTTGTTTGATAAACTGTTGAAAATTTTCAAACCGTTGAAAATGAAAATTTTTAACACTTTTAGATTTTCAATATATTTGATAACATTTGCTAGCCATTACTTAAAAGATTTTTTTCAATAAAAAAGTGAAAATTTAAAAAGTAGGTGGAGACCTACTTATTATTTAATGATGAAAAAATTAATGATTTTAATTTGAAAAACTTTTCTTTTATACTAAATTACCTTTATTCTAGACATTAATGAGTTTTAAAAATCTTCAACATTTATGGTTTTCAAATAATATATTTATATTCAAAATTTATTTATCAAACAATTTTTATATACAAATTCAATACTTATCAAATTCAGTATTTAATTTTTCAACATTTAATTTTTTCAGTTTATCAAACAGCACTTAACTCTACTTGGATCAAAAAAGAAGTAGATGTATAAATCTTCAAAAACAATTAGAAAAATATAATAAAAAAAGTTATGTAATAGACAATTAGATATAAAATTATTAATATAAAATCATCATCTGTGTAATAACTCTCATGAAATGGAATTCTAAGATCATGTCTTAAAAATGTTATTTGACCCTCCATTATTATCCCTCATGATATGAAAAAAAGTTTAGCCATAAGTTGGCCTAAATCTTAAATTTTAATTAATAGCAAAAAAAAAACCATAAATTTTAACACATTTATTGTGATAAGATTTTAGATTGAAAAGTTTCCAAAACTACTATATTATCTACCTTATAGAACAATATTAGCTACTTGATGAAAAAGTCGATTCCAGCTCCAATATGAACAATGAGGAAAAATTATATCATGGGACCGTCCCATCATGTCAGTCATGGGACCAACTAGTAAAAATTTACCAACTCAAAATACTAGTTGAAATTTAACCCCTAATTTAGCAATAAGTTTAGCCCCTGGTTTAAAAAAGTAGAATTAAGTTAATGGATAAGTCCTGAAATTAAGGACATAATGGAGGTAGGATTTTAATAAATGTAGAAAAAATTTCTTTGTTGACAAGATTCTATTGGTTAGTTCTATGACTGACATGGTGGGACAATCTCATAAAATAATTTCTTGAACAATGAGACTTCATGCGTTTTCCCTGATGTATAGATGACATTCGAGTTAAATTCAATTTGCAATTAAGACTATAAGTGATAAAATTGACCGATCAATCATTTGCTTGAATATTTTCTTCAACATATATAATAATGATTAATCTTGTTTCCTATATACTGTTGCTTTGTACTTTAATCTTTTTGCTTTCACATGTAACTGTACATTAATCTTGAAAATTAATTAATGTAAATGTTTATGTTTGTTTGTATGCATAAGTATATATACTATGCATATATGCAGATAAGCATACTACATATATAATTGTTAATTAAGATTGATTGAGTTGATAAGATTTTGGATCTCTCATTGAAATGTTTGAGGTTCGAGTCGTGCCAATGATTCTCATTGGTGGGTGATCTGTAAGTACCATTATCAGTCCTCTTTGAAGCTTGTGGTATGTCATGATCCTGGACTGGAACAGCCTCCTCTCACCTAAACCCAAATTATTACTTGTAAAAGGGTACTTAATTAAACTAATCAAAACGTATTTAATAATTAGCCAATCAATTGAGATCTTAATCGAACTCCAAATGACTTGTCTAGAAAATGAATCTCCTTTCAGTTCTGTCTCTTCTTTCCCAATGGAATCTTCAAAATTTTATTTAAAATTAACAATCAATTTAGAGGGTTTTCGTTATAAAAGATTGATCTCTCACTATCAAGATATAACAAACAGATGGTTATATTAATCAAATCAATATATGATTGGGTCAAATAAAATAATAATATAAATGACTAAAAAATATAATTCTTAAAAAGACAAGTGTCGTCATCTGCATTGACTCTTGGACAAGAAAGAGGTATCCCTGTGTTTTCCTTGCCTTTCTCAACGGTTGGCAAACTAAGCTAGAAAAATTTTGCATGCTGTACCCGCTTCATTATTTTAATAAATATTCTTACTAATAATTAAAACTAATTAAGACTTTGTTTGTGTTTTCAACTTTTTTGCACCGTTGCCCCCTTTGTTACACCCTAATCTTCCAAGTGTTTCTCAAAGTTTGACATTTTACTTTCCACATTGATTTTGGACTCCCTGTGGAATATGTCATCTTCGTTGATGTACAAATGACTTTATCTACATACCTACACTTGTCTCAAGAAGGTGAGCAAGGTTGTCATAATGATTTTTTTTGTGAGATATAGTTAGTGATATCTAATAATTTTTTTTGGGAAGGAGAATTTAGGAACTGAGATTTAAACTTCCGACCAATTATCAAAAATTTCAACCACCAGAGAAGTTGGATTTACTTGTTCACTTGTAAACTAAACCATAGGTTTTATGTCAAACACTGTGTTATTCTCAAATACACGTATTCATGGGTTGGATGGCTAGTCCAGCTCTTGTACATCTCTATTCTCAAACTAAGTCCATATTGTTATAATCAACTACTACATAGAATAAGCTTCTTCTTATCTTTGATTTGATAACAATAAAATAATTGTGTGTGTGTGTGTACGCACACGCACACACATATTGCTTAAAATCAACTATTGATTTAATTTTAGATGGAAGGAGAGATTAATTTCATATATAATTGAGATTTTATGAAAAGAATCAAAAGTTGTGTCCTGAAATAAAATCAATTCGTCAAAGATGTGTCTCTCAAAGAACATAATAGTTAGCCAAAAAAAAACCAGCTATTTAATTCCTTTGATTCTTTGTCCAATACGTAGACACATAATCATAATCCACTAAGCTATTAGATCAATAAGATCAAATATATAGTCCTCAATTAGAAAATTGAAGAAGAGTGAGGGATCAAAGAGAAATTTGCAGGGGCCTCCTTTTGGAAAAAGAAAAGAAGAAAGGGAAACCTGAGACCTCCCAATAGACAAAACTCAAAAGTCAAAGAAAAGTCATCTCTCAAGGTTTCAATTGAAGGAAGCTCTCTCTCTTCAAACTGGGATTCTGAGTGGACAAAAGACAAAACCCTTTTCTCGCTAGCTGTCTTCAATGACGTAACATGTTGCGTACGCCATGTTGCCAATTAGCATTTATTTATTTATTTTTTACTTACAATTTAATCACAAATGAAATGAGAGATTTTTTTTAAAAATTTACTTAGAAAATAAATAAATCATTTTCAGGATTCGTGCTTTTATTGTTCGAAACGTGTCCGTTTCTGCCTTGATCTTCGTGTCCACTTTTCTTTTTTTTTTCAGTTTCTTTCCGTGGTCCCCACGTGCGGGCGGCTTCACTCGCGCGTGCGCTACTCTCTCTGGCAGGCTTTGGGTCGGTTCTCCTTTTCAAATCGGACGTGGCGAAATCTTACGGCGAGTAATTCAATCTCCGTACTGGGAAAAGGTCTGTGATTGAATGACGTGGAGGGTCTTAGTTCGATGAGAGTTGGCTCAGATCAGACGGTAAACAATCAATCAATCAACTCATCTAATCGCACGCTTTTATTTAAATCGTTCGCCTTTATTAGTTTATTTATATATTTTACTGAGGAAAAACATGTTATTCCATTTTATTTTTTACTTTCTTTTTTCTATTATAAAAAAAAATAATTAGGAGATGGGCAAACGATTCCTGTCATTTCTATCTTCCTTACAAGATCTATGCATTTGATCTGGTTGGTAAGAAAGTTTGGTTTAAAAATTGTGTCAATTTCTTGCAAAATGCTGAGCTTATGTTGGAGACTTAGAGCTAGACATATAGAGGTAAGTCCTAGGAGTAGGGTTGGGCTCATTTTTGCAGAAAAATTCTGCAAGTTACTTACCACTTACACTATCACATTCATGAATTTTTTTTTTTAAGTTTCACAATGAATAAAAAATCTTAGCTGTATAATCTGTTGATAAAGTATTGAATTATTAATTAATTAAAATTATCAGGATTAAAATGTTGATCACAACCTTACAATACTAATTTTTCTTTTTAAATTTTCAAAAAGGAAAAAAAATCTAACAAAATTGATATGAATGTTGCATGCTAATAAAATAATGACTAAATATTTAAATTGGTCCTCAAATTATATCAAGATGGACAAATTAGCCCCTAAACTTTTATTTGGGACAATTGACCCTTCAAACTTTTATTTGGGACAATTAACCCCTTAAATTTTATTTTCAAAGGAAATTTCTATTGAATTAAGGGATACATTGTCCCTAAATAATAATTTTGAGGGCTTAATTATCCTAAAATAATAGTTTTGGGGGGTTAATTATCCTAAAATAATAGTTTAAGGGGGTAATTGTCCTAAAATAATAGTTTGAGGGGTCAATTGTCCTAAATAAAAGTATAAGGATCAATATGTCCAAAAATGTATAATTTAGGGGTTAATTTGGACATTCAACCATAAAATAATTGAACTAATTAGATATTAGTATAGATTTTAACTGTGAAATGTATTTTTGTTTATTTATAGTATTAGATCAAGAGGTTTAGGGTATTTATACCATACAATATGAGGTATATTCTCTTCCCTAACAACTAAAGAGAGAAAAAAAATCAAGGAATATTCGGTTTCCTCAAATAAACATGGTAGTATTTACAACTTTGAATTTTGATGATTGATAATATTTTATCTTTTAGATTCTTTTGGAAGGGAAATAACTTATAAACTAAACAATATAACGAATATATCTTTGTCTTGGACCACTTTTTTTTATTTTAATTAAAAGTATCTCCAAATCTTATTGATTTTAAATCAATCTCTTTCGAATCGAAAGTGTGAAAGACAAAACCCTTTCAATAAATATGCTTATAAGGAATTAAACTTATATTCTTTTCTCTTATCGAAATAAAAGTCGTTGTCACCTAGTGCCTTAGAGGGTTAGATCCATCTTTGCAAGAAGTTATTTTCCTTCCCTTGACATGGTTACTTGGACCATTTTTGCCCTGGCAACAACCCACTTCATAATTAGCTTCTGGCCCATACAAGAATTGCAAGCTTTTAGCCCAATGAGTGGAATATTAGAGCCCATGTTGAGTCCTCTAATTTTCATTTCATTTTTCAGCCCAGAAACAGTGGGTTTGAAGGCCTGGGAATTGGGTCTTTTCTTTGAAGTCAAGTTACTCACACATGAGATGGCTTTTGCTAATTCCCATAGCATCTTCTAATTGTTTTGCTGATTAGCCGGAAATGAGTCAATAACTCCTTATTTACACAGAACAACTGCCCTATTGAGGGGTTGTTTGATTAACCATTGAAAAATTTCAAACCATTGAAAATGAAAATTTTCAATGCTTTCATTTTTTCAATGTGTTTGATAATAAAAGTTAAAGAACCACTTAATTGAAAATTTTCAATGGAAAAGCATTGAAAATAATAAGTAGTTCTTAGGTTACTTATTTCATTCAACAATTCCATTTAAAGAAAAAATCATACATTAATTACATTTATTGTTGTATTCTTTCCTTTTAACCACTATTCTTTCCTTTTTATTAATTATCAATGTATTTATTTTTCATAAAATTTCATTTCTCTTATAATAGTTCAAAAATAAATTTGTTCAAACATAATAACTTATCAAACAATTTTTACACAATAAATTCAGTACTTAAAATTTTCAGAAAAAATTTTCAGTACTTAATTTTCAGTACTTAATTACTTCAGTTTTATCAAACAGCACCTAAATAAAAAAAACCTTAAACAGCCTGATATGATTATGATCTCAAACCATTTGTCTCTGATCTCCACGAGCATGAGCCCCAAAGTTGACTCATGAATGGTTCGACTCCACATTAAAAGGTGAATGAGAAAATGGTACATTTAAGTTAAGCTCAAGCCAATCTTAGTCTTAACTTAAAAGCATGGGAATACGCTCAAACTTCTGAATCCTCATTTGCCATTCTCTAACCATTGATTAGAATAGAGAAAAAGTACAGTATTTCTTTATAGTTTTGGATGAAATTTTTAGTTGACCATTTCTATTTGATTAATATCTAATTTGGTTTTTAAATTATATAACAAATGATAGATTGATCTTTAAATTTTTATTTCAAATAGATTGGTATCTGAATTTTTATTTTGAAACAGATTTATCCTTAAATTATCAAAAACTTAACGGATTGAGATAGATTGATTCTTGAACTTTTATTTTGAGATAAATTGATCCATAATTTTTTTTATTCAAGATTTATTTATCTCAAAATAAAAGTTTTAGGAATTAATCTATTTCAAATAAAAATTCAAACACTAATATATTATTTTTAATATATAATTCAAGACCTAATTAGGTATTAACCATTTCTATTTCATCCAAGAAATTTTCGGTCTGATACTCTGATATATAAATGGAGCTTTTTCCTTGGAGGTGGGCCAGTGTCTTTATCAACCAACAAACTCATTTGCTTTTTCATTGGGCAACTGTAACTCAAAAGAAAGACTCTGACAATCCTAACTCCTAAGAGGGATGAAATGGAAAACACCATTGAATTTGAATCTCGGAGCTGATGAGAACCAAAGTAAGACAAGGATCTATCCAACAAATAAAGATACCTTCTCTCAGATAGAACACTTTTTTTCAGTTCCAACTTCCAAAACCAAAACACCCACTTTCGGAGTTCCTTCCTCTCCTCTACTGTCCTCCACCATGAATAGAGACATCAACAGAAACAGCAACAAAAACAACATCAAAAAGCAATCTCAAACCTTAAATTCTACAAATCCCAATTGTCTGCACATTTTATTAGTCCTAATCATCCTGTCTTTAACGGTCATACCCCATTCCGCCCTCAAAACTCCACCCCCTTTGCCTATATTGCCCCTCCCTTCATATCGTCAGCTCCAATGGCAACTCTCTTCAATGGCAGTCTTTCTCCACTTTGGAACCAACACTTTCACCGATTCAGAGTGGGGCTCAGGCCATGCTAACCCCTCTGTGTTCAACCCGACCCGACTCAACGCTTCTCAGTGGGTCCATGTAGCCAAGGAAGCTGGGTTTTCCAGGGTGATCCTTACTGCAAAGCACCACGACGGGTTTTGTCTGTGGCCAAGCGAATACACGGATTATTCTGTTAAGTCAAGTCCTTGGAGAAATGGGAAGGGCGATGTCGTTGGTGATTTGGCAATGGCTGCAAAGGAAGCTGGGATTGCTTTGGGTCTTTATTTGTCTCCTTGGGATAGGCATGAGAAATGCTATGGGGAGACCGTGAGTTACAATGAATTCTATTTGGGGCAGATGGTCGAATTGTTGACTAGGTAATTGATTCCTTTGTCTGGTCTTTTGAGTTTTGTGTTCATTTGCCCATCATGATTTTGCTTCTAATGTTTGATATGTTATTGCATTGTTTTGCTAATTGAGATTGTTCATTCTCTAATGTTTGCATCTAGGAATTCTTTATGTTGTACATTGGCTTCTTCCTTCTTTGCTAATCCTTTTTGTTTAATACTCTAAAGGAGATTGTACTCTGGTTTGTTCCTTGATTCAGGGTTCACATGAACTAGTCGTTTGCTTGTGTAACTGGTTGATTCTGTAACCATTGCATTCTCTTTAACTTCTGCTCCCCCCCACCGAAGTATATTCTACATTAGCTGATTTTGTAGATTAAATTTCAATTAATTCTGCCTTGGGTTTTCTTTCAAATTTCAAGGTTTCTTCTTGATTAATTTCTGCCACTTCAACGAAGTATGCTATTGAGTACTTCCTGTGGTCATGTTATTTGGTTCAAAGTTTTCTGATTTGAGAACTGAGGAGTGTTACATTTCCCTATTCAAATTCAAGCAGGTATGGAGATATTAAGGAGGTATTTTTGGATGGTGCGAAAGGGGAGGGGGAAAAGGATATGGAGTATTACTTTGATGCTTGGTTTAGTCTCATTCATCAGCTCCAACCTGGGGCTGTCATCTTTACTGATGCTGGTCCTGATGCCAGATGGGTTGGCGATGAGGCTGGTGTCGCCGGTTCGACTTGTTGGTCCCTTCTCAATCGAAGCAATGTGACAATTGGCGGAATTAATCCTCAGTAAGCATATTTTCCTGTCTTACTCTTACCTTTTAAAAAGTTGATAAGTGAGGTTTATATGTCCAGCTTAAGTTCATTTGTATGCTCAAAACTATATTGGCATGTGTGCCTGGTGGTTTTACCATTTCTTAGAATAAATTCTCCATGGATGTTCTGAAGTCATGATCCTGCCTGTTCCTTTTTTCTTCTTTTCATTCCTTTCAGAACCAAACTACCACCTGAATGTCATAAATTTATGTTGATTATCTAACAGAGCCCAAGGAGGAGACCCTGATGGTCATGACTGGGTACCTGCTGAGTGTGATGTCTCAATTAGGCCTGGTTGGTTTTGGCATGCATCTGAAGTTCCAAAGTCGGCATTGAAGCTTCTTGACATATACTACAAATCAGCTGGTCGAAACTGTCTTTTGCTACTAAATGTGCCCCCAAATTCTTCAGGTCTTATCTCAGATGAAGATATAAAAGTGCTCCAAGAATTCAAGGAGCTTCGGATGTCCATATTCTCAACTAATTTGGCACAGAATGCTCGCCTAAATGCCAGCAGTACACGAGGAGGTTACCATAATCCTCAATTCTGGTCCTATAATGTACTTGATGAAGGTATTTACACCTATTGGGCTCCGGAAGAGGATCAATCTGATTGGATTTTATATATAGACCTTCAAGAATCAGTATCTTTTAACGTTTTGCAAGTTCAAGAGCCTATTCACATGGGACAACGTATCATTGAGTTCCATCTTGAGATCCTGACTAGAGGTGGATGGAAGAAAGTGATTAATGGCACCACAGTGGGATACAAGAGGCTGCTACAATTTCCAACAGTTCAATCTCATTACTTGAAGTTTGTCATCGACAAGTCTCGAGCAGAACCTCTTATTTCTTATCTGGGGATCCATGTAGATCAATTTTCCATTCTGAGCCATGCATCTAATACAACCTCACAAGCATATTTCAATGGTAGTCAAATTCTTCAGCAAATTGTATACAATCATTCCCGAAATGCACAAATATAGTTCATATAAATTCAATAGTCAAGCTACTATTGTTGTATGGATAAGTGTTCAATGTTCAAAAATTGCAAGAAATATGATTTTTGTTGCCAATATTGCAGAATTCAAAAATAAAGAAAGAGCATCAGCTAGATAATAGTTCTAACGTAATCATTTTCACCGGTATAATGATCCATGTGCAATTCTTAAGCTTAAATCAGTTCAAGACAACAAAAATGGATCCATGTACAAACCTTTGCAAGATTTTATTGTTCTTCATTTCGAGTTTGTTGATCTTTTTGGATCCATGTTTTGAGTTTGTTGATTGAGTTACCACAACAATTGACAAAATTCTGAAGTTCCTTTGTCTTGGGTTGGTTCTTATGAAAAGGAAAGGCCTGTCTAGGCCAACCCCAGCCCAATCCCTCCCCCCCACCCCACCCACCAAAAATCATAAATCATTTGCTTCCAGTTTCTGGTTCTCTGTCTTTGTGTCGAATGTCTTGTCTTTTCTCTTTATGAAACTTAAAAACGCTTCAAAGGGCATTTATTTGGGGGCCAAGAAAGAAGGTTTTTGAATCAGTAATCGCGTGAGAACTGAGAAGCGGCAGCAGAGCACAAACCCTAGAGAGAAAGGAGAGAGGAAGGATGGAAACCGATAAACAAACAGTGATATGCACACTGATAGCAATGGATCAATCCAGCTTTAGTTACAAAGCTTGCTCTAAGTGTGAAACTGTTATGCCAGACAAACCTTCTCCTTCTTTCTGCGAAAGATGCAAAGATCGTGCCTATCCCTTTACACGCTTCTTTCGCGTTCTTGTATGCTCCTTGTAACCCTCTTTTCTTTTTCTTGGCTTTCCGTTACCTGGGTCATCTCGAATTTCAGGCCCTTTGTTCCTTAAAGCTTCTATTGTTGTGTTTTTTTTCTTAATGTTTATTTGGTGTTTTTGGCAGTTCTCAATAGCAACAGACACAAAAGTTATCAATGTGGTATGCTTCGATAGGGCTGCGAAGGTCATCTTTGGTTGTTCTGCCCAGGAATTCTTTGACTTTGCAGCTTGTCATTCTTTTGCTGGTATCTCTCTTTCCTTCAACAGTGTGGATGTGAAAATTGCGATTTAGAGCTGCTTGAGAATTTGAAATTTTATGGTTTCATTCATTTTTTCCTATTTTCTTGGCAATAAAGTACCACAAGAATTTTGATGCTTGGAAGTGTAGGATAGCAGCAAAGCCTCGGTGGCTTCCTGATTTGTTGGTTACTTTGTTCTGGATTTTAAAGAACCATACATAGGCTAAGAAGTAAAGCTCAGAATTTTTGCTTTAGTTTGACTCTGTTTACTATCACCTTTCAAAGCTCATTTCTTATTGGTACTACCAATAAGTTATTGCTTGGAAAGCATTTGGTTTCTTATTGAAATCTGACTTTAATCATTGGAACTTCCATTGCTTATTTTCGGCTTGTTTGATGTTTATACAGTAAAAAATGCTTGTCATGCTTTGGTGGGAGAATTGTTCCAAGTCACTTTGACCAAACCAAAAGGGGCTAAGGCGGATCATCTGCGTATGACGGAAGTTGTTCCTTTGAGGTCTGATTTTCAGCCAGTAATTAGAACCTTGGAAGAGCTTTATCAAGTGCCTAGTGGATCGAAACCTGCTTAGTATTCTTGCTTCAGTACAAAAGCTTCGTTGCCATCTGAGACTACGATGAGCAAGGAGATTTTGAAAGGTCTTTTTCTGAACATTTTATGGCTTCGATATAATGTAGTTTGCATTGGCCTTGTTCCTTTTTGTGTTCAATGTATATACGAATCATTCGCATGGCTGCCGGCTATGGTTTTTGTAGCTATTTCAGACGAACAATGTACTAAGCATCTAGATAACAAATCTGTTTCTCCTGCTTATTCTAAATAGACTTAATTGGCTTCATTTCTTGCTTCTAAGAAACTGCATGTTTGTCAGTGATAGAAAGCTCCATCCTGGGGAAGACAAATAAAGGAAAAGAGAAGAATTGGATCATTGGAATAGTTGCTGTAATGTCATTTTCATTGAATAATGATGTGTGCCACAAAGGGGACTGTTTAGAACATTGAAACACCGAGAAAATCGCAATTTGAATGTACGATGCTCTAGTGCCAGAGGACACTTCAATGAACAAATTTGGTGGTTATCTATTTGGGAGAGACTCTCTCAGCTGACCCAGACGATGCTAGCTTCCCCTGCATCCAGTTCTGCAGCATCTGTAATGAAGCTTTTGGTTGATCCATAGGAACCATATGGCCCGCTTCATGGACCTTGAGGAAGGCAAGCGGACCATGGCTTTTCAGCTTTCCTGCTTCTACACCATCAACTACAAACGGAACAGTGGGAGCTGCCCCAAACTCTTTCTGGCCTGACCATGTCATTGCATGAACCCAGTTTGAGTTTCCTACCCCAGGTGAAGCAACCAAAAAGAGAAAAAAAAACCATTAGTTCAGCAGAATAAAAAATCTATATTATCTTTTAGAATTTTTTTTAATTTATCAAAAAAAGAAGGGGTTCTTACCAAGCCAGTTGCATATAAGATCATACTCTCCCGCATATATAAGCACGTTGATGCCATCCTCAAGAAGTGCAGGAATGCCAACTTCAAGGTTCTTCATCCAGTCCATAATCATGGCTTCATATACAACGCTGCTGCATGACACAAAGTCCAGGTCTCCCACCCCCAGTGCCTCCCTAACTGATTTCTGATTCAGGAACGTCTCCGCGTCTGAGAAGTCGTAGCATAAGTCTCCTTCGCACTGCTTTCTAACGTCGTAGTACTGTACATCAAAGATATGAGAACTTCAATTTGTGCTTTGATGTTGGTGTACCTTAACAATTGAAAGCAATTTAGCAGGATGTAACAAGAATTAAATGTTGGTGCTATCTTACATTTATACCACCCGCGATCCTCATAATCTCATTAAATATGTTAGTGCAGGTTTCGTAGGAATCCACACATGCATCTCCTCCATCAGAGCCTGATATGGGAGCTCAATAAAATCAATGAATTGGAACATAAAGCATTTTACAAGGTAAGTCTTAATCTAAGAGCTAAGAAGAAGTACCACAGGTTCTGATTGCCTGCACACATGACGGAAGGTGACTCTTAATATTGGCATAATCAGATTTTGAAATTAAACTTTTGTTCAAAGCGTAATCCGGGTATGCTTGATACTGAATTTCAGGATTTGTAAGCCCATTACCGATGGCGAAACCCTGTTAAATCATTCAGATCAGTATAAATCCAGGACATCAATATGGAAGGTAACTATTGCAAACGTAGTATACCTTCAGGTTAACATGAATGCCCTGTTTAGCTTTGTTTCCCTGGTGAACTCGACCAGCAAACGCTGGAATGTAATGCCCAGCATAGGATTCGCCGGTTATGTAAAAGTCATTCTTAACATACTGAGGATGCGCCTTGAAAAATTCCTGAAGTTACAGAGGGACCATTTTCTGAATTCTGAGCTCAAGTGCTAACTCTGACAAATCCTTAACTGATTCTCTATCATGGATAGAACATCAGAACAAAAGTATTAGGTAAGAACAGACCTGCAAGAAGTCATACAAATCGTTGCTGACACCATTTTCATCATGACGAATGTCGTCCTCATCTGAGGTGTAACTGAATCCGGTTCCAGTGGGCTGATCCACAAACAAAATGTTTGATGCCTGCCAAGGTACAATAAATGTGGATTGATAAGAAGGGAGAGAAATATTGTAAGAGTAAATCATAGCATATCACTTATCAGAGATCTTTTCTTGGATTTCTGTCAGATACCTTGTCCCAGCCGTAATCATTCCATATAAGTGACAAGTTGTTAGCAAGATGGAAAGGCCCATTTTCATAGAACAATGCCAATTCACTGCTGCATCCTGGACCTCCAGTCAACCAAATCACTACAGGGTCGTTTGTGCTGTTCCGAGATTCGAAGAAAAAGTAAAACATCCTGGGACATTTTAGAAGGAAAGGAAGAACACATAATCAGTTTATTGGAAAAAATAAGGTAATATATCAATTTTTCATTAGCACCAGCCGTACCGTGCCATCATTTTCAAACTGTACATGCCAAACATCATTTGTCACTACAACCTTATCGTATATGTCTGATTTAAGTATCACAGCTCTGAGAGTTATAAAATAACCACTCAAAAAGAAAACATGATTGAGATTACGCCTATAATTGTATTACTCCTGGATGTGAACCCATCAATTCGATCTGAAAGTTTGGATTGAAGGATCGTAATTTCAGGTTCTGCATTTAGCACATTAGAACCATTTCCATTATGCTTTACAACATCAGGAATTTCCAGTTCGAGAACAATACAATTGTTCGAGGAACATGCAACGCTTACCAGAAACATAGTACGAGAACAGAGTATTCTACATATGATTTAAAACTCATGGCTTACCTTGCAGCTTTTGCATGAGGAAGTTTATAGTACCCAGCATGGTGACCAAACTCCTGAACAGAAGGTCCAGAGGCACCAAGCACAGGGAACCTGAATGGTTTCTCGACAATCTTTGAAGTCTCCTCAACAGAAGTGAAGTCATCTATACCACCATTAACATCAACTTTTGGGAACAAGTTAAGTCCTCTTATGAGCTTTTCTGCCTGTTGCTTTGCCAGGCTAGAACTTGGAGATAAGTGAAGTTGGTGCTTATTCCTTTGGGAAACAGCTTTAGCTGAGAATGATGCAAATAGCAGAAGAAAAGAAAGAAAAATAAGGAGTCTCTGACAGAAAATTGATGCCATTTTTTTGGTGGGGTAATCTTGGGAGATGAACGCAGGCATTGTTACTTGTTAGGTTTATATAGAGTTTGAACTTTGAACAAACACCACTCAGAGACAAAGTCCAAATACAAAGAAAAAGGAAAGAAAAGAAAATTGGCAATCACCAGCTTTTTTTTCTCTCTTAGTGTGAAACCACTGATATGAAAATATTCAATATGAAACCAAACCACTGGTCTTTAATTTCATTGATTTTCTTTTCTTCTCTTTCCTTTTTCCCACTTCATTATTTTGAATATACTTAAATCTTAATAAATCTCTATGGTGATTACACAGCTGGATATAAATTTTGACTTTATTAGCATTAGTATTAATTTTGTCAAGAAAAAAAAAGAAACCAAATCTTTATCATTCTTTTTTTGGGTATCTAAATCCGTCGGTATCCATTAGCCCCATCAGATCAGATATTTTAGTCAAACAAATATTAATTTAGCACAAGAATAATATTGCCTTGCAATATTAATTTAAGGCCTTGATTATGATCATATGATAATTTATGAAGTAAAGATTGTTTAATTTGGTGGATCATTATTTTATTTTTATGTTAATGATGTACATAAAGAATAACCTAATGATTAATTTGTGCTAAAATTTTCTGATCCCACAAGCAAAGGTAAACTATATTAACTCAATGATTTCCTTTAACCTCCTTAACACCCACTAATCCCACTATCTATTTATCCAACTTCCCATTTTGATATCTAATTTTTAAGTAAAAAAAAAATATTTTTTAATGAATTAATATGTTCTATCTATTTTATAGGAAAGAAAATTCCTTCAATAAATAATAATAATAATATATAAATTTAAGGTTCCTATTTTATGCTAATTTTTTTAAAAAAAGTACTATTAGCAAATAAACTACATTCATGAATTGAAGGATGTGGCATGTCAAGAACCAAAATCTGAACCCCAAAAAAAGAATATCAAGAGCCAAAATAACTACTGTTGCATAGTGCCAGTTGGGTGCTTTAAATCCTACATCAACTTAACCCAAAAAAAAAGAAAAAGAAAATGCTACCCCATTCAATTGAACCTTTCCTAGCTTTCTTAATTTGTCTTATTTAGATTCATCGAACTTTTGAAGAAAAAATTATCAAAACTGAATCAAAACAATTTCTACGAAACCTTTCCTAAATCTACATTAATAAGACTTGACAATACATTGAACATTAGGTAATCAATCTTGATTTATCATCTTCATTCATCAAATTATAGAAACTAACCGCTCAAATTCAAGTTCATTAATTTCCTCAAATTTTGTTTTTCATTTTTCAATCATTGACTCTTTTGCCTCTTGAATGTTTAAATAGAGAACTTCTCTTAGGCTTTGTTTGGTAGAAAAGAAAGAAAATTGAAAAGAAAGAAAATGGGAGGAGGAGAAAAGTAGGAAGATGGAAAATAAAAATTAATTTTCCTCTAGTATGCTTGGTAGGAAAGATGAAAAAATGAGTGAAAAAATTAATTTTCTTTCCTCTTATTAGTTGGTAGAAGAGAAAAATAAGAAGAAAGAAAATCAATTTAATATACATTTACTATTATACATCTTATTTAGTATGTTAGTAAGTAATAGTGTTATATGTTATAATATTTTTACTAACGAAGGATATATAAGTACTTTTATCTTAATTAATTATACTCGCCTTATTTTCTCTCAACTTTTCTTTCCAAATTTAGAGAAATTTTGAATATGAAGTATGAAAGAAAATATTCGTCTTTCTAATTTTCTTTCCTCTCAAATTTCTTTCCAACCAAGCACTCTAAAATTGATTTTCTCTTTACTTTTCCCTCATAACTTTTTTATCTCTTCACTTTTCTTTTTTACCAAGCAAAGCCTTAAGCTTATGATGTTGGATTTAATTAACATGTGGGTTATTTATATTACTTATATATTATGAGTTATCATAAGGTTAGGCCCAATTAAAGTGATCAATAAGGTTTAATGTTTTGAGTTGGACATCTGATAGCATATGGGTTTTAATGTATAGAGACCGAAGACTTAATTTCTATTTTTATGATGAGCTAAAATAGATATTAGATTAAAGATATAAATTAGGGTTATGATCCCTAAGTCATAAGTACAAGTTTTCTCTTCTAACATCCCATCAGTCAGAAAAATTACAACTCTGTCCAAAAAATAAAAACTGTATATTAACTTGAAAGATAATAACCGCAAAATCAAATTTTCTTCATGGATTCAGGTACGTTTTCGTATCAAATCTAATTTCTTGATGATTTGACATGAATCTTTGGTTAATGATAATTTTCACTAAATTAGAAATAAAGATTTCTATGATTGAAGCGTCGAAATTAATGTCCAATATCATGATCATAATCAATGCTATCAATGCTGGTATAGAAAAATTACTCATTATGTGTTTTATCGGACAAAAGTTTAGTTTTACGTGAGATATGACCTGCCTTATCTTATAAGTTTCGGTTTAAGCTTTACGTGAGATATGACCTGCCTTCTGATTTCAGTTTAAGCTTTCGCCATGACCAATTGGCAAATATTATCAAGAATTCTGGTTCTATGCAAGTACAGCCTAGCTACAACAGGGATCTCCTTCCTTTTTATTTGTTTTCATTTCTTTGTCTTGATCATCTCTTCTCCCATACAAAAGTGGGAAATTGGGCTTTGAAGACAAGGCTAGAACAACAATATTTATGTTGCGTACAAGACATCAGAAACCTGAAAAAACAATATAAAAGGAGCCCTTAAAGAGTTAATGACAAAACATTGGACTTTACTCAACGTTTTGTTTTGAAGAATGAAATGAAAGAAACATGGGATCTTCCCAAAAGCAAAAGCACTTACTATTGGGACCCATCATCTGCCCTAACAAGAATGTGATTGATGGCTGCAAATATCGCTTTAGTTTCTTTATGGATTCTCTTTACATCTCACAGGATTAGTAGTTACAAATTTCTGCAACGTTGTCAAGAATCTTAACTCCACTTTTGACAAAATGGAATTTTGCTTCAATATATTTTGTTTGTAAATTAAAAAATAGGGAGAAAAGAGTATAAAATGTTTAAAAAATCGGAGATACATTTGCTGACATGATAAGATGTAATCTTATATCTCATTGAAGGTATATATATTACTAATTATTAAGAAGGATAACATATCAAAATTTGAATATTTAGGGAGGTATGTAATTGGGCAGGGAATATAGAAGGAGTATATTTCTATCATCCGACTTTGACTTGCTCTCGTTCTTTTTCTTAATTGGGCCGAAAATCATATCATATGATTTAAGTTATTTTCTTTTATATTTGAGATTGTTAAGATTTAAATATATCACTTTATCAACGGATCATGCTAACCGATCGATGATGCTACTAATAATAGTTTCATGCAATAATATATGACCTTTTTTTTTTTTGGTAGTAGGTATATTGAAACCTTCATTTAAACCGATCACTTGAGGTCAAAAAGGAACTCAAAAAATACGATGCACGCAGATTGCAAATGACGACTATGAATTTGGGATGACTAAATAATCAACAAAGAATTGGAAAGAAACGACTAAGAAATTAAAACGAATGAACCAAAAAACAAGGCCATGAAACGTAAAAGACTTGTCTTATATTTGTACGTATTTGGCATTCGTAAAACGTGCACTATCAACACCTTGGATGTTGGGATTTGTAGTTAAGAGATTCTTTACTTTCTGCATTTTAATATTTCGCCTTATTACACATAGTTGCGTTTGGACGATATGGGTTCATACCAAAAACATGAATATTTGCAGAGAAGTACTAGCAGTTCCTCGGCAGAGAAACCAAGGCATATATAGCTAAGATTCTGGGCTATTTTCTTATTTGAAAAGGAATAGCGTAAATTGGTCATGCCATCTCGTGAAGCTCTTAAGCCATATATGTTTCCGGTAATGGAAAATTTTGAAGGACTCCTTTTCAGTTTGATAAATTCCTGAATTGATGCTTGTGTATGTTGAACCTCATAGGGCTATTGATAGGCACTACAAAAATATATGTTTTTGCGGTCAAATTTTATATTGAGTCCATCTATGTACTATACGGAAAGTGTGAATTTAGTCTTCTTATTTCGATTTGATCAAATTGAGTCCCTCTACTTTTATTTATTGTCGTCTAATAAATAACTATATTAAAATTCCACAGCCAATTTTGATGATTTAGCATTGACTATATTGGCACAGTATTGACTATATTGACAGAGCGTTAAATATTTTGATGATATGTATCTACAAAAAATATTAAAAATTTTTTTATGTGACTTTTTTTGTCACATAAATACTTTTTGGTCATAATTACGAAATCTCTCATAAAAAAAATATGAAATTAAACATTTCAAAAGAAAATAAAAAATGATATGCACAAAACAAAAGATATATGATGTAGTCAAACAAAGTCATGTGAATTTTTTTAATATCTTTTAAAGAGGAGGAATCCATTTATATAAGTTTTACACCCTTTTTATAACTCTACCCACAATTAATATTTTAACAATCCGACTGTTGGATTTAAAGATATATTCAAATCTATCATGTACGTAAAATTTCAAATCAATTTGATACTTTTATAATATCGATCAAGACTCTAATATTTTTTGATATTTTTAATATATATTTAACGATGAGAAATTTTATCACTTTAAAATATATGCTAGACATTTTAAATTAACTTGAAATTTTGTATGCACGATGTATGTAAATAGAGTATGAAATTTAACGATTGGATTAATTAAATATTAATTATACGGTAAGTTATGAAAGAGTGTAAAACTCTTAATCTTATATCGAGTGTCAAATGATTCCTCCTCTTTTTTAAAAGCATATGTTATCATAATCAACACCACATTAGTGTAGTTAATGGTGAAAATTTAATATAATTAGTGATTAGATTAAAATTGACAATAAATAAAAATAAAGAGATTCAATTTGATCAACTCAAAATAGATTGACTAAATCCATACTTTGTGTATAATTGAGGAACTAATTATATAATTTAACTTATTTTTGCATGCACTTAGATTGTGAGGGTTCAAGAAACCGCCTGGCTTTGCAAAGAAAATTTAACTTGTTAGGGCACAATTCGACCCACCAGCATTCAGCCTATTTTTAATGGCACAAAGGCCCCAACCAAGTATCAGCCCAATAGATAAATCATTGCCCGTCCATTGACAAAGCCCATCCCATAAACAAATTCCTCTCTCAATTTTTGTCTGGGCAAAATCAAAATCGTGATTCTTTCTTTTTTACCACGATGTTTTCCTAATTTCTCACAGATTTTCTTTCCTAATTTCTCACATATTGTCTGCCATTTAGATCTAAAATCAAATCACTTTTTTCCTCTTTTCATTATTTCCGAAATCAAACCTTTAAGATACTGTTTGATATGAGAAAACAGGTCTATTTTTCATTTTTATTTTCATAGAAAACAAAAAATATAAAAAAACTTGTTTGGTTTGTAAAAATGAAAAATAAATTTTAAAAAATGAAAATAAAAATGATATGAAAATAGAAAAAAAAATGTTTTCTGTTATGGAAGTGTATTAATAATAATTGGAACAAGAAGCAAGTAATAATAGAAAAAGAAAAAAGAGAGAGAGAGGAAGAGAGAAAAAGAAACGAAAGAGAAAGAAATTTTCTCTTTACATTTCATCAGCGCTTCAGCGCTTTTTATAAACGAAAAAGGTTACTGTGCAAAGTTTGAAAATTTTGCACGTGGACCCTACGGTTTAAATATTTTATACATGAATAGTAATATACACTATTCATCGATAGTGATATATACTATTCATCAATAATTCATCCGACATAATTAATATATGAATAGTAATATGCACTATTCATCGATAGTGATATGTACTATTCATACTGTAGCAATAATTTCAAAACTTCAATTGTGGCGTTTGAAGTCCACTTTCATAACACTCCCCCTTGGACAAAATGCCACTATGAAAAAATTGGACGTGTACTGCCTCGTTAAAAACCTTAAGTCGGAAAAACCCAGTGGGAAAAAACCGAACATAAGGGAAAAAGAGTACAATACAATTAAGTCCATCTAATATGTCTTCAGGACAATATGTGCTTGTCTTCAGGACAATCTATTTGTCTTCAGGACAATATAGGTAGGCCTACTTCAGTGGCCTAATTGGACGTGCTATTACTGCCTCATTAAAAACCTTAAGCCGGAAAAACCCAGTGGGACAAAAACCGGACAGAAGGAAAAAAGAGTACAGTGCACTTATGTCCATAATCGCTCCCCCTGAAATAAAACAAACTGCTACTTCTAGAGTATCTAAAATTTCCACTTCTGGGGAATTTAATCTTGCATCTTACTGACTCGCCGCATACCAATGCCATAAACTAATTTCTCAAATGTTGATGTTGGCAAAGATTTGGTAAATAAATTTGCAAGATTATCAGCGGAGCGAATCTGTTTAACATCAACTTGTCGACTTTCCTGGAGTTCATGAGTATAGAAAAATTTCGGCGAGATGTGCTTGGTCTTATCACCTTTAATATATCCTCCCCTGACTTGTGCAATACAAGCAGCATTATCCTCATAAATTATAGTGGGAGAATCTATCACCGGTTTGAATCCACTAGCATTATGAATATGTGATATCATAGATCTTAACCAAACACACTCTCTTCCGGTCTCATAGAGGAAAATAATTTCAGAGTGGTTGGAAGATGTTGCAACAAGTGTTTGCTTAGTGGAACGCCAAGAAATGGCTGTATCATTATAGCAAAATAGATAACCGGTTTGGGAGCGAGCTCTGTGCGGATCAGATTTATATCCTGCATCAGCATAACCTACTAAACCAGAGTTAGTAGTATTCTTAAAATAGAATAACCCCAAATCAATGGTTCCTCGGAGATAACGGAAGATATGTTTAATCCCATTCCAATGTCTCCGGGTTGGCTCAGAACGTGCCAACAAATTTACCGCAAAAGCGATATCTGGTCTTGTGCACTGTACCAAGTACATTAAAGCCCCGATTGCATTGAGGTATGGTACTTCAGGACCAAGTATATCCTCACCAGATTCTTTAGGACGAAACGGGTCCTTTTGGGGTTCAAGAGACCTTACAACCATAGGGGTGCTCAATGGGTGAGCCTTGTCCATGTTAAAACGTCTAAGCAATCTCTCAATGTATGCTGACTGATGGACAAGTATTCCATTCTTTTTGTGCTCAAGCTCTAGACCAAGGCATAGTTTGGTTTTACCCAAATCTTTAACCTCAAACTCCTTTTTCAAATATTCAGCAATTTCAAATAACTCTTCAGGAGTCCCAATTAAATTCATGTCGTCGACATAAACTGCTATAATAGCAAATCCGGTTTCAGATCTTTTAATAAACACGCATGGGCAGATGGGATCATTTATATACCCTTCCTTTGTCAGGTATTCACTCAAACGTTGATACCACATGCGGCTGGATTGCTTTAACCCATATAAAGATCTTTGCAACTTTATTGAGAATAAGTTGCGGGGAGTGTATGCTTCAGGCATTTTTAAACCTTCGGGAATTTTCATATAGATATTGGAATCTAATGAACCATATAAGTATGCCGTCACAACGTCCATAAGACGCATTTCAAAATTTTCTTGGGCAACCCAACTTATAAGGAAACGAAAGGTAACTATATCCACTACTGGTGAATATGTTTCATCATAATCTATCCCAGGCCTCTGCAGGAAACCTTGGGCTACGAGTCGGGCTTTATACCTCACGATCTCGTTTTTCTCATTTCGTTTCCGGACAAAAACCCATTTGTATCCAACAGGTTTTACATTGTCGGGGGTTTTAGTAATAGGCCTAAAAACATTACGTTTGGCAAGGGAAGTCAATTCAGCATGGATTGCTTCCTCCCATTTAGGCCAATCGTGCCTATGACGACATTCGGTTATAGACCGAGGTTCATAATCATCATTCATAATCTCATGAGCAACTGAGAGAGCAAATGCATCATTGATGATTATCTCATTTCGATCCCATATCTCATTATGATAACTGATGGAAATTTCAGTATTCCCAAGGTTGGTGATCTTTTCATGGGTTTGTACCACTTCAGGGGCAATATGCTCATGAACTTGTACCACTTCAGGGGCAATATGCTCTCTTTGAATATTATGTTATGGCACTTCAGGTGCAATTTGCTTTCCTCGAGAAAGATTAATGTGCTCATCTGGAGCAGAATTATGCTCATCTGGAGCAGATTCTAAATTCCTCCCCCTTCTTTTTCGAGGAACAGTGTCTTTTGATCCCATCGGTCTACCACGCTTCAGGCGCGGGACATTTAGATCCATTTCGAGTGGTTCTCCAGGAACATCTATCCTAGCTGGAACATTCTCAGCTTGGATATGAGACTTTGTAACTTTAGCAGTCTCATTAAATGCATCAGGCATTTGATTTGCAATAGCTTGTAAATGGATCAATCGTTGCACCTCATTTTCACATTCAGGTGTTCTTGGGTCTAGATGAGACAAACTTTTCTCATTCCCTGAGAAAATCTCGACCTTTTCTGCTTTCCATTTATGGAAGCATTAGGTATTCCAAGTGATGGGAATACTGTCTCATCAAAATGACAATCCGCAAATCTAGCGGTAAATAAATCACCCGTCAATGGTTCAAGGAACCGAATAATAAACGGTGAATCAAACCCAACATAAATGCCCAAACGGCGTTGGGGACCCATTTTGGTCCTTTGCGGTGGTGCTACAGGCACTTGTACCGCGCAACCAAAGGTGCGAAGATATGAAATGTCTGGCTTCTGGCCCAAGACTAACTGAAAGGGGGGGATACAAATGAGAAGTAGTAGGGTGCAATTTAATTAAAGATGCAGCATGTAAAATAGCATGACCCCACGCTAAGGATGGGAGCTTTGTTCTCATCAGCAAAGTTCACATTGCGCATTGATAATAGGCAAACATGGGACCATCTGCAGGATGTGTCCACTAGTACCATGAAATATCTAAATGGTCCACTTGCAGGCTGAATCGGCCCACAGATATCACCCTGGATTCTTTGCAAGAATGAAGGGGATTCATAATCAACCTTTGTCATGAAAGGTTTAGTAATGAGCTTTCCTTGTGAACAAGATTCACAAATGTAATCTCTGGACAACAACACCTTTGTATCTTTTAAAGGGTGTCCACGAGTATTTTTAAGGATTCTTCGCATCATTGTAGCTCCTGGATGACCAAGGCGATCATGCCAAAGTCCGAACACATCAGGGTTCATTAGTTTCCAGGGCATCGTAGCATATGATTCTATAGCTCGTATTGGGACAAAATATAATCCCATACTAGAAGCTTCCAGCTTCTCATGGATGGTCTTCTGGCCCATCTTGTAGGAAGTGATGCAAAGTAATTCCTTATTTTGCTCATTAATTGTTTCTAAATGGTACCCATTATGGCGTACATCTTTGTAGCTAAGTAGATTTCTTTTTTTAATCTACCGCTCAACAATGCATCTTCAGGATACAATGTTATGCCATTTGACAAAATAACTGTGGCAGTCCCATAGCCATTTATAATATTAACAGGACCAGATATTGTCTGAACATTTGCCTTGCGCAATGTCACATTTGAGAAAAAGTGTTTGCCACAAAGTATAGTATGCGTTGTAGCACTATCAAGCAAACATATATCTTCCTTTTTCTCAATGTGTCCCATTTGCATTTATCTTGACAACTTCAGGTGTCAAGTTCCATAAAATTTAACAAATTAATAATATGATGCAAACTATAAATCAACAAGTATGGAATAAAAGATATAAACCAACAAATTTAACAAATATGGAATAAACCAACAAAATATAAACCAACTGTTATGATGCAAAATATAATATAATGCAAAATATAAACAGCTTGTGGATATTGTCCGCTTTGGTACTTCAGGACCTCACGGATTTTGACGACCATATTTATTTAATATCTTCCTTGGTAACATAATTATCCAAGGGTATGGCAAAACATAGATGAAAACCCTCAGTATCTATTTCTGAGGACTTATTATTTTCATCAACATTATAAAAAGAAATCAGAAACCTCAAAAGGTTTTTCATTGCCAAGAATATGACAATTTTCATTGACCAAAACCTTATTGACTTCAGCATCAGTCGCAGTTAAGTCAATGGCATGGGTCTCAACATGCTTGCCTTTATCCTTCAGGGATGCTTGGTATAGATCAACCAAATGTCTGGCCGTACGACAGGTACGTGACCAATGACCAGTCATTCCACAACGATGACAGGTACTATCATCATGCTTCTACATGGGCTTTTTACCTTTAGGGTTGTGTGGGGAGTTATTTATATTACGGTTAAATCTCCCACTACCCTTACGGAAAAAATTCCCATGCCTGCGCTCACGGCCTCTAGGACGGCCAACATTTTTACTTGAGCCGGCATTTGCTTCAGGAAATGCCTTAGAGCCAGCAGGTCTTAAATCATGATTTTTGAGCAGCAACTCATTTGTTTGTTCTGCAATCAACAGGACTGAGATCAATTCAGAATGTGTTTTAAACTGGTGCTGCCGGTATTGCTGTTGCAATACAATATTCGAAGCATGAAAGGTGGAGAATGTTTTCTCTAAAAACTCAACCTCAGTAAGCTTAACACCACAAAGTTCAAGCCGTGACACCATGACAAGTAGTTATTGCCACTTACATCCAAAATTTGGAATTTGGGCTTTTCAATATTTGCCATAATTCTGAAACGAATGGTCTCAATTAGGTTGACAACTTCTGGTGTCAAAATAAAATAACCATATTCAATTTGACAACTTCAGGTTGTGATATGAAATTTTGCACAACTTCCGGTTGTGATATAAAGGAAAATATTCCCAACATTAGTATAATGGAAATAAGGAATCGAAACAAAATAATTTGAATAAAAATAAGTATGGAGAGATCTGACCTTCCACCATAGAATCAAACCTTAAGAGAGCTTCCTCGTGCTTTTATATACATGGTGATGATCCAGAATGAGCGGCTAGCTAGCCAGCTGAGTTGTTGCAAACTCGAGTTTCAGATAAGAGAAATGGAGGTTGCACACTTGAGTTTCAGAGAAGAGAAATGGAGGAAACCGATTACTGTTAGTTGGATTTGTATTATTAGTGGAAACTAACGAGAAAGCTGCTGATAGAAACATGATTGTGTGTATATCTATATAGACACTAATAAAAAGATGTGGCTTTGTTTTTGTGGCTTTAAAAATTCAAAGTAAGGCTGCGCGATGGGCATCAGGATGCCAAAGTCTTTTAACCAAGAAGACAAATCCCAGAAAGAGCTCTTAGAAGTAGCAGTAAACAAAAAACAATTAAAGAAAAAGAAAAAATCTTTCAATATTAAAGATAAATCGTGCTGATAACGTGTTATGGAAGTGTATTAATAATAATTGGAACAAGAAGCAAGTAATAATAGAAAAAGAAAAAAGAGAGAGAGAGGAAGAGAGAAAAAGAAACGAAAGAGAAAGAAATTTTCTCTTTACATTTCATCAGCGCTTCAGCGCTTTTTATAAACGAAAAAGGTTACTGTGCAAAGTTTGAAAATTTTGCACGTGGACCCTACGGTTTAAATATTTTATACATGAATAGTAATATACACTATTCATCGATAGTGATATATACTATTCATCAATAATTCATCCGACATAATTAATATATGAATAGTAATATGCACTATTCATCGATAGTGATATGTACTATTCATACTGTAGCAATAATTTCAAAACTTCAATTGTGACGTTTGAAGTCCACTTTCATAACATTTTCAATGTTTTCATGAAAACATTTTAAACACTAGAGAAAGATGAAAACACGACACACTAGAAACAATTTAAAAACTTGTTTATGAAGTACTGGTTCGAATCCCTTAAATGATACATTCTTAATATTTTTTTCAATTTTTTTAAGGGCTCCTGCTATGTGGCCTCCACCATAACTCCCAACGGACCCAACCTGCGTCTTCTTCTCCAGTATCCACAGTTAGTAAGCCATTACAGTAGTAGCAATGTATTATTTTTTATATTTTATAAGTATTTAATTTTAAAAAATACAGTTGCCAAACACATTTTCACAATTTTTATTTTCAAAAATAATTTTTCATTTTCATTTATCAAATACATTTTCTAAAGTTTTAAAAAATGAAAGTAGAATTTAGAAAACAGAAAATAAAAACTATTTTCATAAAATAAAAATATAAAATATTTTCATGTATCAAATATAGTTTAAAATTTTCTAGTTACCATTTCGACATTTAAATTTTCTTGTTAACCTTAAATTTTTCTCATTTTTGAAATCAAAATCACTTTGCGATCTTAGATCATCAGTACCTCTCCACTTTTTCTTCGTTTTTCAGGTGTGTTTCAGAGGTCAACTATCTTTCCCCAGAGCTCTATTTTTGGCAGGTAGAGGGTTGCATTTTTGTTAATCAACATATAATACATTTTTCTTTTCCTTCATGTGCTGTAGTTTTGATGTGAGTAAATTTGCAGATTCCCCTACTTCTTACCATGCGTCACAATATCAGTTTATGCTATTGGAGTTCTTATTGCCTGTAAACGGCTTCCAGTAAGTTTCAAACCGATTTGGTCATCATTTCCTCCACATAATTATATGTTTTTCTCGTCTATTTCACCCAAAATAGGATGATAATTCATTAAGCCAAATCTGTGTTTAAATCCTTCAATTAGAGGACCAAATCAAAGATGCTATACTTGACAAGGTGTTTAACGGGCTCTATGGACATGCTATATAAATTAATGATAGCCACCAAACTTCTTTCTCATTTTTGTTGCAGGAAAGATTATGCAGCAAAAAGATTCTGGCAAACCTGACTCATACTGGAACAACCTTTGGGGCAAGCCAAAGCAATACAAGAAATCAGGTGTACATTTATCTGCAGGTTGGAACTCTGTTATTAAAAAAAATAGTGCTGGAGCTTGGGGGCTTGGATTAGTGCAAATCTAAAGTGACTTTAATGTACTTGTTTTGCTATTATTATTTTGAACTAATGCATGGTCATCACGTGCACGTATGTCTAAAACGGGCCAACTTGGACTGTTTGATGAGTCTGCTTAGCCTGAAAGAGTATGAGTTTAGTTCAAGCTGATTTTTTTGATTGTAGGGGAGGAAGTGAAACAGAGTGCAAGGAGGGCTTTCTGCAACAGCTGCACTGAGATGGAAAGAATATTCAAGGAGGGGTGTGGATAAGTCTCTCCGACCTTTTTTTAACCTTCCGCAGGCTGTCTCCAACAAAGAAAAATGACTTGTAATTTCTCCCGTACCGTTTATATGTTCTTATAATCAAATGCGACATCTAGGCAAGTGCATGTACTTCATTTACTGGGGTTTAAGCAATTTTTTCTTTTGTAAAACCAAAGTCACTGGTAAAACGTATATTATACTATCTTCCTAGAGATTGTTGGGTTGATCTGCTATGTTATGTGTTTGACCGTTATGACTTCATTGGACTTCAAACCTAATTAACTTTTACCTTAAAGTTAGGAATTTTTTTCAAACAAAGGGACGGGTGTTTCTTTGGTTTGTTTCTTTCTGTTTAAGGCTTCCTTAGTGTGAAAAACTAAAAACAAGAGTACAACCCTTTTTCTCTTTTATCGGTTTAGCTTTAACCGTGGAAGAAGTCAGGAGGAGAGTGATAACCACAGAAGCATTGATGATGATTTTAATGGCATTGTAGTTCCAAAGACAGCCTCTGTTCAAGTGTTTGTTTTCCCTTTTTTTCCCCCTTTTTTTAATACTTTCTCTTTATAAATATTTTTAGATAAGTTATGATTTATGAATCTGAACTTTTCTTTTCTTTGTCATCACAAAATCTTGTCTTTTTTCCTTGTTCAGGAGGATTTCAGGTCCTGCTAGACGATCAAGCAAGGGTGGTTGGACAGAAAAGGAGGTCAGTAGCGTAAGTAGCTTTTGTGATCATATCTTTTTCGTAGATGATAGCTGATGTCATCCCATAAAGATGAAATCTCAATTTTCTTATTGCAGCACTTGAAAAGAATCTGACGAATGAAATTGAAAATGGGCCTTAATTTTAGTATGCTAGTTGTAGCTTACTCTAATCCTTTCTCATTATGGTTTAATTGACAATTGCTTATTATGTCATCTAGCTAATTTAGAAAGCTTAAAAGTTTGAACTTTTCTTAGGAAGATGATTTTCTCCTTAAGAATCAACTTTTATAGCTGCTAATGCTTTCATGTCGTTTTAATCTCTCCCTTTTTTAATAGGACCAAATGTTAACCATCGCTGTTCAAAAGTTCAATGGTAAAAATTGGAAAAAGATAGGTATGCATTTGTGTTTGAATACTAAAATTTCCCTAGAAGGAATTGGAATGATGCACATCCAGATCATAATCTCCCCTTGTGTCATGCTACACATTGATTCTTCAAGTCATTTACTTAACCTTTTGCAGCCGAGTATGTTCCTAATAGAACAGATGTCCAGTGCCTACATCGCTGGCAGAAGGTTCTTAATCTTGATCTTAAAGGAAAGAGGTGCTAATTAAATGATGTCGATTCTTCTTTTGTTTTTATTCATTATTTAACCGCCCAAGAATATGTATGGCTCTGATTGATTCAGTTGCTCTGTGTCCTCAGGAAGATGATCTTATTCTTGAGCCAGTGCAGAAGCAAGGAAAGAAAAAATGGTCCGAAATAGCTAAATACCTGCCAGGCTGCATCGGAAAGCAATGTCGAGAAAGGTGTCCATCATCTCTTCTCAAATATATAATGGATGGCTTCAAATAGCTTTAATTCATATTGTTTTCATTTGTACACGGTTTCTTCTAAAAAAAGTACGTAAAAATAAAGGTAGAATCATAGAAAGATGAAACTAAATGGAAAGAAGTTGGCCGTAGAGGATTAAACTTTTGAGCATTTAAGTAATTGTATTTTGGTTTAACGGAGGGATAATTGAGCTGTTAAACTTTTGGGCGGGATGTCTATTTTTGCAATTAATGGACTTAAGCAGAACTATAGTTAAAACCCAAAGACTTTGGTGGAATTTACCCAATATCAGAAGGTTCTTTCGTCACTGCTCCCATGAAGGGGTAAGTGTTTTCCCCGTCTTTCTTCCGCGGATTCTTTTGCCGTGTGACTTACATTCGTAGGAAAACGCGTTGCATCTCCTCCTTTTCCAATTTTCATTTTGCAGAAATTTCAAGGAAACTGCAACGAATTGACAATATATATCTAGGCTGCCTTTGGAAAATCAAGTGAAAAGTGTCTTTAGATTTCTGCGACAGCCTCTTTTGCTTTGACTCTGTTATTGTACGAAAACGCTTCCCGCTTTCCCTTTACAATTTTGCAGAAGTTTCAAGGAAGCGAGGATGAAGGGAAGAGGGCTAGGTTCATTTAAAAAAAATTAAGGTTATGTTTATTATATGAAAATATTTTCTAATTTTATTTTTTAAAAATTATAAAAAAATCATCATATAAAATAAATATAATTTATAAAAATGTATATATATTTTAAAAAATAAAAATAAAAATAGACTTAACGTTGAGAACAAAATTTTTTAATCTTATTTTTAATTCTATTTTTATTTTTTAAAACATATATATTTCCTCTCACATTACATATCTTACATAATAATTTTTTTATATTTTTTAAAAAATAAAAACAGAAAATATTTTCTCAAAACATAACCTAAATATCCAAACATAATGCGAAGAGATGAAAGAACTCAGAAGGAGAACTTAAGCAACAATAGACACTATAGCAACTGAACATAGTACAAAAGAAAAGTTGCTGAAGACCAAACTTGGGGTTTTTCTGTTCATTGGGGTGATCGTCAGAGTCAGAGCTATCCAGTCCAATTTTAAGACCCAACTTGCTGAAGACGAGTTGAGATCAAAATCTCGCAACAACGGACAGAGACCAAAATCACATATCTAATTCTAACCTATTGCTCTAAGGCTATACGAGACCTTGAAGGAGGCAATTACGGTGCCGTTTACTGCCACTTTCTTCACGGTTCTTGCTCTGTTTTGGGCCATTTACTATGTCGCTACGGTATATCCAGCCACTTTCTTCATGCTTCTTGCACTGTTGTGGGCCATTTACCATATGGTAACGACGGATCTGTTCGGGTCGACTGGTGGTAACCATCAACGGAGCCCGACTTTGAAAGAGGAGCCTAAGCACAATGATGGGTCCAACGATGTTTCTGAAAGCAGGTTTAGCGCTGCTACTTTTTCTTTTCGTTTGTATTTTCCTGTTCGATGAAATCTTGGTTTTTTTTTTTTTAATTCATATATTAGTTTTAGAGAGACAACATCCTTTATAATCGTTTGTAGTTGTTCTCTCGGTTCTCTCGGTTCTCACTTCTCAATTAGCTACATCTTTTGTTTCGTTTGATTTGGTTTCATATCTCAGGGCTTCCTCTTCCTCTTCCTCCTCCCATCAACAAAGGTACTACCAAGTTTTTCTCAGTTTCAGAGGTGAAGACACTCGTTATAACTTCACCAGCCATCTTCTGGAAGCTTTGAAAGATCAGGGAATTGAAGTCTTCTTCGATGAAGAAACTCTGGAACATGGAGAAAAGCTTAATACCGCATTGCTGCAACCAATCTCAGCTTCAATGATGTCCATAGTCATTTTATCTAAAGACTACGCTTCTTCAAAATCATGCTTGACAGAACTCTCCGAGATCATGGAATGCAAGGATGCTAAGGCACAGATTGTAGTGATTCCCATCTTCTATCATGTTGACCCTTCCGATGTAAGGAAACACGGTGGGAGCTTCAAAAGATCTTTTGATGAACATCTAATAAACAAGCCACATGAAGTAGAGAAGTGGAAAGCTGCTTTTACTGAAATTGGCCAAATAAAGGGGTTTCATATAAAGGGACACAGGTAGATATTTTTTTCCATCTTTTTTGATCTGATTCATATCTTATTAGACTATTTTGATAAATTATTTTATTACTTTTTATTTTTGTGTAATTTGAATAGAAAGCAAAAATATAAACAAATTTAGAAAGTACAAAGTAAAAGTATCCACTAAAATTTTTCTTCTTTAATTTTTGGTTTCTTTATTTGCATTGCTTCCCGACTTTCATGTTTTTTTTGAAAGAAAAGATGACTTTGCATTAAAACAGGGAACAATTACAATCAGTACATAACAATGGATTAAGCCACATCGGGACTTCTTCCATCCAAAACATCTCATGTTCTAAACTAAGTCCATGCTGTGCCACGCAATTTGCAACAGCGTTGCCATCTCTTTTAACGTGTAGCACCTGCATTTTTTGAAAAGTGGGGAACAACAGCGATGCTGCCTCAATGTAAGGGCCAACATCCGAGAGATCACTAGCTGGGTTCTGTAGTTTTGATATTACACTCAACGCATCTCCCTCCAATTGGATAGTTTTAAACCCCATGTTGGCCGCCCAATCCAACGCCTTCCACGCTGCCAAAGCTTCTGCAGTCTCAGAGTCAGCCAAATTGTCCACCCGGCAAGCAAAAGCCCCACACACTTCACCCTTCCAATCCCGAGCTACTCCTCCAATACCACCTTTAGAACTTGTTTTCACAAAGGCCCCATCAAAGTTTATTTTTATCGTCCCCTCTGCTGGTGCTTGCTAGCACGCTATATTCTTGGGCATAGGGCCAGCATCTAGAGCACTCTTGTTTTTCAAGAATTCATCTAAGTAACTCTTGGCAAAAGTAGCAATGGCTTGAGGCGTTCTTGCTTTTTTTTCGTAGAACATATCGTTCCTTGCACCCCAGATCGCCCATGCTGTAACTAATGCAAGATCGAACCAGCACATTTCAGTACCTGACCGGTCCTCTGACCCTCGAGCTCGCCTTCCATTAGCCTCCTCCTTCAAATCATTAAATCCTTGTGAGGCTATATTCCACACCGTCATAGCTGAAGGGCATTCATGAATTGCATGGGCTACTGTTTCAACATCCTTTTGACAAAGGAAACAAATATTGTCCTCCAGGATTTTTCGGTGAAACAACATATTCTTGACAGGGAGAATTTCATGGTAAAGTCTCCATCCAAAAATTCTGATCTTTGGTGGTACATTTGCAGACCATATTTTCCGTAACGCTTTTTTATCCTCTGCATGGAGATGTGAACCAATTCCTGCATTTTGCTCTTCCTCACTACACAGCAAACGGTACCCACTCTTGACTGTATAGAGCCCATTCTTTTCGCCATACCATACCAGAATGTTTTTACAGCAAGCATGAGAAAGGGGAATTTTCTGGATAGCCGCCACATCTTCATCTGAAAAAAATGTCTTCAGCAGCTCGGTCTTCCACTTCCTTGTGTCTTCATCAATTAGCATATTAACAGTATGATGGTCTTCAATCCACCCGCCAACTTTATTGGGACGGAAGCTTTCAATTGTCGGCACCCACTTGTCCTTCAAAATGCTTATACCATGGCCCGATCCTACTCTCCATCTAGTACCTTTAATGATCAAGTCTCTAGTCTTCCAAATGCTTCTCCAAATAAGAGAGGGGTTCCACTCGAGTGGTGCCTTCAGAACCGAATCTCTTAGAAAATACCGAGCTTTGAGAACCTGTGAAGCCAAATTATTTGATGTGTGCAGCAATCTCCAAACCTGTTTGCCAAGAGAGCCACATTGAATTTTTCCATCTCCCTAAACCCCAGACCTCCCATACATTTAGCTTTACATAGCTTTTCTCAGCTTAACCAGTGAATTGGTCTTTTCTCTTTCGTTTGTTTCCACCAAAATCGCCCCATCAAACTATTAAGCTCCTTGCAGAGTGCTTTTGGCAAAGCAAAGACATTCATAGTGTAGGTTGGTAAGGCTTGAAGCACGGCCTTAATCATGATCTCTCGTCCACCTTGTGATAACAATCTAGCCTTCCAGCCTTGAAGCCTTTTTTGGAAGCGGTCTTTGATTTCTCGGAATGCAGCACTCTTGTTCCGCCCCACCATTGCCGGCAGCCCCAAATATTTCTCCATACACCGTTGTTCGCCAACTCCAAATATGTCTTTCAGTAATTGACGTTGAGCCATGCGGGTGCCGTTGCTGAAGAAAAGAGCCGACTTCTCAAAGTTTATTTTTTGCCCAGAGCTTTCCTCGTATCTCCTTAACATGCTCCTCAAATGCTCGCCCTCAGTTGTGGTTGCTCTTCCAAAGAGCAGACTATCATCGGCAAAGAACAAGTGAGTCACCCTGGGCCCATTTCGGCTTGCAAACACTCCATGCAGCAACCTAGCCTCATGTCCTTTTGTCAATATAGCTGAAAGAGCTTCAGTGCAAAACAGGAATAAGTAGGGGGACAAGGGATCGCCTTGCCTCAACCCTCTACTAGGAACAAAACTATCAGTAATAAAGCCATTGACTAAAACAGAAAAGGAAACAGAACTAACACACTTCATGATTAAAGCCACCCAACGAGAGTCAAAACCCATTCTCAACATGACAGATTCTAAAAACCTCCATTCTACCCTATCGTAAGCTTTACTCATATCAAGTTTAAGGGAAAAGTGACCTTTTCTTCCCGCCCGCCTATTTTTCAAAGTATGAAGAAGTTCATAGGCAACTAGAATGTTGTCTGTGATCAGCCTGCCCGGGACAAAAGCACTCTGTGTTTCTGAAATGCACCCAGGAAGAATGTGTTTAAGCCTGTTGACCAGAACTTTAGCAATGATCTTGTAGAGAATATTACACAAACTAATTGGTCTAAGCTGTGTCATGTTTCTTGGTTGGCTCACTTTGGGAATAAGGACAATATGAGTGTGATTAACAGTCCCTAACTCTACTTTGCCATTAAAAAAATCTAAACAGAATCTGACAACATCATGACCTACTATATTCCAGTATTTTTGAAAAAAGAGAGCAGGCATACCATCGGGGCCAGGAGCTTTTGTGGGATGCATTTGTTTTAAGGCAAGATGGATCTCTTCAGCTGTGAATTCAGCAAGAAGGAGTGCATTTGTCTCCGCGGATACTCGAGGTTGAATT
This sequence comes from Microcos paniculata, assembly GCA_030664755.1. Taxonomy (NCBI): domain Eukaryota; kingdom Viridiplantae; phylum Streptophyta; class Magnoliopsida; order Malvales; family Malvaceae; genus Microcos; species Microcos paniculata. The sequence continues at coordinate 1,621,187 of CP131459.1, read as the reverse complement.
TTTTCCAAAACATCGTCAAAGTCGTGGGGCTCCCCAGAAGTAAACAATTCTCTAAAGTAGGATACCGCAATTTTCTGGACATCCGTTTGCTCCTCCATCCACACTCCATTACTATCCTCCAGCCCATTAATAGTATTCCGCTGCCTTCTAGAGGATGCCTGAGCATGAAAGAAAGAAGTGTTTCGGTCTCCCTCACGTAACCAATTAGAGCGAGCACGTTGCTTCCAATACACTTCCTCTGCCTCTAAAAGTCTGTGTAGCTCCTCTTCATGCCACTTCAATCTATCGAAATCACTGTCATTTGCCAATATTCCTCTCCGTCGTTGCTCAGTCAACTCATCAATTCTTCTCCTCATGCCAGAGATCTTTCTTCCAAACACACTACTTAGTTTCGATTTCACCATCAACACTTTCTCCAGAATATTCAAACGCCCGCATTCATCCCATGCAGCATTGATAATGGACTCGCTTTCACTCTCCTTGCACCACCCAGCTTAAAAAAACTTCCTCTTTTTACCACCCGCCTTTCTCCTAGTAGTTGATATTGCATCAGTATAAAGAATAACAGCAGCATGGTCAGATACAGCTGCCCATTTATGGATCACCGTCGGGTTCGGGAACAAATTTCTCCATTCATTAGTAGCACAGAATCTATCAAGTCTTTCTTTAACACAAGTAGCCTGTGATTGTCCACGATACCAAGTAAAAGGATCTCCCACAAAACCAATGTCTAGTAACTGACATTCCTCAAGCACAGTTTTAAAGTTTGAAAGTTGCCTCTCGGGGCGTAAACGACCACCCTCTTTTTCTTCATTCCAGAGAATCTCGTTGAAATCACCAAAACAAACCCATGGTAGCGGGTCACAATTTGCTAAATATCGCATAAGCTTCCAAGAATTCTCCCTATACCTGGTATCTGCTATGCCATAGAAACCAGTAAGCCTCCATTCAAAGCCATCATTTCCAACATCCACCTTCATATCAATATGATTATCGGAGTAGCTTAACAGGTTTAAAGTGACAGAATCATCCCATAACATAGCTAGCCCCCCACTTCTGCCTTTAGCACTAACAGTAAAACAATACTGAAAACCGCAGGTCCTTCTAATTTTATCAAGACTACTACTATTTAACAACGTTTCAATCAAGAAAATGATGTTGGGACCTTCTTTTCGTTTCAGCTCCTTTAGAGCTCTAACTGCCCGTGGGTTCCCAAGCCCACGGCAGTTCCACGACATGATCCTCATGGCTCTCGGCAGGGCTGACTAGCAGCCTCTGTCGATATCATACAAACTTCCGTGACTTTGGTTTTCTTTCCTTCATTCTCCCATTTTGTTGCCATTAAAAATTGTTGTGCTACCTCACTGAGTCTTTTTCCCAGCACTGCAGCAGTCTCTTTGTCTCCTTTACAAATATCTCTGGCTTGTTTCTTCCAAGTTGACTTTTTCCTCTTTCCAAAGCCTGACATTCCACTTCTACTAGACGACACTTCCTGCTGGTTCACGTTACTCATATCAGACTCGCCACTATGAGATAATGACATACACACTTTGATATTCTCATGGGTATGTTCTTGAGGCTTATCCAAAGACTGATCCATATTTGAAAGCCCACAAGTTTGTTTTTGGGCCTTCATAGCAGCTGAATAGTTTAGGGCCTCTGATTCACCATCAAGTTTTCCAACTAAGAAGAAGTCTCCTTGCCTGTCCTGCCCCACATAATCTTTCTTGAGATCCTCTGTATTTTCTATCAGTGGGCAAGTCAACTGCTCCTGGTTCGAAATCTCTGAGTTTTGTAGAGTCCTCGATTTTTCGCCCACTATCAGTATCAAATCCGATCTATTAGAGTCTCGATCCAGTTCCTTCCCAATATTACCGCCTAAATTTAGGCTGACAATCTTGTTTGCACTTCTGTCAGCCTTTGACCCAGTATCACTGCCTTGATCATTGTCCTTCCCTCCGGTTACAAACTGTGCAACATTAGCCGATGAAGCTTGGCCTCGTTCCATAGGAAAAAGACACCGCTTTGGATTGTGCATGTTGCCCGTTTCAATCACATTCCTCATAGCATTTAGTGGATTGTTGTGACCACTATTTCTAATCCCACTGCCTGCTCCCGCCCCTGCCTTCCACTTCAGCGACGATGCACGTAGCCAATCTCCATATTGCTGGCTTCTCTTTGTGTTGCCGCCAGTTTCTTCATATTCATGGCAATCACTTAAAATATGTCCTATCAAACCACACGATGTACAGAAAGTTGGAAGTCTTTCGTAAGCTAGTCGCCCCATGATGGTAGAGTCAGACATTGAATCTTTTATAACTACAACTCTCATTAAAGGCTTTGAGATATCTATAATCACTCTAATCTTGAGAAAGCGTGCCCATCCATCCACTTCTAGTGTAGGATCCACCATTATCAACTTACCAATGTTGTTTCCAATTTTTTCAGCAAACTCCCGAGTTCTTTTTCCCAATGGAAGATCATATATACACACCCAGAAAGGTGCTTCAGTAAACCGATAATCCATCGGTCTGAAAGCCCCATCATACCCTGTAAGCATTAACAGGTGTTTGTCAAAGGACCATGGTGATCCGTCTTCAACTCGGACCCTGTCTGCTTCAGATCCAAACTTGAACATGAAGAGGTTATCCTCCAAAGCTAGTATCTGCACTTCTCTAGCTAACTTCCAAACCATCTTCATAGTGTTCATCAGAGCTTGTTTATTGAACGGCCTCGTAGTTGCCAATTTCCCGACCAGCCAACACTTCTCTTGATCATTCTTGTGTTCAGACCACCCATCGTCTACTATGCAGTACTTTTCCTCCTCCGTAAGACTGAGTTGTTTCCACAACTCCTCTATTTCCTCCGCCATGACCCCTATTCTGACCCAGCACCTCTATTCCTTACTCAAATGCTAAGCCGAGAATGAACTAATCAGGATCAGACCAACGAATTACTAGTTTCGACCCCAAGACTCAAACTGAACTGGAAAAGAACAACTTTCTTGCATACGCAAGACTAAGCACTCTCTCTCGGAACCCTAAGCTTCAGAGAGGACTCTCGACGTAAGAATAATTTTAAATGGCCACTTCCCGAGTTTCATGTTGTATGTTAGAATACATTTTTTTTTCTCTCGTTATTGAAAAAATAATTAAAATATTAACTTTAATTTGAAATTATTAATTCTGCTAGATCTGAAGCTACACACATTAAGGAAATCGTTCAAGATGTTCTAGATAAGTTGAATAGCAAGTATCTCATGATCAGCGCTGTCAATCCTTCCGAAGAGTTGGTCGGAATAGAAGATAAGAAGGAGAAAGTCCTATCTTTGTTACGTATCACTAATCAAGAAGAAGTCAATGTGGTTGGAATTTGTGGTATGGGTGGAATAGGCAAAACAAAGCTGGCTGAAATTGTTTATAATGAAGTCTTTACTCGGTTTGAAAATCATTGTTTTCTGAATGTTCCTGAGATAATAGAAAAGAAAGTGGGGCTTGTACCGAAGGAATTTCTTTCAAAGATATTTAAAGGAAAATCCCAATTAGACTTTCCCCTTTTAGGATATGTGACCCGGCTTCAGCTTAGCAATAAACGAGTATTTGTTGTCCTAGATGATGTTAATGATTTGGATGAAATTGAATCTTTGGGTGCTCGACGTGTATTTGGTCGTGGAAGTAAGATCATTGTAACATCTAGAGATAAACAAGTGCTCCAAAATGTAGTTGAGTCGATCTATGATGTAGAGGTATTAAATTATGATGAATCTCTTCGTCTCTTCTGCAATTTTGCATTTAAGCGGCCCCATCCTATTGGTGACTTTCATTATCTGTCCAGTAGGTTTGTTGAATATGCTGGAGGAATTCCGCTTGCTCTTAAAGTTTTGGGTCGTGAACTGTATAAAAGACCTAGAGAACATTGGGAAAGTGCCCTGGATGAACTCAAGAAATGTCCCAACCAAAACATTATTAACATATTGAAGATTAGCTTTAATGGGTTGAATCATATGGAAAGAAATATATTCCTTGATATTGCAATATTTCATACACATGAAAACAAAGCTTGGGTAACAAAATTACTAAAATGCTGCTATAGAGGTGCAGTGGGTGGAATAAGCAAACTAGCCGACAAGTGCCTAATTAATGCAGTGCAGAATGTTTTCTTAAGTAACAGGGTTGTTGATACATCTGAATTATATACTATTAAGATGCATGACTTGCTACGAGAATTGGCTATGGAGATTGTTCGCCAAGAATCCGAAGATGATCCTGGAAGGCGAAGCAGGTTTTGGAGTCCTGAAGATGTTTACTACGTGTTAAAAAATAATAAGGTAACAATTAATTGCATTTATATATAGAGTGCTTTTTTTTTTTAAATTTTAATATGTCATATTAATAAAACCTACTAGATTTTTCATCCAAAGAAAAAATACTTGTAGGAGAAAACAAATGGGGATTTTCTTTTGAAGCTTATAATTAAAATTAATCAAGGGCGATAATGAATATATACTTCTTTTAGTGCTTTTTCTTAATTTATGGAATTTTTTTTTAGGTTATGCTTGATATATAGAGAAAGAAAGTTGGAAAGATTTATATGATGGAAAACTAAAGAGGTACACAAGAAGAAAGTAAAAGGAGAAAGTAAAATTTAAGGTGCTTGATGGAAAAGAAATTAACGTGAACAGGAAAAATTGGAGATTAGATTGACATTTGCTCTAGTTACCATCACTCCAAAATTGAAATATATATATATATATATATATATAATAAAGAGAAAAAGAAAGTGATTTTTTTTTGGCTGATGGAAAAGAAAGTGATATGATGTGTATAAAATATCTATTCTCCGCATCTTATTTAAAATTTTCCTTTTATTTTATCTTAAATTGTAAAGGGTATGATAGTAAAATAATATCATTTTTATTTTCTTACCTTCTATTTTTTTTATACTCTACTGACTTCGAATTAGTTGAGGTCTGATATGATTACCAAATATAGAAAGGTTTATATTAAAAAAAATAAAAAGAAAGGAAATTAAATATTTTCTATCTATTTTACTATATTTTTTATCTATTTTCCTATCTTTCCTACCAAGCGTATAAATGAATTCCTACCAAGCATATAAATGAATAAAGAATATATTGTTTCTATTTTTTCACTTGTATGCTCCTATTGTTTATTTTTCTTTTTTAATTTTTTTCGCTTCATACCAAATAAAGATCCTTTATAATCATTTGAACGCAAATGCTAAGGGCACGATTGAGCATCTTAAATGAATAATGTTACTCTTTTATGGACAAGAAAAATAGTCTAATAAGTTAATTTCTTGCGGTTAAACTCTCTTACCTGTTTGGTTTGGGACGAGAGGGGGACTAGAGGGGGGAGAGGGGAATGGGGCTTTGAGAAAAAAAAATTTATATAGTATCATGTTTGGTTAGAAGGGGTGAATTTGGAAGGAGTCTAGAGGGGTTAGTTAAACATCAAACCGTCTCACCCCGTCAAAAAGACTCCAATTTGAAAGGTTGAGTTAGGAGGAGTTTGGGGGTTTCACCCACCCCTCTTGCTCTCCTACTGCCCCAACCAAACCGGCCATGAATCCTCCTCACCTCTCCATTATCCTTCAAAATCTCCCAACCAGACAAGACAAGGTGTATTAGTCTACTATAGATTTGTAGTGTGTATTTACTTTGATGCATCAAGCATGTAAGAATTATGTTTTTTGTTTTAGAAAGGTATCCCGAGCCTTATTAGTTTGAGAGTGATCCCTTTCGTATAAATGAATCTGGAATCAGGTTGTGACAAAATGCAAGTTAGTGACAAAAAATTCTTCAAATCACATTTACCGAATTGAATTACAACCTGGTGTGTTTAGAAATTGAAGCACTTTCAAGCATCGATTACAAGTATGGTAGAAGGAACGCAGAGCCAAAGAAGACAGACTGAAGCCTAGAATCAGATTTTCTTCATTGATCACCATATAATGCAAATTAATTTAGATAAGAATTACCATCAATAGAGTCAAATTCTTTTATATTCTTGTAATATAAAAAAACCCATTTTTTTCAGTCTCTTAACTTTCTTTTACTATTAATGTTCTTGGGAATTCTACTTCTTTCGTTTTCCTATTGTTTTTAAGGATGCAGTATATATCTTCTTTTTTTTTTTTGTTACAGGATACAGTATATATATATATATATATATATATATATCTGATTGATAATATTCATATGCTTAACCGCTTTACTACTTTCAAATTACAGTTAATCCTGATTTAATCATCACAAAAAGGAATTAAGGGAAAATGTACACTTTCAATGTCAAACTCAAAGGTTTTGCACATTTTCCGACCAAAAAGTGAATTCCCAACTTAAAACTGAAAAAGTGACGGTAAAAAGATCAATAATTAAGTCTATATAATTAGATTAATCACTACAAGAAAAGTCATTTTACCGGCATTTAAAAGTGCCGGTAAAAAATTTAAAAAAAAACAGCCATTATAAGTTTCACCGGCTATTTCCAGACCGCCGGAGCACCGCCGGCCAGGGGCTGCCGATGAAAGTTATCCGGCGGTTGGGTACATGGTGCCAGTGTTGTCATGTTATTTTTTGGCATGATTTTTGCTGGCACTTTTAAATGCCAGTAAAAATTTGAGATTTTTAATGGCCTTTAAAACAGCTGGTAAAGATCTCTACCTATATAACCTATAAAAGCAAATTTTGATTGTTAGTCCTGGCTCTTAAAATAGCCTGGAAATTTTTTGATAATTTAATGGCTATTCAAACCGCCATTAAAAGTCACATTATCTTTTTTTTTTGGTCTCTATAATTCACCAAAACCTTTATAGTACTCAAGATGTTTTCTACCATCAAAATGCCATTAAAACATTTCAAGAATAAAAGATGCGATCATATATAAGAATTGTAATTTTTACTAAATGAAATCAAATTCCTCTTCCAAATCATCAAATGCCATTAGAACATAGTACTCAAGAAGTTATTCCATGATTCTTTGCAATAAAAGGATTCACAATATTCTAAAATTCCAAATTGCAATTTTTGCCAAATCTAAAATTTCTTCCTAACATTCTAAAGCATAGTACTCCACACTAGCATTCTCAATGCTCCATATTACTTTTTTGCACGTCTTGGCTCCAATGAACTTGATGGATTCCAGACCTAGAATTCAAAACAGTGAAATTCCTTCAAAACATATCCATTTGAGACAATGTCTATTTGCAATGATAATCTCAGAAATTAGTGAGACCAAACTAACATCAAACATAAGCAAGCAGGAACGACAGTTAGAATAATCCAAATTCAATTGCCTCCCTAACTAATTGCACGATAACTCTTAATGACCAGCACCAAACAGAATTCAATCTTGTGAAATCTAACATAATCCTAAAAATCAAGACAATAAAGCCCAGCAGCAGTCCTAACAATAGAAGAAACATGGATTTGCTACCACCTAAAGAAAGAGTAGGTTAACTATTGGCTATTATAAAAGCTTCACTAAGTACTAATCGAAGTTAAGAGCCCAAACTCACTCCCATCTTTCAGCTTATCACGTTAACCTTGATAGGTTAAGCACAATGTAAACTTTTTCATTTTGAAAGCTGCAAGTTTTTGAAATTAGAAGAAAATAACCTGCTGATTCTTATGGGACCCTAATGAAGTCTGATGAATTGAGCTCACAATTGAAGAAAAGTTGCTGCGTCTAAGACCTTCAGCAGTAAGGATGCATAGCTGAATTAAAAGGAACACACCAAGGACTTGGTACCTGCATGTAGAGAACTGAAAACTTTTAAATGTTGTTGGCCTCCAAACATGAAAACAGAGCAACCACATGAAAGCACAGAAGATTAGAAGCAAGTAGAGAACCATATACCTGGGCCTTTGATTTGATTGTTTTCCAATGAACACATAACAAATTTGACAAATAAAGACCTGCCAACATTTTTCAAGGGGAAATTTAACATTATTAATATGACTAGAGTTACCCTTTAGAACTTTATTACGAAGTCTAGAAGAGTAAGATCTAAATACCTTCAAAATAGAAAAGCATGAGGTTGGCACGAAGAGTCAATTACAAGAATTCATGAGCTATAGGCAACATCTACAGATAGAAGCCACCAAGATATGTTAATATAAAGGACATATGCTTGAAAGTTGAATCATAGATGTTAACAGTTAAGCTAAAACGCCCTTCAAGATTATTAGAAGATTGAGGAACCAAAAAGGAACTAAATGCTTCTCAAATTTCCAATGTCATCCCGGCATCCAAGAGAATATATATTTTGATGGATATAGGCATATATATACAAACACCATAATGCACATGATGAGAGAGAAGAAGGAAGAAGAAGGGGGGTTGACTCACCGACAATGTGATCTTCTATTCACTGAAATACAGTTTCGAGGCAATGCTGATGTTGAGCCATAACAAGTTCATTCACTGGCATGAAAGAAAAGTTGTGAATTATAATTGAAGCAGCAATAGTGCACTGCTATTTTTCTGCTCGGCCCTCATCGTCAAGATTAAATAGACCATCTTCATCAAACCATCACTCTGAAGGATACAGTTAACTCGTGTTTTTCTCTGCTGATATTTTAGCAGCAGAAGAACCTGACCCGAATCTGCCATGTCGGAAAAACAAACCATATTCATTTCCTTATCCCTCTAATCATCAAGACAATATTGAAAGATTTTCAAGCTTACCCCAACTGTGGCAGCAAGGTATTTGATCCCAAAGCCTTATATTCATTTGCACCCAATGTTCTAGCTCTTGTTCCCTTTCTAAGTTCTTTTTGGAAGTAATATATCACGCCAATCATCAATCTGCTCCACGTTACAAAGTTTCTTTTAAAAAATCATAATCTTATCAATGTTAACACACGCACAGAAAAATAAAAGAATTCTAACCAATTTAAATTTAAAGCATAAAAGAAGCCTATAAGGACGTGGAGAAAACATAGAATTTGGAGAAAAGCATCAAGCAAGCCAGGAATTTTAGCCAAGTAGGTGTCTTTATGCATATCATCTTTCTCTTTGAAAGAAAGCAACGTGAGTGTGTTCAACGCCCATGTTAACTCACTCTTTAACCCACTTTCAAGGAATAGAAAATATATATGTTTAAACCAACCAAGTATGCAATCTAAAGACTGGCCTTTATTCCCTTGATCATAGAAAGTCATTAGCCTTTACACTTTAGCTGTCATCCTTTTTTCTTTATAAAAGCTTTCTATATATTTTTGTCAATTAAAAAATAGCCATAACGATAAGCACTTAGGAAAGATGAAGATGAACCTGAACCTTTCAACTTAAAGGTCACTTTCAAATTCAAGCAAAATGCTTAATTAAACCAAAATATGACCAATAAATTATAAGAAAATAGAGTCAGGTATAACATTAACAAGAGCCTAGCACTTTTCTGATAGCAAAGTTAAACCAAAAGTCATCCTTTATACCATAAACTAATCAAACTAAACAGAACCAATAGCATGGCTCTTGTAGGTACCAAATATTTAAGCACACTGAGGAAGTAAATTAGCTTATCTTAATAAATCCAAACATACCCAATGGTCATATATACTTGTGCACACTTATTAGATACCCTTACAAAATTAAAAAGATAATGAAAAATAAGAAAAAAGTATATAACAATTATGAAATACTGGTTAATTTTCAGGATTGACATTACCATATAAGGCTGAGATCCTCAATTACATAAAAGTCATTAGTCTTTCATTAAGTAACCAGATTAAGTTCGAGACTTAAGATGGACTTATCTCTTCCATCAAAAGCATTAACTCTACAAAAGGCAATTATTGATCCCAATTCCCAAGCTAAAATTTCCATAAAAATTGGAAAACTGGGTCACTTTACGCTCCAAAAGCATAAGGCTTGAGATTAACAAAATTGAATCTAACATCTATCCATAATCTCTAAATCTAGAAGTATTAGAGGTATGAGAGAATATATAGAAAGGCCATAGATTATGAAACTTCTCAATAGTTTCAGCTTATAACAGTAACATCTACCATTTTCCATATTCAAGTTAAAAAAAAAAAAGCTTAAATAAGTATAATGTGAAATGAAACTTGATCGGAGATGAAACGAACCGCCTTCGTCGTACTATGAGGAAGATCTAAACTGCAGAGAGAGAAGCAACTTTAGCCTAGAAAATCCAAATGATGGTTGGTTCGTTAGAAAATTAGAACCAGAAAATCAAAATTGAAGTGAAGATACATTAAAGAATGATTTTGATTATCCGAGAGAAGAGAAAGCGGCAATGCTGAAGAGAGATCGAAACGCGATTTTGATTTAAATCTAAAACCCAAAACAGAGGCAAGGATGGTAGCAGAAAATCAGTGACAAGGAAATCAGCGATCAGTTTTTTATTTTTGGGAGAGGAAAATAGGAAATGATTTTGTTTAGGAATGGGCCTTTTGAATTGGTGGGCTATAAATTAATGTGTTGGGGGTAGGGCCTTTGTGCCATTAAAAATGGGTTGAATTCTCACTATTTTGAAAATAAGGACTGTTTGATGAACCCTCAGTATTTAAGTGTAGGCAAAAATCTATTTTCTTGTAGTGAATTAATTAATTTTCAATATATATGACACACGAAAGATAATAATTAACCATATATATATATCCTTTTTGGAATCAAATCACTTAATCGACTACTCATTTCTTGTAATTATAATATGATTTATATATAATTTATATAAAGATTGAATTATCTAATTGATTATTAATCATAGGATGACTTAGGCGCTGTTTGATAAAATTGAAATAATTAAGCATTGAAAATTAATTGTGCAAAAACTTTTTTTTTTACATAACTTATTGTGTAAAAACTATTTGATAAGTTATTACGTTTGAACAAATTTATTTTTGAATTATTTTAAGAGAAATGTGATTTTGTTAAAAATAAATGTATCGATAATTAATAAAAAGGAAAGAATAGTGGTTAAAAAGAAAGAATACAACATTAAATATAATTAAATATGATTTTTTCCTTTAAATGAAATTGTTGAATAAAATAAGTAGCCTAAAAGTTACTTATTATTTTCAATTAAGTGATTTTTAAATTTTTATTATCAAATACATTGAAAAAATAAAAGTATTAAAAGTTTTCATTTTCAATGATTTGAAAATTTTCAATAGTTAACCAAATGACCCCTTAGTATTCTAGAAATGAAAAAAAATTAACTTATCCTATAAATAATCATTTTTACAATTCAAATCTATTGAAATCGTAACAAAAATATATCATTTTCTTTCTCTTTAACTATTATTTTATTATTATATCTCATGCCACTAGTTAAATGTACCCTAAATAACTTATGGCATGTTTGGTAGACCGGTGGCAGTGCATTTGGTGCAATTAGAAACCCAAACGCACCACCACCGTTATTTACGAAGTATATATTTTTTCATATGTATAGTAATCACTCTTATAATTTTTTCATATATACAGTAACTTGCTTATCTATATAGTAATTTTTCACTATTTCAATCTCATCAACCTAATCTCATTGCTCTCCCAAACAGGGCCTTATTGAAAAGATTAAACTTGCATCACTAAATGTGAAGTTGGTCTCTTTTTATATATACTAGTCTTAGTGTTACATGCATTGTATGTAATACAACGTGTTATACTAATTCGAGAAATTTGTTTAACCTATCTGAATTTGAAATTAATCTAACTCGATTTGATTTAAAAAAAATAAACGATCTAAACATAATCGATCCAAAACTCGATTAACAAGAGAACTGGATTACCCAAAACCCAATTGACCTAAGAGGCTAACCCATAAAACTCGATAAACTAACATGAAATGACTCAAGATGCTAATTTAAATAACTGGAAACTCAAAAACTTGAACATGAATGACTCGAAGAACCCAATGGCCAAACTCGAAACCCGATAAACTGACATGAAATGACTCAAGATGCTAATTTAAATAACTGGAAACTCAAAAACTTGAACATGAATGACTCGAAAAACCCAATGGCCAAACTCGAAAACTTGAAAGCCAAACTAAAAAAATCTAAAACCAAATGACCTAAAAACCCAAACCTAAATGACCCGAAATTTGAATGACCTAAAAATTTCTTTGGATCAATCGAACCCAAACTTGTAACCCGTCTAACTCGTCCATTTCATACTTCTAATTCTTAATTTTATACTTTTTAATTATATGAAACCCAATTTAAACCGATGACATTCTTGAACACTAATGACTAAAAACTCTTTTAAAATTGTAATATTTAAGCCAAATTTAAGCCAGTGACATTTTTTAACATTAATGAGTAAAAACCCTTTAAAATCTTAATGTTTAATTATTTATTTTTAAATGTCTAATATAAAAAATAAAGCCCAAACTCAATGATATAATTTAAATATGTAAAAAAAATCACTACTAGAAAAACGGTCTATAGAAACGGAAATAGGAACAGAATTTGATGAGAAATCTGTCCCTAAAACCGTTGGAAACGGTTTTAGAAGGGAAAAAAATTCGTCCCTATACTGGCGTCCTTGACATATAGGGACGGATAATAAAATCCGTTCCTAAATATTTAGGGACGGACATCAAATCTGTCCCTAAATCCGGTGGAAGTCACGAGACAAGGTAATGACATTTGAAACGAATTTTGCGACGGATAGGTAACTATTGCAGTGGAATTAAGGACGGATATAGCAACGGAATTTGCAACGATTTTTTCCGTACCAAAGTGTAATCACTGAAAGGTTTTATAAACTGTTTTTGGGAGGGATTTAAGGACAGATTTCGTATTTAGGGACGGTTTTAGGGACGGATTTTGTATTTATTTACTGCTTAGGGCCGGATTTTAGGGTTTAGGGTTTATGCTTTAGGGACGGATTTAAGGACGGAAAAATGTAAATAAACAATTAATTTTTTTAAAATAATATTTTATATATTTAGTGATGGTTTATTATTAATTTTTTATGAAGCAGTAGTAATAATAATAATAAATAATATTAAAATAGACCAAAATGAATATTAAATTCTAATTTTATATATTTATTGTAAATGTTGTATACACGAAATGTACAAAAATAAATATAAAAATCACCTAAATGGGAAGCAATCTCATCAAAATCATCCTCGGCCTCGCCATCGCCCTCGCCCTGATGGGCCGCATGATGGACGTCCTCGGCCAGATGCTGTACTTGCGAGATGGACTTTCCGGTCCTAGCCTGAGCGTACGGAGGTGGCTCGTTTGTCGGATGAGGAGCTCCCGAAGGCGGTGGAAAACGGCCTATCACCTACTGCATCTGCTGTAAGTGCTGCTCCCACACTCTATCTCTCTCTGCCAACAATCGAGCAGACTCCTGTGTAGCCTCTGCCAACAATTGAGCTGATTGCTGTGAAGCCTCCTCTAGCCTCCTGTCGACATTGGAGCGCAAGTCAGCCATCTCTTGTCGCAAGGAAATATTCTCTTGCGACTGAAATGGGATGGAAGAAGAGTCGGCCTGAAACTGGGGGTGGTGAACTAAGTCACCGTATCCTAACATCCGACCGCGCTCACCACCCGCTACCTCCTGAAAGACTGTATGCGGGTTGACCTCCGACTCATCGGTAGCTCATGCACGTGCCTCCGCAATCACTCTGTCATAATCCTCCTAAAAAAAGAATATAAAATGAATTATCAGGTGTATGAAGTATAATATTAATCGAATATTCTTATTGTAAATTGAATAATTATATAACAAAAAACTAAATGAACGTTACAATTTTATAAGTAATTACTTAAGATGATTATATATAATGAGTTACAATTACTTAAACTTCAACTTCAATAATTATATATTTAAATACTTAAACTTACAGCAATGGTCTTGGCACGACCCTCGGGATAATCACTCGCCTTGGTCTTGTACAGCTTGCCGAATAATGTGGCAAGACCGAGATCACCACCTGCCTTCTTAACCTACAAAAGTGAAAAATTTGTTAAATAATTATAAGAAAAATATTTATGAAATAAAAAACTGAAGCAAAATAAAATAGGGATTTAATTATTACCAAATCGGACCAGTGGAATGCAGTGCCCCTACTACCACCTCTAAATACAATCGCCTACTCAGTGCTGCGATTCTTCTTGTTCACCTAGCTGAGACGCTTGAAAGTAGGGTCGGCATCCCACTATGCACAGAGGCGGTCCCATACATGGTCTGAAAGCCAAGTAGGTGCCCTACGTATGCTCCGAGCCTTGCTGAACTCATGCCTGATGTATTTACTGGCTGTGGCATCGAAGAAGGCCCATGCCGCCTTACGCTCTTCGGCGGGAAACAAGTAACGCCTCTGTAATGAAAAAAGAAATATAAGTGAGTGCGCAAATAATAATGTCATAATTCAATTAAACAATTTAAGCAATGATAATAATAATTATTAAATCATAAACAAATAAACAAATAATACTAATGTAATAATTCAAATAAATGAAATAGTCAAATAATAACAATAATGTAATAATTAAATTATATGAATAAACAAATAATTAATGTAAGTTATGACTTACCACCCATAAATTGAACATACGAGATGCGGAACCTTCATCCAGGATAACCACGGCTCGATCCAATGTTCGTAGATGATATGCTTGATCTCTTTCTTCACCCTCTTATTTGTCTTCTCATCCCTTTAAAATTCCATTATGAAAGGTAATTAGTAAGAAAAACAAGGAAATATAATTAAGAATCATTAAAAAATTAAAAACAAGTTAAGATTTTACTCGTAAATCGTGGCCAAGGTAATCGATGTCGGGGGTTTAACTGAGATGGGTTGGACACATCAGGCTGAGAGGGCTGGGAGGGCTGGGCGGGCTGGGAGGCAGGTGTAGGCTGGAAAGACGACGAGGCGGTGTGGGAAGAGGAGGCTTGCTGGGAAGCAGGCGTCTGCTCTGAAGGCACAAGACAGTACGTCAATCCTTCGACTGTCACCTCCTGAACTGGCGGTGGAGATAGAGATGGAGATGCACCAGAACTCTGTGCTTGAGGAGCATGGCTAGATGTAGGAATGGAGGAGTGTAGACCAATATTCGGAAGCAGCAGAAGTCATACGAACAATACAGCCAATACACACGAAAAAAAGAAAAATTGGGTTCACTTGGTTTTATTCTGCTGCTAAAGTTTTCTTTTGTTAATCTGTTACCAACTTTGCTTTCTACACATATATAAAAACCAATTTAATCATAATATCATGCAAATCTGGTCCCACGATAAAAATTGAATCAAGCACGAACATAACTTGGAAATAGCCATGATGAGGACTAAAGTAAGGTTAGCCATAATCAGGTGAAGCAAAAGGACAAGAGAAATTATACCAACAGTGAGAGCAAAAGCTGCTACCAACGGCTCAAATTACCCAAGGAAAACAAGCAGATCGACTATTCGGTTTGGTTATCCAGAGATAATTGAACGAGTGAAATAACACTAGTACCCCTGTGAGATATAAAAGCATCAAACTTTAGCACAAATTTCTCCTGCTGCTTGTTCTCTTCCCTAACCGTTCTCTTCCTTCTATAGTTCTCTCTGCCCCTTTTTGACCGAACCACCAAGCCAGAAAATATTGCCAAACAATCACCACTGGAGGCACTTGGGAATTTTCGAGAGGAGATCGGACTAATTAGATTCCTTTTCCCTACACGAATCCAAGCCTATCTTATTCAAAAACATCTTACAAACACAGAGATCTTCTCTAGGAGAACCAAGCCTGCAGGTCTTTGATATGAGAAAACCCACCGTTGGATTCTCACCAAAAGCAAGGATGTTATTCTAACCACCTTACTCCAACCTTTCATGGATCAAATTTCAAAGAAAGGACTACAAGCAAAAACACTTCTTTTCAAAAAACTCTGGAACAAAAACTGCCATCCTCCTTTCATGTAGTTCTATTCATGGTATTTATAGTGGCTCTTTAGGTTCAATCTAAGGGTTGGAAATCAATTCCAGTCCCTTTGATCAGATGGTCAGGAAATGTACTGCTCTTGTGCCCATTGGTTTTTTTTTCCGTGGTTTTTTATGATTCCTGGTTTCTAATGTTGGCCTGCTGTGATTTCTGATTGCTTGTGTTCTCTGATTGCTTGTTGGTTTAGACTTGCTTCAAAATCCTTTTTTGTTCTTAACTGACAGGGGGATGAACTTCTGCAATGTAAATCATCTTTAATTTTATCCCAATTTGATCAGTTCATTTCCTCTTTCCTGTTATTTCATTTGCAGGTTAAACTAGTGCAGCTAACACTAGCCCCGTTGTGATAATGTCCAGCTGAATATGGCAAAGGTTTGTTCGGGGGTGGTTCTCGATGCTTCCTGCTTGCCAAGAGAAGAAACTCTCATCATAATTCACGTGAGACATTGCCCAGAAAAGTAACCCTCAGCTCTTTTTTCTTCAGGCCTGCACTTGGGCCCTTTTTTTGTGTTATTATTAATCTTAGCTGAGAAACTTGTTTTGGTGTAATTTTCTTTTTGGCCCTTGTAACTATAATGAAATGGGATTATTCTAAAGCTATGTGGCTTTAAAAATTCATTTCTTAATAAAATTGGGCCCTTGATTTTAATTGGTGTCCGGTCCAAGATTTTTTAAACAAGTCCTAAGCACCCATAACCCAATGACAATAAAATTAAAAATGAAAATATAAGTGAGAAAACAAGAATAGAAATAAAAGAAAATAACAAGGTAAAAATATGGTGTCTACATTCATTATGTTGGACAAAACTCGAGCGTGCAGCATCAAAAACCATACGCTGATCCCATGTCATGTCATCATAGCAACCCCAGTGTGACATCTCATCCGGTAATGACACTTGTTCGTGCTACTGCTGCTCGTTATTTTCAATACTACACAATGGTTCTCCGTGACTAACCCAATTCCAATAATGCTCCTTAAATTCACGTAGTATTAATGTTGTGCAACCCTCACTGGTAAAAAGAAGTGCATATTATTGCACTTAGTACAGGGACAATGAATTTTTTCCCCGTTTTTCCAAGCCGCGTCCTGACTTGATGCCCAACTAATAAATTCTCCAACACCAGCTATGAACTCGTCGATTTCACCCTTCTATCCTGGTTCCTTCTGATGATACATCCATTGTCGGCTGCTTATCAACTCTTCCATTTTTTCTGTCAAATATCCCACAAATTTAGTTCGATTACTATCCTCGAACCCTAATCGCTACTGTTAATAACTAAAATGAATCTAAAATGAATTATAAAATATATAAAGTTTCTTTAACATTTTTCAACTTAATTATATTTTGTCATTTTAAGGGAAATAAAAACTACATTGCACACAATATAAAATAAGATAATTAATGTAAGTTCTTGCAATTAAAAATCACTCAACAAATGCAATAAACTCACAATTCCGTTCAATCAAAGTTCTACAATTATAATAATCGAAATGTGAATCGTATTAATATCAATTACTAAGTTATAATTAATTAAAACAATTATACACTACAAAATAAATATTACAATCCAACCCAATCACAAATAAACTCACAATTATGTAATTCAATTTTAATTAGTTTATGTTACGTACATAATTAAATTAATAAGCATCACAATAAACCATAACCCTCATCAATTAACATTCAAAGCAATCTAACAATTTTACACTAACATATGGAAAAAATCACCAAACTCAACATTAAAATTAAAAAAAATCATCAAAATCTGAATATTATCTAATTCCTTAAGTTATCACATATGTTAATCATCAAAATAAAATCATATACAAAGAGATTTGAAGACATTACCTTGATTTCCACCAAATCAACACAAAATTTGACTTTTACTACTATTTTCTTATGGGAAAATTGAGAGAATGAAGAAGAAAGAAGATGGGGAGGGAGGCGGAGAAAATGAGGGTTCTGCTAAGTACAGAACCCTAAAAACATGGCCAGTCAAAACGCATCATTTTGGCTGGCCAAATATATTTTTTTGTGGCTTACATTTGGGACGGAATTAGGGAAGGATTTTAACAATCTGTCCCTAAAACCGTCTCAAAAATGAGATAGATATTCATCCATTTATCTCTCTTTATCCATCCCTAAAACAGTCCCTAAAACCGTCCCAAAATTATTCCATTTTTTGGACCCTAATTGCCATCCCTAATTCCGTCCCTAATTTATTCCCTCCCTAAAGCCGTCCCAAATTTGCAACAGATTTTGTTACGGATAATTTTATAGTTCCTATTTTACCATTCCACTTTTTAGCGACGAATTTAACGATTGATTTAGCAGTCCCTTTATTTAAAATAAAGTAAACATCTTATCCGATTTACACTCATATATATATATATTATATTAATATAAAAATAATATAATTATATTTATAGATCTACTACGTGTACGAGTGGGTGGCAATGTACCAAGAGCATTGCTGTTGTCTATAACTGTTGCTTAATGCAAGTTGAGATTGCTTTTGAGTTTTTATGTCTGTTCCTCTGTTTTTCACTTTTCATTGACTTAATTACTTTTTGTTAATTCTTACCTAAGTTTCCTCTTATTGGACCACCTGTATATGATTCTATTCCGACATCCACGCTCCCCTAAACAAGAGAAAGTGGGTCTTTTTTTAAATGTTAGAAGCTAGCGACGTATGAAGAGGGGAAATACCATGCAAGTCCCAATATTGCAAAGATTTAGTTTGAATTTTATAAAGTTGCTTAATTTGAGGCCCATTGCAGCTAGCTTTATTCAACCTGATGGGACATGGAGATTGCCTGAGCAATGCGACAAAACTTCTTATGTTTATGAGCAAATCAGAAACAAAGAATGAGAGGGTAGCTTGGCATAGACTGATCTGCTTTTATTAGTATATTCCTAAGCATTCTCTAGTTTCTTGGATGGTGCTTCAAGATAGAATCCTAGAGACAGGTTGGAAAGTTGGGGTGTTGCTTTAAACTTACATGCATGTCCTTTATATGTAGCCAGCATGGTGAATTTAGGGATCATCTATTCTTTACATGCAGCTTTTCAAAGCAAATTGTAGAGTTGAATACTTTATACTTGTGGAGTTGATAGGCAAGTTAGTGATTGGAATCAAGAAGTCCAATGGACTATTAGCAGACTCAAAGGAAAATCCCTTATTATTACTTTAATTTCGAAGCTTGCTTGGGAGTCTACTGCTATTGTATTCGGGAGGAACGAAACACAAGACTTTTTGGAGTTTATTAGAGATGTAATTAGGTTCAATTTGTACGGACTAAAAAATATAGCTAGAGACGTTGTTAATTAACTTGCTGTTAAGTGAAAGGTTGAACCTTGATATTGATGTAGTTAGTCAGAGTCCCTTGGCTAAGTGAACATTATTGTTACCTCCAGCTGGTAGCAGGATATTTCCTGCTGCATAATAAAATAACATTAAAAAAAAAGAGGTGAAATGTAAGATTTTTGTAATTTGATACGGATGGGACATCTCAACTCTCAAGAACATGACCAAGGTTTTATAGATGCTCTTAACTCTTAAGACATGATAAATTTAACCATATTATTGTTTTTCCTATTTTTATTTTGGATGATTGGGGAGGGGTTATACTGCATGTGTTTTGTTTGAGTGATGTTGGTCTTATGCCTTGAATTTGTTTCTAGGTGGCTTTTTGTTCCCCTGTTGATCTATTGGTGTTTTCAATAAATCTATATTTGTTTTTTTTTTTAAGTTTTTTGTAAATTTTTTAAGTGCAAATTTTTTAAAACGCTTAAATTCTTGATTGAAATAGCTCACTTTCATTGTACTAGTTAAAAACCTAGTCAAGAAAACAATGTCATTTGTTTATTACTATAAATTAAATTAATCTTCATTCTTGACTAAAAATCCGACTTGAATTCATATGCCTATGGCCTATAGGTGCTGACTAGAACTAGTCAATAGATTCGGTGGAGGAGAATTCAATAATTTAATCCCACGGCGACAATGCTGCCCCATATTAATCAAAAAGTCTGCACATTTGTTGCCCACGCGGAAAGTATGCCTCACGTCAATATTCCAACCTTCAACATAAATTAGAGGGCTCACTTTTCATTATTTTGTTTTTGGTGAAGACTTCAAAACAACTTTTTTACCAAACAATGACCTTCACGGTCTTCCAAAATTTTTCGTTAATTATTCTCAGAGTTAGAGGAAAATATAAAAGTAGTACTTCAAGAAGATTAATTAAGTTGGACGATTCGTATGTTATACTATGAAAATGCTACGAATGTTATTTAAGCAGACCTGTTACGGCCAAAAGATTTCCTAAGATCTCACCCCCCCCCCCCCCCCCCCCAACTTTCGAATAAATAAAATGCCATCGTAATTATCAACTTTAATATGAATATGAAACATTCCCACTGAAAATATATAATTAAGAATTGTTTTCTAATGGGAAATTGGGTTAAATATAATTGCTCTTTATCTTATTTTAATTTTCCTTTAATTTTCTTTGTTTTCCATTTTGTCTTCTTACCGAATTAGCTAAATTATCCAAGAAAATGGATTTTAAGAGCTAGAACCATCAGTCATGCGCATGTACCTTTTAAACTGTTCATCCCTTAAATAGAATAACGGGATGTACAGAAATTATAAACTTGGAGTACTTGCCGTTAAGTAATTCAGGAATCAAGAGTAGCCATTTCAAATGTTTACTTTCTGATCAAATCGAGTTTGATCGATATCGGTTTCGGACGAGCTGTGTCGGATACGTGTACTCGAATCAAGTTTTATCAGCTCTACTTGCATTGTTCTAGACTGCTAGTGCTAGCTAATATATATACTAGTCAAGAAAATGGTGTCATTTTGTCTACCACTATACATTATTAATTATAGCCTCGAAATCTTTAGGTTAATAAAACTAATCTATCTTTCCCACTTAGCAAGAAATTTATTAATTTGGTTCCCTAGAAATTACAATGTGCAGTGTGAACTAGAGGGCAAGATTCACACTTTTCATCATTTTGTTTTTGGTAAAGACTTTGAAATAAATTAACCAAACAAAGACCTTTATCATCTTAAAAATTCTCGTTAATTATTCTGAAAATTTATAAGTCTCGTCCTCGAATATTAAATATTTTAGGAATAATGACATTTGATTTTTAGTATGAAGAATATGATTTGGGATATAATTATGAACGCAAACAATACAATAAGCCTGTGATTCGAAAACTTACTTGAGTCTTCACCTTTGTCTTTTTCTTTTTTCTTAATTTATAGGGACCTTCTGCGTAGTATTTAAAGAGTGAACAACCAACATAATACTGTGCAAACAAATAAACTCTTTCTTTCTCAATTAGCCTCAAAACCAGAAAATTGTCTCATTATGGGAAAAACTGACTTCCTTTTCCATCTTATGGCTGTGGTGCTGTCATGTAGCTTTGTGGCTACTCTGTCTGTAGATAATCATTCGTCCAACATCACCACCGACCAATTGGCTCTTCTTGCATTGAAAGAGCATGTCACTCATGACCCCCAAAACCTCTTGAAAACCAACTGGTCTTCTTCTACCCATGTTTGCTACTGGATTGGTGTCACTTGCAGCTCAGTTTCCAATAATCAAAGAGTTACCGCTCTTAATCTTACTGATATGGGTCTCACAGGCACCATCCCAACTCACTTGGGAAATCTGTCGTTTCTGACTGAGCTTGATATCTATAATAACAATTTTCATGGGCCTATACCCAAGGAGTTGGCTAATTTGTCTCGGTTGAATTATATAGACTTCGGTGACAACGGTTTTGGTGGGGAAATCCCATCATGGTTCGGTTCCTTTACTCAACTTCTGTTCTTGTCTCTGATCTCTAACAATTTCACCGGTATTGTCTTTTCCCTCTCCTCTTTTGGACTTTTTGTAAAAGCTAGAGAATAAGGATACCTTATTTATTTCCGTAGGATATCTTACTTAATTATCTCTACATATATGCCTTATTTTTGAGTAACAATAACTTCCAGCAGGTTCCGTTCCTTCCTCAATCTTCAACACTTCTTCATTGCAAGTGATTGAACTCGGACACAACAAGCTCTCACTCCATCTCTCCTCGGATACCTTTGATCACCTTCCCATGTTACAAAGTATTGGCATGAGTGGTAATCAAGTTTCTGGAAAAATTCCATCAAGCTTGTTCAAGTGCAAACACTTAGAATATATGTTCTTTCTCGGTAACCAATTGGAGGGGAGTGTGCCGCTGGAAATCGGAAATTTGACTTCACTTCAGATTGTGAATCTTGGAAACAACAACTTGGAAGGTAAGCTAATAAAAAGGCTGGTCTCGCCCTTGGGCGACGTTTGCTTATATGAGATGGAATAAACATGGCAACAATGTTTTTGCCATCCCGTTCTCTCCCTTAAATTATCTTCTCATTCTATGCAGTTTCTCTTAATTATTCCATATATCTCACCATTAATTAATTAATTAATATATTGAGAAGTTAAAATACTTATCTCGTAGCAAAAAAGAGCCTGTTATTCAATGACGATGGGTGACCACGGAATTATATATGTTGAGTTTTATAAACATAAACAGTTGAAGACTAAAATAAAACAGTACTACCTTGTAATTAGTAATTACTCAAGAAAATAGCAGCCTATATATATACACACACACACAACATAACAATTTTCATGGGTCAATACCCAAGGAGTTGGCTAATTTGTCTCGGTGGAATTATATAAACTTTCGTTACAATGGCTTAATTTAGCGGGGAAATCCCATCATGGTTTAGTTCCTTCACTCATCAACTTCAGATCATGTTTCTGAACATATATATATAACAACTTCACCGGTATTATTTTTCCCTCCTCTTTTGGGCTTTTTTGTCGAATCTAGAGAATAAGGGTATCTTGTTTAATTATCCATACGATATCTCACTTATTATTTCTATATACCTTATTTTTTAGTAACAATAAACTTGCAGCAGGTTCCATTCCTTCCTCTATCTTCAACACTTCTTCATTGCAAATGATCGAACTCGGACTCAACAAGCTCTCCTTTCATCTCTCCTCGGATACCTTTGATCATCTTCCCATGTTACAAAGTATTGGCATGAGTGGTAATCAAGTTTCTGGAAGAATTCCAATAAGCTTGTTCAAGTGCAAACACTTAGAATATATATACTTTGTCGATAACCAATTGGAGGGGAGTGTTCCGCTAGAAATCGGAAATTTGACTTCGCTTCAGGATATGAATCTCGAAAACAACAACTTGGAAGGTAAGCTAAAATGTTGGTCTCGCTTGCTTAAGATGGAATAAACATAAATGGCGACAATGTTTTGGCCCTGCCGTCTTCTCTTCTGCCTTAAACTATCTTCTCATTCTAAGCATTTTCTCTTAGTTATTCCATATATCTCCCCATTAATTAATATCTTGAGAAATTAAAATGCTTATCTCGTGGCAAAAATAGCCTGTTATTCAATGAGGACAGGTGACAATGGAATTATATATGTTGAGTTATATTTATAAACCATGAAGATTAAAATAAAACAGTATCTATCACTTTGTAATTACTCAAGAAAATAGTAGCCTTCTGCCTTGTGCTCAAGAATGTGAAAGAGGCTTATATCTGTAGTAATATATATTTTAAGAGGAGAATTCCATTATTTTCAGGTGTAATTCCATGGAGTATTGGACGCTTGACTAAGCTAAAATCGCTCGCTTTAAGTTCTAACAGTTTCACAGGTATTATATTATAGTATATCTTAATTTCTTCTCATCTCCCATTTTTCATACATATGCTTTAAGTATTTAATATAATATAATTTAATTAATCTCCTAATTTTCTTCCAGGACCAATCCCAATTCTACCACCTTCATTACATTGGTTCTTCGTACATGGAAATCAATTAGTTGGAGAAATCCCTTCCTCGATGTGCAATTTAAGCTCCCTTCAAGATCTCGATA
The DNA here is from genome assembly GCA_030664755.1 of Microcos paniculata. NCBI lineage: Eukaryota > Viridiplantae > Streptophyta > Magnoliopsida > Malvales > Malvaceae > Microcos > Microcos paniculata. The sequence goes on along the minus strand of CP131459.1, from coordinate 1,597,290 downwards.
TGTCTCAGAATAATTTGGGCGGAACTATTCCTGAATGTCTCGGAAATTTAAGCACCTCTCTTTTACGCGTGAATCTTTTTATGAATAACTTTCATGGTCAAATACCAGGAATATTATTTCGTAAAAATTGTTCGTTGAGAAGTTTCCGCATCAACAACAACCAGCTTGAAGGGCCAACGCCACAGCCTTTGGTTAATTGCAAGGACTTGAATGTTATTGATGTTGGGAAGAATCACTTAAATGACACATACTGGGAGAACTTCAGTCACTTAAAGTCCTCAACTTGTCTCACAATAGTTTTACTGGTCCTATCCCATCATCCTTGAGTAATTTGTCAAAGCTTGAGTCTTTAGATCTCTCCTCAAACAAGCTTCAAGGAAGAATTCCAGCCCAACTAAAGAATCTCATATCCTTAGAGGTGTTAAATCTCTCTTGGAATAATCTCACAGGACTGATTCCTAGAGGCAATCAATTTGATACTTTCACAAATGATTCATACATTGGCAATTCGGGTCTATGTGGACTTCCATTCTCGAGAAGCTGTGATAAGAATGATGATTTGAAACCTGGCAAAAAATTTGATAACAGAGAGAGAGAATTGAATTGGAAATTTTGTATCCTGATGGGGTATGGATGTGGGCTGGTCTTGGGATTGAGCATGGGATACATAATGTTCACGACTGAAAAACCATGGTGTTTCATTAGGATGATCGCGAGACTTCAGCAAAAATTTGTTGGAAGAATATAATACATGAGCTAATGCTTTATAACTTTCTTAATTAATAGTGGTAAAGACAAAGGAAAAGAAGGCTATGAATTTGGAAAGAGTTCATGAGCTTTAGCCTTTAGGCTTCCAATAAATGTATTATAGGTAAAACTGATTGCAGAGCTCAGAAAAATATTATACATTCAAACAATGTCAGATTTGTGTGAACAGCTGGTTCTTTCACTTAAAAGTATATTGCCTGAAGATATCAAAGTGACTGCGCAGAGAGATAAGGTAAACATAAAAACCAAATTTACATACTTTCTGGCTAGCCGATGGCATGAATTGAGCAACATCTTCACCAATCACCATCTAAACCGAACAAATCCTGTAAAGATAAAAGATCGGTATCTGAAGTTAATGCACACATGACATAACCAGCCATGAAATTCGTGCAAGAAAACACCACGTGAATGAATAGGCATACAGCATAGAAAGCAGAAACATTGAACTCCTTACTTATCATGACGACTCTACGGAAGAAGTTCTATAGAGATCCCAAGATCTTGTGCATCCTGGAAGGAAACAAGAATAGAGGTAAACAACACTGTTGCTGACATAGTCTGGTAATTGAAATTCCATTTAATAAATAGCACTTCTAAAAACCTAAGGAGTCTTGGAGAAGCTAGAGTTGTCCGTTGGACGGTTGGCGTTGACTCAAACGTTAAAATAAATCGAAGTACTGGCTTTAATGGGGTTGACAACTTGACAGCCTGTCAAGGTACATATTCCGTCCGATATTTAGACCGACATCGACAATCCCTTATTGATGTTTGGGCCAAAATTGAGCTGAAGTTTCAGGACCCATAAGATAATCTAAGCTTGGCTCTGGCCCGCTGAGCTTGAATAACTTCTTCTTTTCATTTATTTTATTTTATTTTGTTCATAAATAAATATAATGGCCTATTGGGAAAAATCATGTTATACGTCTTATATTTTATATTAATAATAATAAGAAATAATACTATGGTTTTTCACTTGGAAATTTGATTGATGATAAATAAAATCATGTATATGTTTTGGCCAAAAAAAAAATTGTATATATGTTGATAGGTGTGGCATATATCGAAGAAAAGCATTTTCCTAATTTATACATTTTAGATTTTAATTTTAGTAACTTGAACTTCAAGCTAGGTCCAATCCTTTATACTAAGAATTTAGAAAAGTTAAAACTTTGACCCACCTTAGGTGTGTGATTGATAATATTCTTATGCTTAACCACTTTAAGTACTACTTTCAAATTACCAATAATTATGATTTACCTACCAGTCAAAAAGGAATAATAGAGGAAAAATAAAGGCTTTCGATGTCAAACTCAAAAATCACCTTAATGCACATGTGATTTCTTATTCAATCAACACCTTCAAGTAGTTGTAGGGAGCAATTAGCAACAATTTACATTCTTTGTTACATATTTTACAACTAATTAACCACTACCTACGAATTAAACCAGCCATACCTAATTAACATAGCAATATTAATACCAACACGACACAAAGCTACTCGCAATTTTATGCTATCAACATCTAGTTTCACATGCACGTTAGTATAAGGAAGAACTTTAAAGTTTAATCAGTTGCAGCGGCTTCATGTTTCTCATCAGCTGTGTCATAATCGTGATCTACATCTCCATTGTTTTTCTTGCTGTCCTTTATATATATATATTATTATTATTACTATTACTTGATCTGTGAAGAGAAATATTGATCTCATTCGTCATGCTTCTATCCATGGCCTTGGACCAATCTCTGTTGATTTTCGGACCCTACCGGACCTTGTCTTTGGCCTCGAAGGGTTTGCACATTTTATGACCAAAAAGTTAATGCTTAAGTTAAAATTGACAAATTCATGGTGAGAAAACATCAATTAGATTAAGTCTATGTATATAGTAATAATTAGATTAATTAATTTTAATATCTATGACTCGCGAAAAATAATAATTAACCATATGTATATCCTTTTGGAATTGACTAGTCTACTACTCATTTTTATTGTAATATTAAAAAAAAGACTAATAAAAGAGATGAGATCAGTAAATTAGAACTTATTGAAAAGATTAAACTTACATCACCAAGGTTTTCTTCTGGTAATCAAGCTGTGACGTTAGTTGTGTGGAGAAAGGTTTTTGGCATGGAAAGACAGCTACCCAACTGTGCAAGAGCCTTAAGAGAGTTTCTGCTTCAAAGCTTAATTTGTGATATTGGGGGATGTTGAGCACAACCCTACAAGTGCCTAAAGTCGACCGGCTTCCCCACGCCCTGAGGACGACCATCTCCTCTTGTCCTACGGACGACTTTAACCTCACCAACCTTGTCAGACCTCGAGACCCGAGCACACACTATAAAAAGGCCTGGATAGTGACCTAACGGTGAGATTTCTTCCCCATACTCTTCCACTACACTTCTTTGAGCTTTACTGACTTGACCGTCGGAGAGGGAATCGCCTGCCAAACGCCGGCCTCTCCCCTTGTCTTGCAAGCATTGTCCCCAATGAAGCTCCCTGACACTCGTCAACTGTCTTCCCTAAATCACCCCAAAGCAAATAGCTTCAACATTGGCGCCGTCTGTGGAAAAGACAGTCATGTCTTCTCTGCCGGAGCAATCTGGTTCGATCCGAGAGGATAATCCTCAAGGCCAGCACTCAAAGCAAATCCCGCCGCAAGTCCTCCAGTCTGTACGGTCAAACTTCTTCGAAAACCCCAATGGAGCTCAGAACTCTGATCCACCATCCCTCAACACATTCTGGCAGTCACCCGGGCAGAGCACTATCCTGGTAACGCAAACGCTGGGATCGACTCCTCCTCTAGCGATGATGGCAGGAGGGCAAACGACACCAACCCCAGATTTTTTCAATTACATGGCCATGATGCAATAGCAGGTGCTGATGCTGCAGGCACAGCTGAGCGAACAGCAAAAGAAGAAGACAACCAGGCTGCTGAGCTCGACAAATACAAACAGCAGGCCGACTAGTCTCAGCGGACACAACCCCCCCAACCACCTCGGCCCTCACATGCACAAACCGTGCATTCTAGGTCGACCAGAGCAAACGTGTCTCGACGACCAGGCTCACCTCCACCGGTCATGCAGGGGCAAGATGATCAAGAAGAATGGTCGTCGAGTTCAGAACACAGTGTCAGCCATGGCACCAAAAGAAAGAGTGCCCCGAAAGACGATCAGAGAAGTGCGACAAGAGAAAAAACTCCCAGAGTGGAACACGACCCAAGGTTGGTCAAGGAAATAGATAAATTGAAGGCATAGGTGAAGAACTTGGAGAAAGCCAAAGGCGACTACATGCAGTGGTTAAACGACAACGAAAGTCCCTTATCGTCAATCGTCCAAAAAGAGCAAATCCCTACAAACATCAAGATCCCTAAGGAAAAATATGACGGAACTGAGGACCCGAAAGATCATCTCGCATGCTTTAAAGAGTCGCTCAACATATATGGAGCTTCCGACGAGGTGAAATACAGAATCTTTCCCATAACTCTGACAGGGATAGCAAACACATGGTTCTATAAACAACCGGCAGGCTCATTCGTCAACTTCATCCAGATCAGTGTGGCCTTTATGTCCCACTTCTCAAGCCGACGAAAGCCAAAGAAGACACCCGCCACATTAATGACGGTCAGACAAAACCCGCATGAGCTACTGAAGTCATATGTTGACCGCTTCAATGTCGCAGTCTTGGAAATAGACGAATTGACACCAAGTTTCGCCATCGAGGCCTTCATAGCCGGCCTCCGTAATCGACATTTGAGGTATGCCTTGACAGAAAATAAACCCACCAAACTACATGAGCTGATTGAGAAGGCCTATAGATACTCTGAAGCCGAGGAAGCCGAGGTAGCGAACGACAAGACATACCGGAGGAAAGAGGATGGCAGAGCGGACAACAGACAACAAGGCGACAGACCTCCTGGAGACGACAGATCTTCCCGCCCTCGTGATCGTGACCAAAGGGGTCAACGACGGGAAGGAAAAGCACTGAGAATATAAGCGCCCACCAGAGCGGAGCCACCACGGAGAGAAGTGATCGCTCCAAGATGCCGACCGGAGGATTTCACCCCGTTAACAGCCACTAGAACAGAAATGCTACACAACATTTCCAAAGGCGAGATGTCGAACAGAATAAGGTGGCCACAACCCTTGAAAAACCCAAAAAGGGGGGGAAGAATGAAGGGAAACATTGTGATTTCCACCAAGACGGTGGCCACACAACAGAAGAATGTTATGATCTCAAGCAGGTAATAGAAGACTTGATTTCGAGGGGAAACCTTCGAAATTACTGTAAAAATCAACAGATCAAGGGAGAAAACCCCGATCGACAAGAAAGAGCCGAACACAAACGACCTCAGGTGCACAGAGTGATCAACACGATTGTCGAATTCACGGAAGAATGGGCTACCTCCAAGTCTAAGAGAAAAGAGCACTTGAGAAGTGTTCACTCGATCGGCACCTGCACCCAGCCAATGGAATGGAAAGGAGACAGCGAGTGGGCAATCGTTTTCAAACAAAACGAATCGGACCTGGTGTACGACATAGGAAACGACCCAATCGTCGTCAAAGCCATCGTAGGGAATTATGAGGTCAACAAGATCCTCGTGGATAGTGGAAGCGCAATCGACGCTATCATCTAGAAAGCATTCCTGTCCATGGGATTTAAAGACGAGCAGTTATCCCCTTGTGAGCCGATCTATGGATTCGGCAACAACCGCATTCCAGTGAAAGGAATAATCAAGCTACCGATATGCGTCGGAGACGGACGTCACGTGCTCAATCACATGGCAACATTTATTGTCGTCGATCAGCCATCCCCGTACAACGCCATTATCGGACGACCCATGATGAAAAGAACAAGGATGGTGGAAGCGGTCTACTGCTTAAAAGTTAAGTTTCCTACACCGGAGGGCAAAGGCTACATGCAGACGGACCAAGCAATGGCTAGGAAATGCCATTTAGTGTCGCTCGTTATGTCTCGACAAACTACTGAAGCAAGGGACAAACTGGCGACCCTGAAATCAACAAGTACCGGGGGGCAACAGCTACTGAGGCTGACCGGTGTGTGCGACATGGAGATCAACGTTTTGGAGTTCCATGGGTTTGAAGAGCATCAGCTTAACAAGCGCGAAACGCTTGCGATATCATGCAGCACACTAGACGTGCTCGATACCAGGGACGAATAGACACTCAGCAAAGCCCAACCGGTCGAACAGACACTGGAAGTACCCCTAAGTCTGTCCGAACCAGAGAAAACCACGCAAATGGGTTCCAGGCTCACAAAGGACGAACAAGAACAGATGGTGAAATTTTTGGTGGAGAATGCAGACATCTTCGCATGGTCGCCAGCGGACATGCCAGGAATCCACCCTACAATCATCTCCCACAGATTAAACGTCAAACTTGGCTCAAAATCGGTCAAGCAAAAGAAGAGAAAATTCACCCCTGAACGAGTCACTGCCATACGGCAGGAGGTGGAGAAGCTGCTAAAAGCAGGATTTATCAGAGAAGTCCATTACCCTGAGTGGGTCTCCAATGTTGTTCTGGTAAGGAAATCGAATGGCAGTTGGAGGATTTGTATCGACTTCACCGACCTGAATAGGGCCTGCCCAAAGGACAGTTTCCCACTCCCATCGATCGACAGGTTGGTGGACTCGTCCTACGGCAACCGGTACTTGAGTTTTATGGACGCCCTTTCAGGCTACCATCAGATACCCTTAGCTAAGGAAGACCAAGATAAGACCGCATTCATCACCGAAGACGGATTGTACTGCTATGATGTCACAGCATTCGGGCTAAAAAACGCAGGAGCAACCTACCAACGTCTTGTCAATAGGATTTTCAAGGAACAGATAGGCCGTTCGATAGAGGTGTATATGGACGACATGCTCGTCAAAAGCACTGACTTTAATCGACACCTGGCAGACCTCGATGGAGCTTTCGAGACGCTTAGGCTGTACGGTATGAAACTTAACCCCGCTAAGTGCACGTTCAGCGTGGAAGCCGACAAATTCCTTGGTTTCATGATCTCCCAACGAGGGATTGAAGCCAACCCAGAAAAAATAAAGCAATTCAGGATATCGTGCCACCTCAATCAGTCAAGGAGGTACAAGTCTTAATCGGTCGGGTGGCGGCATTGAATAGGTTTGTATCAAAGTCGGTAGAAAAGTGCCTTCCGTTCTTCAAATTGCTTAGATGTCGATCAAGGTTCATATGGACAGACGAGTTCCAACAAGCCTTTGAACAATTAAAGAGTTATTTGTGCAATCCGCCACTACTGAGCCGACCGGAGTCCGGAGAGGACTTATATCTGTATGTTGCAGCATCCGATGAAGTAGTCGCAGCGGTGTTGGTTAAAAGAACAGGTCAGGACAACCGCCCGGTGTATTACTTCAGCAGAGCATTGTAAAACGGGGAGTGTAATTATAGCTGACCAGAAAAAATGGCTTTCGCCTTAGTAACCGTCGCTAGACGGCTGAGACAGTACTTCCAAGCCCACAAGGTTACTGTGCTAACCGACCAGCCGATGAGGGAAATTCTATGCAAGGTCGACACATCAGGATGATTGATGAAGTGGAACGTTGAGTTGAGTGAGTTCGGAATCGAGCACCAAGGCAGGAAAGCCATAAAAGCCCAAGTACTTGCCGACTTCATCGCAGAATGCACATTTAAGGCACCTCAGAACGTGCCTACTGTTATTGCTACACCGGACGAGGCTGTCAACAACAAACAAGGGCCAACCAGTAAAGTACGACCGTCGCCAAGGGATTCGCAGCTGTTCACAGACTGATCAGCAACTAAAGAAGGATCAGGGGCAGGACTTTTGCTAACCAGCCCAGAAGGGGAAGAATTCCAGTATGGCCTAACCTTCGGTTTCCCGTTATCCAACAACGCTGCGGAATATAAGGCACTGATTGCTGGTCTACGACTGGCCCTAGAGATTGGTGTTCGGCAGGTGAAGGTGCAAGTCGACTCACAGCTGGTGGCCAAGCAGGTATTGGGCGAGTATGAAGTGAAAGAGGCCAACCTTGCTACTTACCACAAAACAGTTCAGGAGTTATGGAAACAATTTGACAGAATCTCTTTGCACCAGATACCAAGGGAAGAAAACAGCGACGTGTTGTCAAAGATGGCCTCATCCAGTTCCACTGTCAGAGGAAAGGTGACTCTGGAATACGTTGACGGACCGAACAGTTGGAAAAGCACATGCTCGCCGCAGATCCAAGCCATAAGTCAGGACGACTGCTGGTTAACGCCGATCGTTCGATATTTGAAAGGAGACAAACCATAAAACAGAGCTGAAGCACTGATTCTGGAGAAGAGGGCCTTAAGATACGTCATAGTCGACAATGTGCTTTACAAAAAGTCCTTTAACCAGCCATTGGCGAGGTGTGTCGACCCAAAGGAGGCCGAATACATTCTAAGAGAAATCCACAAAGGCGTGTGCGGAAACCACATGGGCGAAAAAACACTCGCTCAAAAGGCAGTCCGACAGGGTTTTTACTGGTCGACCATGAGAAAGGATGTTACTGAGTTAGTCATAAGATGCGACAAGTGCCAGAAATTTGCAAAGATCTCCAGGATGCCAGTTGAAGAGTTAAATGTCGTCCGATCACCGTGCCCGTTCGCCAAATGGGGTTTAGACCTACTTAGGCCATTCCCGGTCGTCAAAGGGAAAAAATTCCTTATCGTGGCCTGTGACTACTTCTTGAAGTGGGTAGAAGCCGAACCTCTGTCGGCGATCACTCAACAAGCTGTGACAAAATTCATATGGCAGAGCATCATTTGCCACTTCGGTCTTCCTAGGACGATAGTGGTCGATAATGGCACCCAGTTGAATGCCGAACGAGTGAAGGAGCTCTGCCACAATTTCAACATCGAGCTTAAGTCCACGTCAGTTGCCCACCCCAGGCAAACGGCCAGGTCGAGTCCATAAACGAAAAAATCCTCCGAAGCATCAAGAAAAAGCTAGACGACGCGCAAGACTCATGGGTGGAAGAAGTGCCTGATACCATTTGGGCGATCAGAACAACGGTTAGCACGACGACCGGAGAATCTCCTTTCAATTTAGTCCATGGTTGTGAGGCAGTCATCCCAGCCGAGATCGGAGTCCAAACACACCGTACTCTCCACTTCGACGAGTCAAGCAACGAGGAAGACTTGCGCTTGAACTTGGATCTCTTGGATGAAGTCAGAGAAGACGCCCAGTTGAAAACTGCAGCATGGTCGCAACAGGTGGTCAGTACTTCAACCGACTAGTCAGCGATCGACAATTTCAGGTTGGCGACCACGTCCTTGGCAGCTGCGAGGCCAGCTAACCAGCTTCTGAAAGGAAAAAACTGTCCGTTAATTGGGAAAGCCCGTATAGGGTCGTCGAAGTCCTCGGAAAAGGGGCATACCGGCTGGAAGATATGAACGGCAAACGAGTTCCCCGTACATGGAATGCCATTCACTTGAAAAAATACTACTTCTAAAGTGATTACTCGACATTTCTACATGATCGGCTTTTGTAAATTTTGAGAATATGAATTCAATGATCGACATTTTGCCCAACATTACAGACCCCTACACATCGATCAGTTGAGGCACAACACGATACCTCCTAGAATAAATGGAACGACGATAGCAACCAACAACCAACAGTAATAATCGACAAATGCAAAGACAACTCTACACAGAAAGGCGATCGACAAATAAAAGCAGTAATTCGCTACACTACGACCAAAGATATCAATGCACTCTCAACATATTCCAACTCATTAAGGGAAAGCAAACCCGAGCACGCACAACGCTTATTATTCAAGTGAAAACCCGTAATGGAAAATCGGGATTTTTTTCTACACCAGAACAAATTGTTTCAAATACGATTGGCCATAGGCCCAAATTACATAATTCTATTGCTCAGCGAGGCGCTCGGAAGCAGTTGTCTGATGGCCCTTGGGAGCGTCGATCACCACAACATCAGCTCGAGGCTCGGCAACGTTGGAAGGATGGCTATCGAAACCTGGTGTATCCGGGGTCCGAATGAAATTGTCAATGTTGACACCCGACATCTGGCTTTGCTCGGCTTCTGGATCCTTGTCAGGAAGCGTGAAGTCCAAGTCATCCACCATGACGTTTGGGAAAGCCTCTTGGATCCTCTTGATGGCATTATCGCGCATCATATTGCCGTACGTCATCATAGCAGCAGAAAGGCTCCCCAGCTTCTTTTCCACAGCGGCTTCGAAACTTGCCTCCATGGCTGCCATCTCATCCTACAAAATCATCTGGTTATTAGACGATTGACCAAACAAGTAACTACACTTCATTAAGTTAAGACGACAATACCCTCCTTCTGGTTCTCTTCCTTTAGCTCCTGAGCAGATTGGGCAGCAGAGTCGAGAGCGGCAGTCTCGGGTACCAACTTCTCATCCAAGGCTTTCACCTTGTCATTGAGCTCGACGACCTTGTTCAGAGCAGGGTCAGTACCTTTCTACGCCCGCTCTTTCTAACGATCGGTGGCTGCCAACTGCTTCTCCAGCCTCTTCTTCTCCGCTGCTTGGCCCTCCCACAGAGACTTGATGAAGTCTTGGGATTTCTGATAACCCTGTTCGGTGTTGGCCATGTGTTCCACCCAACCATACATCACGGTTTCCAGCTGCAAAACACGATCACATAAGTATACAAGGGTTTAAACGCTTCACAGCACAAGTAGGAATGTACTACCTGGCGCACAAAAGCTATCGACGACCCAGCGCACTCCCGATGCGTCATATGATTACGCAGGAAGTCTCGATCGATGTCGTTATCTATCGGCAAAGCATTCGCTGCTCCCGCCGGGTTAGCCAGGATGCTACCGGCGTTGTTTACTAACCGCTCATCCCCAACCCAAGGGCATATTGCGGACCCCGGAACTATACTCTTCGACGTTTGTGGCTGCTGAGGCGCCCTCATAGAGACAGAGACGGGGACGATCGGGGGATGGATAGTCACGGTCATGGGAACGGAGGCCGTAGGTTGGGTAGCTCCGCTTGGTAGTGACGAGCCACTGGTGTTATGGGCCAGTTTAGAGGCTTCCGCATGCTTCTTTTTCAGACGATCGACCTCAGGGGCAGGAGCCTTTCTTTTAGGATCTGGGCGCGCCACCGAAGCCCCCTTTGATCCCGCAGTTAAAGGGTTTTGACCCCGGCTCATCCTTACCAGAGCGGCCGGAGAAAGAGAGATTGGAGTGTCGTCGAACACCATGTTCGCAGCTGCCGAACCTGCACAAAATATGATCGTCAACATCAAGCTAGAAAATGACATCTTAAACCCCGTAAGAGCCGACCCTGGTATCTGTGTAACCCAAACCCGATCGACCACCCCTTCACCTGATATGCATTCTTGGAGAGACGACCTCATATCAGCTTTGTCGTCACCTCTATAAACCACCATGTCAGAACCAGCCCCAGGGACTTGAGCTGTACCACTGCCCCCAGCAGGCTCGTCGTCAGCACGACCGGGGCGAGCCCCTGCACCACCTCTAGACGTTACAGCTTTACCCCTCGGACGAGCCACGGGCTGGGAATTACCCCCCCTTCTTCCTCTTGCTCCTCCTAACTTCTCCCTCGCCACCGATCGTGTACAGGCAGTTCCCGATAGTCAATGGTCTGCATGGGGACAGAGCATATTTCGTCGACCCAGGACGACCTATCCCACAAATTTTGAGTCGGCACGGGTGAACCAGCTCCTTACTCTCCATTCTGTTGCGCGGATCAGATAAGAAGTCAAATTGCTCTTGCTCCCAGGCGTGTAACATGATGGTGTCCGTCTTGTTCAACAAGTCTGTATCGGTGTCCCGCCACTCGACAGGACAGCCCCAATCTAAAGACGGAGGCTTGTAAACAACGAAGTATCGGTAGTGCCAATCACGGTTCGAACTGGGAGTTTTAAAAACTGACTTCCCACTACGCATCTGGAGGTTGAAAAAGCCATTTGTATACCGAAGATAGTACAAGCTACGAATGACGTTGATCGACGGCGTCCACCTTCTGTAATGACAAAGGACGACATAACCCACCAGCACCCTCCACACGTTTGCAGCAAGTTGGCTAGGGACCAAGCCAAAATATTTGAGCACTCGACAAAAGAACGGGGCCAATGGTAGCCTCAAGCCACCTTTGAAGCACTCTTCATAAAATACGACCGAGCACCCGTCTTTAGCAACTTCACTAGGCTTCCTTTTTCCCCCAACTAGCCTAATGACGTAATCAAGATGCTCAAAACCCCACTCGCTCGAATAATTCTTTAACCTCTCGTGATCGGCTTCAGAACAAGCACCATCCCTATAACGAGTGTCACAACTATCAACAACAGCCTTGACTTCGAGAGGGGCTTTCTTCTGACGACCACTATCCTCATCGGCCCGAATTTCTGATCCCACACCAGGAACGCTACCCTCTAGGACGACCAGCGGCGCTTGGTCATCGTCATTAGCAGGCAGTACAACCGCTGGACGACTGGAGCCAGCCACATCCCTGACCGGCACGCCCCCAGCCTCGTCCACAGCACCCCCACCGCCTTTCTCACCAGACGCGACAACTCTACTGGAAGTGGGGCTTGAACTATCATCCCCATATTCCTCATTCCCTCTAACCCCACTATAACCTAGATTACTACTAGCTTCACTCGACTCACTCATGTTGAAAGTACGAGCAACAAACTGAAAACGACACACTGGAGATTCAAAGACTTGACGCGAATCGAAGCAAAACAAAGATGAGAGAAAAGCAAACTAACCGGAAAAAAGACGCGGGTGATGGGCTAACCGGAAAAAGCACCAACCTCAAGAAGGAAGGAAACCGATTCCACTCACGAATAACGGCAACAGCAAGGATCGAAAACCAGGCAAATCGAGGAAGAAAATCGCAAAAGACTGCCTCAAAGAACCGAAGCGCAAAGGGCGGAATGTCAAAAGTTAGACAAGTGCCCTCGACCCTGATATTTATACCACGGTATCACCAATTGATCATCGACACGTGGCACCTTCAGCTACCACCAAACAACAGCTGCCTCGGTTTTTCCCCACGCTTTGTTTCAAAATTCAAATCCGACCCTACTGACAATCGGCTCCCTCTCCGCACAAAAGACGACCATTTTTACAACACCGATCACTAAAAAAATTAAAATGTTTCGACGAGCCACTTTATAGCTCCCCTCACCGTTAGGGGGCACTTGTTGAGCACAACCCTACAAAGTGCCTAAAGTCGACCGGATTCCCCACGCCCTGAGGACGACCATCTCCTCTTGTCCTGCGGACGACTCTAACCTCACCAACCTTGTCAGACCTCGAGACCCGGGCCACACACTATAAAAAGGCCTGGATAGTGACCTAACGATGAGACTTCTTCCCCATACTCTTCCACTACACTTCTTTGAGCTCTACTAACTTGACCGTAGGGGAAGGAATCGCCGGCCAAACGCCGGCCTCTCCCCTTATCTTGCAGGCATTGTCCCCAAGGATGCTCCCTGACACTCGTCAACTGTCTTCCCTAAATCACCCCGAAATAAATAGCTTCAACAGGGGAGATAACCAGATGTTTGTAAAGCTTTCTATAAATAGCAAGTTCATCAGTTAAAAGTGGAACAATAATGCAAGCGGTATATATATATAAACAAAATGAAACTTTTTAGATATCTACGTGGGTGGCAAATATACAAAGAGCATATTTTTTCTGTCGTTCTGTAATTAGTTTATGTATTTATAACTGTTGCTTAATGCAAGGTTGAGATTGCTTTTGGAGTTTTTATGTCTTTTCCTTTGTTTCATTGACTTACTTTATGTTAATTCCTACTTTTTTTTTCTCTTACTGGACTACTTATGAATGATTTCTATTCCGACATTCATTCAGCAAAACACAGAGATATGAAAGACTTATATTATTCTGATGAAAGCGCATTGGATGATAAGAGCAGCTGCCTGTGTGATGCTAGGCTCAGAGTTAATTACAATAATCTTTTAATTAATTGTTAGAGGAAGAGATAAAAGTAGTGGTTCAAGAAAAATTATGTGGGACGGACGTCGACTGTGGATTATAAGACCATGAATGTTATTCAAGACCTGCCGTGGCCAAAAGATTTTCTAAGATCTCAACCCCTCTAACTTTCGAATAAATAAAATGCCATCGTCATAATCAACTTTAATGTGAATTAATTAATGAACATATTGTCCAACTGATTTAAGAATTTGTTTTGTAATGGGGAATTGGGTCTAATTATATATTACCATGACCAAATGAAAGCAGCAGCCCTAACCCTAAGTCTGCCACATAGATGGACTATATATATATATATATAGATCGACGAAAGAAACGGTACCAAATTTGTCTGTGGGGCAAACAATACCAAAATAATTGCTATCTGTTTTCTTTTCTTTTCTCCTTTTCTCCCGCTGATAATACTTAGAAAGTGGATTGATCTGTATATTCTTTTAACTTTCCTATTTCTTTGTTTTCCATTGTCTTCTTACTGCATTAATAAGCTAATTTATCCAAAGCAATTGAGTGGATTTAAGAGCTGGAATCATCATTCAAAATTTCAATCATGCTTATGAGAAATTATTAGGTAGGCCGAGCCTATCACATCATCCGTAGACCCGATCAATAAAATTGTGACCATTCAAAAATTATAATATAATTATTAAAACCCTACAATAATTATACCATAAATTTAAGGACTTATCCTTTAAATTCTCTTTTGTTATAACGTGAGGCTAAACCTTTATCAAATTAGTGCCTTAATTTTAAGAAATTTTTGAGTTGTCATAATTTTATCGGTCGGGTCTACGGATGACGTGGTAGACCCAACCTACCTAATAATTTCTCGTTATACCTTTAAATTATTGTTCATCCTTGAAATAGAATTAAGATACATAAGGGAATATCGGAAGCAACCCCATTTGAGTATAACTTTTTCAAGTTTGGTTTTGATGTCTTCCATACAATATACTAGTTAATTAGTAATAAAAAAAAGCTGTTGCTTAGCACATTTAATGGTTACCTAAATCTTTTGTGATAGAGTTATACCAAAAAAAAAAAATCTTTTGTGATAAAGAAGATATTTTTGAGAGGGTTTTTCTGTTTTAAATCCAACGTCTGGACCTAATATGATTATCGAATGTTGGTGAATATTTTTAATTTTATTCAAAAAATCTTTTTAATTTTATTCAACCCGTCGATCCACGCTCCCCTAAACAAGAGAAAGTAGGTCCTTGATTAGTGTTAGAAACTAGCGACGTACGAAGAGGGGGGAGAATGTAAGATTTTTGAATTATTTTAATTAAGTATAAATTCCTTAAAATGCTTGATTTCTTGTCTGAAAAGCTCACTTCCATTGTCCTAAAACTAGTCAAGAAAACAATGTCATTTTTCTACTACTATAAAATAAATTAATCTTCATTTTTGACATAAATCTGACTTGAACTAGAGTAATACTATTTGATTCACCAATTTTGTCGTCCATCTTGACTAGTATAAAACCCTATCACAATTAATATCCTAAAATCTAAGATTTACCCTATAAATCAATTATTTATCAACTTATGAAATTTGGTGCCATATCAAGAGGAACAAGTGCAGAGATAGAAATTAGCAAATCAAATAGCATTTTTCCTTGAATTAATATGGCTATAAGTGCTAGCTAGAACTAGTCAAAAAACATTAGTAAAATTTTGTCCGCGCCACTGATTTAACTTTTGTTAAGTTTATTCTAGTCTCTTAATCTTTGGATTAATAAAATCTTTGCCACTTAGCAAGAAAATATTAATTAATCATAAACATCTTCAGTCCCTAAAAAAAATCATAAACATCTTCAACGTGAGGGCATGATTCACACTTTTCATCATTTTGTTTCCGCCAGTGAAGACTTTTTCAAAAAAATTTAACCAAACAATGACCTTCATCATCTTCAAAATTTTTCGTTAATTATTCTCAAAGGTTATACTCCTTATCCTCAAATATTAAGGCTACCCAAAACCATTTTCACTATCTAAAAATACAAAGAAATCATCATTGCAATCTGTGTAATTTTTAGAAAATGAAAAGGGACTTAATAATCAAAAGTTTTTCTCAATTTTAGATTTATTTTCATTTTCATTCTCAATTTTTTTTTTTCATATTCATTAACTAAACATAATATTGTAAATGATGATTTATTTGTATTTTATATAGAACGAAAATAGAAGAAGTTTTTAAAAACCAAAAATAGCTTAATTCTTCTAGGAATATCAACATTTGATTTTTAGGATGAAGAATATGATTTGGGATTAATATGAATGCAAATATATAGTATGATAAATGTGTGATTAAGAAAACGTACTCACCTTTTATCTTTTTCTTTTTCTTAATCTACAGGGACCTTCCCAACATACCAAACTAAAATTAATGAAATTTCCTAGCTACTTTTTCACACTTACAAAGTATTACATATAAAGAAGGAACATCCGAACATGGTAATGTGCAAACAAATAAACTCTTTATTTCTCAATTTGCCTCAAAACCCCAAAATTATAACCTTGTGGGAAAAACTGGCTTCCTCCTCCATCTTATGGCCGTGATGCTGTCATGTAGTTTTGTGGCTAATGTGTCTACAGAAATTTGATGATACAAAGAGAGAATTGAATTGGAAATTTTCTATATTAATGTTGTATGGATGTGGGCTGGATGTGGGCTGGTCTTCGAATTGAGCATGGGATACATTACGTTCACAACTAGAAAACCATGGAAGTTCATTAGGATGATCGAGAGACTTCAAAAAAGTTTGTTGGAATAATATAATACATGAGCTAATGCTTTTAATTTTTGTTGAGTGTCCTTATAACTTTCTTAATTGATGGTAGTAAAGACAAGAAAAAGAACTTTAACCAGTTGCTGCTTCTTGTTTCTGTACAATGTCATAATCATCTACTTCTCAATAGGTTTTTCACTAATTTTTCTTGCTTGCCTTAATTTTTTTTTTGTTTGGTCAGAACTTCCTTAAGTCATTCAAGAGTTGCCATTTCTATTTGTAATTTAGCGCAACAATTATTATTAGCACGAGATTAAAACTCAAAGACCATACTTTAGGGCTCAGGCGTTTTCACTCCTAAATTGGTGAGTTCACTTGGGCCCTGTTCACTGTTTGATTTCAGTGCAATTGGGCTTCTTTTACCCCCAAACGCCCCACGGGCCAACCCTTCCAGTGAGCCCGCAACACTTTTTTATTATGCCAATTTTGTCCCTGAATTTTTCTTTTTGTTCTATAGGCAAAGCTCCTTATTATAAAGAAGTGATTATATTGACTCAATTATTTATATGGAACTTAAGTGTGCAACCGTGCGTGTAAAATAATCTGATAAATGTTCTAGCAAGTATTAAGACTTAAGAACACCAAGCTATATCAAAACGTTATCAAAGCAAGCTGTCCTCATCTAATAACTAGCCAGAAAAAATATTACTTCATTGGTCACCATTCTTCTTAGCAATACTTCCTAAACTGGTTGAATGCCGAAAGTAGCAAAAACAATAACGAGCCAAAGCCGTGCGCAAGGATATCAAGACTCAAGCATCAGCAATGCATAAAATTATATTACTTGAATTACGAACGAGAAAGTCTGGCCCAAAAACAGATTTAAAAAATGCAATACCAGGAAAACAAGATCCCACTACATCAGTCTTATGTTGTGATCCATTCTATTTAAGCACATAGGTCAACCACTAACCCCAAAACTTAATCTCAAAACCATAACTAATTTCTTACAAGATGCTCTATATGTAAGAACCCCTACTCAAAGAGAACAACTTTAATTATTATTATTCTAGTCACCAGCCAGATGAGGTTTCTCCATATCAATGCCATGATTGTTAGAGTTAAACAAGTATAAGTGTTTTTTAGTTATTGGTTTATTTAGTTATGTTATTGTGCCAGTGATTACATAGGATTATATCTCTTTGTTTAACCTAGGTATTTAAGTATTATGATGTACAGTAAGTTTGGTTGGTGTCATAAAGAACAAAAAAACAAAAAAGCTTTGCGGCGTTGTGGTTTCACTACAAGAAATTGTCCGTGGGTATAAGATTCATAGGAAAAATTTTTCCGAAGAAAAACATGTTTTTTCAAGAGAAATTTTTTATGAAAATCGATCATTTTTCTTGTAGTTTGTGTAAGCCAAAATTAGGGCTTGGCTTGATAATATGGTTAAATCAATTCAAGTTGTGGTTGTTTGATTTTCTAACATCTAAAAGTTCATAGATGGTTGCAATTACGTAATACGCGTGGTGTTTTATTTTCAAATTTGATAGGAAGAATAATTTTTAAGGATTAAAGATTTAGATGCGATTTCTTTTAAAATCTTCGGAGATATAAAAAGGAGTGATGTAGAAAAATCCTATATCACAATAAAATTGAATATTAAAGTGACTTAAATACATAAAAATCCCATAAAACCATTAACTTAAAATTTTATTTTAGTCTAATTCATGTGTGTGAGCCACGGTAAAATGGGTCTTGGAGGTACGGCAGAACCCGGCCCGCTCCCCAACAGTGATGAATATCATCATCTACTTCTTCTCCATTAACGTTTTTCTTGCTTTCCTTTTTGTTGTTTAGTTTTTTTAGAAACTTGAACTGCTCCGTACGTGAACATGCTCACTTTCGTAGGCAACGGACTTTGTTGATTTGTGGTGGCTGACCGGAACGAGTTTATTTTCTTGGAGGGGTTGCACATTTTCTGACCACAAATCAGTTTTTTTTTTATATATAAAAAAAACTGAATAATTAGTTATGTTAACCAAGAAGAGGGGGAAAATTTCTTCCAAAAATAAAAAAAGAAAAGGGACAAAAATTGCAAATTATAGGAAAGAGATTGGCGTACATGACCCTTGCTTTCCTCTGATGGTGTGCCCTGAATTTGGGCGTTTTGAAGCAAGGATTTTGGCAGGGAAAGACTCACCGCTAGAACCATCAATCACCCAATTGGAGAGAAATTTTATTTATTTTTCTTAGGAAGTAGTAGTATGTAGATTAGTAGATATTTAATCTTCGACGGCCTCGATTATCGGTAAAAATCAAAGTGACAAGTGGTACGAAGCAAAAATTTCATGTCATTTTTTATAAAGACCGATGTGTAATGTGTTTTGGTTTGGAAGAGAACGGGAAGAATAAATTAGTAAGGTAAAAATGGTGTCATCAAAAGAACTGTTAATTTGTTATGGTAGAAATGGTGGTGACTGGCAAGGGGTTTTGCTTTTGCCTGGGCAAACAATTCAGTAGAGCTTTAAGGCTTGAACCGGGCAGCCCATCTTAGGGTTCACGCATTCGTCTCCTAAATTGGTGGAGTTTATTTGGGGGGCCTGCTCACTAATTGATTTTAGTCCCAAACACGTCATGGGTCAACCCTTCCGGTCAGCCCACGGCACTTGATTATGCCAATTTTGTCGCTGGATTTTCCTTCTTGTCACTTCTGTCTTCGCTACAAACAAAGCTTCTTTTTCAAATAAGTGATTGATTATTCCACCCTCAGAGACTATAACTAGCTCAAACTGTTTAATAAAAAAAATCTTTAAATTTGTATAAAATTATCGTTTTAATTTTTTAATTTTTATTTTAAAATTTTTGACACTCAAATTTTTATTTTTTGTATAATATAACCCTTGATACTGACGTGGCACAATGAAAAAATTTTATGTGTCCTATGAAATTTCACATATCAATTTATGGTTAAGCCACGTAGCATCAGAAGCTACATTATACATAAAATAAAAGTTGAATAGCTAAAACGACAATTTTATACAAATTTGAGGCTTATTTTGTGTATTAGACCTAGCCAAAACTAGTCCAGAAAACGATCCATGTCATTTGTCTACGAGACTCCTACTATAAATTAGATTAATCTTTTTTCTTGGTAAAAAAAAAATCTCACTTGAATTAATATATACTAGACAAAATTACCCGTGCTTGCGCCGAGGGTTTTCGCAAGTTAATTATATTTGTTTATCTTACATACAAATACAGTAAAAGTATAAAGCTATAAAAAATTAATAATTTAGTTACATATCTTAATCACTATTGAAAATGCTTTGTGATACATAATTAAGAAGAACGATAGCCTTTTTTATATTTATATATGAAAGTCATAATACTATAAACTATAAACTTATAGTTTCGAGTATATAAACATCATAAAATCATTAAAAAGTTCACGAAAGTTTTTTTAAAATCATAATGCTTTCTGATTCTATCGAGAATGAATAAATAAAAAGGGTAAGAGAAGAAGAGTTAGTAAGAAAAAGTTTTTCTTTTGATAAAAAAAGTAAATATTGATAGACCTTTAATTTTTTTCCCAAAATAGGAAGAAAAAAAGGAAAAAATGGAAATACTTAGGCTACATTGTAAAAACCCAAAACAACCATTATCAACTCATTTGTTCTTTTTTCCATTAACACATTTAATAATTTGAAAAAAAAAAACTAAACAAAGAGAGAGAAAAAAGTACTGATAAACTAAAATAAAAAAGGAAGTAGAAAGTAAAAAAAATTTTTAAATGTTAGCACAATTTTTAAGGCATCATAAATTAATAAAGTGTATTAAACTCTCATATTCAATGAATTTTAATAAATATTTTCAAAAAAAATTGAAACAAATATATAACATTTATTATTATAAAAAAAGAAAACATTTTTAGATAAACTTACAAATTAATCCATTCCTAAAACTATCAATTTTCAACTAATAGGGTAAAAAAGATATTTTCAAACAATATTAATTTCTTTAGTATGAAATTACCAAATAATCTAATTAATAGGTAAATTACTATATGTCAAATTAGAGGGTTAGAAATGAGATTTGTTAGGGGATAGAATCAATATATAAGTATAAATTAGGTCTCAAGTTTTAATTAACTAATTATCTCATCAATCACGTAAGCAGAAATATAATTAAATAATAAATTATCCACATAAGACATAATAAATTACGTAGTTCGATATTCAACTTGTTTACATCCATAGATGAGAGAAAAAATCCACTAGTTATAGAAGTTTAAAATCACTAATCATCAATCTTATAAGCACTCAATCACTCAATCTAATCTAATCTAATCATTTAAATAACCAAACCAAACAAATATAAGCACTCTTGTTCGGTCTCACCAAACCAAATCAATCTTCAACCAAATAAACAAACAAACAAACATATACACTCATAAGATTATTCTTTTGTCCGGTAGGGTATCTCACCCTAAACCCTATAACTCTATTTATATTTTTCTCCCATATCAAACCCTATTGAGACTTCACCTTGTTATTTTACAATGTACTTGATCAACAAGAAAATCTATGATTTCTTAATCAATAAGTTTTCTTAACCATTAAGTAATATTCCTAAAAAATCCACCAATTAAATCTTCTTGAGATTTAAGTAAAAAATCCTAATAATCTCCACCTTAACTCAAATTCTTTCAAATATTCAATCTTCAATCTATATTTAGATATACTTGACTCTACCTACGATGAAGATCTAATATCAATCTTCTTGTTTAGCTTTATCTTCACTGCATCATCTCCAATCATTAAATTCGAATCCAATCTTACTTTCCATCGCATCCAATTTGAATATGAACAAGTGAATATCCTTCATCATCACGAATACTAACTTTAATTGAATTCGAACCAAACTATGTCACGGCTTCTAACTTGGCTTCAACTTGGAGTTGGACATTGTGCCTTCTATCAAACCAATCCTCACAACCTCGCTACCTGAGAACCTTGCCACCTCACTTTACTTTGATACCAATTGTTAGATCTCAAATCTTAATCAACCAACCATTTCACCAATCATGCAAGTAAAAACATAATCAAATAATAAATCATCCACATATATAAGATACAAGAAATTACGTAATCAAATAATAAATTATCCACATAAGACATAAGAAATTACATAATTCGACACTCAACTTATCTACATCTAAGAATGAGAGAAAAGATCAACTAGTTATAGAAATTTACAATCATCAATCATCAATCATATAAGCACTTAATCACTCAATTCAATCTAATCATCCAAATAACTAAACCAAACAAATATGAGCACTCTCGCTCGGTCTCACCAAACCAAATTAATCTCTAACTAAAAAAATAAACAATTATACACACCCATAGGACTATCCTTTTGTCCTATGGGATATCTCACCTCAAATCTTATAACCTACTTACATCTTTTTTTCATACCAAATCTTAATAAAACTTCACATTTTTATATTATGACGTAAGATTTCTTAGCCAATAAATTTTCTTACCCATCAAACAATATCCTTAAAAGATTCACCAATCAAATTTTATTGGGATTTGAGTCAAAAATCCTTATTATATATATATATATATATATATGTATGTATGTATATAATAGCTGTAGGTGCTAGACTAGAATCTTGTTGGTTTGTTCTAGTGTTGTAATCTTTAGATTAATAGAATATTTCCATCTTAGCAAGAAAAGAGTCATTAATTCCCAAAAAAAAAAAAAAGAGTTAGTATTCGTTTTTGTTACCTAGAAATTACTATTAATTAACATATTCAACGTGAACTAGAGGGGCATGATTCATTTCATCATTTTGCTTTTGGTCAACACTTTAAAACAATTTAACCAAACATTGATTTAATCATGCATGCATCTTCAAAATTTCCGTTAGTTATTTTCAAAACTTATACTACTAATTAATAATCTTCAAATGTTAATTAATTAGTACCTTAGAAATAACGGCATTTGACTTGTACCGAAAAAATAATGACATTTGATTTTTAAGACAAGAATGTGAGTTTTGAGATTAATAATAAAAGTAAATATATAGTATGATAAGCCCGTGAACCAAAAATGTACTCATCAAGTCTGTTAACTACATTTTTCTTTTCTTAATTTGTAGGACCATCCAATGATACCAAAGTGATCTATTGATAACATATCTATTTGTTGACATTTTCTATCTACTTTTTTTGTTCTTTTATGGGCATTTTCTATCTACTTTCTGATACTTACTAATGAGTAGTATTATTTAAAGAATGACTTAATATCTAATTTGGTCTCTTAACTATGTCAAAAAGAATAAATTGATTCTTAAATTTTTATTTGAAACATATTAATCCCTAAACTATTTTTTTAGATAAATTATTTCTGAATGGTAAAAAATTTAATAGATTGAGATAAATTAGTTTCTAAACTTTTATTTTGTGATGGGTTGGTCCCTAAATTTTCTTTAATTTTTTTTATTCAGGACTTATTTATCTAAAAAATAAAAGTTCAGGGACCAACTTATTTTAAATAAAAATTTAAGAATCAATCTATCTTTTTTAATATAATTCAATGACCAAATTAGATATTAGACCTTTAAAAGAATGCACCACCACCAACATAATAAGTCGACCAAACAGATAAACTCTCTCTCTCAATTTGCGTCAGAACCACGAATTTCTAACCTTATGGGAAAAACTGGCTTCCTCTTCCATCTTATGGCTGTGGCTGTGCTGCTGTCATGTAGTTTTATTACTACTCTGTCTGTACAGTATTATTCGTCCAACATCACCACCGACGAAATGACTCTTCTTGCATTGAAAGAGCATGTCACTCATGACCCTCAAAACGTCTTGGCAACCAACTGGTCTTCTTCTACTCCTGTTTGCTACTGGATTGGTGTCACTTGCAGTTCAGTTTCCAACAATCAAAGAGTCACCGCTCTTAATCTTTCTTATATGGGTCTCACAGGCACCATCCCACCTCACTTGGGAAATCTGTCGTTTCTAGCTGAAATTAATATCTATAATAACAGTTTTCATGGGTCAATACCCAAGGAGTTGGCTAATTTGTCTCGGTTGATTAATATAGACTTTGGTGACAACGGCTTTGGTGGGGAAATCCCATCATGGTTCGGTTCCTTCTCTGAACTTCAGATCTTGCATCTGGATGGCAACAACTTCACCGGTATTGTTTTCTTCCCCCCTCTTTTAGGTATCTTGTCAATAAGGGTACCTTATTAATTTATATCCGTGGGATATCATACTTATTTCTACATACCTTTGATTTTTAGTGACAATAAACTTCCCGCAGGTTCCATTCCTTCCTCAATCTTCAACAGTTCTTCATTGCTAGTGATTGAACTCGGATTCAACAATCTCTCCGTCCATCTCTCCTCTGATACCTTTGATAACCTTCCCAAGTTACAAAGTATTGGTTTGACTGATAATCAAGTTTCTGGAAGAATTCCATCAAGCTTGTTTAAGTGCAAACACTTAGAAGGGATGTACTTTGCTGATAACCAATTGGAGGGGAGTGTGCCAATAGAAATAGGAAATTTGACTTCGCTTCAGAAAATAAATCTCGTAAACAACTACTTGGAAGGTAAGCTAATAAAAAGGCTGATGTTTTGGCCATGCCGTCTTCTCCATATATATATATATCACCAATCATTAATATCTTGAGAAATTAAAATGCTTATCTCTCGTAGCAAAAAGAGCCTGTTATTCAAAGAAGACGAGTGACGAGTTTTATAAACCGTTGAAGACTAAAATAAAACAGTACTACTTAATTTGTAATTAGTCAAGAAAATAGTAACCTTGTGCTCGTCAAGAATGTGAAAAAGGCTTATATTTGTAGTAAATATATTTTAAGAGAGAATTACATTGTTCAGGTGTACTTCCATGGAGTATTGGACGCTTGACTTCTCTAACAGGGCTTATTTTAGGCTATAACAATTTGATAGGTATGATTTTTCTAATTCTCCTTTTTAACCCTTTTTGGATATATATGCAATCCTTTTCTGAGTATTTGAAATATTTTCCCTTCTTTGCTGCAAAACAAAGAACGATATACATGGAAATTGCAAATATCTATTTAAACAATTAAATAAAAGAAAAACAATTTGCAGAACAGCTTTAGAACTTTTTTCTTTGCCTTTTTTTTTTTCTGTAATCGTAAAAATTATATGTATATATATTTATATATATTATATGGCTTAAGAATAAAGAAAACCTTTAAACTTTTATTGACAGTTAAATAAGCTCTCTTAAAGTTTGATTTACATCTAGACCATTGACATGACTAAAATTAATTATATGATTTTTATGGATTTATGGATTTTAACAATTGTTAAGTGCAAAATTTAACAAATTTTAATCATATCAAGAGTCTAATTAGATGTTAATTGAAGTTTAACATGAAATCTTATGAATTTTATTCATATCAAGGATCTAATTGAGTATTAATAAAAGTTTAAAGGCCTATTTGATCACAAACGCTTAAGGACTTAATTGATTTTTTTAATTATATATATATATATATATATAAATTATCTCATACACTGTTGGTGGAGTTTTTAAACTCCACAAACAAGATTAGAGGCTTGACATGTGCGTTATAGAGTATATTTTTTAATATTAATTAGTTGAAAAAATAGTCAAAGTATGTGTCATTTTTTTAACACTGCTTGTAAAGTCGAAAAATTCTACCGACAATAAATAATAATCCATATATACACACATATTTCGATATAGAAAACCCAAAATTTTATTGAATCGGAAAAAAAAAGGTACATAAAAAGGACTAAATTAGAAAATAATAGCCTCCAACTCTCAGGGGTAATTCGGCAGAAGCTCTGGAAAGAAAGCTTCCCAAATGATTGTAATTTGGTATGCCACATCACTCATTTTTATCACATTTTGGTTATCCTTCACATTTATCATTTTTTTACATGCATAATCTATGTGAATATAATATAAAATTCAATTATTGGAATAACCCAATTTTTATTGTACGTTGAGTACATTATGGAATGGTGTAAAACTTTTAATCATAGGATGTAAGTTGGTCCCTTATAGAGGTGTCCATGGGCCGAAACCCAAGTAAGAATTTGTGAGAAAATTTATTGTCCAAGCCCGGCCCGGCCCGGCCCGGCCCGACTAAACGGGCCTCTCCCTTTGTTCAAACCCGACTCTAAAATATTTCTATAAGCCCGAGGCCCGGCCAAAAATCCGTTTTTAATTTTTTTTGTACACTAATTTTAAAAATTAAATTATATTAATTTATAATATAAATAAAAATAAATCAACACATTTTAAAAAAATCATCTAAAATAATTTTTACAAAGTTAACAAAGTATAAATACTAATAATATTTGAAAATATCAATATCATATACAAAAAAAAAAGAAAACACCACATTAATAAATAAAATAAATATATAAAAATATATTTATATTAAATGAATAGTAACTCGGGCCGGGCCGGACCTTGGGTTTTTTGCCTATGACCAAGCCCAGCCCGTTTATTAAACGGGCTTTTAAATCTTGTCCAAGCCCGGCCTTCGAAATTAAAAATTTTATCCAAACCCTCCCAAATATCGGACGGGCCTACGGGCTTGGACGGGTAGCCCGACCCTTGAACAGCTCTAGTCCCTTCCCATATATAAGAAATGATCATATGGACTTGGTTTTGTGGGAATTACCACAAAACCAAGAGTGATATCAAGTTTAATCATTCATTTAAAAAATCAGCCCAAAGTAAAAAAAATTTTAAATTTTCAGTGTAATTAAACTTAAAATTTTTTATTGCATTTATTGTGGTAAGTTTTAGTTTATTAGTGGCATGTAAATTTATTCCTCCAGCCTCATTTATGAGAAATTACTGATTTGTTTTGTAGAAATTACCACAGAACCAAAACGTGAAATTAAGTTTAGTCACTAATTTAAAAAAATTTAGTTTCAAGTAAAAAGATTTTGATTTTTCAGGATAAATTTAAAAATTTATGGCATTTGTTGTGATAGATTTAAATTTAAATATGTGGTTGTAATTGTGGCATTCCATGATTTCATGATAATTCTCACATCATCGAGTCCATGGAATCACATCAGTCCCGAGAAATTATTAGATAGGTCAGGCATACCATTTCTTTGTAGACCCGATCAATAAAGTTGTGACAACTTAAAAATTATAATATACTTATTAAAACCCTACCATAATTATACCTTAAATTTAAGAATTTACCCTTTAAATTCTCTTTTTGTTGTAACATGAGGCTAAACTTTTATCAAATTAGTGCCTTAATTTTAGTAAAGTTTTTGAATTGTCACAATTTTATTGGTCAGGTCTACGGATGATGTGGTAGACTCAGCCTACCTAATAATTTCTCCATCAATCCCATATTTGTATGCATGTATGTATTATTTGGCAGCTTAATGATCAAATTGCTTAAATTTTCAGGTGTAATTCCATTGACTATTAGAGACTTGACTTCTCTTATATTACTAGATCTAAGCTTTAACAGTTTCACAGGTATTTATCTTAATTTCTTTTCATCTCCCATTCATGCATACACATGTCATAAGTAATTAATATAATTTAATTAATCTCCTTATTAACCTTTCTTCAAATTTTCTCCCAGGAACAATCCCAATTGATCTACCACCTTCATTACTTTGGTTCCTCGTATCGGGAAATCAATTGGCTGGAGAAATCGCTCCCTCGATTTGCAATTTGAGCTCCCTTCAACACCTTGATATGTCTGAGAATAATTTGGGCGGAATTATTCCCGAATGTCTTGGAAATTTAAGCTCCTCACTTTTACACATGAATCTATATATGAATGACTTTCATGGTCAACTGTCAGGAATATTATTTCCTAAAAGCTGTTCGTTGAGAAATTTCCGCATCAACAACAACCACCTTGAAGGGCCAATACCACAGACTTTGGTTAATTGCAAGGACTTGAATGTTCTAGATATTGGGAAGAATCAATTAAATGACACCTTTCCATGGTGGTTGGGGAATTTGAAGAATCTACAAGTTGTGATCTTACGATCCAATAGACTTCATGGACACATTGTCAATTCTCAAGTAATTAAATCTTCATTCTCTCAGTTGCGGATCATTGATCTCTCTGACAATGACTTCAATGGCTACTTACCATCAAAACTTTTTGAAAATTTGCATGCTGTAATTAGCATTGGGGACGTTGAAGAGAAAGATAAAGCAAAGTACATGCAGCAGGAGAATTCTGACGTATTTTATTTGGAATCTCTTTATTTAACGACAAAGGGGTTGGATATGAAGTTCGCAAGAATCTTGACCACTCTAACAGTTATCGACTTTTCAAATAATCGATTCAATGGAAAACTTCCTAGAACACTCGAAGAACTTCGGTCACTTATAGTCCTCAACCTCTCTCACAATAGTTTAACAGGTCTTATCCCATTATCCTTGAGTAATTTGTCAAAACTTGAATCTTTAGATCTCTCATCAAACAAGCTTCAAGGAAGGATTCCAGCCCAACTAAAGAATCTCATATTCTTAGAAGTGTTGAATCTCTCTTGGAATAATCTCACAGGGTTGATTCCCCAAGGTAATCAATTTGATACTTTCACAAATGATTCATACATGGGGAATTCAGGTCTGTGCGGCCTCCCATTATCGAAAAGTTGTATTCAGGATGACGATCAGAAACTTCATAAAAATTTTGATGATACAAAGAGAGAATTGAATTGGAAATTTTCCATACTAATGGGGTATGGATGTGGGTTGATCTTTGGATTGAGCATGGGATACATTATGTTCACAACTGGAAAACCATGGAAGTTCATTAAGATGATCGAGAGACTTCAGCAAAACTTTGTTGGAAGGATATGATACAGGAGCTTATACTTTTAGTTCTAGTTGAGTTCCTTTAAAACTTTCTTAATTAATAATACTTCTCTCGTTTTATTTATTTGATTACAATAATCGAATCTCTTAGATTAAAAAAAATAGTTAATTTCAAAATTCTATATAAATTTTACTTTATTTTCTAAATTTATCCTTGTCATTTTCTCTCTCCTCTTGTCTCTTATAAGTATTAAATAGATATCTTTCCAACTAAAAGAGTTAAAAGTAGAAGAATGATAAACTTGAAAAAAGAATTAATGATTTATATTGAAACTCTAAATGGACAAATAAAAAGAACATGAGAAATGGTCACATAAATAGTACTAACATAAGTAGTAATTAAAAACAAGAAAACTTTAATCAATTGCTCCTTCATGTTTCTTTCTTAATTAATAGTGTAAAGACAAGAATGTCATAATGATCTACTTCTCCATTGGTTTTTCTTGCTTACAAGTCATTGGCATTTCTAATTGTAATTTAGTGCAACAATTACCATTAGCACAAGATTAAAACTCAAATACAATATTACTAGGGCTCAGGCGTTCATCACTCTTAAATTGGTGAGTTCACTTGGCCCTCGTTTACTAATTAATTTCAGTGTAGTTAGGCATTTTTTAGTCACAAACGTGCCATGGGCCAAGCCTTCCAGTCAGCCCACAGCAGTTTATTTTGCCAATTTCGTCCCTGGATTTTTCTTTTTGTTCTACTTCTGAATGTTGATATTTAAAGCTCCTTTTAAACAAGTGATTTTTCCACCCTATTATGTGGACTCAATTCTTCATATGGACCTTAAGTGCAAGTAAAATAATCTGATAAAAGTTCCAGCAAGCAATAAGGTTTTCTTTTTTTTTATACTGGCAAGTGATAAGATTTAAGAACACCGAGCAATATCAAAATGTCATCGGAGCAAGCTATCATCTGATAAATAGTAACCCCCAAAAAAATTTTCTATAAGAAGGTCAACGACATCTCATCCTTCACAGGTCACCATTCTGATTAGCAAAACTTCCTAGACTGGTTGAATGCTTTGAAAATCAGACGTAAACACCAGCTGAAAGTGAGGCCAACAAAAAAAAACACCAGCCGAAAGTAGCAAAAACAACGAGCCAAAGCTCTGTGCAAGGATATCAAAAATCAAGCATCAACAATGCATAAAAGAACATGAATTACGGTTTACAAATGGAAGTATGGCCCAAAATAGAGCAATACGAGGAAGACAGATGCCACGGCCCAGTGGTGAGCTCCTTGGCAAGACTGCGATTTTGCTTAGAAGAAGTTGCCGTTGGGAATTTTAAATATTTCATGTGGGCTTATATGTGTATAATTGTGTATAAAGGCTATCATATAAGGTTGAGCCCAATTAATTAAAGTGATCTAATATGATTTAAGGTATTTAGGCTTAATGCATCTAATTTAAGTATGGGCCTCATATGTGTAGAGACCAGACTATAATTTCTAGTTTAATGATGGGCTAAACTAGAAATTATTAACTTAGGGTTTCACCTTATATAAGTGGTTATGGGCCCCAAATTAAACGTATGCTTATTCTGTTTGACATCCCATCATCAGAGAGAAAGTTAGGGCTGCATTCTAATTTGGAAGACAAACCACAAGACTCCTGTGAAGATTTCTAATGGAGAATTCATGTATGCTTCCGCTTTATTTGTTTGATACTTGATGACATAGTATGAACAGATCCTGACTTTAAGGGGATTAAAATCCATCAAATGGTATCAGAGCCTTGTTTATGATTAGATCATCAAGAACATCTATTTTTTTGTCTTCCATAAAATTATTATATGGTTTTGTTGCTTTAAATTTAAGGCTTTTGCCTTAGATTATGGGTTTTACATGTCGGATTATAATCCAGGCATAATATATGTATTCGATTTTAATAAGGATTGTCGAGACGTTTTACCGCTTCGACGATAAATGATATGGCGTGAAAAATGCTCAGGACTAAACAGTCCAAAAAACAA
This sequence comes from Microcos paniculata, assembly GCA_030664755.1. Lineage (NCBI taxonomy): Eukaryota > Viridiplantae > Streptophyta > Magnoliopsida > Malvales > Malvaceae > Microcos > Microcos paniculata. Next base: position 1,566,878 of record CP131459.1, on the reverse strand, counting down.
ATGAAATCGCCACTAACCATTTATTTTTAATAGGTGTGGTTAGTCACCTATTGGTTTAACTTAACATAAATCTAGAAAGATTACGTCAAGGTAAGGAAAGAAACTGGTCTACGAAAAAGATTTTAGGTTCGGGAGTCGATTACGCTTGGGGAAGGATTAGCACCCCCGAGACGCCCGAAAATCGGTACCACAAAAGTCTTGAAATATTTTACTTGGAAAATGATAATAAAATGTTTTAAAATCATTTTAAGAAAAACATAATTTTAAATGTCGGAATAAATATTCCTTTTAATGTAGGATAAACATCCCATTATAAAAGCTAAATTCGAAATTTAAAGACTTAATGTCGGAATAAACATTCCTTTTAATGTGAAAATCCATAGCCCAATTTTGAATTTGAAGAAATTTCCTACTTAGAATGGAGATTCAATTTCTAAATAGGAATAAATACTCTTCAAAAATCAAAGTCAAATTTAAAAATGAGGATAAATATCCTTTTATGAAAAACAAAGGTTTAATTTTAATTTTAGAAAGTCTCAATTATGAGAATATTAATTGAAACCTTCTAGAAAACATTTTGCAAAAAAGTTGGGATAAACATCCTCTAATTCATGCTTTGAAATTTACATTAAGAGACTTTAATTATGATTACTTAAATTAAAATCTCTTAGAAAGATTTAATTTTAAAACAATGTCGGAATAAATATTCCTTTTAATTTGTTGAAGGGAATAATTTGATAAAAATTTAGTTTAGTAGGAAAACCTTAGTTGATTAATAAATTAAGACCTTTAAAAAAAAAACAAAACCCCTTCTTTTTTTAAAATAAAAATGAATGTCTTTTTTATCGAATAAAGCTAAATTTGAAAAAGAATTTTAAAGATTTAAAGAATAAACATTCTTTTTATTGAAGCTAAAAATGGCTTTTAATAAAAATGAAGTTTACTTGAAAGGTCTTAATTAATTAAACATACTAAAATCCTCCCAAAAAGGTATTTTTGGAAAAAACTAAAGAAAAGGAAAAAGAAAATAAATAATCCCTTCCGTTGAAAAAGAATAAATAAAAATAAGAAAAGAAATTTTGAAAGTGGTTTTTTAACAAAATTTGGATTAATTTGAGAGACCCTAACTATAATTGGGTAATTAAGATATCTGAAAAAGACTTCTAAAACATGTTTTGAAATTAATGTCGGAATGAACATTCCTTTTAATTTAATTGGACCTCTTAAACAAGAGATTTTCTTAAAATAAAATGAAAATAAAATATAAAAGTAAAAAAAGGGAAAAATAAAATAAATAAAAATAAAAGATTTTAGAATTAACATTCCTTTTTGTAAAAAGATTTTCTTTGTGGGGTTCATTTACAAATTTTAAGAAATTAAAGAAATCATAAACATGATATGAGTATGCCTTTTATGAAAAACCAATGAAAAATATATTTTTAATTTCGAAGGGATTAAAAATTTTCCCGGACCCGATCAGACTCCCAATTAGACACCGAAAAAACTTTCCATCGGGGAAAACCTTCAGAAACCTCGGACTCCCGAGGCACCCTCCGGCTACCCCATGCATATGAATTTTGAAAATCAATGTTCCAAACTAAATTATGCATGAATGGAACAAGAAAACATAGGTTAGTACATATAAACACAATTAATTACATAACAGATAAGTAAACTTAATTTAAATAAACACATATATAAAGCCAAAGATGTAATTTTATACAAAATTCAATTCATAATTTAACAAACATGTAGGCGAGGGCAAAAGAGTAATTTTATACACATGATTAAATTAAGACAGACACGGATTTAAGGGCGAGAAAGTAATTTAACAAGATCATAATTAAATATTAGACTAAATATGCATCTATTCAAACTTAAAAATACAATAATAAAAATTTTTATAACCAAGATTAATTTTTATTTAAATTTTTAACCTAAACAGGTTTGAAGATGCGAACTTTACAGTCAAAATTAAGTTTTTAACCTAAACAGGTTCTAAAGATGCAATCTTTATAGTCAAAATTAAATTTTTAACCTAAACAGGTTCTAAAGATGCAAACTTTACAGTCAAAAATTAAATTTTTTAACCTAAACAGGTTTAAAGATGCAATCTTTATAGTCAAAATTAAATTTTTAACCTAAACAGGTTTTAAAGATGCAAACTTTACAGTCAAAACTAAATTTTTTAACCTAAATAGGTTTAAAAGATGCAATCTTTATAGTCAAAATTAAATTTTTAACCTAAACAGGTTCTAAAGATGCAAACTTTACAGTTAAAAACTGAATCTTTACGAACATAGCACACATGGAGTCAAACTTCAGATTACATCACACGTAAATACTAAATATATTCAAGCAAAAGATGACAACTTTATGTATAAAGATAGAACCTTTAGCTTAATGATCTACATAAATCATGTAAAAGACTTTAGAACATAAATATGGATCCGAAAAGAAGAAAGATTAGACATTTCTGTACAAATGAATATCAGACATATCAAACAACAAATATCTACCATTGAAGATGAAAACATAGGTCTTGTCTATAAAAAAGAAGCCTTTCGTTCAAGGATGGAAACTTTTTGTTCATAAACAATTTCAGCAAAATCTAAACAAACTATCACATTCAAACACATGTTAACCACGCATATAAACAAAAAGATGACATTTTTATATACAAAATTATACTTTCAGATTAAACAGAGTATGTAAAATGATAGTAAGACTTCATGATCTGCAAAAAAATAAACTCAAAGAAGGCAAAGTAGTAAACTTTACACAAATGAACAAAAGTCAGGCACATACTTGCCTGTTGAAATAAAGAAAAAGAAACCATTTCATTTCAAAAGGGAAAAGAGCTATACCCTTGAAGATTTCGTTTACAAAAAAGAACTGCAGCTTTACTCTCCTTTCCGTTTTAAAAATTTTTTTTTCTAAGGAAGGCTATCTCTGTTTTTGGAGAAAGGGATGGCTTCCAGTTTGAAGATCAAACAGCTCTCGCCCTTTTGATTCTCCGGACAGCTTCCTCGGAATGAAAAGAAAAAAAAAGAAAAAGAAATGCTATTCAAAACGAAGAAGAGAAGAGAAACAGAGAAGAAATGCCTCCACGTTCTTTAAAAAAAACCAAAAAGCTCCCTTTTTTGAACTCCAAAAACTCATTCCAGAAACGAAAACCAGAAAAGAAAAATCGCCGACCTCTGTTTTTTGGAAAAACACGCTCCTCCCCTTTTTTGAAAACAAAAGAAATAAAGCTCTTTTTTTTTGCTGTTTTGAAAACCTTGCCTTTTGTGAAAATGAAGAGCCACCCCCCTTCTTTGCTGCTGAAGATGTTATTTTATATCCTCTTTTCATGCCTTGATCCAACGATTCTCCTTCATTTCTATCTTCTCATCTGATGGCTCATGTTCTTTGATATGTGACTTTCCTCTCTTGCCCTTTTTATTTATGCTTCGCTTGGTTGTTATTTTGCTGCTTTGCCTTTCATTGGCTGGCTTTTACTTTTGCTATCCTAGTAAGGGCATTGTTTGAGCAGGGATGCAGCTGGCAATGGAGTAGTCACGTGAATGAATTGTTTGGCTTCTTCTTGAGAGGACAAATGGCCCCCACATGTTTTCTTGTTGTTGTTGTTGTTGTTGTTGTTGTTGTTGTTGTTTTCTTTTCTTTTCTTCTTCTTTTTTTTTTTTGACTTTTGCAGACACCGCCCCCACCAAGAAAAATTTAATAATAAAAAAAAAAAACTTAGATTACCATTAATATATATATATATATATATATATGAATAGAAAACAAAGCAGAAGATAACTTTATTTATGGGAAAGTGAGCTTAGTAAGCAAGAGTTGAATTATATAAAGGAGGAAGGCAATGCAGGAAGAATTAATGGGGAGGATGGGATAGTGAAATGGTGGATGGGAAATGGTTTTTGATATATATATATATATATATATATAAATAAATGTATATTTATATACAAAAATATATATGCATATAAATATATAAATATACACACATGTAAATATATATATATATATGTTCTGTATGATAACCAAATTGACTTGACTGGCTTCTCGGTTTTGGTTCAAAATTACCTGCAAGATAATGAGACAAAATTAAAATTAGATTATGTAAAATAAAGTAATAGTAATAAATAAAAATAGACTAAACTTAAAAAGGATAAGTAAAATAAAATTTGGAAATGATCAATTAATTAATTAACTAATTAACCAATTAATCAGCTAATTTACTAATTAAAATTTAAAAACAAGTGTCTACAAGGATTAATTAGGTTTTGGCTTAAGTTCTCTATTCGGAAAATCAGTTATTGGCTTAGGCTTTGTAAAGCCTTGATTTCTACGCTTTGTTTTTAAGAATTCACATGAACCGTGAATATGATATCCTTGGAATTTTTTAATACTTTGGTTTTTAGGCTTTACACGTTACAATCAAGTTTCGGTTAAATTAATAATATTCGATCAATATATATCATGTTAGGCATCGGCTTTATATCTTATTCATATTAGAATAATATAAGGCATAAGGCAATTGATGATATTCGACTCTACTTGTTAAAATCTTTTAAGGTATTATTATATTTTAATATTTTATGGCAATATGTATGTTCGGTTTATTTGGTTTGTTTCTATGATTTAGAATTTAGATATATATTGCCAATGTATGCTAAAGATTAAGGCAATAAGGAAGAGATATAGGGTTTAATTTACAATTTCTGGTTTGATTTGTAATTTGGACCTAATTCTCAATTTGGATGCAAAATTTGGGTATTTTAGATTTTGGTAATTTAAGGATATAGCATTTAAAATTAAAGTAGTTGAAGCAACATGTTGCCAAAGTAACCTCTATTGTGAAGATTAATTTAATTTAAGTCTTAAAAGGTTTTGTGTGTATGTAATTCATGCGAATATTGATCGGTCCAAAGGAAGGTTAATGTTTGGCTCGAATTGCATATGCACCTGTGGTGGTAAACATGTGGCAATTATTCAGTATAACATGTGAACATTAAATCGGTCCAAAGAAAGGTTTAGTGTTTGACATGTTTTATTGTCAGTGTTTGATTACTACACCAAGCTACCACTTACAAGTTAGTATTTCTGTCCAAAGACTAAATATTAATGTTGTGTTAGGTATCTTGTGATGGGCCCTACCATTATCTAAAATTAATGAATTAATTTTGCATATTACAGTATTAAATATGTGAGTAATTTAGTTTATTTGCTTTGTTCTCTATTCAGTTCCTGGTTCTACTGCAAATATCTCCGCCAATATTAATTCCATTCCAATGCTTAATGGCACTAATTTCAAGTCATGGAAGGACAATGTTTTGATTGTTCTCGGGGTCATGGACTTGGATCTTGCTTTACGAGTTGACCAACCTGCTCCACTTACGAGTGGGAGTACTTCTAACCAAAAGAGGGAGATGGACAAGTGGGAAAGGTCAAATCATATAAGCTTGATGATCATGAAGCGTGCCATTCCAGAAGCTTTTCGGGGCACTATGTCCGATAAGATTACTATGACTAAGGGTTTCCTTGAGGATCTTGAGAAAAGATTTGCCAAAAGTGAAAAATCTGAAACAAGTACAATTTTGGCAAAGCTTGTCTCAATGAGGTATATAGGAAAAGGAAACATAAGGGAGTACATTATGGAAATGTCTCATATTGCTTCAAAACTAAAAGCACTCAAGTTGGATTTATCCGAAGACTTGTTAGTGCATTTGGTTTTGATATCTCTTCCGACACAGTATAGTCAGTTTAAAGTGAGCTATAACTGTCAAAAGGAGACATGGTCTCGTAATGAGCTCATATCACACTGTGTCCAAGAAGAGGAAAGGTTGAAGCATGATAAGACAGAAAGTGCTCACATAGCCATAACATCTAAGGACAAAATGAACAAAAGAAAGAAACCTAAGGACGCTGCGGTTACGGAACCACAAAAGAAACAGAAAAAGGATGAAAATCCAAATGGCTGCTACTTTTGTGGATCTGAAGGTCATATAAAGAAGCATTGTACCAATTATCACGCATGGCGTGCAAAGAAAGGTATGCTTCTTACTTTGGTTTGTTCTGAGGTTAATTTGACTTCGGTACCTAGACACACATGGTGGTTAGATTCGGCTGCAACAACTCACATCAGTGTGTCTATGCAGGGTTGCCTGAGTTACCGAAAACCAAGTGATGATGAAAGATACATCTATGTTGGTGATGGCAATCCAGTGGAAGTTGAGGCAATAGGGACTTTTAGATTATTGTTAAGAACTGGATTTTATTTGGATTTGATTGAGACTCATGTCGTACCGTCTCTTAGACAGAATTTGGTTTCTATTCCTGTTTTGGACAATTCTGGTTATTGTTATTCATTCGGAAATGGAAAAGTAAGTCTTTATCAAAATTCAAATTTGGTTGGTTCCGGTTCTTTATTAAGTTACGATAATCTATATTTACTTGACACAATTGCTTCATTTAATGAATCCTTGCATGTAAGTACACAAGGTATAAAGCGTAAATTAACTGGCGAGAATTCTGCCTCATTATGGCACAAGAGATTGGGTCACATCTCCAAAAGGAGAATTGAGAGACTTGTGTCTGATGGAATTCTCGATCCCCTTGATTTTATGGATTTTGATACTTGTGTTAATTGTATCAAAGGGAAACAAACAAACATTAGGAGATTTGGTGCCAATAGGACTTCAAATGTCTTAGAACTTATACATACAGATATTTGTGGGCCATTCCCTACAGCTTCTTGGAATGGTCAATCGTATTTTATAATGTTCATAGACGATTTCTCACGATATGGCTACCTTTATCTCATTCATGAAAAATCACAGTCTTTGGATGTGTTCAAAAACTATAAAATTGAAGTTGAGAACCAACTCAAAAAAAAGGATCAAAATCGTCAGATGTGACCGTGGTGGTGAATACTATGGTAGATATGATGGATCAGGTGAACAACGTCCAGGACCTTTTGCTAAATTCCTAAAGGAATGCGGTATCGTCCCTCAGTACACTATGCCCGGTTCACCTAGCATGAACGGTGTTGCTGAAAGACGAAACAGAATACTTAAGGATATGGTAAGGAGTATGATTAGTCATTCTACCTTACCGCAATCACTCTGTTGTGAAGCATTAAAGACCGCAGTGTATATACTCAACAGAGTTCCAACTAAAGCGACTAACAAAACCCCTTATGAGATTTGGACAGGCAAGAAGCCTAGTTTGAAACACTTACACATTTGGGGATGTCCAGTTGAGGCAAGGCCTTATAGGCTAAATGAAAAGAAACTGGACGCAAGGACTGTCAATTGTTACTTTATTGGATATTCTGAAAGATCTGGGGGTTACAAATTTTATGATCCCATTACTAAGGCAATTTTTGAGACGGGAAATGCCCGGTTCTTTGAGGATGAAGAGTTTGCGGGGGGAGAAAGGATTAATGACTTTGTCTTTGAAGAGGAAAATGTTGAAATTCCTCTAATTGTTATTGACAATGATCAGGGTCAGGCTACTATTCCTGACATTGTTCAAGAAGCAATTCCGGATCAAGACAATGTCATAGATACTCCTACTCAAGTTCAACAAGTTGTTCCAGAAGAACAAACTCTACAACCTCAAGAACCCATGCCATTAAAGCGATCCACTAGAGAGAGGAGAAATGTAATTTTGGATGATTATGTTGTATTTCTTCAAGAACATGAGGTTGACATTGGTGTGGTGGAAGATGATCCAATCAACTTCCGTCAAGCCATGGAAAGTTCTAACTCTCAAAAGTGGATTGATGCCATGAATGAAGAGATAAAGTCCATGAAGGACAATGATGTTTGGGATCTTGTACCATTGCCTGAAGGTGCGAAACCCATTGGTTGCAAATGGATATTTAAGACCAAGAGGGATTCGAAAGGTAATGTAGAAAGGTACAAAGCTCGTCTTGTCGCAAAGGGCTTTACATAGAAAGAAGGCATTGATTATAAAGAGACTTTCTTTCCGGTTTCTTCGAAAGACTCTTTTAGGATAATCATAGCATTAGTGGCACATTGTGACCTTGAGTTACATCAGATGGATGTTAAGACAGTGTTTATCAATGGTGACATTGATGAGACGATTTATATGGTGCAACCAGAAAATTTTATGTCTGGAGATGCAAAGCAAATGGTTTGTAAACTAAAGAAATCCATCTATGGACTCAAGCAAGCATCTCGCCAATAGTATTACAAATTCCACCAAGTTGTCATCTCGTTTGGTTTTAAGCTGAACTTGGCGGATGATTGTATATACCATAAGTTTAGTGGGAGTAAGTTCATTTTTCTGGTTTTATATGTCGATGACATACTACTTGCCACAAATGATATAGGTTTATTGCATGAAACCAATAGATTTCTAACAAAGAAATTTGAAATGAAAGACCTTGGTGATGCCTCTTTTGTTTTGGGGATTCAGATACACCGAGATCGCTCTCGAGGTATTCTTGGATTATCACAAAAGAGCTATATCGATAAGGTACTTAAAAGGTTTGGCATGTAGGATTGTAAACCAGGTGATACCCCTGTATCTAAAGGAGATAAGTTTAGTTTAAGTCAATGCCCCAAGAATGAATTTGAAACTAAGGAAATGCAAAAGATTCCTTATGCCTCGGCTGTAGGGAGTCTGATGTATGCTTAGGTTTGTACACGTCCGGATATTGCGTACATTGTTGGAATGTTAGGGAGATACTTAAGTAACCTAGGATTGGATCATTGGAAAGTAGCCAAACAGGTCATGCGGTACTTGCAGAGAACAAAAGATTATATGCTCACATACAGGAAATCGGATCAGTTAGAGATCATTGGTTATTCTGATTCCAATTTTGCCGGATGCCAAGATAGTAAGAGATCCACTTCGGGCTACATTTACCTGCTTGCTGAAGGAGCTATTTCCTGGAAGAGTGCTAAGCAGACACTCATAGCTTCTTCCACCATGGCAGCGGAGTTTGTAGCACGTTTTGAGGCATCCAACCATGGAATATGGCTGCGAAACTTTGTCACGGGGCTGCACATTGTGGATATTATTGAAAGACCACTTAAGTTATTTTGTGACAATAACTCAGTAGTGTTATATTCCAATAACAATAGGAGCTCGATAAAGTCAAAGCATATAGATATCAAGTTCCTAATTGTTAAAGAGAGAGTTCAGAGTGGACAGTTGTCTATTCAGCACATTGGGAGAAACTTCATGATCGCGGATCCACTTACTAAGGGAGTGCCACCCAAGGTCTTTCATGAGCACACTGCTCATATGGGTGTTGCATATATTCAGAATATTCAGTTTCAGTGGGAGTTTATATTTTAAGGTGCTTTTCAGATTAGACATATTTCACTGTCATTTTGGATACGGTTTTTGGTCAATTCAGTTAAGGTTATTTTCAGTCATAAGGTTTTGGTTATTTTGTTTTTGAACTTGTTTCTCACTAAAGTATAAGGTAGGACCAGTTGGAAATAAGTATGCTGAGATCACGCTACTTGTAATTTCCATGCTACACATCCATACTTGATCCATGTCATTTGGTTATATCAGCATTGTGACCATTGATGGGCTTAGTTACGATTGAATGTAGCGAAAGTCGCTTTGATCCTATGTTGGTATGATTAATGGACTGGATTGTTTGGGGATGCATTTGGTAATGATAGCAAAATTTTGTGTACACATAAAGTTAAAACACAATTGTAAGATAACACATATAGTCCAAGTGGGAGATTGTTGGGAATTTTAAATATTCCATGTGGGCTTATATGTGTATAATTGTGTATAAAGGCTATCATATAAGGTTAAGCCCAATTAATTAAAGTGATCTAATATGGTTTAAGGTATTTGGGCTTAATGCATCTAATTTAAATATGGGCCTCATATGTGTAGAGACCGGACTATAATTTCTAGTTTAATGATGGGTCAAACTAGAAATTATTAACTTAGGGTTTCACCCTATATAAGTGGTTATGGTCCCCAAATTAAACGTACGCTTATTCTGTTTGACATCCCATCATCAGAAAGAAAGTTAGGGTTGTGTTCTAATTTGGAAGACAAACCACAAGACTCCTGTGAAGATTTCTAATGGAGAATTCAGGTATGCTTCCGCTTTTATTTGTTTGATACTTAATGACATAGTATGAACAGATCATGGCTTTAAGGGGATTAAAATCCATCAGTTGCTTCATAGCTGCATGTTGTGGAAAAAGGAATTTTTAATAAAATTTTCCATATGTTATCTTAGGCATATGAAACATTGTGTCAAACATGATTTCCTTTTCGGCAAGACAATTCGAAACTGTAAGCGAAGTTATCAAAATTAATATCCATTTTTCTACAAAAATAGTCAATATAAGCGAAGTTAAAAGATTTCTCAAGAAACAGATCAAGTGAAAAGGAGTTTGAATAATTGAATGATAGCATTGCTATGATTTAATGTAAAGAGATCTCTAACTTCTAATCAGAACATCCAATTGATGTGAATTCTTAATTTACTCCTTATCAAAAGAAGTTTCGAGTAAATTTGAAGGTAGCACCACTACACTTCAATAAATGGAGGCTTCTAAGTTCAAATTGTGAGATCTAACGGGTAAGAATAATTCATTATTCTCAAGGGTGAAACCAAGTGTGAATAGATTTAAAGGTAGCATCAACCCATGTACACTTCAGCTGTTCCGTATATATAAATATGTAGCTTAACGAAAGAAATGGTACCCAAATTTGTCTGTGGGGGCAAAACAACACCCAAATGATATTGCTTGCTTTTCCTTTTTTTTCCTTTTCGCCCTACCGATAAGAGAAAGGGGATTGCTCGCTATCATTTCAATTAATCATGCATAGCTTTAAATTGTTCATCGGTCTAAATACCCAAATTAGCCTTCAATCTATATCAAAAAGAATAAATTGGCCCTTAACCTTTTATTTGAGATAATTTACCCATCAAACTATTATTTTTGGACAACTAACCCCCTAAACTTTATTTTGAGACAATTTAACCTTAATTGTATAGAACCTCAAGGGTTACATTGTTTTCAAATAATAATTTGAGGGATTCATTATCCCAAAATAATATATTTGAGGGGTTAATTGTCTCAAAATGATAGTTTAAGGAGTTAATTGTTCCAAAATAATAATTTGAATGGTCAATTATATCAAATAAAAATTTAAGGGGCTAATATATCTAAAAAGATATAATTTAAGGCCAACTTGAATATTTAGTCACTGTTCATACCTCGAATAGGATAAGAAACATACACGGGATGTCAGAAATTATACTCATGGACTTCCCATTAAGTCGTTCAAGAGTTGCCATTTCTAATTGCAATTAAGTGCAGCAATCATCATTAACACATGATTAAAGCTCAAAACAATATTTATACTACTAAACCAACAACAGAGCTTTTACAAGTAAGATAGAGCCAATGAAAATAACAGAACCTTGTAACCAATAAAAAAAGAAAAGAAAAAACAACAACAACAACAACAAACAGAACCTAACATCAGGAATATGTTATCCATTCTAATTAGGCTCGAAGGTGATCAACCACTGAGGCCCTAACCCCAAAACTTACTTTCAAAAGAATCAAAACCATAACTAATTTCTTACAGATGCTCTATATGTAAGAGCCCCTACTCAAATAGAACAACCTTAATTATTCTAGTCACCAGCCTGATGAGGTTTCTCCTCATCGCTGCCCTGATGAATACCGTCTACTTCTGACAAGCGCCGACTAGCCTAGTGGCTAAGGCTTGTGGGCAGTCACCTTTAAGGTATGGGTTCAAACCCTTGACCTGTTACATAAAATAGAATGTAAATACCACTGTACTGCAGAACAAAAAAAAATTTGGAATATTGTCTGCTTCTTCTTTATTAACGTTTTTTTTGCTTTCCTTTGTATTGTTTGTTTTCTTTAGAAACTTCAACTGCTCTGTGAACATGCTTACATTCGTAGGCAACGGGACCTTGTTGATTTGTGGTGGCTGCCCGGAATCTGTTTCTTTTCTTGGAGTGGTTGCACATATTCTGACCTCAAATTAGTTATTTAAAAAACAATATACTTAATTATCTTAACCAAGAAATGGGGAGAAAAAATATTGCAAATTATATATGGAAGAGATTGACTTAATACCCAAATTAGCCCTCAAATTATATAAAAAAGATAAATTAACCCATAAACTTTTATTTGAAACAATTGATTTCTCAAACTATTTTTTTGGAATAATTAACAACTCAAACTTTATTTTGAGATAATGTAACCCTTGAAGGACAAAAATTTCAAGGGGTTAATCTGACCCCTCCATTTAATTGAAAGTTAAATTGTTCTAAAATAATAATTTAAAGAGTTAAATTATCTCAAAATAATTGTTTTGAGAGGTTAATTTTTCTAAAATAATAGTTTGAGGGATTAATTATTCTAAAATAATTATTTGAGCGATCAGTTGTTCCAAATAAAAGTTTAGAAACCAGTATATTTAAAGATGTACAGTTTAGAAGGCAACTTAGATATTTGGTAGAAAGAGATTGGTACATGACCCTTGCTTTCCTCTCATGGTATGCCCTGAATTTGGGCGTTTGGAGCAAGGTTTTTGGCAAAGAAAGACTCACCGCTAGAGCCATATTAATCACAGCCAAATGGAGAGAAATTTATGTTTCTTAGGAATTACTCCATCCATTTTAAAATAAATATCGCGTTTTTTAGTTTGGCATATAGATTAAGAAATTTTAAAATCTAAAAATAATATTTTTTAAAAACAACACTTATTTTGAAATGAAATGACTATGTAGATAATTTTGATATTCGAGGCCTCGATTATAGGTAAAAGTTCGTGGCATCAGTTAAAGTGGGGTTAATAATATATACAACATCAAAGTTACAAATGGTACAAAGCAAAAATTTCATGTCTTTTTTTTTTTTTAATTAAGGGAAAATTTTATGTCATTTTTTATGAAGACTGATGTGTAATGTGTCTAGATTTGAAAAAGAATGGGGAAAATAGAGGTAGAAATGGTCTCACTAATAGAACTGTTAAGGGTCTTTGTTTGGCCTATGCATCTTAAGGCCTTACTTGATAGAAGAGAAATGTGGAGAGAAAATAAATTTTGAAGTGGTTGGTTAGAAAGAAATTTGAAAGGAAAAAAAATTAAAAAGAAAGATGTTTTCTTCTATACTTCATATTCAAAATCTCTCTAAATTTGAAAAGAAAAATGAAGATAAAACAAGGTCAATCTAATTAATTAAGATAAAAGTACTTATATATCCTTCATTACTAAAAATCTAATATATAACACTACTACTCACTTAACATACTAAATAAGGGGTATAATGATAAAAGTATATTAAATTGATTTTCTTTCTTTTTATTTTTCTCTTTTACCAATCATGAGAGGAAAGAAAATTAATTTTTCACTCATTTTTTCATCTTTTCCACTAAGCATACTAGAAAAAAATTAATTTTATTTTACATCTTCTTACTTTTTTCCTCCTCTTATTTTCTTTCTTTTTAATTTTTCATCTTTCCTATCAAGTAAAGCCTAAGGGCTTACTTGGTAAAGTAGAAAAGAGGAAGGATGGAAAAAGGAGGGTGGAAAAGTAGAAAGAAAATCAAGTTTAGAGAGTTTGGTATGAGAGAAAATTAAGTGGAAAGAAAATAATTAAGAGAGATGATGGTTTTCTCTCTTAATACTTGATTCAAAATCTGTCCAAAATTGGTCAGTTTTGAGGAGAGAAAACAAGGAGTCTTTTACTCCATGGCCTTATGTTACATCCCCTCCCAGCTATCTCTCCTAAGGTTGCTGATTCCGTTACTAAACTTGCTGCAGCCATTTAGACCTATACTAACAAAAGACTATTGTGTAATAATACAAGTAGTCTGTTTTGGCCAAAAAAAAAAAAAAACAAAAGACTATTGTGTACGCTAGACCAGTCAAATATTTTTTAATATTTTTTAAATACTGTGTAATATTTTTAAATCTTAATATATTTTTTAATATTTTCATTTGTAAAATATAATTGGATCAATATTTTACAAATAAAAAATAATGGTTTTACATACAATTTATTTTTATTAAAAAAATCACTAGACCTAATTCGATGATATGTTAATTTGGCCGTAACTTTTTTAATGATATTGACTTTTTTATTTTTTTTCTATAAAAAAAGTAAACTACAAAGAAATACTATTTTTTATTGTATTGAAACTAGAGTTTATATATTAGGAATAAAGTTTTATTTATTTTTTCTTTTTTTGGTAAGTGCTTTTTTTCAAATAAATCTGTCATATATATATATATATATAATCATTTTCCTTTTAAATTTATCATTCTTATTTTAGAGATTAAAAAAACTTGTAAAAAGTAATTATTATATAAGGAAGGTATAATTATATAAGTGTGTTAAATTTATTTTCCTTCTTTCTATTTTTCTTCTCTATCAACTAATAAAAAAAATTAATTTTTTTATCCAATTTTTCATCTCTCCTACTGAACATACTAAGAAAAAAATAATTTTATTTTATATTTTCCTATTTTTCTTCTTTTCTCATTTTTTTTCTTTTCAATTTTCTATCTCGCCTATCAAATAAAACCTAAATGGGGAGTGAATTGAAGTTTACGATTCGATAGAGCTTGAAGGCTGAAGCTTTGAACCGGTCCAGCCCCCTCAGGGCCCACGCGTTCGTTCGTCACACCTAAACTGGTAAACTGGCCCGTTCACAAATTAATTTTAGTCCCAAACACGTCATGGGTGAACCCTTCCGGTCAGCCCACGGCTCTCGTTGACGACAATTATGTCCTTTTTTGTTCCACTTTTACCGTATACAAAGCTCCTTTTAAATAAGCGATTTTTCCAGTTGCCAAAAAAAAAAAAAAAAGCGATTTTTCCACAGGGACTCTACTTGGACTCGATTCTTTTTATGAAACTGAAGTGTGCAACCGTGCAAGTAAATAAAGTAATGTGATAAAAGTTCAAACAAGTATTAAGATTTAAGAACACGAAAACGTTATCGAAGCAAGCTATCTTCATCTGATAAATAACAAAAAAAAAAAAAAAAAGGTCTACAAGTAAGAATGTGAACGACATCGTCCTTCACAGGACACCATTTTTCTACTTGGCAAAAACTTCTATGAAATCAGACATAAACACCAGCTGAAAGTAGCAACAACAACCAGCCAAAGCCCCGCGCCACTATAATAACAACTGAAAGAACATTACTATTAGTCATCTATATAAACTGATTATAAATTCTTGTATTCTGTAATCATATTGAATTAAAAAATAAATAAATAAATAAATAGTCGTTACTCTACCACTACGAGACTACTACTATAAATTAAATCATGGACTAGAAAGGCTGACTTGAATTAATACATATGACATTATAATTTTGTTTACCGCACTTTTGTTAGTCTCGTACGTTCTTTTGGATTGATAAAATCTTTTTCACTTAGCAAGAAAATAGTCATTAATATTCGTTACCTAAAAATTACAATTAATTGCTGATAAAAAAAAAGAAATTACAATTATAATTAACATCTTCAATATGAACATAGAGTGCGTGATTCACTTCAACATTTTGTTTTTGGTCGAGACTTCAATATCCAAGTTTACGATTCGATAGAGATTGAAGGCTGTTCGTCACTCCTTAATCACCGAGTTCACTTGGGCCCATTCGCTAACTGATTTTAGTCCCAAACACGCCATAGGTTTTTCAGGTAAGAATTTATTTGGTTTGAAATAATATGTTCTTTAAAATTTATGAGATGTCGTTGATAAAAAAAAATAAAATTTATGAGATATCTGATATGTCGTATTATGGGAAATCTAAAAAGCCACCTGATAACCTTATTTTAAATGCTAAATTCTTTGACTAAATGCTCGCTTGTATCTGCAAGCTAAAACTAGTCAAGAAAACGATGGCTACTATAATAAATTTCGTGAATCTTCATTCTTGACTAAAAATCGTACTTGAATTAATGTATGGTTAGAGGTGCTAGCCAGAAGTAGACAAAAGACACGACGATTTTGTCTGCCAATTTCATTATAAACTAGTCAAAAGACACTGCCAGCTATAAAACTAGTCAAGAAAATGATGTCATTTGTCTATGAGACTACCATAAACTAAATTAATCTTTTTTAAGATACAACAAAATCTTACTACATTAGATAAGTCTCATATAAACACAAACATCTATCTAAATATCATTAGATAAATTGATAAACAAAATAATAACAAACTAACAAATATATTAAACGAATATAATAATTGAACTAAACCCACATACAAACAATGTTATAAAAACCGGCCCAGATCATGACCTGTTGAAGTTACTGGGTCGCGGTCAACCGGTTTGACCGGGTCAACCGCCCGGGTCAACTATGCTGACATCATCAGTCATCACTTATATAAAGCTCTTTTTATCTTATGTTTTCCTTCTCCTTGCTTTTACTCTATGCCACATAAACTGACAAAAGGAAGATGTCTTTTCAACATCCATTAAAATATTTGAAAACTCTTTTTCTTTTTCTTTTTCACGTGCTTATCTTCTTTCCCACTCAAGCTGTCATATCTCCTTCCCCCTTGAGCTTTCAACGCAGCCAGCCCATCTACCCTCCAAAGCTTTCAACACAGACTGTAATACCGGAAAATTTTCTTTCCTAATTTTTAAACTTGAATTTTTATTGTGAATTTTTGGTGCAATAGAAATTAGTTCTTGAATTGAATCTTGATTTTTGTTGAGGTGAACTAAATCACTTTGGATATTTTGATTAATTATGAGAATTGTATATTTTACCTTGAGGTCATAAGGATTAACGATAATATTATTGCAAGATTGGAGATTAAGTCTTAATTACCCATTAAGTGGTCTAAGGAGTTATGTGGATTTATGTAAATTAGAATTAAATAGAGAAATAAGTAGAATTGTGAATATGTGGTCATTGAAGGGCAAGGTTGTCATTTGGAGATTAAGTTGGATGGTAAATTGGGAAAGAGAAAAGGAGAAAAAGAAGAAGAGAAAAGAAAGCTTCATTTTGAAAATTCTCCTCATCTTTTCCTCTCATTTGAAGACAACAAAACCCTAACCCAATCCCTTAAACCAATCTCTCCTTAAATCCCAATTAAGTCTTCTTGTAATCTATGAATCAAACTCATTAAAACCACTCTTAGTGTAGTAATTTTCGTCGAAGCCAAGGAGGGAAAGAAGAAACTTGAGTTTTGAGGTGATTTTGGCAATTTGAGCTAAAAAGGAAGAGGGATTTCGTCGTAGATCAAACAAGTGTTGGAAAGTGGGTTTAAGGTATGTTAATCTAGTCCATTTTAGCTTCAAGATGCCCTTGGAATCATGTTAATTGGATTTGAATTGAGAAAGATATGCATGTTAGAAGTTAGAGAGTGAAAATGGGTTTTTTTTTTGTGCATTTTGAGTTGAATTTGAGCTAAATTGATGTTGTTGATGCATTGAGTGATGTTATAAACATGTTTTGATGATGTTTTGAGTTGAATATTGTGTTAGATTGAATTAGAATTGGTTGGAAGTTATTTAGATTGGAAATGGCATGAAAATAGCTTAAAACCCGAAATATGTGCAGAAGGATTCCGGCCCAGGTGCTCTAGAGACCCTGGCCCGGATCCTCTCTGAAGCAAGAGGACTCACGTTACAGGGCAATTCCGGGCCAGGTGCACTAGAGACTTTGGCCCGGATCCTCCCTGGAATTTCTGGAACATGTCTTGTTCCATTTTGGTTCGTTTTGTTCCGTTTTGCTTCTAATTCGATTTCTGACTTCTCTGGACCTCCCAAAACCTTTGATTAATCATATGTAAGAGACCTTTTGAGATGGATAAACATCTCAAATAAATATTGGATCAAGATTTGGGTATTAAACACCTAAGTTGACAAAATTTGGAAGGGGTTGAGCTCAAAGTGGCTCAACGGAGTGCGTTGCCAATCGGATGGCACGATTTGGCCATAAATGCATTGACATGCATTTTCATCATGCATTACTCATCTTTTAATATTAAGTTGGGTATAATTTTTGTGTTTCCATGGTTCCTTGCCTTTGTTCTCTAGGAGAAGGTAATCTCGGTTCGAGTGACGCACAAGCATTGGACTAACCTTGGGAGTATACGACTCTCCCACTTTTGTGAGTGATATGCCTCTTGAGATGTGTTGTGGAAACTATTTTGATTTCTCTACTTGGTTTTGAAATTGAATTTGATATATGAATATGTTGAGATATTTTAGAGTGTGGCTTGTTCTTGAAATGGTTTTATTAAGCATGTTTGGTAGAAATGTGACCCGAATGATCTTATATGCCATATTTTGCTTGAGATACTTTTGTTATTGACCATATTATTTGTAAATGGTTTTATAAACTATGGCATATACTTGAATTTTTGTATTGGTGAGATTAGGGTGCTTGTGCACCTAGGGACTTAGACTCCCAAACTCAACCATGGTTGCCAATTTATGGTCCATTGAGGAGAATGGCATAAATTGTGGTATGATGTATTATATTGACGTTTGTCATGTAGAGTTGATGGGAGAGGGTGACTCTTATGAAATGTTTGTTGTTGGACTCTCTTTGACTCACCACATTGAGTTGTCTAAGGCCAACACCAAGGAAGGAGTAAATTTTGGTTTTGATATAATTGTGATGTGCCAAAACCCCTTGGTGGTTCCCTTCTCGACCTCGGCCAAGGTTTGGAGATTGGGGGAGTATTTTCGGCCAAACCCATCTTGGAAAATGGGGTCTATTTTGTAAATGTTGATGCTTATGAGATGATATACTTTATAAACACGCTGTATTTGATGAAATGATTTGTTTCCTTGGAAATTGCTTAGTTTGGTAAATTGTTTTGAACTTGCCACTCTCAAATCCACACACCGAGCTTAATGTCTCTGTCACTCACTCACTGAGTATTTTTATACTCATGCTAGTTGCTCGTTTTTCAGGTGTTAGATTGTTTCAACCCGACTAGTTGGGTTTTCTTAAGTCCGTAGCGGTCTATTCCTCTCGCCGTAACCACTTTTGCAAGCGTAGGTTCCTTTGATGCACGTTTCATACTTTAGGCGGATCCATGGAGACTAAACGAACTTAATACTTTGTAAAGAATGTTTTAAACATGTTTATAACTATATTTTGTTTATATAGTTTTACTTAAATGTTATATTAAACTAGTTTGATCGAAAGTTGACTTTGGTCAACTATTGCACTTACTTATAATATTTTCTCTCTCTTTTATGATTAAACCTTTGTTAAGATTTATTTTTCAAGTATTAAAATTATATTGTAATCAAACTTGTTTAAATTGATGGAAAAAGAAGTATATCTAAGAGCCTTGTGGGGTTTCGGGTGTGTGCATTGGTTGGCACGCATCCTGAGGCAACACGGCGGTTGTCCCGTGCCCAATGAGAGTACCGGGGCGTGACACAGACCGGCTTCTTCCCCTTGGTGTTGTCCGAAAAGTCCCAAAAAATAACCACAAATGCCTCTTCTCTTCCTCTTTTCATTTTCGTAATCCACTCTCCTCCAAAACTTCTATTCTTTTTTTCTTCACAAAATACCAACTATTCACTAAACTTATTAAAATCCGATTAGTGGTCGCCAACCGTTGGATGATGCCTGTTTTGGGGTATATTGTTCTTCACCTCCTATACTTCCAGTTCACCGTTCGAATAAGCCTACAAATAAGTCTAGAGTCTTTGTTCAAAATTTCAAATTTGTTCTTCAAATTATTTTTTCTGATTTCAAAGTCCGGTTTTCTTGGGTTTTTCGGGTCAACCGATCTCAGTTTTTCCGGGTTTTGACAGAGTTTTGACCAAGTTAACCTTATCTCGTGTCACGCCCCGACCCTCCCCGGGTCGGCCACGTGGCAACCGCCGCGCTACCTCAAAGTACGTGTCTGCAGCCACGCATTCGAGGCACCGCAAGGCATTGAAATAGATACCATCACTGCAAACAAAACTAAAATTTTAATTAGAAATCATTTAATAAAATATTATATTTATAAGTAACACCAGTGGAGTAACTTAAAGAATACCTATACAGCGGAAACTACTAAGCCTAAGCCACCGACGCCTCTTAGTGAGCCTCCTTTCTAAAGCTGACTCCGTATGCGAATCTGCATCCATCCACAATGGAATACAGGTGAGTGACAGAGATTCAATGAGTCTCCATCAGGGTTAGGGAAAACAGGGGTAATCCAAAATATAATAAAATAAAATGATTAAAGTAAATAAAATAAATTTTATTTTCAAAACCTCCTTTGAAATTCTCCCAAGGAGAAATAAATTTTAAAACCTTTAAAATTATTAAATACTCATGGGCTGGCACCTAATACACTGAAGGCACGACTGGCCGGTCGTATGCCTTACTGCACCGAGGGCTATCTCTTTTCTCTTTAAAAACATTTTCTCTTTATTTCATACTCTAGCCCATTCCCTCGGTGGTGCCTCACTGTGGTGGAACACAGTGAACTGGAGCTCTGGCGAGTTTCCCTACGCGCCTCTCCCAACCAGGCTCGACTCACCGTGCCCCTCGATAGGCGGTCCACGGCTGAGTATCATGCATGCTCTCAAACTCGGTCCACGCTCCCGCAAATTGGAGCACCGAGGAATCCCACTCAATCACTCATCTTACAGGGGCATCGTACCCCAATAATCATAATAATAATAATAATAAAATTCTTTATTTAAATATTAAAACATTTAACACACACAAGCTTTTGTATTTTTAAAATCAACCCACCCCCATAAGTGGGCGTATCACAAAATAAAAATAAAAATAAAAAGTGTGTGCCGTGGATTACC
Organism: Microcos paniculata; assembly: GCA_030664755.1. Classification (NCBI taxonomy): domain Eukaryota; kingdom Viridiplantae; phylum Streptophyta; class Magnoliopsida; order Malvales; family Malvaceae; genus Microcos; species Microcos paniculata. Next base: position 1,546,057 of record CP131459.1, on the reverse strand, counting down.
CTTATCCCAAAACCTTTGTAAAACCTTTTTAAAACATTTATGTTTTTAAAACATTTCGCCCTAGTGGCTAAGCACTGAAAACAGAGTCACTCACAGTAGTGGGAGAATCGTATACTCCCAAGCGCTCCATGTAGCTCAACCTCCGGAGCATCGCCGCACTCGATCCAACCGGAGCCCTAGTACACGGAAATATACATTAGCATTCATAATCATATTTATGAATGCACCTACGAGGCTCTAACATGACCTATGACTGGGCTTGAATCTGATTCGGGGCTTAGAAAAGTGTCCAGGAGGTTCCGGAGTAAAAATTGGACACTTGGTGAAAAATTACGAAAATACCCCTGGGGGTCCATGGGCCACTCGGGCTGGGCCCGACACTTAGAAAAGTGTCCGGGAGGTTTCGGGGCTAAAATCGGACTCTCGACGAAAAATTACCAAAATGCCCCCGGGGGCCCGTGGGCCCCACACCCGGACTAGGCTGGGCCCCACACGGGTTGGGCCAAATTCTACTCGAAATCGGGCTCAAAAAGCCCTCCTATGAGATATTTATACATTATAATGATATAATATATAAATATCTAAGATATAATAATATTATATATAAATATCTAAAATATATTAATATAATATATAAATATCTTTTAATATAATAATAATATATTGAAAATATCTAAATAGGGACTCGATCGGCCAGTTCTTCGGCCGGTCTCTTCCCCGGTTTTCGCACTCGTTTCTCCTCCTTTCGACGTACAAACTTAGAGAGGCGATCCTCATGGCATCCACAACGGATATGCCGAGGCAGAAACGAGAAACACCGGTCCAATTTTCCCGTAGACCGAGATTTAGCCCAAATTGACTAAATCTCCGATTTACTCACACCCGGTGCACAAAAATGCGTAAAAATGGAATGGGACGTAGAATAAGGTGAATACTATAACCCACTAAAAACTCACCTTATTCCACCGGCCCAAAATCCACTTATTTGAGTTTAAAGATCTAATCCGGTCAAAAGCTGAAAACTTGGATCTAGGCTAAACCGATGCATGGAAATGCGTGCAAACTTAACAAAACGTAGATCGAGGTGAGAAGAATAACATACTGGAAACTCACCTTGATCTGATAGCCGGGCATGTCCCACTTTGCCAATTGTCCAAATTGCCTCCGGTCGGCTCCAGAGAGAAAAGAAGAAAAAGAAAGAAAATGAAAGAAAAAGAAAAGAAAAATGAAAGGAAAACCGTCGGCCCTCCCCTATTTATAGGGGAGCCCGACACCGGGTCCACTTGGGCCCCGGGTCAAATTTTTCCCTTTTTTCAACTTTCTCTCATTTTCACCCATTGGCTAAATCCTTTACTTTCTTGTGCCAATGGGGCCCATAATAAATTTCTAGGGACTTATTTGGAGGTCTTTTTGGCATTTTACTAATTTCCATGCATGGTTAATTATTTTATCTTCCAACTTCGTCTTGTCTTAAGCTTATCTTCTCTTCAAACTTGACACAGCCGGACCGACATATTGTTTAGTTGATACTCTATCTTATACTATGCCGTTTGTACGAAAAGTCGTGCTAGGTCCGGGTGTGTCAACTCTCCCCTCCTTCAAAAATTTCGTCCTCGAAATTAAACAAAGTAGCTTGGGGGGATTGGGCTTCCACTTGAAGCCCTAATCATTTTCGAATAGTGTTCTCCTCACTATTCGCCGTTGAAATTTATCACGCTTTCGCTGCGCGCTCTGATCATTCTCTCTCTTAAGAGTGGCTTCATCACCCTTATACTCTTGAGTTTGAACCTCATCTTTTCCTTAACATAGCCTACCCTTACCATTTATGGGTTAGGCTCTCTTTACTCTGATTTTGACCTTGGGAGGTTCTTCCTTGATGTAATGCTGTAATGTGCTTCCTTGATCCTCTCGCTTGTTCTTGTCTCATCCTTCAAGTCTCTTTCGGCGAGATTACCTTTTGGTTTCTTTTGAGGTTTCACACCTCTTACTCTTCTTAGGAGTTCTTCTCCTTTTATTACCATTGCCTCTCGCTTCGAGGCCATTACTCGATGTGTTGCTCGTTGTTTCATGGTCTTGTACTCATCCTTATAACCAAGTTATCGGGAAAGACCTTCGCTTAACTCCCTCGCCTCCACGGCGAGGATGCAGTGAGTTAAATGTCTTTCCACCCTACCTTGGTCTTGCCCCTTTGTTTCATCTCTTACTTCCATTCTCTTCCTTCTCTGATCTTCTTCCATTCAAAACTCACGGCGTATGAGTCGAGCTCTTGTACACACTGGCCCACACTTGGCCGCATCATAATAGAAGAATCAGAGATCATGCCCTCTCGGCTCTCACATCTGACCCACTCTCTGATCGCCCATCACAATCACAAATAGGGCCCTCGGCCCATCACATCACATATAGGGCCCATGGCCCATCATATCTCATCTCTCATCCTCACTGGGATGGAGAACTCTGGGTGGCCTCACGCACACCCCAAATCACACACTGGGCCGATCCTCTCGAGTGGTCATCACAGAGATCCTCAAGATCTCGATCTCTGATCCTTTCTCTCATAGGGACGCCTCACATGGCTCCCAAATCAACCACACTTGAGCCTCGACCTCATACCCATCCATATCATTCCTCTAGCCTCTTAGGCTCTCTCTCTCATCTATCACTCCCTTGGAGTGTTCACTTCAGGAGGTGTCGCACGTTTCTCTTCCTTTCGATTTCTTTCCTTCATATTAGCTTCCTTGCTAATGGTCGATCTCTTTTCCTTTTTTCTCGTCAATAATATTTTCTGGGGTCTCTATATCCCCGTCTCTTTCTTTTTCCTCATTTCTATCCGCCCACATCCATAGTGGGGTCCACATTTCTCTTGCCTTCTCGTCACTACGAGACTAGGCCAATCACATATGTTGAACTCTTGCGGTATCCTTTGTAGCGTCATTTTCTTCGCATTCTTCTCTCTTGAGGCATCTCATTCTTCACTCGGCTTACCCTTATCTTGGGTCCATTGCCATTTTTTGGCATCGTTACGGCTTTCATAATCTCCGTACCCATTCCATTAGGGCCATTTTCATACCTTTCTACTTCTTCATATTCCTTAACCTTGATTTACGTGATCTTTCACGTCTTGTCCCCATATTTCCTTTACCTTGACTTCGTCTTTTCCCTCGTCGCTTTCTTCTTTGACTTTCTTCATCATTATCATCCTTATTCCTCCTTTCTTCTAACACCTTTGATTCTCTTGGGTGTTAGAATTTCCTTTCTGCTCTTCATACTGGCTGTGCTCATAGAAGTTCATGAGCTTAATCAATTCTTCTCCTTATTCCCGTACTCCTTCCTTTGAGTACTCGGGGTTCTCTCTTGTCACCTTTTCTGTTTCAGTTCCCTTATCTCTTGCTTTCCACGTATGGGTTTCCTTTATTTCAGCCGTTCTTGGCTTTTGATGCCTTTGATTTCCCGCTATATCTCCTTTGTCTTTCGATGTCATGGTTTATTTATCGTGGGCAACACCTTTCTATATTCTTCCTTACTTCTCTATCTTGCCCACACCAAGCTAACTCCATCCTAGCTTGGTTTGACTTAATCTCCCACATACTTTCTTCACTTATCATTCTTCGGGGAGTTTATCCTCAAAGTTAGCTTACTCCCCTCCTTCTAAAAGATTTAACTTATCCTCCATATTCCTCAACTTCTTATTCTTAATTCCTTCTATCTCACTCTACCTTTTTGGTTCTCCACCTTTCATCTCTTTCGGTTCCAATCATTATTCTGATTTATCCTTAATCACCTTTTTGTCTTCTCCAATTTTAATTATCACCATATTCATCCTTGTGTTTGTCCTCACTTCCTTTACTTATCATTTTCTTTCATTCATCCTTTGCTTGTATCATCCACTATCACCCCTTATTCATTGGGATGTGATCATCTTCCGTCACTCGTTTCCTACGAGTGCTCCTTCTCTTATGTTTTCTCCAATTTTTCTTTCTATCCAATCTCCTTATCTCTTCTTTTATCATCTAACAAATCAGGGGTTTTCCTTTCCCTTCTTTTCACCAATTTGTCTCCTTGACCCCTTTCTTGCTTCTCAACTCTGGCCTCCAATAATCCTTGTTTATTCTTTCTTTTCCTTGATTTATTCATTTTAGGATGTAGTGCCTTGGCTTGATTCGAGTTCAGGGTTCCATTATGCTCGACTCTCTTTAACTAACATCCGTTTCTAAGTCTTTTATTCACTTTCTTTTACTAGATCTTTCTTAGTCCTCTTTCTATGCTTCTTTTAATCCCCTTTTTATGCTCTTCTTTAATCTATCTCTAAGTTACCTATCTAGGTTTTTGTCTCTAACCCTAATTTCCCAGTCTTATTTATTTACTAATCTTGGTCAGCCATTTGGAGTTATTAACCTACGGTTCATTATGACATTATCCCCAATTTAAGTTAAAGTTTTCTAGTGATGTGTTATACTTTTCCTCTTTTAAGGCTCTATTCCTAGTTAACAAAACTTAGTTCATCAACTGAACTAAGTCTCTCTTTCTTTTAGACCTTGTTATTCTTTTATTAACCTAGGATCTTCTTTTACCTAGGGTTTTCATGCTTTCTTTCTTCATTAAGAAAGCCTCCGCACTACATCACCACATTTCTTGATCCTTTGATTAAGGGTTCGCGTTTCTTCTCCTTTCCTCTTCTTCTTTCTCGCCAATTTCATCTGATGATGTCTTCTCAATCTTCGAAGAACGTTCTTTTCGTGCCCTTCATTCGCACATATGCAAGCATTCCCATCATTGTCGTGCGTTACACTCTTTCTTTGCTTACTTTCTTCCCATTCATTTTGTTCTGAATCATTTCTTATTATCCTTTAGGGGTCTCCTCCTCCTTACTTTCTTTATTCCACTTCTTCCATCTTCATTTCCTTTCTCTTTTATCCATTATCCTTCTCATCATTGGTATCCAATGGTCGGACAAGTAGTAACAGATGTACTACTCGTTGATCACTTGGATGTAATCTTCTTTCATTCTTTCATTCTCCATCGTGTCATCCTTGCCTTATTCCTCCTCATCGTTTCCCAAGAATAGCTTCTCTCTCATTCTCTTTCCTTACTCTTCCTTTTTGCCATCCTTGAATCCTTTGGGGTTTCCTCTTATCAATCCTTTCCTTTGGATGGTATGTCTCACCCCTTACACCCCACAGTGTAAGAATAATTGAAGTTAGCTAGCCCTTGCTGCCACTTCTCTCACTTCGTGCTCACTCCTCGGAGCATCATCCAGGCAATCTGTGGGCTTATCCCACCAGACTTGTCAACTTGTAGGCTTTTCGGCAATCGCTTGTCTTTATCTCCATTTGATGCTTGTGAAATCCTTCTCGATCTTTCATCTGGTTGTGCGGGTGCTTCATCTCACGTCCTGAGGTTTTTGGTCAACCACATCCTCCGTGATTGACTTCTTTGATTTCAGTCATCTTAACCGTATTCTCTCTTCAAAGCTACACACCGATGGTGTAGAAAACGAGAGAAGTGAGGTTAGCGTTCACGCACGTTATACCCACCTTGGCCTCGTTCTAGTTGTATCATTTCCTCCCAAGTCTTACACGTCACTAGTGTAAAGAATTGGGGCAACGCATCTAATTTACGCTTGACACTCGCTACTTTACCAGCGAGTCTCGATGTTCACAACTTCAAGACTGAACATCGAAGATTGTGGGCATCGAACCAGTTTCCACTGGTAAGCCTCTAACTAGGCTTCGTTAGAAATTTGGACGAAACATTATCTATCTCGTCGTCTCAAGGGAAACACAGTCCCTTGCATAGTTTGGCTGTCGAGTAGAAGGAACATTGGAAATTGAAAATTTGAGTTTGGGGAGTTTCTTGAAAAGCGTGCCTTGCTTGCACGAATCTCAAGGAAGAAGGTGGTCGTGATGTCTTCTCACTTAAGACCACACTCGAGAACTCTATATGGTGGCTTGCTGCTAAAGAAGGTATTCTAAGAGTAGGTTGGATCATTCATGACGCTTTCGAGTAGTTACATACTCGAACTCTTGAGTTCTAAACCTATTTAATCCACTGGCTTCAAAAACATTTCAAAACATTTGAAAACACTTTATAATTTTTGAAATCAGTCAGAATCTTTTAAATGCTCTGATACCAATCAAATTGTCACGCCCCGACCCTCCCCGGGTCGGCCACGTGGCAACCGCCGCGCTACCTCAAAGTACGTGTCTGCAGCCACGCATTCGAGGCACCGCAAGGCATTGAAATAGATACCATCACTGCAAACAAAACTAAAATTTTAATTAGAAATCATTTAATAAAATATTATATTTATAAGTAACACCAGTGGAGTAACTTAAAGAATACCTATACAGCGGAAACTACTAAGCCTAAGCCACCGACGCCTCTTAGTGAGCCTCCTTTCTAAAGCTGACTCCGTATGCGAATCTGCATCCATCCACAATGGAATACAGGTGAGTGACAGAGATTCAATGAGTCTCCATCAGGGTTAGGGAAAACAGGGGTAATCCAAAATATAATAAAATAAAATGATTAAAGTAAATAAAATAAATTTTATTTTCAAAACCTCCTTTGAAATTCTCCCAAGGAGAAATAAATTTTAAAACCTTTAAAATTATTAAATACTCATGGGCTGGCACCTAATACACTGAAGGCACGACTGGCCGGTCGTATGCCTTACTGCACCGAGGGCTATCTCTTTTCTCTTTAAAAACATTTTCTCTTTATTTCATACTCTAGCCCATTCCCTCGGTGGTGCCTCACTGTGGTGGAACACAGTGAACTGGAGCTCTGGCGAGTTTCCCTACGCGCCTCTCCCAACCAGGCTCGACTCACCGTGCCCCTCGATAGGCGGTCCACGGCTGAGTATCATGCATGCTCTCAAACTCGGTCCACGCTCCCGCAAATTGGAGCACCGAGGAATCCCACTCAATCACTCATCTTACAGGGGCATCGTACCCCAATAATCATAATAATAATAATAATAAAATTCTTTATTTAAATATTAAAACATTTAACACACACAAGCTTTTGTATTTTTAAAATCAACCCACCCCCATAAGTGGGCGTATCACAAAATAAAAATAAAAATAAAAAGTGTGTGCCGTGGATTACCCTTATCCCAAAACCTTTGTAAAACCTTTTTAAAACATTTATGTTTTTAAAACATTTCGCCCTAGTGGCTAAGCACTGAAAACAGAGTCACTCACAGTAGTGGGAGAATCGTATACTCCCAAGCGCTCCATGTAGCTCAACCTCCGGAGCATCGCCGCACTCGATCCAACCGGAGCCCTAGTACACGGAAATATACATTAGCATTCATAATCATATTTATGAATGCACCTACGAGGCTCTAACATGACCTATGACTGGGCTTGAATCTGATTCGGGGCTTAGAAAAGTGTCCAGGAGGTTCCGGAGTAAAAATTGGACACTTGGTGAAAAATTACGAAAATACCCCTGGGGGTCCATGGGCCACTCGGGCTGGGCCCGACACTTAGAAAAGTGTCCGGGAGGTTTCGGGGCTAAAATCGGACTCTCGACGAAAAATTACCAAAATGCCCCCGGGGGCCCGTGGGCCCCACACCCGGACTAGGCTGGGCCCCACACGGGTTGGGCCAAATTCTACTCGAAATCGGGCTCAAAAAGCCCTCCTATGAGATATTTATACATTATAATGATATAATATATAAATATCTAAGATATAATAATATTATATATAAATATCTAAAATATATTAATATAATATATAAATATCTTTTAATATAATAATAATATATTGAAAATATCTAAATAGGGACTCGATCGGCCAGTTCTTCGGCCGGTCTCTTCCCCGGTTTTCGCACTCGTTTCTCCTCCTTTCGACGTACAAACTTAGAGAGGCGATCCTCATGGCATCCACAACGGATATGCCGAGGCAGAAACGAGAAACACCGGTCCAATTTTCCCGTAGACCGAGATTTAGCCCAAATTGACTAAATCTCCGATTTACTCACACCCGGTGCACAAAAATGCGTAAAAATGGAATGGGACGTAGAATAAGGTGAATACTATAACCCACTAAAAACTCACCTTATTCCACCGGCCCAAAATCCACTTATTTGAGTTTAAAGATCTAATCCGGTCAAAAGCTGAAAACTTGGATCTAGGCTAAACCGATGCATGGAAATGCGTGCAAACTTAACAAAACGTAGATCGAGGTGAGAAGAATAACATACTGGAAACTCACCTTGATCTGATAGCCGGGCATGTCCCACTTTGCCAATTGTCCAAATTGCCTCCGGTCGGCTCCAGAGAGAAAAGAAGAAAAAGAAAGAAAATGAAAGAAAAAGAAAAGAAAAATGAAAGGAAAACCGTCGGCCCTCCCCTATTTATAGGGGAGCCCGACACCGGGTCCACTTGGGCCCCGGGTCAAATTTTTCCCTTTTTTCAACTTTCTCTCATTTTCACCCATTGGCTAAATCCTTTACTTTCTTGTGCCAATGGGGCCCATAATAAATTTCTAGGGACTTATTTGGAGGTCTTTTTGGCATTTTACTAATTTCCATGCATGGTTAATTATTTTATCTTCCAACTTCGTCTTGTCTTAAGCTTATCTTCTCTTCAAACTTGACACAGCCGGACCGACATATTGTTTAGTTGATACTCTATCTTATACTATGCCGTTTGTACGAAAAGTCGTGCTAGGTCCGGGTGTGTCATCTCGGGTCACCCCCTTTCTCCGGACCGGATGACCCTCCGAGTCCCGGTTGAACCGGTCCTACCGGTCCGATTTTTACAACCATGCATATAAATGGATAAATGGAATTTGAACTTGAAACCTCATATCTCAAGAAAGGTGTACTTACAACTTAAGCCAAAGTTCATAGATAAATCTTAAATATAAATAATAACTCATTAATAATTTAAGTTATTTTACCTCAAAAGCACTTTTTCTAAATATAAAAGCACCAAAATTCTAACTTCTCAAGTTGAATGGTTTTTAACTGTTAAACAAGCTTTTGCTACAAACCAAAAATTATTTGACATTACGTCAGAGGTGAAAATGAACTTTTAACACCTAAACACAATGTCAAACCAATTCTAAAAATCTTCCTTGAATTAATAAATGACTTATAGCTGCTAGCTAATAGAATGACTAGTTAATCCAAAGATTACGAGACTAGATTTAAATTAACAAAAACTAAAGTGATAGACAAAATTGATTTAAAAATTTTACAACATTTGTACCTTTATATATATTACAGATTATAGATAAAATCTTTCCTTCTTAGCAAGAGTTACTATTAATTTTCATAATCTAGTATATGTAGACATAAAGGTGGCAAATGGGCGGTTATAAGGCCATATTTAGTGTATATTTAGTGGTTGATTTGGATTATATTTTAATGCTTTTATGGCTAGATTTATATGTAATTCATGATATTCTCTCATATTTGATTTGTTTGCTTGTAGATATTAAATTGGAACTAATTCCATGAAAAACTAGTGGTTAAAAGGCAAAAGAAGAATTCAAGGCTGGTTGAACAAGATGAAGCAAGCTGCTGGGCCAGAAAATAGCAAAAAGATGAGGCCAAGTTTGGGTTTTTAATTCAAGGCCTGGTGACATAACCAAAGAGTCCAAGTTTAATTGGGATTAGCTCTACTTAACTTCCAAGCAATCTTATGTAACCTAGTTACTAGTATAAATACTCATCCTAGGGTTCTCCTAGGATGTCTGAGATTTTATATCTTAGACCCTATTATTTTATTTCAATTTGTTCTTATTTTATTTTATGAGTAGCTAGCTCCCTAGTTAGGGTTAGGGATGTAGCTTGTTTGGATTTTTAATTATCTATGCATATTTTAATTATTTGTTGGTTGAATTTATTCTTCTTATTTTTAATCCTGAATTTATGTTTGATCACCATAGATTCACTCTTTGGGATTGTACGAAGAACTTGGAGGTGAAGTATGATCCTTGCACTAGAAGAATAAACATCTTAGAGTTAGAGATAGGGATATCCTAAACTAAGGTGATAACCAATAGATTACTTGTTTTTAATGAGTTTGATTAATTAGGTTATGCATCGGGAGATGATAATCACTTAATTGAATATACCTGTGTACCTTGGGAGAGGACATAGATACATTAGTGTAATCGTTATTTCAACTAGAATAATTGGATTTGCATGATAATTAATTATTCCTTGCAAGTGAATCCCAAAGCCCTAATGTTTTCTTATTTATTAATTTTCTCTTTATTTAATTAGCTGTTTTAATTAGTTAATTTCTTCTTTAATTTAATTTAATTTAATTGTTTGCTTTAACTAGAATTAATTAAATCAGTGAATATTAGTCTTCGTGGGAACGATATCTTGGAATACTGCTTTTTCTATACTATATCGATTCTGTGCACTTACAGATTAAGGCAACCAGGCAGGTTCGGTCGGGTTCGGGCTCGGTCACTTCGGGTTCGGGCGACTTCGGGTTCGAGTATTTTCGGGTTAGGGCTCTTTAGGGTTCGGGTTCGGTCGGGCTCGGGTTCAAGTCTGGTTCAAGTTCAGGTTCAGGTTCGGTCAGATTTGAACTTAGGTTGGGTTAAGTTCGGGTTTCGACTTTTTTAATTAAAAATTATTTTTTTATTTTATAAGTCGAATTTTATTTTACTACTTTTCATTTTTTATTTGTTTTAGAAGTATTCCCTCAATTCTTAAATAATAATCGTTTTAACAAATTGTTTTTAGTTCAAATTAATTATAATTTTACAAAATCAAGAAAGCATTTATTATATTTTTATTAATTTTATCATTCTTTCTCAACACTATTTTCAAGTTATTTTAATGAGTTTTTAAGTAATTTAAAATCTCAAGAAAATGATAGTTTAATCACATAGCTAATTTTTTGTCTAAACTTTAGAAGATTTATTAATTTTCTTAATCCTTACTCCTTGCATTTCAAAATATATGTCACTTTGAGAAAAAAAAATTTGTATTAAAATATTTGCCACTTTTACAAAATCAAGGTAATATTATTTTATTTTTAAAAAATTATCCTTGTAAGGTTAAAAACCCTATATTTAATTCATGTCTCCTCTCTTTAATGAATGATAGAAAAGTTAAATTAGGGGTAAAATAGGTAAATAAGTGAAAAGTACAAAAATTAAAAAAAAAAAACTGTTTTTCTTGGTCTTATAAAATACTCCCTCTGTCCCTATATAGATGTCATATTCTAGAAAGATTCCCTGCCCCTTGTTATCCGTTACTTTAGAAAATTATTAAAGCATTAATTAGTTTTTTTCCCTATTTTACCCTTAATAAAATGAAGAATATTGTCAACTACTCAAATTAAATATTATAGCTTGAAGAAGCCTATTCAATTTCTTTTTGTTCCCAATGAAGGATTAATGACTATAGTTGTTGCTATTTATTAAGTTTTCTTATAAATTTGGATCTAAATAAAAGATTACTGCATACGTTTTCAAAGAAATTGATTTGATGACTCAGTCACTTAAGAACTCGAACTGAAGTAGAGATCAGCAAAAAAACTTTCTTCTATAGCAATGTTAAGATCTGACAATTGATGATTTTGTGATTCCATTCAAACAGCTTGTTGACTACCTTCATCATCAATATTTGAAGGCATCAAAATTACATGTAAATCTATTTCAAGGAATGATATTTGATGTCTCTCCGTTGAAGTCATGATTAAAGAATGCTAGTAAGTTCTTGTTTGATAAATAAATAAGAACTAATATTTAAGTCGTGAATGTTTTAGATTCTAAAACAAATTTTGGTAGGAAAAACTTTTAAAAAAATTTAAGGAAAAAAATTGGAGGGAGATAGAAATGAAAATTTTAATTCAAACAAAATTTCAAAATTATAAAACAAAAGAATAAGGGAATATTTTCTTTGAAAACATACATATACTGAAATTTGGGGAGAGTAATTAGTGGGAAGAGATTAAACATATTAAAGTTGGAGAGAGAAATTAGGTAAATTAAAGTAAAGGGTAATATTGGAAAATTATGATAAATTTGGACTAAATCAATGATAATAACTACTTTTAACTGTTCTTAATAAGTGTGATTCAGTTAACTATGACATCTATATACAGACGGAGGGAGTAGTTAAAAGTGACATATATTTTGGGATGGAAAGAGTATGTAGCAACCTTAAACGATTATTATTCAATAGAAAGAGCGTATTTCTTGAAAAAGAGTATTTCTTGGATAATATTAGCAACATTGATTTTTGGTAATGATTACTGTATAGACGTTGATTTTTGGCAATGATATTACAATAGATTAACATCTTCAGCTTGAGCTTCATCACTTTGTTTTTGGTTAAGACTCTAAAATATAATTTAACCAACGATAATCATCTTCAAAATTTTTGTTAGTTATTTTCAAAACTTATACTACTATATAATCTTCAAATGTTAATTAATATATAGCGGTAGTATTTTAGAAGTAATGACATACTATAATTTTTTAGATGAAGAATGTGAGTTTGGGATTAATAATAATAAGGGTAAATTACAAATTTAGTCACTTAACTTTTAGGGGACGTTTGGTTCAAGTTATTTTAGATTACCAGAGTTATGTGATTATTATTTTAGAACATAATCTAGTGCACATTCCCGAGAATGTGCATAATTTCTGTTTGGTTGAGATTCCTGGAATATAAGATTAACATATTTAGTTTAACATGTTTAGTTTGGGGTTATATTTTCTGTTAAAATATAAATTTTACTAATATGCTCTCAACTCAACACTTAACCTTATTTCTTGCTTGTTTAAATGTCTTATACAATTGTTGTAAGTTTATTCAATTTAATAATTAAACATGACTAAAATAAAACTTATTTGAGCAATAAACTTAACAAAATATTGTATAATTAATGTTTTAAAATAATTATATAAAATGTGCTTCCTTACAAAAAAATATTTAATTAATTGAATTAACAAAAACTTAACAAACAATAAGCTAATATAAATATTACAGTACTAAAATAGATACATTTAATAAGATAACTTCTTCATATAATATATAAGACAGCTGCAAATTGTTCAACTTGCTTTCCATCATTACTAATGACAGCCTAAACCCAACTTAATTTGTAATGGTAGCCATTTCCCAGAAAACATCAATAGCAGCCCCAATATCCATAAAATGAATGCAGCCTAAACCCAACTTAGTTTATAATGGTAGCAACTTTCCAAAAAACATCCATGGCGGCCCCAGTATCCACAAAATGAATGTTTAAAGCAACTACACATTCACAAAATCAGCTAGCAATTAGGCAACTATGCATTACTTCCTAACCATAAGTTAGCTTAAATCTACCATTGTAGCTACCTACACATCATCTGCATCATCTACATGCTGAAAATCAAAGCTTGGTAATCACACAATTGTTTCACCATATAATCCCTCCTTAAATCCTTAGGCAATGCAAATAATGTGTCAATCTTGTGTGTATCCTTCAAAATATGCTCCCCAGCATCCATTACTTCTTGCCTTGAAAATATAGGTAATTGCCTGATCTCTTGAAAGATCATCATCCTTCTATCAATGCCCTCAGATACTTTCTCGAAATAGTTTGCTATGCCTTTGATTTGCTCAGTTGAATCTTCGTAGGCACCTACATATTCATGGATCTTTGCCATTAAGTCAGCCAGTCCATCATCACTTTTGGTTCTTTTCTTACTTGTGACTGGTTTTCTGCTAGGGGCAATGTTGGTGGTGTGGCAAGCAGATGCATTAGGCATCTCAATATCATCTTTTCTTGACTCATTTTGGTCAACTTCTTCTTTTGGAATTCGCTTTTGCCAATCCTCCTTATTAGCATCTTCAAAATCATCATAGTCATCATCTTCTTCGTCTCTTTCCTCCACTGCATCAGTTGGGGTTTCTGCTACATCCCCTATTGCATGATCTTTTCTCCACACATTCATTAAGACATCATAATGGGGGAACTCTTTGTCCCTTAAACCAGTTGTATACTTATGACTTTACAAACAAAAAAAAGTGTTGTTAATGACATGAATTATTAAATAATAAAACATAAGTAAATTAACACAAAGAAATTAATTGAAATTATTTAAATTTTACTTAACTTTAAGCCATTCGTCAAAAACATCCTTACTAGTAGTGACATACTTTTCAACATCTTTCCAGCCAAATCCACTAGTATTTTTTCACATCTCTTGAATGGCATGGAATTGTCTCTTCAACAGTTTATACCAAGACTCAATGTGAGGGGAAGACTTGAGATTTGATGTTGGAATTTTTTCTTCTAACAACATTTCTAAATGCTGGAAGTATCCAAACTTGAATCCATTGTCGGCCTTCCAAGCTGGATCGTCTGCCATATCCAGAAGACATTCAACAAGTGCTGCATCCTCCTTTTTTGTCCATTACCTCTTATTAGCACAACTCTTTCTTTTAGTTCTCCTTTTTCTTGAACTTTGTGCAAGTTTTTGTTCATTCCCTTATGGAGTTGCTTTTTGTTGGACTCGTACAACTCTTTCTCCCTTGCCCTTTGCTACTTGTTGCCTCTTCTTAATCTTTTCGTCCATCCCTGCAAATAAAACAAGGCAACAAGAAAATATAAACAAAGAAGCAGAATATTTAAATAGCAAGCAAATTATCAATAAGGCAAATATATGACACAACATCAACAAGAAAAACATTGTTATTCAATTATAAATCAACATACATTTTTAATGCATAATGGCCAAAAACAGTATGGCCAAAGTGTTCATCAAATGATATATTACAATAATCAATGCCTAAAATATAACATGGCAATGTCTTTTTAATAATATCATACAATAAATTGTTCTTCAAACAAATAAAATACAACATAGCAAATTGTTCATCGAATTTAAGATATAGAATGAACATCAATGCCATGATTCTTACCAGCAGGTGAACATTTCATCCTCAAGCTTATCCTTCCATTCTGTCCAAGCAGGACTAGTCTCATAATGCCTTATCAATTCATCCTCATCCACATCATCAACATGTTGGCTATCAATGGTCTCAATTTGACCAACCTCACTCTCTATAGGATCAATTGACATTTCTAACCTAATGAAATTATGGAGAATGCAACAAGTAGAAATAATCCTATATTGAATTTTAACCGAATAAAATGACTTTCTCTTAAAATAGCCCATCTAGCCTTTAATATGCCAAAACACATCTCAATGCAATTTCTTACTTGAAAGTGTTTCATATTGAAGTATTCCTTAGCAGTTATAGGTTGGTAACCTTGCCTCTAATTATTTAAGTGGTACATTTGACCTCTACATGGTGCCAAAAATCCATCCCCATTTGTGTATCCAACATCACACAAATAGTAATTGCCTATAGATATTCCAATTCAACATTCATTAATAAAGAAACTTAAAAAAACTTAATTTCTAACCTATGCGATTTATTATGATGAAATTTTTAATAAATTACCTTAGGGAACCTTTAAGCCATTCCTCCTATTAATGGCATCCCTCAAAACTCTACCATCTGTAGCAGATCCTTCCTAACCTGGTCTGACATAGATGAATTGCAGCTCTGGTGTGCAAACACCCAAGACATTTGTGGCAATTTCACCTTTCCTAGTTCGGTACGTAGGTCTATCAACTGTTTCCATGTTGACTTTTATATATGTGCCATCTAATGCACCCAAGCAACCCTAAACCTCAAAGCAATATAAGAACTTGTTAACAATTGATCAAGTTTATTTTTAAATGAAAAAGTAATGTAATTTAAATATAAGTTGAGTTAAAGGTACCTTGAACCAATTTCACCTCTCATCTATTAAGTTATCTGGTATAGGTTCTAGCTTTTTAAGCATTATGTTGTGCAGTCTCAAAACAGAGTTCAAAACAACATGGAATTGTCTACTCATAGTCTCACCAGACCTTCCTGTTTAGCGTTTAAGTACTTTATTATTTATATTATGTGAAATTATATAAAGAAACGAGATCATCATTTCATCAATTGTCATATTCCTAGTATCTTTTAACTTCACATGTGTCCTTAGCAAATAACATAGTTTTGTTAAAGCTCTCCTATCCATCCTACAATTATCAACAGACTGCCAATCGCTTTCAGAAACCATTTGATGTAAATTTAATGACCTAATATTATGTCTATATTCTCTCTGATCAGCATATCTAATGCTCCTTCTAAACCTCATTCTCCTTCTCCTAAGTACCAAGACCAAGGCAATAAAGAGAAGCATATTAAACATACTTTCCATCATCTTCATGTGTAAAATGAGGATAGTGACCAATCTCATTTTTTGTCTTAGTGGCAGTTGAGGTATAACACCTTATAAGAATGAAAATCTAATAATTAAACTAAGAATAATGGCATTTTAACATAAAAGATTAAATAGAAATAATTCTATCAAGTATAACATATTATTGAAGATAGATTCGATGTCATAAATGATAACTTAAAAACAACGGCTTCAAAACATGACTTCATGAACTGAACAAGAATCATTACCAATTTACTTGGAGAAAATGATACATAATAGGAAAAGCTCTCACAAAGAAAAAGAAGAAATACAAAGGATTTTTCAACTAGACTTTGTTGATAAAAAGGTAATAATATAAATCTATACATTATTCCTTAGCCGTGGCTAATTCACATATTGAAAAGTAATTCCACAGATCAAACTAAGAATAAGAATATGTAATCTAAATGACAAAAAATATTTAACATACAACACATTAGCACAGAATTTAAGGATGGTAAATTTAGCAATCTATATCTAGCCTAAAGTCTCAAACCAAAGAACTTTGGTTGATAAACCATAGCCTAAAAGATACATCATATTTTTAGATAGAAGTTAAAGGATCCAATACAGACATATCTATAACTCCCCTAAATGAAATGTCAAGCATATTAGAGCCAAGTTAAGGCCATATGTCAGCATCTCATTGGCTGCTCTTTTTATTTTTTTTTGTTGATAAGTATTTAAAACGACGCCGTTTTAAGATTTTACGGGAGAAAAAAAAGGCTGGAATAATCTAGAAGCAGAGAGAGAGGATTTTCTCTTTCTGTCTCACTCTCCGCTCTTTTTCTCTTCAAGATCTTTCTTTTCTTCCTCGCTCTTGCTCCTCTCGGGATCCTTCTCTCTTTGTTTTTTCTTTTCAGTTTCTTTTTATCTTGCTCTCGCTCCTCTCGGGATCCTTCTCTCTTTTTTTTTTGTTTCAGTTTCTTTTTATCTCTTTTCTTCCGAAAATTTATTCATTTACATCTTTCTTTTTTGTTTTTCTTTCGGTCCTTTTCGATCTGTATCTAAAATTGTTTTTTTTTTTTTCTGATTTTGTAGAAAGGTTGCTGTGTTGTACGGTGGATGAGGAGAGCAAGATAGAAGATAAGGATGAAAAAGAAAAGCCCCGTATGTTTGTTTTGCTTTTATTTATAAATTCCCCTTACCCCCAAATTCGATATTGCTCTTTATTTTTTAATAATTTATGTATTAACTTCTTCAAATTTCATTGGTTTTTATTGATTTTATGGAAAGATTATTATATGATTTCTATCTATTTGTTGTTTTTAATGAGCTTTTCTCTTATTGTCTATGTTACTATTTCTTTTTACGGTTTGCTTCTTAACTCTGCTTATTGCCTGCTTTGGTTTCAGCCTTTTCCTTTTATTTTTCTCTGCTACTGTGTTTTTGGGGTTTCATTATTATTTGTCATTTGCAAGGCTTAATTGTCTCCTCAATTAAGGTTAGGTTATACTTCATTGAACTCACTCTTGAATTATTCTACCCTCCAATATTTAAAGTAATTAAATTGATTTTTATTTGTTTCGACATTGTAATTGGATTATACTGTAAATGACAAAATAGTGAGTTTTCCGTATGGTTTGCTCCTTATGTTACTGTAATTTTCTTTCTTTGTGCTGGGTTTAATGTATGTCTACCTTTATGATATTTATATATGTCTGATGTAGATGTCTAATGCAGCATGAGTGCAAGCCTTTGGGATGATGGTAGGCTCACACCTATTTGAAATCATATTCCCTTTCTTTTAATTTTTTTTGCAATGGTATTTGAAGTAGTATTTAAAACATGCATATGCACCCATCATTTTTTTTTAACAAGAAAGTTTATCTCATATTAATTAGAAATAAGAATGATATCTGGCAATATGACAAACGCAGAGCGTATTAGATACACTTTTTTGATGGAACATGAAGTATATAATCTTCTTCCTTTTTAGCTTGCAAATTTTGATTCTCAAACAACATGGTTTCGCTTCTGCCATCTTTTTTAAACTTGATTCAATTTTAATTGATCTTGCATTGATCAAAATGGTATTCTTTTCTATATCATTTGTTATCTTTCTTTCCTAACTTTTTCTTTTGTCAATGTTTTAGATACTTGACATAGGAAAGGAAACAAATACAGGTTTAAAGGAAAGAGGGTAATCGCATTGATATGGTTTTTTTTTTTCTCTTCTCTTAAGTTCGCATTAATTTAGATTTATCTCTCTCTTAATGAGGAACGGAATAAATGTTAAAGGTTGAGAGTTTGAGGGAAGAATTTGAAGTTTTGAACGTGTAGACACTTATTTTTAAATTAACTGATTAATTGGTTAATTAGTCAGTTAATTAAATTAATCGTTTTCGAATTTTATTTTTCCTTTTTAAGTTTAGTTTATTCCTATTACATTATTTTACTCTATTTAATTTTAATTTCATCTCGTTACTTTGCAGGTAATTTTGAACCTGAAACCGAGAAGTCGAGAAGTCAAAGCCGAGTGGAATCAACTCCCAGGCAAAGCCAAGCAAGTCGAGGAGCCGATCGAATTAACTCGATTATCGTATGTATGTATATTTATGTATATATATATTTATATTCATATATATGTATATCTTTAAATATATATATTCCTATATATATTTATGGATGTATACATATATTTATATATATATAAATATATTTATACATAAGTGTACGTGTATATATATATATATGTGTATATGTATATTTATGAATACATATTTCTATATGTATATATACATATATATATATTTATATTGGCGTATAAATATATATTTATATGTATATGTAAAGTTATATGTATTTATAGACATATATGTATATATATGTATACCAAATGCCCCACCATTTTTGGAGCAAAGCGAGATAAATTACGAGCGCAGAGGTGCAGCAAGCCGAGCCTATGGAGTGGCTCTTGGATGGCTCCATAACAGTTTGCATGAAGTGTTTGTCGTGTCAATGGGTTCCTTACGATCTAGCATTCTCGAGAGTTTTGAACAACCCTCACGCTGCAGCAAGAAGAAAGCTTCTTCCTCTCATCCTCTCAACCGTCCTTTGGATTTGGCAATGCTGCTTCATCAACATCACCGGCACACTCATTCTTTGGGGCATCTTCACCACCCTCGCTGTCTGGAACCGCTGGTGGTTCCCCTGTATTTTCATCTTCATCTGCGTCAGCTACTACTACTACTACTAGCTCTTTTGGTTCTTCATCATCTTCTTCAGCTTCAACTGCTACTACAGTTGCAAGATCGTTTCCAAGCTTGTTATCATCAAGCTCAGTTTCAAATATGTCTCCTGCTTCAGGTTTCTCGGCTTCTACAGGGTTCTCTTTCCCGGGTAGTTCACCATTTTCAAGGAGCAATGCAGGTGCCACACCAACAGCAACCTCTACTACAACGCCTGCTTCATCTCCATCAAGCTCTTCAGGCTTCTCTTTTGCTCAATTTCTTTCAGCCACTCAATCGGCCTTTGCATTTGGCAATGCAGCTTCATCATCGTCACCAGCCACGCCACCCTCTTCACGGCAACAAGCAGCCACCCCATCGTTACTCAGCAGCTTCAACGACCGTGACTTGGGGCCGGTTCCTTCTAAGTGGAAAGGCCAATGTGTTGCGACCAAAGATCTCGGTCCCAGTTCATGTAATGAAAGCTGATGGGAGCGAGGTTTTTTCTGCAATGACTACGAAGCAATTAACGGAAAAATGAACGAAACCTCTGAATTTCGTTCCCCGCGAGATTCGGATGGCCATGGCACCCACACGGCTTTGATTGCTGCTGGAAGTTTGCTGGAATGCTGGTTGTTATGACTTTGATATTCTCGCCGCCTTCGACGCCGCCGTAGCTGACGGAGTCGATGTGATCTCCTTGAGTGTTGATGTTATCGTGGTGCTTTATTACCTCGATGCTATTGGCGCTTTCGGTGCTGCTGATAAAAGGATTTTTTGTGTCAGCATGGAGGTCCTGGTGGATTAACAATCCAGCTGACGTTAAGCTTGGAAATAGAAAGGTTCTTCTCAATCTCCTCCAACTCCTCGCAGCTCGCCACGACAGTCACCACTTCCGTCCTCTCCTGACTCCTGAGCTTGTGTAGAATAAAGGTTTCAAGTTCAACAGCAAAGATAAGGCAAGTACCCTTTGATTCTTTGTAGCAGCTGCTAGGAAGAAGATGAGAAACCAAGAACAGAGGGATGGAACTGATCCTAGCTCAACTTGCAAGAACAAAAATGCTGCAAATCAATCCATGCTGCTATGCTGCAAGGTCTATTTCTCTGAATCACGCAACCGCGCAGCCCTTGATGCCGTAGAGAGAGCAGCAAGACAAGACCCAGAAACTGTCATCGTCAACAAATTTGAGGATCGAGCGTACAACAGGACCCGCTATACTCTTGTTTCCTATGTTGTTCATGACAGCACAGGTAGTGCTATTTATGGCCCCTTGCAACGGACTGTCCTACTCATGGTCGAGGCTGCTTACGGAGTCATAAACCTTGAGCAGCACTCTGGTGCCCACCCTCGGCTCGGCGTGGTTGATGACATTGTTCTCCACCCCTTGGCTCGCTCATCCTTGGATGAAGCTGCTTGGCTTGCCAAGGCTATCGCAGCTGACATTGGCAACATATTGCA
Organism: Microcos paniculata; assembly: GCA_030664755.1. Taxonomy (NCBI): domain Eukaryota; kingdom Viridiplantae; phylum Streptophyta; class Magnoliopsida; order Malvales; family Malvaceae; genus Microcos; species Microcos paniculata. The sequence goes on along the minus strand of CP131459.1, from coordinate 1,525,141 downwards.
AGTGCCAGTTTTTCTGTACGGAGCAGCGCATCCAACAGGCAAGGCCCTAGACACTGTCAGACGGGAGCTTGGTTACTACAGGCCAAATTTTATGGGCAACCAATGGGCTGGATGGACTATGCCTGAAACTCTCTCCGAGAAGCCCGATGAAGGACCCAGCCAGGTATCTCGAGCTAGAGGCATCACCATGATCGGTGCATGCCCGTGGCTTGCACTGTACAACGTTCCTATCTTGTCAACAGATGTCTCGGCCGCTCTCATGATCATAGTGCTGAAATAGGACCTCAACCCGTGACAAGCTGAAGAGCTCAAGAGGAACACATGTGACCCACCCCAACACGTGAAACGCCAGCTAGACCCCCTCGGATACCCCAAGTTTGAGGTGAAAACAGCTAAAAAGCAATAGAAAAGTAAGAGCAAGAAAAGAAGAACACGGTTAAAAATTATTATTATTAGCCATCATGAAAAAAACAGTGGTCGGATAAAAAGAGGAGGGAGAGAATATAAGGGGGTCTTCTGCTCGAGGAAAGGAGGGGGAGAGCATAGGTCTTCAACATTTTTTCTTCTTCAAAGACAGAAGAGAGAGCATAGAGAGAGCTTAGAGCATTTTCTCTTCAAAGAAACAGAGGGAGAGCACAGAGCGTGGAAGAAGGCTGCAGCATTTTTTTTCAAACAAATTTTTTTCTTCTTGATTTATTTTAAACGAATTGGCTAGAGAAAATAGAGAAAAAAGGCTTGTTGTTCATCAACTTTTAGCCATTCTCTTCTCCACAAAGCCATTATTTTTTTTAGTTTTGGGTGTAAAACTTCATCCTTTTTAGGTAAAGTTCTTATTTTTATGTATAAAGATCCTTCATTTTTACTTTAAATGCAATATTTTTACTCTATTATGTTAATTTTATACATAAATGTTAACTTTAATCTTCTTGTTGATATTTATCACCTGTAAATTTGGTTAATTTAAATTATGCTTTAAGAATATCTAAGATGATTTTTTTTTGTTTTTATTTATTTATTTTTGTTAATATATCTTTTCTTCTAATTATTTATGTGATTATATAAAAAATTTCTAGCTTTATTATTTTTGAAGTTTTCTTTGTATGCTCCATAGGCCTGTTTAGTTAAATGTTTTAATCCCAATTTAAAAGATCATATTTTAGAGTTTATTTCCATTCTTGTTTGCTTAAAAACTTAATTTTGGCCATAAAGATTATACCTTTAATTTTGTAAATTTGTTTGTTTGGTTAAGATTTTAGTTTAAGCTATAAAAAATTACATTTTTTTTAAATTTGCAAGTATTTTTCTTTAATTAAAGATAAAACCTTGGTGATTAAAAATTAAACCTTTGAGTTTATTTTTTTTTATTTTATTTTTATTCATTTAAATAAAAAGAATAAATCTTAGTTATAAAAAATAATATTTGTAAATGTCTACTTAGTTTAATATGCCCTTGTTAAATTACCTTTTTGTCCATAAATCCTTATTTGCTTGATTTAAATTTAATCTTACATGTAAAATTACCCTTTTGCCCTTGCATGTGTTTTTGCTTATTTAGCAATTGTATCTTGTATTAAGTTGCCTTTTTGTCTTTGTATGTATGTTTGATTAATTAAAAATTGAAACTTATATGTGAAATTACCATTTTGCCCTTGCTTATATATTTGTTTAATTATGAGTTGAATTTTGTATAAAATTACATACTTGACCTTGTATATGTGTTTGTTTAAATTAAAGCTTGCTTATATGTGTTAAATTAGTTGTTGTGCAATTTGATCTTGTAAAATTAAATTTAAATTTCCATGTCCTATTTATTTTACCATATCATATTGTGTAATTAATTGTGTATGTATATACTAACCCATGTTTCCTTGTCCCATTCATGCATGATTAAATTTAGAACATTGATTTTCAAAAATTCATATGCATGGGGTAACTAAAAGATGCCTCGGGAGTCTGAGGTTTCTGAAGGTTTTCTCCGATGAAAGGATTTTTTCGGTGTCTAATCGGAAGTCCGATCTGGCCCGGGAGAATTTTTCATCCCTCCAAAATTAAAAAATATGTTTTTCATGTAATTTTCATAAAAAGCATGCATCATGTTTATGATTGTCTTCAATTTCTTAAAATTTGTGAATGAACTCCAAAAATTTTATTTTTACAAAAAGGAATGTTAATTCCAAAATCTTTTATTTTTTATTTATTTTATTTTTACTTTTATGTTTTATTTTTATTTCATTTTAAGAAAATCTCTTGCTTAAGAGGCCCAATTAAATTAAAAGGAATGTTCATTCCGACATTAATTTCAAAACATGTTTTAGAAGTCTTTTTGAGAGATCTTAATTTTCCAACTATAATTAAGGCCTCTCAAATTAATCTAAATTTTATAAAAAAATCACTTTCAAAATCTCTTTTTTTTTATTTCTTTTTATTTCTTTTTCAATAAAAGGGAATATTTATTTTCTTTTATCCTTTTTTAATTTTTCAAAATATTTTCCTATCAAACTAAATTTTTGTCAAACTATTCCCTTCATCAAATTAAAAGGAATATTTATTCCGACATTGTTTTAAAATTAAATCTTTCTAAGAGATTTTAATTTGAGAAATCATAATTAAAGTCTCTTAATGTGATTTTCAAAACACGAATTTGAGGATGTTTATCCCAACTTTTTGCAAAATGTTTTTCTAGAAGGTTTCAATTAATATTCTCATAATTGAGACTTTCTAAAATTAAAATTAAACCTTTGTTTTTCAAAAGGATATTTATCCTCATTTTTAAATTTGACTTTGATTTTTGAAGAATATTTATTCCTAGTTAGAAATTGAATCTCCATTCTAAGTAGGAAATTTCTTCAAATTCGAAATTGGGCTATGGATTTTCACATTAAAAGGAATGTTCATTCCGACATTAAGTTTTTTTAAATTTTTTGGATTTAACTTTTCAATGGGATTTTTGTCCCATATTAAAAGGAATATTTATTCCAACATTCGAAATTATGTTTTTTCCTAAAATGATTTTAAACATATTTTATTATTATTTCCCAAGTAAAATATTTCAAGACTTTTGTGGTACCGATTTCCGGGCGTCTTGGGGGTGCTAATCCTTCCCCAAGCGTAACCGACTCACGAACCTAAAATCTTTTTCGTAGACCAGTTTCTTTCCTTAGCTTGACGTAATCTTTCTAGATTTACGTTGGGTTAAACAAGTAGGTGACTAACCACACCTATTAAAAATAAAAGGTTAGTGGCGACTCCATTTGTTTTTAGACTGTTTAGTCCCAAATATTTTTCACGCCATGTCATTTTATCGTCGGAGCGGTAAAACGTCTCGACAGAACGATCGGACAAATTCAATATTTTTTGGTTGTTTGTTTTGCATATTTTGCTTTTGAACTAGGAAAATTGATCATTCTTAGGTTAGTGGTCAGAACATCAGTCTTATTAACTTGAAACTCTGGCCATTATTATATTAATCATTTCTTTCAATCATGAAAAGTACTTCAATGCATGATTTGTTTGTTCCTCAACCTAAACTAAATAGCTTTACATGGTTTAGAGTATATTGTAAATTGAGTTTTTATTCTTACAGCTGACCTTCCTCTTTTTACAGATATAAATTGTTTTGGCCTTTTTCTATTGTTCAGGAGTTTTTCCACTCACTCCCAGTCTTGCATTTCAGATACGCTAGAGAACCGAAAGTTCGGGGTAAGTTCTGTCTTCAGTCTTCTCTTTCTTTAAAATAGTGTGATTCTTTGCTCACTTAGCATTTTAGATTTTAGGCTATAAATTGGTAAATTTTGATTGCATGCTGTGCCTTTAATTTTTTTTTTCATTATGAATTGACATTCAATGATCTTATTTATTTAACTTATTGCATTTTTGCGAGCTGTCAAGCATGGTTTGTGTGCTTCATTCCTTCCTTTAAAGATAGCCTGTCATTAGGCTTTTTCATGATTATATATGCATGTTATCTCCCTCACAATGCCTCTTTTGATTTTATCGCAATTTTATCAGGTAGTTGATCTCAGGTTGTTATCGCAGTTTATATCATTCTTTTCCGTTTTTTAAATGTTCACCCATTCTGTTGCTCATGCTTTCATTAATTTAATTCTGATGTTTAATGTGTTCATCTGTGATGGAAAGGCTAGGATTCGGTTTAAAGGGTTAGCAATTATTTCCTTATCTCTGTGATGTATCAAAAACACATGAATGATGATGAAATTCAATATCAATTGTAAACTATTGGCCTCCTTTTGAGTATAAATAAACTCAACCTATGTGGCTTTTTTAACAAAGTGTTTAGAGTTTGGACAAAGTGTATTTTGACTTTCAACCATCCAAACATATTATGTTAAGGAGGATTCGATAACAAGATTGATTAACACTTTCTCAATAAGCTAAGATATTCAACAATTGGATAGTGTGAAGCTAATTTCTTTAGCATGTCAAATCAGACAAGACATCCCTGAAAAGGAAGACATTTTGAGCCTAAAATTTGAGTGCTTTACAATGGTAGAATTGGGCCAAAGATTTGATTTTCCAGTCACTTCAAAAATTTGTGTATAAAACTCAACTATATCTAACTCTACTCTTGATTACTTATCTTCCTATTGAATCATTGTAATCAAAATTCTCACAATGAGTTGTGAGTGTGTGTTTTACTTTTAATCTTTTATTTTATTTGCATTGACCCTTTTGACTATTAATACTATTTTTACTATCTTAATAACTCTATTGATTGCAGGGTGAGTATTATTATTTTGGAAATAACGATTATTAGATCGTTTCATTAAAACACAAATGGAACAGGAAATCTTAGAGAAGACTTCTATATGTGTGTGTCTTAGCCAACAATAGTAGGGTAGTGTATTGACCAATTTTCTATCTCATTTGCTAACATTTTTCAGACACTATTAGGGTGAGACTAATAATTCTGCAAGAAACTTTTTTTTTAATGATAAATATGAATGCTACTTGGTACCAAAAAGGGTGAAACACCAGGGAAGTAGGGAAAACAAGAGCTGTAGGGAAGAAAGATAACAGAGCCACTTCTTGCATTGTTGGGTTAAGTTACATGAGATGCTTCTATTTTTTGGTTTCAGCAAAGCAATTTGCTATTGTTTGGTTTAATGATCACTCAATGCACCTTGCTTAAGAAATGGTAAAATTTAGAATGCTTATTTGTGCCAGTGCTATTTCATGTCTATATAAAAGTTTCTCAGGAAAATTCCATTTTATTTGTCTGTTCTATGTAGCTTTAATTCTTCATTTGTTACACTTTTTAATGAAACTTGATACTCCATATAAATACTTTTAAGGCAACATGGCGGTTGTGCTATGAATACTATGTTATTGCATTGGCTTATACTTTAATAATTGTTATTGGTAAGATTTTTTTTTCCTATGAAATTTAGCCTGTGGGAGATATAATTGTTTTGAGGTACATAGATTCGTTCTTACCTATTCATCGTTAATTTCTTTGACTGTTTTTACCTTTAATTAGTTTCTTCAATGATCAATAAGTTATGTAGCAGCCAAGTGAATTTTGAAAATTAGAGGGAAGGAAGAATTGACAATAAGAAAACCAGTGTATGTACTAATTCGATTGCTGTCATTGATCAAGTTACAATGCGTGGTTGATACATTTTGTTTGATTTACAAGATAGCTCTCATTGGCTGCCTTTGTAATCTTAGGAGCTATTATCTTTTGTTTTGGTCCAATGTTTTGCGAGTTTATTACTTTTTATTATCCCTCACATCATAGAGAGAGACAAACATGATAGTGCTCAATGCCTGAGATTTTTTGTATCTTATTGTAATTATCTATGAAGTTTAATTGTAAGAAAGTATAAATTTTCATTTTTACTTACAAGGTTAAAGTAAGTATAAGCATCTATTTGTGATTCTCTTTTTAACATAAAAATTCTCTTTTGTGTGTTAGGTTTAATGTGGAGTATTGCTGTCTACAAATTTTTAGAAGGTATATGTCTATCTTAGCTTTTGATCTGCTTTTGATCAACAGGGGACTGAATTAATTAAAAGAATATCCTTAGATATGTCTCAAATCAAAGCGCTTCACATGAGTCCTACTGTCTTTGAAAAGATGGTTCGTCTTGTATAGATCAACTTCTATCTTCCAGATAAAAGTTTTTATGGGCCACGCAATGATGAGAAGTACACAAATCGGCTGCTGCTTGCAAACCAAGAAGTTACATATCTTCCAGATATGCTCAGAGTTTTTAATTGGGATCATTACCCGTTAATATCCTTACCATCAAATTTTAATCCAAAAAATCTTGTTGAATTGGCATTATGCAATTCGAATATCGAACAACTTTGGAATGAATATCAGGTCAGATTTTATGATTTACCTAAAAAATTATAAGTACATATTTTAATATATTTTCTTTTTTGTTTTTGGTTTTAATACAATTTAAACTTGAGATACTTTGAACAAATCTAGTTACTAGTATTTTACTTTTTGTGCATGAGGTTGCTAATCTAAGAGTGATGAACCTTAGGGGGTGTAAGAATTTATGCAAGATTCCAAATCTATTAGGTGCTACCAAACTTGAATATTTATGGTGTGATGATTGCGAAAATTTAGTTGAACTTCCCTGTATGACGCATTTAAAGTCTCTTAAAGAGCTACATCTTATTGGTTGCCCAATCACCAAGTTTCCAGAAATAGAAGGTTTGACTGAACTTGAAGCATTATTTTTAAGTCTGATTCAAATAGAAGAAGTGCCCTCCTTTATCGGGTCTTTAGAGAAACTGCGGATGTTAGATATGAGGAAGACTTTGATTCAAAATATTCCAAGCAGTATTGGTAAGTTGGATGCCCTTGAATTTCTCTGTCTCGCGGATTGCCAGAACATCACGGAACTAAATTTGAACATGACTCCTCTTGAAGAAGTGCCCTCATCAATCTCACCGCTTCAAAAAAGCCTTCATTCATTGTATGTGAACAAGTGCAAGAGCCTTAAATCATTTTTGGGGCTTCCACCATGGCTATATTTCTTAGATGCAAGAGGCTGCACATCATTAGAAAGAGTGTCGTTCCTAGATTACGGTGATCAGCGTGAGTCCTATAATGATGATGATGATTTTAAGTTCTTTGATTGCTTCAACTTGAATCAAGATGCAGTTGACAACATTACTGCAGCGAATACAATGATGAGAATTCAACACTTAGCAAAGGAATCGGCTAAGCAATTGACAGAGAATAAATTGGATGTGGATGATGAAAAGGAGTCGCGTGAATTTGGCGGATGTGATGAAGTGCTTTATGGTTTACCTGGATCTGAAATTTCAGATAATTTTGAGTATCAGAGCAGGGATTCCTCGATAACTGTGATGTTAGGTTCTGCTAGTAGTAAAAGATTCTTGTGTTTTGCTCTATGTCTTGTGCTGGATATGGAGAAGTTTTGTGAATATAAAATTCACATCGACTACCAACTAAAAGGCACAGACGGTGCTTGTCAAAATTTCAAAAGCGCGTGGTCGCTTGGGCAAGAAAAGCCAATACTAGCGGGATGCTATAATGAACGCGTGTGTCGAAACGTCTAAAAAGCCATCCGACGGGAAATTTAAATAAATAAAAAGGATTTGAAAGGATTTAAAAGGAGTCGCCACTAACTATTTGATTTAGGTAGGTTAGCCACCTGTTTTGACTCCGTTTGACCTAACATAATCTAGAAAGATTACCTTAGGTTAAACAAATGTTGGTCCACGAAAATAAGTTTTGGGTTCGGGAGTCGGTTACGTTCGAGGAAGGATTAGCACCCCCGAAACGTCTGGAAATCGGTACCATAAAGTCTTTTGAAAATCAATTTTAGGGTTAATGACAAAATGCTTTCAACATAAAAAAATGTAATTAAAAAAAATTTTGAATGTCGGAGTAAAAACTCCTTTTGGTATGGGTTAATCCACCCTTAAAGAAAATTCGGTTTAATGAGATCCGTATTGAAATTTGGTTAGAAAATTCCCAATGTGGAATAACCAAGTTGAGAATTTCCAAAAATAAACTTTGAAAAATCAAAATTTTAAAACATGTAATTTTTCAAAGATAAATTTTGATTTAAAGAAAAAAAAAATAAGGGTTTTGAAAAAGATGGGTTTAAATTTAGAAAGACCTCAATTATTAAGGACTAAATTGAAATCTTTCGAAAATATTTTTGGATTTTTGAAATTAATGTCAGAATAATCAAATTTCTTTTATTGATGATGAATTTTGATTAAAAAGCAAGATTCTAAAAAGAGTTTAATTTTAATTGGAAAGATTCCAATGTAGGGACCTAATTGAAATATTTCAAAAAAATTTTGACCTTTTTGAAAATAATGTCGGAATAATTAAATTCCTTTTATTTTTGGATCCCATGTTTAAAACCTTGATTAAAGAAATTAACCAAAGTTTAATTTTTAAAAGAAAACCTCAACTATTGATTAAGTTTGAGATTTTCCTAAAAAGCCATTTTTAGGTTTTAAAATTATGTCGGAATTGGAATTCCTTTTGCTGATAAGAGGGATTTTGAAAGAAAACATTTTTTTGGATTTTTTTGAAAATTGACATTAATTAAAGTAAACCTTGAATATTTGATAAAAAATAAACATGATATGCATGTAATTTTGAAGAAATTAAATGAAGAAAATTCATTTTTTTGTTTTTGAAGAGATAAAAACTCCCCTAACTCTCCACCGTACTTTCGGTAAGAAAATTAAAGAAATTTCCATCTTGGTAGACCCTTGAGCATCTCGTACTTCCGAGATACCCTCCGGATTCCCATGCACATGAATTTTGTGAAAAACGATGCCCTAATTTCAAAATGCATGAAATGATGGGACAAAATAAACCAAGAAAATGGGTTAGCACAAGAAATATATTAAGTATACATTAAAAAATGCATGAGCCCTAATTTCTAAAATTTCACAATTGATGTAAATGGGCCTAAGCTAAATGACGTATTAAAATGCTAATGGGCTTAAACTAAATGGTATATTAAAATGCTAGTGGGCCTAGTCTTAAAATATAAATGAGCTTAATCCTAAGATGCAAATGGACTTAATCCTAAAATGCAAATGGGCCAAAAATTTCTAAAGGACGTAAGAATGCAATTAGACCTAAAATTACCAAATGGCATGAAAATGCATGTGAACCTAAATGAATATGAAAATGGACCCAATATCTAAAATGTGAATAGGCCTAAAATAAAAAAAAATGACCTTAAATATTAAACAAACCTAAAATACTAGAATGGCATGAAATATTAAATGAAATTTAAAATACTAAAATGACATGAACTAGAAAAATGCTGAATATTTTAATTTATTGAATGACGCAAAAATATTAAAAATGACCTAAAGAAAACTAACATGGCATAAAAAGTTGATGCAAATGAAAAAAAAATATCAAACAATATAATAAAATGCAAATGAAGTTTATTGAATGATATAATAAAATACAAAATGGAAATTACTAAATAAAAATTCCTAACGTTAAATGCATTTTTTTAGTTTTTATTTTTTAATTTACCACATTTCACTAATTTGACTTCACCCAATTGAAACTAAGTTCCTTATGGTGCCAAGTTGATTCTCGGGTTACGGCTCAAATCCAAACATAAAAGAAGGAAACATGATAGCCCAAAACCAACGTAAAAGTAATAGCACAAAATAAGCAAACCTGAGCTAGAAGGAAAGGACTAAGTCTTCAACATATCCAAACAATACTAAACCATATATACATGAACAAATTTGAAGATGGCCCAGTATGCATGAAATGGTCCAAGATGAAAAACAAAATTAGTCCCAAGAAAAAAAAACATAGTAAATAGCCTATGTAATCTAACAGATCAGGAGCCCAATACATGATTAATAACGGTCCAAACAAGTTAAACTAATGAATGACACAACTAACAGATACAGGCTAACAAATTGACAAAACCTCATTAATGAAAACAGCAACCCCAGAACGGATATGGCAAGGCTCAATAATATTTATCAAAGCAATATACGGATTCAATGAACCTAGACATGTTAAGGAATTTACCCAAGAATATCACCAAAGTCTGCGTTAGATTACCTTAGCCTATTTCTTATTTTCTTCTCGGTTCTTCTTCACTTTCCTCCGGCTTCAGCTGCCTTTTTCCTCTTTGTTCTTGATCCGAGCAGGGAGAAAATCATCTCTGCTTGCTGACGTTATTTTCACCAAGGCCAAAGGAAACACAACTTCTCATCTCCTTCAAAGCTTCCTTCCCCCTCGTTCCCTCTTTTTTGAAAACCCTCCAACCTTACTTCTAATCCTCCCAAATTTTTTTTAAAAAAAAAAACTTCTTACCCTCCCCCTTCATTCCCTTTTTTTAAAACCCTCAAATCTCTTTCTTTTTTTTTCTTCCCACTCATTTTGTCTTTCCCTTTTTTTTTCTTTTCTTTCCACTCATTTTGCCTCTCCCATTTTTTCTTTTCTTTCCACTCATTTTGTCTCTCCCCATTTTTTTTTCTTTTCTTTCCACTCATTTTGTCTCTTCCCCCTTTTTCTTTTTTTTAAGGTATCTTGTAGTGGGAGATGTGGTGGATGAAATGATGAGTGTATATGGGTGGATGAAACGATGAGTGTATGTGTTGGTTTTGGGATTTTTTTTAATAATAAAAATAATATGGTGTCTACAGTTGTCCCTCTTGGAGCGGTTTCTAAGAACCTTGAAGTTTGCTTCAAGATAATTAGGAAATGGTCCAAGACGTAGACACCATGTGTTTTAGAACTTTTCAAAAGCCAAAAAAAAAAAATTGGTCTCCAAACGAGTCAAATGCCATTAATTGGTCTTTAAATGAAACAAATGCCATTAATTGGTCTTTAAATGAAACGAGAGCTGTGACTCAGTCTCTCACTAAACTAAATGAATCTTCAGAACCTAAACCATGACATGATCTCTAAATGAAACAAGAGCCATGATTCGATCTTTTTTTTTTAAATGGAACAAGTGCCGTGATTCGGTCACTAAAATGAAACGAGAGCCGTGATTCGGTCTCCTAATGAACAAATTAAACTGAGAGAACCTAAATTAGGTCTCAAAATGAAACAAGAGCCATGATTTGGTCTCTTTAAAAAAAAATAAGTTCCGTGATTCGGTCGCTAACTGCAACAAAAGCCGTGATGCGGTCTCCCAATAAACTAAATGATCCTCGAGAACCTAAAATAGGTCTCGGAATGAAACAAGAGCCATGACTTGGTCTCAAAAAATGTAATGAGTGCCGTGATTCGGTCATTAAAATGGAACAAGTGCCGTGATTCGGTCACTAACTACAACGAAAGCCGTGATTCGGTCTCTCAATAAACTAAATGATCCTCGAGAACCTAAAATAGGTCTCGGAATGAAACAAGAGCCATGACTTGGCCTCAATTGAATAAAATGAATTTCAAAACCTTAATTGAGTCTCAAAAATGAAATGAATGTCATATCTTGGTTGCTTAAAGAAAAATAAGAGCCTTAACTTGGTCTCTTTCGATGAACAATCATATTTGCTAGATGCTTGGAAAAGGATACTTCCATCTTGATCTGGAGTTGATGTATCAAATACCTGACATGTTATCTGAAAACCTGATGCTCTAAACTGATGCAATGATCATGTCATGATGCATGCAATGCTTAATGCTAAATTTGCAATGACAAATTTATTATCCTTTTGTACAAAGCCTGATTCTTGTTTGCAACAATATGGAAACCTTTTTACTCAATCCCAATCTTCTTGCTTATTCATTCGGATTAGCAATTTCAAACTGTATCAGTGCTTTCCCTGACTCAGATTGCTCGTTCTGTTGTTTCTGCACATTCTTGATGATTTGCCACAAATAACTTCCGTTTTCCTTCTGAGTGACTGATTAGTTGAAACACTGTCTCTTAAACTTAACTTATGCCTTTGAAAATCAAATGAGCATTTTCATACCTGTATGGTTTCTTGCATGTTTATTCACATTTTGAAATTCATGACAAAATTTAATACAAGCAACAAACCCATTAACAATAATATTTATCGCATCATTAGGAAAATGATCAAAGAAATAAATCAACTTGATTCAGTTTTTTTAGAACAAGATTCATACAAACGAAAGGAATTCAAATTTCAATTCACATTCAAAAATAGGTTCATCTAAACGAGAGAGAAAGTTCATTGATTCCATACAAGATAAAGGACAAGAGGTACTTCTCACCAATGAATACTCAGAAACATGTGCAAACGAAACCTGAGCTCTTCCTTTGATCGATTGACGGTACCAACAAACTTGACAACTCGGTCTATTGAGTAATTTGGTTTGCCCCACTTAGACCCACTGAATTTGATCTTGCCTCATTCAATAACTGTGCTTATGCCTTCTTTTTCCTCCTATTTAAGCCATCTTTTCAGGTTTTCAACTTAAGTAACCCCTCAATTGATCCAAGTTGCCCTTTCGCGTTTTCAAATTGGATCTCTCCTTTTTCTTTTTTTATTTTATTTTATTTTATCATTTTTTATTTTATCATTTTTTTTATCATTTTTTCATTTCATTTTTTTCATTTTTATTTTTTTACTTTAGGCATAGTATTTCTTTATAGCATCAGCATTGATAGGACTGGAGAATTCTACCCCATCCATCTCTTGTAATATTAAAGCTCCACCAGAAAAGACCTTCTTGACAACATATGGACCTTCCCAATTTGGTGCCCACTTGCCCCGAGAATCACGTTGATTCGGGAGTATTTTCTTTAACACCAACTCCGCTTCTTTGAATTGCCTCGGCTTCACTTTCTTATCATAAGCTCTCATCATTCGTTTCTGGTATAACTGACCATGACAAAGTGCGGCAAGGTGCCTCTCATCAATCAAATTCAATTGATCATGTCGTTCTTGGATCCAATCAACTTCATCCAATTTCACTTCTCTAAGCACTCTGAGAGATGGAATTTCCACTTCGATAGGCACTACTGCTTCTGTCCCATATACCAACGAAAAAGGAGTTGCCTCGGTGGAAGTTCTGATTGCAGTACGGTAAGCAAGGAGAGCAAACGGCAACTTCTCATGCCAATCTCTGTAAGTTTCAGTCATCTTGGCCACAATCTTCTTGATGTTCTTGTTAGCTGCTTCCACCGCTCCATTCATTTTTGGCCGATATGGTGTGGAGTTGCTATGAAAGATCTTGAAACGAGAACATAGTGATTCTATCATTTTACTATTCAAATTCTGAGCATTATCGAAAATGATTCTCTCCGGAAGGCCATATCTACAGATGATCTCCTTCTTCAAAAACTTAGCAACTACTGATTGTGTAACACTGGCGTATGAGGTTGCTTCAACCCATTTGGTGAAATAATCAATCATAACAAAGATGTATTGATGACCATTTGAAGCTTTTGGAGTAATTGGACCGATAACATCCATTCCCCACATGGAGAAAGGCCAAGTTAATGCCATAACATGTAGAGGATTCGGAGGAACATGAATTTGATCTGCATAAATCTGACATTTATGACATTTCCTTGTGTAGTTGATGCAATCTGATTCCATGGTTAACCAGTAATGGCCGGATCTCATAATCTGCCTAGCCAATTTGTGTCCACTAGCATGAGTTCCACATACTCCTTCATGCACTTCACTCATAATCATTTGAGCTTCTTTAGCTGCCACACACCTTAACAAGACTTGATCGCGGGTTTTCTTATACAAAATTTCCCCATCCAAGTAAAAGTTCATCGACAATCTCCGAATAATCCTCTTATCGTTCTCTGATGCATGATCAGGATACTTTTGGTACTTTAGGAACTGTACAACATCATGGTACCAAGGTTTGCCATCGTCTTCTTCCTCAACATTCATGCAATGTGCCGGTTCACCTCTCAACTAGATCTTGATCGACGGAATCTATGTATCTGAATTAACTTTGAACATAGAGGCCAATGTGGCCAGGGCATCAGCAACTTGATTCTCTTCTCGAGGTAAATGATGGAAAGAGATCTCCTTGAAGTTCTTTACGAGATTTTTGATGTAGTCATGATAAAGGACTAACTTCAAATCTCTCGTCTCCCATTCTCCCTTCAATTGATAAATCAAAAACGCAGAATCACCATACACCTTTAAATTTTCAATTTTTCTTTCTATGGCCATTTGAATACCGAGAACACATGCTTCATACTCTGCCATATTGTTTGTGCATCTAAAATCTAACCTTGCAGTGGCTGGGAAATAGTTACCTTCTGGGGATGTCAGCACCGCCCCAATGCCATGTCCAATTGCATTTGATGCTCCGTCAAAATACATTGTCCATGTTTCATCATCATCTAATTCTCCATCAACATGAAATACTGCCATCAAATCTTCATCAGGAAAGTCAAACTCCATAGGCTCATAATCATCACTAGCTCTTTCTACTAAAAACTTTGCGACAACACTTCCTTTGATGGCTTTTTTATAAACATATTGAATATCATACTCGGACAACAATACTTGCCACCGAGCAATTCTTCCTAACAAGCCCTGTTTCTTAAATATGTATCTAATTGGGTCTAACTTGGCCACCAATAAAGTAGTATGGTATAACATGTATTGTCTTAGTCGGTGAGTGGCCCAAGCCAATGCACAGCACATCTTCTCCAATGAGGAATACTTGGCTTCATATTCAGTGAACTTCTTACTTAAATAATACACTGCATGCTCTTTCTTTCCAGTGTCATCTTGTTGCCCTAATACACATCCCATGGAATTTTCAAACACTGTGAGATATAAGATCAAAGGTCTTCCGGGTACTGGAGGTACCAACACTGGAGGATTTGTTAGATATTCCTTGATCTTTTCAAAAGCTACTTGACAGTCATCATCCCATTCACCTGGATTTCGCTTTTTAAGCAATTTGAAAATTGGATCGCATTTAGCAGTCAATTGCGATATAAACCTGGCAATGTAATTCAATCTCCCAAGGAAACCTCTGACTTCTTTCGGGGTTTTAGGTGGTGATAAATTCTGGATAGCTTTGATCTTATCTGGGTCTACCTCAATCCCCTTTTCACTAACTACAAAAACCAAGAGCTTTCCGGAGGTCACGCCAAAAGTGCACTTGGTTGGATTCAATCTGAGCTTGTACTTCCTCAATCTTTTGAACAACTTCTGCAATTTGACAATATGTTCCACCGTCGTCCGAGCTTTAGCAATCATATCATCCACATACACTTCAATCTCTCTGTGCATCATATCATGGAACAAAGTCATCATAGCTCACTGATAGGTAGCACCGGCATTCTTCAAACCAAAAGAAATCACTTTGTAGTTAAAAGTTCCCCACACGGTGATGAAAGTTGTTTTCTCTTTATCTTCTGGTGCCATCTTGATCTGATTATATCCCGAGAAACCATCCATGAATGAGAATATGGAAAAACAGGCAGTATTGTCAACTAGGGTATCAATGTGAGGTAAGGGAAAGTTATCTTTGGGACTGGCTCGGTTGAGGTCTTTGTAGTCTACACACATTCGTACCTTCCCATCTTTCTTCGGTACCAGAACTATGTTGGCTACCTACTCCGGGTACTTTGCAACTTCAAGAAAACCTGCATCTAACTGCTTCATTACTTCTTCCTTTATCTTCAATAGAATCTCTGGTTTCATCCGTCTTAACTTTTGTTGAACTGGCTTGCATTCTGGCTTAATCTCTAGCTTATGAACTACAATTTCTGGATCTAATCCCGGCATATCTTGATAAGACCATGCAAAGACATCTGAATACTCTTTCAACAAATCAATTAGCTGTTGTCTTTCAGTTTCTGATAAAGTGGTACCTATCTTCACTTCTCTTCTGTCTTCTTCTGTGCCCAGATTTATCAACTCTGTAGTTTTTTTATGGGGCACTATCTGTCTTTCTTCTTGCTCAACTAACCTCAACAAGTCTTGGGGCAGATCAGAATCATCAATATCGTCGTTATCTACCTCATTAGTATCAATCAACTTATCAAAGTTGAACTTAGGCTCACTATTTATGCTATCTTCGTATTCATCGACGGTGGACCTGCAAAGGGCAATTTGGAATGGATATGTACAGAGTAATAGAATAGGAATATATGGTATGAGATAAATCAAAGAATAGCGAATTGGGAAACAAAAGAAGAAAATATAGTGAATATACTGCAAAGTAATCTCATTATGTCAAAAGTCTGTGTATGCATCAATTCATCATTAAAGTTCAAATTATGTATAAACAAGAAAGAAAGTCTTAACCAATTATGAAAATACTCATCAACACTCTTAGGCATAAGCATTGATTTGATAAACAAGAGTTTCAGCTAATTACATTTGCTCAGAAGATGAAAACACAGCTGGTATCTCAACAACAGACCAATTGTCTAATTTCGTGTCTATTTCAGCCACATAGATTAACTCATCTAGCTGATCTGAGACCTCATCATCAATAGCACAAATGACCAAATTCTGCAATCCTGACTGAACAAACTGGACTGAAATTGGTGTCTGCCCATACTGATTAAGGTTGACCCAACCAGCTGATACAAAGGTTTGACTGATCGGTGGGAATTTCAATCTTTCTCCTCTTCCATACACACCCTATCCTTCTTAGCCAACCTCCGGGCTTTCTTCTTCTCCTTCATTTGTTGTTTGTCTTTCCATGATGGCTTGAAACCCAGACCAAAAGTATTATCTTGGTGAGGCCAGTCTATCAATTCGGGATTCCCTTGCAGATTTTTTCCCAAACCCTTTCCATCCGACCATCCCAATTCTCGCATCTGTCTCTTCTGACTAGTCAAACCCTCAGAATTTTGGCTTGCACCCTTTTCTGACATGACTTCCGCAATTTCAAAAGATCGAAAAGAGCAGTCCAAAGCTTCTTCGGCAGCTTCAATGTAAGGGGAGTCCGAAGATTGTGTCACCATGATATCCTCTTCTCCTCTAACTGTCACTATTGTCATTTCCACCCGAAACTTTACTTTTTGATGCAGGGTTGATGGAACTGCCCCAACTAAATGTAACCATGGCCGACCAAGGAGACAAGTGTAAGATGGGTTGATATCCATCACTTGAAAAACCAATTCAAATGTAACCGGACCGACCTGGAAAGGTATCTCTATGGTTCCATACACTTCCCTTCGAGTTCCATCAAAAGCTCTGACTATGAGGTTACTCGACTGCATGTAGGACAAGTCCACTGGTAGCTTTTGTAAAGACTTGAGAGGCATGACATTCAATGCTGAACCATTGTCGATCAAGACCCTCGCCATTGTGTAGCCCTTGCATCTGGCAGTAATATGAAGTGCTTTGGGAATTCCCCTCATCCCCATAGGTATCTCATCATCCGTAAATGTGATGTAATTAGCTGCACCAATACTTCCAACTATATGATCCATATCAACAACAGAAATATTTCTGGACACGTAAGACTGACTCAGGGCCTTCAGTAATGATTCTCTGTGGGACTCAGAGCTCGACAGTAGTGCAAGTAAGGAAATACGAGCTGGCGTTTTATTCAATTGATCAACCACGTTGTATTCACTTTGTTTAATGATTCTAAGGAACTCCTCGGGTTCATTAACAGAAGCACCGTTGGTAATCTCTTTCTCTAATATCATATCTTGAACATTCATAGGCTCATCATTCATCTTAGCCCTTCCCTTGGAAGATTCACCATTTTCAGGACAATAAACCCTACCACTTCGGGTAATTCCACCAACATCAGACACCGGGGGAAATCCTAACTCCTTAACTCCTTCAGTTGTAGAAAAACTGCATTCATACTTCCAAGGAACTTGGTGATCATCTTTGTACTCAAATGATTGAGGAGGATTCACAACCACTGGTGCTGTTGGTTTTGGTGCATCATAGTAGATCACAAAAGGCTTAGGTGCTTCCGTGGGTGTAGGAACAAATGGTTTTTGTGTCGGAGGTGCATCATAGTAAACTACAAAAGGCTTTGGCTTGGGTAACTCATCATAGTACACCACAAATGGCTTCTGTGCTCCTTTTTCATCTCCTATCATATTTATGCAACCATCAATCCGTTCTATATAAAACTCAATTAAGGACTGATCCATCATTTTTTGCACCAATTCACGAAAATATTTACAATGTTGTACACCATGTCCCATCTTACCACAATACTGGCAACCATCAACCTTCTTCCCACACTGAATCATCTGTAACTTCTTTAGAGCCTCGAAAACTATAGCCATGGAAGTTTTCACTTCACTCACAGATCTCTTCACATATTCACTATTACCAATCACATTTACGGCTGCCCCCCCATGATTCGACAAAGGATTCTGCCCAACGTTAGGTTGCGTATTCTGAGAGAAACTCAACCTTCCTTCTTTTACCAAATCATGTACCTTAAGTTTTAGCACATAGCAGTCTTCAGTTGAATGACTGGCTGCTCCGTGGTGATAGTCACAATGTTCATTGGGTTTAAACCAATCTGGGTATGGTGGTGTGTAAGTTTTGGTCACGCGTGGTTTTTCAATCAGCTTTTGTTGTAAAAGTTATGGAAGCAAAGCAGTATAAGTGTATGGGATAGGATCAATTCTAGTATAAGTCCGAGCAGGCCTTGGATTGGTTCCGGTATTTGTGGCGGTGCTTGGTCTGAGTGTGAAAGTTTGTGCGGTAGGATGGAAAGTTGATCCGGAAGCAATGTAGTTAGCGGCTGGTGGTTGGTATGGAACATGCGATTGGTATGAAGTATGTGGTTGATATGCACCCCAAGGCCTATAAGAACCTGAGCGCCAGCTGTGGGAAGGCCTTTGATTGGGGTAGTGGTAGTTTTGGTGCTGATAGGTATATGGGTATGAATAACTATCAGTAGCATGAACTTCCCCTTCCTTCTTTTTAGAATTCTATACCTTTTTCCCTCCAAATGAATCTTCACTGTCTATTTTTCAGCTCTTGATTGCCTTTTCCAAACACTCTCCCCCAACCACAATATCGGCAAATGAGCCAGAAATGCTAGTAACAAGACGGTCATATAACGGTCCTTTCAAACTTTCAATGAAAGTATAGTTCGACTCTCTTTCTGCCAATGGAGGGTCAACTTGAGCAGCCACGTCTCTCCACCGTTGGGCATACTCCTTAAAGGACTCACTGGACTTCTTTTCCATGGTTTGAAGAGTCAATCGATCAGGAGCTAGATCGGACATATGTTTATACTGGGCAATAAAGGCCTTCACCAAATCTGACCAAGACTGAACTTTAACCCTGTCGAGCTGATTATACCACATCAAAGCTGCCCCAAAAAGACTGTCTTGGAAAAAGTGAATCAGGAGCTTCTCATCATAAGCATAAGCTGCCATCTTTTTTACATAGCTAGTGAGATGCTCTTGGGGACATCTGGTTCCATTGTATTTCTCAAAATCGGGGACTTTAAATTTCGGGGGTATCACAATGCCCGGAACCAAGGTAATGTCAGCTGCATTCATAGCCCTATAATACTGTGCCCCTTCCACTGCCTTTAGCCTCTCCTCTAACATGCTCAACATTTTACTATCCGAGGATGCTTCCTTAGACATTTCTGGATCAAGTACCACTGGATTTGCTGAAGTTGTACCCGTATTAATGATTGGAATATGAGTAGGTTGGGTAGTTTGAGTGGGTAAAGTGGTGTAGACAAACCCACTAGCATTAGGTCCGGTAGGTGGTGGAGGTGGGTAAGGATATGCCCCATATGGCGGTGGAGGTGGGTACTGATTTTGAATATCTGGCACAGCCGGCGGAATAGGAATGTTGAGTGTTGGTAGGTTTTGCTGGGTTGTCTCGGGCGTATAACCTGGAGCATGAATTGGTGTCCCAGTATGAACAGGTGTATTCTCTCTGACCATCATACTCAACTCACTGATCCTTTCCATTGCCTCATTCAGCTTTTTCGTCAGATCCTCATTAGTCCGTTTCAGATTTTCCATTTCTGTATTCTGCTTTGCCATTTTCTTTGCCTGAAATCTAGTGTAGTATCGGGGATCTTGGGACGCTATCTTGAAACCTTTAATTATTACAAACATGAATCATGATATTTATTATGAAAATAATGAGATTATGATGCAATAAATGATGTAAATGATCAATGCATGTAATGATAAAAATCTATCCACAACAACTAAACCATAAAACAAAATTGACCATTAAACGAGGCTATCATCCATCATTTCCAAATATCATCTTGTAATTGTCACCCATTCTGACTTCGTCCACCGACCATGATCAGTTCTATTTTATGGTTTCTTTCTTGTGGATAGATTCTTATAATGAAATGTATAGAATGGGATGCGAAGATAGAAGAAAGGAATGAGTTAATATATAATCATACTAACAATGGTAAAAGAAATGCGAATGGAGCATGCAATAGGGATCCATCCATAACAAATTTACTATTAAAGATAACTAATCATTTCAAAAGTTGAAAGAGTAGTTTCAATCCCATAACAACGCCGTGCCATTTTCATCAACTACAATTTAAAGCATTTACAAATCACAGCAGATCTTGTCTCTATATCAACTTTGCGTCACTAATGCTCCCTAACCCGTTACTGGTTCAACTTCTCTGTGAGCTCCCTGACCTGACGCTCTAAATCTTCATTCCTTTTCACCAAAAATCGTTGTATGCAACTTTGCTCTTCCTCGGTTTTCTTCATTCCCTCTTCCTTGCTTTTCAGCTCATCCCTTTCATTCTTCAACTGATCGTTCTCATTCTTCAGTTCATCTCTTTCATTCTTTAGTTGATCTTTCCTTCTCTTCAGCTCATCTCTTTCACTTTTCAGCTCGTTTCTCTTGTACTAAATTTCAGCATACTGGACTCGAGCATCGGTTAGATGCTTGTTAGCATCCTCTTTGGCGTCCCTGAGTTTTGAAGCCTCATTGCCTTTACTAATTGCTTCTGCCTTCCAACCATCCGCCATTTTTTTCATCTCCCTACTGTCTTCTTGTGCTTTTTCTATAGCCTGAAGCCATCCTCTTTTCTTCATCCTTTTCTTTTTCAGCTTATCTTCTAACGCATAGGTTACCCACTTCAGTTGTTCACATTCTTGCGTCAATTCAGTCATTGCCACCCCTTCTCTGAGTCTTCTGTTCTCAATCTCCAATCTTTCCATTTTATCTTCTGGCCCTTCCATTGCAGGATTAGCTGGATCAAATAATGGTGGGATCAGAATGTTTTTCATCCGTTTCTTATGCCATTCCGGATATTCGGGTACCACATCTTCCGTGTAACTACCTTTATCTTCTTTGAGCACCCTTTTGTAAAGTTCTCCCCATTCGATGGCTTTCTTGTATTGCTCCCACTACAAAAAAAGTTCCATATACTGACACCTAGTTATACTAACAGTCAAATTCCGTCTAAATAAAAGGTATATACTGACGGACTTTAGAATTTGTCAAAATATATAAGATGTATACCCACACTATTTGGTCCCCTTGGTATAAGGTTATCTTCTACTAACAATCCACCACTCTATAGTCGGTATAGGTAGATTATATACCAATACTAATTAACTGCCGTCAGTAAAGGGCCATACCAAAAAAAAAGCGCCCACCTCTTTTAAAATGGCGGGCTACTTTAAATTTTCATCTGGGTAAATTTAATTTTTATTGGGTTGTTAGACGTTCATATCAGAGAGTTACTTTCTATTTTCTCTGCAAAAGTCAAAACTCTTTAGAAAAGCATGTCTTTTGCGAAGGAAGAGGTGAAAAATGTGGCAGATCTCTCGGTCCTTTTTTTTTTCTCAAAGCAAAGGAAGAAGAGGAAAAACCTACTGCTGCTTCTTCGCCGTCTCTTCTTTAATATCCAAATCAAAGGAATAATTCGAAAGAAGAACAGAATCAACAACAACAAAAGCAAGAAGCAATTAAGGAGGGCAGCGAAATCGTACTCCGCCTATTATTCTCTAAAACAACATTGGACCTTGCCTTCTCCTCGCCATCTGTAAATCCTCTTTCTGTTCTTTCTATTTCTAGGGTTTTTTTTTGGTCATATTTTAGCATTCTTTCTTTGCTTAGAATTCGAATATGATGTTCTTTGGCTTTTGAATCTGATGCTCTGTTTAGGTCTTCGATTTCTCTACATTAGTTAATTGACCCTTGGAGAATTTCGATTCAATTTTCGTTTGATTGTTTTCCAGAGTGATGGAGAATTCTTTTTTAACGTTTTGAAATTTTTATTATATTTAGGGTTTTTTATTTTAATTCTTTAGTTAATCGTTCCACTTCTTTCTAGTAGAAGACCTTAGGATGAGAATGTGACTATAAAAAAATTAGTAATTTTTCTATCAATTAGTTGAATTCAGAACATGATCAAATCCTAATTGGTCAAATATTGAGCATATTGTTTTTTTTATGAAAGTTACAAAACTGGAGATAATGAAATTTTGACAATGAACATTGTTTGGGGCCTGTGACAGGTATTCTCCTTTTAAGGAACAATTTGACAGGTAAGATTTATTTGGAGATAAAGATATCAGTTTACAAGTGTAAGCATTGGTTAGTATTACAGAAATTGATTTGTTGTGGACTTGTTTTGGTTGACATATATCTCAACGTGAGTTGTGATTAAAATTAGAGAAATTCCAGATTTATTTGACTGGAACCAATGAGGATATCTTACGGCAAGGGAAAAGTAACAAAGATCTTGATGCTTACTAGAATTTCAGGAGAAATGGGGCAGCCACACTGACTAAGGTAAAACCTTGTGAAGACAAGTTGTTAAACATATTTTGTTGTTATTGCCATCATCTATTGTCAATCAGCTTTGCTGCTGTGTTTGTCTTGGCATGAATGAGAAGGTTTACTTGTTAAACCAATACCTTTTTTTTTATCATTTTTTGGGAGCAGGTTAATGATTTAGTTCTTCTATTGATGCTTTTTCTTAGTATTATGGCCTAGTTAAATTACATATATAAAAGTTGATTGCAGCATTTTCATACTTGCTAAATGGACACATAAGCTCTGTATACAATGGTTTATACATGTTCACATATATCCATTCTGTTGCAGATGACATGTTCCTATTCATCATTCTATGCACTGAGATGCTGTAGGTAATATGTGTTTCCACATATATGCATCCTTTAGAATATATGCTGTGTAATTTTCAGAATTAGTTGACATAAAAGGTGAAGGGTTCTGTCCTTTTATCCATTGCCATTCACTAGTTTTTTTAATGTTTAATTAAAAGTGGTTTAGATTATTATAGATAGACTAGTATTTGTCATATAGAAGGTTTAGATATCTTATTTATCCTTATGTCATGTTTAGCCCTTTTACAATTCATTTGGTCCTCTTTGTTGTTATGAATAAGAATTTTTGTTAGAATCTTCTAGGAAATATAGCCTCGGATCATAATTTCATATATTTTTTTCTATTAAAGCTTGTTAAATATTATAGCTAGGGTGCATTGGGTAATAAGATTTTTTGAAAGAGGAGAAAGGAGAGGAAAATAAGATTAATTCTTAAAAGAAGGAAAAGTTATAGTTCTATCCTTTAGGA